>JAQSUU010000273.1:4800000-7200000 GCA_038087645.1 Saccharum hybrid cultivar R570
CGGTCACTGCTTCAGTGACGGCCGCGGGATCCGAAGGGTTTGTAGCCGTAGCGGAGCCGGCGGCTACCCCACGGGCGAGCAGTGTACTGCGCCACCACCAAAGAGAGATCGCCAGCAACGCTTGAAATTTCAGCTGTAAATGGCCAGGAACTAGTGCTGCGATGGCCAGGAACTAGTGTTGTAGGCGGCGAAAGGAACAAATGCTGTCAGAGCTAGTGCAGCCATTGCAGATGCCATAGCTGGACACCGGAGAGGTGTGCTTTCTCTGTTCTAGTAGTGAGTCGCTGCGTCTACCTCTACCACCCTATGAACTACGCTAGCCTATGGGGTCCTATTTATATCTCTACAGCTAAAAAGACCATAATGTTATCGTCTGATCGGTTCACCCCTCGCCCCGCGCCGTGCTCTCTATCGTGGAACCGCCCACGCGCGGTCGACCCCTCGCCTCTTCTATACCTAATATTTAAAAGGGAAATTTTCTGTGACTTTTTTTTCTGCTCACCCCTTTTCTGTCTGCCTCCTGGTCTTCAGTCTGCCACCAAAATTTCTGTCCGCCCCAACTCATCGGACTCCTCCTCCCGGGTGGAAATTGGAAAGAAAACAAACTTCGGTCAGAAAAAAAGAAACTCAGACAGACACGGGTGAAACACGAAACCTGATGAAAAGAAAAATCAAATAAATTTGGTCCGTCCTCCCTTTACGTCTCCAAGATCCAAATCCGAACCCAAATTGGAAAGATAGCTTATAAAATCAAATAAAATCAATATAAATTTGCGATTTCTTCAATGGAGCACCACAATAATCATGGGAATCAAGATAGAAGGGGAAATCATATTAAGAATTGAATCGAAGAAATTGGAGAAAGAATTGAAGAGCGCATGAGATGAGATTGTGTCTCCATCGCGCCACCTGTAGCTGGGGCGCCGCGCCACCGCCGCCGCTCGGAGCTCTGCTCCGACCGTACACTGTCGTCGCGCCGCCGGGGACTAATCACGTCGCCGCCCACGCCTTGCTCGCTTGCTGCAAAACACGCCGGAGCCCACAGCTCCGCCCTCCAGACTCGCCGCCATAGCCTGCCCGCTCGCTTAGCACCTTCCTCCATCTCTCTCCTTCCCCTCCCTCTTCTTTCTCTCTCCCTCTCTCTGCTTCTCTCTCGCGCACGGACAGACAGGAAGGATCGAGAGCCCGTGACCGTGAGGCAAAGGGGATAAGCCGGCCACGTGCGTTTGCCAATGAATGGGCAGCACCACACCTTGCAGGTCCCACCTGTCAAGGACTCCACTCCTCCGCTTTACGTTCGTAGACATGGTCTACGTGAAATATAGAGAGAAGGTGGAGAGGTTCACAGATTGGCCCAGTAGTTCATGGACACGGTGCTGGTCAGCCGGATAATAGGCTGGACCCACGCGTCAGTCCGCTAAGGAATTGCTATGTGCACCCGGGAAACGTACACAAGATATTAAAAAATAAGCCTAATAATTCCAGAAAATTTCTAAATAAACTAGATTAATCATAGATCATATTTAGGTAGGTTTCACACATGTTAATTAGATAAAAATAGTAGAAATAATTTGCATGGCCCGGCGATGATAGGACGGGGAGGCCACAGGCGACGCGAGCTCGAGATCCGTATGAAGTTCTCGCACGTGATCCAGACAACGGCCACAAGTGTGCTTCAGCGAGTGGGCCTACGCCAGTGCCGCTTCCACCGGCCACCATGCGTTCTACGCCGGCACCGTCCTCACTCCTACGGTAGCTGTTCAAGTCGCAATTGAGATAGAGAAATGAGTTAGGGTTTTGTGTCAGGTCGCGGTTTGTTCCGTGGTCACGCATCTGCGACTGTCAGATGATTATAAATGTAAAACATGAATATATATGTAATATTCTCTTATCATTATTTTTCATGAATATATTGGATAGTTTTTCCTGTTGCAACGCACGAGCACGTTTGCTAGTCTAATAATAAAGGTAAAATTTCAGACCATTTTTTTTTATCCATCCATTTTTTTCGTCCATCTCCCTCTAACTACCGGTAGTCGAGAGTTTCTTCTGTCCAGACTGAACAAACTAAATAAGAATAGGAATTCTAATTTAAATAGAAAATAAATTAGACAAAATGTTATTTTACTTTCTATATAGCAAAGCATCTGACCCTTTCTGTTCAATGTTTTTATGACGTGCCCGCTCAGGTTTGATTTCCGAGTTCGTTCCGTTTCCCTCTTTTTCTGTTCGGGTGTACAGTATGTGTTGTTATACTTTTTTTTCCTTTCCACGACCATGCAGCCAAATGTCCATCTCGGTCACTTCCAGGCATGCATATCCTCCGTGAGAAACGTGGACTGTGGACCCTGCCGTGTTCAATTACCACACGCCGCCTGTTTGGTTACATTTTGTTAAAGTTTAACTCTCATCACATCAATGTTCTTTTAAATGCATGGAGTACTAAATGTAAACTAATTGTATGTATGTCGGTATAGATTAGGAGTAATTTACGAGACGAATCTATTAAGCCTAATTAGTCCAAGATTGAAAATTTTTTGTCAAATAAAACGAAAGTGCTACAGTGTTTGTTAAACTTTAACTCCTCAAACCAAACACCCCTTTAAATTATAGGAAGCTAATAATTCCAATAAACAAATTCAACATCCACGTGCTGATATCCAACATCAATGCATGCATGTAACTTTCCGTAACTACTTTATCATCAACCTGCCTCATGCTCTGCTGCACATATGCGTCGGCTCACCGGACTGCAGTCACACCTACTTGCCGAGCACCCGATGTCTGCAGCGTACTCCAGCTTGGTCATCCAAGAAAAGAAAATATAAGTGCATTCGCTCCCGAGGTGGGTTTTGATAATTAATGACAATTAAATTAGGGATTAACATGTTTATCTAAGTGAATACGCAGGTGTTAGTCCGATGAAAAAAATTGAATGGTCACATTTGGTGATGATAGCACCCTCAATTCCATTGATTGGAAAGCGTTCCTTCTCAAGTGGATCGATTAGATTTTATATTTTGGCTTGAGTTATAGGAAACGCCGCACTATCAAGAGGGATACAAATTAGGCTATCTAGATGGGAAATTAGTGCTAAATATGTGTTTGATTATGTGTTTGAGAGACACCTTTGCACTCACGGACACTTAGAGAGGTGTTTTATGCCTGGGAGCACCGGTAGTACCGGTAGGCATAAATCCCGCCGTGGCAGTGCTTAGTTCTGCGAGTTTCTGTACTAGCGGTAGTACCGTGGGTGGATCGGTAGTACCGGTCTTGACCGGTGGTACCGGTGAAAGTCCGATAGTACCGGTAGGTCAAATTCCCGCAGAACTCTTCTTCGCTGTAAACTGTACTAGTGGTAGTATCGGTGGATGGACCGGTAGTACCGGTCTTTACCGGTGGTACCGGTGAAAGTCCGGTAATACCGGTAGGCTATTTTCTCGCAAAATCTCCAGTAGGTTGACTGTAACGGTTGGAACCCTTGGGACCGGTAGTACCGGTGGGAACTCACCGGTAGTACCGGTACCGCTTCGAAGATAAGTGTATAAATAACTCTCCCCTTCATTTCTAACTGTTACTCACACCATTTACTCCCAAGTCCCACCTACCTTCAGACAAACAGCTCCTAAGTATTGACTCATCCTCTCTTTCTTCCTCTTTGTTTCTAAATCCAATCCCTTGCAAGATTTGAGTAGAGAGAAGAGATTTGAGAGTGAAAAGCTTCGATTTGCATCTTGAGCACTTGGTTCCCCTCCTAGTTGGCTTGGTTTGTGTTTGTTACTCTTGGGTTCTTGGAACCCTAGCTGGCTAGGCGTTTTTCGTGGTTGCCCGTGTTGTTCTACTTGTGAGGGCACCCCCGAAGTGTTTGTATCACCCTTGTATTCTTAGTGGAAATCTCAGGCTAACCTTTGTGGTTGCTTGAGGGAGGCAAGGAGGTGGAAGAAACTCCGACCTTAGTGGTCACCTCAACAACGAGGACGTAGGAACTCCTTTGTGGGGTTGCCAAACCTCAAGATAAATCATGTGTCCCGTGTGCTTATTGTTGTTGCTTGTGATTACTTGAGATATTACTTGTTCTTCATGTTCTTCCTCTATCCTCATCTCTCTCATAGGTTGTGGGTGCCCAATCTATGATTTGGTGAAGGAACAAGTGAAAGGGGAGTTCATTATCTTCATCAACATCATCTTCGGTAGTGGGGTAAAACTCAGATCTGAAATCACAACTTGCAGATCTCTAATTTCGTAGCTTCAGTAGGGTACCGGTAGTACCGGTGGTTTGCGTTGGTAGTACCGGTGATCTCTCACCGGTAGTACCGGTCCAAACCAACCGGTAGTACCGGTAGGTATTTGACTTCCGTTTTTGAGTTTTTGAGTTTCAGGTTTTTAGATTCTCCTATTCACCCCCCTCTAGGCCTATTAGATCCTTTCAATTGGTATCAGAGCAGGATCCTCGTGATTAGCGCTTCACCGCGTGAGAAGAAACCATGGCCACCTTTGATGATGACACCTTAAACAAGCTAGTTGAGTTGCTTGCCGGGAAACTCAGTGATAAGCTTCAAGAGCAACAAAAAGAGCAAATGAACAAGATGCAAGATGAGATGAACAAGTTGAAGGAAGCCATGAGCAAGAAGACTGAAGATTTGACAAGTGGTGGTGATGGAGATGGTGAGCATGAAGCAATCAAGACACCTAAAGGGTTTACTCGTGTTCTATATGAGTACTCTTCATATAGCAAATCCAATGCATACTTGTCAACCATCAATCCCGACAAACCATCTCAATTTAATGGAGTTAGATACATCGATTGGGCTCATAGAATGAAGATGCATCTTATTGCCGCAAGATGTTGGGAGATTGTGGAAGTGGGTGTTAGAGTTTTGGAAGAAGATGATGAGTTGACAACCGAAAACTACCTTGACATACAACAAAATGCTACAGCTGCCACTTTGATCCTATCATGCCTCAATCAAGAAGATTACAACAAGGTCAATGGCATGGAGAGTGCAAAGCAAATTTGGAAAACTTTGAGGGTATCATTTGAAGGGGACAAAAGTGTGAGAAAGGGAAACATTGAGCTACTCCAAAGCAAAATTGAGAACTTTGCAATGATTGAAGGTGAAACTACTCAAGCTATATTTGATAGATTCATGACCTTGATCAATAGAATAAGAGCTCTTGGTGACAAGTATTAGGATGACAACTCGGCGGCTAGAAAGTTGTGTAGAGTGTATAGACAAAAGAACAACATTCTTGCTTCGGTCATCATGGAAAGAGACAACTATGACACAATGACACCACAAGAGATGCTTGCCAAGTTGAAACACCATGAGTGCTTAGAAGATGAAGTAAATGAAGCATCAAGTCAAAAGAAGAGTATCGCTCTCAAGACATCTCATGGTAGAAACACCGAAGAAAGATGTGTATGATCCATCAAGTGATGAAGAACAAGAAGAAGATTCCAATGAGGAAGAAGCACTCTTGGTTAGAAACTATAGAAAGTATTTGAAGAAGAAGAAGAAGGAAAGGAAGAGAAATGGAGACAAGCCATACAAGAAAAGGTTTTGCTATGGTTGTGGAGAAATTGGTCACTTCATTGCCATTTGTCCAAAAGAGAAGAAGAAGCACAAGCACAACAAAGATGATGACAAGAAGTACAAGAGCAAGAAGAGAGGTGAAGCACATCTTGGTGAAAAATGGGAATCAAACGATGAAAGTGATGATTCAAGTGACAAAGACAAGGAGAAGAAGGGTGTGGCAACGATTGCTATTCAAGAGACTTCCTTCTCTTCACCCAAGCTCTTCATTGACCATACCTCATCACCATCGCTCTTCGCCGACTTATCTTTATCACCTAGGCTTTTCGCCAACCTCATCGACAACGACTACTACACTCCAACTTGCCTTATGGGAAAGGGGGAGAAGGTACCACACAACTCTCTTACTCACTCTAGTAATGAATGTAGTAGTTACGATGAGAATGATGATGAACTTGTGAAAGGTCCTTGTTTGGTTTTGGTAATTGAGTGACAACTTAGGTGGACTAATATGTGGTTATGTGAGATACACAGGAGATTAGTCCACATGTGATGGTGTCATGAAGGAGCTCATTGCATATGAGACATGACATAGAGTCATGTGACCAAGGTGGAGAAGATCAAGATGAGGCTTGGCTTGATGGACCGGTTGCAAGTGTGAAGGGCAAGTTAGAGGCTTTGAAGTGAGGGACCGCGTGTGACGGTGAAGCTTGAGCATGACTTGGCGCCGATGGACCGACGCAACGGTGAAGAGCAAGTGAGGTCAAGATCGATGAACCAATACGGTCACGTGATGATATGAAGTGGATCATATCATTTGTGATATGGTTGGTGTATGTGTTGCATCAACGTCAGAGGAGATGGAGTGGAATGCGCAAGGCAAAGGTATAACCTAGGGCATTTCCATTTCACCGGTCATAGGTGTGTAGAGAAGTTTATGACCGGGTTTAGGATAGATGGCCGTACTATCAAGAGGGGCAAACTTGTTTGCATATCGGTCATCTAGTGCCACTTGAGCGATCTAACTGTGCATACGTGTTAGGATCAAGTGGCGAGGCAAGTTGAGTGCCTAACTCCTTTGAAAATGATTGAGAAAAGGCTAACACACAAGCACATGGAGATGTACACTTGATGGTGTTGGCACATTTGCAAAGGTGGCGTTGGTCGCGCTGTGGTTTGCGGATATAGAGAGGTTTGGGTTCCTCTCTCCCTCCCGCCGAGCGTGCGAGCGCGGGATTCAGGCGATTTCGGGGAAATGAAATGCCTATTTTCCATTGCGCCGGAAGTCGGAAAAGAAACGGAGGCGAACGCGGTCACAGAGGTGACCGGTCGCAGCACCGGACGCAGCACCGGACGCTGCACCGGACGCTGCACCGGACGCTGCACCGGACGCGGTCACTGTGGACCGGCGCGTCCGGTCAGTGCAGCGCGGGCGTCAGGCGCGCGAGCTAGGGTTTGGCACCGGCGCGTCCGGTGACCCACGGGACCGGCGCGTCCGGTCTGGCGAACAGCGAGTCACGTAGTCTTCGGACGCGGTGCGCGTCCGGTGACACACCATCGGACGCGTCCGGTGGTCCAGGGTGCTTACTGGACTCGCACCGGACGCGGTTACCGGCGCGTCCGGTGGTTGCGAGGAGCGCGTCCGGTGATGTCTTCGCGCGCGCGGGAACTGTGCGCACCGGTGCGTCCGGTGGTTAGCAACAGCGCGTCCGGTGTGTCGTTTGACCGTTGGCGCGCACTGACCGTTGGAGGTTCTAACGGACGAATTTGAAATCGCTAGGGCACCGGACGCGGCTGAGCGCGTCCGGTCTGTTACGACCGGCGCGTCCGGTGCTCCCGCGGAAAAACGGTCGGGGTAACGGCTCTATTTGACTGTGGGGTTATAAATAGACCTTGTGGCCGGCTGTGGCCGGTAGCTGAGCACACTTTGGCCTTGGTGGCTTATGTGGTAGTGCTTGGAAGCCCTCTAACTCACTCATGCTCGATAGTGTTCATCGGATCGAGTGAGAGAGCGATTCTAGTGCGAGTGCTTTGTGAGATTGCATCGAGTGGCACTAGGTGATCGTGTTGCAAGCCGGTGGTGCTTGTTACTCTTGGAGGTTGCCACCTCCTAGACGGCTTGGTGGCTTGTGGCTCCGTCGAAGCTCGCAAGAAGATTGTGCGAGGCTCCGGAGAAGCTTTGTGAGGGGGATTGTGCTCACCCCGCGGGGATCGCGAAGAGCAACTCTAGTTGAGCGTGTCATTGAGCTACCACACTTTATGGTAGGTTCTTGCGGTGCCTTTTGAGAGGCTCGGTGTGTGACCGATTAGCCGCCGAACCACGAAGTGTTGGTCGACACAACGGGGACGTAGCTTGGTGGCGACCAAGTGAACCTCGGGAGAAAATCACCGTGTCAACATTGTCTACTCTTCTCGGTGGTTTGCCTTCGTGCAACACAAGCTTGTATTTACTTTCATATATATATACTTGTGCTTGTGTAGTTGCTCTCTTAACTAGTTTGCTTGTGTAGCTTGCTAGTTGTCTTCTTGCTTGTGTAGCTAGAAGTTTCCCTTTGCGTGACTAATTTGGTTTGTGTAACCTTGTTAGTCACATTGCTTAGTTTGTGTAGCTAAGTAGTTTGCGCTCTCTATTTTGGCTTGTGTAGCCTTGCTATTGATCATTGCTAGTGAGCTTAGGCTTTGTGCGCTTTGCTTACTAGAATTGTGTAGGAGCTCCCTCTTGCTTGCAAAGTACTAGTGCATAGGTTTGTGTGACCTTGCTCTAGAATTGATTAGGTGAGCTCTTGGTAAGCTTAGCACCTTAGTTGCTTAATTAGGATCTTTGCAAGGTGCTAGAGAACTTAGATAGAGGGGTGTAGTCTTGGCTAGACCGTTAAGTTTAATTCCGCATTTGTTTCGGTTAGCCAACGTGTTTAAGTTTTAGAAAGGACTATTCACCCCCCCTCTAGTCCGCCATCTCGACCCTACAAGTGGTATCGGAGCCGGGTCTCTCATTTGCGGTCTTCACCGACCCGAGAGGATGGCGACTTATGGGCTAGATGATTGTGTGGAACACATTTTTGATGGCACTCACTATGCACGGTGGAAAAATCACATGCTTGATCATTTTCGTGCTCTTGGCCCTAAGTTTTGGTGGATCATAGTTGTTGGTTTTTCTCATGACTTGGATGGGTGTGGTAACCGTACCCAAGCTCAAAAGGATTGCCGAACACTTGATGCACAAGCTAAGTTTTATCTAATCAAAGCTTTGAATGATGAGATTTTTGACAAGGTGAGGGGTCTCTCAAGTGCACATAGCATGTGGACGGCGCTCAAGCATCACTATTGTGGCTCCTCAATTTGGGATGATGGAAAATTCAAGAAGGATGATCACATAGTGATGGAGGTACATGAGGATGTCGAGCATGACCACAACAAGGTGGTTGTGGAGGATTGCTCCACCTCACGGTCAAGTGATGACAAAGATGATCATATCACAAGATCACTTGACAAGAAGAATGATAATGCCACAAGTGATGCACACATTGATTCTACCTCATGCACACTTGATGGTGAAGATGATGGCTATGAGAGTGATGCTTCAATAAGCTCTTCAACATCATCACATGGTAACACTAAGATACATGTTGGTGGTTTTGTTGTGGATTGTGATGATCCAAATTTAGAGCTTTTATATAAACTCTCAAGAGCCTTGAAAAGGGAAATGGAAAGAGTAAGTAAATTGGAAAATGAAAACTCTTTTCTAAAGACCACATGTGAACAACAAAAGCATCTACTTTATGTTACTACTTGTTCACATGAGGAGCTAAAATTGGCTCATGAGGAACTTAGTGTTGCTCATGATAACTCGGTACAAGAACATGCTTTACTCACTAAGAAGCTTTCTAATGAAGAAACCAAATCTAGTGAGAGCTCATCATTTGGGTCAAATGATCAATCACATATTACTAACCCTTGTGATGTAGGCAAGAAGCATGTATCCACCTCTTGTGATGATTTATTAGATATGCCATGTTCTTCACAATTAGATGCTTGTTCTACTTCTATGTCTTGTGAGACTAACCTTTTGAAGGAGAACAATGAGCTCAAAAGTGAAGTGAAGAATTTGAGCAACAAGTTGGAGAGGTGCTACAACTCTAAAATCGCCATTGAGCATATCATGACCAATCAAAGAAGATATGGTGATAAGAGTGGTATTGGCTACAACAAGAGCAAGGGCAAGATTAAGAAGAAGCAAGATGCAAAGAAGCTATCCCAACTCATGTGCTACCAATGCCATGAAGTGGGACATATTGACAAGTGTTGCCCTACCAACAAGTCTCAAGTTGAGCCAAAAGAAAAGCCCCAAGATCAAGTCAAAATCAATCACGAAGATGTTAGTGACTTGATGATAAAGAAGAAAACAAGAAGGGGTGGAAGAGCAAGACATCCAATGCAAACTCAAGATGTCAAGATGATGAGCAAGAATCAAGATGAGAAGAAAATACATGCTCACATCAAGTGCTTTAAATGTGGAGATAAGGGACACTTCGCCTCGGGGTGTCCTACCAAGCTTGAGAAGAAGGCTCAAGCAACTCGTGAGAGGCAAGGCAATGAGAAGCAACATATGAGCAAGGAAGAAAAGGCTCAATCTAAGAGAAGTTGCTACTCATGCCGGAAAAGGGGACACATGGCACATTCATGTCCCCTAGGTAAGAATTCTAAGCCTAGTTCAATTGATGATACTAATATGCTTAGAAAGGATGGCAATGGTACCTCATTGGTTAAAATTGCAAAACATCCCGCTACTCATACTAAGGCTATGCCTAAGTATGTTGCACCTAATTTGAGAGGACCCAAACTTGTTTGGGTACCATCAAAAAGTGGATGATTGTTTGTAGGTACCATCGGCATTGGAGGCTTGATTCATTTGGATTCATATTGGTCATCATATGTTGAATCAAGTTTTAAAGCTTAGTGCATATTCTATCCCAATGCCAAGTCAAAATAAGTGAAGTCCAAATGCTACAACATACAAGTGCAACATTCAAGATTGTGGTGATTCATTAGATATATTTGATGGCTTGCAATTTATTTGAGTAAAAGCTTGCTATTGGATGATCATGAGCTAATCAAGGTATATCTCTTGTTGATCATTTTATTTGGGTGCATATGAGTTGATTGAATTGGATAAATGTGCAATGTTGCTTGCTATGAGATGATTGAATGGATTAAATGCTTAGCAATCAAGTTTGGATTGATTTGGGTTGAATAAATTCATGAGATGATATTTAGTAAGTGGATTGAATGAATATATGTCTTGTGAAAGTATTCAAACAAATTAGTTTCAAGTTTGATTCATATTTGATGAAGTATTGCTCAATGTATTGAGATCTGTCCAAAGTTGAAAATCTGAGCTAGCAGTGATCAAGTCTGAGTTTGGATGATCAAATCTATTTGGATTGGCTTGAAATTTGGTATACATGCTCTACACTTATGAAAGAAGATGCTGTAGAAATTTCATGAGAAGTGGATAAGAGATGCTTCGGTTTTGGAGTGCATCTTGTCAGCTATAGTGCAGCAGTTTTCAGCATGTAGCAGTGGTGGAAGATTTGAAATCTAGTAGCAATCTAGAAGTCAAAAGAAGTTCAAATTTTTACAATTGCTATATGACTTAGTGAAGCACATCTTCACCAAATTTTATGGCATTTGGATCTGTACATTGGGAGATATGAATTATTCTTTGAAGGGTACAGAATCTGCCAGAAAAGTGAAAATCATTGGATTAATCTAGAGTCACTTTTAATTGAAAGGTCCTCAAGTTGGAAACATGCTTACAAGTGGTTGAGGTACCTAAGTTTGGTTTTGGATTGATCTAGAAGCATGAAAAGCAATGAGTACAAGACTTTTGTATTGTGAAATATACTTGGTATACTTATTTGGTACTCAATTTGAAGATCAAGATCAAACTTAAGATGAAGGTGAAGTTTAAGTTCTAGTGATGATTAGAGATCATTTGGTAGAAAGAAAAGGACTTAAACAAGTAGAAAGAGTTGGACTCAAATGTAGATTCAAGGATTATTCATCAAGATTGAGTTCATCATTTGGATCAATCAAACTATATTATTTCAAGTGAGTATCAAGAGTGGTTCTTTGGAGAAAGGTCACTTCTCCCTAGTGAGGGGCTTGCCGCCGTGTGTAGGTGAAACCAAGTTTGGGACTTGGAAGGCTAACATGGAAGTGGTGATCCGAGGAACTTGTGATGCTTAGTTGAAGCAATCAAAAGGGTTGATCAAGAAAAGCAAGCAACACCCAAAAGAGAGCTAGTCATGTATTTCAAGTGGTATTCTAAGTAGTTCTCTCATACAAGCAAAGATGATATAATGAAGCAAGCCAACCACAACAAGATAATGCACTTGATCATAAGTGGTTTACATTTTCATATGGGTGAAGAATGGATTTATCTATGATGATTGGTCTTCACCAAGCTTATAAATTGGACTTCATATTGCTATTGGAGTAATGAATTGGAATCTATGTGACTATCCTCTACTCCAACATAGCAAAGGTATCATTGTAATGAGCATGATCATTTCATTCCTTACTAGTATGCGGCTAGTGCATATAGTACATGCCTATTAGGATCATGCATGACAAACAAAAATTTTAGATTCATAGCCTACCACTATTGCTTGATTGTCTAAATGATCTAGTGGTATGAGTATGAATTTGTTCATGAGCTAGTGAACCCAAGCACTTGATCTAGTTTGGACTGTTAACAAGTGACAAGTACAACATTGGCAAGATAACCCTTAGCATGAGGTGTGAAGAAGCTTGTCATTGGATCAAACCGGACTTGGAATCTTAGGCAAATCAATATAGTTCAAGTCATACAAGAAGCTCATGACAATGATATGGGTACAAGCACAAGACAACAATGCAAATGGATATCTAGGGTGTTTCAAATGGTATCTAGACTCAAAATATTTCTTCAATTGGTATTTACAAGTGGTGTCTAGATCATGATCTACAAGTGATATCTTACAAGTGGTACTCATAAAGATAGCAAATGTTCAAGAAGTGAATATTATTGTCAAATCCTTCAAAATGGATCTATACTAGAAAGCTCTTTCAAATGGTATCACATTCCTACTCATGATATATTCACATGGTATCATTCATGCAAGACAATGGTTTCACAAGTGATCCTCAACTTTAAGTGATCAAATCAAGAAATGCTACCCTCATCCTCAAATGGTATCTCAAGTGAATGACACATGCTATGACATAGGGGAAGGAGCCCCACCTAAATGGTATCAAGGTCAAAAGATCCTAAGTGGTATCTCAAGAGCAACATACTAGTAATGTCATTCCAACATATGTGGTGATGTCCATCAAAAATGCAATATTCAAGTCTCAACCATCAACCCCAATGCTAGCCTTTGTATCAATTGAGAAGAACACCTTTTATGGAAATTGATGACAAAGGGGGAGAAGTTGGAACAAAGATATGTCAATACACCAAGTGAGAGGTTTGGGAAGAGATTGAACAAAGATATATCGTGAGAAGATGAGTTTGGATATGAAGATGGACAAAGAGGGAGCAACATTGTAGAAATAAGAAGGATCAAAATTCTTGGACAAAAGAAGCACACAAGTAGGGGGAGCAAGCTCATGAACATTGATTGGTTGCATTTGACTTATGCATATTCATGTGCTTGCTAGCATTGCATAAGTTTTATTTTTAATATGCATGCTTGTGTGGTGTATGCTAGTTATAGAATTTGATTGATGCTTTGATAACTAGCATGCATAGGTTGTTAGCTAGACTTATGATTATCATGCAAAAACTAGAACCTTGCTTATAATGTTGATCTCACGGGGTTTCTAGTGTTTTTGATGTCTAGCTACTCATGATGCTAAGGATGATGGCAAACTTGTGATTTTCAAATGGTATCAAGCTATCAAATGGTTTCGAACTACAAAGGTTTATTCTATACACCTTAGCATCACTTAATAGTGCTAATCCTCCCACAAATTTCATATTTAGGCATATGTGCAAGCTTGAAACCAAACCATTTGAGCACATATGTAGGGGGAGTTATCACTACCAAGCCGGGTTTTATGGTGCTTATCCAAATCTTGACATAGAGCTTAAATGTTGGATAAGTAGCATAAAATCCAAAACAAGTTAGCAATTTACACTTTGTGTGAAGTGCTAGCTTGAAAAAGCTTAATTTCCATATCTTTGTAGAGTTGTCATCAATTACCAAAAAGGGGGAGATTGAAAGGTCCTTGTTTGGTTTTGGTAATTGAGTGACAACTTAGGTGGACTAATATGTGGTTATGTGAGATACACAGGAGATTAGTCCACATGTGATGGTGTCATGAAGGAGCTCATTGCATATGAGACATGACATAGAGTCATGTGACCAAGGTGGAGAAGATCAAGATGAGGCTTGGCTTGATGGACCGGTTGCAAGTGTGAAGGGCAAGTTAGAGGCTTTGAAGTGAGGGACCGCGTGTGACGGTGAAGCTTGAGCATGACTTGGCGCCGATGGACCGACGCAACGGTGAAGAGCAAGTGAGGTCAAGATCGATGAACCAATACGGTCACGTGATGATATGAAGTGGATCATATCATTTGTGATATGGTTGGTGTATGTGTTGCATCAACGTCAGAGGAGATGGAGTGGAATGCGCAAGGCAAAGGTATAACCTAGGGCATTTCCATTTCACCGGTCATAGGTGTGTAGAGAAGTTTATGACCGGGTTTAGGATAGATGGCCGTACTATCAAGAGGGGCAAACTTGTTTGCATATCGGTCATCTAGTGCCACTTGAGCGATCTAACTGTGCATACGTGTTAGGATCAAGTGGCGAGGCAAGTTGAGTGCCTAACTCCTTTGAAAATGATTGAGAAAAGGCTAACACACAAGCACATGGAGATGTACACTTGATGGTGTTGGCACATTTGCAAAGGTGGCGTTGGTCGCGCTGTGGTTTGCGGATATAGAGAGGTTTGGGTTCCTCTCTCCCTCCCGCCGAGCGTGCGAGCGCGGGATTCAGGCGATTTCGGGGAAATGAAATGCCTATTTTCCATTGCGCCGGAAGTCGGAAAAGAAACGGAGGCGAACGCGGTCACAGAGGTGACCGGTCGCAGCACCGGACGCAGCACCGGACGCTGCACCGGACGCTGCACCGGACGCTGCACCGGACGCGGTCACTGTGGACCGGCGCGTCCGGTCAGTGCAGCGCGGGCGTCAGGCGCGCGAGCTAGGGTTTGGCACCGGCGCGTCCGGTGACCCACGGGACCGGCGCGTCCGGTCTGGCGAACAGCGAGTCACGTAGTCTTCGGACGCGGTGCGCGTCCGGTGACACACCATCGGACGCGTCCGGTGGTCCAGGGTGCTTACTGGACTCGCACCGGACGCGGTTACCGGCGCGTCCGGTGGTTGCGAGGAGCGCGTCCGGTGATGTCTTCGCGCGCGCGGGAACTGTGCGCACCGGTGCGTCCGGTGGTTAGCAACAGCGCGTCCGGTGTGTCGTTTGACCGTTGGCGCGCACTGACCGTTGGAGGTTCTAACGGACGAATTTGAAATCGCTAGGGCACCGGACGCGGCTGAGCGCGTCCGGTCTGTTACGACCGGCGCGTCCGGTGCTCCCGCGGAAAAACGGTCGGGGTAACGGCTCTATTTGACTGTGGGGTTATAAATAGACCTTGTGGCCGGCTGTGGCCGGTAGCTGAGCACACTTTGGCCTTGGTGGCTTATGTGGTAGTGCTTGGAAGCCCTCTAACTCACTCATGCTCGATAGTGTTCATCGGATCGAGTGAGAGAGCGATTCTAGTGCGAGTGCTTTGTGAGATTGCATCGAGTGGCACTAGGTGATCGTGTTGCAAGCCGGTGGTGCTTGTTACTCTTGGAGGTTGCCACCTCCTAGACGGCTTGGTGGCTTGTGGCTCCGTCGAAGCTCGCAAGAAGATTGTGCGAGGCTCCGGAGAAGCTTTGTGAGGGGGATTGTGCTCACCCCGCGGGGATCGCGAAGAGCAACTCTAGTTGAGCGTGTCATTGAGCTACCACACTTTATGGTAGGTTCTTGCGGTGCCTTTTGAGAGGCTCGGTGTGTGACCGATTAGCCGCCGAACCACGAAGTGTTGGTCGACACAACGGGGACGTAGCTTGGTGGCGACCAAGTGAACCTCGGGAGAAAATCACCGTGTCAACATTGTCTACTCTTCTCGGTGGTTTGCCTTCGTGCAACACAAGCTTGTATTTACTTTCATATATATATACTTGTGCTTGTGTAGTTGCTCTCTTAACTAGTTTGCTTGTGTAGCTTGCTAGTTGTCTTCTTGCTTGTGTAGCTAGAAGTTTCCCTTTGCGTGACTAATTTGGTTTGTGTAACCTTGTTAGTCACATTGCTTAGTTTGTGTAGCTAAGTAGTTTGCGCTCTCTATTTTGGCTTGTGTAGCCTTGCTATTGATCATTGCTAGTGAGCTTAGGCTTTGTGCGCTTTGCTTACTAGAATTGTGTAGGAGCTCCCTCTTGCTTGCAAAGTACTAGTGCATAGGTTTGTGTGACCTTGCTCTAGAATTGATTAGGTGAGCTCTTGGTAAGCTTAGCACCTTAGTTGCTTAATTAGGATCTTTGCAAGGTGCTAGAGAACTTAGATAGAGGGGTGTAGTCTTGGCTAGACCGTTAAGTTTAATTCCGCATTTGTTTCGGTTAGCCAACGTGTTTAAGTTTTAGAAAGGACTATTCACCCCCCCTCTAGTCCGCCATCTCGACCCTACAACTTGCAAACAACATGATAAAGAAATTTGGCAAATCGGCCGGCTCTCAAATAATAAAGCTAATTCATAAGCTAGAGAAGCGGGAAGCATGCATTGAGTCACAAGGGGAATTGCTCCTAGTGGAAAGAGAGAAGAACCTTAGACTTGAAGCATGCCTTTCTAAGGAAAGGGAGGAGGTTGAGAAGCTAAACATAGAATTGTCTTTAGCCAAAGATTCATATGAACGTTTGACTAAGGAACATTCTTTGCTTAATGACTCTATAGCTAGTCTAAAGAATGAACATAGTTTAGTTCAAGAAAGCCTTACAAGCTTGAAAGACAAATATCATACTCTTGAACTAAACTATGACACTCTTTGGAATAGCACTTCCATCCATCCTAAGGAATCCGGTGATTCCAATGCTTTAACTAGTGAAGGATGTAAAAGATGTTATAATCATGATATAAATGCTTGTGCTACTAACCTTGTTGAGCTAGAAAAGAAAGATAAGAAGATTCAAAGATTGAACATGGTTATCAAGAATGGTTGCAAGGAGAAGCAATCAACAACCATGTACAAGTCATCAAGGCACCCCCTCATCAAGGATGGGCTTGGCTATAATAGGTATGATGGTAAAGCCAATGAAAGGAACATGATCAATGGAGTGCCTTGTGTGAAGTTCAACAAGGGTGTGGCACTAGATGATCTTATCAACAAGGTCAACAATGTTGCCACTTCTCCAAGCACACTTGCCAAGAACAAGACCAACAACAATAAAAAAGCAAGTGGATGCCCCCAAGCAACAAGCGCTCATCTCACGAAGTTATACTAGTGATTATATGTGTTGTTGGGGCAAGGATGGCAAGATTGTTGTGAAGTATGTTGGTGCACTCAAGAAGAGGCAAATCATGAGGAGTGTTTGGGTGCCCAAGACTTATGTGACTAGCCCCCTAGGACCCAATTCTATTTGGGTACCTAAAACCAAGGCTTAATTTGTTTTTGTAGGAATACTCCTCGGGTGGAACAAGTTGGATGCTAGATAGTGGATGCACTAATCATATGACCGGAGAGAAGAAGATGCTCACCTCCTTTCAACCAAATCAAAATACAAGTGAACGCATTGTGTTTGGTGACAATGAAATAGGAGATGTCCTTGGTTTGGGTAAAATTTCTATCTCAAATGATAATTCCATTTCAAATGTATTACTTATGGAAGGGTTAGGATATAATTTGTTGTCCGTTTCACAACTTTGTGAGATGGGCTACAATTATTTCTTTACCGATGTGGGTGTGAAAGTCTCTAAAAGGAAGGATTCCTCTATTATTTTTATGGGTCGTTTGAAAGGTAAACTTTATCTAGTTGATTTCACATCTAGTAAAGTGAAGCCCGAGACTTGTTTAGTGGCAAAATCTAGCATGGGTTGGCTATGGCATCACCGACTACCCCATGTTGGGATGAGGAACTTGGCCGACCTTCAAAGAGATGAACACATCCTTGGACTAACAAATGTTTCTTTTGAAAAAGATAGAATTTGCAGTGCATGTTAAGTGGGCAAACAAATTGGAGCTAAGCATCCCATCAAAAATTTCATGTCAACAACGAGACCACTTGAGTTACTTCACATGGACTTATTTGGACCCAATGCTTACATAAGCATTGGAGGTAACAAATATGGTTTCGTTATTGTTGATGATTATTCTCGCTTCACTTGGATGTTCTTTTTGAAAGATAAAAGTGAGACTCAAGTGATCTTCAAGAAGTTTGCAAGAAGAGCTCAAAATGAATTTGAAGTGAAGATCAAGAAAGTGAGAAGTGACAACAGAACGGAGTTTAGGAACACCAACATTGAAGAGTTCCTTGATGAAGGAATCAAGCATAAGTTTTTGGTTTCTTATACTCCTCAATAAAATAGTGTTGTGGAGAGAAAGAACCAAACGCTCATAGAAGCCGTAAGAGAAATGTTGGATGAATACAAGACTCTAGACAAGTATTGAGCGGAAGCGATCAATACGGCATGTCATGCGATCAACCGCTTGTACCTTCACAAGATCATGAAGAAGATCGCCTATGAGCTCCTTACCGGTAACAAACCTAAGGTGCATTACTTTTGAGTTTTTGGATGCAAGTGTTTCATACTTAACAAGAAATCCAAAAGCTCAAAGTTTGCACCAAAGGTTGATGAAGGTTTCTTGCTTAGTTATGGTACTAACAAACATGGCTATCATGTTTTCAACAAGACCACTGGTAAAGTTGAAATAGCGATAGACGTGACTTTTGATGAAACCGACGGCTCTCAAAAAGAGCAAGTCAATGTTGACATAGTAGGTAAAGAAGAGCCATCTCATCAAGTGATCAAGAAGCTTGCTACCGGTGAAGTAAAGCCCATTGAAGATGACGATGAATATGCACAAGTGCAAATTATTCATGATCCATTTATGCATCATGGGTCAATAAATGCCCATGATGATGGTTCTACATCAAGAAGTGGTCATGATTCAAGTGTTCAAGTCATTCAAAATTCACCACAAGTTGAAGATAACAACCAAGTTGATGATCAAAATAGAAGTAAAGACAACTCCACACAAGATCTCAGTTTTGATCCTTCAATCAATCAAGACAAGGATGATGAAGATGAGGGTCCAATTCAAAGAAGAACTCAAGTGCCACACCTAAGAGTACATCATACCATTCAACGAGACCATCTCATTGACAACATCTTGGGAAGCATTCAAAGAGGAGTTATCACAAGATCAAGGCTTGCAAGCTTTTGTGAGCACTTCTCATTTGTGTCTCCAAAAGAGCCTAAAAAGGTTGAAGAAGCCCTTGATGATGAGGATTGGATGATAGCAATGCAAGAGGAGTTGAACAACTTCACTCGGAATGAAGTCTAGTCCTTGGTGGAAAGGCCCAAACAAAATGTGATTGGAACCAAATGGGTCTTCCGCAACAAGCAAGATGAGCATGGTGTGGTTATAAGAAACAAGGCATGGTTGGTAGCTCAAGGATTCACTCAAATTGAAGGCTTGGATTTTGGAAAACTTATGCACCGGTGGTAAGGTTAGAGTCAATTCGGATTTTACTTGCCTATGCCATTCATCATAACTTCAAGCTATATCAAATGGATGTGAAGAGTGCATTCCTCAACGGCCTCCTCTCCGAATTGGTATATATAGAGTAACCACCGGGTTTTGAAGATCCAAAGCACCCTGACCACGTCTATAAGCTCAACAAAGCACTCTATGGGCTTAAGCAAGCCCCTAGAGCTTGGTATGATTGTCTTAAGGACTTCCTACTCAAACAAGGGTTTGAGATAGGCAAGGCCGATCTAACTTTATTTACTCGTAAAGTCAATAATGATATCTTTATTTGCCAAATATATGTCGATGACATAATATTTGGTAGTACTAATGTGACTTTTTGTGAGGAGTTTAGTAGGATTATGACGAATAGGTTCGAGATGTCTATGATGGGAGAGTTAAAGTTCTTTCTTGGTTTTCAAATCAAGGAACTCAAGGAAGGGACCTTTATTTGTCAAACGAAGTACACTCATGACATGTTGAAGAAGTTTAACATGGAGAAAGCCAAACCCATCAAGACACCAATGCCAACCAATGGGCATCTTGACCTTGACAAAAATGGTAAGACCATCGATCAAAAGGTATATCGCTCCATGATTGGATCCTTACTTTACCTTTGTGCATCTAGGCCCGATATTATGCTTAGTGTGTGTATGTGTGCAAGATTTCAAGCTAATTCGAAAGAATGCCACTTAGTGGCTGTTAAGAGAATTTTGAGATATTTAGTACACACTCCTAATCTTGGCTTGTGGTATCCTAAGGGCTCCACTTTTGATTTACTTGGCTATTCCGATTCGGATTATGCCGGTTGCAGGGTAAATCGAAAGAGCACTACCGGGACTTACCAATTTCTTGGTAGGTCTTTGGTGTTGTGGAGCTCTAAAAAGCAAAATAGTGTTGCCTTATCAACTGCCGAAGCCGAGTATGTGGCGGCCGGTGCTTGTTGTGCCCAACTACTTTGGATGAAGCAGACCCTTAAAGACTTTGGTTGTGAGCTAACCAAGATTTCCCTTTTGTGTGACAATGAGAGTGCCATCAAATTGGCAAATAATCCCGTAAACCATTCTCGCACAAAGCACATAGACATCCGGCATCATTTCTTGAGAGACCACGAAGCCAAAGGAGATATCGCTTTGCATCATGTGAGCACCGAAAAGCAACTAGCCGATATCTTCACAAAGCCCCTAGATGAGTCAAGATTTTGTGCTTTGAGGAGTGAACTAAATATCATTGATTCTCATAACATGGCTTGATATCTTGGGTATATTTTGATTGATTCTAGCTTGGAGAAGTTTTTTTGAAAATGTTGTGTGAGATTTCAAAATATATTTTCACTTCTCAAGCATGTTCATAGCTTTGTGATGTTTTAATGAAATCTAGACATGTTTGAGATGGTTCTAGTTCATCATATATGTTCACCAACTCTTACTTACCTTTGTTGTGCTGGAACCACCGGTAGTACCGATGGGTGACCGGAAGTACCGGTCTCTGACCAGTATTACCGATCAATCACCGGTACCACCGGTAGTTTATTTCTTCGTGTCGTCTGTCTGCGGCTGTCGACCTTACCGGTAGTACCGGTGCTTTCCCACTAGTAGTATCGGTAGTCCTGGTACCTCTTGGGTATAAATAGTCGTGATTACTTTTTCTCCCCATCTTCTTCACCGCGCCCTCATCCCTCTCTTGGCCGCTGGCGTCGCCCCTCTCTTCCCCCACTCGATCTCCCTCCTCCATCCACCACTCTTGCAGATCTTTGAGGAGAAGCTTTCCCCTACCATGGTGAACGCGTGGAGGTGCTTGGTGGGTGCCGAAACTCCTTCCCTTGCTTGGATCCGGCCTCTTCTCTTCGGCATCATGCAAAGGAAGAACCCCAAGCGGGCTGCTTGCCCAAGTGGAGGTGATGGTGGTAGCGCTTCACGGCCTGTCCGTGGGAGGGCTGCTCATCGCCCTAGTGGTCGTGGCAGCGGTGGAGGTAGTGGTGGTGGTGATGATGATCCCCAGGGCGTGCCTGCTCCTATCTCGAGTATAGGACTCCCCAATCCCCCGTGTCGTCATAATGAGTAGGTTCAGGGTCAGCGTTCGGCAGGTGAGAATCCATAGCTTGCAGCTATGCAAATTGAGGGTCGCTCCATTGACCCTAACATTGTGGCTCGGTCCCCTATCCAAATTGGGCTTGCCACTGCCAACCGGATGCTTCGATTTCATCAGCATGTCAATCCTCATATGTCTGGTCCTCAAGATCAAGGTGGTTACCAACCCTCTTTTCTTGTTGATTACTCTAAGAGGGCTAGTGACCTGAGGGAGCAGCGCAGAGAAAATCCTTATTAGTTTGTCAGGAATCCCAGTGTGGATCTTCGCTTCTAGAGCCGCATGCACTCAGACTATTACTACAAGGTTCTTTTCAAGAGTGGGCAGCGTGGGTCTTCATCGCCGATCTTCTAGCACAAGTGGGTGCAGCGCGCCTCTCTTGATAACCTGAATAATCCTGAAATCCACCGTTTGGTTGCTGATCTTGATGCTTGGCGTTTGCTTCCTCTTATGACTTTTCAGCACAATTGGAATGAGGAAATCATTTGTCAGTTCTATGCGACCTTGTGGATTGACTCTCAGAACTTGGTGTTGCATTGGCTCACCCAAGGCGTCCATTACAGATGTGATTATCAGACCTTTTCACGCCTTCTTGGGTTTACTTCTGAGGATAGGGCTGCCTCAAGTCTCTTTGACATCTATCCTGATTCTGTCTCTCATGATGACTTAGAGGCCGCTCAGATCTACAATCCTGGTAAGGCTGTTGACTTCACTACCACACATTTGAAGCCTTACTTCTATGTCCTCAACAATCTGCTTCGCCTCACCTTGGACCCAAAGATTAGAGATTCCATTCATATTATGCTTGATGCTCCTAAGGTCCTTTGTTATTTTGGTGTTGGTGGCGATCGCTTTTCTATCACTGATTTTATGTGGCGCAAGATTGAGCAGGCTGCAAATGACCCCCACAAGTCTTTTCCATATGCTCTGTTTCTCATGTATATCATTGAGCAGGTGGTGGGTCGTTCATTCCATCATAATGCAGTGCACAAGTCCTACTCCGTGCGTCATTTGGGCCTAAAGGGTATTGGTGGTACTTCTGCTCCTTCTCCCACTCGTGGTCTAGCCACTCGTGCTTCCTCCGGAGGTGCTTACCATGGTGGTGCCCCCACAGCTCCTACTCACTCCTTAGAGCGTCATCGGCGTGGTGGAGGTGTCATCAAGTATGTGTTGGGGAAGCTTTGGGAGACTTTCTGTTACAAGGCCGAGAAGGATGATTGCCGCCTGAGGCGTATTGAGCAGCACCTCAGCTTGATCCAGCTGAGAGTCCTCTTCATGAGTTTCGAGATCCCTTTGCTGAGTACAATGAGGTTTATGGTGCTCCTGCTACTGGACTTAGTGAGGAGGCTGGCCCGTCTGATGACCCTCGTGGTAAGAAGATGGCTCCCGTCTCGCCTGGACTGGTTGACTACATGACCAACGACGATGACGACAACAGCGACAGCGACGACGACCGCGACTACACGGAGCCTTATTAGTTTTTCACTACCTTGTTCGTTTCACGGTGCCTACCCTTTTTGGCATTTGATGCCAAAGGGGGAGTGTTAGGCTTATCTTTATTGTAATAGGTAGTTAATGGTCATGTAATAATTCCAATCTTTGTGATGAACTACGTGTGGTGGACTAAGAACTATGTGTGTGATGATGGATGCTTGTAGGCTAAACATTTATGCTTATTTGATATATCATGTTTTGATTGCCTAGATATGATATTGTGATGATGTTTGTTGGCTTAGAATGGCTATGTTATTTTAAGTCCTTTTCTTTCTACCTTAACCATTCTTGTTTTTTGTGTGATAAGTTATGTCATTTGCATCACGATATCTTTCTTGTCACACACACAATTAGGCACCCCACGAATTGCAAAATTTAGGGGGAGCTTCCATTATGTATGCATATTGATTATGATCAATGGTTGAGATTCAAGTTCAATGCATACACTAAGGGGGATCCTCTCATAAAGTTTGGAATTCAAAAAGCTTCAATTCTTTAAATCTTATGTAAGCCTAAGTTGGTTGTCATTAATTACCAAAAAGAGAGAGTTTGTAAGTGCATTCGCCCCCGATGTGGGTTTTGGATAATTAATGACAATCAAATTAGGTACTAACATGTTTATCTAAGTGAATACACAGGTGTTAGTCCGATGAAAGAATTTGAATGGTCACATTTGGTGATTATAGCACCCTCAATTCCATTGATTAGAAAGCGTTCCTTCTCAAGTGGATCGATTAGATTTTATATTTTGGCTTGAGTTATAGGAAACGCCGCACTATCAAGAGAGATACAAATTAGGCTATCTAGATGGGGAATTAGTGCTCAATATGTGTTTGATTATATGTTTGAGAGACACCTTTGCACTCACGGACACTTAGAGAGGTGTTTTATGCCTAGGAGCACCGGTAGTACCGGTAGGCATAAATCCCGCCGGTGGCAGTGCTTAGTTCTGCGAGTTTCTGTACTAGCGGTAGTACCGTGGGTGGATCGGTAGTACCGGTCTTGACCGGTGGTACCGGTGAAAGTCCGGTAGTACCGGTAGGTCAAATTCCTGCAGAACTCTTCTTCGCTATAAACTGTACTAGCGGTAGTACCGGTGGATGGACCGGTAGTACCGGTCTTGACTGGTGGTACTGGTGAAAGTACGGTAATACCGGTAGGCTATTTTCTCGCAAAATCTCTAGTAGGTTGACTGTAACGGCTGGAACCCTTCGGATCGGTAGTACCGGTGGGTACTCACCGGTAGTACCGGTACCGCTTCGAAGATAAGTATATAAATAGCTCTCCCCTTCATTTCTAACCGTTACTCACACCATTTACTCCCACATACCTTCAGACAAACAGCTCCCAAGCATTGACTCACCCTCTCTCTCTTCCTCTTTGCTCCTAAATCTAATCCCTTGCAAGATTTGAGTAGAGAGAAGAGATTTGAGAGTGGAAAGCTTCGATTCGCATCTTGAGCACTTGGTTCCCTCCTAGTTGGCTTGGTTTGTGTTTGTTACTCTTGGGTTCTTGGAACCCTAGCCGGCTAAGCGTTCTTCGTGGTTGCCCATGTTGTTCTACTTGTGAGGGCACCCCAAAGTGTTTGTATCACCCTTGTATTCTTAGTGGAAATCTCGGGCTAACCTTTGTTGTTGCTTGAGGGAGGCAAGGAGGTGGAAGAAACTCCGACCTTAGTGGTCACCTCAACAACGAGGACGTAGGAACTCCTTTGTGGGGTTGCCGAACCTCGGGATAAATCGTGTGTCCTGCGTGCTTGTTGTTGTTGCTTGTGATTACTTGAGATATTACTTGTTCTTCATGTTCTTCCTCTATCCTCATCTCTCTCATAGGTTGTGGGTGCCCGATCTATGATTTGGTGAAGGAACAAGTAAAAGGGGAGCTCATTATCTTCATCAACATCATCTTTGGTAGTGGGGTAAAACTCAGATCTGAAATCACAACTTGCAGATCTCTGATTTCATAGCTTCAGTAGGGTACCGGTAGTACCGGTGGTTTGCATCGGTAGTACCGGTGATCTCTCACCGGTAGTACCGGTCCAAACCAACCGGTAGTACCGGTAGGTATTTGACTTCCGTTTTTGAGTTTCAGGTTTTTAGATTCGCCTATTCACCCCCCCCTCTAGGCCTATTAGATCCTTTCAGAAAAACTCTAGCAACTCATCACAACCCAACCATGAGCAACCGCGCCTTCATCAACATGTCGAGTTCACCGTGGCTTTTGCCACCATCACTGCTTAATGATGCAATGATCACACCAATCATAATCAAACTCCCATCGATATGATCGCGTGTCGAGGCCTCTGTCTTCATCTATGATGTCTTCCAGTTGCACCTTCGAACTTGGCTGTTATGTCTAACTAACCCCTATTGAACAGCAACCATCAATCGCCATCAATCCGATCTCCATGTCTGGATAGATCCCTGTTGATTGTAGTCCATTAGACGGTTCAAGCCACCCGCTCAAAGTTTCCAACTCTGCTGATCGAGTTATCGATCGCCGCCATGCTCCACCTTGCGCCATGTTCTTCCCCGAACACACCCGTACAAGCCTTGCGCTGTGTAGAACATATCCATCGCATCTCTCATAATCTTCTTCTATGAATCTAGCTCTAGATACTACTTGTTAGAGTGCCCGGTTAGATCTAGACTCAAATAGATCTACTAACCGATGAACACACAAGCATAACCACCATAGAAGAAAATACGCAAACGAGAACGACAACAAGGCACGATGTTTTTTTAACAAGGTTCGGCGATGTGCCTAATCCTCGAGGCAATAACTACAGGTGCTCCTCCCCATAAAACACCAGCTACATCGACATCCGGGTGATCCCATAGCCTCACCGCCACCCAAACCAACTGCCAACTCGTCTCATGGTTACAATGACAACATTGGAAGGTGCCTCCATTATAGTTCTATAGCATCGCTGTTAACTCCTGGCTAACACACTCACCACTCAATTTGAAAGAACAGAACACACACAACAGAAGGGAGGAGGAAGTAACACACGCACGCAACAACAGAAGGGAGCACGAGGACCATTGGCCAACGGCGGGCCTCCACGCCTGGGATGCTAGCTTTCTGAACCTCTCCTCTACGGTGCGTGCACCTCCTCTACCCTTTTATTCTCCTTTCCCCACCTCAAGATAGGGCCAACAGGGGATCTCGGTGTCGCAACAGCCGTAGAGGAAACTAGGCTGAAAATGTGCATGTCGAGGTGGTGGAGGAGGATGGATCCAGCTGCACTGGTGTTTATCGTCGCCTCCTCCTCCTCCTCGTGCTAGACGCTGCGCCCCCTCCTTATCCATGCAGCTCTTCCTCTATGGCCGGCGGCGTGGAGCATCCATCGGCTACTCATTGAAGTCGGAGGAGGAGCCCCCTAAGGTCTTAGCGGAGATGCAGCACAGGAAAGCTCTACGCCAGGTGAAGGCCCCCTTGGGGTTCATGCCTCAAGGATGACGTGGGAACGTCTATCGTTCGTGGCACCATTATGGAGGCGGTGGTGGTCGCAGAGCAACACAACATTCCAGATAACGTCAATTTAATGGAAATGGTAGAAGGCAACATGGGAGCAATCTTTTGATGCTGAATTTCTAAAATTGAACCTTTGGATACTATTTTACTAAACTCTGGTTCTTTCCATGGCACAAATCCAATTTTACCATTTTAATTTGATATGGATTTAATAGAGCTTTGTCATAATATTACCAATATTAATTTACATAAAATAAATTATAAAATAAAAATATATCAATACACATATTTTTTATAGCTTTTTTCTCTCGTTGCAACGCACGGACATATTTTAGTAGTTTATATATAATACGAAGACGGACAAGTCTAACTAACTAATTACCTGTGAGTGATAGTCGTGGTAAAATATACTCCTAGTAGATCCAGAACCAAAGCGCCCTCCAATGTGCTTGCTAGCTGGGCGTAGCATGCATTAGGCTAGCTACTACGCTGCGCGTTTACGAGTAATCTTATGTCATGGATGGATTATATTGTTGCATTGCACGCACTAGGAAAAGGGCGAGCGCGTCCCTATGCATGCATGTGCACATGGACCAGTAGTCCTAGATAGTAACGTGTGCTTCGGTAGCAGCCAGCAGGTACACAGTGAAAATTTATATAATGCAAAATTAGTAGTAAGGTTACTTTGTTCACTTGAACTTATCAGCCTGGCTTATCAATCATGATACAGTGTTTTTCTCTCACAATAAATCAACGAACAATACTTTTCAGTCTGGCTTATCAGCGAAGCGAACATGGCTGAGATATCAGGATTGCATTTGGTCGCACTGAGCCACGCGCATACATGTCGATCGAGCAGTACGTGCAGTGCTTCAACTCGAAGTCCTGAAGCCAGCAGCATGTATGTGAATACATGTCTTGGGATCGACGCATCAAAATCAACCCTTAGGTGGAGCTAAACAAAAATCAGGTAAGATAACCTTTTCTGAAGACAAATAAGGGACACCTATTGTACAACCTGACTCTCTTATAGCTCGAATTATAGCTAAGCACTTGGCTTTATTATTGACCTTGCTCTTATATTTTCTCTGACATGGAACTTAAGCGCGACTTTTGACACCTGTTAAGTGTTGCACTTTTACCTTGGTTCAACCATCGCTGTGTCATTTTTAATAATTTCTTATTTATAAATAAATCAATTTCTAAAATTATTTTAAATTAAACATTTCAAATTTGACTAAATATATATTTATATAAAAGCATGAAAATTTATAAAGCCAAATTAGTACTATTAGCTACATCATAAAATATATTATTGCTACAATATACTTATTTGATATCACATATAAAAAAGTTTGACTTAGGATAAATGTAGGAATTGATTTATTAAAAAATGGAGGGAGTATATTTTGTCTACTATGGAAACTTAAGCGAGACTTTTAGGCCCATGAAGTGATGCGCTTTTGCCCTGGTTCCACCGTGTCACTGTATCATTTTCTAAGCGCCTGTTTAGTAGAGGGGTTCACTTACTAATTCTTAACTCGAGCTCCCTAATTCTCTGATACATTGATTCTTGTCGAGGAGCGGAGCAGATGAAAGGCGATTCTGATAAGGGTTGGATGGAGAATGGGTTTCTTTAGCTTCCAACTTGCAGTGTGAATGGAGAAACATTTTTTTGTCATATGTCACTAGAATCTAAGAGCCTCTTTTCGTCCGGGCTCCTGCCTGCTCCGGCCCGCACTGTAGTGGCACTGTAGCAAGATCTAGAGCAGCCCAAAAAAGCAGCTCCCCCCTCTGAACCGCTCTGGGAGAGAGGAAACGGAGAGAGAAAACCGGCTCTAGTGAACAGTGCCCCCCGAACATGAACAGTAGCACAGCAGAGGGAGCCGGAGCCACCAAGAGCTGCACCAAAGGGGGCTTAATTGTGTTTTACATATTTAGCCATGTACTATCTCCATTTCAAATTGTAAGTCATTCTGTCTTTTCTAGGTAGATAGTTTCACTATACATCTAGATATAGGTCTGTCTAGATATATTGCAAAAATTATGTATCTAGAAAAGTAAAAAAAGACTTGTAATTTTGTATGGATGGGAGTAGAAGCGATTCCCAAGGAGAATCTAAATCTAGGAACACTCTTAGATCTATTTGGTAGAGCTCCTCTTACTTCAGATTCTCTAACTGAAAATGTTTCTCTAGAATAAACTCTATGCATACAACGATTTGGTGCATGAAATGAATTAGAAGAAACTACTTTTTTAGCTCTCAGCCCCTAGTTTATTTCAGAGAACGATTTCTCAATAAAAAAAATCGTTTAATAGAGCTCCTACTGGATTCAACCTAGAAGGTATTTTGCCAAACATGCCCTTAAGTGCTACTTTTGGCATGCTCTTTAAAGAGATACACTCTAAAAGCATACTCTCTCTATCCTAAAGTATAAGGATACAAGTTTATATTAAGTCTAACTGAGTGGCGGAGGCAGGAATAATTTTTTTGGTATGGCAGAGTTTATAAGATTTAAACATATACAATGAAAATTACAAGGATCCACTAAAATACTATATAAAAATAATTACTTTGTGATTCCTCACTAAAAGAAGATTACATAGATGATTTGGTCATCAATTTATCATCTACTCTGACTATTTAAGTATTGATTGATTATTAAACCCACATGGCTACATCCGTGTGTATCTATGTACGGTACACATTCTGCTGGACAGATTAACCTCCTCCGCTCAGTTTGCTAATTGTGGCCCATCAAGATTAAGCCCGCCAACCTAGCCACCGGAACCCACGGAACAGCATGCATCAACCTATACCATGTATATATACTATATATATACTACATATATGCTCCCCTCAAAAAAAATATACTACATATATTCGGTATTTTATACGGATTTTAGGTACGGCGGCTGCCAAACCTCGCCACATACCTGGCTCCGCCCTCTAACTACACAAAGTTTGAGCAAATTCATTGAGAAGAAGTATTGATATCTATCATATTGAATATGTAAATTTATAACGTACCCAATAATATTAATTTGATTCATAACTATTATTCCTTTTTAATATAATTTTGGTCGGTTAACATGGCACGGATCTGCAAAGTTGAAAATCCTGAACTGCAAATACGGAGTACTCCCTCCGTCCTTCATTCACAGGCGTATTGACTTGGGAAAAGGTTTGTGAAATCACCGGCGTCTAAGCAGTTGCTGCATCGGGAGCTTGCGCGCACGTTCTGCATTCCCGTGGCAGAGTAACTACGATGCCTCGCTTCCAGAGTACCACTTGCATGCATGCAACTTGCTCTTCCCTTCCCAACTTTCCTCCCTATTTTATTCCTATCGCCGCTGGAAGCCTGCAACTCTATCTTGCATACTCGCGAATGCTCTTGCATGCAGCCATGTAGGGAGTGATGGTCAGCGTAGGATACGCACTACTGGAGTCAGCCGCTTTGCCGAGTGTCCAGGGCACTCGACAAAGTCCTAAATACACTCGGTAAAGGTTTTGCCGAGTGCCACACTCGGCAAAGAGCACACGGCAAAAAAGCTGTCGGTAAAGCGGTCTTTGCCGAGTGTTGCCGAGTGCCCGACACTCGACAAAGGCCAAACCAAAAAATTCTGAAAAAATAGGAAAAAAAATGTAAAATATTTTTTTTAATTAGAGGAGGGACCCCACCGGTCAGTCATGTGGCAACTGCTACCAAGTGACTAGCCAAAACAATTTTTTTAAACTGCTACCAAGTGACTAGCCAAAGCAATTTTTTTAAACTTTGCGCCCAGCGAGAATCGAACCTGCGACCTCTCACACACACGCGAGCTCCTCTACCACTACACCTGTCTTTCATTTGTGTCTATATTCCATTTCGGTTCCCCAAATATTATACCAAATCAAGTATAAATTGATTGTTTGAGGCCCTAAACGAATTCAAATTAAAAAGTTGTCAACTACAAAGTTTCATAACTTTTTGAGATCTACAATTTTCATTTAGGAAGTTTCTCCATCCGAGGTCGTTTGAAAAATTCGAATTTTAAAATTTTGAATTTCAAACATAGTTTTGCATGATAAGATGATTTCAAATTAAAAAGTTGTCAACTACAAAGTTTCATAACTTTTCGAGATCTACAATTTTTATTTAGGAAGTTTCTCCATCCAAGGTCGTTTGAAAAATTCAAATTTTAAAATTTTAAATTTCAAACGTAGTTTTGCATGACAAGATGATTTCAAATTAAAAAGTTGTCAACTACAAAGTTTCATAACTTTTCGAGATCTACAAAGTTTATTTTGGTTGTTTTTCCATCCGAGGTCTTTTGAAAAATTCGAATTTTAAATTTTTGAAATTCGGATGCAGTTTTGTATGACAACATGATTTCAAATTAAAAAGTTGTCAACTACAATGTTTCATAACTTTTCGAGATCTACAATTTTCATTTAGGAAGTTTTTCCATCTGAGATCGTGGTTTTAACATTATTCACAAATCTTATATATCTCTCTTTTAGTTTTATAAAACTATACGAGAGACATGTAGATTTTGTGAACAATGTTACTATCGCTTTGTCGAATGAAGAAATGACCAAAATAAAATTTATAGATCTTAAGAAGTTATGAAACTTTGTAGTTAAAAACTTTTTAATTTGAATTCATTTAGGGCTTCAAAATGTGCTTTGAAAAACTGCTTTGCCGAGTGCCAAAAAACACTCGGCAAAGACCTTCTTTGCCGAGTGTTTTTTTTTCACTCGGCAAAGCAGCTTCTTTGCCGAGTGTTTTTTTGGCACTCGGCAAAGAATGTCTTTGCCGAGTGTTTTTTTGGCACTCGGCAAAACAGCTTCTTTGCCGAGTGTTTTTTTTGCCGAGTGTTTTTTATTTAGCACTCGGCAAAGAGCTTCTTTGCCGAGTGCCCGAAAAAAACACTCGGCAAACCACATGGCACTCGGCAAAGAACCGGATTCCGGTAGTGACGAAGGGATTTGCAGCGTTTGCGGCTGGAGGTTGCAGCAATTAAGTTCTCCTTGGTCTTGATGAAAAATGCTATTACGCCTGTGAACGAAGGACGGAGGGAGTACTATTGAAACGTTGCTCTTGCATCGAAGTTAGTACTAGTAGTAGACTAGTAGAGCAAGTCGGCACAGCCTCAGGACCAAGGTTTTTATTTTCGGAAATTAAAATTTATTAGAGGTCATAAATAAAGAGGATAAATAGGATATATCGAAAATATCAGACCAATTTTAAATAAAATTTAATTTAAATTTAAGTATATTTAAATAAAATTTATACGAAAAAGATAGATTATTTTTTATCAGCACCTACGGATAAACAAGATATATCGGAAATATCGGGAGATTTCGGCCGATAAAGGAAACCATGGCGAGACGGAGACGCTCACTCCAGACGGGGAGTACGATCTGAGCCCGGCCGTGTCGCCGTCGGGGAAGAGGGTGGCCGTGGCTAACTTCAGCGACAACAGATGGAGCGGCGAGATCGAGCACCTCAAGACCGACATCGTTCTGATGAACGTGGACCGGAACGCGCAGGGCGGCAAGCCGCTGGACGACCGGGCAAGGTGCATCCAGGACGCCGGCTGGCCGTCGTGGGGCAGCGACAACGTCATCTTCTTCCACAGAGCGGTGGACAAGAGAGACGACCCCAAGAATAGCGACAGGCTCACGCCGCACTGGGGCGTGTACCGCTACGACTTCACCGCCGGGCGCACCGAGCGCGTCACGCCGGAGAATAACTACGCCATCACTCCGGCGGCCATCAGCGAGACCAAGGTGGCCGTGGCCACCATCCGCCAGAGAACCAACCAGATGGGCGGCGCGCGCGACGCGGACATGTTCCGCCACATCGAGGTCTTCGACCTGGCCGCCCCCGGCGACCAGCCGCCTGTGAAGATCACCCAGGTCGTGTGGCCCAAGGCCGACCACTACAACCCCTTCGTCCTCCATGGCGGCACGCCGGCACCTGCATCGGCTACCACCGCGCCACAACCGAGAGGCTGCTGGAGGAGGTAACCGACGATCATCATCAGGATCCAGTAATCAGTAACGTGTTTAATTTGCATGATCTTGTTGCTTATGGAGTGTTTGCATTGCATTATTACACCTGGAGTGCTCGGTATTGGGTGCTGGTCGACAGGCTTGTCGGCCCCTGGTGCGCCGACTGGCCTATCGGCCTGCCGAACGCCGATAGGACATGTCGGCCACCCAGAAGCCGACAGGGCACATCAACCGTATCGGCTGCCCATATGGGACTAGATTTGCAATTATTCATTAAAAAATATTATGTAAAAAAAATACGCGTACAAGGACGTGGATGTGTTCAGGGTGTCGGGCGTCTTCCCCACCGTCTCCTCCGACGGTTCCAACCTCGCCTTCGTTGACAACGAGTTCAAGGCCGTGTGTGGGTCGCCGACAGACGACGAGGACTGCGTGTCGTCTGGGAGGTATAGTCCATGGGAAATTGGGAATGGGATATTCTCATCAGAGTTCAGAGATTTTTCAATTGATTTCATTTAAGCTAGCTGTTTGGGAGTAATTTCGTTCTCCTTCGTCAATGCATGCGATTGTATGGGTAAAATTCGCAGTGGAGACGGCCGAACAGTGTCTTCTCGACGGCGTGGAACCCCGACCTGTACGTCTGCGTCGGCCCGGCGTTCAGCGCTGACAGCCGGCTGGAGATCCACGCCATCTTCGACGCGTCGGGAGACGACCCGCAGTACAGGAAGCTCACCGCCGGAGGCTTCAACAACGCCTTCCCGAGCAGCAACCCGGCGGGGACCAAGATCGTGTTCAGGTCGACCAAGGACGCGCTGCCGCCGCCGCCGGGAGGTTTCAGGCAAAAGAACCTGTACATCATGGAGGACGCCATGGTGAGGGAGTCGGCCGGGGTGACACGGCTGACCGACGGCGACTGGACCGACGCCCACTGCCAGTGGTCCCCGCGCGGCGACTGGATCGTCTTCTCGTCCTCACGCCACAAGCCGGACGGCGCGCCGAAGACGGACAACTTCCTCGACCCCGGCTACTTCGGCGTGTACCTAGTGAATCCGGCGAGCCCCACGGCCGTCGTCAGGGCGATGACGAGCGCGCTGCCGCCACCGGTGCCTGGCGGCACGCTGGTGGCCGGCCCCGGGCACGTCAACCACCCCATGTTCAGCCCGGACGGCAGGAGCATCGTCGTCACCGCCGACCTCGCCGCGGTGTCCGTCGAGCCGATCTCCATGCCCATGTTCCTGCACTCCGTCAGGCCCTATGGCGACATCTTCTCGTTCGACATCGACCCCGTCGACATCCACAAGAACGAGGACGTCCAGAGGTTCCACCACGTCACGCACAGCCGCTACAAGTACGCGACCCCGGTGTGGACCCAGTTCGCCATTGACGACCCCAATGCTCCGTGGAAGATGCTGGTGGCGCCAGACTCTGGAGCTGACAACTACAAGCCGGCGTGCCCCTATATGCATTCTGACGGTGGCCAGAGCTGGTACATGACCAGACACCTCGTCATCCCACAGAGACATTGCTAGTGCTAGTGCTGAACTGAGCTGAGCCTGGGATGAACATCGCGTCGACGCCAATCGTTCAGCATTCCGACATTGTAATGTTTCCGAGGAAGAAAGGTTGTGTTTTTTCGTATGAAAAATGCAAGCCAGTGGATGCGGATTGGAGCTATCGAATGCGGGATTTTTTTTTAAAAAAATAATATTATTTTAATAAATAATTGCAGATTTAGATTTTTTACAAAATTGCAAAATTAGCATCCGGTTGTCCAGCACCAACGGCCAGTGGATCGCCGACAGGGCTCCTATCAGCCAGTGGACGACCGACAGGATCCTATCGGCCAGTGGATGGCCGACAACCCACGGAGCAAGTGAAAAGCAGGGGCGACGCTACGTTCACGCATAGGGTTGGCCGATCACCTCAAATGCCAAGGACTTTAGTCCAGCTTGGACCCCGGACCCGGACAGACTTGCGGCCGAACAGTCCATCGTGGCATCACCTTAGGTCCTTAGCCCATCCATCGATTGATTAGCAAGGAGCAAAGATAAGCCCGGTAGCCCACCCAATGGCCTGGCTCCCGTTTCATGAAACGTGATTACGTGAATGCAAGTATATATGTACAGGTAAGCCGATAGCCCGGAAGGTAATAAGCCCATAGTACACAGCCTGGTCACCGTTTCATCTTCCAATCTTCTTTGTTCTCGTATCACTCAGCAGCCGCCGCTCCTTCATTCATTCTCGATCTCGTTTCTCGAAGACACAAACTGACAAACCCCAACCGCAACTTGCCAGTGCCGCCGGCTATAAGCTTAAGCTCTCTGCCCATCTGTTGTCCAGGTACCCCAAATACCCAATACTTGAATTGGTAATTAGCAATCACATCAAGTCTGAACCGTGAGGTCTTAGGGGTTTTTTTTTCACCTATACAATTCAAACTCAGAAAGCAGATAGGGCATATGCCTTCCAGCAAAGAACGTGCTCTTTCATTCCGGCAAGATGTCAGGTATCTATCTACTTTAGTACAGCTTGCATATAGATGTATTTCAGTAGTGACTTACTGACTTTTAGCAGTATACACATGGCTATACTTTCACATTAGTTATTTAGTATCGTTCAACACAACTAAAGGATGATCGTGAGCTTAATATACATTTGATAATATGCGCATATATATGCTTCATAAAGCAAGGATTTCTAGCCACCATTTAATTCGCTTTCACAAGATGGAGAGTCGTAGTCGTAGAGAAAAACTGTAGTAGGTAACTACTGCTATGAAAGTTTATTTTGTCAACTTGTTATTATTTTATCAATTTGATGTTATATATTGATATTATATTATCATAAGCCTTGAAGGTAGTCCTGTGAGAGTATCAACCCCGGCGACCATTTATCCTAGCTTCACCCTTGGTGAAAAGGTTAGAGTATGGTCTAGTCGGCGATCAGTTAGCCGACTAAAGACCAGTCGACAATTGAGCAGACAAAAGGTGCAGTTGGCTGACCCAGAGCCGATAGGCCTATCGCCTTAGGGTGGCCGATTGAACTACTAGCTAGCAACGTCTCCACATGCAACATTTATTTTTACGTTTTATTTTTGGTGATCACAAATAAAATACCTAAACACCTTAAATATATTGTAATTTTCTATGTAAATGCTAAGAATCAAACACAGCCAATTTTGCTTGGATCTAGCATCATTGCTTTTATAGTTTTCAAATTAAAATTCTTCATGTAATGCTATATTTGAGTTTTTGCGTAAGTTGTTTAGCCCTGAAATGGTATGCACAAATTCAAAAAAAGTCCTCTAAATTCATGGCTCATAAAATAATACTTTGTCATATAATTCTTCTACATACTTCCTCTGTCCCTTTAAGAGAGTCATCCAGGGATTCAAATGTTGTCCCACAAAAAACGTCGCTCGGCTATGTTACCGGTCTTAGGCATAGGTGTCATATGAGCAGCTATCTATGTCCACTGACCGAGCGGCCAGCCCCCAGCCTCCCTTGGCTCCTCCCATCCAGTGGAAACCCTGCTGCTGCTTGTACTACTACTTTTTTACCAATTGTAATCATGGATAGTAAGAGTATGCAGGTACTTCACCACCTTCCTTGGTATAAGGCTATCCGCACTCATGCTACTCTAAATTCATCCTCTATATATCCTAGTCATCAAGATTCTCTCATCTATTCCCAATTCTTCCGCACTCATCCATCCTCTGTATCATCCTCTATCCACTGTGGGGCCCACTTGTCACTTTATCTAAATATATTCATGTGAGATCTAGTTTTGAAGTATTTATTGAAACGAATTTAATGGTGCAATCGGAATTTAATTTGGTTTTTTTGGTTTGTGAGTTATAACATTTTTTTATACGGAAAAAAGTTGGCACGGTCTTCCACGCAACAGTCCAGCACACTGTCTCTCAGCGCGCGCACGGTCGTCCTCTCCTCCGTGTATGAACAGTAACCCGCTAAATATAGCGGACAGACTCTCCTCCGGTACGATACAGTTGGAGATAGAGTATACCAATGCAGCGTTTTTTCCTCTATATCTTGCTGGAGGAACGTTTGGCGGATACGAGTGCAGTCGGTCTAAGAGCCTTGCTCCCAAACCACCATGTTTATGGGACAGAGGGAGTATATGTTAGGTAAAATACAGAGTTTCTTAATAAAGCACATATTCAATATTAAGTTTTAATTTAAGAAAATATAAATTAGCTGGAGTTGGAATGCCGTAGAACAGCCAATTTAAACTAATTATATGCATACTTGCTCACCATACAATGTAAATCTTATGTGTTTTGGAATCGTTTGGCCAGATAAATCACACAGGAGTTCTCTTTGTGCATAGAAAAATAGTGCGAGCTTGCAAAACACCTCCAATGACGATGTCATCATCGGTCTTCGCTTCACGTTATCTATGCATGTGATGTTCACCATGTTCTACTGCTATAATAAGGTCATATGCAAACATGAATATTGCACTTTTGACACCACTAATTAAATTAGAAGTAGTATTCAACGGTTAGGTTCATCGTGGTAGAATTGTTTGATTTAACCATGTTTATAGTAAATAGTATTAATATTTATATCTTTAACTTAATTTACTATGAAAGTATATTTTATAATCAATTTAATGATACTTATTTTGTCTTATCGTTATCAGTATATTTTTATAAAACTTTAGTCAAACTTTAAATTATTTGATTTCTTAAAAAGCTAGAATTGCAAAAAAAATGACGGCGGAGTAGATATATGAACAATAAAGAATGTAGGCAACTTGTATGTCCGTGCCCTTAGGGCATGTACAACCCACAGACGAGTTGTCGTCTCCAAGAGCCTCGAATTAGACATATAGACAGTTAAAAAGACAGATCATATAACCCATAGATAAAATGTCGTCTGCAAGCTGTTTAATGCTATGCATGTAGTTAAGATCAATCATGAATACCATTTTGTATACCACGGTGTTGCTATTCGGTAGATAATGGATCACAGCTACGCTCAATTCACACTAACAACATTCAAAATTCCTCATATTGATCTTCTACTTCTCCAGGTAGTCATAACTGGAAGAAACAAGATCATATGAGATCTTAGCCAATTAACGACAACCAGCTATCAGACATCATATAACATAAAAACAGGAAAGGCGTCACCCACATCTAAATTAATTTCAGAGATGAAATATTATTGGTTACGCCATTATTCAATACAAGCCCGACAGCTTAAAAACGCTAAAAGAAGAAATTTGATGCTGAAAAAAGAAACACAAGGATGCTGCAAGATGAGCTATCGAGTGAGGCATTGCATCGAACAGCTACCGGGCGTCCTTTTTTTCCTTAACCAACTCATGAATATTAAACTAGTTTGTCATTGCACGAGCAAACACTGCTACATGGAGTAAGTAGTTGAGCATTAGCAGGCAAACAACATCATGAGTAAATACCAGATGTTGATCCAGAAAGCGCGAGCAGATCAAATACTGCTACAAGATGCAGTCTCTCAGCAACAAGAAAAAGGAGAAGGTGACTTGGGCAGCTAGGTCGAGCACTCGAGCTAGCGCATACACCCGTCGCCGCTCCTGCCTGGCCACAGTGGCCACGGGACCGTCGGGCACCGGCGCAGTCTTGTCCCGCCTTGCTCACGACGAGGTGCGACGGTAGGATACGGGAGCTGCAATCGACACTGCCGCCACCGCGCACCTGGGCTCCAGCGCCGCCGCCACCGTGAACAATAATGATAAATAAGGATGGTAAAGTAATCTATTTGTTTATGTTTCACCGTTTCATAAAATTTATAGGGAATTGCAATTTATCTATCAATAGTTTTTTTTTAGAAAAAATACATTAGACTTTTTAACAGTTGGATATGAAATATACGGTCCGTACATACAATCTTATCTTCTTGTCCCGGTGGCATCCTCCCCTCACCTCTTCAGCCTCTTGTCCCGACATGACCAGAGCTCGAAAGGTCGCGTTGCGTCTCTTCGTCTCTGCCCGACGGGCGATGGTTCCTCTTCAATATGTGATGTGGCAATCGACGCGACGTCACCACCAGACGAGCTGCTGCCTCTCGACATGGTGCTACAGGGCGACGCGTTGCCGCCTCCGAACGTGGCGCTGCCACCCGACGTGATCGCCCTTTTGAGAACCATGTAGCCCGTGCGATGTACCCGGCGAGGTTGAACCCATCACACGGAGACTCCATTAGACATGAGTGGACAACAGGTTAATTTGCAAGCGACTATAACTCTTTAAAAGTGCGGACTCTCAAGGGCCAGCGGAAGGGGTGACGGGCGGTAAGACGATATGCTATTATTTATTTATTTATTTATTTATTTATTTATTACGGAATGGGAGGCTTTTTTTTAGCTCGGGTTTTTTTTTACAGAAGAAGAGGGTTCTTTTTTTTCCCTGTACGGAGAAGAAGGACTCGACCGTTATTTCTTACCGTGAGGGTAGAGATAGGTCTCTCTCTTTTTTTTTTGCCATAGAGAGATGCATGGGATTGCCTTTTCTCACGTAAACAACTAGGACTTTATGTACGTGATATATGTTTTGCATCCTAATTATCTTGGGATTGGATTAATGCCTCAGATGCACGTGGGCATATACATGTAATCTTAGTTGAGTAGGAGTCTTACTCGAGTCAGAATTTGATATATTTGGATTAGTATCAACCTAGTCTTACATGTAATCTTAGTTGAGTAGGAGTCTTACATCTTACACGGAAATTTTGTGTCACAGAACCTCCTAATTACGATGGCCCACAAGTACACTTCATTGTCATAATGACCTCTGACAGTCGTACTTATGTTCACCATAACTTAAAAGGCCTGCTTTTTTCCGAACAGGATCCAATCACAGGAGTATTGCAATATTACAACAGTTTATTCAAAATATTCAACAGAGTAAAGTAGCGGAAGTCTTACAATAACATAGATTACAAACCAGTTTTTCAAACTTCAAACCTTATGTAACATTATTACAAACCATTAGTAGAGAAGTATCAGTAGTAACTTTATTACATCACACAAGCGAGATGCCTTGCCCAAAGGCCACACAATCTACTCGTCGTCACTGTCTTCAACCACGACGGTCATGCAACAAGGCTCGAAGCAGACTTGTTCATGAACCGCACCTGCAACAAGGGGTTAACAAACCCTGAGTACGAGAGTACTCAACAAGACTTACCCGACTAAGACAAAGACTCCAAGGGCATGCTAGCTTTAGGGAATCAAGGTACGGGTAATCAAGAATCAAATTTTCTTTTGCAGAAAAGCTTACTAAGGTAAGTCCTTATCTTCAATATTTTACTTTTACCATTGATGGTTCATTAACCAATTCTAGGTGATCCTAATCTAGATCAAAGTAATTATCATCAAAACATTTCTCATTCTTTCTTTCAATTCCAGTTCTTAACTACGATGCAAGTCAGGCGATCGAGTCTCCATAACCGAGGAGCAACGACGATTCGAACCGATTATACCCAGCTGGGGATCTCTAACATCACGACATATGTAGAACCGAATCTTGCATATATCAACCCTCATTTAGATCTCCCAAAACCAGAACGTGTCCATCGCCACCCGAGAGTACAGTACTCCTCGAACCCGACCAAATTCTAGCCCCGAGGGTACACGCTACTCTCGCCATCTCTCCACTCCCAGTGCGAGGTTAGACGTTCTCGTAATGGAATCACCAACATTTTGGGCTTACCCAAGGCATGAGGTTAGTTGCAAAGTCTCGAACACAACAGGCTTACAACGAACGGGCCTTAACTGACAAGGCGGAAACAATACATTGAGACTCCTTTCCCAATGCATGTTAGCAGTGGCCAAACCACCCGCCCGATCTTTCAAGTTCATTCTCATATTTCAATATTCATTCAATATGCCGTCGTGGCTATATAAACATTTCATTTAAAAGCTTAACTTCTAAGCATAGCGAAGCATACTACGCGTTTTCAGTAAAAACAGGTATCAAGGTTGATATCACAATAATCAAGGATGATAATGCAGCAATTAGGTTATCACTCAACTCCTAATTACTTAATGCAGTAAGCCATATTATAAATAATAAAACATTTGTAAAATTCAAGGTAGGGTTTAAATGCACCGGGGCTTGCCTTGTTCGCACACGACGACTGACTCAGACCCGAGAACTCCAACGTCAGGTCCGAAACCCACCGACGATCGCTCTTCTCCGGAAGCTTGATCGACGACTTCGGCTTCTTCGAAAGCGGAGACTACACGAATACATAACATGCTTTAACATGATGCTCGATGATAAACATGATGCTTGATGATAACATGCTACGAGTTACGACTGGAGTACAACTTACTTCTACGGTACAGTCGCAAACAGAAAACCTACTAACTAGAAGCGACGATTCCAGCGATACCAGCTTTTAACCTAACAAGTTACTAACGAGCTCAATCATGAAATTAAGGTGCCAAAGATCACCAAAGGGTAGTGACCTAAGGACATCACTCAATCAAAAGGCACACAACACTTAAAGTTCTCAAATTAACATTTATTTTCTATTTAACTAATTAGGGCATAATTAGGAGTTGATCAAATTTTACCTAATCAAGCTCAAACTTTTTCTATGGGTTAAGAATGAATTACAACAGTGTTATAATAAATTTCATAATTTTTGGATTAATAAATTAATTATTAAAATTCTAGAAAGTTGCATTTAATCTTTAATGAAACTAATTACTTCTACTGCACAAAGTATTCAAATTCGTGATTTAACATTTTTCCTAGATAGTTTATACATTGAGAAGCTTACACAAAAATTTTCATAAATTTTGGAACTCTACATAATTTTTAATGAAATAAACAAATAGCAACACTATTCATTTATTTGAAAAAGAAAACAAAAACGAAAAACCGAACCGGGCCGATCTCCTCTTCTCTCCGGTCCGGCCCAGCCGAGCGGCCCGCTCGCGCGCGCCCGCGCTCGCGCTCGCGTTCGGCCCAGCGACGCGGCCCAGCAGCGCGGCCTGCCTCGCGCGCTGGCTCTCTCTCTCTCGCTGACACCGCGTCCCCACATGTCATCCCTCACCTCCGCTCGCTCCCGCGTGCCCGCGCGCTCGCCCGCGGTGACCGGCCGATGACCGAAGCCTCGGTCGACCAACCGAGCGATCCGACAGCCTCTACGCGACCTAGCGAACCCGTTTTGCTAACTTGCAGCTCGTCTCGAGCTCCGGCGACAGCTCACCGACGACGGTGGCGGCTCGACAACCACGGTGACCGGCGACTCGATGGTACAACACGGTAGCGGTTAAATTAGTGCGAGGAAAACGATCAGGAGCTCACAGCGGTGACGATGGCGGTCTCGGGGAGGACGGAGAGAAGCCGGAGTGGCCTGGCCACGGGAAGGCGACGATGGCGGTGCTCCGACCGGAGTTGGGCACGGGAGCGGGCGGCTGTGGTGATCTAGGCGGAGTTAAGCTCGCTCGGGTGGTTCACGAGGTGCGCGAGGATGAGGCGGAGCTAATGGTGCGGTTGGCGTGGCTGGAGGTGGCTCGACGGCGGCAGCGGCGAGCGGCGGAGCTGCGGTGGCGGCGGTGGCGAAAACAGGGAAAATGAAAATCGCCACTGTGAGCTCGACGTATATATATAGGGAACGGTGGCGGTGACTGTGCTGGAAGACGCGCGACGTCGCGCTGGCGATCGAGGACTCGCCTGGAAGCCGGCCGAAGCCGCCCGGCGTCTCGCCGGCGCCCATACCGTGCGGTGGTCGGCGGTGATTGGCCCGACACTGTAGCTCCCCCCCCAAACTTTAAATTTTCAAACTGTTTTCTCAAATTACTCTCAAATTCATGTAACAACTTGAAAAACTTCCAATATATGAAATCTTCAGAATTTCAAGCTCTACAAGTTTTGTATTGAACACTTTTTCAAATTCTCACTGGATTTTGAAATTTGAATTTAAACTCAAAAGGGGACACATTTTTCAGATTTAGTAATTTAGAAATTACTTTTGATTTTACATTGAAACTTCAAAATCTCCAAACATCAAAGTTGTATATCTTGACTAGACCTACAACTTTGCTGTTCAAAACTTTTTCAAATTCTGCCTCCATTTTGAAATCTTAGTTTGGGGACAAAAATGAATTAAATTTGAAATTTGTTTATTTTCAAAATTGCTCCACCTTTTTCACTAAAACTTTGAAAACTCAAAACACCAAAGTTGTAGCCCTTGAAAAGTTCTACAAACTTGGTTTTGAACTTTTTCCCAAATTTTGCTTAGGTTTTGAATTATTTCAAAAGGGGTAAAACAGGGTTTTGAAATTTAGGGTTTTCGGAGGAATTTTAAATTGGAATTTGTTGCTACTTTGATTGGTGATTACTTAGTGATCAAAACCTCACCCAAGGGCATAATTTGGACCAACATGACATGGTTGACCAAATGCCATTCTTGGTTGACCAATTAGCTTTTGAAATTCTTTTACATTTCTTCCCAGATTTGAATTTTAAATTTGAATCAGAAAACTCGTGACAAGTTTTGGGACTCCAATTCAAATTCAAATTTGGAGCTTCATTTTAGATGTTGTACTTGAGCTCATACCCTACACTTGACACTAGTGTGCAACACAGTCGCACACCTCAAATTACGCAGGGCATGGACTAAGTATTTGCGGTGGCATTCGAAATTAGGGTTTTCGGGTTCGGAGCACACCACTGAGAAACACATTCAACCTAGATAAGTAAACTCGTTTTAGTTGATGCATAACAAGTTTAACCTAACAGGGATGCTTTGCAATGCATTATGATGACATGGCAGATTAATTAGCACTATAACACCCGGGGTGTTACAGCCCTTCCCCCTTAAACAAATCTCGTCCCGAGATTTAAAGCCTTGAGTTAAGTAATAGAAAAGGAAACGTGTCAAGCAAACACGTCCAAGACTTGTCTACAAAACAGGTAGGGGTTTTCTGCATTACAACGATTTTAAAAGGATAGGTTACAGTTTAAAGAGGAAATTGCAACCTAGATAGAAGCAAAGAACTCCGGGAAATTCTCCAACAGGTAATCCTCCGATTCCCAGGTGGCTTCCTCTTCTGAATGTTGATTCCACTGTATTCTGTACCATTTAGTTGTTCTACTGCGGGTAACACGATCTTTTTGATCCAAAACTCGGACAGGATATTCAGAATATATCAAATCCGGTTCAAGTTCAACTCCCTCAACATCAACCACTTGATCATGTACTTGTAGACACTTCTTCATTTGTGATACATGAAATACATTGTGCACTGCTGACAGTTGTTCAGGCAACTTTAACTTATATGCCACCTTTCCACATTGTTGAATGATTTGAAAAGGACCAATATAACGTGGTGCGAGTTTGCCTCTGACTCCAAATCTGCTAACTCCTTTCATGGGTGATACTTTTAGATAAACATAATCCCCTACTCGAAATACCAAAGGTCTACGCCTTTTATCAGCATAACTCTTTTGTCTGGACTGAGCAACTTTTAAATTATTCTGGATCTGTCGAACTTTTTCTTCTGTTTGTTTCACAAGATCAACACCGAAAAACCATCTTTCTCCCGGTTCTGACCAATTCAATGGAGTTCTGCACCTGCGGCCATACAATGCCTCAAACGGTGCCATTTTGATACTCTCTTGATAACTATTATTGTAAGAGAATTCTGCTAACGGTAACCACTCATCCCAAGTGTTTGAATAATTAAGTGCACATGACCTTAACATATCTTCTAGAATTTGATTGACCCTTTCAGTCTGACCACTTGTCTGTGGATGATAAGCGATACTGTGCAAAAGTTCTGTACCTAGGGACTCATGTAGGTGTCTCCAAAATTTGTTAACAAACTGCGTACCTCTATCTGATACAATGGTCTTTGGTACCCCATGAAGGCTCAGGATTCGTGCAATATAAATTCTTGCATAAGTTATAGCAGAATAGTCCACCTTAACTGGAATAAAATGAGATGACTTTGTCAGTCGGTCCACAATGACCCAAATTGAATCAAAGCCTCTTGAGGTCTTAGGTAACCCAGTAATGAAATCCATACTGATATCTTCCCATTTCCAGGATGGAATGGGCAAGGGTTGTAACATTCCTGCCGACTTCAGGTGTACTGCCTTCACTTTACAACAAGTGTCACATCTGGCAACATATTTGGCGATCTCAATTTTCATTTTGGTCCACCAGAATTGTTGTTTCAAATCTTGATACATCTTATTACTCCCTGGATGAATAGAAAACCTTGTCCTATGTGCTTCATCAAGAATGAGTCGACGTAACTCTGGAACCTTTGGGACCACTAGCCGGTTCTTAAACCACAATACATCTGCATCATCAATACTGAAATCTGTCGGTTGACCAGTTCTAACTTTTTCTTTGATGTGAGTTATTCCGGAATTCTTTCTCTGAGCAGACACAATCTGATCTTTGATTGTTGATTCCACTGTGACATTAGTCAACTGACCTTGTGGAACTATTTCAATATTCAACCTTTCCAACTCATAACACAAACTGTAATCCATTGGCTGCACAGTCGTACAATGGCAACGATTCTTTCTACTGAGTGCATCAGCAACTACATTCGCTTTTCCAGGGTGATAGTGTACTTCTAAATCATAGTCCTTTATTAACTCAAGCCACCTTCTTTGCCTCATATTCAATTCTGACTGAGTAAAGATATACTTTAAGCTCTTGTGATCTGTATACATGTGGCAAGTATTACCTAACAAGTAATGACGCCAGATTTTTAATGCATGAACCACAGCTGCTAGTTCAAGATCATGTGTCGGATAATGTTATTCATGGCGCTTCAACTGTCTCGAGGCATAAGCAATGACTCTGCCTTCTTGCATCAATACGCAACCAAGGCCAATACCTGAGGCACCACAGTAAACATCAAATGGCTTTTCTATATCTGGTTGTGCCAAAACTGGAGCAGTTGTCAATGATTTTTTTAAAATTCTAAAAGCTTTTTCACATTCTGGAGACCATATGAACTTAGTTTGATTCTTCAACAACTCTGTGATTGGCTTGGCTACCTTTGAAAAGTCAGGTATGAATCGACGGTAATAACCCGCCATTCCCAGAAAACTTCGGACTTCATGAACTGAGATTGGTGGTTTCCAATTCAGAATATCTTCCACTTTGCCAGGATCTACTGCTACTCCTTCGGCTGACAACACATGTCCTAAGAATTGCACTTCTCTTAACCAAAACTCACATTTACTGAACTTAGCATACAGTTGGTGATCTCTCAGACGAGTCAGAACAACTCTGAGATGCTCAACATGCTCTTCTTCACTTTTGGAGTATACCAGAATATCATCAATAAAAACAACCACAAACTTGTCAAGTTCCGGCATGAAAACTGAATTCATCAGATACATGAAATGTGCCGGTGCATTGGTGAGACCAAAAGACATAACTAGGTACTCATACAGTCCATATCTGGTGGTGAATGCAGTCTTTGGGATATCTTCAGGTCGAATCTTGATTTGATGGTACCCTGATCGAAGATCAATCTTGGAAAATACCTTTGCCCCCGCAAGCTGATCAAAGAGTAGATCAATGCGAGGCAACGAATATTTATTCTTAATGGTTACTTCATTCAGCGGTCGATAGTCAACACACATCCTTAAAGTCTGATCCTTCTTCTTGACAAAAAGAGCTGGACATCCCCATGGTGAGGAACTGGGTCTGATAAAACCTTTGTCACGTAACTCTTGCAATTGATCCTTAAGTTCTGCCAATTCATTGGGTGGCATTCTGTAAGCTCTCCGGGATATTGGGGCAGTACCCGGTTTTAACTCAATCATAAACTCTACATCTCTGTCCGGTGGCAGACCTGGTAGATCATCTGGAAACACATCCGGAAATTCACAGACTACCGGTATATCACAAATCTCATGTACTGAAGTTGCACATATACTTTCAACGGTTCTCTTCGGGATAGGAAGTTGGATAAGAAGATGAGATTTATTATCTGGCAGGTTCAACCTTATAGTTCTGTGCAGTGCATCTATAAGGGCTCCTCTTTGGTACATCCAATTCATACCCAAGATTACATCTATATCCTGTTTCTGTAATATTATCATTGAGGTAGGGAATATATGCCCACCTAACTCTATAGGTACGTCACGTACCATCTCCTTAGTACACAGTCGTCCCCCGGGCGACTGGATAAAGAAATTCTCTTGTGTTCCCATAATTGGAATGTCATACTTAACAACAAAGGTGCGATTTATGAATGTATGCGATGCACCTGAATCAAATAACAGTACTGCTGGATGATTAGCAACAGGGAACATACCCATCATAACAGGTTCTCCCTCTGGGATTGCACTTGCTTGAGTGTAGAATACACGTCCGGTCTTCTTCTTCTCACCCTTACCCTTCTGAACATTCAGATTATTGTTCTTACTCTGAGGTTGTTGCTGTTGTGGTACGGGAGCTCTGGGATAATTAGGATTGTACTGCCTTGGATACGGGCAATCCTTGGAAAAGTGGCCTGGCTTTCCACAGTTGTAGCAGGGAAAGTTATGGGTTACTGGAGTCTGGTTTCGAATACCAGGGGCATTCGGCTGCTGTGGATATTGCGGAATTGCGGCAGGACGGAAAAACGTCTGCGGCTGAGCTTGGTACTGCGGTGGACGATAAGTTGGGCGGAAATGGTTCTGAGGGTGATAAACAAACTTCTGGCGTTTCTTAATGCCGCCAGACGGACTTGAAAACACTGGCTTTTTTTTCTTCGACTCCTTGTGCAGTCGGGACTTCTCTTCTGACGCAATAGCCACATTGACTATCTCATGGTAAGTAGCATTATAGCAGGTGACTAATGCTTCCTGGATTCTGGTACTCAAACCTCTCATGAAACAACTCTTCTTCTTTGCATCGGTATTCACATATTCAGCTGCATACTGGGACAGATGATTGAATTTGCCCACATATTGTAGAACTGTTTGGTTCCCTTGCTTCAGTGAGAGAAACTCCTCTAGCTTCATGGCCATGACACCATCTGGGATATAATGTGCTCTGAAGGCTTCACGAAACTCTTGCCAAGTGATACGGTGGCCAGCAGGCCGTGCGGCGACCAGATTCGCCCACCACGCCCCTGCGGCGCCTCTGAGTTGTTGTGCTGCAAACACAGGCTTCTGGTGCTCTGTGCACTGTAAAAGTTCAAACTTCTGCTCCATGGTACGGAGCCAGTCATCTGCCTCTAGCGGCTCATCTGCCTTTGAGAACACTGGTGGACGGGTATCGGTGAAATCCACATAAGTGGTTTCCCCTCCATTGTTACGGCCTCGACGACCCTGATTCCCATTTTGATTCTGATTCTGAGCCAACAGGGTAGTGGCATTAACCAGTGCGGCAATAGCTTCTGCCAAGGTAGGTGGAAACGGTGGGGGATTCGGATTACGGTCCCCTTCCTGGGAAGTTCCAGTACCGTCCATCTGTTGTACACAAACCATGTTTATTTACATTGCTTTATTGAATTAAAAAGCAGTTAGGACAGAACTTGTATACAAACACAAACTTATCTTACATTATTTCATTACAAACTTGCTCACAAGCAAGAAACCACCCACTAAGGTTCTTAGAAAGCAGGAAAGACTACTATATTACACAACCATCCATGTCGACCCTTCACTCCTCATCATCATCGCTGATCACGATCACTTCCTCCTCATTCTCTGGAGCACTTGCACCAGTGACATGACTTGCATCATCCCCACTTTCCATCACTGGTTCATCTTCTTCTGGATCTTCTTCATTGTCCTCTCCATCAGGAACAACCACGGCACCAACATCATCTTCCACTGCCTGGGGCTGATGATTGGGATTCATCAGATCATTTAGCCTATGCACTTCCTCATGCAGAACTGTGTTGTACTGCTCCAGGTGTGTCACGTAAAGCTCCAACTCACGAACACGAGCCCTGGCTTCTGTCTCCTTTTCTAGAGACTCATTCAGGAACTGTTTCCAAAAACGCATGCTGCGCTTCAGTCGCTCCACTTCTGATGTAAGCCTTGCAACCTCTGACTCCGAATCCGGGTTCGGATTACGGCTACTGCTTGCTTCATCAACTCTGGCGGCCAACTGATGACGCGGCACTCCTTGCGGACCTGTTTTCTTGCGAGGAGTCGTCTTCACACGTGCCATCCTAAAGCAAGACAGAATTAGGACGATAAGAACAGATAGGAGGGATCTGAAGGTTAGCATGAATAGGATTGAACCTTACTTAACCCAAACCACTTTAAAAGGGAAGGTAACTTAAGCAGGTTAATTAAACATGATGCATGCATCGTACTTACGATCTAACAGAAAGATTTAAGTAACACAAGCAATCTTTATAACATAGGGCACTATACATGATACTTCACTACGAAGCTTTCAAATATGAGCTAAGGAAACTATAAAATTGATTAAGATAAGCAAAAGCAATTTGAACCAAAATATCAATATTAAGTTTGTTGACCCAAATCATTTTGAAGTTTTACAAAGTAATGCTACAATAACTCGAGTGATTATGCTCTGGTACCAGCTGTCACAGAACCTCCTAATTACGATGGCCCACAAGTACACTTCATTGTCATAATGACCTCTGACAGTCGTACTTATGTTCACCATAACTTAAAAGGCCTGCTTTCTTCCGAACAGGATCCAATCACAGGAGTATTGCAATATTACAACAGTTTATTCAAAATATTCAACAGAGTAAAGTAGCGGAAGTCTTACAATAACATAGATTACAAACCAGTTTTTCAAACTTCAAACCTTATGTAACATTATTACAAACCATTAGTAGAGAAGTATCAGTAGTAACTTTATTACATCACACAAGCGAGATGCCTTGCCCAAAGGCCACACAATCTACTCGTCGTCACTGTCTTCAACCACGACGGTCATGCAACAAGGCTCGAAGCAGACTTGTTCATGAACCGCACCTGCAACAAGGGGTTAACAAACCCTGAGTACGAGAGTACTCAACAAGACTTACCCGACTAAGACAAAGACTCCAAGGGCATGCTAGCTTTAGGGAATCAAGGTACGGGTAATCAAGAATCAAATTTTCTTTTGCAGAAAAGCTTACTAAGGTAAGTCCTTATCTTCAATATTTTACTTTTACCATTGATGGTTCATTAACCAATTCTAGGTGATCCTAATCTAGATCAAAGTAATTATCATCAAAACATTTCTCATTCTTTCTTTCAATTCCAGTTCTTAACTACGATGCAAGTCAGGCGATCGAGTCTCCATAACCGAGGAGCAACGACGATTCGAACCGATTATACCCAGCTGGGGATCTCTAACATCACGACATATGTAGAACCGAATCTTGCATATATCAACCCTCATTTAGATCTCCCAAAACCAGAACGTGTCCATCGCCACCCGAGAGTACAGTACTCCTCGAACCCGACCAAATTCTAGCCCCGAGGGTACACGCTACTCTCGCCATCTCTCCACTCCCAGTGCGAGGTTAGACGTTCTCGTAATGGAATCACCAACATTTTGGGCTTACCCAAGGCATGAGGTTAGTTGCAAAGTCTCGAACACAACAGGCTTACAACGAACGGGCCTTAACTGACAAGGCGGAAACAATACATTGAGACTCCTTTCCCAATGCATGTTAGCAGTGGCCAAACCACCCGCCCGATCTTTCAAGTTCATTCTCATATTTCAATATTCATTCAATATGCCGTCGTGGCTATATAAACATTTCATTTAAAAGCTTAACTTCTAAGCATAGCGAAGCATACTACGCGTTTTCAGTAAAAACAGGTATCAAGGTTGATATCACAATAATCAAGGATGATAATGCAGCAATTAGGTTATCACTCAACTCCTAATTACTTAATGCAGTAAGCCATATTATAAATAATAAAACATTTGTAAAATTCAAGGTAGGGTTTAAATGCACCGGGGCTTGCCTTGTTCGCACACGACGACTGACTCAGACCCGAGAACTCCAACGTCAGGTCCGAAACCCACCGACGATCGCTCTTCTCCGGAAGCTTGATCGACGACTTCGGCTTCTTCGAAAGCGGAGACTACACGAATACATAACATGCTTTAACATGATGATCGATGATAAACATGATGCTTGATGATAACATGCTACGAGTTACGACTGGAGTACAACTTACTTCTACGGTACAGTCGCAAACAGAAAACCTACTAACTAGAAGCGACGATTCCAGCGATACCAGCTTTTAACCTAACAAGTTACTAACGAGCTCAATCATGAAATTAAGGTGCCAAAGATCACCAAAGGGTAGTGACCTAAGGACATCACTCAATCAAAAGGCACACAACACTTAAAGTTCTCAAATTAACATTTATTTTCTATTTAACTAATTAGGGCATAATTAGGAGTTGATCAAATTTTACCTAATCAAGCTCAAACTTTTTCTATGGGTTAAGAATGAATTACAACAGTGTTATAATAAATTTCATAATTTTTGGATTAATAAATTAATTATTAAAATTCTAGAAAGTTGCATTTAATCTTTAATGAAACTAATTACTTCTACTGCACAAAGTATTCAAATTCGTGATTTAACATTTTTCCTAGATAGTTTATACATTGAGAAGCTTACACAAAAATTTTCATAAATTTTGGAACTCTACACAATTTTTAATGAAATAAACAAATAGCAACACTATTCATTTATTTGAAAAAGAAAACAAAAACGAAAAACCGAACCGGGCCGATCTCCTCTTCTCTCCGGTCCGGCCCAGCCGAGCGGCCCGCTCGCGCGCGCCCGCGCTCGCGCTCGCGTTCGGCCCAGCGACGCGGCCCAGCAGCGCGGCCTGCCTCGCGCGCGGGCTCTCTCTCTCGCTGACACCGCGTCCCCACATGTCATCCCTCACCTCCGCTCGCTCCCGCGTGCCCGCGCGCTCGCCCGCGGTGACCGGCCGATGACCGAAGCCTCGGTCGACCAACCGAGCGATCCGACAGCCTCTACGCGACCTAGCGAACCCGTTTTGCTAACTTGCAGCTCGTCTCGAGCTCCGGCGACAGCTCACCGACGACGGTGGCGGCTCGACAACCACGGTGACCGGCGACTCGATGGTACAACACGGTAGCGGTTAAATTAGTGCGAGGAAAACGATCAGGAGCTCACAGCGGTGACGATGGCGGTCTCGGGGAGGACGGAGAGAAGCCGGAGTGGCCTGGCCACGGGAAGGCGACGATGGCGGTGCTCCGACCGGAGTTGGGCACGGGAGCGGGCGGCTATGGTGATCTAGGCGGAGTTAAGCTCGCTCGGGTGGTTCACGAGGTGCGCGAGGATGAGGCGGAGCTAATGGTGCGGTTGGCGTGGCTGGAGGTGGCTCGACGGCGGCAGCGGCGAGCGGCGGAGCTGCGGTGGCGGCGGTGGCGAAAACAGGGAAAATGAAAATCGCCACTGTGAGCTCGACGTATATATATAGGGAACGGTGGCGGTGACTGTGCTGGAAGACGCGCGACGTCGCGCTGGCGATCGAGGACTCGCCTGGAAGCCGGCCGAAGCCGCCCGGCGTCTCGCCGGCGCCCATACCGTGCGGTGGTCGGCGGTGATTGGCCCGACACTGTAGCTCCCCCCCAAACTTTGAATTTTCAAACTGTTTTCTCAAATTACTCTCAAATTCATGTAACAACTTGAAAAACTTCCAATCTATGAAATCTTCAGAATTTCAAGCTCTACAAGTTTTGTATTGAACACTTTTTCAAATTCTCACTGGATTTTGAAATTTGAATTTAAACTCAAAAGGGGACACATTTTTCAGATTTGGTAATTTAGAAATTACTTTTGATTTTACATTGAAACTTCAAAATCTCCAAACATCAAAGTTGTATATCTTGACCAGACCTACAACTTTGCTGTTCAAAACTTTTTCAAATTCTGCCTCCATGTTGAAATCTTAGTTTGGGGACAAAAATAAATTAAATTTGAAATTTGTTTATTTTCAAAATTGCTCCACCTTTTTCACTAAAACTTTGAAAACTCAAAACACCAAAGTTGTAGCCCTTGAAAAGTTCTACAAACTTGGTTTTGAACTTTTTCCCAAATTTTGCTTAGGTTTTGAATTATTTCAAAAGGGGTAAAACAGGGTTTTGAAATTTAGGGTTTTCGGAGGAATTTTAAATTGGAATTTGTTGCTACTTTGATTGGTGATTACTTAGTGATCAAAACCTCACCCAAGGGCATAATTTGGACCAACATGACATGGTTGACCAAATGCCATTCTTGGTTGACCAATTAGCTTTTGAAATTCTTTTACATTTCTTCCCAGATTTGAATTTTAAATTTGAATCAGAAAACTCGTGACAAGTTTTGGGACTCCAATTCAAATTCAAATTTGGAGCTTCATTTTAGATGTTGTACTTGAGCTCATACCCTACACTTGACACTAGTGTGCAACACAGTCGCACACCTCAAATTACGCAGGGCATGGACTAAGTATTTGCGGTGGCATTCGAAATTAGGGTTTTCGGGTTCGGAGCACACCACTGAGAAACACATTCAACCTAGATAAGTAAACTCGTTTTAGTTGATGCATAACAAGTTTAACCTAACAGGGATGCTTTGCAATGCATTATGATGACATGGCAGATTAATTAGCACTATAACACCCGGGGTGTTACATTTTGTCTCTTTATTATATTATTATATAGGTATAGATGAGTGGTAGACCATGTCTTACTTAAAAAAAGATAGCGATCCAAGGCCCATGAGTTTCCTAAAAAAAAAAGGAAGTTTCATCGTGGCCCAAGGTTTCGTCGCCCTTGGCGCCACAACTGAGGAGAGGAGAAGAGCCCGCTGAGCCGTCGTCGCCGCCGCCGTGGATGCTAAGGCCCCGGCGGCCGGCCGAGGGATCAGGGGCCACCTCTCTTTCTTCGTGTCTTGTCTAATAATTGCACGAAGAGAGGCATTTCCATCATCTCTTGTCTTGTGTGTACTTCCTGATCGGCTTGTAAATATGGGCAGTTGTATTTTATCTATATGAATATAGATATAATACATTTATCATATCCTTGGTCTTGGATGGTAAATTATCCAAGAGACGGCAAATCGTGAATGAATGTGCTGACGATGACAAGGATCCAGATCCAGTCTCCTGTGTATTGGTGTATATAGGTACACACAATAGAAAAGCCAGGGCAAGCCAACTAACAGCCCTGTCAGTTTTAGCAGCCATGTCATTTCTCTCTTGGCTGCCTTCTGCAGCTTCTTCAATCCTACCATCCAGGCACTGGAGCAGAACCAAGAGCCTACACTGCACCTGCAGAAGGTTCAGAATTTGGATACGAACACTGCTCGGATTCATCAGAGAAAACACATGGTTTCCTTCGCTGAAACTGAAAACATCACAGTCTGATGGCTCAGCTGCTGAACGATCGGCGTCGACGGACGATGCTCAGCTCTGCTCAGGCTCCGCAACGCAACAGACAGACAGACAATTTGGATGCTCCGGGAGTTCCCTCCCACGTTCTTGGGACCTTGCAGACGTTTGGTTCCTGGTGGTTGGCAACTTGGCATGGCACCGCGCCGCCGCTGGTCACGGACGGACATCGCATCACACCACATGGATGGATGGAGGATGGTCCATCTCGTCCGGAGCAACAAGACTAGTAGGTGAATTCCGACCAGACCAACAGCTCGTGTCGCGGCGACCAGAGCAGCACACCTTACCTGACCTGACCTGAATACAAATGGCGTTGCCATCTGCAGGTCCACATGTTTACGTTACATTACATGCGGACCAGGCGTTGGATGATTCGCTGGCCTACCTGCAACTCCCCAATTTCGCAAAGGCCATTCTTAATCCTGCAACGTCTCTCCTGTTCCTGCAACGCAAGGCATGAACTGTACTGACACTGGGATTTGTTTATGCACCAAATTGGAGCGTGATGCATGAACCTTCCTCGAATTTGTTTAATACTAATATACTGCTGGATGGAAATTGGATTCTCTGCTCCAGTTACTAGTATCTCAGTTACCTCATTCATCCATGCATGTCATGACTCAACAATCTAAAATTTTGCAACTGTCCTCTTCATCCCTTCCTCCTCGGCTCCTCCAATTCCATGGGTGCACTTCTCCCTCTTCTCTGCTGCTTCTGCTGCTTTGCATTACTGCTCCAAGGTAACCACTAAATTTACCCAACATGCTTAAACAATTTTTCGGAGCAAACAATAGAGGTTACACTTTCTGTTCCTTCTCCTTTTTTTTCCAAAAAAAAAAGAATATTTTCAGTTCGAATTGTTTCTTGTGTTACATTTCATGGAGTTCAACGATCAAAATTTTCCACTCCTCTTATACTCATGTGTCTGAGCTCCAGTTGCTTGATGTTCAGACAAGTTCACAAGTCGCAATGTATTACTGATCAGCGAGAGCATTGTGATTACCAGGAGCAGATGCCGCGACGTTCACCATCACCAACAGCTGCGGCTACACGGTGTGGCCGGGCATCCTCTCCAACGCCGGCGCGCCACCACCGTCGACCACGGGCTTCGCGCTGGCCCCGGGGCAGTCGGCCACGGTCACCGTGGCCGCGTCGTGGTCGGGCCGCATCTGGGCGCGCACGCTCTGCGCCACCAACACCTCCACGGGCGCCTTCGCGTGCGCCACCGCCGACTGCGGCTCGGGTGCCGTCGAGTGTTCCGGCCGCGGCGCCGCGCCGCCAGCAACCCTGGCGGAACTCACGCTCGCCGGCGGCCGCGCCGGCGGGGACGACTTCTACGACGTCAGCCTCGTGGACGGATTCAACGTGCCGATGCTCGTCGCGCCGCGGGTGGCAGCCGCCAACGGGAGCAGCTGCCGGCCCACGGGGTGCGCCGCCGACCTGAACGCGGCGTGCCCCGCGGAGCTGCGCGTCCCCGCGGGGGGCGGCGGGGGCGCGGGGGCGCCGGCGGTGGCGTGCAGGAGCGCGTGCGAGGCGTTCGCGGCGGCCGAGTACTGCTGCAGCGGCGCGTACGGGTCGCCGGCGACGTGCGCGCCCACGGCCTACTCCCGTTTCTTCAAGGCCGCGTGCCCGTCCGCCTACAGCTACGCGTACGATGACGCCACGTCCACCTTCACCTGCGCTTCCGCGGCCGCCGGCGGCTACGACGTCGTCTTCTGCCCCAGCGCGTCCAGGTAAAATCACGAGCAGATTTTAAATCACGTTTCAAAGTGAAGTAAAAGTCAAACGACCGGTTCAAATCCGCAACATTTTGGTCAGTCTGATCTGATAGGCACGCGATTTTACGTCCTTGTTCATCCGATCGATCGATTGGTTACTTTCGACGCAAGTTGCAGCTAGTTTTCAGGTCAATCATTTTGCTTGCGATCACCCGTTTCAATCAGATTACTAAAATATAAAAAACAGGCATCATCTTGACGTGATTGAGCCAGGGCCGTCGTGCGTTTACATGCCACCGCGCAGTCATGATCCTAATGCATTTTTTATTTTTTTTATTTGTCCTCGTTATTTCATCCTTTATCCGTACAATTGCGTTTGCAAAGTCTACGATACGATCCAATGCGGCAATGCTCATTTCTTGTCTTGTCACTGGTTTATTAATACTCCTCTGTTTCAATACCACTGCACATCTCGTTTTTTAGTCAGATTAATTTCAAATTTAATTAACTTTTAAAAAAAAAATATCAGCATTTGTATCCAAGTGGTCAAAGATTAGTTTACTATTCATAGAGATGTGATTTTTTTTGACGGAGGCATTGCATTGATGCATTAGCTAATTGTCGCGGTGCTTGCGGCCTGGCCGATGCAGCCTAAAATCCGGCGGCAATCCCGAGGCGGCAGGCCTGCCGCCCTCAAAGATGGAGTTCTCTGGACACGACGCAGGCAGCTTGAGGACGACGACGAGGGACGCGGTGGCGGCGCTCCTGCAGACGGTCGTCGTCTTCTCCGCGATGTGGAGGCGATGGTGGTGGTGATCTGAAACCAACAACCATCGCCTACTGCCAATGGTTACCTTGCCAATTGGCATGCTTGGATGAGAGATTTTTTTTTTACTGTGGCAGGATTTTTATTTTCTTTTTTCTACTGTGGCAGGATTTTTTTTTTTGCGACTATAGTTCGACCAAAGAGTTGAGAGGTGCGATGTACACATGTTGCCATGTTGGTACATTGAGCCAAAAAAAATTTTTGTTTGCTAAATATTACTATATGAAGCGAGTAGCGACCATTTTTGTTAGGAAATGATTCCTTATATTTCAACGAGTTTTGTCCTTACATACAGATTATTCTACGTTAGTACCTACTCTGTTCTTGGTACCCTGTTCTAAATGATAAGTCATTTAATTTTGTTTGGATTCAAGTTTATCTAATTTTGACCAAATTTATAGTAAAATATGTTAGCAACTACAATATCAAAATTAGCATATACAATATCAAACAAATACACAATCAAAATATATGTCATGACGAATCGATAATGATCCAACTCGAACGTCCGTGCATGACTTTCATCCGGAAGCGGCTTCCCAAGAGCGGGCCCAACAAAAAAACAAAATTCTCACTCCCTCGTGCTTATCCGTCCACAACCCCCACTCCTCCGTGATTATCCACCCGGGCCCAAAGCAACGTGGCCGCTCATTATCCACGCCCCTTCCCCCACCGTGCGTCGGCTGCTGCGCTATGCCCCACCGCCCCGCGCCCCATCGCCGGTCGCACTGCGCGCCTGTCCCAGACACCTATGCCCCTCGCTCTCTCGTCGTCCGTCCATCCGTCCATCTCCCATCGCCGTCGTGCATGCCGCTAACCCAGCCATGGCTGCTGGGCCGCATGTGTCGTGGCACCTCAGGTCTTCCCCGGGCGAGCAAGGGCACCCACGAGCGTGGGGCAAGGTTTTTATTTTCGGAAATTAAAATTTATCAGAGGTCATAAATAAAGAGGATAAACAGGATATATCGAAAATATCAGACCAAATTCAAATAAAATTTAATTTAAATTTAAATATATTTAAATAAAATTTATACGAAAAAGATAGATTATTTTTTATCAGCACCTACGGATAAACAAGATATATCAAAAATATCGGGAGATTTCGGCTGATAAAGGAAACCATGGCGTGGGGCGGTGCTGGTGGTATTCGCGCGTCGCGGCTCGGCGCCGGCTCTGACCCCAACGACTGAAATCGACCGGCCCGGCCTTCCCCTCCCGTATGGTGTATATGTATATTTAAAGTGTTACAGTCGTTTCTGATGTATGTTGCAATTGTTCATCTTGATGTTGCAAAAGATCGAAGGATGTTGCATATGTTGCAAGTGTTTTGAGAGACATGTTGCAAGAGTTTGTTCAAAAATGTTTCATCTATTTCTAGACATATGTTGCAACCCTTTTTTATCTGGATATTGCATATGTTGCAGTATGTTCCAAATGTTTAAGTTGTTTCAGTCTTATGTTGCAGCATTTGGTTTCATGTTACAAGTTGCAAGTGTTTTATTTAGGATGTTTCATGTGTTTCACACACATGTTGCAAAACCATGTTTTCGTTTCATCTGTTTTCAGTCTTATGTTGCATTCATGTTGCAAGTGTTTTATATTGTTCAGCCGGGGACCGGCGGATGGGGCACACGGCGCGTCGTGGGGGCTGCTGGACGGGGGTGCTAGGGGTCGGCGGACGGGGGTGCTGCGGTCGAGGCATGCGGGGGGGAGGGGGGCGTGCTTGTCCTCAGCTGCGCATCCCGACTCCTGAGGGAGTGCCGCCTGTAACACCTCAGGTGTTTAGCTCCTTATTTGCATTGCGTTTGCATAAGCATAAGCAAGCATCATTCATTTCATGCATAACCTTAATATGTTATATTTCATGTGAAGTAAAAGTGAGTAAGGTGCAACACACAAGTACCTTATGTGCAATTTCCTTTGTGAGATATGTCAACCACTTTAGTGTAACATAATTAGCAAGGGTTATGCAACACACTCATGCAACATGTGCAACATGAGCTTGCAACATTTGGGTGAAAGTATTGAATTACTTGTGCCAAAGTATGTGACACTAGGAATTTTGTGCAACCAATGTGTAGAGTGGCTAATTAGGTCTTATAACACCCTAATTACATTTAGGGTAAGTAGTGGAGCAATGTTCATGTTGACCAAAATTACCAAATTGCCCTTCCAAATGTTGTTGACCAAGTTTGGAACCCTAGAGTGATATGGTTTGACCAATTAAAAAGTCCAGCTTAGAAATCTTGCATGGAGGAGCAACCTTAAGCAAAGTTGTAGAGAATTTCATAAGGAACAAAAGTTATAATATGGCCATCTCATGAAAATGATCAGAACATGCTCAAAAATGGCCCACAAGTCAGTATTAGAGGCTGTTTTGGGACTTAGCAATTTTTGGCTAAGTGTGAAGCTGAAAACCGTTTCACTGTACCTCACTTTGGCAACTGGTAACTCACAAACTAGGCCGAACCAGTCCTTGAGCCAATTGACAAAGTTGTTTTCCACACATAGCTCTACAACATTGTCAATATCACCATCACCTAGTTCTAAATGGTTTAGGAGATGTGGTGTCTTAAAAATAGGGTTTTAGTCGGGTTCATTGACTGAAACTAAGTTTCAGTTTCCAAGTATGCCACTTTGGAGCTTTGTAGTTTCAAATCCAAACCGAATCTGTTCTTGAGCTAATTAGCGAAGTTGTAGCCCTCACGAAGCCCTACAACTTTGATGTTATCACCTTCTCCTAACTCGAACCGGTTTTGGAGATAATCATCGTTGAACTTTCTCTGTCAGTCGGTCTGTGAGGCCACGATTGAAACGCCGATTCAGTCATCAGTAGAGTGGCCGACCGGCCACAGACCGTCACCGCCGCGTGTCCCTCCACGCGCCGCGTGCGACCTGGCGTCGCGGCCAGCTGCTCGACGTGTAGAAGAGGTCCCTGCTGCCTCGTCTAAGCCGCCCAGCCATTTCTTTCCTTCCCGTGTGCAACCGAGGCGGAAAAACGCCGCTCCTCCTCACCGCCACAAACGCCGACGTGTTCGACCGCCGTGGCATCACGGTCAAGTCCAATTCCCTCCGCTCGGAGCTTCCTCCCCTAACCCGCAAGCCATCCCACCACCTGACCTGGCAAGCCGGGCTGTGGTAAGCAACTGGGGCCGTCTCTGCCATTGCTGCCATGGGCGACCTCCTTGCCGGAGAGGGGTGCTCCGTGGCCGGGGTAGTTAGGACCCCTTCCAACCTCCTTTTTCAACCTCAATCGGTCCGCCTGGGCATAGTGTAGCTCGTACCGAGCTTAGGTATGGCCGTGCGGCCTCACCGGCGGCAGTACACCGCCACCCGACCCTCACCGGCCGCCGCTCACGACGGCGAGCCCCTCCCACTCCAACCCGAGCCTTCCTCCTTGCACGAATCGAAGCACCTTGTGACGGAGAACGTGAGGGTGTGCTTGGTTTCCCGAGCGAGCTCCCCTCCGACGAGTTTGAGCTCGCCGGAGCTCGCGGTTCGCCGCCCCTCTGCCCTCTGTCACTGACCGCGGGGACCCACCTATCGGTGCCACGCGTGGGCGGGAGACCGAGCGGGCCGCGCGCGCGCGTCTTGGGCCGCGTCTTTTCGGGCCGGCCCAGTATAAAATGAGATCTTTTTCATTTTTATTTATCTTGCTACAGAATTTTGGTTAAGTTTGGAAAATGTAGATCTAGGGTTTTACTTGCTCAAAAATCATGAGATAAATTTTATTAGAATTTACTTGATGTGTAGTATTTTAGAAAAATATGGGTTTGCTATGTGATGTTTAGATTTTGGGACATTTAAATAGGTCTTTGAAATGTGTTTTAAATCACATGCAAACTTGTTTAAATTATATCTTGAGTTTCAGTGTTCCAAAAATTATGAAATTTGGTGAGTAGGCTAATTTATACTTGCTCTAGCTTTGGTAAAAATTTGGGCAGTGGTGCTTAAGTACTTTTCAAGTTATAATGTTATCTTGTTATTCTTGGAAATAATTAAATGAATTTTAGTAATTTTTCTACATGTGCAATGTTCATATAACTTTTTGTAGAATGTCTTGGTACCCTAGACTATCCAAGAAAATTAAGAAATCTGTTGTTTGACACTTTTTACTATGCTTTGTTATTTATACAAAAATCAGCCTTTTGGGCTTGTAAATTTTGTTCAGAGAGTTCCTGTGAATAAATGGAGTTCAAATTTTTACAGTAGCCTCTTTTTGGGGCAGAGACTCTCCTGTAATTTTTGTAGAATTTTAGGAGCAGTTTACATATATGTTTGAAATTCCACTTAATTACTTGAGTAAATTAAGAAATGGGTTTAAATAAATATTCTAGGTGGGCACACCTTACTTTCTGGTGTTTTTGTGACATTTGTGAACTTGTAGTAGTATTAGTTTGGTCTTAGAGAATGTTTGCCACATCAATAAATATTTAATCTTTGCAATTTTAGGTTTTCTGGACAGCTGATAGTATTTCTAGGTTTGACCTTGGATAAAGGTGGTTTCTGGAAAACTTGTAATTACCAAAGTTGTAGTAAAATTTGTAAATGAGCTTGTGTCAAAATTTGGGAGCATTTAGATTAGTAGTTTGGGAGTTATTGCTGTTTAAAGTGCCAGTCCAGAATTGACTGTTCTCTGTTTAGAGAGAACAGATTCTGGAACTTTGGAATTTCGATTAGGTAAACTTTAGAATTTAGTGTTGTGATCTGAAAATATTTTGTGGTACATTTCTTAAGCTTTCCATATTGTCTTAGATCATATCTTTTGGAGTTGGGATTCTCCAGTTATGTTAGAATCTTTGAGCTGCTGTCCAGAATGTCTTACTGTGGTAACCTAAGTAATATTACTCTTGTATTGTTAGGTGTTAGGGCCTTAACCGAAGAAGAACAGCTGTATCTTAGGTTGAGTAGCTTAGGTAAGTACTTCTCCACCGGAGAAGAGATTTGCACGTACTAATAAAGTAACTTGATTAGATTATTGTTTTTATTTCTGAAATGTATTTCATCCCGAGCATGTTGCACCTTTATGCATCCATGATATTTATTGTGCATTCATGCAATAGGTGTACCGGAGGGGGTAACTCTCCTCGAGTTCGAGCCTGTGATTCCGGAGGAAGTCCAGGACCAGGAGCAGCAGGAGCCCGAGGATCCAGCAGGCGAAGGAGTGCCCGCAGACGACCTTCCTGAGTGTCCAGACCACCGGCCCTCGACCTTTCTGAAAGGCAAGCCCCGGTGCATGCTGAACCTACTGATTTATAAATTAATCTTGAGTACTTTTAATTGTTTACTGCATTAAGTTGTAGGAGTTATATGAAAACACTTGTTGCATTATACCTGTCCTTGTCCAGATATCGTACTTAATCCTATATTAGGTTTAGGCACGTGTCAATGCTTAGCCCTGCTTAGTACGGTAGAAGTCGGGTGATTTCCGGTCATCCGCGAGATGTAGGAAGGAGTCACGAGTGGCTTTATGGCTATCGTGGATGGAACCATGCTGAAAAATGAAATTGAGACCGGGCGGGAGTTCGATAGTACAGCCGCAAGACACTTCACGTCTTGGGTGTGGAGCTATGCCCGTCTGAGTCGTTTAAGGACCGATTCGCTGTACGTCCTTGAGTCATGTTGAACGCAGTCTAACACTTAGTTGGTCGGATAAGCCGTTCCGACCGCGAAGCCGAGTAATGTGGTTCAGGTCAGGAATCGAATGGTAGGTTGCTTCTTGGAGGAGAGAAAGGATGTGCTTGGGGACATTGGCGTGAGACCAAGGGGGGGTTAGAGTCCCTATCACCTGGCAGAGTGTCGCCTTTGGGGTCGTGACATCATTCGGACCCGCGATTCCTGAATCATATGAAAAGGTGGCTTGTGCGACCCTGGCAGGGGCCTGCGCGGTGAGTGTTAGAAATACCCCTCCAGCTAGATAGGAATTCGATTCGAATCGCCGTCGCTCCCGGTTAGTGAGCACTTGACTTGAGCAGCGGCAACGTAGATCTCATTAAATGAACTGGTGGTTAAGGGAATGATACAATGTTGCCACAATTCATACCTGCTCTGGATATAATGATGATAATTGTTTGATCATAATCAAGTGCATGTTTAGTACAGGTGCTAAGATAGATGACAAGTAAATGCTAAAAATAACTGCTAGTACAGGCTATAAGAGTTTCAATTACTTATGCCTTTATGCAAAATGTTATGTCAGCTAGCCTCTTGTGTAAGCCTTGCATAATCCTTGGTGTCATCTTATTTTTGGTTTTCGACGGGTAAGTCTAGCTGAGTACATTCCAGTACTCAGGGTTTATTCCCTCCTGTTGCAGATGATATGCTCTATCAAGGCTTCTGCAAAACTTGTCTCCACCCTGCGGGTAAAGAAGACTAGATCACTTGGGTGTGATCATCTTTTATGTACTTTCCTCATGCTTTTGCGGGTTGTTGATCATCAAGACTGGCAGTAGTTAACATCTGGTGTGTGTTATGCTTCCGCTACTTTATAAACTTGGTTTGTAATAATTGCGACTCCGTGTGTGTAAACTTATTTCGGAACTACTTGTGAAATGTAACGTATGATGTTGTATGTTGAATGATGCGATCCTGGTTGTAAGCGAGTTGGTTTGAAATCCTTCGTGGTTTCGATTGACTACCGGGATTATATGGGCTCAAGTTCGAAAATTTGAGCGCTTCGGTGCTTGTTTTTGTACTTGTGCTCTTATAATTTGGTCGGTTCTGTTACAGCTGGTACCGGAGCATAATTCAACATTAAACACATCGTACGAGTATTTAAAAACAAAAGTATTTGATTATGAAAAAGGGTTAAAACACTACAAATTATTTTTAGGTATGCCAGTGATCACATCCCTTAGCCCAAATAAGGACTCTTAGGTGGCTTATTATAAAGACTAACTTGGGGGCCTTGTTGTTTTTGTTTCGTCATCCATACGGCGTGATATTGTATGGATGCCATCCACTTGGGTGGTAATGTATGGATCAATTGCCTCGACGCTCTGGTAAGTGTGAGTTGTGAGAGCATGATCGTCCAACCGGCGATCTAGGGGAGAGTAGTTTTGGTGACTTGCATACTTACATGTTTAAACCATGTAATTACGTAAGCACTTAATTGTGGGAACCTTTATATCGGGTAGCTTTGATACTGAAGTATATATATATCTGGGGATGTGTATATGGAAAGTATTTAAATTACTGCTTTCTTGTGTGCATATATTGGGAAACTGTTGGGCTGAAATGAGGTTTTCTGCAGGTACACTAACAGCGTAACGAGTAGACCGATAGTTTCGCTTATATGAGAGAACGTATGTATGCCACCGCCTAGCGTTAGAACTTTAGGTTTCTACTAAGGTGAGAGGGCGTACGGAACGTGCATGCATCATGTTTAATTATATCATACATATCATTTACTCCCTCCTTAAAAATTTCCGTACTCCCGACTAAATTAAATTTCGTATCCCCTAAATGATCCTCACTTACGTCGTATCTTGTTGCTTCAGATGGCACGTACCAAGAGGACCGCTCGCAAATCCACTGGGGACAGGGCACCGTGTCACCAGCTCGCTCCACGTGAGCCCCACCCTGAGCCTACTGAGGTGGAAAGGCTAAGGGCAGAGTTGGCTGAAGTGACTGCTGCCAGGAATGCAGCGCGTCAGCAACTGGAGCAAGTGATCCGTGATCGTGACCAGGAAACCCTTGCAGTCTAGAGATTGACAGTAGCAAACCGTAACTGTCAACGCATGCTAGTCCGTGTCATGAACCAGAGGGATGAAGCCTGGCACGAGGAGAACGTTCTGAGAGCTCGTCAGTTTGAGCTCGAGCAACCGTTGGAGAATGCTGAAGAATACAATGATAATCTTCATGAAGAAGTGCACCGCCTGAACAACGAGCTTAATCCCCTGCTGCCTCGAAACAACAACGTCGATGAGGACATGGGTTCAGAAATCGTTATGGCTGAAAATGATGATGAAGTAGAGATCAATGGGCCCCAAGATGCCGAACCAGAGGAGGAACCAGAAGAAGAAGAAGAAGATGATGAGGAGTTAGAGCCTGTTAGTGATGAGGACGGCGGGGAGATCCATGACACCGACTCTGAGGATGATGCTTAGAGTAGTTATCACGTAGCTATGATGTTAGGATCGTCCTTTGTGCCCTCCCTGTGATGGAGTGAGGCTTTGTAATAACTTGACTTTTGGGATGTAAGGTCGAACCCTATGTTTCCTAGATGTTTAGTTGGAGCCTGTTAATTTCGATCGCAATTGGATGTCTTATTGTGTGGCGTTCGATGATGGTGTCACGATTAGCACCCTTCGGTGCCGCGACGAAACCGAGGGCCTCCTATGGCGCGCGACATAAGGTTGTGCTGCTTGGCACGCGCTGGTATCGAGGTGGCTAGTCATGATCCACCATGGAGCTCTACGCTGAGAAGTCTCTTTGTGATCAGTTTGAAGTAGCCTTTCTCAGTCAACTAAACACTTTGAAACTGAATCCAAGTCCCGGGCAAAAGATCAAAAATCACGTAGATTTTAACGTAAACGGTTCAGTAATTGCTGTGCTCCTTGTGTGTGAGCCTTTATCAAAGTACATCTTGTTGGATTCTCTCGCATGATTGCACCATTTGGTCCGCTTGAAGAGATTGTGCGGTTGTGATGAAGTATTGTGTCATGAGTATTTTGAGAAGTCTATTTCATGAAGTCAGTTTGACATATTTACAATAATTCATCTACAAATTTCCCACATCGTCAGTGCTCATTGGCTATGCATTTTGCAGATGTCGTACAATCTTCGTCGGGGTCGTGGCAATGAGGATGAGGAACAGCCACCCCCTCCGCCACCACCTACCCCGGCTGAGTTAATGCAGACCGTGGTTGAAGGGCAGCGCATGCTGGCAGATGCTATGCGCCAGCTTGCCAACCGGGAGGCTCGTCCTGGCCGTCAGGGGCACGCTCATTATAACAGTATCGAGGAAATTCCATCTGGTGAGGTTGTCACTGCTGGTAAGTTCCTAGTTGACCAACACCCTGCAGTGGTACTTTTTGATTCAGGTGCTTCACATTCCTTTATCAGTCCTAAGTTTGCATCAGAATTTGCACATAAATTGCATACTGTTGAAGGTGGGGGTTATTGTATTAGCGCAGCAAGTGGGAATATTTCCACAGATAAAGTAGTGGGGAATCTTGAGCTTGAGATAGAAGGGCGAAAGTACTCGCTTGCCTTAGTGGTTTTGCCGGGCTTAGGCATAGATGTTATTTTGGGCATGAATTGGATGAGTCAGAATGGGGTACTCATTGATACATCCACTCGGGTAGTTATGCTCAGAGACCCTACAGATCAAAAGGGTTTTCTGGTACAACTTCCCAGAAAAGTTGATTTGTCTGGGGAAGTTCATGCTGTGCAAGCAAAGGTGTTAACCGAAATTCCAGTAGTAAATGAGTTTCCAGATGTTTTTCCCGATGATTTGTCGGGGCTCCCTCCGGATCGAGATGTGGAGTTTAAAATTGAGTTGTTGCCTGGCACGGCTCCCATCTCTAGGAGACCCTATAGGATGCCTCCGAATGAACTAGCTGAACTTAAGGTGCAATTGAATGAACTTTTGAAGAAAGGGTTGATTCGTCCTAGTTCATCGCCGTGGGGATGTCCTGCTATCTTTGTAAAGAAGAAGGATCAGTCGTTGCGGATGTGCGTAGATTATAGACCTCTCAATGCAGTCACTGTCAAAAATAAGTACCCTCTACCACGTATCGACATCTTGTTCGATCAGTTGTCTAAAGCTAAAGTTTTCTCCAAGATCGATCTAAGATCTAGTTACCATCAAATTAAAATCCGCCCGGAAGATGTTCCAAAGACAGCCTTTTCTACCAGATACGGTCTTTATGAGTATCTTGTTATGTCCTTCGGCTTGACAAATGCCCCCGCACACTTCATGTACTTGATGAATTCGGTGTTTATGCCTGAATTGGACAAGTTTGTGGTGGTATTTATTGATGACATCTTGGTATATTCTGTGAATGAGGAGGAGCACGCTGAACATCTGCGTATAGTCCTCACAAGACTGCGTGAACATCAACTTTATGCAAAGTTCAGTAAGTGTGAATTCTGGCTTCGTGAAGTACCTTTCCTTGGGCATGTGTTGTCCGATGGAGGAATTATGGTGGACCCCGCCAAGGTACAGGAAGTACTGAACTGGAAGGCTCCTATCTCGGTTCACGAGGTCCGAAGTTTTCTTGGTTTGGCTGGCTATTATCGTCGCTTCATCTCGGATTTCTCCAAAATAGCCAAGCCAATGACTCGGTTGCTGCAGAAAGACACCAGGTTTGTCTGGACTCCTGAGTGTGATGCGGCTTTTCACCAACTGCGAACCCTCCTAACCTCAGCTTCGGTTTTGGCACAACCGGATATCGAGAAACCATTTGATGTTTATTGTGATGCCTCAGGTATAGGTCTGGGAGGTGTGTTGATGCAGGAAGGCCGAGTAATTGCATATACCTCTCGACAACTTCGGAAGCATGAGGCGAATTATCCAACGCATGACTTAGAACTCGCCGCAGTTGTTCATGCTTTGAAAGCCTGGCGACACTATCTGTTGGGCAATGTTTGCAATATCTACACAGACCACAAAAGCCTCAAATACATCTTCACCCAACCCGAGTTAAATATGCGTCAACGAAGATGGCTCGAGTTGATTAAGGATTATAACCTTCAAGTGCACTATCATCCTGGCAAGGCAAATGTGGTTGCGGATGCTTTAAGCCGTAAGTCTCATTGCCATTCCTTAGTTGAAACTGATTTTCATCGGTCTCGCCTTCTACATCCAGCAGTCTTGTACAACATCACTGTCAGTTGTACTCTCAAAAATAGAATTATTGAACTCCAAAAGACTGACACTGGTATATTCCACATCAAGCGTAAGATGAAAGAACAAGAAACTACACAGTTCAGGATAGATGAAGATGGTGTACTATGGTTCAAGGATAGGTTAGTTGTGCCTAAGGATCGAGAGCTTAGAAATGATATTATGTCTGAAGCACACTCCTCTAAGTTGTCCATCCATCCTGGTAGCAATAAGATGTATTATGATTTGAAGCCATACTATTGGTGGACCAAGATGCGGAAAGAGATAGCTGCATATGTGGCCAGGTGTGACATCTGCTGTAGAGTTAAAGCTGTGCACATGAAAGCTAGGTTGCTTCAACCACTTTCTATCCCAGGTTGGAAATGGGAAGAGATAAGTATGGATTTCATTGTTGGTCTTCCTCCTACTGTCAAAAATCATAACTCCATCTGGGTAATTGTGGATCGTTTGACCAAATCAGCTCATTTCATTTCAGTTAGAGTGGACTATCGTCCCACTGACTATGCTGAGTTGTACTTCAATCAGATAGTCCGGCTCCATGGGATACCTCGTACTATCATATCTGACCGTGGTCTCCAGTTCACTGCTCGCTTTTGGGAGCACTTGCATCACCTTCTGGGAACCAAGTTAGTGAGAAGCTCTGCTTATCACCCCCAGATATCAGGACAGACGGAACGGGTTAACCAAATCTTAGAAGATCTGTTGCGGGCATGTGTCATTTCATCCAAGGGTTCTTGGGAAAAATGGTTACCTCTAGCCGAGTTTTCGTACAATAATAGTTATCAAGAAAGTATTAAGATGGCTCCATTCGAAGCTTTGTACGGTCGTAAGTGTAGAACCCCACTAAACTAGGTAGAAGCTGGTGAAAGGAGGTATTATAGTATTGATTTTGTTCATGAAGCTGAGGAACAAGTCCGTACCATCCAAAAACATATGGCTGCAGCCCAAGCTAGACAGAAAAGTTACGCTGATCGTCGTAGAAAACCACTTGAGTTTGAAGTTGGAGACTTCGTGTATCTGAAAGTTTCTCCAATGAAAAGTGTCCAACGTTTTGGTGTTAAGCGGAAACTTGCGCCGAGATACGTGGGTCCTTTCCAGATCATAGGCAAGAGTGGAGCTGTTGCGTATAAAATCCAGTTACCTCCAGAAATGAGTGCCATATTCAACGTCTTCCATGTATCTCAGCTCAAAAAGTGTCTTCGAGTTCCTGAGGAAAGAGTCCCTTTAGGAGATATCAGGCTGGAATCCGATCTAACTTACGAAGAAAAGCCAGTCCGAGTGATCGATACTCAGGAACGAGTGACTAGAAGCAAAGTGGTTAAGTGGTATAAAGTAATATGGAGTAATCAGGGTAGTGAAAGTGACGCTACATGGGAACGGGAGAACTATCTGTGGGATGGTTATAAGAAATTCTATGAAAAATGGTACGCTTTCCAAATCTCGGGACGAGATTTTTATAAGGGGGGAGGGCTGTAACACCTCAGGTGTTTAGCTCCTTATTTGCATTGCGTTTGCATAAGCATAAGCAAGCATCATTCATTTCATGCATAAGCTTAATATGTTATATTTCATGTGAAGTAAAAGTGAGTAAGGTGCAACACACAAGTACCTTATGTGCAATTTCCTTTGTGAGATATGTCAACCACTTTAGTGTAACATAATTAGCAAGGGTTATGCAACACACTCATGCAACATGTGCAACATGAGCTTGCAACATTTGGGTGAAAGTATTGAATTACTTGTGCCAAAGTATGTGACACTAGGAATTTTGTGCAACCAATGTGTAGAGTGGCTAATTAGGTCTTATAACACCTTAATTACATTTAGGGTAAGTAGTGGAGCAATGTTCATGTTGACCAAAATTACCAAATTGCCCTTCCAAATATTGTTGACCAAGTTTGGAACCCTAGAGTGATCTGGTTTGACCAATTAAAAAGTCTAGCTTAGAAATCTTGCATGGAGGAGCAACCTTAAGCAAAGTTGTAGAGAATTTCATAAGGAACAAAAGTTCTAATATGGCCATCTCATGAAAATGATCAGAACATGCTCAAAAATGGCCCACAAGTCAGTATTAGAGGCTGTTTTGGGACTTAGCAATTTTTAGCTAAGTGTGAAGCTGAAAACCGTTTCACTGTACCTCACTTTGGCAACTGGTAACTCACAAACTAGGCCGAACTAGTCCTTGAGCCAATTGACAAAGTTGTTGTCCACACATAGCTCTACAACATTGTCAATATCACCATCACCTAGTTCTAAATGGTTTAGGAGATGTGGTGTCTTGAAAATAGGGTTTCAGTCGGGTTCATTGACTAAAACTAAGTTTCAGTTTCCAAGTATGCCACTTTGGAGCTTTGTAGTTTCAAATCCAAACCGAATCTGTTCTTGAGCTAATTAGCGAAGTTGTAGCCCTCACGAAGCCCTACAACTTTGATGTTATCACCTTCTCCTAACTCGAACCGGTTTTGGAGATAATCATCGTTGAACTTTCTCTGTCAGTCGGTCTGTGAGGCCACGATTGAAACACCGATTCAGTCATCAGTAGAGTGGCCGACCGGCCACAGACCGTCGCCGCCGCGTGTCCCTCCACGCGCCGCGTGTGACCTGGCGTCGCGGCCAGCTGCTCGACGTGTAGAAGAGGTCCCTGCTGCCTCGTCTAAGCCGCCCAGCCATTTCTTTCCTTCCCGTGTGCAACCGAGGCGGAAAAACGCCGCTCCTCCTCACCGCCACAAACGCCGACGTGTTCGACCGCCGTGGCATCACGGTCAAGTCCAATTCCCTCCGCTCGGAGCTTCCTCCCCTAACCCGCAAGCCATCCCACCACCTGACCTGGCAAGCCGGGCTGTGGTAAGCAACTGGGGCCGTCTCCGCCATTGCCGCCATGGGCGACCTCCTTGCCGGAGAGGGGCGCTCCGTGGCCGGGGTAGTTAGGACCCCTTCCAACCTCCTTTTTCAACCTCAATCGATCCGCCTGGGCGTAGTGTAGCTCGTACCGAGCTTAGGTATGGCCGTGCGGCCTCACCGGCGGCAGTACACCGCCACCCGACCCTCACCGGCCGCCGCTCACGACGGCGAGCCCCTCCCACTCCAATCCGAGCCTTCCTTCTTGCACGAATCGAAGCACCTTGTGACGGAGAACGCGAGGGTGTGCTTGGTTTCCCGAGCGAGCTCCCCTCCGACGAGCTTGAGCTCGCCGGAGCTCGCGGTTCGCCGCCCCTCTGCCCTCTGTCACTGACCGCGGGGACCCACCTGTCGGTGCCACGCGTGGGCGGGAGCCCGAGCGGGCCGCGCGCACGCGTCGTGGGCCGCGTCTTTCCGGGCCGGCCCAGTATAAAATGAGATCTTTTTCATTTTTATTTATCTTGCTACAGAATTTTGGTTAAGTTTGGAAAATGTAGATCTAGGGTTTTACTTGCTTAAAAATCATGAGATAAATTTTATTTGAATCTACTTGATGTGTAGTATTTTAGAAAAATATGGGTTTGCTATGTGATGTTTAGATTTCGGGACATTTAAATAGGTCTTTGAAATGTGTTTTAAATCACATGCAAAATTGTTTAAATTATATCTTGAGTTTCAGTGTTCCAAAAATTATGAAATTTGGTGAGTAGGCTAATTTATACTTGCTCTAGCTTTGGTAAAAATTTGGGCAGTAGTGTTTAAGTACTTTTCAAGTTATAATATTATCTTGTTATTCTTGGAAATAATTAAATGAATTTTAGTAATTTTTCTTCATGTGCAATGTTCATATAACTTTTTGGAGAATGTCTTGGTACCCTAGACTATCCAAGAAAATTAAGAAATCTGTTGTTTAACACTTTTTACTATGCTTTGTTATTTATACAAAAATCAGCTTTTTGGGCTTGTAAATTTTGTTCAGAGAGTTCCTGTGAATAAATTGAGTTTAAATTTTTACAGTAGCCTCTTTTTGGGGCAGAGAGTCTCCTGTAATTTTTGTAGAATTTTAGGAGTAGTTTACATATATGTTTGAAATTCCACTTAATTACTTAAGTAAATTAAGAAATGGGTTTAAATAAATATTCTAGGTGGGCACACCTTACTTTCTGGTGTTTTTGTGACATTTGTGAACTTGTAGTAGTATTAGTTTGGTCTTAGAGAATGTTTGCCACATCAATAAATATTTAATCTTTGCAATTTTAGGTTTTCTGGACAGCTGATAGTATTTCTAGGTTTGACCTTGGATAAAGGTGGTTTCTGGAAAACTTGTAATTACCAAAGTTGTAGTAAAATTTTTAAATGAGCTTGTGTCAAAATTTGGGAGCATTTGGATTAGTAGTTTGGGAGTTATTGCTGTTTAAAGTGCCAGTCCAGAATTGACTGTTCTCTGTTTAGAGAGAACAGATTCTGGAACTTTGGAATTTCGATTAGGTAAACTTTGGAATTTAGTGTTGTGATCTGAAAACATTTTGTGGTACATTTCTTAAGCTTTCCAGATTGTCTTAGATCATATCTTTTGGAGTTGGGATTCTCCAGTTATGTTAGAATCTTTGAGCTGCTGTCCAGAATGTCTTACTGTGGTAACCTAAGTAATATTACTCTTGTATTGTTAGGTGTTAGGGCCTTAACCGAAGAAGAACAGCTGTATCTTAGGTTGAGTAGCTTAGGTAAGTACTTCTCCACCGGAGAAGAGATTTGCACGTACTAATAAAGTAACTTGATTAGATTATTGTTTTTATTTCTGAAATGTATTTCATCCCGAGCATGTTGCACCTTTATGCATCCATGATATTTATTGTGCATTCATGCAATAGGTGTACCGGAGGGGGTAACTCTCCTCGAGTTCGAGCCTGTGATTCCGGAGGAAGTCCAGGACCAGGAGCAGCAGGAGCCCGAGGATCCAGCAGGCGAAGGAGTGCCCGCAGACGACCTTCCTGAGTGTCCAGACCACCGGCCCTCGACCTTTCTGAAAGGCAAGCCCCGGTGCATGCTGAACCTACTGATTTATAAATTAATCTTGAGTACTTTTAATTGTTTACTGCATTAAGTTATAGGAGTTATATAAAAACACTTGTTGCATTATACATGTTCTTGTCCAGATATCGTACTTAATCCTATATTAAGTTTAGGCACGTGTCAATGCTTAGCCCTACTTAGTACGGTAGAAGTCGGGTGATTTCCGGTCATCCGCGAGATGTAGGAAGGAGTCACGAGTGGCTTTATGGCTATCGTGGATGGAACCATGCTGAAAAATGAAATTGAGACCAGGCGGGAGTTCGATAGTACAGCCGCAAGACACTTCACGTCTTGGGTGTGGAGCTATGCCCGTCTGAGTCGTTTAAGGACCGATTCGTTGTACGTCCTTGAGTCATGTTGAACGCAGTCTAACACTTAGTTGGCCGGATAAGCCGTTCCGACCGCGAAGCCGAGTAATGTGGTTCAGGCCAGGAATCGAATGGTAGGTTGCTTCTTGGAGGAGAGAAAGGATGTGCTTGGGGACATTGGCGTGAGACCAAGGGGGGTTAGAGTCCCTATCACCTGGCAGAGTGTCGCCCTTGGGGTCGCGACATCATTCGGACCCGCGATTCCTGAATCATATGAAAAGGTGGCTTGTGCGACCCTGGCAGGGGCCTGCGCGGTGAGTGTTAGAAATACCCCTCCAGCTGGATAGGAATTCGATTCGAATCGCCGTCGCTCCCGGTTAGTGAGCACTTGACTTGAGCAGCGGCAACGTAGATCTCATTAAATGAACTGGTGGTTAAGGGAATGATACAATGTTGCCACAATTCATACCTGCTCTGGATATAATGATGATAATTGTTTGATCATAATCAAGTGCATGTTTAGTACAGGTGCTAAGATAGATGACAGGTAAATGCTAAAAATAACTGCTAGTACAGGCTATAAGAGTTTCAATTACTTATGCCTTTATGCAAAATGTTATGTCAGCTAGCCTCTTGTGTAAGCCTTGCATAATCCTTGGTGTCATCTTATTTTTGGTTTTTGACGGGTAAGTCTAGCTGAGTACATTCCAGTACTCAGGGTTTATTCCCTCCTGTTGCAGATGATATGCTCTATCAAGGCTTCTGCAAAACTTGTCTCCACCCTGCGGGTGAAGAAGACTAGATCACTTGGGCGTGATCATCTTTTATGTACTTTCCTCATGCTTTTGCGGGTTGTTGATCATCAAGACTGGCAGTAGTTAACATCTAGTGTGTGTTATGCTTCCGCTACTTTATAAACTTGGTTTGTAATAATTGCGACTCCGTGTGTGTAAACTTATTTCGGAACTACTTGTGAAATGTAACGTATGATGTTATATGTTGAATGATGCGATCCTGGTTGTAAGCGAGTTGGTTTGAAATCCTTCGTGGTTTCGATTGACTACCGGGATTATATGGGCTCAAGTTCAAAAATTTGAGCGCTTCGGTGCTTGTTTTTGTACTTGTGCTCTTATAATTTGGTCGGTTCTGTTACACCGCCGACACAGAGAGACGAGGGGGTCAAGGCGATCGGCGGGTGTAGAGACGAGGGCGGAGTGCGCGCTTGGAGCGGGTCAAAGACGGACGGGGAGCAGGCTACAAAGGACTATCACTGAGAGCTGGGCCAGTTCAGTTCGCTAGAACCTGCGTCCAGATGCGCCGAACGTCTAGACACTAGTCTCTGTCAAGACGATTGAACTAATATGGTTTCATGTTTTTGTTAAATTGATCTCTCTACCAATGAGCCCAAGACAATTGAACTAATATGGCTTTATGTTTTTGTTAAATTGATCTCTCTACCAATGAGCCCAACGGCTTATTGAGATCCACGCCCTGATCAAGGGCGCCCAGCCCAATACATGCGCCCAGCCCAATACATGGCTGGTGGACTCTCGTCGCACAGCGCTATATAGAGGAGGTAGGGGAGCCGGGGCTAACGTCATGAAATGTTTAGCTTAGAATAAAAGTTAGACTTAAATTAGAACGGAGGGAGTATAAATAAATTTGGTGCGCCACTCTATCGGCCAGCTCACTAACCAGACAGAGATAGTTCACCTGACCCCACCAGATGGAGCCGCGGTTCCGTGGGATGGCAAGCTCAGGTAAATGCAAACCACTAATTAGACTGAACTAAAGTTTGTATAGGTACAAAGACAGACAAAAATCCCGTATCACGTTGCATGGGGAAAATGGGCGTCCCTCAGAACCATCGCATTCCTAAACACCAGGCAGTGAGTGGAGCTCCCCAATATCACATTTTCCTACTAAGCGGGAGCTAGCTAGACTTCAAACATATCCGGAAGACGAGAGAAAACGCCTACAGCTCGTCCTTGTCGTAGGACGGCTCCGACTCCTCCTTGGCCGGCTCCTTCTCTTCCACCTCCGGCTGCTCCTCGGCCTCGTCTTCCTCCTCCACGGTCGCATCAGGGCTCAGGTCCAGGCTCTTCTGCACCGACTTGTAGATGCTGGACGCGAACTCCTTGGGGTCGGGGAGGTTGAACCCGCTCTCCATCAGGGCTGTCTGGTACACCAGCCTCGCCGTGTGCTTCAGCTCCTCGCTCTGTTGTTTCCGTTGATGCAACGAACAAACGAGTCAACATCGATCAATTAGCATCGTCCCATGCTCCCACCCATGGTTTTTATATTTATGTAGAAGTGCAGGTAAGGTACCTCGTTGTCCTGGGCGACCTTGTCGCGGAGCTCCTTGATGATGGGGTGTCTGGGGTTGATCTCGAGCACCCTCTTGCCGCGCATGTACGCCTGCTTGCTCGAGTCCGACAGGGTCTGCGCCTGCATGATCTTCTCCATGTTGGCGCTCCACCCATACTTGGAGGTGACGACGACGCAGGGGGTGTTGTGCAGCCGGTTGCTGATCTTCACCGAGTCCACGTTCTCGCTCTCCAGGGCCTTCTTCCACCAGTCGGTCAGCTCCTTGAACGACTCCTTGAGGTCCTTGAGCTTCGAGTCCTTGCCCAGCTTCAGGCCCTCCTTGGACACGTTCTGGAACTTCTTGTCCTCGTAGTCCATCAGGTATTGCATCAGGTACTCGTCCACAGGGTCAGTGAAGAAGATAACCTGCAAAACAGAACAAGTGCAGCATTAGTTCACAAACTGAATCCAGATCCCATACTAGAGCCCAATGATAAAGCAAAGCTAAAAAGGACAAAGCATGTGACGCAGTTCTTCTTGAATGGATAACTATTTTATTACACCAAGATCAGCAACATACCTCGTAGTTCTTCTTGGTTAGCCTCTCAAGGAATGGAGACTTCTCCAGCTGCTCTTTGCTGCTTCCCGTGATGTAGAAGATATCTTTCTGCCCTGGCTTCATCCTTGAAATGTACTCATCAAGGGAGGCAAGTTTGCCATCTGACTTGGTACTGAGGCAAGCAATAAGATCAGTTTTCTTTTGCCCAAAACATACAATTAAAGACAATGTTTGGAAAAGAGTAGGAAAGGACAAACCTCTCAAATCTAAGAAGCTTCGCAAGGCGGTTCCTGTTAGTTGCGTCTTCAATGATACCCAGCTTGATTGATTTGCCAAACTCATTCCAGAACTTGGCATACTGGCCCTTCTTCTCCTCCAGCTCACTTTTCTCTTCATCTGATTAGAGAAGAATTTTTTAGTACTGTAATAATAATTACAGAGTATGTGACACATTCATGAGGAAAGCCCCATTACCTGTCTTATCCTTGTTGCTGTACTCATCAGGGTCTTCTTCAGCAAGTTTCCTAATCATGTCAAGAGCTTTGCGGATCAGCTTCTTCTTGATGGTCTTGAGACTGCTATGTTGTTGAAGCATTTCTCGTGACACATTCAGGGGCAGTGTGTCTGAGTCAACAATACCCTACAGAGAAAATCAATGTAAGATTTAGTCTGCTATATCAATGGATTGAATTGAATAGTATATGTGTTTCTTGAAATAGTAATACAGTACCCTCAAAAAGCTGAGATACTTGGGAAGAAGGTCATCAAATTCATCAGAGATGAAAACTCTTCTAACATACAATTTGAGGTTTGACTTGTTACTGTTGTAGTAACTCTCATAGAGATCATGTGGAGCCTTCGGGGGAATAAAGAGCAAAGCTTTGAACTCAACATCTCCTTCTGCAGTGAAGTGGCTCCAACCCATAGGCTTGTCATCACTGAAATCCTGAAAAAGAGTTGCTAGGTTACATCAATATTTCTTAAACAACATGTACAAACAAAGCTTTCTTTGGCGAAAAATTGTGGAGTACTAGGTATTTACCTTGGCTAGTGAGTGGTAAAACTTTGAGTATTCTTCATCAGTAACCTCCTTTGGGCTGCGAAGCCATACAGCCTTCACATCATTCAGAAGTTCCCACTCAGAAGTAGTCTCCTTTATTGTCTTTGTCTTGGGCTTTTTCTCTTTCTCTTCACCATCTTCTGTCTCTTCCTCCTCTGTAGTTTCTGGGGCTGTTAAGAAACACATGACGCGTTAGCACCCAAACACATGACTACCATTTCAGGAGAATAAACAAATTTGACTTACTTGAATCCTCTTCGTCACTTGTCTCCCCATCATCAGCTGGCACTTCAACATCAACCTCCTTGGTTGACCACAAATAAATAGGGAAGTTGATGAACTCAGAGTACTTCTTCACCAAATCCTGCATAAAAGAGAATTCAAATTAAACAACTGTAACAAGAGATGCACAGAATAACAGATATATTTGTCTTATACAGTCTATAAGAGATGTGTTTCATCATTATAAAACATGTCTAACCCAAGTGGTGCACAGGAAAAACAAGTATGGTTCACTTGCTCTCACACAGTAACAAGAAAACTATCTCATGATTAATGTATGCACTCAGTGAAAAAAGAATATTATTGCCAGTGACAGTTGCTATGCAATCTGCCATTGTGTAAAAACGAAAAAAATTGACCACATGACTTCTGAAAAGATCTGATTCAAATTCCTAGATAGCACTGTTGGTGTCATGAGTCATGACCAAGTCTAATAGAAGACGCAGATTTCAGATAAGACTATTGGACTTCAACTTGAAATACAGATAACAGCTAAAACTACCTCGGTGCCCATTGTATATTTGTAGCATAAGCCAGTTAACCTAAATAAAAAAACAAATGAATATGGACCTACCTTTAGCTTATCCTCTTCCAAGTACTCCTTGGCCTCATCTCGCAGATGTAATCTTATCTCAGTTCCACGGCCAAGGGGCTCGTTCCATGTGTCCTCAGAGATAGCAAATGATCCGTCAGCTTTTGATTCCCACACATACCTAAAAGAGTACAACACCACAACAACGTGAGGCAAGTGCATAGGTAAATCAAGGAATGAATTTTAAAAAAACATACAGCAATGTCTTACTGTTTATCATCATTGTGCTTGCTGACCACTTCGACATAGTCAGCAACCAAGTACACAGAGTAGAAGCCAACACCAAACTGTCCAATAAGATTGAGGTCACCTCCAGACTGCATCTTTTCCACAAAAGCTGCAAAAGTTGCAAGAAATTCAAATTATTTGAGAGCATAATCCTATTATATTTAACAGATATTGGATTGCAGTAATCAGCCGGAAAGATGAAAGAGCAGTACCTGAAGTGCCAGACTTAGCAATGGTTCCAAGGTTCTTAATAAGATCTTCCTTGGTCATACCAATACCCCTATCCCGAATGGAGAGGATCTTCTTCTCTTTGTCCAACTTAATCTGCATAAGCATAGACCAAATGCCTTGAGGTCTAATTCCAAAGCAAGATACGATGCCCAACAAAAAAACGGCTCTCAGACATTAAATCTAATGTACCTGAATCTCAAGCTTTGCAGTGTCGCCTTCACCCAGAACTTCCTTATCAGTAAGGGAAAGGAACCTAATCTTATCCAACGCCTACAGACATGCAGAACACCACAGTTACTTTCGAGCATCCAGAATGCAGCATAAACACAGGGGTCAGATGCAATACATACATCAGAGGCATTGGAGATGAGCTCCCTCAGGTAGATATCCTTGTTGCTGTAGAGTGAGTTGATGATGATGTCCATGAGTCTGGACACCTCAGCTTGGAACTCAAACTTCTCGGCTGAGCTCCTGAGAGTCTTCCTGGAGATAGACTCGGCTTCCCTGAACGCAATAAAAACATATTGTTCATAAACACGTCGTTAACATGACAAAGCAGTAATAATCAGCACTGATCAGAAGGCCGTGCGCACCTCTGGGCAACATCAGAGTCGGTGGACAGGCCATGAGGGACAGCACCAAGCTTCTCCTCTACCTTCGGTGGGTTAGCTAAGTCATCGCTGCTCTCCTCGGCATTCACTTGTAGCTTCTTAGCTGCAGTATAGTACAGGCAGGGTCAGTACAAGACTGAAGTTCCACAAGGATCAGAAGATTGAATTTCCACTTATATGTAGGCTTTTGGTAGCAGGTACAGCACAGTAAATGGAAACCAAAGCTCCCACCAGACTACGGTAGTGTTTAGATGGTGTAAAAGTTGGTGTAAAGTTCCTGTAGCACTTTTCGTTGTTATTTGGTAAAATTTATCTAATCATGGACAAACTAGGCTCAAAAGATTCGTCTCGACATTTACAGACAAACTGTGCAATTAGTTATTTTTTTTACCTACATTTAATACTCCATGCATGCGTCTAAAGATTCGATGTGACAGAGAATCTTGTAAAATATTTGGAAGTCTGAGGGATCTAAACACTGCCGACAAGGTCCTTTTAATTCACCAAGAGTAGTATGATAGGGACATGTGCAGAGAGTCCTCAAATTTACTAAGAATAGTATGAAATACTGGGACACTTGATCAGTCAAGCGAGCAGTACATTTACCGCAGATAAGATCCAGGTAGGTGAAAGCTAAAAATGGATGAGGTTACAGTTACAGTTCTAAACCCCATTAAACCCCAAATGGAACAAGCCCATGTTCATCACCACAAAAAGAAAAATGTAAAGAACCCCATGACGGATCTGAGAACTAGTCAGCAATCTCGAACTCGAAACAAACCCTGCCATTACATTGGATCGAAGCGACCAGGAGCCGCTCACCTCCCCATCTAGCGGCAATTCCAAACGCGAGATCTACCAACAAATTAGAATAAAAATTCCTAGCAGAGATCGCATCTAGTGCCACCATCCTCTGCTCCAACGAATCTAGCAGCTACGGCCGACTCCTTCCGGCCGGAAATTTACCGCGCGATCCATCACACAGGTTGCTTATACGTAGACAATCTGGACAGAAAACACTACGCAAAACTAACATGAGCCGACGGGCAGAGCTAATTAGTGATCGGGCGAGACGGAATCTGCCACCAATCGCCACGAGAACAGCGGGATCGACCAACCGCACAAAAAAAAATCAACGGCAAAGTAAAAAACTGGAGATCTCCGGCGCGCGGGGACATGCCTGGGTCGGGGAGGGTGGTGAGAAGGAACAGGAGGAGCAGCGCGGAGGAGAGCGCCCACTTGCGCATCGTCATCTCGCCTCGCCTCGCTTCGCTTCACTCTGCGGAGCACCACCGCCACCAGTGATGAGTTCGTCGCGCTCTGCGCCGGAGACGAAAGGCCCTTTAAAACGGGCCGGGGCCAGGAGACCCGTGCGCCCGGTCCACGCGGGCGCGATCTGGCCACGTGGACAAACGGACGGCGCCGATTGGATCCGGTCCACGTGGCGGTTTTTCACTGGGCGACGCCAGCGGACTTGACGTGGAGCGCGAGCGGGGGAGGGCCTCTGCCGTCCGATGGGGAGATCTGCGTGCTCCAAGGGCTGGGATCTCGTGGGCGCCTTGAATAGTGGACACGTGGAGCGACGTGATTGGGCGCCGGCCGGGTCACCCACGTCGATGTGCTGCTAGAAAGTTCGAAGCGCGTGCTTACCGGATAATTTTGTTCAGGAAAGGTGGTGGGGCTGGAGCGACGGGGTGGCCCACAAGTCAGTCAGCGGGCGTTGACGAGCGACCGGTCGATGGCCGTGCTTGAAACGCTAATGGTGCTGGACCTTAATTCTGATTGCGCCGTCAGGCATTTCGTCAGTCTTCTGAAGGCCAAAGCTCAGTGGGATGCAAATTAATATGGAAATTGAAGGCTTTTATTTATTTTTGTTCAAAAGTTCAAATCACACGCTGCACATGTAGTAGTACTATGTATTTCTTCAAACTTCATAGGATTTAATCTGAAAAAGGAAATACGGCACCAACGCTTCATGGGATTTAATTATGAGAAGATACGGGCAGCCATAACGTTAATAACAAGTTTCATATCTAGAATTTTAGATCAGCTTGCCCTTCTCACACACACACAAAAATGTTTATCAGCTTTCGAGAATCTAAATAGTTTTGAGCCAATTCCCTCTGTGCCGTTGGAAATTTTACCTCTTCTCTCGCTGCACTGCCATCGAAATTTTCGAACTTGCCTCACTGCTATCGGGATAATTCATGCTTCCCTCATTGTCATTTCCGTCAACATCTATTAAGTTCATTTATTTCCATTATTTTTTTTTCTTCTTAAATTAAAGGCTGCATATTTAGGGGCAGTGAGGCAAGGGCACTTATGCCAAAGTTAAAGAAGGTACTGCACGCTGCTAATCCTTACGAGACGTGCTAGGAAAAATAAATCTTTTTACAATAATTATAATTATAAATATCTAGATCTTAGTTTGGTGGACCCTAAACATGTAGCCTTTAATTTAAGAAGAAAAAATAATGGAAATAAATGAACTTAAAAAGAACAAAAGAGTATTTTCCTGAGAATCAACATGGATATATAAAAATCATAAAGTGTCAGATCCGCCACTGGTCATGATGATGGCTGCCGATAATAAGAATTTGAAAAAAAAAAAGAAGAGAAAAACGAAAACGGAAATGAGCCGAAACGGATCAAAAGCAGCAGCGGCTCACCCCTCACCTGGATTAGCGGGGCCTGCTTAACTACCCAAGTGCGATCAGTTCGGCCCACGAAAGCGCAGCGCCAGTGGCGTGGGCCTTAAGCAATAGTTTCACTTTGAGTTGGGCCGAGCCGAATATTGGTTTTATATATATATATATATATATATATATATATATATATATATATATATATATATATATATATATATATATATATATATATATATATATAATGAAAATTTTCTCGATGTTCGTGGTAGCGCCGCCGCCACCGACGAAGACGACGACGAGGTGATCTTTAATTTTAACCCAGTCTCCGCATTCTGCACTCTGATCCTTGGAGCCCCGTATGCCCCAAGCTCACGCCGATCGAAGCCACCAGGCCTGGTTTAGATGCCTTTAAAATTCTAAATTTTTATTTTTCGTCCCGTCATATTGAATATTTAAACACATGCATAGAATATTAAATATAGATAAAAAAATAACTAATTACATAGTTTAGTTATAAATCACGAGACGAATCTTTTGAGCCAAATTAGTCTATGATTAAACACTAATTGTTAAATACAAACAAAAATGCTACAATAGCTAAATTCCAAAACTTTTGCATATAAACAAGACGATGTTGTGTTTAGAAGATGCAGATCTTCGTGAGGACCCCCTCTGGAAAACCAGTTGCCATCCAAGTGGAGCCCTCTTCTGACACGGTTGACAGCCTCAAGGCCAAGGTTGAGGGCTTTGGCTTTGTTTAGTTCCTAAAAGTTTTTGGTTCTACAATAATATTGAGCGTTTGGACACATGTATGGAGTACTAAATATAGACGAAAAAAACTAATTGTACGGTTTCATGGGAAATCGTGAGACGAATCTTTTAAGCCTAATTACTCCATGAATAGCCTTAAGTGCTACATTAACCTACATGTGCTAATGACAGTTTAATTAGGCTTAATAAATCCGTCTCGCAGTTTTCAAGCGAGCTATGTAATTAATTTTTTTTATTAATATCTGAAAATCCCTTCAGACATCTCACGAAACATCCGGTGTGACACCTAAAATTTTTTCTTTCCCCAACTAAACGCAGCCTTTGTTTTTCATTCCTTTTGAGCAGCAGCGCCTTTACTTCCCTGGCAGTCGCTGGATGCTGCTTCAGGATGGGCACAAACTCTCCGAGTACAACCTCGTGGAGTCTTGCACCTTAAACCTTCACTGGCGTAGTCCTCGCTGTTCTACGTGCACAGCCCCTAGTAGGTATATCTACGTACAGACACGGACACTCACGAGCAAGACCATCGCGCTCCAAGTGGATCCATCAGACACCATCTCTGACGTCAGGAAAAAGATTGGCCGGCACCAGAACCTCTTATTGGCGGACGGCAACAAGAAGCTTAACGACGATCGTACCTTTGGATACTACTATCATTAGACCCCAAAGGAGTCTACACTGTACATCGACTTCAGCATAATGCAGATTTTCGTGAAGATGCGCAGCAATGGCAAGACCATAGCCCTTGAGGTAGAGCCCTCGGACAAAGTCGGCGATGTCAAGGCGAAGATACGGGACCAGCAGAGGATCATCTTTGACGGCAGCAGCATGCAGATTGCTGTGAAGACACTCGCTAGCAGCGCTCTAGCGGCAGCGAGTCCATCATCAGGTTCAAGGTGCGGGTTACTGACAAGATTGGCGATGTGAAGGCGAAGGTTCAGGACCAGCAGAGGCTCCTCTTTAACGGTCAGCAGCTTGTGGATGGGCAGACGCTCGCCGATTACGGTATCCGGAACGAATCCACCCTGCAAGTTTTCGTGAAGATGTTCGCTGGCCAGACGATCACTTTAGAGGTCGACCCGTCGAACACCATTGGCGATGTCAAGGAAATGATCGGTGATCACCAGAGTCTCACCTTCGACGGCAATGAGCTTGTTGACGATGGGAAGACACTTGCTGAGTACAATGTCATTATGGGGTCAACTCTGCACCTTGATGCTTGGGAATTTTTTTGGTGGATACTATACTACGGCCGTGTTCAGTTCCTGATTTGGGACTCCAAAACACGGGTCTGCGCGCTACAGTGTTCCGGTCGGAACACTGTAGCGCGTTTTGTTTTTTATGCAAAAAAATTGTCTAAAAATTGATTAATTAGACTCAAAATGTTCGTCTCGCAAAGTATAACAAAACTGTGCTATTAGTTTTTAATTTCATTTACATTTAGTACTCCATGCATTTACCGACATTTTGATGTGATGGAGAATCTCCTTTTTGCATAGTAGAATTTAGGGGGAGAAATTGGGAACTAAACAACGCCTACTTATATCTTTCTGTCCTCTTCAAGATTCTAGACTAGTCGTTGTCCTTGTCAGTGTCTGGTTAGATTCTAGACGAATCGTTGTCTTAGCGTCGCGGTTTCTATATAAACTGTACAATTAATTTTTTTATCTACATTTAATATTTCATGCACATAACAAACGTTCGACGTGACGGAGCGAAAAGGGTCGCTCGTCTCTTACAAGATCGCCTCCGTCTTCTTCCCTGTTCCCTCGGGGATCTCAGCCCCCTCCGACGCGGGAGCCAGCTTCTTCCTCTTCAGCATGCCCAGTTGATGCAGTCGCCACCTTCAGCATCGTAGCGCTCCTGAGGACGCGGCGGCTGTCGGTTTCCAGAGAGAGAGAGCCCGTGTTCGGTTTCCAGAGGAAGAAGAACCCGTGCGTATATACTGTCCGGATGCCCACCAAGGAGGAATCGGAACGGTAATCGGATCGGAATCGATTCTCGAATGGGCCGGGTAATTCTTGGAAGGACCGTGTCAATTTTAGCAGCTGGAAAAAACAAAAGATCAAGAGCTTATAACTCTCCTTCCTTCGGTACACCCGCAATACAAATGGAGCCTCAGCTGCCGGCCTCACCAGCACCGATGCTGTCAGATAAAGACACAAAATCTCCTCTCTTGATGATGGTGGGCAGGTTCGTCGCAAAAAAAAAAAAAAAGATGATGGTGGGCAGGTTGAAGAAAGAAGCTGCTGCTATTACCGATCACATTACCCCATCCGTGCTACCTGGTGCTCAAGAATCAAGATAGACTCTCTCTTATAGAGAGAGTTGTCGCGCTGCAGCAGGTGTTTATACAGCTCAACGAATATGCACGGGTTAATGCCAATCATTCAGCACCTAAAGAAGATCTCTGGAGGATTGTGGGTTTATTGGAGGAAGCAACTGCTGCTGTTACCAGACGCATTAAAACATCTGTGATACCTGACGCTGAAGATAGACTATTTCTTATGGGGAGAGTTGCCGCGCTGCTGCAGGTGCTTCACGGAGGCGATTATATCGGCTGCTGCTGCTGCTGCTGCTGCTCGTCTCCTAATGGACACCCGCCCCATGACGCAGGTTCTTTCTTTTTTTTGTCTGCATCATATAGTGATCAGCAATGAGTACTCTTGATGATCTGTTGCAGCCACATCCCTCTGATTCATGGACGTGTGCTTGCTACTTGCTACCTGTACAACACTTAACTTATCTCCTCTGTCTGAACTTTCACATGTCAGCCAAAAAAAAAAGTCCTCGATGAACATGCTGGATGTGTACACGTTATCGTGCATAGGCTGATACCATTCAACCCAGAAATATCAAATATGAACATTCAGAATCAGAGCACAAGTTTTCAGACACCCCCAAACAAAAGAGTTAACGCCCTGCACCACTGCCCCGTACTGTAGTGACTTGTCGGTAACAGCATCATAGGGCAAGAGATAGAATTGCTGATACATCAGAATTGTCAGGGCTAGAGTTATTAAACTTCCCATGCAAATTCCAATCAATGCAACAAATTATTTACTTGCAAATGGAATAGTAAAACATTCAAACAATAAACGAATCCAGGTTCCCTTGGATCACGCACATAGCAGCAGAGACATGGCACCCACACAAGGGATTTCGTCTACATAGGCAACAGGGTTCACATTAAACTTGAGATCTCTACCAAAATCTGAGCTGTCTTAAACCACATATTTAATTTTATCCAGTTCATGTTCCGACTCCTTCAGACCTGGTCCAGTTCTGCACTTGATCAGAGAGCATCTGGGAACTAAGGAAAATAAACAGAGATGTTCTGTCAGCTCTAGAGCTAACAAACTTGAATCGCCTCAGGCACCATAGAAGCATCATGGGCGACGAACTCACACACATAGCAGTTTGAACCAGTGCGGTCCTACATAGAAGAGCTAGCAGTTTATACAGCATTCCTTTGAGGCAGAACGGGAAGCCCCAGCAGTCTCTGAAAAGGAGAGACCATAAACACTGTCGGGAGTCCTGAAAAAAGAGCAATAGAACGGGTGTTACTTGTGAGTTTAGAACATGAAAAGTTCCTAGCAGCAGGAAAGGTGGCAAATAATAAAATGCCACCATTTTATTATTTGCTGTAAATTATGCAAAAAAAAAAAAGGAGGGGGGCTATTGACTATCGAGTGCTAAGGTAAATATATGAACCTATCCATATGGATACGACTTAGAACTATTTGAAGAATAAGACATCATCTTCTGTTTTTTTCTTGAATAAGTTCCATTGTAAGATATGAGCAATAGCTACATTCAGTAACAAATTCTACCAACAATTTTACTACAGTCCAGTAACTGAAAAATCAAATGGACATACCACAAAAAAGATTGTATTAAAATTCATAACAAAAACAGCTTAATAAACAAAATAAAGCAGGAAAAATGGTCCACAGCAAGATACACAAATGGTACAACCTAAAGAACTGCCTTCAAAACTGAGAACACACAGTTTACAGGGAGATATTACAATTTTCCCCCCAAAAAAAAGGCCAGCCACCAACCCAAGTATTACAATCTCCAATAGCTACTTATACTAATACACTGTGAAACAAAATACTCTTCAGAAGTATCAAAATTTGGAGGTTATTGATGTCTATAGTACTGCTATATGGTACCATGGCATAATGTCCTAATTATTATTTTCTGAAGTGCACAACATTGTCTCTCTCTTTTTTTCTTGAAACATGCACAATGTAGTGTCCTAATTTACTATTTTCTGGTAACATAATTCACCAATAAAATGGCTTGGTCACAGGTCAAAGCTGGATTGTCAAGGAAAAAATCCAGTGTACTTAAGGATTGCTCAATTGACCAAACATGAAATAATTAAAAGTAGCACCGAGAAAAAAAATATGGAAACCTATATTCAGAAGCCCAGTGTTTGATAAGTTGGCCAAGCACAATCTTAAAAAGTATCACACTCCTATAGAACTAAGCAGTTTTTAAGTCGTAAAGTCAAATCTAGTCACCTGAGTACCCACTATATCACGACTAAGACAAGTCCGTTGGCTCTCCCTGACTGTAAATCTAACCCATAAACTTAAGCCATATAATATCTTTCAAAGCATGGAACATATCGTGGAGGGAGGTGGCCGCGGGGGTGTGGGCGTGACGCACTGCAGGCGTTGGCAGCAGGTACGAAAAATGACAAAATGTTCCCTCCTGCTTTTGCTCAGCTACAGGCAGCGGCTACATATGGGACTACGTCGAAAACAAGAGCTACTCTGTTAGGTTAAAACAGATGTACCATGGCTTGAGCCTTGAATACTAACAGGCTGAAACCCAGGTTAAGTCGTTTCCATGTTTTAAATAGTTTTGATGCTTGAAACTAATGAAATGTGTAAAAAAGATAATGATAAAATGGGTAAAATTATTTTTTCAACCAGCCACAGATGACTTAGGAGGTCTGAAAAGGTAGAAAGCATCCAGTTGAAAAATAAAACTCTAGCTATGGATTTGACAAAATTGGAATTGCCAGGAATCTCATCTTTGGTCATGATTAGAAAAAAATTTTGGAGGTGTTAATGCATGCATAACTGTTATGCGGTACCATGAGACCTTGAATCAGGATCCCTGCATAGAGGCCCCAGCTATTTCTTTTAGTGTGCAAAATGTAGTGTCCTGATTTCCTTTGCTGGCAACATGATTCAAGCATATCATGGCTCGCAGGTAGCTAGCAGCTGGGATGCCTAGGAAAAGGCTATTAGAATTTTAGCAGGAAGCATATCTAGCAAGATGAAATATGACGAAATGAGCAACTCACAAATGCTGAATCTATAAGCCCCAGCAAGTACAGATAGTCAGATATTGATGGAATCCCTTGATTGTTCAATGTTGTTTATTATCTCTCAATTCACCACAACAAACTATTGAAAACTAACATAAAACAAAAACATGTGATGGTTCTAATACCCTATTTATGATAGATATTCCATGCAAAACCATAGAAAGTATTGTACTACCCATCGCCATTTTGACAGAGGCAATCTGCTATTTCTTATAACCTAAAGAAGACAGAGAACAATATCACAATACCCACTCTGAACCCAACCACCCACCTTTAAAGGGGTACAAGACATCCAGCTGAAAGACCATTACAACTCTAGCTCTGGATTGACAAGATGGAACAAAAGAAAATCTGATCTTCATTCACAATAGGATGTCAATTCGCTCAAAATTGCATTCAGCCAGACTTCAGCAAATCAATGAAACCACAAAACAATGGCTCAGTGGCAAGAGTCGAGTTATACTCTTTTTCAGCTAAGACTATAGATAACAAAAGGCTACTAAGCAATACAATCACGAGTTACGTGCGTAATGCCGTAATGAAATTCGCTTTCAACCGTCGTGGAAAAAAATACAATAATGAGTTTAGATGCATTTACGGATTGCTAACAAAATGAGAATTGAAATTAATCTATCTAGCAGATAGACAGGAGTTTTTAAAAGTATACCAAGGAAAGCCAAGTTACATACCATCACTCCTTTTCAACATTTGGCAAGCAGACAGCAGGTACTGTATCCATTCCCCCGCAGACAGGTAGCTTAGTGGATCCAGACTTGTTGCTTCCCATGCATTGGATACTCGCGACATCACAGGCGCCTTGTCCCAACACCTGACCACTGATAGCGCCCTGCATCCCAGGGTTGCAATACATCTGATCGTTGCATCTGAAATCGCAGGCGTTGGTAACCTGGGCCGCAGCACCACCAAGGAAGCTTCCCTGGTCAACACTAGACATGAGGTCGACGTTCTTGACCGCCGCCGGCGGCCTCTGATAGGGAAACGCGCCAATCTCCCCCTCGATCCTGCCCCTGATGTCGACGAGCAGGCAGCGGAGCCTGGCCACCTCCGCCTCGAGCGCGCCGTGGCTCTGGAGCTTCTTCATGAGCTGCTGATTGAGCGCCCGGAGGTGGACCACCTCCTCCTCCAGCGACGCGGTGTGCGCCTTCTTCTTCTCCCGGTACTTCCTGACGGCGGCGCGGTTCCCCGAGGGGCGCTTCTTGGAGGCGGCGTTGCTGTTGCCGGTGGCGGTGTTGTTCTCGGACGGCGACTCGGCGGTCTCGGCGCCGTCGCCGGGCGAGGCGGCGACGATCTTGGTGTGGACGTGGACGCAGGTGTGGGTGTGCGAGAGGTCGTGCACCGGCGGGTTGCAGGTGTGGGTGTGCGTGCAGGCGTGGTGCTCCGTGTCCTTGAGGATCTCGTCGAAGTAGCTGTCCATGGAGCAGCTGCTGGGCGGGTCGGTGCCGAGCGCCGGGCACAGGTACGTGTCCGGGTTGGAGAAATCCAGGTCCCCGTCGTCCATTGCTGCTGCGGGCGGGCGGGCGCGCGCTGGGCAGTCAAGGGCACTTCCACCTGGGAACATGACAAACCATCGGAAAATTGCAAGTATTAGTGCTCCGCCGCTGCTCCGGAGACGACAAACGGAACGAGCAAATCCGTCGGAGCGAAGAGTGGACGGGGCTCGTTTACCTACCAGCAGCAGCGGGGGAAGGCCAATCCAAGCCCGGGAGGGTTGCGACGACGAGAAGGGGAAAATGGGGCGGAGCGGACGGAGACGAAGGCGAAGAGGGGGTGGATGAATCTGGACGGGAACGTGTTGGGCGCGTAGGGCGGCGGAAGGGAATCCCGAGCCGAGCCTACCACCCACCAGCGCCGGGGGCCCATCACCATACCCATGGACATGGAGCCCAACCGAATGGGTGGTGGTGGAGTGGAGGGAGTGGACGGGCAGCAGACGCGGTTGGGCTGGTCGTCGTCTACTCGTCTCCGTGCAGTCATCGTGATTTGTATTCTTCCACCCTCCAATAAATGCACGTTTCGTTTTTCTGCCGAGTTAAATTTTTTTTAGAGATTAGAGATTGATTGATCAAATTTATAAAAAAATATATTAATATTGTGATGTATAATACTCCCTCCGTATCGGATTTAGAAGTCATTTAGTACAGTAACACGGTCTCCAAAACACAACTTTGACCTCTTGTTTTTATAAAAAATATTTATGAAAAAGTGATATATATATAATTTTATGAAAATATTTTTTAAGACAAATCTATTCATATAATTTCTACATTTGCAAACTCAACAACTTAAAAAGTTATTGATGATTTATATTCCCAATGTTTGACCTAAACCTTGTCCAAAACGACTTCTAAATTCGATACGGAGGGAGTAAGTATATTATTAGATTGAACATGGAGTATACTTTCATAATAAACTTATTAAAGATACAAATATTGATATTATTTTCCATATTTTTAGTCAAAGTTTAAAAAAATGACTCCTCGACAGTGAGACGTGTATTTATTTTTGGACGGAGAGAGTATACACATAGAAAAGTCATAATTAACATAGAGCTCTCGTTGAGCAAACATAGTAAGCAGCACTAGACCTTAGAATGTAAGTGGTGTTTTCTACGATTATTGGAATGTTTCTTATCGAGTTATTATAAAGCTATAAAAAGAGTAGATAGATATAACAAGCCTTCATTTAGTTCCAAAAAGTTTTTGGCGAAAATATCACATCGAATATTTCATGCGATGTCGGAAGGGGTTTTCGAATACTAACAAAAAAAAACTAATTACACAACTAGCCTAGAAAACAGCGAGACGAATTTATTAAGACTAATTAATCCGTCATTAGCAAAAGTATACTGTAGCATTTTAGTGTCAAATCACTGACTAATTAGGCTCAAAACATTCGTCTCGCAATTTCCACGTAAAACTGAGCAATTAATTTTTTTATTTCGTCTACATTTAATACTTCATACATGTGTCGCAAGTTTTACCGTGACACTTTTTGAATTCTGAATTTTCGAACTACAAGGCCCAAACAGTGAACCGTCCTGCAGAGCATTTATGTTGACATACCACTTGCAAGAAAAGTCTTCCGTGCGAGAAATTTATGTTGACATACCACTTGCAAGTTGATACCTAAACAGTGAACCGTCCTGTAGAGCATTTTCATTAGTAATAAAATATCCAATCTTCTATACTTAAAAGTAGCATTTTAGGATATGAAGATGTTGTTGCGGATCCTGTATCTCGCCTTCTATATCTAAATTTTTAAGAGATTTTCAAAAAGAAGCATCATTCCTCTAAATAAAGGATATAGCCCACTCTACCATATCCTCAAAGAAATATAGAAGATATGTTTTAAGTATTCTGTTACATTAGACATTATTACTCCCTTATATCCTAAATTGATTTTAAGTACTATCTTAAAACAATTCATAAGAAATGCAATATAAAAGATATAGTGAAGATGCTTTTAGCATAGGACTTGGGGTACAAAATTACCCTCGATCTCTTGTCGAAATGTTGAATAGGCACACTAAGAGCATCTCTAAGAGTTTGCCAAATCAACTTGGCATCTATCTATTTTTGGCAAAACAGAAAAAAAAATTATGCTCCAACAGTTTGACATCCAACTTAGAAAATTTTAGCAACTTGGCAAATCCCCCCTCCACGCGCATATTTGCGCGCTGAGCGCGAGCGCGCATCCGGCTTCACGTGCAAATTTAAGCGGGGCTCTTCGTTTTTTAACCCAAACATTTGGAACGATTCTTAGTGAGTTATTATAAAATTAATAAAGAGTAGATAGGTGGAAATCTTCGGTGCCAGAAATTTATGGTACAAAACTTGGCATACAACTTGCGAACCTTGACCCAAACATTGAATTTTATCATCGCTTTGGCGCATGATCTGTAAGGTAGCGTTTGGATATAATCTATCTATCTATTCTATACTATAAAAGAGTGAAAGAATTAAAAATAGTCTCTCACCCTGATATTTTCTACCCACATAAACTCTTGTCCCTTAAATCTACATTAAAATTAGATCTGATGCATCTAAAATTTCCACCTTGATCTGAAAATAGACCCGGTCAAAAAACTTGTAAATGTTTACGCATGTTTCTCTCTTGCCTGTCTCCCATTCGATTTTTTTCACCGTCCTCGACCCCTACCGGGCGTCGTACCCATGCAACGAGATTACATTTATCCACCGAAATTTTCCTCTCAACGCCCACGACAGTTTCGGCGTCCTTCATCCGCCGCCTTGACTCCATCGTCGTCCTCAAGATTCAGATTCAAAAGATTGCAATTCAGTGCTCATCGTGTGTCCGCCGGATGAATCTACAGGGTGTGTTCCAGACGGAGTCGGCGATCTAGACTTCTAGACAGAGAAAGATTTATGTGCAAATGATGGACGATATCCACGTCGATTCGATTTGAGGCCTGCTGGTTATCTCCTGCAACTAAAAAGACTAAAGAGTGGACATGTTTTTGGTGCGATATTATAACGTGGGCTCATGGTCCTGCCTCCTGTGATCCTGCAGTCCTCGCACGTATCCCCGTCGCTTGCGACAAAATTGATGTGAAAAATGAAAGAAACCTCGCTCCCGTATGAAAGAGACCCACGTCCGCCCGGCTCCGCATCCCCCATCGTCACCCTCACCAGCATCGTCGCCCCCATCGTCGCCCAGCTCCGCATCCACCGCTCTCGTCCACAGCTGGCCGTGCCGCCGCCGCACGAGCCCGCCCCGGCGCCCGCGCCCGCCCGTAGCTGCGGTTCCCGTGCGCGCTCACTAGTAGGCCGCCTGATGTTCCCCACTCGTGCTCGCTCGCCCATGCCTCATCCTCCTCTCCTCCCTGTCGCACCCGCGCCGTCGTCACCCTCATCGTCGTCGGCCGACACCCGCTCAGCCGGAACCCTAGGCGCAGCCCGTCCCGCTCGGCGGGAGCTCCAGGGGCGACCTACAACCCGTCGAGTAGCAGTAGCAACGGCTGGGCGCAGCAGGAGGAGGAGGCCCGATCCATCCAGCTCGCCATCGCCCTCTGCAACTGCTGCTCCGAGGACGTTGCGGCAGACCGCAGCTTCTTCAACTCCTACTCCCTCGCTCCCTGCTATCACCAGGTGTGCCAACCCCTTCTCATCCATTCCTGCTGTGTGAAACCGAGCACCCAACCCTAAGTAATTGCCTATTTCTATTCCAATCTGAACTAATTACATGTATGTACATGTATTGTGCCTGCTAACTTCGATCCATTCCAAATATTACCTTGCGGACATGTGCACACCCATGTCCTTTACTGGATCTGCACCTGCAGTTCTATGTGCTTTGCACTGAATGTTAGTAGGCGGTGCAAATGGGATCAGGATATATGGTTTTCTGTCTTGTGTGCAATTACTGATGTTGAAATTTAGATGGACATTCTTGGATCCATTTTTCCTCAACACGGATTCAATGCATACGTACCTGTGTTCCTGTAATCTAATGGGATGCTCATTTGAAATATGCCGTCGCAACTGTGCTGATAACCAAAGTGCCATGTAAATGTGTTGATCTTATAGGAATAATATTTCTATATTGATTGAACTAATAAATTCCTCTTTTAATTGCCTGATTATGGTACACAGTGAAGCTGCCGAACTTGTGATAACCTTATACGAAAGCGGCTCAAATCTGAGAATACAACAACTTTAAGTAGTTTCCCATGATTTAATGATGAATTTAATCAGCAGAACATGGGCTGAAAGAGAGGTTTCAATTTGTAATTATCCAATTATTTAGATATGGACCAACACCCTTCATAGAACAATTTTGACAGCAAATCTAATTGTTGTATTTCCTAAGGTGGTTTGTTATGTTAAATGGCTATACGGGCAGCACAATATTCATGAGTTTGCTACTGCCAGCCATATTTTTTGCTATAATAATAAATACTGTGCCGTCAGATACACAGATTTCATAAGCTATGTATGGTGCATGTGTGTGCAGTATGAGAGGCTTGACTAATCTGGATTTGAACTCTCATTCAGTTATAGCCTTGATAGTTCTGAAGTAGAAGAGATGTGGTTAAGACCTAGAATAGGTGCAATCTTCAGCATGTGTATGTGCATGATCAGTGGCTTAGAAAGCAAAGCTGGTCATGCTGTTGTCAGGTGTCCCTTTGCAGATCTCTGTTGCAGGTAATGAGACAAAATTTAGGTGCCCACATTATGAACAGTGTAGGACCTTTGAACCAGAGTTGTAATTTCAGAAAATATAAGCGCTCAAACATGATGCATCTATACTTAGTTAGAGCCCTGGCTAACCACTATTACCGATGCTTTAGCTAAATGCTGTTGCTATTTTTTTTCATTGGGAGCTGTTCCGCGACTGTTTTAGTAATCCTACTAACTAAATTTAAATTTCCCAAAAGCAACCCTTCTGTTAAAGCTTTGTTAGACTGAGTAACAATTTTTTCTTTGCCATCAGTACTCACATTGAGTTTTCTGCCTTTTTCAGAAAGAGGTGCTCGTATATGCATGCATAGATCTCTAGAAAAATTGGTCCACACTAATAAATGGAATGTCTGACGTGTGCTTTTAGAAAATGCCAGATTATCAGGAAACAAATTATTTTTCCTCTCGTGTTGCACATTTCAGAATATGTACTATAAATTGCATTATATATAAAGGTGTTCCATTTATCAGCAATTCATCTGCGTCACCGCCAAACCATTTTTCGTAAAGCATACACTGAGAAACAAATTCTAATTCTGCTCAGAGAACAAAGGAAGCATAGCAACTTTTCTGGGCAAACAATTTGGTGGTGTCGGATGCTAATGTTTCATTGCTCCTGACGGTGAAGAGGTGTGATCTAGGTGAGAGCACAAGCACCCGGCATCCTTCAAGTGATTCTAGCATGGAAGGTATGTCCCATGGCACGAGCTTTTCCCTCTAGCAATGATTCAGTTGATTACTTTATTTTTCCTTAACTTTGTATTCTAAAAGGTTCCTCAAACGATTTTATGATTTTTCCTAATTAGGTTAGTACAAGAGCAAGGCTTGATTGCTTTAGAATGGAGTCGGCCAAATTCTGTACCAATTTACTTGTTATTACTTATTAGTCACAATCTCCAAAATCATGGGCTGCAGCTATACAGTAAGGCTTTCCACTAATATTATGTTTTTTATGTATAAAAAGAGGGCAAAACTGTACAAAAAGTTCAGAAAACCTACTGCATTACAAGCTGTTTGTTCTTTTTTGGAAGAAAAATTAGCACTACCTGATGTGTCATGTGTGTCTATGATAACACATTGCTCTGATCTATGTCGATGTAATATCATATCCAAGGACAGTGAAAATGGCCTGCAGATCTATGTTCTTTGCACTTAACCAAGAACTTCTGCTATTCATCCTCCCCACCTTGATAGTATCTTTATTTTTAATATGTCTGTCATGTGCACTATGTTGCAGGTTAAGCAAACAGCTACTGTTTAATGTTTTGAAGCAAATTTGGAAGCCATCCATGCTCCTGCTGTAGGTACCTCACCGATCTTCTCTCTCCCTCCTCTGTCTAATGTGTGGAAGGATTAGGATGGGTTATGACTAATATTTAGTTCAGTTTATATTCTATTCGGTAGACTCTCTACGAATTGGCCCTTCCGGCATGGATGGCCAGAGCGATGTCAGCATGAGTTAAAACAGATTATTTTATCTTTTAACTTTGTACACCTTTTGGTTAATTGCCCAAGATAGCTTTGTGTTTGCAAACACACGAAAGAAGTTTTTTTGTAATTCAGTGCATTGGAAATAAAAGTAGTCACATGTTTTCATGTATTTTCATATGTCCTCTTGGCAGCTTATGAATCTAGATCTCATAGGTTGCCTTTCATTCAGCAAAGTTCTCCGGTTATTACATTAGTTTTAGTAATTCAGTGATCAGTGCTCGTCACAGATGATTTCTCCCCCACCAATGATTTCTTTCTCTTTCACACTCATCAAAGATGAATAAAGCTCGAACTCTGAATTTTTGTCTGAACTCTGAAATTTTGTTGCAACTTGATAGTTCAAACACTTGTTAGATAGGTCTTTACCCCATTAATTTCTTCATTGTTGGGATAACTACCAGGACTCCAGTATCAATCTCTTGCTCAGTAGAGAAATTATTTGTGATGTCTTCCAAAAGTGATAAATCAAGAGTTGTTGGCTCTACACTTTCAGCCCGTAATATGCTTACCAACACATGATGTGTCAAAACTGAACTAAAATTAAAGCTGAAGTTAGCAGAACAATATGTGGCCAATTTATTTGCAAGCAACAAGGAGCTCCAAGTTGACTTGTTCTTTATGCTAGGTTGTAGATAGTTTTTCATTCTCTAAGAATTCATACAATTTCTGTGGATTCGTGTACACTGTTTCATTGAGTGAGAGACCCAATGATAAAAAAAATGTTGTTCAATCCCAGTATAAGCATGCTAGCTTCTGATGAAAAAATAAACATGCCGCTACTGCCCCTTGGCTCTCAGAGATGCAACTCTAGATAACCAGTTCAGGAGTTAGTATCCTTTTTGTGTTGACCAGTTCAGCAAGGACTTACACATAGTTGCATGGAAATCTATTTCAACGGTTACTGGGAAGCACAAGGCTCCAATGGCACCTTTTGATCGGTTCTGGATCTACCGACGAAAGGTATAATAGTTGAGGATTTAGCTGTTTAAGAAATTCTTGATTGTGTATCACGATTGATTTGCAACTATTTGATTTCTAAGGATTTCTTGGATGTGGTTGGTGTGTGGATATGAAAGGACTTTTTTGAAGCAAGCCTACTCTGGTACATGCCCACCGATTATTCGTTTTGATCTTGTTCCTAAAGATACATGGAAATCATTATTTTATTTTTCCTCCTGATTATTGACTAGAGCTATTATTTGATATAATTGCATTTCTAAATTATTTTTCGGTAACTAAATGTCTCCCTGTAGAACCTGTTTCGAATTAATAGGTACATGCATAATTATTCAGTTTTAAGCATTTTTTTCTTGTAAGGTTTTTCTGGCTGGTGTTCTGATCCTTGCCATTGTGCGGCCAAATAAACATCCCTCTTTTCTGGTTAATTAGTGTTATGATGTGTCCGAGAGAAAATAATTATGTTTGTTTCAGTTGTTGCAATGATGACTTATTTCATTTGTTACAGGCTAAATATTTGCACAGTTGTAGTCGACGCGGAAGCAATGTAGCATTCTGTCGAAGTCATGGGAATTTGTAAAATGTGAACATGGTGTACGACCGAGTTGAGGCAAGATGGTTTTAAGCCTTAGCTTCAGTGTTTTTTTTCTTCTGTTACAATGCACGGCTATTTACCTATTACATTAAGATTATGACACTAATGACAGTACATGTGACCGTGACAACATATTTTACTCCCTACATGTGATCGTGACAATTTATTTTACCTAGCATTAACATGTACATGGAAACTTATGTGGTGAAGTTAGTGCGGTTTCATGTGGACTGGAATAACAAAGCTGAAAATATAGGCAATGTTCTCAGTGATCAACTAATCTTCCACCAATTAAGTTGGTGGTCTCGATGTCAGGGAGTTTTGGTTTTAATTTGAATACAACTGAAAAGTCACCGTGGGCTCGGGTTGGCTAGGATGGCGGTGCGGAAGCAAGGTGTGGCTGTGGCGAGTCGGTGCAGTGTAGGCAGAGCAGTAGCGCCGGTGTAGCCAATTAATTGTCGGCCCTGTTCCTAGCGATGTTGAGCGGCTCCGTGTTATCTTATAGTACGATCTGTGTTTTTACTATAAAAATTTTATTGTCCCGTAGCGATGCACCGGCACGCTAACTAGCAGTGAAATTAACTTTGAGCTGGGCTGATAGCCGTCGCTGCTTGGTCTCCATTCGCCAGGACACTCTTGCGCCTGGGTCTCGTTGCCAGGCGTTCTGACGCATCGGCTTCTGGTCCCTGTAAATTGAGGAAAAAGTTTGATTTTTTTAAATATTTGTTGCCCTGTTTTTCCTGTCTCACCCGTGGGTTAAAATTTAAAAATAGAAAAATGACCCGTGCTGCTTTTTTTTTCTCGAATGCGCAAAAGCTTTGCGTACCATTGTATTAAGTAGAAGAGTTTAGACAAACATACAACGCGCTTGTATCGAGCACCAAAGGAGGTCAACCTAACACAACTGTAGCTGGACTATCCTAGCAAGAGACCACTAGATTCGATATTACATTAAAGGAAACAACCAGTATCGACATAACGGTGCAACCTAGGCACTGTTCGCCTAAACGGCTGTTTAGTCCGTTTAAACACCGTTTAACGGTAAATAGAAGTCAGTCGTGTTGTTTAGGCCCTAAACGGTAAATTAAACGGTTATGCCGTTTAAACCCGTTTAAACCGTTCAATTCCGTCTAAACGGTCTAAACAAAATCAGATTAAACGTGATTAAATGAGCTAAGCAACCATTTAATTCATAATTAAGTGAATTAAAGGATTACGTCTATCACAATCAACATGAAACTAATTAACATTGTAATTATATGAAGTATTGTGGGATTTAGATTTCTTCCAACAAGATTATTTGGTAGAATATTTGATTTTTACATGTATAAATATGTATGGGTTCTAGCAAATTTTATTTTTACCTACATAAATATGTATATTTTATTGTTATTGTATAAAACCGTTTAGGTCGTTTAACTCCGTTTAAACATCGTTTAAACGGTTTAAACGCTAAACGAAGGGTGACCGACTGTTTACCGTTTAGCGTTTAGGAAAACATTGAACCTAGGAGGTGGCCTTGTGTCTTCGCGGCTGCCTAGACCGAACAGTCGGGAAGAGCTCGTCCAGCGCTTTGGCTTCGGACGCAGTCAGGTCGCCACGGAAGAACTTGTCATGGGCCTCCAGCTCTGACGTGGATGACGCTGATTGACCTTTGGTGAAGCCCATACGCTGCATGATCATCACCTCACCTTGCTTGGAAGCAGGTACTTGAGAGAGGGTTGAGCCGCCAATCGCCTGCTCCGCCACGGCATCACTAGCTTAGCAGGAGGCTGCTTTGGAGGCTCACGAATAAGTGGAGAGTTTCTCTTACGTGTCACTTCGTTGATAAGCTATCGAGGCGGCGTTTGGCGGAGTCATCGTTGTCCAAGGAAGGGTGGGTATCCACCGGCGGTGAGTCCACTGTCCAGTGAATAGGGCACGGAGGTGGTGTCCACAATGCACAGGAGACCACTACGGCCAGGTCCTCATCCTCCAGCTGGGGCGCCGTCACTGCCGGGGCCTCATCTTGTTGCGGGGCCACCGGAGGTGATAACAAGCGCTCATGAGAAGTCTGCTTGATGATCCGACTGCTGGCGAGCGAGGCTGCAAACTCCTCCAACATCGGGTCCTCCGTGATGTTGCAACCGTACGTGGCGTCCGGCTATAGCGTTAGCGTCAACGAGTCAGGCTAAACAATGCCTGTCTCACTAGACAGCTCACCGTGCCCAGGCTGAGCTTCAGCAGCAACCGAGGGGAAGGGCGGTGCTGTCTGTGTAGCCCCTGCCAGCCGCCTGCCTCCGCCTCCGGCGGCGGCGACCACCGGTGGTAGGAATGGCGTTGCTCGACTTGACCCCACCAGAGTCTTGAGAGCCACCATGGTCCGCCGGCCCAGCGGAGCAGGCGTTACGGGTGCCACAGAGAGGGCGTTGCGGCTAGCGACCCATGGCACTTGCATCGTCTGAGCTCCGAGAGCCCAAGCGCCTTAGCTGCTTGCAGTCGCGCGTAATGTGTCGAAATCCCCTGCACCATAGACATCGTTGGGGCACCTTGCAGGTTGCCACCCGATGCGCGGAGGAGAGGCAATTGAGGCACTTGCCGTGAAGATCTACCAAGATGCGCCTCGGTGGTTGATGACTCGCCGACTGGCCTCCGCTTGCTGGGCCTTGTGGCTCAGCCGAGGTGGCCGCAGGTCGCGTCTCCTGCCGATGGAGGATCTCCCGCCACCCATCAATGTTAGAGGTGGAGACCCGTCCATGGCGTCCGAGGCGCTGGCGTGCCGAGATGCGACCCTCCACTGGCCGAGCCGGCATGCCGTACAACAGTTGCGAGCACGACTGACTGTGTTTCCCCTGCCTTCACCTAGCACCCTAGCGACTCGCTGCCGCACCGCCATGGCCTAACATTAGAGGTTGGGTGCACGGTAGGGACATCACAGGCAACGTCGACATCTTTAGCAGTTGTGGCTCTCGGCGAACCGCATCCAGGTAGGGGGTCATGGAGGTGGCTTCCGCATCAAAGTCGTTGAGGAGGTCATCGTCCACCCAATGACGGGCCTTGGAGCATCCTGCCTCTCTACCTGAAAGCCCAAGTTTGGTTTTAGAAATTGAGTGACACCAAAGTTGCTAATGTTATGTGATCAAGTGTGATTAAGCTAGGCATAAGCAACATGTGATGGAGTTGGAAATGGCATGGAAAGATGGCCATAAGATCACATGATTTGGTGCATGAAATGATGAGCAAGATCATGAAGGAATGCACATAAATGATAGACATGATGATCAAGTGTAGGAGAAGAATCTAAGAGCACAAGACAAAGGTATAACCATAGGGTTTTCCTTTTGCCGGTCTAAGATGAGTAGAGAAGTGATTGACCGAGTTTAGGATACATAGCCGACTATCAAGAGGGATAATCACGGTTAGCTCGGGAATCAAGTGCCACTAGATCAATGTCTTGAGCATATGCATTAGGATCTAGTTAAGAGCTAACATAACCCTTTGAAAATGTTTGTGAAATTCTAACACACATGCACATGGTGGTGTACACTTGATGGTGTTGGCACATTTGCAAAGGAGAAGGTGTTGGAGTTGATTTTGATTAACTTGGTGAAGGGAGAAAGGTTTTTCGGTGTTCTCCGGACACTAGGATGGCTCTTGGAGTGGAATACTGCTTTGATCCATTGTGACTTGGATTGGGTGTCCATATGGGTTGTGTAGCCCTCTGAGTAAGCTTTCCAAAATATCCAAGATCATCGAAATCAGAGTTCGGAGCTAAAAGTTATCGCCGTTTTACCGAAGAGTGGTCTGTGACCGGACTCGTGACCGGACGCGTCCAGTCAGCACCTGCGCGTCCGGTCAGCGCGTCCGGTCAGTGTTTTTCGCGTGCAAAAGTGACCGGACGCTGCTGCGAGTCTGGTCAATGATGACTGGACGCGTCCGGTCACGTCAGGAGCTTACTGGAACCTCTCTGTTCGCTGTTTCGCTGTGACATGCGCATCCGGTCCCGTTAGTGACCTGCACGTCCGGTCAATACAAGTTTCTGCGCGCAAAAACTAGCCGTTGGAGCACACTAGTGACCTGCGCGTCCGGTCGGTGTCGACCGGAGCGTCCGGTCAGCCCGACTGAGAGCCAAAACGGCTACTGCATACCCCTTCGCTATAAATAGAAGTTGGCCAGGGTTTGGGAATTCTCTGGCATTCTTGCTGACCTTGAGACATCCTTTGAGCTAGAGAACAACCCCTCCACTCATCTCTTTGCTTGGTTACACATCTTAAGTGAGATTGAGTGAGATTCAAGTGTATTACTTGAGAGTTGCATTCTAGAGGCACTTGTTCTTCGAGTTGATGCGGATTTCTTGTTACTCTTCCGTGTTTCTCGACATGGTAGACAACTTAGAGTAGCGGAGGTGATTGAGCTCGCAACTGGAGATTATTGGAGCCCTCACCAAGTGTTGTAAGGGGTTCTTGATCCTTCCCCGTGAGAGTTCACGAATTGGATACTCTAGTGGAGCTCGTGGCTTAGAGGATCCTCATCTTGTGTGTGGTTGTGCGGTGCCCGCCGAGGGCTCGACTCTTGATAGTCGATTAGCTCGCGAACCGACAAGTGGGTGTATCACCACAACGGGGAGTAGCTTGCTGGGAAGCAAGTGAACCTCATGATAAATTCTTGTGTCATTCTCTTCCTGAGGATTTCTCTTGTGTGATTGATTGATTGGTTCTTCTTATCTCTACACGGCGGTACAATCACTCGAAGCTCTTCTCTCGCGTTACTCCTTGTTTCTAGCTTGTAGTAGTTGTTGTGTTTAGTGGATAGCCTTATACTAGACTTATGTAGGTGGCTTGCTTAATTAGTTAGAGCTAGTGCATTTTGCTTCGCCACCTTTTGTACTAACACTTATGGTTAAGTAATTCTTGTAGAAGTTTTAATTAGGCTATTCACCCCCCTCTAGCCTATTTGGACCTTACACTACCCCAAGGATGGAAGAGGGCAGCTTAGGGGGATAGGGTGGACGACTGGCTCGGAGCGGGTGCGGACGGGTGGACGAGGAAGGCGTTGAGGTCGGAGACAGCGGGGGCAGTGCTCGCCCTTACTTTGGCTTCCGCGCGCTGTGCTACGACGACGGTGATGGCATCATCCAGCCACGGTCACGGGGGGTGGCGTGGATGCGGTAGATCTGGTCATGTCGGCGTCGTCTGCTCTTGGCGGCGAAGGGGTCAGGTGTATCCCGATGGTGGAGGCGGCTATAGCAAGTGGCGGAGGGTCCGCGGAGAGGGAGCCACCCGATGACGCGGGCGAGGTGACGTATGCTGGATCTGGGTGCAGTAGGGTCACAGCTATAAAATGTCATGCTACCCGAGGCACGGCGGCCCGGCCCATGGCACGACATTTTGGCCCGGTCCGAGCACGGCACGGCCCGGTAACTCACGGGGCCGGGCTGGCAAGGCCCGATGCTGTAGGCCGTGCTTGGGCCGACCTCTGAGCCCGCGGGCTGGCATGGCCCGGCATGATTTTTAGGAGTCGACCCGACAATGGCCCGGTGCCCTTCCATCCCCTCCCTCCCTAGCTTGCCAACGCCCAACAGCAACGGCCCACAACGGCTCTTTTATCCCTGACCATATATAAGGGGCGTCGTGTCGGATCCCCTCCCCTCCCCAAACCCTAATCCTAAATCCCCAGCCCCACCCGCCGCTCTCGCCTCGCCTCGCCTCGCTCAAGCTCTCGGCCTCTCGCCTCGTCGCCGTCTCTGGTCCCCGACGCCGGTGACCTCTCGGCTCTCGCTTCGATCTACCTTTCGCTGTCGACGTCGAGCACTCGAGCCGCTCCTTTGTCCCCTGTTACCCTCCCTCCCTCTCGCTCTCCCCTCTAGACCTTGGTCATGTGAGTAAGTGAGTTATTGTTCCTCCATCGCTCGCCATCCTTGCTAACGGTGTCGTCTTCTCTCTCCTGTCATCGTCTCCTCCGGCATCGGGCTCCGGTTGCGCAGGTAAGTTTGAACCCTAACCCTAACCCTAACCTATTCTCTAGATCTGCCTGCTTCAATTGTTGATTGTTTTTCATTCTTTTTCTCTTTGCGCAGGTCGGTAGCCGATGCTTCGTCCTCTAGCTGTGGCGTAGAGCGAGCTTGGCGGCCACCCGCACCGTCGAGGAACGGGGCTGGAGAGGCCATGGCGGAAGAGGATGACCATCTTCCGCCGGGCATGGCCCCTGAGGGTGAGAATGACGAGGACGTCCGTGGGGACGCTGCTGCGTTGTTCTATATCGATCTCGGAGATGGCCCTGCTGCTTCGATCGATCTGGATGACGACGGTGGTGGAGGGGCGACTAGGAACTCCAACTCCAATGGCTCTGCTCCATTTGTTGCTGGGAAAGGTAAGTCTGGTAAGCGCAAATCACCTGTGTGCGATGATTTTGAGGAGATCTTTGAGGATGTCAATGGTGAATCTATTTGTACTAAGGCTACCTGTAAGATGTGTAGAAGTACTTTGTCTGCTATATCTAGATCTGGCACTGGTCACTTGAAAAGGCACCAAAAATCTTGTAAGGCCAAACTTGATCAACGTGCTAAGGTTCAGTCTAGGCTTGCTTTGAATCCTGATGGCTCTGTGCATAACTGGAACTATAAACCTGATGTTGCTAGACTTGAACTGTGTCGCTTGATTGCTATGCTTGATCTGCCATTAGGAAGATGCCTAGGAAGAGTACATACAACGTACTCATAACCCTAGGTTTGTTGTTGTATCTAGACATAGCACCACTAGAGATCTTTCCAAGCTTTTTAATGAACGTCGTAACATTCTTAAGAACCATGTTTTGCCTGCTGCTTCATCTGTTGCTCTGACCTCAAACATTTGGTCTGGTAATGCTAAGGAAGATTATATTAGTGTTGTGGATCATTATGTTAGTGTTGACTGGGAGTTGCAGAAAAAGGTAATTGCTCTTAGGTTGATTGAGGTAAAACATACTGGTGATAATATTGCTGCAAAAATTGCTGGTGTGATTCAGGAGTTTGGCATGCTTGATAAGATTTTTTCTATAACTCTAGACAATGCATCTTCTAATGCTAAGGCTATGGAAACTTTGACACCTATGTTTGCTGGTTATTTGGGTTCTAATCCTGCACCAACCCCTGAGGATCCTCATAACCGCAAGTATAATCTAGTGCATCAACGTTGTGCTTACCATATCATTAATCTGATTGTTAAATCTGGTTTAAAGAGGTTCAAAATTTACCTTGAGGATTTTAAAACTGCTATTAACTTCTTGAATTCTTCCAATCAAAGAATTGCTATGTTTAAGAATTACTGCAATGCTCAAGGTCTTAGACCTAGAAAGTTTGGCTTGGATATGGATGTTAGATGGAATGCTACATACCTTATGCTTAAACACTTGCTTCCATATAAGGATGTTTTTCTGTGTTCATTAATGGTAATTATGGATCAATATTGTTAACTACAAGGCACTGGTATATTGCTGAGAAGATACTTGAGTTCCTAGAAATATTTTATGATACCACAGTTACTCTATCTGGTGTTTACTATCCTACTAGTCCACTTATTCTGCACAACATGCTTGACATAATTTCTCATTTGCATGAATATGAAAAGGATTAGAATCTATTTGCTGTTGTGTATCCTATAAAGCTTAAATTCCTTAAATATTAAAAGCAAATACCATTGCTATATTCATTTGCATTCATACTTGATCCTAGAGGGAAGATGAGAAGTTTATTTAATGTTCTTCAAATATTTGAAGAAAAAACTGGACATGACTACAATTCTTATTATGCTGATGTGAAAACAAAAATGTTCAAGTTGTTTAACAAATATGAGGCAAAGTATGGTGCAGCTAGAGATCAAAAAAGGAATGCACAACCAGCAAGCCAAACAGGTAAGAGAAAGCATGTATGGGGAAGAATATTTGGAGGCCCTAGAGGATCCGGTGTTGTTGGACCTTCCCCTGCCACCACTCCATCTCTATATGCTTCTGCTGCTGGTTGTGAGCTATCAACTTATTTGGACAGTGACAATGTCACTGCATATGAGGAAGACTTTGATTTACTTCTCTGGTGGCATGACCACAAGCTAACCTTTCCAGTACTTTATATCATGGCTAGAGATATTATGTATGTTTCAGTTTCTACTGTGTCTTCGGAATCTTGTTTCAGCTTGACAGGAAGGATCATTGAAGAGCGGCAGCGACGCTTGTTGCCTAAACATGTGGAAATGCTGGCGTGCATAAAGGACTGGGAGCTGGGAGAAAGAAGATTGCAGCATAATGTTGACAACTCAGAGGTGGAAGAGTCCTTCAAGAACCTCTACCTTGATGAAGATACAACTGGGCCTCCTTCTGCTAGCACATCTGCATCTGCATCTGCATCTGCATCTATGGCTTCTGCTTCTGGCATTTAGTGTCTTTTGTGAGAGTTGTGAGAGACTTGAGAGTGATCTCTCATTATCTGTATCCGTATCTAGGATGTGTGAACCTATGAACCTTTGAACTTAATTTTAAGAGCTGTGCTACACTCTTTTTTCCTTTCTAGGGTTTCTCATAAGGATGAGTTTTACCTAGAAAGGTTTTTAATGAGATAGCATTGCACAAACAGCTCATTTTGCTATTACATGTGTTCTGGTGTCTTTTGAGTCTTGCTACGATTGCTATTTGCTAAGTTGAAACTTGAAAATGAACTATGATCTGTGAATGATCTGTGGTTCTGTGAGTTCCTGGTTGTAAAAATGAACTGTGATCATGTACTTGAGTTCCTGGTTGTGAAAATGATGAACTTTAGTCTTGAGATTGAACTGTGATTCTGTGAATGAACATGTTGGGAAAATAGAGATCTGTCAATGAACTTTTGTGAATGATTTGTCAAAATTCTAAAAGTGCTGCTGATTATGAAAATGTTGAGGTGTTTTTTACTTAGCGGACTGTGGGCTGGCGCGGCCCGCGTTTTTTGGTCGGGCTAAGCGAGCGGCACGGCACGAAATCTGGCTCGAAGGGCCGTGCTTGGGCTGGAAGCGAGGAACGAGGCCCGGTGAGGCACGGTGTGCCGTGCCGGCCCGACAACTGCGGGCCGTGCCTGGCCCGTGCCCGTGCCGTGCCGGGCCGGCCCGGCCCGATGGACAACTATAGTCGCAGTGGCCGGATCCAGTGCCGCCTGGGTCGGAGAGGGAGCGGCGGCGACCACGCCCGCGCCGGCCTCCATGAGCAGCTGGGAAGGGGGAGGAGCAGGGGTTGTGGGGAGGGGTGGGATGGGGGAGGCACGTGGCGGCGGCGCGAAGGGAGGCCCAGGGGTTGCGCGGCTAGGGTTGAGTCCGGTTCCTAAACTTCTATTCCTGCTTAATGAGTCGGGAGGGATCAAAATGCAGTTTTCTACTAGTGTCTGGTCATGGAGGATGCACAACAACAGATCTGCGGCAGCAAAACTGTTGTGCCGTGGATTGGTCTTGACAAGGAAGCAAAAGGCTAATTGGACGTCTTGCATATCAAGGAAGTAAGAAGGGCCAAAAGTGATTTTCTGGTCATGCCGGAAGGATAGGCATGTATGCATTGACTGAAAGCTGGTAGCTGCCGAGGAGAACGCCAGTGCGAGACACTGGTTTTCTTTATTTCAGGAAAGATGAATTGCAAGGCCTATCAACGATCGGAAGAGGTTATTTTCAATTCCTTCACTGTTTTATAGTATGTTTTAGAATATGAAATATTATTTATTTTTATGAATATTGATTATATGATGACAAACACAAACAGGAATTGGCAATCTACTTACCCTTATTTGTGTATACCGTGTCAAGTGACTTATATCACTATTCATGTTGAACGGTGCTCGCGCCGTCGTGCCCATAAACAGTACCGCATCATGCCCATGAACAGTACCATGACATACCCATAAATAGTATGATGTCATTTCCATGAACAATGCCATGACATACCATGAATAGTGTCATGTCCATAAACAGTCCCCCAGTGCCATGAACAGTACCATACCGTGCCGTGAACAGTTCCCGCACAGCCGCGCGGGGCCACCTGCTAGTTATATTTGGTTCTTGAAAAACCAGGGAATTTTAGGTGGAAGACTATCAAACTTTGTATCAAGCAGGAGCTCTGCTCAGCGGCGACCGTCAAGCTGAACCCCATCAATGGCGTCTCCTTCCGCTACCACTACCAGCACTGACTTCCCCTTAGTTCTCTGTCAATCCCTACTACTGTTAATGTCAGTCTGTATTTATATGTGTTTTATATTGCGAGAGCTTGTGATTTTCATATGTAAATCAAAACCCTTTTTATCCTCCTGTATGCACTTTTATGCCTAACAAATTTAACCTACATGCTAGCTAATGTACAGGCACCCTTCTATCCTGTTTGGCTGACATATTTTTGCATGGTGGATAAATTATTGGCAGACTATGCATCCATTTAGTCATTCCTGTGCCAACAAATGGACATGCTGAAACTCCTGTGAGTATCATCTGTGTCTATTCCCTTTTGGTCATCACCGTTTCATGAATCCTAAAATGAGTCTTTTCCGAGGTCAACAGTTCATTATCAAAGTCAATCGGAATATGAAAATTAAAATTGGACTTTAATCTGGTAATAATTTCAGGAAAAGTGAGCCTGGCAGAACATCTGTTCCATCAGCCAATGGGATTACCTCCCACAGGTTTTTATTTGTTAGTGTAAGTTACAAATTTCTAGAGTTTTTTTTACGCACAAATTTCTAGAGTTCACCCAGAATCTAATCACCTTGTTACTTTTTACCTGCAGTGAGCAGATACGATTCAGAGGAACTATGGTGGAGCATGTGTGCAGATGAGGCGAAATCTACTTGTTGTTCATCACACAATTCCTCTCTAAAATCCAAAGGTTTTTCTCTCTGTTTATAGCGGCATTCCATTTTGTGGCTTTATGTTTTCATTCTCTTAATTGCTTTATTAGAATGGAATTCATTAATAGGAAGGTCGCTTATGGTGATGGTCCACATTGACCCCATCCTGTCAGTGAAAGGAAGAGCCTGTGAAGAAAGAGGTATTTCTTTAGCCCATATGAATAAGAATGATCTACGAGCACCATTTACATATTGTCCGAGCACCTTGCATTGGTTTAATCTTCAGTGCTATTTTGACTTAGACTCTTATGAGTTATGGTACATGTTCTAAAGTATCCTTCAGTTTTGTCATTTCTTCAGTTTTGGCTGTATAAAATAGTTTGTGGATTGGTTGCATTTGTTTTTTTTAAGAAAACAGCAAATATATGATATTTTAAGAAAACAATCATGATGTCTCATTAATAAATTTAGAAATCATAATAGGACGTTGCCTAAACCCTATCATAACGTACACTTAAGAGTTTAGTGTTCAGCTGAAAATGAGTGTAGATGAGCTTCGTTTGCCACTAAAATTGATCATGCATGACAAATGTCAAAAAATAAATGTTGCTTTGATCAACTGTGGCTCTAACTTGGGACGAGTCCGTTAAGAGAGATCTTAAGGAGTGGATTATCTCCAAGGATTTAGCTATGGACAGGAGCGCTTGGAGATTGGCAATCAACGTGCCTGAACCGTGACCTCTTTTTGTCTTGTGCCCTTTATGTCCTTTTATGTGTCTCCCTGTTTCTCGTCTCTTTTGGGTTTCATCTCTAGCCTACCCCAACTTGCTTGGGACAAAAGACTATGTTGTTGTTGTATCAATTGTGGCTCTAAATTTGTAGATGTTGCTTTCACCGACTGAAGCAAAATTAATTTCTGTGGCCTTAGAAATTCACCTAAATAATTATATAATTTATATTGTTGGGTGATCTTGGAGAGGTGTTCAGTGGTTTAGTTGGTGAGGTCATCAGCATTCAATTTATATGATTGTTAGGATTCATGTTATCAGTCCAACGGTTGGCATTTATTATAGAACGAACTATGATTATTGCTAAGATGTTCTTGATGGAAGGAAATTTGGAGTGCAGGGAGGCCAATGCTTTATGATGACATTTTGGTTCAGAATCAACTAGGTACGCGACCACTGTACTAGCAGCTTTACTATTATTACCTTATGACAAAATTATAATTTACATGCAAGTGATATTCAAGCGTAGTGCCAAACTCTCTTTAGTCTTCACTGCATGTTCAGATCAGCAGATGCACCAGTAGCTTTTGCATGATAGATTGGACTAAGCAATGTGACCACTATCGGTTCCGATTAGTAGATGCAACAGTACACTTCTCTATAATAATCTCTAATCCTGCTATCTATACTCAGAATTGTAATGTGTGGCACTTCCATTATCTTATCCTTCTATCTGTGATTGGTTGATAAGTTTTATCATTGGTTTTGTATTGCCTTTTGGTTGCAGGAAAAGGCATCAAAGGGCTCGAGGGAATATCCAAGTAAATGTCTCTTTCACATGTAGGAGGAAGAAAGGAGGAAGAAAAAAAAAGGAGGGGAAGAAAGGAAAGGAATTATCAAGCCCCCCTTAAATCCCATGCTGCAAAATCTTGTTGTCGTCAAGGATGTAACTACCCAAGAAATTAAGTGACGCCATATTTGTTTTTGAATATTATTTACATTTCAATAAATAAATAGTTATTCTAAATTTGGACATAAATCCAAGAAAAAGTATGATACAAGAAAATAAAGTGACGACATATTTGTTTTTGAATATTATTTACATTTCATTAAATAAGTAGTTATTCTAAATTTGGATAGAAATCCAAGAAGAAGTATGATAGAAGTAAATATTTTTATAACACTTTTTAGTTCAAAGCTACTAGTTTAGGAAAAGGATAGGGAAATATAGGGTTACTGTAGATTATGTAATGGCCTGGTTACAACATCCCTATCTCATTCTCTTGTTTGCAAATTTGGTTTGGGATAATATCTATTTGTGGAACCCCAAATACATTATGTATCTACTGATGTAGACACATTCTATAGGAAGGTTTATAGCATGTCAAAACTAGTAAGCTTTTATAATTTACAAAAATATAAGTTCATAAATGAATTGCAGGACGCTTTAGAAAATTCTAAATGCCACATGACACGATATTCAAGCAACATACAATCTTCAAACATGTAATCTTAAATCAAAGGAAAAGATTTTAATCAAAGAAATTTCTGTTCAAATACATTCCCTGACTAACTTTGTAAGAATGAATATATTGATGACGACACATGCATCTGTACAAAAGACGAAAATTCCTGGAAATGGCCATATTTGCCTGGTGATTAATTCAGTTTGTAACCTTATGTACACACATTTTCTTCATTTCAGTGACTACTAAATTTCTACCTAGATCCAAATATACTTGATTTGTTTCACCAAACTTGCATCCTCACATTCATCTTCTTGATCCTTCATTCTGCATAGAAAAAATAAATTACATCAGGTCCTCAGGATAAGAGGAAAGTATAATCCACATCTTAAAAGACTTTTTTTTCCATTATGCATGTCATTTGAGTAAGCAATGACTCTTTTGTGCAACTAGGTTTTCAGTCTTAAGAAACAAGCCTTTGATAGTATTCTAGTTGACCGGAATGTAAAAATGCAGAAACCATGCAGGTACACACACAAACTATTTTTTAGCAAAATGGAAAAGACAAAATAGTAATAGAAGTCACAATTAACAAAGCATGCTCCTTTGACTACCTTTTAGTTTTAGTAGTATACACCGTTTTCACGCTGCATCATTTTGAAAGGGTGAAGGGTCAATGGGCAATAGAAAATAAAAAAAAATGGCTTTGAACCAAATGATCACAAGAACATCATGTCAGAAGAGTGGAAATGAAATAAGGCTCTATTTAGATGCTTCAAAGTTCCAAAAATTTTACAAGATTCCCCGTGACATCGAATCTTTGGACACATGCATAGAGCATTAAATATAGATAAAAAAATAACTAATTACATAGTTTAGTTGTAAATCACGAGACGAATCTTTCGAACCTAATTAGCCAATGATTGGACACTAATTGCCAAATAAAAACAAAAGAGTTACTGTGGTTCCAAAAATTTTACAGCCCCATCTAAACACAGCCTAAGAACCAGAAAACAATGGCTTCATACTAAACGGCAAGAAAGTCAATATTTTTTTCGGTTGTATAAGCCTATATATGTAGACAACAAAAAGAACTATTTACGGTTAAATTGACATCCCAAATTAGTTAGTAACATGCTGTATAGTGAGTAGACAGAAGTCTGTAAAAGAATACTATCAAGGAAAGGCTAGTAACCTACCATCAGTCCTTTCCAACATCTGGGATGCAGCCACCAGCAGGTCCTGTATCCATACCCCCACAGGCAGGCAGGTTAGTGGATCCAATGCATTGGATATTGGCGCCATCACAGGCACCTTGTTGTCCCAACACCACCTGAGCACTGGAACTTCCCTGCATTCCAGGTCCAGGGTTGCAGTACATGTGATCATTGCATCTGAAATCACAGGAGTTGGATATCCCAAGAAACGCTTCCTGCTGGTCGATGATGTTGTGGACTGGCCTCTGAATCTGAATCTGATACGGGAGAGCAGCGCCAATCTCCCGATTAATCCTCCCTCTGAACTCACCAAGGAGGCAGCGCAGCCTGGTGAGCTCCACCTCCCGCGACAGCTTCTCCGCCTGGAGCGCCGCGACTTGCGCCGTGAGCTGCTGGTTTAGCGCCGTCAGGTGTCGCACCTGCTGCTCCAGCGACGCGGCGTGAGCCTTCTTCTTCTCCCGGTACTTCCTCACAGCGGTTCGGTTCCCGGTCCCCGTCCCGCCAGATCCAGACGACGGGAGATTCCTGGAGGAGCCGGCGGACGGCGACGCGGCGTCCGGGGGAGGAGCCGCAGCGGCCGCGGCGACCGTCGTGGCGTGGGCGTGGACGTGGACGCAGGTGTGGGTGTGCGAGGGATCGTCGACCGGCGGGACGCAGATGTGGGTGTGGGTGCAGGTGCGGTGCTCCGCCGTGTCTTCCCAGACGCCGGCGAAGAAGCTGTCCGACAAGGAGCAGCCGCTGCCGCTGGGGAGATGGTCGTTGCCGATGTCCGGGCACAGGTCGGAGAAATCCATGCCCCCGTCGCCCATCGTCGCAGTCAAGAACGCACCGCACCTGGTGGTAGCAAGAGCATCGATCAATATGGATATGAAAATGAGACGAACAGAGAGAGCGAAATCCAAGCGAAGCGAGGAAGGATTGCTTCCACCTACAAGAAAGGCAACGTACGGGAGGGAGAAGTCCAACCCAAGACCCAATCGAGGAGCGGGGAGGGGGAGGAATGGAATGGACAATGGAGGGGGCGGACGCAGACGCGTATAGGGATTTATACGCGTCTCGGTCAATATGGATAATGCCAACTCGGTGCCGAGTCGACAGTGCCACCAAAGTCTCGTTTGTCTGCACACGAGTTCATCTCCTAGAATGTTCGTCAGCCAGAGAGCCAGGAGACCAGTGCCTTCTTTAGATGCCGAATTTCAACCTTAAATTTTACTGTGCAAAAAGAAGATTCCTATCACATCAAAATACCGGAACATATATAGAGTACTAAATGTAGATGAAATTAAAAACTAATTGCACAGTTTTGTTGTACTTTGCGAGACAACATTTTGAGCCTAATTAATCAAAGTTTAGACAATTTTTACAAAATACAAATAAATTACTACAGTGCACATTTAATATGCACTGTACCAAATCTGGCCGCCGAATTCGGCAACTGAACACGGCCCAGGATGTCTAGAATATCCTCCCAGGTTCGGATCCCCTGTTTTTCCAAGGAAAGCCTTCTTTTTTTTTGATATGTTCGGTTGGTACGCTCTCGGTGGTTGGAGCGACCGGTGGATCGGCTCAGGGGCCTCATCTCGAATTTATTTGTCGTTTTTGAGTTGCCTTATATGTGGAAACGTCACCATGGTTAGAATAATGTGTTCGTCATGTGTGAAACCATAAAAATTTTAAATATTTCTCAGCCACGTACAAATCTCTTTATATAGGTATAGGTCTGTGTGTGTGAGTGGCCTCGAAGACTTCGGATACCTCTCAGCCACGTGCAAATCTCTTCATGTAGGTGTAGGTCTAGCTTGCGCCCTAGGGTATACATGTGTGAGTGTGTGGTGGTGGCATGAGTTAGTACGTGAATTCAGATACTTCAGCTTGTACTTGAAAAGTTAAGGTTAAAAAAATCTTCTTTTCTTTTCTTATTTTTTTAACATGAACGAAAGTAAGTACACTCAATCCTCTCAAACCTGTACTTCAATGATTATCTTTCTCACTCAGTCGTTTCCATGGAAAAATCACTTCAGTGATTATCTTCTATTCGTTGGAAAATCCCCGCCAATATCATATTGACTCTCTCTCCCTCCCTCTCGTACAATAAGAGTTTTCTAGAGTTATTTTATTCAAATTTTATCCTTTCCAAAGCTCTGCAAGGCGGACAAAAAGAGTAACAAGTCAACACGCAATTTTGCTTTCATTTATTTTGAGTTCTCCCGTTGAAAAATTATGGCTGAAATTACTGTTTGCTGATTTATCGTGAAAGAAAAACACTATTCGTTGGCTGAAAAAATACGACTTACTCCCTCCGTCCCGTAATATTTGCACCTCTGCCGTTCAAAATTTTTCCCATAATATTTGCACACATTGCCTGAGTGACAGATGACCAGCCGGTGGGACCACAGGCAAGTAACAGGACTACAGCAGGAATACCACGCCACCAGAGGTCCAGAGCGTACTACCGAGGAGATTAAAAACAAACTTGTCAATTACAAAAAGGAAAAGAAAGACAACGGAGCATCCAGAAGCTCCCTCATCCACTCGTTTGTTTAACCCGTCTGGACTTCCGTACAACGCCACCAAGGCTCTGGATCACCTCAACCGATGTTTGCAGGGGTATTTTTGTAATTTTGTTTTAGCATTGGTTTGCGTGGCCACTTCTAGAAGTGCATTTATTTTTGAACGGGGGAGTATAACACAAGCGTACAGGACAAAAAGTTGAGATGGACATCGATGTTCTTTTGGAAAGAGCTAGGTAGGTTTCGGAAAGAAACGAACAAGGTCTAACGTAGTAACAGCCTTGGTATCTTCGAGTCAGCTGGTTACTACTGTCATATTTTTTTTTCCAGAGCAGGATTTGGGTGGTTTTCTTCTCACACCCTTCCACGTACCACAAGAGCTTCAAAAACAGCTCTTCTTCCTTCAAGTTCCATCACTGCCATCACTAGACCCCTGCAACAAATTCTGTTCACCAGATCTCTGCTTCCTCTTCTCTGTCAGCTTCAGGGCAATCTGCAGCATCGTATTGATTCCAGCTTCCAATGCCGCCTTATCATTGTCCGGGTAAAGACCTGCTCAGTAACTCATAAGGGCGCATGCATACCATACAATCGAGGCAGGATCATGTAAAGCTTTACCTTCAAAGCATGTTTTATAACGAGTTTTCCATATAGCCCAACATACAGCAGCAATTCCTAGTTTGTGAAACTTTTTACCAAAAGGGAGCCACCTTTCACACCAAATCCAGCATTGATCCAATGATTTTGGAACTGTCGGTGTCACGAAACCACCGGCTAGTAATTTGTGTGATTGCGCGTTTAGACTCGGATGGCTGAGCTAAGGTGGGTACAAGAGGTTTATATTGATTCGGACAGAACGACCCTAGTCCAGTCGCGGTGCTCGTGCTACCCGCTTTTGATTTTTTTTAAATCTAACCCGTTTGGTCCCGCCACCATGCATGGCGGGACAAATGCACTGAACCCCGCCATGCATGGTGGCGGGGTACAGGTCCCACGTGGCGGGGGACGTGGCATGCCACCCGGGTGTACCCCGCCATGATGCGTGGCGGGGTATGCCAAACCCGCCACCCATCATGGCGGGGCACGGCCTAAATAAAAGTCACGCCCCGCCACGCCCGCTCGACCGACGCCCCGCATTTGCAGCCGCGCCGCTGCCGTTGCCCGCGCCCCCAGCGACGCCGAGCCGCCGCCGGAGCCGCCACCGTCGCCCCGAGCCCCTCCCCCGCGCCCCGGCCGCCCCGGCCGCGCCCCGCCGCACCGCCGCGCTGTCCCTCGCGCCCCCGCCGCCGTGGCCCCGCCGGCGCGTCCCCGGCCACCGCGCCCTCGGCCGCGTCTCCGGCCGCCGTTCCCGCGCCGCCACCCCCCGGCCGCGGACCGTCGCACCCCGGCCCGGCCCCGGCACGCCGCCGCCCGGCCAACCTCGTCGCGCCGCCGCAACCCGTTTTATGGTAAATTTTTTTATTTTATCGTTACTATTATTTATTTGTAGTAAATATTATTAAGTTATTATTATTTATTAAGTTAATTATTTATTATTCTTTGTATTAAACGATTATTTAGTTATTTAACATTAGTTATTTAGTTAGGTATTGAATTATTTAGTTAGTTATTTAGTTATTTAGTTAGTTAACGATTATTTGTAGTTAGTTAGTTAGTTAATATTATTTGTAGTTAGTTAGTTATTTAGTTAGATAACGATTAATGTTAGTTATTTAGTTAGTTAATGATCATTTGTAGTTAACGATATTTTTGATAGTTAGTTAATATTAGTTTTTAGTTAATGGGTTCGTATTAGTTATTTAGTTATTAGTTAATTAGTTAACGATTATTAGTTATTCGGATGTTATTAGTTAATATTAGTTATTTAGATACTAAGTAAGTTAGTTACGTGGTAGGTAAGTAAGGTTAGTTAGTAAGTTATGTAGTAATTAGTGCTACCATATTGGTCAGTTGATAATCGGATGTCAAATCGTTTTTTAGATGGATTACGGTGTAAGAGTTTTTTACGGAGGAAGTGTTAGGAGAGAGGATTGCCAGTTTGAGGATATGTATGAAGAATTGGAATGGTTTGATGGCACCCCTAGTTTCCGCGATCTATGTGACCGTTTGAGTTTGAAGTTTGGCGAGGCTTTCACACTAAAGGGTAGGTTCGATGTTGGAAAGAATAGGGCACACTATGTGATGATGGACTTGTGCAACCAAACAGAGTGGTCCCGATACAATAGGGTCATCCAAGGTTCGAATGTCGGCATGGCTGAGTTGGTGCTGGAGAATGTTGAGAATGAGGAGCCGTCCTTCGACAGTGGTACTCTAGGAGATTGTGGTGTGCAGATGCAAGAAACTATGAAGAGTATGGACTTGGATGATAATTTAACGCAGGAGCGGGTTCATTCTCCTCTAGTTAGTCATATAAGCAATGATTTTGATGTAGACGAGTTTGAACAGGAGGAGGAGGTAGAGGAGGAAATGATTGGTGATGATGTTAGCACTGATTCTGACGATTCAGGAAATGAGAAAGGAGGTCCACATGCCATGCGAGCACCGGTTGAAGCTATGCCTGAAAGCCCAAGTTTGGTTTTGGTAATTAATGACACCAAGTTGCTAACGCCATGTGTTAAGTATTTTGAGTTAGGTATAAGCAACACATGTGATGAAGGTGTACGTGGCAAGGAGTGGTGGCCACAAGATCACAAAGAAATGGTGCATGGACATGAAATGACGATCATGGTGGAGATGCACATAATATGATGGACATGATGATCAAGTGGAGGAGAAGGATCTAAGAGCGCAAGGCAAAGGTATAACCATAGGGTTTTCCTTTTGCCGGTCTAAGATGAGTAGAGAAGTGATTGACCGGGTTTAGGATACATAGCCGACTATCAAGAGGGGCAATCACGGTTAGCTCGGAAATCAAGTGCCACTAGATCAATGTCTTGAGCATATGCATTAGGATCTAGTTGAGAGCTAACATAACGACTTGGAAAATGTTTGTGAAATGCTAACACACATGCACATGGTGGTGTACACTTGGTGGTGTTAGCACATTTGCGAAGGCGATGGAGTTTAAGCGGTAGAGAGGGGTTTGGGTTCCTCTCTCCCTCCCGCTGAGCTTGCGAGGCGAGATTCGGCGTCTTTTGGAGAAGTGAAACGCCTATTTTCTACTGCGCCGGAAGTCGGAAAAGAAACGGAGGCGAATGGTGGTCACTGCGTTGACCAGACGCTGCACCGGACGCGGTCCCGGTTTGACCGGAGCATCCGGTTAGCTCAACGCAGCGCGCTTAGGGTTTGTGACCGGACGCTGGTCTGGCCTGACCAGCGCGTCCGGTCAGTTCTCCTGAGCGAATCAGAGCGCGCGACCGGCGCGTCCGGTCCCTCACGGAACCGGAGCGTCCGGTCATGCGTCCAGAGGGGCAGTGAGCAGTGGAGTGACGATCGGACGCGCGGCGCGTCCGGTCACGTGTGATCGGACGCGTTCAGTCTCGACGGGAGCTTACTGGAACGCGACCGGACGCTGGCACTGTCGCGTCCGGTCAATTGGTTCAGCACGTCCGGTCAGGGCAACGGCTAGTTCTGACACGCACTGTTTCTTGCTGTCGTGTAGTGACCGGACGCGTCCGGTCACCCTGATCGGAGCGTCCGGTCAGCGCGATTTTCGCTGCGTCGTCTGTAACGGCTAGCTGCGTACCCCTTCGTTATAAATAGAGGGTGTCCGGGGTTTGAGGGCATCTCTTGCACATTTTGAGACCTAGAGACATTCTTTGAGCTAGAGAACAACCCCTCCACTCATCTCTTTGCTTGATTACACATCTTGAGTGAGATTGAGTTAGATTCAAGTGTATTGCTTGAGAGTTGTATTCTAGAGGCACTTGATCTTCGAGTTGCTGTGGATTTCTTGTTACTCTTCCGTGTTTTCCGACATGGTAGATGGCTTGGAGCAGCGGAGGTGATTGAGCTCGCAATTGGAGATTGTTGGAGCCCTCACCTAGTGTTGTAAGGGGTTTTTGATCCTTCCCCGCGGGAGTTCGCAAATTAGATACTCTAGTGGAGCTCGTGGCTTGGAGGATCCCCATCTTGTGTGCGGTTGTGCGGCGCCCGCCGAGGGCTCGACTCTTGATAGTCGATTAGCTCGTGAACCGACAAGTGGGTGCATCGCTACAACGAGGAGTAGCTTGCCGGGAAGCAAGTAAACCTCGGTAAAAAATCTTGTGTCATCTCTTTGCCGAGGATTTCTCTTGTGGTTGATCATTGTGATTGATTCTTCGAGTGTATTGCTTCTCTACATCGTTGGTATAAGAATCAAGTCACTTGCTCTTTACTTTCTTGTACTAGTTCTAGTGTAGTTTGCTTAGTGTAGCTTTTATCACATAGGAGTAAGTAGCTTAGTGACTTAGCCTTGTTGGTGTGTATTAGAGATCATAGCCTTGCCTCACTAGAATTGTATAGGTGGCTTGCATAGTATAGTTGAGCTAGTGCTAGAATTAGCATAGCCATCTTTTATACTAACGTGGTTGTCTAGTTAAGCTTGTAGAATTTTAAATAGGCTATTCACCCCCCCTCTAGCCATTTGGACCTTACAAGTGGTATCGGAGCCGAGGCACCGTTTATTTGAGGCTTAACAACCTACGGTGAAGAAGAAATAGCTCAATTAAGTTTGCACATCAACAACACCAAGAAGGCACCTCACTTTGATGATACAAATTATGCATATTGGAAGGTTAAGATGACCGCACACCTCAAGTCAATCAATAGAGAAGTGTGGAAGGTTACCAAAACAAAATTTGAGGTTGCTAATCCGGAAGCACCTACACCGGTGGAAGAGAAGAAACTCCAATGCAATGACATTGCCATTAGTGCTCTTCATGAGGCACTAGATGACAAGACCTTTGAGCAAGTGAAGAACATTGAGATCGCTCATGATGCTTGGGCCAAGCTAGAAGAAATATTTGAGGGCACCGAAGGCACAAAAACCGCTAAAGCATATATCTTGCAAGAAAAATTTTCAAGCTTCAAGATGCAAGATGATGAGAGTGTACCGGAGATGTTTCATAGATTGCAAGTCATTGTCAATGAGCTCAAGGCACTTGGTGAGGAAGTCAAGGACAACCAATTCTCTATGAAGTTCTTGAGAAGCTTGCCCAAGAGGTTTGATACATTGATCACCGTGCTAGTGAGGACTACATTGAAGGTTTTAACTCCTCAACAAATATTTCAAGAAGTGATGACCGATGATTCATATAGAGAAGATGATGAGAAGGATGAGTTGGTCAAGAAGAAGAAGAAGGAAAATGAGAAGAAAGATGATGAAAAGAAGAAGAGTGTGGCATTCAAAGCCACCACATCTAAGGGCAAATCCAAGATTGAATCATCAAGTGAAGAAGACTCAAGCTCTTGTGATAGTGATGACATTGATGAGAAGATAGCTCTCTTTGTCAAGCAATTTAGCAAATTCATGAAGAAGAAGGGCTATCGTGCAAGAAGGAGGAAGAACTCATCTAAGAAGAATGAGCATACCATGAGATGCTTTAGATGCCATAGCAAAGATCATCTCATTGCAAAGTGTCCTTATGAAAGTGATGATGAAGATGCTATCAAGAAGGAGAGGAAGAAGCAAAAGAAGAAGCAAGAAAAGGAGAGCTCTCATAAAAAGAAGAATAATTCTCATGTTGCTACATGGGATAGTGATGATTCCTCAAGTGATGACGAGGATGACTACAAGAGCAAGAAGAAGGGACATGCTAGCATTGCCATCCAAGAGAAGGTCTCCCTCTTCGACACTCCATCTTGCTTCATGGCTAAGGCCGCTAAGGTATCATCCGATGATGAGAATGATCATGATAATGCTAGTGATAGTGATAGTGATAGTGATAGTGATGAAGAAGAATTCACTAAAGATGAACTAATCACTATGCTAGAAGATTGCGCTCAACATTTTAAAGAATCTAGAAAGGAGTGCAAGGGCTTGCTTAAGGAAAAGAAAAACCTTATGCAAGAACTTGATGAGCTTAGGGCATCTTATGAGAGTCTAAAGGAAGACCATAAGAAGCTTCAAAAGTCTCACACTAAGCTTAAAGAAGCTCATTCCTCTCTAGTTGAAAAATGTGAAAACATGACAACTAATGTTGAGAAATCTAAAACTTGCAACATAGGCATATCTTGTGATATAATTGATGAATCTTGTCATAAGCCTATTGTTGTTGCTCCCACTAACCCTTCATGTAGCGCATCTACATCATCCTCATCTAGTAGTGATGGTTTCACTTGTGACTCCACACTTATAGTTGAGAATAAAAATCTCAAGGAGGTAAAAGAGCTCAATCACACCTTAGCTAAGGCTTATGGTGGTGAGGACCGCTTGCTTATGTGCTTAGGTAGACAAAGGGCTTCTCTCTATAAAGAGGGATTGGGCTATAACCCCAAGAAAGGCAAGGCCGCTTTTGCTCCTCACAAGACTCGTTTTGTAAAGAACAATGGTAGCTATTGCAAAAGTTGCAAGCAAGTTGGTCACATAGAGCAATATTGCATGAACAAGAAATCCAATGCTAATGTATCCTCAATTAAGTTTGATTCTTTCTATATACTTACCAAGGGTACAAATGGTGTTCATGCTAAGTTCATTTGTACACCATGGATGGGCTCAAAGAAGAAAGCCATTTGGGTACCAAAGAGCTTGGTCACTAACCTTGGAGGACCCAAACAAGTTTGGGTACCTAAAAGGAATTTATCTTGTCTTGTAGGTCAATTACAAAGCCGGAGGAAGGCATTGGGTGCTTGATAGTGGGTGCACTCAACATATGACCGGGGATTCTTGTATGTTCAAATCAATTGATACAAGTCAAAATGGTGGTTTTGATGCTATCACTTTCGGCAACAACAAGAAAGGCAAGGTCAAGGGGCTTGGTAAAATTGCTATCTCAAATGACATGAGCATATCAAATGTATTGCTAGTTGAGAGCTTGGAGTTCAATCTTTTATCCGTGGCACAACTTTGTGATCTTGGCTTCAAGTGCATATTTGGTAGTGATGATGTTGAAGTCATAAGTGTTGATGGATCAAATTTGATATTCAAAGGATTTAGACATGGTAGCTTATATTTGGTTGACTTCAATGATAGTGAAACCCAATTGACATCATGCTTGCTTAGCAAATCTAGTATGGGATGGTTGTGGCATAGAAGGCTTGGTCATGTTGGAATGAAACATTTGAACAAACTTTTGAGGCATGACTTAGTTAGAGGCTTGAAAGATGTAACTTTTAAAAAGGATAAACCATGTAGTGCTTGTCAAGCCGGCAAACAAGTTGGAAATACACATCCTAGTAAGAGTGAAATGAGCACATCTAAGGCATTTGAGCTATTGCACATGGACTTGTTTGTGCCAACAACATACACTAGCATTGGTGGCAACAAGTATGATTTTGTGATTGTTGATGACTACACTAGATACACTTGGGTGTTCTTTCTCTATAACAAGAGTGATATTTATGATCTATTCAAGTCTTTTGTCAAGAGAGTGCAAAATGAGTTTGAGACTACCATCAAGAAGATTAGAAGTGACAATGGTAGTGAGTTCAAGAACACAAGAATTGAAGCTTTATGTGATGATCTTGGTATTGGACATCAATTCTTACCAACATACACTCCTCAATCCAATGGTGTAGTTGAAAGAAAGAATAGAACTTTGATTGACATGGCTAGATCAATGTTTAATGAATATAATGTGAGTCATTCATTTTGGAGCGAAGCTATCAACACGGCTTGCTATTGTAGCAACCGTCTCTATTGCCATGGGAAGCTTGAAAAGACACCATATGAGCTATTGAATGGAAGAAAGCCCAACATTGCATATTTTAGAGTGTTTGGTTGCAAATGCTATATTCTCAAGAAAGGCACTAGATTGAGCAAGTTTGAAAAGAAATGTGATGAAGGGTTCTTACTTGGTTATTCTACCACAAGCAAAGCATATAGAGTTTAGAATCTCACAAATGGCACCTTGGAAGAAGTTCATGATGTTGAGTTTGATAAAACTCAAGGGTCTCAAAATGAAGATCAAAATCTTGATGATGTGAGAGGAGATCAACTGGCAAATGCAATGAGAAACATGGACATTGGTGATGTTAGGCCAAGGCAAGTTGATGATGATGATGATACTCATGTGACCAACCAAAGTGTGCAAATTGATACAAATCAAGCAAGCTCTAGTGGTACTCACAATGAAGCTTAAGATCAAGGTCAAGCAAGTGGAAGTAATCAACTCCCAATACTCCAACCTACTAGCATTGCAAGAGATCATCCATTAGACCAAATCATTGGTGGAATTCAAAGTGGTGTTCAAACTAGATCGAGATTAGCATCCTTTTGTGAGCACTACTCATTTGTGTCACTTGAAGAACCTAAGAAAATAGAAGATGCTTTGAAAGATTCCGATTGGGTAAATGCCTTGCATGAAGAGCTAAACAACTTCACTAGAAATCAAGTTTGGGAACTTGTTGAAAGGCCAAGGAACTACAATGTGATTGGTACTAAGTGGGTCTTTAGAAACAAGCAAGATCAAGATGGTGTAGTTGTAAGAAACAAAGCAAGATTGGTAGCACAAGGTTACACACAAGTTGAAGGTCTTGACTTTGGAGAGACATATGCACCGGTTGCAAGATTGGAGGCAATTAGAATCTTATTAGCATATGCTTGTGCACACAACATCAAGCTCTATCAAATGGATGTTAAAAGTGTATTTCTCAATGGCTACATCAATGAAGAAGTTTATGTTGAGCAACCTCCCGGTTTTGAAGATGACAAGAAGCCCAACCATGTTTACAAGCTCAAGAAAGCATTGTATGGTTTGAAGCAAGCACCTAGAGCATGGTATGAGAGATTGATGGATTTTCTTCTCTCTAAAGGGTTCAAGATGGGAAAGGTTGACACCACTCTCTTCACCAAGAAGCTTGGAAATGACTTGTTTGTGTTGTAAATCTATGTGGATGACATTATCTTTGGATCAACTAATCAAGACTTTTGTGAAGAGTTTGGAAATATGATGGCTAATGAGTTTGAGATGTCTATGATTGGAGAGCTTAGTTACTTCCTTGGACTTCAAATCAAGCAAATGAAGAATGGCACTTTTGTAAGTCAAGGCAAGTACATCAAGGACATGATCAAGAAGTTTGGATTGCAAGATGCTAAGCCAATGAGTACACCAATGGGCACTAATGATCAATTGAGTGTTGATGCTAGTGGCAACATGGTAGATCAAAAGCAATACCGGTCTATGATTGGAAGTTTGCTCTATGTCACCGCTTCTAGGCCGGATGCGATGTTTAGTGTATGCAAGTGTGCAAGATATCAAGCTTCACCTAGAGAAAGTCACTTGAAAGCAACCAAGAGGATATTGAGATATCTTAAGGGCACTCATGATGTTGGATTATGGTTTCCAAAGGGGTCTAATTTTGAGTTGATTGGATATTCGGACTCCGACTATGGTGGATGCAAGATTGATAGAATGAGCACAAGTGACACTTGTCAATTGCTTGGAAGGTCCCTTGTTTCATGGTCATCAAAGAAATAAAATAGTGTTGCACTATCTACCGCCGAAGCCGAATACATTAGTGCCGATAGTTGTTGTGCACAATTGCTTTGGATGAAAGCTACCTTGAATGACTTTGGAGTAAAATTCAAGAATGTGCCTTTGTTTTGTGACAATGAAAGTGCTATCAAGATGACTCAAAATCCGGTTCAACATTCAAGAACCAAGCACATTGATATAAGGCATCATTTCATAAGAGACCATCAACAAAAGGGTGATATTAGCATTGAAAGCATTGGCACCGAAGATCAACTAGCTGATATCTTTACAAAGCCACTTGATGAGAAGAGATTTTACAAGTTGAAGAATGAATTGAACATACTTGACTTCTCTAACTTGAAATGAGAGCACCCCCACATTCTTATATGACATGCCTCTCCTCCGACATAGCAAGGTAAAGTTGTTTGGCATATCTTCCATACTTTGCTAAGGACATGTTTAGAACATATAGACATATTTGCATAACAAATAGGCTCATTCATGAAAATCAAATGAGTTTATTGTATATATGGTACCACTATTGCTTCTATGTTTGATTGATCTAGTGGTAGCATATGACATGTTTATGGGCTTGTGAACCTAGTGTTGAATCTAGAAAATGAGCTCATGATGTGTAATTCAACATGGTCAAGATAACCCTTATACTTTATGAGGTGTGAAGAAGCTTGTCCTTGGATCAAACCGAATTACATATTCTAGGCAAGTGATCTAGATTGAACCATAATTTGGACTCCCTCATATTGATTGACTTGACTCTCACTAAAATTGACACCTTTTTGGTGATTGTTGACAAAGGGGGAGAGAAAAGTCACAAAGATAGAGAAGTCACAAAGAGATAAAAAGTTAAGTTGCAAAGGGGAGAAAGATATACTAAGGGGGAGAGAAAGCAAAAGATATGACATTAGAAAGGGAACAATTAAAATTGAGCACACAAGTAGGGGGAGCAAGCTCATGAATTGTTTGTTGCATTTGTATGTGCATTAACATGATGAAGTGTTGCATTGCAAAACTTAAATTCATATTTATGATTGTATGGTGTATGCTAGAAATAGAACTTGAATGATGATTTGTTGAAAGTAGCTTTACAAGTGGTATCTAGACACCTTTGCTTATAATGTTGATCTCACGGGGTACTTTAGTGTTTGTGATCTTTACAAGTGATGTATTACAAGTGGTGTCTAGCTACATCGATGCTAAGGATGGTATATAAAGGCAACTCCGATTGGTATCATGCTTCAAAGGTCCATTCTATATACCTTAGCATCAATTTAATAGTATTAACTCTCCCAAAATTCAAATCCATACATATGTGCTCAATTGAACCAAACTCATGGAAGCATATATATAGGGGGAGCTAATACTATCGAAATTGAAAATTGATTTCATTTCATATCTTTGTGATGGTTGTCATCAATTACCAAAAAGGGGGAGATTGAAAGCCCAAGTTTGGTTTTGGTAATTAATGACACCAAGTTGCTAATGTCATATGTTAAGTATTTTGAGTTAGGTATAAGCAACACATGTGATGAAGGTGTACGTGGCAAGGAGTGGTGGCCACAAGATCACAAAGAAATGGTGCATGGACATGAAATGACGATCATGGTGGAGATGCACATAATATGATGGACATGATGATCAAGTGGAGGAGAAGGATCTAAGAGCGCAAGGCAAAGGTATAACCATAGGGTTTTCCTTTTGCCGGTCTAAGATGAGTAGAGAAGTGATTGACCGGGTTTAGGATACATAGCCGACTATCAAGAGGGGCAATCACGGTTAGCTCGGGAATCAAGTGCCACTAGATCAATGTCTTGAGCATATGCATTAGGATCTAGTTGAGAGCTAACATAACGCCTCGGAAAATGTTTGTGAAATGCTAACACACATGCACATGGTGGTGTACACTTGGTGGTGTTAGCACATTTGCGAAGGCGGTGGAGTTTAAGCGGTAGAGAGGGGTTTGGGTTCCTCTCTCCCTCCCGTTGAGCTTGCGAGGCGGGATTCGGCGTTTTTTGGAGAAGTGAAACGCTTATTTTCTACTGCGCCGGAAGTCGGAAAAGAAACGGAGGCGAACGGTGGTCACTGCGTTGACCAGACGCTGCACCGGACGTGGTCCCGGTTTGACCGGAGCATCCGGTCAGCTCAACGCAGCGCGCTTAGGGTTTGTGACCGAACGCTGGTCTGGCCTGACCAGCGCGTCCGGTCAGTTCTCCCGAGCGAATCAGAGCGCGCGACCGGCGCGTCCGGTCCCTCACGGAACTGGAGCGTCCGGTCATGCGTCCAGAGGGGCAGTGAGCAGTGGAGTGACGATCGGACGCGCGGCGCGTCCGGTCACGTGTGATCGGACGCGTCCGGTCTCGACGGGAGCTTACTAGAACGCGACCGGACGCTGGCACTGTCGCGTTCGGTCAATTGGTTTAGCACGTCCGGTCAGGGCAACGGCTAGTTCTGACACGCACTGTTTCTTGCTGTCGTGTAGTGACCGGACGCGTCCGGTCACCCTGACCGGAGCGTCCGGTCAGCGCGATTTTCGTTGCGTCGTCTGTAACGGCTAGCTGCGTACCCCTTCGTTATAAATAGAGGGTGTCCGGGGTTTGAGGGCATCTCTTGCACATTTTAAGACCTAGAGACATCCTTTGAGCTAGAGAACAACCCCTCCACTCATCTCTTTGCTTGATTGCACATCTTGAGTGAGATTGAGTGAGATTCAAGTGCATTGCTTGAGAGTTGCATTCTAGAGGCACTTGATATTCGAGTTGCTGCGGATTTCTTGTTACTCTTCCGTGTTTCCCGACACGGTAGACGGCTTGGAGCAGCGGAGGTGATTGAGCTCGCAATTGGAGATTGTTGGAGCCCTCACCTAGTGTTGTAAGGGGTTCTTGATCCTTCCCCGCGGGAGTTCGCAAATTAGATACTCTAGTGGAGCTCGTGGATTGGAGGATCCCCATCTTGTGTGCGGTTGTGCGGCGCCCGCCGAGGGCTCGACTCTTGATAGTCGATTAGCTCGTGAACCGACAAGTGGGTCGCCACAACGAGGAGTAGCTTGCCGGGAAGCAAGTAAACCTCGGTAAAAAATCTTGTGTCATCTCTTTGCCGAGGATTTCTCTTGTGGTTGATCATTGTGATTGATTCTTCGAGTGCATTACTTCTCTACATCATTGGTATAAGAATCAAGTCAGTTGCTCTTTACTTTCTTATACTAGTTCTAGTGTAGTTTGCTTAGTGTAGCTTTTATCACATAGGAGTAAGTAGCTTAGTGACTTAGCCTTATTGGTGTGTATTAGAGATCATAGCCTTGCCTCACTAGAATTGTATAGGTGGCTTGCATAGTATAGTTGAGCTAGTGCTAGAATTAGCATAGCCATCTTTTATACTAACGTGGTTGTCTAGTTAAGCTTGTAGAATTTTAAATAGGCTATTCACCCCCCCTCTAGCCATTTGGACCTTACAATGCCCTCTGGAGGTGCACCTGCCATGTGTACACCAGTTCATGGCATGCCCTCAGGAGTACCGCTTGAGGTACTTCATGGCATGCAGAGTCAGGGCACATTAGCCACCGGTTATCCAGATGATAGAGTGGAATATGAAGGATGGAGCAGGGTTAGGGAGCCACAACAATACGTTGCACCACCCTCTTATACATCGGCAGAGCTTACACAGCTGAGGGAGGCTGGCTTGCCCTTTACCGGTGTGCCAAATTATAACGATGTAAGTATGTCGCATATGGCAGTTTGTGACACGGGTTTGCAGATGTGTAAGGAATCATTGTACAACCATAAAAATTTAATACTGAGGAAGGGAATGCTTTTCAATACGATGTCTGAGATGAAGTTGTTCCTTCAGGACTATGTTGTGTATCATCATAGGCCTTACACGGTTCGACATTCTGACAAGGAGGTAAAATTCCACATATTATGTAAGGCTAAATTCCCGTGCTCGTGGAAGTTGAATGCACGAAAGAGGCGGAGTGATGGTAAGTGAAAGGTAACTTCAGTGGAACAGCCGCACAGATGCCAGACTAATGAGGGTAAAAGGCACTTTGGAGGATCCTCGAGCCGGCGTGCCGATGCTACGGCCTTCTCTTCCTCCGTCATAGGAGGAGGGTTAGGAGGGGGCGAAACCTAGCGATTAAACACCTCACGCTTGAAATGATCAACGCCGGGGTAGAAAAGGAGAATCCTTGGGTCAAACTTGTCCGGACCGTCGATCCATTAGAAGAAAAAGCACCGGAAGTACGGCTACAAAAAAGTTTGAATTATCTCATCACGAATACAACATCAGAAACCAATAAGAAAAACAAAGGGCACAATTACTTACGCTACAACTATAACATGTGTAGAAGCAACGAGCCGCAGTATTTGGATGTCTCGACTGGCTCACGTGCGCCGGATGACCACAGTCATAGTTAGGGAAAGGTTCCTCGGGAGGAACGGGTACATCCTTGCAAGACACGTCGGGGTACATCTCTCTAGGATGACCCTTTTTCCTCCAAATCGACTCACGATACGAGTCCTCCATCTAATAACACGAAATGATTTCTACACAAAACACATATCACTTATATAATGTACAATATCAATACGATAAAAACTAATATAACTTTACTAACTACATTAACCAAACATGCTACAACGATGGACGCAGAGAAGGGGTGGCCGGAACAAGGTCCGACGATGGGCCGTAGCCGACGGGGAGGGGCCCTAGGCGGGAGGGGCGCCGGAGAAGGGCGCCGAGGGGAGGGGAGCTCGGTCCTGGGGCGGAGAGGGGCGCTGCGGGAAATGGAATGGATGAATGGCCAAAAACAAGAAGTGTCCGGGCTTTTAAATGGGCGGGGTTGTACCCCGCCATGATGCATGGCGGGTTATGGGTACCCCACCATACATCATGGCGGGGTACTCCTTTCCACGCTGGCCTACAGCGTGCCACGTGGGACCTGCACCCCGCCACCATGCATGGCGGGGTTCAGTGCATTTGCCCCGCCATGCATGGTGGCGGGGCCAAACGCGTTAGATTTAAAAAAAAATTCAAATGCGGGTTAAATTTAAAATTTGTTTCAAATTTGGGCTAAAAATAAATAAAAAATTCCAAATGAGCAAGAGAGGGAGTGGGCTCCCAAGTCTCTGTGGTGTGTGCGTTTGCTGTTGTGTGGTGGTGAACTGAGATGTTCCGAGAGACCACAGAAGGGTCCCAAGGCCTCCCTTTTATAGATCAAGAGAAGAGCCTTGGGGTAAATGGCGAATCAAGAAGGAGAAGAGGGAAAGAAGAAAGAGAACAGCCTGCGGGAGAAGGAGTTTCTAGGGGGACGTTTCCTCTTGCCGGTGGGCCCCGCTAGCCTAGCCGTCGATGACTGGAATGGCCCTTCACGTCGTCGTGTTGGTGCTGTCGTCGGCAAGTCGTGGCGCGTCGTCCGTCAAGCCGTGGCGTCCTGTTCAGCCATGGCAGACGCCGTGGCTTGCAACGCCCTCCATAGTCTCCTAGGCGCCGTACCTGACATAGGGGCGTGGTGCCGATCTGCTCAGCATTATAGCGAGTATGCATCTCTAGGCGCGACGCAACGTGGCCGCTGGTAGCCTAAGGGCGCTCCGTTTTCCATGTCGATGAATGGCGCCGTGGTACCGGATGTACTCCTGCGGGGTCGGGACAGCCCGGGCCTACCCAGACTTCCCTCGTCCGATCCCTTGGCCCGTCCGGGGACATTGGCTGAGGTGGAAATCCCCCTTGTGGGGTCGGGCGAATCGGAGCTCCAACGCCAGCCGTCGGGCGAGGCGAGGCGTGCTCCTCGTTGCTCGGGCGACGCTGGTCCTGTGCGTTCAAGGGTCGGGCGAGGCGGAGCTTGCGCCTTGCTCATCTGGTGGACTGAGGAGGATATTGGGGCCGCATCCGCGCGGGTCTAGGCCTTCCTCGTAGAGGCCCATAACCTTGCCTGGGGCGTGCTCCGTGGGCCTCGGTGGCCAGCTTAGGGCCCTTTATTCTTGTACCTTAATATTGGTACCCGACAGGAACATTGTTAGCCCCTAAGCTAATGGCAACAATTGCCCATACAACTTTAGCAACACTACACTGGAATAAGAGATGATTTACAGATTTAGGTTGATTACAGAAATAGCATGAAGGATCATCCTACCACTTTCTCTTGATCATGTTGTCCTTAGAATAGCATTATTAAGGGTCATCCATAGAAAAATCTTAATCTTAGCAGGTATTCTTCCTTTCTAGATTTTTTTATGATATGGACCAATATCATTCACAGTTAAAGCATTATAGACAGACTTAACAGAAAAATGTCCATGACATCAAATTTCCAAGTGACCGAATCAACACCATTACTAAGATGAATACTGGTTAAGTCAAGCAAAATTTTCTCCCAATTTTCTCTCCATTCACCTATCAACCATCTAGAGAATGTCATTGACTGGGTATTGGATTTAACTTGAGAAACAGTAATATCAGATTGTTGACATATAGCAAATAAGTCAGGGAAGAGCATATATAGAGTTTGATCATACAACCAAATATCTTTCCAAAAAGGTGTTTTTTGCCCATCCCTAATTTTGAGCTTTCTTCCTTGTAAATAAATTTCCCTTAAGCCTGTTCGCTTGAACTTATCAGCCAGAATCAGCCAGCCATTCAGCGGTGTTTTTCTCTCGTAACAAATCAGCATCAGCATCAGCCGCTTTTACAGCCATCCAAACAGTATCTTGAGTAAGTCAGTCCATATGGGAGAGTTAGACTGTCTATGTTTCACAGTACAGATAGAGCTCTCCTTGATATACTTGAACTTCACAATTTCTTGCCACAACCCTTGTTCATTATCTAGTTTCCACCACCACTTACAAAGGAGGCTAATATTCATTAATCTAATATATTTGATTTCTAAGCCCCCCTTCTTTTTACTCCTACAAATCTTAGACCATCTAATCATGTGATACTTCTTTTTGGTCCCCCCACCTTGCCAAAAGAAAGTCCTTCTAAGCCTATCAAGGTTGTTTACCACTGTTTTTGGCAACAAATAAATTGACATTTGGTATACAGGGGCATTGTTAAGACTTGAATTAATAAGAGTGGATCTCCCAGCAATAAACATGTTCCCACCTTTCCAAATAGCTAGTCTTTTTTTTGCTTTTTTCTTCTAAAGGTAACCAGTCTATAATGTGTAATCTACTAGGACTTACTGGTACCCTAGATATTTAATAGGAAGAGTACCAAGTTGGCAATTAAAAATCTCAGCCCAATTCTCCTCATCATTGATTACCATGACTTCACTTTTATGAAAATTTATTTTAAGATGCCAGCAACCTCTTTACGCCCCCGCGTCGCCCCCCGCGCGGGCGACTCGGGCGGCTCCGCCCTCGCCGCGCCACCTCCAACCCCCTCCCTCTCTCGTCTCGCTGTCGCCGGAGTGGGCCGCCAGCAAGGCTGTGCGGGCTGCCGTGATGGTGGCAGCGGGGCCCTTTCGAGCTGTGGCGATGAAGTGGCGGCGTGGGCGCTTCTTCATCGGTTCTAGCGATCCACGGGCGTGTTGACGGTCGTGGAGACGGCGGTCTGGGCGGTGGCGGCCGGCCAACGGCGGGCCGAAGGCTTCGGTTCTCCGGCGACCAGACCGTGTGGCTGAGGAGCCTCATGACGATGGGGACGGCGGATTCGGTCCTCCGGAGGTCAGATCCGGTCCTCTCTGGGCTAGATCTGCACATCCGATGCTGTTCTGGCGGCTGGATCTGGCTGGCAGAGGAGGAGGAGGTGTGGGCGGAGGGAGCAGAGGCGGAGGAGACCCGGAGACTGACGGTGTGAGGCCGGACCTGAGGCTTCGAGGCGTGGGTGACTGAGCGGGCGGTGGTCGTCCAGCGCCGCTCCCGACGATGGCCGTATCTGGGCTTTGGGCGATGGATCTGGTACCCCTACCGGTTCTGGGGCTCCGGGGCGTTGCTGCGCATGGAGGTGCGGATGGCCCTAGTGGAGGTGTGGTGGCCGTCTAGCGCCGCCCCCGATTGAGGCCGTATCTGCATGCTGGTGGTGCACTTCCCAAGAACTCCATTGTTACGGGTCTGGCGGCGGTCTTCCTCGATGGTCACTGGCGTAACGGCATGGATTTCGGTGAGACAGCTGCTGTGTTTTCATGACGGTGACACCTGTGGGTGCCACTTCCTCGTTGGAGGCGTCGTCACTTCTCTCCAACACAGGGCGCCATAGAGATCTTTCAGGGTGAAAATTCAAGACCAGTCTTCCTGGTCGGGCGATGATGGCATCTTAGTATGTCATGCTCTTGTTGAAGACGTCGCTCTTGTAAGATTCCTCTTTGGTTGTTAGTGTTGGTGCCAGCATAGTTTTCTCCTGAATTTCTTAGCGCTGTTGTCGTGCATTTGGCGGTGTATTCTTGTCTTGTAGCAAGCCGGAATGCCGTGGTTGACTTCTAGAGCTCCTAGTTTATTTTCTCTTTCGTTTTTCTGGTCTGTGGCATCAGCTTTGTAATAATTGGCCTGATTCTACCTGTTGGTAGATGAAGCCGTGTATGAAATACTATCCTTTATCTAAAAAAAATCAATTCATACATGTATTAGTCAATGTATTATGGTTGTTGATTACGGTTAGTTAAAGTGAGAAATTCCTATCTTATTCTTTTAGTCTCCATCCGATAAAATATGATCACCTAAGCTTTTGCGCAAACACGGGGACGACATCATGTTGACATATGGTTTCCGCTGCAAAGCACAAACACTCGGTCTGCTGCAGATGTCATGAAACGCTGGAAATAACGCGTGTTTGTTAGTAGCTACTAGGACGGTCCAGAAAAGATTAAAAATCACCTTTCTCCAACCCAATGTTGTTTCGATCGTTCAATGGAACTCTTGTACCCACATCATCGGAGCCAATATGACAGTCATGTAATTGGAGATGACGGTTTACGTGTCTGCCAAGGTAGTCATTAATCTACGTTCAGGTAAATGAGACTAGTAAACCAAATTGCAATAGTACCACTACAGAAATCGCTATACATGAAAATTGGAATTTCCCTAAGACAGATTTTTGTCTGGTTCTTAATGAAGGATGTTGTTATAACAAAAGGCAATATCCTAAAACAAAATTAGACCGGTGAAAGTTGTTGTTTTCCAATAACAAAGAATGCGTGAGACACTTTTTGGAGTTTTGGTTACAAGTAGATCTAGGGCCTCGTTTAGTTGCAGGGTGTAAAGTTTTAAAGTGTCACATCGAGTGTCACATGAAGGTGTCGTATGGAGTGTTTGGATACTAATAAAAAAATAAATTACAGAATCCGTCAGTAAACCGCGAGATGAATTTATTAAGCCTAATTAATCCATCATTAGTACATGTGTTACTGTAGCACTTTATTGTCAAATCCTAGACTAATTAGGCTTAAAAGATTCGTCTCGCAAAGTAGTCGCAATATGTGCAATTAGTTATTTTTTAGTCTATATTTAATACTCTATGCATGTGTCCAAATATTCGATGGGATAGGGTGTAAACTTTTGGGGAGGAACTAAACAAGACCCTAAAATTGCGATCTCAAATGTTCACGTGGGAACAAGTACTTCTCTCTTTTTTTTTACTAGCAAATATATCCGTGCGTTGCAACGGAAGAAAAAAAAACTACTAAACATTCATGCAAAACGATAATGTGCATGGTACATATCTACTTATGTTTTTTTGCTTTTTTTAATTTATTTCATGATGACAGTCACATCCATAATATAAGTTAATGCTAACAATAATAACAATATCCTATTAAACTTGTATCGAATTAAAATACACCTTAGTATATTTTCCTTCCATTGCAAAGCGCATAATTATTTAGATATAGATGTATAATAACTTTATAGCTTTTTCATACTACCCATGTGTTTCTAGGACTCAATGTCGATCTTTTTAGCTTTTTTCACACATCATATCAACCTCTGTAACTTTTTTGTCGATGTGTTAGATTGGTCTGTCCGTCAATGATTATAATGGGAGATCTCTTGATTTTTTACATAGCAGCCCTTGTCAGGAATTACATACATACATTTGTTTAGATTTTATTAGTCAATAATCTGCCTAAGATTCCGGTTCAAGAAATAATTAGTTGTACCATTGACTAATCCATATTTTAATAAAAAATAATTTTTGTTTCTCATCAAAACTACATCAGATGGTGTAAATCTTTCTCCTCAAACTTAATGCGCAAACCAACATAATAAGCGCTGAAAAGTAAGGGTTATGCACCGGGGCTTGCCTTAGGCAGGAACCGAACAACGAAAAGTTAGTGAAGGCTTTGGGAACACCGACAATGAGGACATCCTCCTCATACTCCTCGGCCACCTCCGCGTATTCTGAGTCTGCCTCTGGCACGTTCTCAGTCATCGCCGAACCTATATGCATGCAACATATGCAAAGATGATTTAATAGGCCTATAGACAAAGCACAATCTTATAAGATTCATAACATATATAAATAGATCACATTTTTATGAAGCTAACCAAAGTGGTTTGGATTTTTCTGATTTTTCTATGATTTTTGGTGAATTTTGTAAGATCTCTGTTTTTTATGTGAAAAGAGAAATATGAAAGAAAAGGAAAAAGATTCGTATGGGCTTGGTCCAGCTCACAACGAAGCCAGCCTAACTGCAAGGATTCGGTCCAAGTCGAAAAAAAAGCCTACTCAAATTTGGATATTTTGCATCAGGAATTCCGATCTATTTCAAAAAGTATTAAAGCTCTCCTACCTTTTCTTTCTTTCTGGTATCTTTTCATCTGGAACCTATATTTCTTTCTATTATCTTCCCTGCTCCTAATCCCTCCTGGTCTCTATTTGCAACTGACGGACCGACACAAAAACGGATACGGGCTGGACAAAAAAAAAATTGATGGTAGAAATTTTGCATCTCTAGTATTAGGTAGTAATCTTTTTTTGTTTATAAGACGACACGTTGATCAGTAATGGACTGTGTTTCTATTCAGAACTAGTACTAGAGTGACAGTACACATCATTAGCACACCCAGAGAAACTACTAATGCTATCGGCAGACTGAGGCTGGCACGATAAAGGTACGGAGGTAACAAGACAACATGAGTATATGACTGTGAAAGAGCATGTAAGTACGTAACATACTGGTCGCAGTTGGTTTAGTAGCATCTCTAGGTTCTAAGTTGACTTCTCGTGAGAGTAAATTTAGGCATTTCGAAAATAAAAAGTCCCTCGACGAGTGACGGCGAAAACAGAATTCAGTGATTTTCTCGGCTAATTAAGAAGGCAGCGAAACCAGAGTTTTCAGTGATCTTTTGGCTAGCAAGGTTGAGTTGGTTAAGTTCTTCTATCCTAACAGCAATGTCCTGCAGAGTTTGTCCCGGACCGGTTGAATTTCTTTTGTGAGTACTAGAAAATGCCCCGCATGTTGCTATGAAGATCACGAAGAATTTAGATTAAAATTGAATGAAGATGATGTACATGGATAGATTGCAATTAAGAGGAATTTAGATTAAAATTGAATGAAGATGATGTACATGGATAGATTGCAATTAAGAGGTTACAATTTTGCAATCAAGAGGTTACAAGTTGCTAGAATGATATGACTATTAGTGGAAAATGGTGTATGGTCGTATGGATAACTTGCACGTTAAGATGGACTTGTTCAAACTGTTTTTTACCTGACGTTTTGAAGCTAGTTTTTGCTGAGACGGCGATGGTTTTTAACTTAGTCTAGCTGCGAAACCATCATCCTATACTGAAACCATCATCCTATATTGTATTAAGACCTATGTTGACGTGGTGAACCGATTTGAAAACAGAAAAATCCAGTTCACAGGCCAAAGCCAGTGTTTTAAGTTCAGAGGCCAAAATCGGGCACCTGTAAATTGTGATGCGACAGTTCAAGGGCTAAAAGTAGGTTTTCCCTTCAATAAAAAGGTGCAATTAAAACATGCAATGCAAAAAAAAATGATACTTTTCCTATAAAAAGACGAGCACGCTAACATATAGCAGGACCCTCCAAGTACCACTCACATTCGTTAATGAAGTGCTCAGGGAGTCGGGGTGCGACGGCAAGTAGGTAGAACATCAGCATGAAAAGAGCACCATCACTAGTTTCAGCACACAAATTAACAAGCAAACGGGTGCTGAAACTAGTCCATGTCCATCCGTGAGTCGTGACAAAAGTAGAACGAATTGCATTTGAAAGACATGCTGGGACTGGAACATCTCCTGGTGCGCATCCTTCTCGGAGTCAGTACAGCTACGAACGACACATCCTTCTCCGGATCAATACAGCTACTTGCTGTGCTTTGCACGAAGTTCAGCAACATTGGCTTTGATTGTGGACTTGGCCAGCGTCGTGGGTTTCAGGACGCTCTTGGGGTTCAAGGCCTGCCGGATCTTGAACACGGCCCACGCCGTCCCGATGGCATGGCCGGCCGCGTCCAGCCCTTCGTTTGTTGCAGCGGCAGCTTTGTCTCCATACCTGCCAAGACACAGATTCAGTGTAAGAGATGCAAGGGATGTTAGTCTACTCGCGTTCGTCAAGACGAACTAACACTCGGTGAGAAGTGTGATGCAGGATATGGGATCTTTTTCTGTGGAATCGAAAACATACTTGTGAGATACTAGCCCAGTCGTCACAGTTGATGAGGTGGACAAAACATTCTTTCCGGCCACCTCCACGGCGTCGCAAATCTTTCCTGTTTGACGACAACAGAAGAGATGTCAACAGAAGTTGAAAAGCTTGGCCCACGCAGTTTAGTCGGTAAATGGATAACAACAATGCCAACAACTTAGCATAAATAAAACAGTGAATATGTAACAATGAAAATTCCTAATAACACCAAATAAGGGCTACATATCTAGCAGACACTCTCCTACTGCAAGCTTACAGCCTAACTAATTTGTTCATCCATGGGACACAAGGATCAGGTGGAACCAACAATGTTCCTGAATTTAGACTTATCGACCATCCTATCAGAAACCATGGTGGCATTCAGGGTGAAAAGTAGCCAATTAGTTCATCTATCTACACTACAGAGCATGAGGTGAAAGTTACTAATGTTCAGAAATCTTTAACGACTTGACTATAGATCATCAACACTGTGTGGCTGTACTGAAACCAACACCAACTCTTCATTACCCAACAATATGATAGAGGCTAATCAGTGTCACCAAAATGAATCAGCACCTCAGCAGCAATGGTTCACCATTACTTCGCAGCACTAAAGAATATGGCTACTCTATGTCATGTGGGAAAGAAATGGTGAAAAAACAACGAAAACAAGAACTACCACCTGCACCTGAGAACTGAAATTAAGTTTCCTCAGAAGTCAAACTACAAAAGTTATCTTCACTAAAAAAGATTCAGACCTATTGAGGACACTATAAAGGGCACCCAAGGCATCTCTATTTACACAGAAACTAATAGAACATACACAGACATCAACAGGGATCAGGGGAAAACAGGGATCTCGGTCTACATATGAGACAAATGCGACTAGGCATAGTAGGCAATGCATAAACATTCAGACCTATTGAGGACACTATTAAAGGGCACCCAGGGCATCTCTATTTACACAGAAACCAGTAGAGCATACACAGACATCAACAGAGACCAGTGGAAAACAAGGATCTCGGTCCACATGTGAGACAAATGTGATCTAGGCATAGTAGGTGATGCATAGACCCAAACAACAAATATTTGTTGACTTATGCAAGGTGGAGGACACATTTGAGTTAATATATAACATGCCACTATATAAAATCAACAATGACTCGCAAGCACACGATCTTATACCATAAAGATGTTAATAACAACACGTACCAAATCCATCAAGTGAAGCAAGGACAATCTCTCCAGGCAACAGGTTGAAGAACTTCTTGCCAGCTTTTGAGTTCGCCAGCGAGCTTGTGAAATAACCAGTAACCTTCACAACTCCCGACAAAATTCCAGTTGCCACTTTCTCAGATATTTGGCTCACCCTCTTAGCCCTGCCAGCAATTGTAAGCATGAATGTTCTTAAGCAACTCAAATATTCGTCTGAAATCATATATCTCAGAAAGGTAATTAACACAGAATATGCCAAATTATCTATGTCCAAAATGGTTTAAATAATAATAAAAAAACTTGTATATTCATTAAACAAATCGTAAAGACAATATATCCAGAAATGAGATAATACAGTCAGCCAAATCATACGTAAATTCAACATCCAGAGGCAGAAACAATGCGATGGTATTGACAACAGAAATATTCATGAAAAAAGTTTATACCATCAGAAATGTTCATAAAAACAGTTTAAAGTTCAAACGACTGTATCATGCTAGCATAGACATCTGAACAATGTCTTGACACCAACATATACTACTCAGGCAAGCAATATGATGTAGATGCCAAAGATCATTGGGTGCCTACATGGGGAGGTATGTACACATCAAGGCGTTTCTATTCCTATGTTTTCAGCAGTGTGGAAGCGCACCCAATTTTCAAGGCAATATGGAAATCCAGGTGTACTCCACGTGTGAAGTTTTTTGCTTGGCTTGTCCTGGTAGATCGTTTGAACACAAAATCAATGCCACATCGCCGCCATTTGAATATCCAGGACGACTCCCTTTGTGTCATGTGTGATAGGGATGAAGAGGAAACTATTGACCACCTATTTTTTGAGTGCCCGTTCGCCAGAGAGTGCTGTGTAAATATCCATTTTGACTGGGATGTCTCAGTGCAACTGAATGACAGGCTCACTGAAGCAAGATTGGCTAGTCATCTCCCCTTCTTTACAGAGGCAGCGTTGATAGCAGCATGGGAATTATGGAAACTTCGCAATGACAGAGTTTTTCATAGAAGAGATCCGAGTCCTAGCTTATGGTTGTCTAATTTTAAAAGTCAATGTCTTCTCCAATCTGTTAGGTGTAAGGAGGACCTTAGGTCATCCTTCTGTGTTTGGCTTGATGCCTTCAGTTAATTTCTACCGTAAGTATGTGAACTTTGTTTTTGTTAATACAAATTCCACCACTGTGGGGATCTCCCCCCAGTCTTTTCGGTCAAAAAAAAATCACAAGTTCAGAAAACAACGCTTCAATGAACAGTCCCATTATGAGTTGTAACATCAGCATATATTTATGGGCATCACTACAAAAATGTTTTAGGAATCGGGAGTTTCTTCTAGATGACAAAAATAAGGAATCAAGGCGCCGCACAACTAGAAAGAACACACCATACCCAAATGATGTACAAAGCAAACAATGCTACATTGAATCCTTAACAATATTTATTTTATAACTAAGGACAAAGGACATTTTATTATATACTGTAAAAGAAAATCAGAGACGGCCAATACCTTTTGATCCTCCTGAGCATCTCAGGGCTGACCTCGGCGTTGGCCTCGCCGGGCCGCATCCTCTTCTTGAGGACCTCATTCCCCCAACGGAGCCTCTCCACCGTGACCTCTCCGCACCACAGTATCCCCTTGGCCAGGTGCTCGGCGCCCGTGGCGATAGTCCTCGCCACCGCGCCGCCGTACGCCTCCACATTTGGCGCGACGGCCGTCCAGTACGCAGCGGCCTCGACCTCGTCGCGCACCCTGCCCTCCAGCTCCTTGGTGCCCACCACGGAGTGGACGGAGAAGCTGGTGTAGGCGGCGAGGACGCCGTCGAGGCGCGCGTCGGGTTGGGCGAGCGTGAGACCGTAGTGGAGCGGGTCGGGGCTGGGGTCGTCAGCGGATGCCGGCACGGTGAGGGAGAAGGCGTAGTGGCAGGGGTCGAGCTTGACGGCGGCCACGTCGCGCGCGAGCGGCCACTGGACCGGGTCGAGCAGCGCGATGGCGGCGAGGGAGGTGTCGCCGGAGTGGATGCGGAGGAGGGAGAGGTCGCCAGCGGCCAGCGGGTGGCTGCGGCTGCGGTCGATGAGGTGGAGCTGCGCGCCGGGGATCCGGAGGAGGACGTCCTCCGACGGCGGCGGCGCGTTGTCGTGCTCCGAGGGCGAGGCCGGCGCCGTCGGCGACGAGGCGGCGGGCCCTATCTCGACGGGCGCGAGGTCGGCCATGGAGAGCGTCGGATACAGCGGCGGGGCGGAGGGGGCGGGCCAAGGGTTAGCCTTCGACGACGGGGAGGAGGAGGAGGAAGGGGAGCCGCGGGTGCGGGATGCCATGGGGATGGCGTCGGCGGGAGGGATTTATAGCTCGCCGGAGGAGGAAGGAAGAGCCGTGGGGAACGCGGCGACGGCGTGCCGGCGAGCGACGTGGCGCTTGTATAGGGCGCTCCGGCCGCGTACGTGGCGACGGGGAGGCGGGTGGGGGACGGTGGGGCCCGGTTTCTTTGGTTGGGGGTGGTTTGGTTAGGGCTCGTTTAGTTCCCCGATTCTCCCAAAATTTTACTATGCAAAAAGAAGATTTCCCGTCACATCAAAATGTCGGTAAATGCATGAAGTATTAAATATTGATAAAATCAAAAACTAATTGCACAGTTTTGTTGTACTTTGCGAGACGAACATTTTAAGCCTAGTTAGTCAAAAATTGGATAATTTTTATCAAATACAAACGAAATACTACAGGAATTCTGATACAGTGTTTTTCTCTCCTATTCTGTGAACTAAACGAGGCCTTAGCTGGGTTTATTGGGTGGGACTGTGGGAGACTGGCGGGCGCTCCGCTGTCCATGACCTGTGGGGCCGGCTGTGCTGTTCTCGGGTTACCGATCTGGCTGAGGTCCCACCTGTCGGTGAGTGATGGCGGATAACAATTGGTGAGAGTTGAGAAGCGTGTGCGCCTGGCACGGGCACGCACGACCGCCCCACGTGGAGGTCTCGTCGTCCAATCCAACCGCAGTGGACTGTTTCTCTCTCTGTCTGACGGGTGGGCCATCGATTGCAGTCGGCAGGTGAGTGGCTCTGGTCGGCGACGGTCATGGGCTCATGGCGGTCCGTCCGTTTTACCATTTTATCTCCTTGATTGATGATGATTTTTCCCCCTTATACATAGAAAGAACACAATTCCGTCCTTGATGATTAAGGAAGCAGCTTGGAGGCTAAGGGCAATGTTCGTTGCCCCATGGACTGGACTAGGGCAACTGGGCAACTGGGCAACTGGGCAAATTAAGCGGAAGTGTCCTGCCGTGTAGGGAAGAGTCCTAAAGTGTCACTCCCAATAAGCAATGATACATGAATATCTTTGCAACAATTTTTGTTACCTGATGATATCAGTGATCAACAGACAACATGTTTAAGCAAGAAAATTAGTAAGTTGTATGCAGTCATTTATGCATCGGACCATGGCACATTGGCAAAACACACACACGCAAATCATAGTAAGAACACTTTGTGCAGTCATTTATGCATCGGACCATGGCACATTAGCAAAAAAAAAATCATAGTACGAACACAAAAAATCGTATGTGCACGCACACTCACACTGTACACACACATTTTATTTCTATGAGCATCTTTGATAGACTGAACCAATAGATCATTCTCTGGATTCAAATACATATCGTTTATAACATAAGTCCAAACATCGTGGTCACGGGCATCCATCTAGTGCATGACTGTTATTAATTTTTTACGGCTACTACAGGGAAGATACTTAAAATAATAATTGTTGTCATTTGTTAGGTCTGGAGTCCTATGCATGGCTTAACCTAATGAGCGGCACGAAGATTGCTCTTAGGAGAACTAATTTCTTCTTCAACATCTCTCCTAGTTTTTTTAGGATGCTCATGTGTAGTAGGGGGCAGGAGCCCCCCTACCGAGCCCCAAAACCCTAATGTCTCTTGACCCCATCCAATATAGTTCAAATCTCAGTATGTTCATCTAATGTTGTATGCATCGTGCTGGGTGCGAAACTCTGGATCTTGATTTGTAGGGATACTCTATAGGACTAGCTCTATTGTGTGTGTCATATTGTTGTATGCATCATGTTGGATGTGAAACTCTGGATGTTGTTGTATGCATCGTGTTGGATGTGAAACTTTGGACCTTAACGCGTAGGGATACTCTACAACATGATCAACTATGAGTCTAAGCGAGTGGGGGATAAATTGGGGCACAAACTTCGGAGTACGAGCACCCATGTGTGCACCATGCATATGGACATACGCAACACTTACCGTAGGCTCCCAGGTCCAGAGGAAAACTAAAACATCACCAGTTAGCATTGTTAGCGACCACGATTGCGGCAACGCTCCTCAATGCTCTTCACGTCGACTCGAATTACGCCTTTGCCTCCTCAATCCTCACTCATCATCTCATCGCCATTGAGGACAAGGGCATCATCACCAACTACGAGCTGCTTCGCTCCAAGGTTGGCACGGCCGATTGGATCGTTGTTGGCGCCTACCACTATGCTTGTATGATTTAATTTGGGTTCATTTCTTCTGTTTATCTAGGGTTTGGATTCTAAAAACTCTAATGTTGGGTGATTTTGCGTCTCTTGATTTGATAATATCATGCCCTCCCGCCTGATTGTTGTTAATGCGTCCCTCAATCCATTGCTTATTTTGGGGTTGTTTGTCTCTCAATTGGATTATATTATTAATCTAGATTACGGATGATTTATAATAGTCTAGACTGTTTGGATAACTAGATTATAGAGACGAGTTCTTGTTAGTTGGAGTGCAAGTGATCTAATAAAATTTTAAAAAGTAGTTTTGAAATGGATTATAGGATTACAATAATTCTGTTGTTGGTTATTATTATAAGTTAGCCCATAATTTGAGGCGTTTGGATGACCTTCAGATTTATTTTAGCTGGTTACTATAACATAGTCAGGATCAAACACATTTTATTTTTATATACTATGTTCGCTTATGCTGAAATTTAACTTATACTGATGCTTATGCTGAAATATTGTGTGAGAAAAATACTGTTCCATGGCTGGAAAGTAGTTCTGAATAAGCTCAAGCGAAAGAACTTATAAATGGGCCGAGATGCCCAGCCCAACCCATTCCGTGTCCCATGACAACATTGTGATTCTAACCTTTTCCTATTGCACTAGAAAACCAGGAGCGGCTTTGCCGCGCCGGTCTTTTAGCACCTAGCCAATATGACTCGTGGTTGTTAAGGTTAATTTCACATAGAAAATGGTTCGTCAAACATACATGTTAGTGCTGCCGGTGGACTTGCGTATCTCGATACAATCCCTGAAATATAAGGATAGTAGGAAAATTAGTATGTTTTCTCGTTTGTTTAATATATGTTTCCTGTATATAAATTGTGCATATGAAAAACCTTATATTTACCTCAATGACCACTTTTGCTTCTTTGATTTGCCACGTTGGTAAGGTTCTTATCAACAAATATTTGCCAATGATAGCTGTTTACTTAATATGAAGAAGTTTGTTTTTGTAAGAGCAAGGAAATTGTAGTGGACAAAACTTGTACTTAAAATACAAGCTAGAGTGCAATTAATTTGCTCGTGCTTATTAAAATTGATATAGTTTTCTAGTCTCATAAACAAGAGCTGCGAAAGTGAAATGATTTTATGATCCTAGCATTGTTTATCATTGAAGATGATATATCTGAGAGCTGTGAGGCTTGAAACTTCGCTTTATTTCTTTCTGATCCATTGTAATGCAGAAAGTGAGAACGGGCACTATATCCAAATCAATCAACAACTAAGCAAATATACTCTCCATCTGCATGTCTTCTTTCATATCTGGTTTACCTAAACTTAACTAAATAAGGACCGTAGTAGATAATTGCTAAGCATCACTTGGAGCAGGCAAAATAGATATCAGTTCAGACAGGGGGACCAATTGGACAATCGAGCATGGATCAATTTGACAACTGAAAAGAGGTGGACATCATTAGAAAATAATCGAAGAGGTGAACCGCAACTACAACTGGTTAAAAAAGCATAAAATTGTTATCCATGAAATTGAAAAATACTAAATTATTATTGAGGCGATAGATATATTGGGCACACAATATCACTAAAATAATAATATATCTATTTCCTATTGCCGTTTTCAACTTTCGCAACATCGCCGCCTTTCCCTTAAAAGCCTATCTCTCTTTACGATTTCTGCACCAAAAGCGGGCACCCGATAGTGACACGTCACCCGCTAATCCACAAGCCGTCGGATCAAGCCAAGGCACGATATGAACCGTCCGATCGGGGGCGTAGCGGGTTTCTCACCCGTTATGCCGTCAACCCGGATAGTCGCGAATCCTCACGAACCCACTCGGGGCGACTCGGCCTCTCCGCGGCGCGTTTCTCTGCTCCGCCGCCCTCGCACCTCCCTCCTCCTTCCCGCACGGGCGGGTGGCCAGCGGCCCCAGCGCGGGCGAGGTGCAGACGCCGCATGCGCGGCGTTCCCAGCCATCCCGGCGCGAGTGGGGGCTCCAGCGGCCCCGGCGACCCTGGCGTAGGCGGGGTGCGGCCCCTGCGACCCCGGTGCGGCAGGAGGTGCGGGCGTGGCTGCTCCGGCCACCCCGGAACGGGTGGCAGGCGCAGGCACGACGGCTGCAGCTCCCCAGGTGCAGTCGTGCCTGCACAAAGGCTCGCTTACGAGCCGTCCCTTGCGCCGCAGTGGTGACACGGCTTCGCACCACCTGCTGCGCACGGCTCCGCTGCTCGACCGGCCGCCGCCGTTTGCCCTGCCGAGGATGCTCACCAGCCGTCCGCAATCCAGCCTTAAGAAAATCCAAGGTCAGTATCGATGACGGCATTGAATCAAAATTTGGCTTCAAGCTCGATATGGACAACGCCCACAATGTGTTCGATAAAATGCTAGAAGGAGGAGAGAGCCCGCGGCGCGCCACGAGTCTGGTCCACTGGCGCGTGCCAGCGCAAGGCCTCTCGCCCGCCATTCTGCGTCATCTGTGGCTCTCACCTGTCTCCCGCTTCACCCTGTACTGCCCGGCGGCCACTGGCCTTGATGAGAGGTCGTGCTTCTCCCCGGCTCCCCTTGCAGTGTAGCGCTGCTCCTAGCCCGTCTGCAGCGACAGCGAGCTGCTAGCAGCAATGCGCGTCTTCTTCCACCAGCATTCCGTCACGCTTTCACAAACCAACAAATTCTTGCTGCGGCTTGCACTTCCCTTGCTGGTGGCCATCAGAATCACAACCAGGTACTCCTAATACTATCTCCAGGCGCCCTCTCCTATGATCCCCCCCCCCCCCCCCCTCCCAACTCCCTTGGCTTCTCTCTCAACGTGCAGTATCTGGAATACACCATAGCCATACTATAAATCAGAATTCTCTGAATTTCAGAACTTATCTCAAATCTCAATCATTCTAGAAAAGTTTAATACAGAGGAAGCCTAATCCAGTCACCATCTTAAATGACATGTTGCAGATAGCATTAGTCCACTATATCCTATGTACTAACAATTTCTTTAAAGTTCAAACTGAAACCATGGCAAATTTTATCCTACCACGGAAATTTATCCGGACAACAAAAATTTATCACCAGTCAGCTTCAGTCACCAGCCAAAATTGCTCTGCCCCGTGGGCCAACCGTTGACGGTCATTTAGGGCATGTGGATGAAGTGTCAAGCAACCATTGCATGCACATAGATTGAAATTTTAAGATAATCAAGCTTCAAATGCTAATGTCTGCTTAACATATTTCTATTTGCAATTTATTTTTACCATGATATTTGTTGGGATTTTGTCTACAAAACAAGATCCCACATGGCTATACTTCTTTGAAGAAAAAAATTACATGTGGACCCTACATGTCATACTCATAGCTCTGACAAACTCTGGCATAACTGCCATCGAAACACACTTTACCACTCCAGATTTTGGCATTGGTTGAATTTCGGCTCTATCATAACAAATATCATTGTTTAGGACTAATATTATTTCTAGTGCAGTCCATGCTCTACAAGCCTTGCATTTTACAAACACAACATGATGTTATTAATTCTTGGCATTATCCTCTGGTTTCAATAACTTTGTTACAATATGAACACGTAATGTTATTAATTTTTGGCATTACCCTCTGGTCTCATTAACTTTGTTACAATATGAATTCTGTCTTGCAGGTAACCAATTTTGGGTAATTAATCAGCGTAATTACACAATCAGTGCCAGCAGCACAATAGGGCAACCATAACAAGAGGCGTTGTCCCAGTCTGCTCCTCAAGATCAGATTGACATCCATTGGCTGGTTCTCTCCTTGTCTGCTGCATTGTACTGATGTTCTGTGCAGGTTTCTCAAATAATTTAATCATGTGCTTTGCTATATTCGTACATTTATGTTTTAATAATATTGAGTTCTGCTCCCTGATTCAGTTTACTTACTGATGATTATATTTCTAGAGACAAATCATAATGACCTGAGCATAGCCAGTGAGTACGACAAATTTACTCTCTCCTAGACCAAAGGGAAATTACACCCTGAATCCTGTGAAAATTTTGCCGGCTATATTATCAAACGAATTCAGGGGGTGCAATCAGGCACGTCTAAGATGAAACATTTTATGAAAAAAAATGAATTATGCACATTCTTTTTGTGTCGTAGAACTATATCAATTTATCGATTACTTGTTATGGTTTGCTGTTTTGACTTTGTTCATAAAATACTTTTCTATTTCGAGATGATTTGTCCTATGACTTGAGATGGCTTTGAGAAAATTTACAAGCGATGAATTTATGAAATATGCTTTCGTCACCTTCTTTAGGCTTTTTCCATCATCCAGAATTCTATATACAATAATATATTCTATTCCTAAACTATGTTTATCAAACCATAAGAACTATAGCTGGATAATATAAAGGTTATTTTTCATCATCTCTGCACTTAGATTCATCCACAACAGTAAAATCACCACTGGCTACCTCAAAGATGGCGCGGCAACCATTTTCAAGAGAATTTGTAGCTCAATGCTACTCCTAGGAATGCTAATGTTAATCAATGACTACGCTTTTTAACCTGGGCCAAAGACTTGGGTCCAAACATCATCAAAGACCATGGCGCACATTAATCATCTGGAGAGAACTTTAGGTCACTACTAACTATGGCTTGCTCCAAACTCTACACTGGCCTAAATCTGGTGTAGGCGTGGCAAAGCCACGCCCATGTTTCTAGTATATACTAGAAGCAGACACCTGTCGCCAAAAACTGAAGAAGAAGAAGAAGAAGAAGACATATCTTATCTTTCACAAGAAGCCGTCTCGAATCGAATAACCAAAAGCAGCAACGCCAGGGAATATATGCCATCACAGTTGCATTTGCATGGGCAATGAGCAACAACGCACCATGAGAGGAGATATATATTTACAAGTCCGAGTCAGATCAGATAATTCCAGCGGAGAATAAAGACGGGAGAAAGGCTTGCGCGGTCCCGTTCTTTGCTCGCCCAGATTCGATTCCGCAGGGACGGCCTGCAATCATCCACTGACGCGACGGATACGGTAAATTCTTGCACACTCGTTTAGGGCTCGTTCCTTTAGCAGGGAATCATGGCCTGGAATGAATCCTGCCTAGATTGTTTTGCAAATTTGGGCGTGTTTAGATGCCAAAAAGTTTTGGAAAAAGTTCCTGTAGCACTTTTCGTTGTTATTTGGCAAAAAATATCTAACCATAGACTAACTAGGCTCAAAAGATTCGTCTCGACATTTACAGACAAACTGTGTAATTAGTTATTTCTTTTATCTATATTTAATGTTCCATGCATGCGTCCAAAGATTCGATGTGACGGGTACTGTGCAAAAATTTTTAGGTGTTTTTGGCCATCTAAACAGGCCCTTTGTATAAGCATTGACGAGTTGGATTTATTCCCGGCGTATTCCTGAAGAACCCAACGCGGCCTTTTAAGGAGTATGACACCAGGAATTATTCCGGATAATGAAAACTTATATAAAACTAACTAACGATCCCAGCCAGAATTCTTCCTGGGGTTCATTCGGGAGGAAGCGAACGGGCCCTAAATAGGATCTCCATTCCTACGCCTTTACTGATCCCATTCCATGGCTTCACGTGTGGTGTAAATAAAACGCGAGACACAGAGAGGGGGAAAAAGGGTTAAGATGACAAGGAATTGCAAAGCAGAGCATATACGTATGTAAGATCATGCAGACATTTCAGCTTCAACTTTACTAATATATGCACATATTCATTCAGCTACGCAATGGCCCCCAATAAGAAGACGCTACTTTCACCTTCCAGGATCACGAGTAGCCACCTGATGGTTATTAGTCGTAGTACACATCCATCCATCACACACGAGAACGACGCCAAAAGGCGCCAGTAAACCAAAATTACCGGTAATCAACCCCGGATCATACATATACCGTTAATCACCGCGGACGCCACAGCAGCCAGGAGGGAGAGCTTCAGAAGGCGTGGAGGACGTCGTGCTGGGCCGCGGCGGAGGTGGAGAGCATGTGGACGACCTCGCGCATGGTGGGCCGGGCTGTGCTGGCCTCCTCCACGCACGCCATGGCCACCTTGTACAGGTCTGCCAGCAGGGGCACGGGCTCCAGCGCCAGCCGCCTGTCCGCCACCGCTAGGACGGGCTCCGCCGCGGCGGCGGCGCCGTCCGGGAGCTCCGCGGTCACCTTGCGCACCCAGTGCACGATGTCCACGCCGTCGCCGAAGCTGCCCACGGGGCGGCGGCCCGTGATGAGCTCCAGCAGCACCACGCCGAAGCTGTACACGTCGCTCTTCTCGTCCACGCGCAGGGTGTACGCGTACTCTGCATGCGAGTCGGGTCACAAGGCTTGTGAACATCAGTTGAAGTGATTACAGTTTTGTTGTGAGTAGTGTGTGGAATTTGAATAGCTACTGATCAGAGTTTACTGAGCCTGAGATCAGAAGTCCTTGCCCCATGCATGCACATTTGGTACATCAGTACTACTAAAGTAATTACCCCCAACGCAAAAAAAAAAACAGCAATTTAAAATTTGAACTAGATTAAACTTATTTAAGCTTTTTTATTAAGTTTAACCAAGTTTATAGAAAATATTATCAATATAACAACTTCAAATAGATATTATAAAAATACATTTCAAAACTATTATAATAATAATTGTTAATATTTTGACAGATTCAGTAAGATTAAAAATGTTTCTTTGCATTTTTTTAGACGGACAAAGTACTGAAGAGTGAAGCCAACAAGTTTATGAGGGACCTGACAAGGCAAACATGTGGGCAGATCTGCTCCAGGCAAGGTGCCATGGACATGGAAGGGAAGCTCTTAACCCCTGTCGGATCAAGCTAGCTGCATGAACGGGCCCACAGGGCATACACAAACAAACCAACAGCACGAGCACTATAAAACCAGAAAGCCCAATCCTGTGTGATCCCAAGGCAGGCTTTTTGTCCCCCATTGACCTGCACAAGATCACAACAAGATCTGCTTCTAGGACCTGCACATTGATTAGCCACTGTCTCTATCTATCTCCAGTGTTAGTACTGCACTAGTACAGCCATGCATTGCAACAGTGAGTTTGATCGAACGCGTGGTTTGCAGTGGCCTTGTAAGATCACAAAGTTTGAGCCCAAATCTACGCAGTAAAGATCACGTTACACTGTAGCAATTTTGTTTTTATTTAGTAATAATTGTCCAAACATTGATTAATTAGGCTTAAAATGTTCGTCTCGCAAAGTACAACAAAACTGTGCAATTAGTTTTTTATTTCATCTATATTTAGTGCTCTATATATGTGCCGGCATTTTGATGTGACGGGGAATAGGAATTCTGTATAGGGTGTGTTCACTTCGCGAAAAGTAGGTGAAAAGTTACTGTAGCATCTTTCGTTGTTATTTGGCAAAATTTGTCCAATCATGGATTAACTAGGCTCAAAAAAATTCGTCCCGACATTTACAGACAAACTATGCAATTGGTTATCTTTTTTACCTACATTTAATGCTTCATGCATGGGTCAAAAGATTTGATGTGACGGGTGTACGAGAAAATATTTTGGGTTGGGATGTGGAAGTGAACAGTGAATTTAGGAGGCCAACTTTGGAATCTAAACCAGCCCAGTGAGTTCAGAGTTTTGTTACCTGGGGCGATGTAGCCGTAGGAGCCAGCGATGGCAGACATGCACTCGGACGTGGCGCCGCCGAGGAACTTGGCGAGGCCAAAGTCAGCGACGTGCGCCTCGAAGCCGGAGTCGAGGAGGATGTTGTTGGACTTGACGTCGCGGTGGATGATCCTAGGCGCGCAGTCGTGGTGCAGGTAGCAGAGGCCGCGCGCCGCCTCGACCGCGACGCGCGCCCGCGCCTCCCACCCGAGGTGGCCGCCCTTGCCGCCGTGCAGCATCTCGCCGAGGGAGCCGTTGGGCATGTACTCGTACAGCAGCAGGTTGGTCTCCCGGTTGGAGACGAACCCGAGCAGGCGCACGATGTTGCGGTGTCGGATGCGGCCCAGCGTGGTGACCTCCGCCGTGAACCCGCGGTCGTGGTCGCCGCACCCTCGCCCCACGAGCCGCTTGATCGCCAGCTCGGCACCGCCGCGGGTCACGCCGTGGTACACGATCCCGGCGCCGCCCTTGCCGATGATGTTGTCCTCCTTCAGGCACTCCACCACGTCGTCCGCCGAGAAGTCCAGCTTCTGGAACGCCGTCATCTTCCAGGCCCCCGACCGCCGCCGAGCTGCCTCACGCCACGCCTCGCGCGCCTTGCGCGCGCCCAGGATGGCCAGGACCAGGAGGGCGAGGAGGACGAACAGCCATACCACCAGCTTCTTCGAGTCCCACCGACGCAGCGAGAACGGCGAACGCCCGCCGCCGAAGGAAGGAGGGCACGCGCCGCCGGTGAAGGGCGCGCCGCAGAGGCCCGGGTTGCCGACGAACGAGCTCTCGTTGAACACCAGGAACTGGCCCTGCATCGGTACGGGGCCCCACAGCTGGTTGTAGGACACGTCCAGCGTCGTGAGGCTCGTCATGTTGGACATCGCCGGCGGCAGCTCGCCCGACAGCCTGTTCCTCGAGACGTTGAGCGTGCACAGGATCTTGAGCGACGTCACGGTGTCCGGTATCTCGCCGGTGAGGCCGTTCCGGCTGAGGTCGATGGCGCCGAGGGAGCCGCAGCCCATGAGCTCCCTCGGGATGCCGCCCGTGAGCGCGTTGCCGCTGGCGTTGAACCTGGTGAGGTTCCGCAGCCTGCCGATCTCCGGCGGCAGGGGTCCCGAGAAGTTGTTCGACTCCAGGGACAGCGTCTGCAGCGCGGGGAGGTTGCCGATGGCGGCGGGGATGCGGCCGCCGATCCCATTGTTCCCCAGCATGAGCATGCCGATCTTGTCGCCGGCGATCACGTCAGGCAGCTCGCCGGTGAGCATGTTGTCGGTGAGCTCGAGCATGTTCGCCTGGGGAAGGTCGAAGAGCCCGGGCGGGACAGGGCCGGTCAGTAAGTTCTTGCCGAGGCGGACGCGCGTGAGCGTCTTGCAGTCGCCGAGCGAGTCCGGAATGCTGCCGAAGAAGGCGTTGTCCATGAGCACGAGCAGCTGCAGGTTCCGTCCGGCGCAGAGGTCCGGCGGAATGGTTCCCGTGAGGTGGTTCCCGGTGACGTCCAGCGTCTTGAGTTGTCCGTTCCTGCCGAGCGCGGCCGGGAGGCTGCCGGTGAGGTTGTTGTCCCACACCTGCAGCACCTCGAGGAACGGGAACTCGCCGACGAACTCCGGTATCTCGCCGCGGAGGTGATTCCGGAAGAGGTTGAGCAGCGTGAGGTTAGTGAGGCCGGCGAAGCTGGCGGGTATCTCGCCGCTGAGGTCGTTGATGGAGAGGTCGAGCGACTGGAGGCTGCTGAGCGCGCCGAGCTCCGGCGGTATCACCCCCGTGAGCTGGTTCATGGCGAGGAAGAGCGTGTCGAGGCGGGACAGCCGCGCGAGGTCCGGCGGGATGGGCCCCGTGAGCGCGCAGCTGCTCATGTCGAGGCGGACGAGCGACTGCAGCGCGCCGAACTCGGGCGGCACCCCGCCGCTGTACTGGTTGTAGTAGCCGAGATACATCTCCCGGAGGCGGGTGAGGCGGGAGAGCGACGGCGGGACCCGGCCCGACAGCGCGTTGCCGTTGAGCCCCAGGTACTCGAGCGCGGCGAGGTCGCCGAAGGTGTCCGGGATGGAGCCGTTGAAGTAGTTCCCGCCGAGGTGGAGGTAGCGGAGGGTGCGCGCGTGCGGCGCCCCCAGCGGCGGGAGCGGGCCCGACAGGTTGTTGTTGTAGACGTCGACGAGCTCGAGCGCCGGGAAGTAGGTGGCGGAGGACGCGGAGGGCGGAGACGGGAAGGGGCCGCTGAGGTTGTTGTTGGAGAGGTTGAGGTGGCGGAGCGCGGGCATGGACGCGAGCGCCGGAGGGACGCGGCCGTGGAGCGAGCAGGCGGCGACGGTGAGGCTGCCGAGCGCGTCGAGCAGCGCGACCTCGGGCGGGAGCGCGCCGCCGTGGAGCGGCACGGCCGTGAGGTTGATCGCGACGACGCGCGACGTGGCGGCGTCGCAGGTGACGCCCGTGAAGGCGCAGTGCGCCGGCGGGGTCGCGGCCGGGTCCCAGTCGGACAGCGCGGTGGCGGCGGCGGTGGAGTTGGTGGTGGAGGTGGACGGGACGAGGGACGCCTTCAGCCTGGACAGCGCGTACGCGTCCCGCTCCGGCGTGGCGGAGGCGGGGGCGGCGGGGAGGAGGAGGTGCAGGAGGAGGCAGAGGACGGTGGGAGGAGGCATTGTGGTTGTGGTGTGGTCGCTGTGGACGGGCGCGCAGTGGTGGCGAGGCGGACGTGGTGGTGGTGGATGGAATAAAAGGAGGCGACGGTAGTGGTGGTGGTGGTGGAGGGAATGAGCATATGGAATGGAATCGCGGCGGCGGGGACGGGGCGGGCGAGCTGATGATAGGCAGGGGCTGGTTTAGATGCAAATTTTTTCGCAAAATAGCATTATAGCTTTTTTCGTTGTTATTTAGCAAATATTATCTAATTATGGTCTAATTAGGCTTAAAAGATTCGTCTCGTCCATTTCGTCTAAACTGTGTAATTAGTTTTATTTTTTATCTATATTTAATGCTTTATACATGTGTCTAAAGATTTGATGTGACGGGAAATCTGAAAAATTTTGCAAAATTTTCTGGGAACTAAACAGGGTCCAGGTCAAAGGCAAGCAGCAGGGCGGGAGGAGAGGGAGAGGAGCAGGGGTTCCGGTGCTGAGGATGGTGGTTTTGGGCCGGTTTTGGGCCTGTTTAGAGTTTAGATACACAAAATGAGCCAAAAAATTTTGCATAGTAACTGTCACATCGAATCTTTGGACGTATGCATGGAGCATTAAATATAGGTAAAAAAATAACTAATTCCACAGTTTTGTCTGTAAATGTCGAGATGAATCTTTTGAGCCTAATTAGTCCATGGTTAGAAAATTTTTACCAAATAACAACGAAAAGCGCTACAGGAACTTTTCACCAAAAATTTTCGCATCTAAACACGCCCTTAGATGCTAAGAGCTTGTTTAGTTCAAAAAAAGTGAACCCAAAAAGTGCTACAGTAGCTGTCACATCAAATCTTGCGGCACATGCATGGAGTACTAAATGTAGACGAAAGAAAAAACTAATTACACAGTTTAGTTGTAAATCACGAGACAAATCTGTCGGTGTTCGGACCCACGGGGGTCCTAAACCAACGAGTAAATGCCGCGTGTCTCTTTCCTGGATGGTGATGCAAGGAGAACACACGGGGGTTTATCCTGGTTCGGGCAAAAGAAGGCCCTACATCCAGTGGGAGGAGATGTTTGTATTTCCTTGCACCGAGGTGCTCGTATAGGGGTTACAAGCATGCGAGAGAGGGTGTCGAGCCCAAGTCTCAAAGAGAAAAGAGGAAAAAGGTGGTTGCTTGAGATGTCGATCTTCTGTTTTGTGTTTTTTTCGTTCCGTCTCCCTCCCCCCGTTGAACCCTGGCCTGCCCTTTTATAGGGTGAGGGGAGACCAAGACGACGGGGAGCCTTGAGGTGATGCCTTGTCGATTCCTGTTGAGTTGACTGTAGCGACGTGCCTTGGGAATGGCCGGCCATCCCCGGACACCCTGACGTTGTGGGGGACAAGATGGCGAAATGACCCAGAGCGCCATGCCATACCGTCCTTTGAACTAAGTCGAGCGTCGGGGCTGGGTCGAGGCCGGGTCGAGGCCGGATGGATAAGGCCGAATCCCCGATATCGCGGAGAACGGGCCTTGTCTTATCCTCCCTCGAGGGTGATTGATGGTGAACAGTGCGCGGTAAGGTGGGTATAGTGACGGGTTTCACCTCCCATCACGGGATGGGCGGTAAAACAGTGAGATCTGACACGGGTATTGTTCCCATGTCGATCCTGGCCGCAGCCATGCCGGTAGGTGGTAGTAGGTAACCGCATTGAATGCTATGGCTTTTGTCCTAGGGTAGGCAAAGAAAAGGTGTCGAGGTGCTCGATCCGGGCTCACGCGAGTCGGAGTTCTCCCCAGCGGGCGGTCGAGCATCGCGCGGGTCGGAGCGCTGTCGAAGTACCTTGCGGCACGGGATGGGGCGCGGTCGAGGCGCCCCGTCGAGCGGGCCTCGTACGAGTCGGAGCCGGGGCGTGGTCGAGGCGCCCCGTCGAGCGAGCCTCGTACGAGTCGGAGCCGGGGTGCTGTCGAGGCGCCTTGTCGAGCAGGCCTCGTATGAGTCGGAGCCGAGGCGCGGTCGAGGCGCCCCATCGAGCGGGCCTCGTACAAGACTGACTGGGTACGCGGTCGAGGTGGGCTATATTTTATTGCGGTTTCGGTCGTGTTAGTTTTATGGCGATAGGTGCGGGTACCCTCGTACTGTTGGTACCGACAGTAGCCCCCGAACCTTTGGGTGAGTGTGTGATCACTCTCCCAGAGGTTGGTCAGAATTGGAGTCGTAGCGCCGTGATTTTTTCCGGTGGGGGCGCGCGAGCGCACCCGCCGGGTGTAGCCCCCGAGGCCTCGGGGGAGTATGGAGACTCCTCCGAGGTCTTGTACGCGTTTGATTGGGGAACGTTTTGTTGCGGTCAAGCCCCCGAGCCTCGCGCGCGCGAGGTCGATCAGGGTCCCGGCCGTCTTTCGCTGTGCGGCCCTCACGCTCCTTTTTCCGAGAAAAGGAGGAGGGGTGGAGAACGTCGTACTACCCTCGTTTGGGCCCGAGTTCCAACGGTCTTCGGTGAGCTGCTAACGGGGGAATTCGAGTGAGAACCCGTGCCCCGTTCGTTAGGGGTCGGCTAGTGGCCCAGAGGCGCCCTCAAAAATGCCAAGAAGTGGTCGTGTGGATCTCGATTCCCTTCGACAGGATTCGAGGGCTCGATGCCTCCCCCGGAGGGATTCCTACGACGACCTTCTCCTTCGGCCTCGAATACGTCCTAGGGTGCCTCGAGAGCGTGGCTCAAGCCCTTGGCCATGTACGGGCGCACCCTGGGTCGTCCCTAACTCTGTTGCTCGAGGACAGCTGTCGAACCCTGTTCAAGGGCCAGCTTTCGCTCCCTCGAGACTTATTGCGGGCTTCGGGCCCATTTTTGCGGTCGGGACCCCGAGCCTCGCACGCACAAGGTCAATCAGAGTCCCGGCCGTCTTTCACGACCCTCACGCTCCTTTTCCGAGAAAAGGAGGAGGGGTGGAGAACGTCGTACTGCCCTCGTTTGGACCCGAGTTCCGACGATCTCCGGTGAGCTGCTAGCGGGGGAATTCGAGTGAGAACCCATGCCCCGTTCGTTAGGGGTCGGCTAGTGGCCCGGAGGCGCCCTCAAAAATGCCAAGAAGTGGTCGTGTGCATCTCGATTCCCTTCGACAGGATTCGAGGGCTCGATGCCTCCCCCGGAGGGATTCCTACGACGACCTTCTCCTTCGGCCTCGAATACGTCCTGGGGTGCCTCGAGAGCGTGGCTCGAGCCCTTGGCCATGTACGGGCGCACCCTGGGTCGTCCCTAACTCTGTTGCTCAAGGGCAGCTGTCGAACCCTGTTCGAGGGCCAGCTTTCGCTCCCTCGAGACTTATTGCGGGCTTCGGGCCCATTTTTGCGGTCGGGACCCCGAGCCTCGCATGCACGAGGTCGATCAGAGTCCCGGCCGTCTTTCGCGACCCTCACGCTCCTTTTCCGAGAAAAGGAGGAGGGGTGGAGAACGTCGTACTGCCCTCGTTTGGACCCGAGTTCCGACGATCTCCGGTGAGCTGCTAGCGGGGGAATTCGAGTGAGAACCCGTGCCCCGTTCGTTAGGGGTCGGCTAGTGGCCCGGAGGCACCCTCAAAAATGCCAAGAAGTGGTCGTGTGGATCTCGATTCCCTTCGATAGGATTCGAGGGCTCGATGCCTCCCCCTGAGGGATTCCTACGACGACCTTCTCCTTCGGCCTCGAATACGTCCTGGGGTGCCTCGAGAGCGTGGCTCGAGCCCTTGGCCATGTACGGGCGCACCCTGGGTCGTCCCTAACTCTGTCGCTCGAGGGCAACTGTCGAACCCTGTTCGAGGGCCAGCTTTCGCTCCCTCGAGACTTATTGCGGGCTTCGGGCCCATTTTCCACTTACCTGGGGATATTCGTCCGCGGATCCCTCCCTCGTTCGTTAGCCGGGCGCGTCTTTTGGGGAGGCGAGATCGGCGCGGTAGTGGGCGACGTGGCGTGTGGTCACGACGTGGGGACGGCCACGTGCCCGACTCCTGCGAGATGTAAGGAAACGGTTAGGTGAGCGCATTTAATGCGGGAAACTGTTCCTACCTTCTCGCGCGGCCGTTGGGCTTCCGTCTGGGCATATAAAGTTAAGGCCTAGGGGTCTGCGTTCCCCACCGGTCCCTTGCGTTCCTGCAATCCTTTGCCTTAGACATCCCTTGCCATATCACGTTCCCCGCCCGTATCGCCGCCGCCACCGCATCCTTTCCTTCCATCCCCCTTTCGACGACATCGATGGCAGGAAAGAGCCAGATCCTTCCCGCCGACGACTGGGCCGCCTCCTCGGTGACGGAGAGGAGGTTGGAGGAGTTGGTCGAGGACGGGCTGCTGCGGCCGAGGACGAGCTTGTCGCAGCCGGAGTGGATGGCGCCGTCCCCTGCCCATCGGGAGCCGGTGCCCCCTGAAGGGTACGTGGTGAGCTTCGTCAGCTTCCACGAGCGGGGGTTTGGCGTGCCAGCGTCGGTCTTCATGCGCGCGCTCCTCCACTACTACCAAGTGGAGCTTCACCATCTTTCCCCCAACGCCGTCGCGCAGGCTGCCATCTTCGCGGCGGTCTGTGAGGGCTACCTTGGGGTGGAGCCGCAGTGGAACCTGTGGCTTCACCTTTTCAAGGCTGAGCTCTTTGCCAAGAGGGCAGGGGAGAAGGGCGTCCTATGCGTGGCTCGAGTGGGGAGCTGCGTGCTGCAGGTGAGGTCGGGTCGGGCGGATCTGTATATCCCGGCCCGCCTCATCTCTTCGAATAGTGGGTGGCACGATGGTTGGTTCTACCTTCGCAATGACAGAAATCAGTTGCCGAGGTACACCGGCCGCATGCTGACTGCTCGAGAGGAGCGCTGGTCGTACGGAGTGCCGGAGGCCGAGAAGCCGCGCTTGGACCCGCTGCTGGCGGCGCTGCAGCAGCTTCGCCTTCGGGGCTTGACGGCTGCGGCGGTGGCAGCGACCTTCCATCGCCGCAGAGTGATGCCGCTGTGCCGGCGTCGTCTCCGTCTGGACCAGATGACTCCGGAGGCAAATCTGGAGGGGACCCGGATGTCCCATGAATCCCTTGCCCTCGAGGAGGTCCTCCGACGAGCGCGCCGGATGGTTGGGAACTTCAAGGCAGAGGAGGCCAACCGGGTTCCCATGAGGCCTACCGAAGGGTTCGAGCCCGTGGTACGTATCCCGGGGCTGAGGTGTTGCTATTTTCGTTTATCTATGGATTTCGCTGATGTGGTCGAGACCGGCGTATAGGATCTGTCGGCGTTGCGGGAAACGCGTCCGCCAGTCCCGGAGGACCGGCCCGCCCAGGAGGCTCGACGCCTACATGCTTCCAAGAAGAAGCAGACCAAGGAGACGGCCAAGAAGTGGGCGATCCGCAAGGCCAAGGAGGCGGAGGCATTGAAGAAGCTTCGACGCCAGCAGACCATCGACGGGGTTCCCCTGGCGCCGTCGCCTTCCGAGACAGTCTCGGGGGAGGACGACGACAGCAGCGGTGAAGACGACGATGCCCTGTCGCGATATGAGATCGCGACTAGGCTTGGGGACCTTCCCGACATTCGCCCCCTGCTGGAGCCCATCGGGGGGGCGTCCACCTCGGTCGTCGTAGTCGAGGAGCCCGAGGGGAAGAAGGCGGAGAAGGAGACGGGCCCCTCGACGGGAGGGGCCGTTTTACCCCGGACCCAGCGAGAGGGGTCGACGGGGACGTCCTTACCAGCCGGGGCCCCGCAAGCTCCGGCAGGGGCGGGGACGGCGGTACCGGCGTCGTCATTGGCGGTGGCGTCGGCAGGCGTAAGAACCCGAGGCCAGCTGGCCTCGGAAGCACAGAGGGCGCAGGGTGGTGCGTCGGCCGGGGTTCCTAGGAGCGCTCGGCCTGCTGGTGAGACTGTCGCGAGGCCACCAGCGGCCGTCCCGGGAGGCTCGAGCCGCGCGGGGTCGAGGCACTTGGTGCCGATTTCCGGGTAAGTATCTCAGCTTGGTCGTCCTGCTTTTCTCTAGATCCGTTGGCTGACGTTTCTTCTCACTTTGCAGGCTAAAGCGGAAGGCGGAGCCGATGGGGCTTACCCCCGTGAAGTCGCTGCGGGCCAGCGCCGTTGTCCTCAACAGGACGGCGGAACAGGATGCGGCCTGGGTCCGGGAGGTCGAGGCCGCGAAGGGGCGCCTACGACAACGACAGGGGTCAGCCGACACCACGGTGGTTGCCGGCCCGGAGCCTGCCGCCGAGGGGTCCGAACCGGCAAAGGCGACGGCGCTTGATGTGGTCGAGGCGGGGACGGCCGAGGCTGCCGTTGCGGTTGCGACGGGCGAGGCACCCGTCCACGACGCGGAGCGGGCGGGTGCTGACGTGACCATGAAGGAGGTCGCGTCGGTGTTGGGGCAAGAGGCGGCCCTGGTGAGGGGGTCACGGCCGCAACAAGACCCGTTGGGCGAGCCAGCGGGCACGGTGGAGGGCGGGGTGGTCGAGCCCCTAACCGGAGCATTGGAAGAAGAGGCGCCGGCTCCGGAGGTGCTGACGGTCGAGGCGCGGATACCGGAGCCGTCGTCAGTCGAGGCGCCGGCTCCGGAGGCGCTAGCGGTCGAGGGTGCTCGCCCTCACGCTCCCCTCGACGATATCCCCCTGGACAAGGGGAAACAAGCGATGGGGGTCGAGGGGGGTGAGGTCGCGGACTAGGCCGGTGTCGCGACGGCCATTGGAGAGGTGGATACCATGGGCGAGGCCGGTCCTTCCGCGGGACCGGGAGACGCCCCGGTCGGGTCGTCCTCATCGTGGCCCGACATCGCCGCGCTGGCAATAGCGCGGGCCGAGACGGAGCTGCCGAGGTGGGGGGGACCGTCCCTTCAGTTCAGGGACGCTACGAACCCCGACGCCGAGCCCATCTTTGTCCTGAGCGACAAAGATGAAGTGCACCGATGGGAATACCTCGAGGGCGTCCGCCAGCACCTTGACTGGTTGCTCCGAGTGGCGTCCGGTGCTGTGCGAAGTATGGGGGATGCCACCGAGGTATGATCGACCCGTCGGCTTTCTTGATGTGTTTTTTTTCTTGGATTTGTGACCTTTTCGAATTACGTTTAGGAGCTGAAGGAGTACTCCCGCCGCAAGTCGCTCTTCATCCGGGACGAGAGTGGCGTGTGGGGCGCGCTGTCCCAGCAACGGGTTCTGGTCGAGGAGGCCCAGAAACGGCTATCCGATCGGAACGCCGAGATGGCTGAGCTGCGCGTCGCATATGCCGTGGTGAAAGAAGAAGCGACGCAGGCGCGGGCGGCCGAGGCCATGATGCGCACTGGCCTGGACAAGGCTCGGGAGGAGGCTGCCCAGGCGCGCAGGGATCTTGAGCTCTTGTCTGCGCGGGTGAAGGAGCTCGAGGAGGATGTTTCCCAGGTCAGCCTTCAGCGCGACACCTTCAACGCCGAGATCACGACGCTGAAGGGAGCCATCCAAGAGAAGGACGCAGCTCTCGAGTCTGCTTGGCAGGAGATCGGGGCGCTAAAGGCGGCCATCCGTGACAAGGACAGCGCCTTCCTGGGGCTCGAGCGAACGTGCGGGGGGCTCCGCGATGAGGTCGTGGGCCTGTAGACCCACATCGAGGGTAAGTGTGATTGTTATAGTCATGACGTTGAAGGCCCCGCGTTGGGTATTAATTTGCTTGTCGTGTTTCAGAGCTGCAGAGAGATAATCGAGCGGCCCAATCTTCTGCCAACTCCTTCTAGAGCCTCCTCGAAGCCGAGATCCGGAGGACCCAACTTCTCCAGGGCGCGATCACCACCGTATGCGATGGCCTGGGGGTCGAGCCCGACGCCGACACCGGGGAAGATGTTCCGGGGAACTCCTTCGTCCGCCAGATGGTGGCGCTGGGCCGCCTTGCCCGGGAGAAGATACGGGACGGCCTCCATCACGGCGTGAAGAGGGCGCTGGCCATCGTCCGTTCAGAGTTTGTGTTTGACATGAATCTCGTCGCTGAGGGCTTCATCACAGACCCAGATCGGACAGACAAGGAGAACGTGGATGCTTGCGTGGAGCTGATCGAAGCCGCCGAAGAGCCTGGAAGCCGTCTGGCCTCGCTTTTTGAAGCTGAGGTGGTTCCGCCTGCCGACGACGAGGGCCTGTGAGCCAAATCTGGGCATGAAGGCCCATGTAATAAGTTAGTATTTCGAATTTTGATCGTGGTGGCCGCGGAGGCCTTAAAGACTCGAAACATAAACCGGTTCGCGGTTGATTCAGTTTTACTCGAGCTTTTCTTCCCTTTATCGTTCGGATTGTGTTCTCGCGTGTTTTACTTAGCGCGCAGCTACATCCTTTGGCGTAAGGGAGCGAGTGGAGGTACCGTAGCCTCGGAGGCGTAAGTGATCTCACGGCTCAACTGCCCTCGAGCTTCAGGGTGATGTTGCGGCCTAGTAAATCGTGTGAGAGCCTGATCTAAGCGACAGGGGGTATGTTCTTTTTTAATTTTAGGAACCGTTGTTTAGATTTTCTCAGCGTGAAGGCGTACCTCTAAAAGGCGTAAGGGGTGAGTGGAGGTACCGTAGCCTCGGAGGCGTAGGTGATGCTCCAGACTCGAGAGCCCTTTCGAACCTTAGGGTGCTCTTTCAGCGAAGTCGGTCTAAGAAGCGGTTCTTAAATTTAAAAAAAGAGCATAAGTTTTTTCGGGGACCGGGGGTTCCCCCCTTGTAGCCCCCGAGGGAGGGTCGACTCTGGGAGTGCAGGGTCGATCCTTCCTTATTACGAAATGAAAGTTTGAACATCGCTGTATTCTTTATTGACGAAAAAGGAAATACAGAGCCTCGAGGCTTTTTAAGGAAAGAAGCGACGTAGCTGTTCGATGTTCCAAGCGTTGGTGAGGATTTCGCCCTTTTCGTTGGATAGCTTGTAGGTGCCCGGCTTTAGCACTTCTGCGATGATGTACGGCCCTTCCCATGGTGGTGTGAGCTTGTGCCGTCCCTTGGTGTTCTGGTTCCGCCGTAGCACCAAGTCGCCGACGTTGAGGTCACGCTTGCGGACGTGTCTGTCGTGGTAGCGTCGGAGACTCTGCTGGTACCTGGCAGAGTGCAACAGAGCCACATCTTGGGCTTCCTCGAGCTGGTCGAGGGCGTCCTGTCTTGTGGCGTCGTTATATCTTTCGTTGTATGCCTTCAACCTTGGGGATCCGTATTCTATATCGGTTGGTAGCATAGCCTCAGACCCGTAGACTAAGAAGAACAGAGTGAACCCCGTGGCTCGACTCGGCGTTGTTCTTAGGCTCCACAGGACCGAGGGTAGCTCGACAGCCCATCTTTTGCCATGTTTGTTTAATTTGTCAAAGATTCTAGGCTTCAGGCCTTGTAGGACCATGCCGTTGGCACGTTCCACCTGACCGTTTGTTTTTGGATGAGCCACGGCAGACCAGAGCACTCGAATGTGGTGGTTGTCGCAGAAATCCAAAAACTTTTTGCCAGTGAACTGGGTGCCATTGTCTGTGATGATACAGTTGGGGACCCCAAAGCGATGAACAATGTTAGTGAAGAAGAGTACAGCTTGCTCGGACCTGATGCTGGTGATAGGGCGGGCCTCGATCCACTTGGAGAATTTGTCGATTGCGACGAGCAAGTGGGTGAAGCCGCCAGTCGTCCTTTTTAGTGGTCCGACAAGGTCAAGCCCCCAAACGGCAAACGGCCAAGTGATGGGGATGGTTTGCAGGGCATGCGCCGGAAGATGGGTTTGTCTCGCATAGTACTGACAGCCCTTGCAGGAGCGTACTAGCTTGACAGCGTCGAAGACCGCGGTCGGCCAATAGAATCCTTGTCGATAGGCGTTTCCGACGAGGGTTCGAGGTGCTGCGTGGTGACCGCAAGCCCCCGAGTGAAGATCACCGAGCAGATTCCTGCCTTGCTCTTTTGTGATGCAATGTTGGAGGATACCAGTAGGGCTACGGCGGTAGAGCTCTCTGCTGTCGCCCATGATCACAAAAGTTTTGGCCCGACGTGCGATCCGTCGAGCCTCAGTCTTATCCAAGGGGAGGTCCCCTTGGCCAAGGTAGTCGAGGTACGGAATACGCCAGTCAGGCTCGAGGTCAGACGGTGGCGTTAGGTCTTCCACCTGCATGGCTTCAGCCCCGGTCGAGGGGGCTTCTGCCTCAGGTGGAGGGTCGAGCGACGCCCCATCGACCCCCCCGTCTGGCCTGAGGTCGACGGATGGGTGCTGAAGGTCTTTCGCGAAGACGTCCGGTGGAACCGTGGCTCGACTGGACGTGATTTTTGCCAGTTCATCAGCGGCCTCATTATACCTGCGTGCGATGTGGTTGAGCTCGAGGCCGTGAAACTTGTCCTCGAGGCGCCGTACTTCTTGGCAGTAGGCTTCCATCTTGGGGTCACGGCAGCTCGAGCTCTTCATGACCTGATCGATCACGAGTTGGGAGTCGCCTCGGACGTCGAGGTGTCGGACCCCAAGCTCGATGGCGATTCTCAACCCCGTGACGAGTGCCTCGTACTCGGCGACGTTGTTAGACACAGGGAAATGAAGCCGGACGACGTAGCGCATGTGAACCCCGAGGGGTGAGACGAAGAGCAAGCCCGCGCCTGCTCCCGTTTTCATTAATGACCCATCGAAGTACATGGTCCACAGCTCCACCTAGAGCTGTGCAGGGGGGAGTTGTGTGTCAGTCCACTCGGCCAGAAAATCTGCTAACACCTGTGACTTGATAGCTTTTCGTGGCGCATAGGATAATGCCTCGCCCATGAGCTCGACCGCCCATTTGGCAACCCTACCCGAGGCTTCCCGGTTCTGGGCTATCTCTCCCAAGGGGAAAGAAGAAACCACAGTAATCGGGTGACCCTCGAAGTAGTGTCGGAGCTTGCGCCGTGTCAAGATGACAGCATATAGCAGTTTCTGGATCTGTGGGTATCGACACTTTGTCTCTGAGAGCACCTCGCTAACGAAATAGACCGGCCTCTGGACGAGCAAGGTGTGTGCCTCCTTGGCCCGTTCGACAACCAGGGCAGCACTGACTACTTGTGATGTCGCGGCGACATAGAGTAGGAGTGGTTCCCCTAGGGTTGGAGGGACGAGGATCGGTGAGTTAGAGAGGGTGGCTTTCAGTTTCGTGAGAGCCTCCTCAGCCTCAAGGTTCCAGGAAAAATGGTCCGATTTCTTCAAGAGACGGTACAGAGGGAGTGCTTTTTCGCCGAGGCGCGAAATGAAACGGCTGAGTGCCGCCAAGCAACCTGTGACCCTCTGTACGCCTTTTAGATCTCGGATGGGGCCCATCTTGGTGATTGCAGAGATTTTTTCAGGGTTGGCCTCGATGCCGCATTTAGATACGATAAACCCTAAAAGCATACCTCGTGGGACGCCGAAGACACATTTCTCTGGATTGAGTCTGATGTTTTTTGCCCTGAGGCACCTGAATGCAACGTCGAGGTCGCTGACCAGATCGTCGGCTTGTTGGGTTTTGACCACGATATCGTCGACGTAAGCTTCGACGGTCGACCCAATGTGCTTTCCGAAAACATGTTGCATGCATCGCTGGTACGTTGCCCCCGCGTTCCGTAGACCGAAGGGCATCGTAACGTAGCAATACATGCTGAATGGGGTGATGAATGAAGTCGCGAGCTGGTCGGACTCCTTCATTTTGATTTGGTGGTAGCCGGAGTATGCATCTAAGAATGAGGGAGTTTCACATCCCGCAGTGGAATCAACGATTTGATCAATGCGTGGCAAAGGAAAGGGAACTTTCGGACATGCTTTATTTAAACCGGTATAGTCTACGCACATCCTCCATTTCCCACTCTTTTTCCTAACTAATACAGGATTAGCTAGCCACTCGAGATGATGAACCTCCTTGATGAACCCGGCCTCTAACAGTTTGTGTATTTCCTCGCCGATGACCCTGCGCTTCTCCTCATCGAAGCGGCGCAGGCGTTGCTTCACCGGTTTGGATCCGGCCTGGATCTCCAAGGCATGCTCGGCGACCTCCCTGGGTATGCCTGGCATATCCGAGGGACTCCACGCAAAGATGTCGACGTTCGCGCGGAGAAAGTCGACGAGCACTGCTTCCTATTTAGGATCGAGGGTGGCACTGATGCTCAGTGCCCTTCCCTTGGGATCAGCGGGGTCGAGGGGTACGAGTTTGACATCTTCGGCGGGCTCAAAGTTGCCGGCATGGCGTTTTGGGTCGGGAATCGTATTGGCGAGACCGTCGAGGTCTGCAGCCAAGATTGTCGACTCAAAAACAGCCTCGCCGTGCTCGACGCACTCGACGTCGCACTCGTAGGCATGTTCATACGAGGGCCCTACAGTGATGACACCGTTTGGGCCAGGCATTTTGAGCTTGAGGTAGGTGTAGTTCGGGATCGCCATAAACCTGGCGTAGCATGGGCGCCCCAGGATAGCGTGGTACGTTCCACGGAATCCGACCACTTCGAAAGTGAGAGTTTCCTTTCGAAAGTTGGCCGGTGTGCCAAAGCAAACAGGCAGATCGACCCGCCCGAGGGGTTCCGCCTGTTTCCCTGGCACGACTCCGTGGAAGCCCCCGACACTAGGCTAGAGGCGCGCTCTGTCGACCCCCAGGAGGTCGAGGGTCTGAGAGTAGATAATGTTGAGGCTACTTCCGCCGTCCATGAGCACCTTGGTGAGGCGTGTGTTGGCGATGACGGGGTCAACGACGAGTGGATAGACCCCTGAGTTGGGGACGTAGTCCGGGTGGTCATCACGGTCGAAAGTGATGGCCACCGCGGACCAATCAAGGAAGCGGGGTACTGCCGATTGTACGGAGAAGACCTCGCGCCGTTCTCGCTTGCGCTGGCGCGCAGAGAGGCAGGTTGAGGGCCCTCCGTAGATCATGAAGCAGTCGTGGATCTCGGGAAATTCTCCGTCCTTGTCGTCACCCTTAGGGTCCTCCTTGTCGTCCTTCTTGGCGTCGGCACCGCCGAAGTACCTGCGCAGCATGTGACAATCCTCGAGGTTATGGTTAGTGAGTCCCTTGTGGTAGGGACACGGCTCTTTGAGCATTTTGTCGAAGACGCCCCCGCCGAGGGGCCCTCGAGGTTTCTTGTGCTTGGTAGCAGCGACGAGCTCGTCGGCCGGGGCCTCGAGCTTGCCCTGCTGGCCTTTCTTCTTCTTGCAGTTGTTTCTCTTGGGGCCTCAGGTGGAACTCACGGGATCGTCGACCTTCTGCTCCCCCCTTTCCGAGTCGCCGCCAAAGATTACACCAACCGCCTCCTCGCCGGCGGCGAAGTTGGTGACGATATCCATCAATCCGTTGGCAGTGAGTGGGGTGTTACGACCCAACTCTCGGACCAACTTCTTACAGGTGGTGCCAAAGAGGAAGGCCGTAATTACGTCGGAGTCGGTGATGTTGGGGAGCTCGGTACGCTGCCGGGAGAAGCGTCGGATGTAGTCTCGGAGGGATTCATCTGGTTTCTGCTTGCAGCTCCGGAGGTCCCACGAGTTGCCGGGGCGCATGTAGGTCCCCTTGAAATTTCCCTCGAACACCCTCACGAGATCGTCCCAGTCGTGGATCTGCCGAGGTGGGAGATCCTCGAGCCAGGCTCGGGCGGTGTCGGAGAGGAACAGGGGGAGTTGTCGAATGATGACCCAGTCGTCAGTGGCCCCGCCCAACTGACACGCCAAGCGGAAATTGGCGAGCCAAAGTTTGGGTTTGGTTTCGCCGTTGTACTTGGTGAGAGTCGTGGGGGGGCGGAACCGAGCCGGGGGCACCGTCTCACGGATTGCCTTACTGAAGACCCGAGGACTCGGGGGCTCGGGTGAAGGGCTACGATCTTCCGAGCTGTCGTAGCGTCTGCCCCTATGGACGTGGTAGCCTCGAGCCACACCGTCACCGTGCTTGCGCGTGCGGCGCTCGACGATGTTGCCACGGGTGTCTTGAGGCTCGCGGTCGTTGTTGGTGGGCTCAGGGGCCGGTGCTACCCGGTTTCGCCGGGCAGGCTCGGGGTGAACCGAGGCTTCTCTCTCCTGTCGGGAAGGCTCGAGGATCCGCTCCGAGGCTGCCTCGCGTCGCCTCGAGGCAGAGCTCTCGGCCTGCTGCATGGCGGCGGTCTCGAGGAGTTCTCGGATTTCATCTCGAGCCCGACGGGCGTCGGGGTTTGACGGCTCGGGCATGTTGCGAAGGAGCATGGCGGCGGCGACGACGTTTTTGTTGGCTCGAGCAAAAACCGGGGGGTCGACCGCCCGGTCCTCATCGATGCGACGGTTGACGTCGCGAGCTCTCTCGCGAGCTCTCCCGCCAAATGCGTGTTCCGCACGCTCACGCTCGAGAGTTTGCTGGAGAAGATCTAGGTTTTCCCGTTCCTCGTCAAGCTGGTCCTGCAATTCGCGAATCTGTTCGAGCTGCGCCCCTTGATCCGCAAGGGACTGACGCTCGTCTCGCTCGGCAGGAAGCTCGACGTGAGGGGCGTGTGCCTTCCTTCGACCGGCTCTTCGTCCTCTGATTCCGAAGTGCTTTCAACGTCGATGTTGAAGCACTCGCGAGTCGGATCATAGGTGTCGTCAGCCGAGTCGGAGTCAGGGGCGCCAAAGTAGTAATATGACGGGGGAATATGTGGCCGTTGCCAACCGTCACCGAGGTAGCGATGTGGAGAAACAGCCACACGGGGCTCTGTTTTCGGTGTCTCCGTAGAGTCCCGATAATCAGAAGCCGGCGTGGACGCGACGAGGTCCAGAGTGGAGCGTAGATGGTGCCCGGGGAGTTCCTCATAAGCACTCATGCGAGTGCTCACGGAGGATGCATACACCCGGGCAGCCGAGTCTAGTCCAAACGGGAACGGTGATGGGGATGTCGCTACCTGTGGCGAAATAGATGCTACGGACAGTGGTGTCTCACCGGACGGGGGAGCGGCGGGATTCTCCGTCGGCACGCCACCCTCAGCCAGGCTCGTCCTTCCCAAATCTTCTAAAAGGAGATCTAGGCTGGCGCCTAGCTGGGGGGTGCCGGACCGGGGGACCCCATCGCCCTCCGCCAGGTGGAGACAGTGGTTGTACCGGGCTCGTCGTCGTCGGGCGGCCCGCGCCCGCCTGGAGTGACGGTGCCGGTGGATTGCTCCCCCGGGCTGGGAGAGCTCGTAGTCCTCGTCGGTTGGGTGCCTGGACGGAAGTAGGACCATGTCGTAGCCAGAGCCGAGCGACATGAACTCCAAACTCCCAAACCAGATCACCGTGGCCAACGGAATCGGACGTTCGGGGTCAGCCATCCAGGAAAAAAGGCGAGAAAGCGACGTTTGCACGCAGCGATCCCCTACCTGGCGCGCCAACTGTCAGTGTTCGGACCCACGGGGGTCCTAAACCAACGAGTAAATGCTGCGTGTCTCTTTCCTAGATGGTGATGCAAGGAGAACACACGGGGGTTTATCCTGGTTCGGGCAAAAGAAGGCCCTACGTCCAGTGGGGGGAGATGTTTGTATTTCCTTGCACCGAGGTGCTCGTGTAGGGGTTACAAGCATGCGAGAGAGGGTGTCGAGCCCAAGTCTCAAAGAGAAAAGAGGAAAAAGGTGGTTGCTTGAGATGTCGATCTTCTGTTTTGTGTTTTTTTCGTTCCGTCTCCCTCCCCCCGTTGAACCCTGGCCTGCCCTTTTATAGGGTGAGGGGAGACCAAGACGACGGGGAGCCTTGAGGTGATGCCTTATCGATTCTTGTTGAGTTGACTGTAGCGACGTGCCTTGGGAATGGCCGGCCATCCCCGGACACCCTGACGTTGTGGGGGACAAGATGGCGAAATGACCCAGAGCGCCATGCCATACCGTCCTTTGAACTAAGTCGAGCGTCGGGGCTGGGTCGAGGCCGGGTCGAGGCCGGATGGATAAGGCCGAATCCCCGATATCGCGGAGAACGGGTCTTGTCTTATCCTCCCTCGAGGGTGATTGATGGTGAACAGTGCGTGATAAGGTGGGTATAGTGACGGGTTTCACCTCCCATCACGGGATGGGCGGTAAAACAGTGAGATCTGACACGGGTATTGTTCCCACGTCGATCCTGGCCGCAGCCATGCCGGTAGGTGGTAGTAGGTAACCGCATTGAATGCTATGGCTTTTGTCCTGGGGTAGGCAAAGAAAAGGTGTCGAGGTGCTCGATCCGGGCTCACGCGAGTCGGAGTTCTCCCCAGCGGGCGGTCGAGCCTCGCGCGGGTCAGAGCGCTGTCGAAGTACCTTGCGGCACGGGATGGGGCGCGGTCGAGGCGACCCGTCGAGCGGGCCTCGTACGAGTCGGAGCCGGGGCGTGGTCGAGGCGCCCCGTCGAGCGAGCCTCGTACGAGTCGGAGCCGGGGTGCTGTCGAGGCGCCCCGTCGAGCAGGCCTCGTACGAGTCGGAGCCGGGGCGCGGTCGAGGCGCCCCGTCGAGCGGGCCTCGTACGAGACTGACTGGGTACGCGGTCGAGGTGGCTATATTTTATTGCGGTTTCGGTCGTGTTAGTTTTATGGCGATAGGTGCGGGTACCCCCGTACTGTTGGTACCGATAAAATCTTTTGAGCCTAATTAGTCCATGATTGGACACAAATTGCCAAATAAAACGAAAAGTGCTACAGTAGCCGAACCTAAACTTTTTCACCAACTAAACAAGCCCTAAATTTTTCCTCAAATTTTACTGTGCAAAAAAAAGATTCTCTTTCACATCAAAATAACGGCACATGCATGAAGTATTAAATGCAGATGAAATCAAAAACTAATTGCACAGCTTATTTGTACTTTGCGAGACGAATCTTTTGAGCCTAATTAGTCAATGTTTGGACAAAAATTTACAAATACAAACGAAATATTACAGTAAAGAATATGTTACTATGCAAATTTTGGACCTCCCAAATCAGGCCAACTAAGGCACCGTTTAGTTTGGGTGTTAAAGTTTAACAAATACTGTAGCACTTTCGTTATATTTGATAAAAAGTTTTCAATCTTGGACTAATTAGACTTAATAGATTCGTCTCGTAAATTACTCCTAATCTGTACCGACATGTATGCAATTAGTCTATATTTAGTACTTTATGCATCTGAGAGAACATTGATATGATGAGAGTTAAATTTTAACTCCTCCAAACCAAACGGGGCCTAAGGCCCTGTTTGGTTACATGAGGTTAAAGTTTAACTCTCATCACATCAATGTTCCCTCAAATGCATAGAGTATTAAATATAGACTAATTACATGTATATCGGCACATATTAAGAGTAATTTACGAGACAAATCTATTAAACTTAATTAATCTAAAATTAAAAAATTTTTGTCAAATAAGACGACGGAGTTCGTTAAACTTTTAACACCCCAACCAAACACCGCTAGACACGGCCTTGGCCTCGGCGCACGGCAGGCTGACGGCGGGCGGTGTCAGATAGGCGTAGGCGACTAGGCGCAGCAGAGGCGGGACGGGACGGGGTCGGAGGGGACATGACGGGCGCCATCAATTTGCTTGTGGTTCCAGGGCCAGAGACGCGGGCGACTAGCCGGACTAGGGGCTGGTTTAGATCCAAAATTTTTGGCAAAATGACACTGAAGCGCTTTTCGTTGTTATTTGATAAATATTGTTTAATTATGGTCTAATTAGGCTTAAAAGATTCGTCTCGTCCATTTCGCCTAAACTGTTTAATTAGTTTTATTTTTTTTATCTATATTTAATGCTTCATGCATGTGTCAAAGATTCGATGTGACAGGGAATCTAAAGGCCTAAGGGCTAGTGGCATCCATTGTTCCATGCACCATAAAACCCTTGGCCGCGCAGCGCAGCGCAGCACAGGCACAGGCACAGCCGTTTGGCTTCGGGCCTTGCTGGGTCCTGAAAATTTCTGGGACACATTATCGTAGTAATTTCGTTGTTATTTAATAAATATTATCTAATCTTAAATTAACTATTCGTAGGCTTAAAAAATTCATCTCGTGAATTTTATCTAAACTGTGTAATTAGTTTTATTTTTTTATTTATATTTAATGTTGTGTCCAAAGATTCGAGTGACAGGGAATCTGAAAAATTTTGCAAAATTTTCTGAGAACCAAACAAGGCCTCATATTCGGAGGTGACTTTCCCGGCATCGTTCCTTTTGGGGTGTGTTTAGTTCGCGAAAATTTTTGATTTCGGTGAGTGTAGTATTTTTGTTTGTATTTGTCAATTAGTGTCCAATCATAGATTAATTAGGCCCAAAAGATTCATCTCGTAGTTTTTTATGAAACTGTATAATTAGGGCGTGTTTGGTTAGTTTTTGTTAAAGTTTAACTCCCATCACATCAATGTTCCCTCAAATGCATGGAGTACTAAATGTAGACTAATTGCATGCATGTCGACACAGATTAGGAGTAATTTACGAGACGAATCTATTAAGCCTAATTAGTCCAAGATTGGAAACTTTTTGTCAAATAAGACGAAAATGCTACAGTGTTTGTTAAACTTTAACACCCAAACCAAACACCCCCTTAGTTTTTTATCTACATTTAATGCTCCATGTATGTGTCCAAACATTCGATGTGACAGAGAATCGTGAAATTTTTTGGGAACTAAACATGACAATTTGGCAGATGCTATTACCGACGGAGTATGTTGGTTCACTGTGAGAGAAAAAACTATTTTTTCGTTGAAAAGTAGCGCCGAAGAACAGAGAATACAACCATTTAGAACGTGGAAATCTTTTTTCTATGTTTCGTCCGTGAAAACGATCTATTTTTTTCTGAAACAAAAAATGATCTGATGATTTTGTTATAAAACTCCTACAGTAATTATATTCGAAGATCGTCCTAAAAGGCTAAAACTGGCTTAAAGCCAGATGCAGGAACGGGTTGAGGCCGCCATGTGTGGTTGTGCAAAAGGAGGATGTGAATTCCCAGAATTGGCAGCAAATTTCCGTTCTTTTTTTCCCCCCAGAAAGGATCATGATCTCAAGATCATGAGAAGGAAATTTCCAATGGCCTTTGTGTTGTCGCTACTGCATCTCTTTTCTGTGCATGACTTTTTCTTTCTCTTGTGTCGCGTGTGATGACCAGAAGGGAAAAAAAAATGGCTCGTGGCCTCGTGCCACGTGACTGGTCCCTGCTGGTCCCACTTCCTGACAGTCCTCTATCCTGCTCGGCCTCTCTCAGGCTATCCGCACTCATGGACCTCTATATTCATCCTCTATACGTCCTAGTCAGCAAGATTCTCTCCTCTATACTCAATTCTCCCGCACTCATCTATCCTCTATATCATCCTCTATCCACTCTATCCACTATGGGACCCACTTGTCACTTTATCTAAATATATCCATGTGTGATCTAGTTTTGAAGGATTTATTGAGATGAATTTAACGGTGCAATCAAAATTTAATTTGGATTTTTGGTTTGTGAGTTATAGCATTTTTTCCTTTGTTTAACTAGTGGGGGCCCGCCACTGCCCACTATAGAGTAAACACTGTACTACTCTAAATATAGAGTGAGAGAAATAATAGAGTATCGTTTTAGAGTACCCAGTGCAGCAGTTTTTACTCTATATTCATACTCTAAAACTTTAGAGTATCGTTTAGAGTATGCCACTGCGAGCAGTCTCAGTGACTCATCAGCCAGGCAGGCTGTGGCTGCATATCTGCATGCATGTACATGTACTGTTGCGGTTACTGCTCCGTTGATCCGTTCGTACTGGAGTATCACTAGTACACTACCACTGCCAACACTACCACTGCCAGGTCCCGTACGTAATGTACTCTGGTACGAGTTAAAGTAACGTCTCGTCTGTGGTGCGGCACAATGCTGATGCATCCACGATCCATCTAGCCCACCTCACAGTCACAGATTTGATTCAGGCTCCCCATCCTTTGCTTTGAGTTTCTGTAACTTCCTTTGGTTCTCAGGGATCGTGTGTAGAAAAAAAGAAAAAGAAAACATAGGGAACTTTTCTTCACGTTTGATTTCACACTCAAATCTCATGTCCGGAGTATCTGTATAGATTTCTGTATTTTTCATTCCTCCGTTTTGTATATATGCATTCCTATTCTATTCCTAATATCAATATATCATGTATGTATTTCTAAAATCTTAGTACACTCCAAAGGGCATTAGATTTTATACTGGAGATCAAACACGAGGACAGCGCTAGTGTGCCACCGGTGCTGCATGCAGCGTTCAGCGATAGTAGGATCATCATGCTGCTGAACAAGAACATGGGAAGGGAGGACGTAGCAGGATCAATCAAGGATATCTGCAGGCAAGGGTGCATGCCTCATCTCAAACATGACCACGCACAGGCAATGAGGCAAGGGCGCGCGGCGCCTGCTGCATATCTGATCACTCTGTTCGTTTAAAATTGAAATTTGGCTTACGCTGAAATGTTATAAGAGAAAAATATGGCTAAAAAGTAATTCAATCTTTGTTATCTGTATGCATGCATATACTGTTGCAGTTACTGCACCGTTCATCCTTCGTACTGGAAGTAGTAGCACTACACTACCACTGCCAGTGTGCCACGCTAATGTACTACAGTACTCCGTATGCATGAGTCAAAGTAACGTCTCGTCTCTTGCTATGGTGCTGCACTTGTGCTGATGCTTTCTAATTTCAACGTTCACATTCAGGCCTTTTTGGATTGTAGGGGGAAAAAACATCCACTCAAACCTCATGTCCTTTGCTTTCTAATTTTGCTGTAGTCGGTAATAAACGCCTGGAGCATCTCTGTAAATTACTGTATCTTTTTTTCATTCTTTTATTTATATGCATTTCTATTCTATTTCTGTCATGCATGTAGTATTTCTGTATGGAGTATATATATATTTATTAAAACCGGAGCTCAAACACAGGAAGGCAGCGAAGTGTGCTACCGGTGCATGAGCGTTCACAGCGCTAGGATCATCCTGCATCCCTGCTGCTGAGCAAGAATTGCTGCCATTCTGGTTCTGGTATTGGGAAGGCAGAGCAGAGCACCAAGGAACGGGCCAGTCACATGGCGTCTGCACAGTTCGACAGATCTGCCTTGGTAGCCGTGCGCTGCTGCAGCTGCAGGAACTGCCCCGGCGCAGCCGCACAGGCACAGTGCACGGCTCCGCCCAGGCGGCCACCGCCACCTCCATGCACGCAGCAATGTGTGCTACGGCCGGCTACTACGGCCCGGCTACTACGGCAGGGTGCAGGCTGCAGGGACAGAGTGGGTCTCCTGCCTCCTGCCACAGACCCACTAGGGCTTTGTTTAGATCCCAATTTGGGGAGTGCCAAATTACTATTTGGTACTGTAGCTATTTTGTTTTTATTTGGTAATAATTATCCAAATGTTGATTAATTAGGCTTAAAATGTTCGTCTCGCAAAGTACAACAAAACTATACAATTAATTTTTTATTTTATCTATATTTAGTACTCCATACATATGCCGACATTTTGATGTGACGGGAAATCTTCTTTTTGCATAGTGAATTTTGGACCCGAGAAACTAAACATGGCCTAGAGTATTAGTGGCTAGTGCCATCGCCTAGCAGAGTTGCGCGCTAGCCCAGGCCCCACGGCCCCACCCCTGAACGGCTGAGCTCAAGCCTGGTTTTGATGGCAAAAAAAAAAGTGCTAAAATTTTTTGGATAACAACTATCACGTCGAATCTTTGACATATGTATGAAGTATTAAATATGAATAAAAAAATAATTAACTGTATAGTTTGTTTGTAAATGTAAATGTCGAGACGAATCTTTTGAGCCGAGTTAGTCTATGGTTAAACAAATTTTGCCAAATAACAAAGAAAAGTGCTATAGGAATTTTTCTCCAAAAATTTTCGCAACTAATCGGGGCCTCAACTCTCAACTGCTTGGTCGTCGCGTAATGCTAAAGCAAAGCACCAAGCCGGGCAGCCGGCCGCCGGGGCCAGCTCGCTCTCCTCTTCATCCTGGACAGGTCGACCGATCTGCCGATGCTGTCCGTAAATAAAACAAGCAAAGTGTGCAAGAATAACCGCTGGATACTGGAGGTCCAAGACCAACATCAGCTGCTACATACACATACGGAGTACCTTGCTGCTTTCGTTTTTCGTTTCAACGTTGTACTATTTCGTGTCCCGTCCTAAAATAAGGCCATCTTTAGGTCTCTAACTTTAGGGCTAAATTCTACTGTGCAAAAGGAAGATTTCCCGTCAAATCAAAATGCCGGCACATGCATAGAGTGCTAAATGTAGATGAAATTAAAAATTAATTGCACAATTTTATTGTACTTTGCGAGACAAACATTTTGATCCTAATTAATCAATGTTTGGACAATTATTACCAAATAAAAATAAAATGCTACGGTGCAATACAGTGATTTAGTCATCCCCAAATTGGGGAACTAAACAAGGCCTAAACAACATTTTAGCTATAGATCTAGACAAATTTCTTGCCCCCAAAATAAGTATAAGTACTGTACTATAGAGAGCACCGATTGAGACCATTCTTACAGTGCGTTTAGTAAAGATCCAGGTTCTTATAGTTTTAGAACTTTCTAAGAATATACATGTTTTCTTAGAAAAACATATAAATTAAAATATGCTTTGAAAAATCTTATCTTTTGTGAGCAAATAACAACTTAAATGCAACCCATTTAAATTTGTTGCACCCAAAAAAGAATTTTAAACAAATAAAATACAATGGCTAGAAGAGAAGGCCGGCAGAAGAAACGGTACTAGAATCACTACGAAACCTGCATGTAGCCGATTCCGGTTCCTAGGCAAAGGAGAAACATTTTCTAGGCTGAAATGCTTCATCATTTGATCGTTTGGCACAGATTCTTGGCTTCCATGTAAGAATCCGATCGATTCTCCTATCCAAACGGGCCGTTATTCTGCATTTCTAAAAGATACCACATGTATACTACTTCCCAATCCATATAAGGATACACTATGGGATTTGTATAATTCAAACTCACTAGGTTTTGACCAAGTTTACAATCAATAGTATTAACAGTTATGTCTCATTTACTTCGAAGTATACTTCATAATCAATTTAAGAGTACTTAATTTGCATCATTAATGTTAAGTACTTTCATTCTTACGGGCTGACAATACATTCCAATCTCCATCCGTGCCTAGTACCAACCACTAGCAAATAGGGAACAATGTCGGATTTGTTTAGTAGTGGAGGAATGCAAGCCAGGCCGGACAATGCTATATAGCATAGCCTACCCAGTGGCAGATTCAACAGTGGGGCGGGGGGAGGGGCTCGAGCCCCTCCTATTGCTACTGGAGCCCTGGAGCCCCCATGAATTTTTAGGCAAAGTTCCATGGTGGAGGGGCTGAGACCCGCGATCGAGCAGCAGCCGGAGGTAGGAGACGACCTGCTATCCTGCTCGCGAGTTGGGCTGTCCACCACCATCCACCACCAATACCATTTCATGTGGCCCATAAAGTCTAGGCCCAAGACAGAAGGCCCAAATTAGAAACCCCTATGCAGTGGTCAGTGGATGGAGTCCAGGTCGAGCCAATTGAAAGGTCCTTGTTTGATTTTAGTAATTGAGTGACAACTTAGGTGGACTAATATGTGGTTATGTGAGATACATAGGCGATTAGTCCACATGTGATGGTGTCATGAAGGAGGCTATTGCACATGAGACATGACATAGAGTCATGTGACCAAGGTAGAGAAGATCAAGATGAGGCTTGGCTTGATGGACCAGTTGCTAGGGTGAAGGACAAGTTGTGATGGCTTGGCGCCGAAGGACCGAGGCAACAGTGAAGAGCAAGTGAGGTCAAGATCGATGAACCAATACGGTCACGTGATGATATGAAGTGGATTATATCATTTGTGATATGGTTGGTGCATGTGTTGCATCAACGTCGGAGGAGATGGAGTGGAATGCGCAAGACAAATGTATAACCTAGGGCATTTCTATTTCACCGGTCATAGGTGTGTAGAGAAGTTGATGACCGGGTTTAGGATAGATGGTCGTACTATTAAGAGGGACAAACTTGTTTGCATATTGGTCATCTAGTTATACTTGAGCGATCTAACTTTGCATACGTGTTAAGATCGAGTGGTGAGGCAAGTTGAGTGCCTAACTTCTTCGAGAAAATAATTGTGAAAATGCTAACACACATGCACATGGTGTTTTACACATGGTGGTGTTGGCACATTTGCAAAGGAGAAGGTGTTGGATTTGGTGTTGATCAACTTGGAGAAGAGAGAAATGTTTTTCGGTGTTCTCCAGACACTAGGATGGCTCTTGGAGTGGAATACTGCTTTGATCCATTGTGAATTGGATCAAGTGCTTTAGTGGGTGTGTAGCCCTTTGAGTAATCTTTCTAAAATGTCTAAGATCATCGAAATCGGAGTTCGGAGCTAAGAGTTATCGCCGTTTTACCGAAGAGTGGTATATGACCGGACTCGTGACCGGACGCGTCCGGTCAGCACCTGCGCGTCCGGTCAGCGCGTCCAGTTAGTGTTTTTCGCGGGCGAAAGTGACCGGACGCTGCAGCAAGTCCGGTCGCTTCGGGAGCTTACTGGAACCTCTCTGTTCGTTGTTTCGCTGCGACCTGCGCGTCCGGTCCCGTTAGTGACCTGCGCGTCCGGTCAATACAAGTTTATACGCGTGAAAACTAGCCGTTGGAGCACGCTGCTGACCTGCGCGTCCAGTCAGTTCGACTGGCATGTCCGATCGACCCGAAACTTGCCCAGTGAGGGGACTAACAACTCTATTTCGTTGTGGAGCTATAAATAGATGTTATGGCCGGCCATGGCCGACAGCTGAGCATCCTTAGGCCTTGGTGGCTTGTGTTGGTGTGCTTGGGAGCCCTCTAATTCACTTGATAGTGATCATCCGATCGAGTGAGAGATTAATTCTAGTGCGTTGCATCGTGAGGATTACATCGAGTGCCACTAGGTGATCGAGTTGCAAGGCGGTGGTGCTTGTTACTCTTGGAGGTTGCCACCTCCTAGACGGCTTGGTGGCTTGTGACTCTGTTGAAGCACGCGTAGAGATTGTGCGTGGCTCCGGAGGAGGATTTGTGAGGGGGATTGTGCTCACCCCGCGGGGATCGCGAAGAGTAACTCTAGTAAAGCTCGTGGCTTGGAGGATCCCCATCTTGAGAGTGGATGTGCGGCACCCACTGAGGGTTTGACTCTTGATAGTCAATTAGCTCGTGATCCATCAAGTTGGTGTATCGCCACAACAGGGACTAGCTTGGTGGCAACCAAGTGAACCTCGGTGAAAAATCGTCGTGTCAACATTGTGTACATCTTCTCGGTGGTTTGCTTTCGATTCACAAGCTTGTGCTTGTGTAGTTGCTCTTGTAACTAGTTTGCTTGTGTAGTTAGCTAGTTACCTTCTTGCTTGTGTAGTATAGAAGTAGTTCCCGTTACGTGGCTAATTTAGTTTGTGTAACCTTGTTAGTCATATTGCTTAGTTTGTATAGCTAAGTAATTTGCGCTATCTAGTTTGACATTAGTTGCCTTGTTATTGAGCATTGCTAGTGAGCATAGGTGGCTTCGTGCTTTTGCTTACGAGAATTGTGTAGGAGCTCCCCGGCTTTGCTAAAGAACTAGTGCATAGGTTTGTGTGACCTTGCTCTAGAATTGTTTAGGAGAACTCCTGCTAAGGAAAGCACCTTAGTTACATAATTAGGATCTTTGTGAGGTGCTTGTAAACTTAGATAGAGGGATGTAGTCTTAGCTAGACCGATAGTTTTAATTCCGCAATTGTTTTGGTTTGTCGACGTGATTAATTTTAGAAAGGACTATTCACCCCCCTAGTCCGCCATCTCGACCCTTCACCAATCCTGATCCCCATTCCCCAATCGACACCGTGACTCACGAGCTCCCTCTCTCTCGGAGTCTCGGTCTGTGGCGGCAGCGGGGAAAGGTAGAAGGCCGATGGTGTGTGGCGGCGGACGGGCAGCTGAAAGTCCTATGTTTGGTGTTGGTAATTAGCACATTTGCGATGGTGTTAGCACATTTGCGATGGTGTTGGAGTTTGAGCGGTAGAGAGGGTTTGGGGTCCTCTCTCCCTCCCGCCGAGCTTACGAGGCAGGATTCAGGCGTTTTCGAGGAGTTGGAACGACTTTTTTTCCACTACACCGGAAGTCGGAAAAGAAACGGAGGCGAACAGAGGTCACAGAGGTGACCGGACGCTGGACTGAACGCGGTCTCTGTATGACCGGACGCGTCCGATCAGCGTTCAGCGTCTGTGCGTGTTTTAGTTTGATGATCGGACGCGCAGCACGTCCGGTCACAGTCGATCGGACGCGTCCGGTCGTTCAGGGAGATTACTGGACTCCAACCGGACGCTGGCACTGTGGCGTCCGGTCAGTTCTACAGCGTGTCCGGTCACTGTTTAGTTGTGCGCTGCTCAGGCTTGACCAGCGTGTCCGGTCAGTCATGGGATCAGCGTGTCCGGTCGTTCGCAGCGCGTCCGGTCTGCGCGTCAAGCGTGTCCGGTCGTTGCTTCGCAGCTAGCCGTTGTGCGACCGGCGTGTCCGGTCAGTTAGACCAGTGCGTCCGGTCAGTGCTTCGCGACTTAGCCGTTGTGCGACCGGCGCGTCCGGACAGTTGGACCAGCGTGTCCGGTCAGCATAATTTCGGCTGTTTAAGTTTCTAACGGCTATATTCGAAGTGGTACGTCTATAAATACTCGTTGGTCGGCTCAAGGCTCACTCTCTCGGATATCTCTTGAATATTTGACATACTTGTGAGCACTTTGAGCTAAGAAACTCCCCTCCCACTCATCTCTCTTGCTTCTTTGCATATTCGAAGTGAGATTGAGTGATCCAAGTGCATTTGCATTGTGAGATTGCATCTAGTTGGCACTTGGTGGTTGATTTGCTGCGGGATTCTTGTTTCTCTTGGTAGTTGCCGCCACCTAGACGGCTTGGAGCAGCTTGGAGGTGTTGGCAAGAGTTGGTGATTGTTCTTGGCCACCTCCGGTGATTGTGAGGGGTTTGTGCCTACCTCGGTGAAGCGCCAAGGGCAATGTTAGTAAATTGCTCGTGTCATTGCAACCTTTTGCCATTTGGTAGGTTCTTGTGGCGCCTTTTGAGAGGCTCGGTGTGTGACCGATTAGCCACCGAACCACATGGTGAAGAGGGACACAACGGAGACTAGCCTGCCGGCAAGCACGTGAACCTCAGGATAAATCATTGTATCATCACTTTCATATTGTGATTGATTGATCCCGGTGTTCGGTTATCTTGGTATTCATTATTGATCATATTGGTTGGCTCAATACTTCGCCCCTCGGTGAAACTCTCCTAACTCAACTCCGCATTACCTTCTTAGTTATCTTTGCTAGCTAGTTAGCTTTGCTAGAGTAGCTCCTTTGTGTAGCTTGCTAGTTGTAGTTGTAGTTACCTTCTCGGTTTAACTTGTGCGGTTGAGTGTAAATATACTAGAATTGTGAATTGCTTAGGTGGCTTGCAAACACCCCGTAGGCTAAGCAAAACTCGCATCTCGCTATTTGTTATATTGATAAACTTGTTTAGCATGTCTTTATAGAAAATTTTAAAAGGCTATTCATCCCCCCTCTAGCCATCAAGACCTTTCAAGTGGTATCGGAGCCGTGGTCACCGTTTGTAAGGCTTAACAACCTCAGTGTAAGATGGCTCAAGTTGTGTTCAACCATGTCGGGGGCAAGCCTCCATTCTTTGATGGTGTCACATCTTTTGTTCATTGGAAAAGAAAGATGAAGCAATATCTTGGCTCTATTCATGAGAATGTTTGGGAGGTGACACACCATGATTATGCTATCATTGATCCCGACAACCTCACAAACAATGACTGAATCAACAACCAATGCAACACTATGGCTCTCAATACTCTCTACAATGGGATTGATGCATAGGTCTTTGAGCAAATCAAGGATCTTGAGATGGCAAGTGAAGTGTGGATAAGATTAGAGGAAACATATGAGGGTACTTCAACGGTAAAGAGTGCCAAGCTCTATATGCTCAAGGATAAGTTTGCAAGCTTCAAGATGAAGGATGATGAGTCCATACCGAAGATGTTCTATAGGCTACAAGTTATTGTCAATGATCTTAAGAGCCTAGGAGAAGATGTCAATTACAAGAACTTCTCACATAAGTTCTTGATGAACTTACCTAAGAAGTTTGCTATCTTGAGGAAGATGATCCAAAGAGAGGGTTTGGACAAGGTGACTCCAAACCAAGTGCTTGGAGATGTCATGACCGATGCTCAATATGATGATGATGAAGATGAAGATGAGAAGAAGGAGATCAAGGTCAAGCAAGAGAAGAACACCGCATTCAAGGCTTCTTCTTCCAAGGGCAAGAGAAAGGTTAATGATGATGATGATCCATTTGATGATGAGACCATGGCCCTTCTAGTGCAAAAGATGGGTCGGTTCATGAAGAAGAGAGGCTATGGTGCAAGAAAGAGAAGGGGCTTCATGAAGGCAAAAGAGGTGTTTTGCTACAATTGTAATAGCCCCGATCATGTAGTTGCAAAGTGCCCCTATAAAGACAAAAGATATCATGATAGGGAGTTAAAGTTGAAGAAGGACAAGAAAGAGAAGAAAGAGAAGAAGAGCTTCACTATCAACAAGAAGAAGAAGGGTGGTGGCTATGTGGTCACTTGGGATAGTGATAACTCCGATAGTGATGATGATAGCTCTAGTGATGATGAGAGGACCACTCGGCGAGCCATTGCAAGCATCGTCCTCTCCAACAAGCCATCCATCTTTAACACTACATCGACATGCCTTTTGGCTAAGCCTACCAAGGTAAAATATGATGATAGTGATGATGATTCTTATGTTAGTGATGGTTGTAGGAGTGATGATGAGGAGGATGAGGACTACTCCAAAGATGATCAATTAGGTATAACAGATCAAATGAGTAAGGGCTACAAGAGAACAACCAAGAAGTGCAAGATCTTGGAACAAGAGCTCATTGCCAAGATCAATGAAAATAATGCCTTGATGGAGGAGTTTGTTGCTCTTAAAAAGAGTAAGGAGTGCAAAGGAATTGAACAAGAGCTCAAAGCTCTTAGGAAATCCTTTGATGAGATAGAGACCTCTCGTGAGTGTCTAAAGAAAGACCACGAGGACCTTGAAGTTGCTCACACTAGGCTTAAGGAAGCCCACTCCACTCTACTTGAGCTTATCAAGGAAAAGGACCTCAAGTTGGAGAAGTTCATGAAGGAAGCTAAGGAGGAGCAAGTGATTGTCACTTGTGATATTGGACTAACATGTGATATTATTGATGATTCTTTATTTGTTGGTCCTACTAATGCTTCATGTAGCTCATCATCATCCACCACAACCAACTCTATCTTCACTACTAGTGATTTATCACTTGTGGTTGAGAATGAGACTCTCAAGAGAGAGGTGAATGATCTCACCCGCGTATTAGGCAATGCCTATGGTGAGGATGCCCGCTTGCTAAAATGCTTGGGTAGCCAAAGATTCTCTCTTAACAAAGAGGGATCGGGCTATACTCCTAAGAAGGGCAAGGTGGCCTTTGCAACTCACAAGCCTAGCTTTGTGAAGAGCAATGGTCGGTTTTGCAATAGATGCAAACAAGTTGGGCATCTAGAGATTAATTGCAATAAAATAAATAAGAACAAGAAAAATGCTAATGTAACTTACATTCCTTTTGATTCTTGTTATGTGCTTACCAAGAGTGAGAAAGGTGTGCATGCTAAGTTTGTTGGTACACCAATTGTAGGTCCAAAGAAGAAGGTCATTTGGGTATCAAAGAGCTTAGTTACTAACCTCCAAGGGCCCAAGCAAGTATGGATACCTAAAAGACATTAAATTATTTTGTAGGTAAATTACAAGGCCGGAGGAAGGCATTGGGTGCTTGATAGTCGGTGCTCTCAACATATGACCGGTGATTCAAGAATGTTCAACTCTCTCAAATTAAATGATAGTAGCATTGATAGTATCACATTTAGTGACAATAGCAAGGATGATGTGAAGGCTCTTGAAAGGATTGCAATCTCAAATGATCATAGCATTTACAATGTGCTCTTAGTTGAAAAGTTGAACTTCAATCTTCTCTCGGTTGCTCAATTGTGTGATCTTGGTTTCAAGTGTATATTTGGTGTTGATGATGTGGAGATAGTTAGTGTTAATGGCTGTAACTTGATCTTCAAAGGCTTTAGATATGAGAATCTATACTTGGTTGATTTCAATGCTAGTGACACTCAACTTTCAACATGCTTGCTCACCAAATCAAGTATGGGTTGGTTATGGCATAGAAGACTTGGTCATGTTGGCATGAAGCAATTAAATAAGTTAGTGAAGCATGACTTAGTTAGAGGCTTAAAGGATGTCACATTTGAGAAGGATAAGCTATGTAGTGCATGTCAAGCCGAAAAGCAAGTGGAAAACACTCATCCATTCAAGAGCATTATGAGTACTTCCAAGGTATTTGAGTTGTTGCACATGGATCTATTTGGGCCAACTACATACACAAGCATTGGTGGCAACAAGTATGGCTTTGTGATTGTGGATGATTTCACTAGATACACATGGGTATTCTTTCTTATGGACAAAAGTGATGTATTTGACATATTCAAGAAGTTCATCAAGAGAGTGCAAAATGAGTTTGAAACCACAGTCAAGAAAGTAAGAAGTGACAATGGAAGTGAGTTTAGAAACATAAGAGTTGATGAGCTATGTGATGAGCTTGGAATCAAACATCAATTCTCGGCCAAGTATACACCTCAATCAAATGGCCTAGTTGAGAGGAAGAATAGAACCTTAATTGATATGGCAAGATCAATGTTGAATGAGTATAATGTGAGTCATTCATTTTGGGTCGAAGCAATCAACACGGCTTGCTTCTATAGCAACCGCCTCTATTGCCACAAGTTTCTAGAGAAGACACCATATGAGATCTTAAATGGAAGAAAACCCAACATTGCATACTTTCGGGTATTTGGTTGCAAATGCTACATCTTGAAGAAGAGCACTAGATTGAGCAAGTTTGAGAAGAAATGTAATGAAGGATTCTTACTTGGTTACTCAACTACTAGCAAAGCTTATAGAGTTTGGAATTTGGCTAGTGGTTTACTTGAAGAAGTGCATGATGTTGAGTTTGATGAAACAAATGGTTCTCAAGATGAGGAACTCAATTGACTAATGCTATGAAAGAAATGGATATTGGTGATATTAGGCTAAAACAAGTGATTGATGTGGATGACAACAAAGATCAAGTGCTCCAAAGTCTAATTACACAAGCTAGTGGTTCTCTAATGCAAAATCAAGCTAGTACATCATCTCAAGTGCAACAAGATCAACAAGTGGCTAGTTCATCATCTCCAACTCATGATCAACATCAACATCCAAGCAATCAAGTCCAAGTGCTTCAACCAACTAACATTACATGAGACCATCCATTGGATTCCATCATTTGTGACATACAAAAGGGAGTTCAAACTAGATCAAGATTGGCATCTTTTTATGCTCACTCTTCTTTTGTGTCAATGGAAAAACCCAAAGACATTGATAAAGCATTAAGAGATCCAGATTGGGTAAATGCAATGCATGAAGAGCTCAACAACTTCAAGAGAAATGAAGTATGAGAACTAGTTGAAAGGCCTAAGGATCACAATGTCATTGGAACAAGATGGGTCTTTCGCAACAAGCAAGATCAAGATGGGATAGTAGTAAGGAACAAAGCAAGACTAGTGGCTCAAGGTTACACACAAATAGAGGGTCTTGACTTTGGTGAAACTTATGCCCCGGTTGTAAGATTGGAAGCAATTAGGATCTTACTTGCCTATGCTTATGCTCACAATATCAAGCTATATCAAATGGATGTGAAAAGTGTATTTCTCAATGGGTACATTCAAGAGGAGGTGTATGTGGAGCAACCTCCCGGTTTTGAAGATGACAAGAAACCCAATCATGTATACAAGTTGAGAAAAGCTTTGTATGGATTGAAGTAAGCACCTAGAGCATGGTATGAAAGATTGAGGGACTTCTTGCTATCCAAAGGATTTGTCATGGGCAAAGTTGATACAACACTATTTACTAAGAAGATTGGGAAATACTTGTTTATGTTGCAAATATATATTGATGACATCATATTCGTTCAACCAATCAAGATTATTGTGATGAGTTTGGGAAAATTATGGCAAAGGAATTTGAAATGTCAATGATTGGTGAACTTAGTTTCTTTCTTGGACTTCAAATCAAACAAATGAAGGAAGGAACATGTAACAGAACCGACCAAATTATAAGAGCACAAGTACGAAAACAAGCACCGAAGCGCTCAAATTTTCAAACTTGAGCCCATATAATCCCGGTAGTCAATCGAAATCACGAAGGATTTCAAACCAAACTGCTTACAACCAGGATCGCATCATTCAACATACACATCGTACGTTACATTTCACAAGAAGTTCTGAAATAAGTTTACACCACGGAGTAGCAAATATTACAAACCAAGTTTGAAAGTAGCGGAAGCATAACACACACACTAGTTAATTAAATACTGCCAGTCTGGATGATCGACAACCCGCAAAAGCATGAGGAAAGTACATAAAGACGATCACGCCCTTGTGATCTAGTCATCATCACCCGCAGGGTGGAGACACGTCTTGCAGAATCCCTGATAAAGCATGTCATCTGCAATAGGAGGGAATAAACCCTGAGTACTGGAATGTACTCAGCTAGACTTACCCGTCGAAAACCAGAAATAAGATGACACCAAGGATTATGCAAGGCTTACACAAGAGGCTAGCTGACATAACATTTTGCATAAAGGCATAAGTAATTGAAACTCTTATAACCTGTACTAGCAGTTATTTTTAGCATTTACCTGTCATCTATCTTAGCACCTGTACTAAACATGCACTTGATTATAATCAAACAACATTATTATTATATCCATAGCAGGTATATCATTATGGCAACATTGTATCATTCCCTTAACCACCAGTTCATTTAATGAGTTCTACGTTGCCGCTGCTCAAGTCAAGTGCTCACTAACCGGGAGCGACGGCGATTCGAATCGAATTCCTATCCAGCTGGAGGGGTATTTCTAACACTCACCGCGCAGGCCCCTGCCAGGGTCGCACAAGCCACCGTTTCATATGATTCAGGAATCGCGGGTCCGAATGATGTCGCGACCCCAAGGGCGACACTCTGCCAGGTGATAGGGACTCTAACCCCCCCTTGGTCTCACGCCAATGTCCCCAAGCACATCCTTTCTCTCCTCCAAGAAGCAACCTACCATTCGATTCCCGGCCTGAATCACATTACTCGGCTTCGCGGTCGGAACGACTTATCCGGCCAACTAAGTGTTAGACTGCGTTCAACATGACTCAAGGACGTACAGCGAATCGGTCCTTAAACGACTCAGACGGGCATGGCTCCACACCCAAGACGTGAAGTGTCTTGCGGCTGTACCATCGAACTCCCGCCCGGTCTCAACTTCATTTTAAAGCATGGTTCCATCACGATAGCCATAAGCCACTCGCGACCCAGTCCTATATCTCGCGGATGATCGGAAATCACCCGACTTCTACCGTACTAAGCAGGGCTAAGCATCGACACGTGCCTAAACCTAATATAGGATTAAGTACGATATCTGGACAAGGACAGGTATAATGCAACAAGTGTTTTCATATAACTCATACAACTTAATGCAGTAAACAATTAAAAGTACTCAAGATATATTTATAAAACGATGGGTTCAGCATGCACCGGGGCTTGCCTTTCAGAAAGGTCGAGGGCCGGTGGTCTGGACACTCAGGAAGGTCGTCTGCGGGCACTCCTTCGCCTGCTGGATCCTCGGGCTCCTGCTGCTCCTGGTCCTCCTCCGGAATCACAGGCTCGAATTCGAGGAGAGTTACCCCCTCCGGTGCACCTATTGCATGAATGCACAATAAATATAATGGATGCATAAATGGGTGCAACATGCTCGGAATGAAATGCATTTCAGAATAAAATACTCTATTCAAGTTATTTTATTAGTACGTGCAAATCTCTTCTCTGGTGGAGAAGTACTTACCTAATCTACCCAACCTAAGATAAAGCTGCTCATCCTCAGTTAAGGTCCTAACACCTAACAATTACAAAAGTAGAATGTCTTAGGATATCACACCATATCAATCAGCAAAACACCACAGTAAGCATCCTGGACAGCAGCTACTTGTTTTTATCACAACGGGAGATTTACAATTCCAAAAGATATGATCTAAGACAATCTGGAAAGCCTAAGAAATGCACTACAATTCATTTTCAGACCTCAACTACAAACTCCTAAGTTTTCCATGTCAAACTTCACAAGTTCCAGAATCTGTCCTCTCAAAACAGAGAGTAGCAGATTTTAAACTGCCACTTTAAACAATAGTAACTCTCAAACTACTAAGCCAAATGCTTCCAAATTTTGACACAAGCTAGTTCATCAAGTTTACTCCAACTTTGGTATTTATAAGTTTTCCAGCAACCAATTTTATCAAAGCCAAATTTAGAATTACTACTAGCTGTCCAGAAAACCTAAAATTACAAAGATTAAATATTTATTGATGTGACCAACATTCTCTAAGACCAAACTAATACTACTTCAAGTTCACAAATGTCACAAAAACACCAGAAAGTAAGGTGTGCCCACCTAGAATATTTATTTAAACTCATTTCTTAATTTACTTAAGTAATTAAGTGGAATTTCAAACATATATGTAAACTGCTCCTAAAATTCTACAAAAATTACAGGGGACTCTCTGGCCCAAAAAGAGACCACAGTAAAAATTTGAACAAGTTTTATGCACAGAAAATCCCTACACAAAATTCACAAGCTAATAAGGCTGATTTTTGCATAAATAGGAAACCCTATTGAAAAGTGTCAAACAACAGATTTCATATTTTTCTTAGACACTTTAAGGTACCAAGACATTCTCCAAAAATTTATAAGAAGGTTGCACATGTAGAAAAATTACTAAAATTCCTTTAAGCATTTCCTAAAATAACAAGATAGCATTATAACTTGAAAAGTACTTAAGCACTGATGCCCAAATTTTTACCAGAGCTAGGGCTAGCATAGAGTAACCTACCCACCAAATTTCATGATTTATGGAACAATGCAGCTCAAGTTATAAATTTAACAAATTTGCTTGCATTCCAAAACACATTTAAAGGATCTATTAAATTCTCCTAGAAATTAAACATCACATTCCAAATTTATATTTTTCTAAAATACTACACATCATGTAGATCCTAACAAAATTTATCTCATAATTTTTGGGCAAGTAAAACCCTAGATCTTCATTTTCTCAAATCTTACTTAAAACTGTGACAAAATAAAGAAATGAAATAAATCCCATTTGAAACTGGGCCGGCCCGGCTTGCTAGCGCGGCCCAGCCAGCGCGCGGCCTGCCTCGGCGCCCGCCTGCGCGCGCGCGGCGCTGACAGTGCGGGCCCGCAGGCCAGAGAGAGAGAGCGAAAAGGGGGAAGACGGCCGCGACTCCGGCGAGCTCAAGCTCGCCGACGACGGCGCCTCCGGCGACGAAAGGAGCACCAACGGCTTCCCCGTGACTTCCCGCATCGACCAAACCTAGATTTGCTGAACCTATCCCACCCTAGCTTCGACGGCCATGGCGACCGCGGCTCGGAGGCGGCACCCGGTGGTGGTCCGACGAGCTCCGGGGGTCAGGGACCTAAGTGAGGTGTGCTACGGCTTCCTGAGGACATGGCGGACCTCTCCATGCCATGGAAAAGGACGGAGGTGGAGCGAGTGCCGCTGGCCGCGTGAGCACCGCACCGGCGGCCATGGCGCGGCGACGCACGACGGTGTTCCGACGTGTACCGGCCATCCCATCCGGTAACGTCATCACCTAGGCTTCTCTACCCGACCCGGAACCCAAAACATGTACTAGTGAGAATGGAGGATGACCGTAGGGAGCTGGCCACGGTGAGCCGCCGCGCGGACAGTGCGCCGGCGAGGACTCACGGTGGCGGAAACCGAAATTTGCCCTCACCTCTACACAATCCGGTCAAGCAACGATTGGAGGAGGTGGAGGGGATGCTGGTGGAGCGGTGGACGGGATTTGGAGGACGGTGGTGCGACGGTGAGCTTGCACAAGCACGGGGCGGGCTGCGGCGGCAATGGCGCCTCCGTTTTCCGCCTCGGTGAACCCGGCCAGAGCGAGAGTGAAGGAGAGAAGAGTGAGCGCAAGTGTGGGGGTGGAGGTGTCGGCCCCGACTTCACGACCGCGCGGGTGCTTGCGACGTGGAGGCGATGGCAGGGCGCGAGCGCCACGCGGCCACCGGGCTCTGCCCGAGCGCCACGGCGTGGGCAGTTGTCCGACTGAATGGCGATGTCGACTGACCGATGAGGCCGAACGGTGACTGTCAATGCAAGTTTGACGCTGATTATCTTCCAACACAGCGCGATTTGGTCCAAGATGACAACATCAAATTCGTAGAGCTATGTGAGGGCAACAAAATTGTCAATTGGAGCTTAGACTGGTTCGGCCTAGATTTGAAACTACAGAGCTCCAAAGTGGGTCACCTGAAAACTGAAACTTAGTTTCAGTCACTATGCCGACTGAAACCCGATTTTCTAGGCACCAAATCTCCTAAACTATTGAGAACCAGGTGATGGTGATATTGACAATGTTGTAGAGCTATGTGTGGACAACAACTTTGTCAATTGGCTCCAGGACTGGTTTGGCCTAGTTTGTGAGTTACAAGTTGCTAAAGTGAGGTACAGTGAAACTGAAAAGTCCAATTTCCAGACTTAGAATTTTTCTAAGTGTTGATCACCACTCAAGCTGACTTGTGGGCCATTTTTGAGCATGCTCTGGTCATTTTCATGAGATGGCCATATTAGAACTTTTGTTCCTCATGAAATTCTCTACAACTTTACTTAAGGGTGCTCTTCCATGCAAGGTCTCTAAATTAGACTTTTTAATTGGTCAAACTAGAGCCTTCTAGGGTCAAATGGTGGTCAACTTCTCTTGGAGGGCAAATTTGTAATTTTGGTCAACATGAAACTTGTTCCAAATGTTACCCTAAGTATAACTAAGGTGTTGTAGGTCATGATTGGCTACCTTACCTTTTTGTTACACCAACTATCAAATACTTCATGAAATAAACCAAACAAACCCTAGAATAATCACATGTGTTGCATCACATAAAATAACAAACATGAATGATGCATGCTTATGCTTATGCAATGCAAATGCAATGCAATTATGGAGCTAAACACTTGAGGTGTTACAGCCCTCCCCCCTTATAAAAATCTCGTCCCAAGATTTGGAGAGCGTACCATTTTTCATAGAATTCTTTATAACCATCCCGCAAATAATCCTCCCGTTCCCACGTAGCATCACTCTCACTTCCCTGATTACTCCACATCACTTTGTACCACTTAACCACTTTACTTCTAGTTACTCGTTCCTGAGTATCGATCACTCGGACTGGCTTTTCTTCATAGGTTAGGTCGGATTCCAGTCTGATATCACCTAAAGGAACTTGTTCCTCAGGAACCCGAAGACACTTTTTAAGCTGAGATACATGGAAAACGTTGAATATGGCTCTCATCTCAGGAGGCAACTGGATTTTGTACGCAACAGCTCCACTCTTGCCTATGATCTGGAAAGGACCCACGTATCTTGGTGCAAGTTTCCGCTTAACACCAAAACGTTGGACACTCTTCATTGGAGAAACTTTCAAATAAACGAAGTCTCCAACTTCAAATTCAAGTGGTTTTCTACGACGATCCGCATAGCTTTTCTGTCTCGCTTGTGCTGCAGCCATGTGTTTCTGGATGGTACGGACTTGTTCCTCGGCTTCCTGGACAAAATCAATGCCATAATACCTTCTTTCCCCAGCTTCTACCCAGTTTAGTGGAGTTCGACACTTTCGACCGTACAAGGCTTCGAATGGGGCCATCTTAATACTCTCTTGATAACTGTTATTGTACGAGAATTCGGCTAAAGGTAACCATTTTTCCCAAGAACCCTTGGATGAAATGACGCATGCTCGCAACAGATCTTCCAAGATTTGGTTAACTCGTTCTGTCTGACCCGATGTCTGGGGGTGATAAGCAGAGCTTCTCACTAACTTGGTTCCCAGAAGGTGATGCAAATGCTCCCAAAAGCGAGCAGTGAACTGGGGACCACGGTCAGATATGATAGTACGAGGTATCCCATGAAGCCGGACTATCTGATTGAAGTACAACTCAGCATAGTCAGTGGGACGATAGTCCACTCTAACTGGAATGAAGTGAGCTGATTTGGTCAAACGATCCACAATTACCCAGATGGAATTATGATTTTTGACAGTAGGAGGAAGACCGACAATGAAATCCATACTTATCTCTTCCCATTTCCAGCCTAGAATGGAAAGTGGCTGAAGTAGCCCAGCTTTCATGTGCACAGCTTTAACTCTGCAACAGGTGTCACATCTAGCAACATATGCAGCTATCTCTTTCCGCATCTTGGTCCACCAATAAAGTGGCTTCAAATCATAATACATCTTATTACTACCAGGATGGATGGACAACTTGGACGAATGTGCTTCGGACAGGATCTGATCTCTAAGCTCTCGGTCCTTAGGTACCACTAACCTATCCTTAAACCACAGCACACCTTCGTCATCTAACCTGAAATGCTTAGTCTCTCCTTCATTCATCTTCCGTTTTATGTGAAAGATACCCGGATCAGTCTTTTGGAGCTCAATGATTCTATTTCTGAGAGTACCACTGACAGTGATGTTGTACAGGACTGCCGGATGTAACAGGCGAGATTGGTAAAAATCAGTTTCAATTAAGGAATGGCAATGAGACTTACGGCTTAAAGCGTCCGCAACCACATTTGCCTTGCCTGGGTGATAGTGTACTTGAAGATTATAATCTTTAATCAACTCGAGCCATCTTCTCTGACGCATATTTAGCTCGGGTTGAGTGAAGATGTATTTGAGGCTTTTATGATCGGTGTAGATATTGCAGACATTTCCCAGCAGATAATGCCGCCATACCTTCAAAGCATGAACAACTGCAGCCAGTTCTAAGTCATGCGTTGGATAATTCACCTCATGCTTCCGAAGTTGCCGCGAGGTATATGCAATTACTCGGCCTTCCTGCATCAAAACGCCTCCCAAACCTATGCCTGAGGCATCACAATAAACATCAAATGGTTTCTCGATATTCGGTTGTGCCAAAACCGGAGCCGAGGTTAGGAGGGTTCGCAGTTGGTGAAAAGCCGCATCACACTCAGGAGTCCAGACAAACCTGGTGTCTTTCTGCAGCAACCGAGTCATGGGTTTGGCTATTTTTGAGAAATCCGGGATGAAGCGACGATAATAGCCAGCCAACCCAAGGAAACTCCGGACCTCGTGAACCGAGATAGGAGCCTTCCAGTTCAGTACTTCCTGTACCTTGGCGGGATCCACCATAATTCCTCCATCAGACAACACATGCCCAAGGAAAGGTACTTCACGAAGCCAGAATTCGCACTTACTGAACTTTGCATATAGTTGGTGTTCACGCAGTCTTGTGAGGACTATACGCAAATGTTCAGCGTGATCCTCCTCATTCACAGAATATACCAGGATGTCATCAATAAATACCACCACAAACTTGTCCAATTCAGGCATAAACACCGAATTCATCAAGTACATGAAGTGTGCGGGGGCATTTGTCAAGCCGAAAGACATAACAAGATACTCATAAAGACCGTATCTGGTAGAAAAGGCTGTCTTTGGAACATCTTCCGGGCGAATTTTAATTTGATGGTAGCCCGATCTTAGATCGATCTTGGAGAAAACTTTAGCTTTAGACAACTGATCGAACAAGATGTCGATTCGCGGTAGAGGGTACTTATTTTTTACAGTGACTGCATTGAGAGGTCTATAATCTACGCACATCCGCAACGACTGATCCTTCTTCTTTACAAAGATAGCAGGACATCCCCACGGCGATGAACTAGGACGAATCAACCCTTTCTTCAAAAGTTCATTCAATTGCACCTTAAGTTCAGCTAGTTTATTTGGAGGCATCCTATAGGGTCTCCTAGAGATGGGTGCCGTGCCAGGCAACAACTCGATTTTAAACTCCACATCCCAATCCAGAGGGAGTCCCGGCAAATCATCGGGAAAAACGTCCGGAAATTCATTTACTACGGAAATTTCAGCCAACGCCTTTGCTTGCACAGCATGAATTTCCCCCGACAATTCAACCTTTCTGGGAAGTTGTACTAGAAAACCTTTTTGATCTGTAGGATCTCTGAGCATAACTACCCGAGCGGATGTGTCAATGAGTACCCCATTCCGACTCATCCAATTCATGCCCAAGATAACATCTATGTCTAAACCAGGTAAAACCAATAGGGCAAGCGAATAACTTCGCCCTTCTATCTCAAACTCAAGGTTCCCCACTATTTTGTTTGTGGAAATATTTCCACTTGCAGCACTAATACAATAACCCACACCTTCAACAGTATGCAACTTGTGTGCAAATTTGGATGCAAACTTAGGACTGATAAAGGAATGCGAAGCACCTGAATCAAAAAGCACCACTGCGGGGTGTTGGTCAACTAGAAACTTACCAGCGGTGACCACCTCACCAGATGGAATTTCCTCAATGCTGTTATAATGGGCGTGACCTTGACGGCCACCTTGGTTGACATTCTTCTTGGGGTAAGGACAATTCCTGGACCAATGGCCTGGCTTGTTGCAGTTCCAGCAAGGCATATTGCTAGGAGGAACACTAGAGCTGCTCTGTCCAGAAGTCCCCTTTGGCAGAGCGACGGTATAAGCCTTACGGAACCCCGTTTTTGCAGCAGGCTTCTTCTGCGGCGGACGGAACTTTATATTCTGAGCAGGTGGGCGAGGGGAAGACCTCGGTGCCGCTGAGGCCCTTGACTGAGAAGCACTTGCCTCAAGGGCCCTTTTACGGCTCTTAGAGGCAGAATAAATAGTATTGTTATTCTCCTGGGTCAAAGCATCGCTGATGAAATCATTGAAAGTAGTACATTTGCTAGTGCCCATAGTTTTCATCAGTTTTGGGCCGAGACCCCTTTTGAAGCTAGCAATCTTTTTGGCATCGGTATCCACAAACTCTGTGGCATACCTTGCCAGGTTGTTGAAGGACTGCAAGTATTCAGTCAGGCTTTTGTTTCCTTGCGACAGCCTCATAAACTCTGTGTGCTTGATTGCCATAAGACCGGGAGGGATATAATTTCCTCGGAATGCCGCCTTAAACTGATCCCAAGCAATTGGGACATTGGCAGGCAGTGTGGAACGATAGTGGCTCCACCAAATGCCTGCAGGACCATGCAACTGATGGGAAGCATACTCAGTTTTCAGCTCATCAGTCAGGCGTAGCAGACAAAACTTTTGTTCAATGGTATTCAACCACTCGTCAGCCTGCAGTGGTTCTTCCGCTTCCTTAAAGAGCGGGGGCTTTGTATCCAGAAAGTCCTTGAAATCGCTGTACTGATTTGGCTCTGGGCCCTGGCGACCAGGACGAGCTTCCCAGTTAGCCAGCTGGCGCATAGCATCTGCCAACATGCGCTGCCCTTCGACCACTGTCTGCATCAGCTCAGCCGAAGTAGGTGGTGGCGGAGGGGGCGGCTGTTCCTCCTCCTCATTTCCACGACCCCGGCGTAGATTGTACGACATCTGCAAAAGGCATAGCCAATGAGCACTGACGATGTGGGAAATTTTGTAGATGAATTATTGCGAAATGTCAAAGTGACTGTATGAATAGATTTCTCATAATGATTAAGGCATAATAATTCATCACATCCGCACAATCCATTCTAGCGCATCATTTGACGAGATCATACTTGGCAATCCAACAAGATGCTCTTTGATAAAGGCTCACTCACAGGGAGCACAACGGTTACCGGACCGTTTACGTTGCTATCTACGTGATTTTTGATCTTTTGCACGGTACTTGGATTCGATCTCAAGATTTTTAGTTGACTGGGAAAGGCTACTTCAAACTGACCACAAAGAGACTTCTCAATGAAGAGTTCCATGGTGGATCATGACTAGCCACCTCGATACCTGCGCGTGCCAAGCAGCACAGCCTTATGTCGCGCGCCATAGGAGGCCCTCGGTTTCGTCACGGCACCGAAGGGTGCTAATCGTGACACCATCATCGAACGCAACATAATAAGACATCAAGTTGTGATCGAAATTAACAGGTTCAAACTACATTAGGAAACATACGGTTCAACCTTACATCCCAAAGTCAAGTTATTACAAGGCCTCACTCCTTCACAGGGAGGGCACAAAAGACGATCCTAACATTATAGGCACGTGATGACTACTCTAAGCATCATCCTCCGAGTCAGTGTCAAGGATCTCCCCGCCGTCCTCATCACTGACAGGCTCTAACTCCTCGTCTTCTTCTTCTTCTTCTGGCTCTTCCTCTGGTGCTTCTGCAGGTGGGGCATCCTGTGGTCCATCAACCTCCACTTCATCATCATCCTCAGCCATGAAGATTCCCGAACCCATGTCCTCATCGGCGTTGTTGTTTTGAGGCAGCAGGGGATTAAGCTCGTTGTTCAGGCGGTGCACTTCTTCATGAAGATTATCATTGTATTCTTCAGCGTTCTCCAACTGTTGCTCGAGCTCAAACTGACGAGCTCTCAGAACGTTCTCCTCGTGCCAGGCTTCATCCCTCTGTTCCATCACACGGACCAACATGCGTTGACAGTTGCGGTTTGCCACTGTCAACCTCTGGACTGCAAGCATTTCTTGATCACGATCATGAATCACTTGTTCCAGTTGTTGCCGTGCTGCATTCCTGGTGGCAGTCACTTCAGCCAACTCTGCCCTCAGCCTTTCCACCTCAGTAGGCTCAGGGCGGGGCTCACGTGGAGCGAGCTGGTGACGCGGTGCCCTGCCCCCAGTGGACTTACGAGCGGTCCTCTTGGTACGTGCCATCTGTAGCAACCAGATAAGATACGACTTAAAGTGAGGATCATTTAGGGGATACAAAATTTACTTTAGTCGAGAGTACATAAATTTTTAAGGAGGGAGTAAATGATATGTATGATATAATTAAACATGATGCATGCACGTTTCGTACGCCCTCTCACCTTAGTAGAAACCTAAAGTTCTAACGCTAGGCGGTGGCATACATACGTTATCTCATATAAGCGAAACTATCGGTCTACTCGTTACGCTGTTAGTGTACCTGCAGAAAATTTCATTGCAGCCCAACAATTCCCAATATATGCACACAAGAAAGCAGTAAATTAAATACTTCCCATATACACATCCCCGGATGTATATATTTCAGTATCAAAGCTACCCGATAATAAGGTTCCCACAATTAAGTGCTTACATAATTACATGGTTTAAACACGTAAGTATGCAAGTCACCAAAACTACTCTCCCCTAGACCGCCGGTTGGACGATCATGCTCTCACAACTCACACTTACCAGAGCGTCGAGGCACTTGATCCATACATTACCACCCAAGTGGATGTCATCCATACAATATCACGCCGTATGGACGACGAAATACAAACAAACAAGGCCCCCAAGTTAGTCTTTATAATAAGCCACCTAAGAGTCCTTATTTGGGCTAAGGGATGTGATCACTGGCATACCTAAAAAAATAATTTTTAGTGTTTAACCCTTTTCGCAAACAAATACTTTTGTTTTTAATTACTCGTAAGATGTGTTTAATGTTGAATTATGCTCCGGTACCAGCTGTAACAGAACCGACCAAATTATAAGAGCACAAGTACGAAAACAAGCACCGAAGCGCTCAAATTTTCAAACTTGAGCCCATATAATCCCGGTAGTCAATCGAAATCACGAAGGATTTCAAACCAAACTGCTTACAACCAGGATCGCATCATTCAACATACACATCGTACGTTACATTTCACAAGAAGTTCCGAAATAAGTTTACACCACGGAGTAGCAAATATTACAAACCAAGTTTGAAAGTAGCGGAAGCATAACACACACACTAGTTAATTAAATACTGCCAGTCTGGATGATCGACAACCCGCAAAAGCATGAGGAAAGTACATAAAGACGATCACGCCCTTGTGATCTAGTCATCATCACCCGCAGGGTGGAGACACGTCTTGCAGAATCCCTGATAAAGCATGTCATCTGCAACAGGAGGGAATAAACCCTGAGTACTGGAATGTACTCAGCTAGACTTACCCGTCAAAAACCAGAAATAAGATGACACCAAGGATTATGCAAGGCTTACACAAGAGGCTAGCTGACATAACATTTTGCATAAAGGCATAAGTAATTGAAACTCTTATAACCTGTACTAGCAGTTATTTTTAGCATTTACCTGTCATCTATCTTAGCACCTGTACTAAACATGCACTTGATTATAATCAAACAACATTATTATTATATCCATAGCAGGTATATCATTATGGCAACATTGTATCATTCCCTTAACCACCAGTTCATTTAATGAGTTCTACGTTGCCGCTGCTCAAGTCAAGTGCTCACTAACCGGGAGCGACGACGATTCGAATCGAATTCCTATCCAGCTGGAGGGGTATTTCTAACACTCACCGCGCAGGCCCCTGCCAGGGTCGCACAAGCCACCGTTTCATATGATTCAGGAATCGCGGGTCCGAATGATGTCGCGACCCCAAGGGCGACACTCTGCCAGGTGATAGGGACTCTAACCCCCCCTTGGTCTCACGCCAATGTCCCCAAGCACATCCTTTCTCTCCTCCAAGAAGCAACCTACCATTCGATTCCCGGCCTGAATCACATTACTCGGCTTCGCGGTCGGAACGACTTATCCGGCCAACTAAGTGTTAGACTGCGTTCAACATGACTCAAGGACGTACAGCGAATCGGTCCTTAAACGACTCAGACGGGCATGGCTCCACACCCAAGACGTGAAGTGTCTTGCGGCTGTACCATCGAACTCCCGCCCGGTCTCAACTTCATTTTAAAGCATGGTTCCATCACGATAGCCATAAGCCACTCGCGACCCAGTCCTATATCTCGCGGATGATCGGAAATCACCCGACTTCTACCGTACTAAGCAGGGCTAAGCATTGACACGTGCCTAAACCTAATATAGGATTAAGTACGATATCTGGACAAGGACAGGTATAATGCAACAAGTGTTTTCATATAACTCCTACAACTTAATGCAGTAAACAATTAAAAGTACTCAAGATATATTTATAAAACGATGGGTTCAGCATGTGTCGGTGTTCGGACCAAGGGGGTCCTAAACCAACGAGTAAATGCTGCGTGACTCTTTCCTGGATGGTGATGCAAGGAGAACACACGGGGGTTTATCCTGGTTCGGGCAAAAGGGGGCCCTACGTCCAGCGGGGAAAAGAGGTTTGTATTTCCTTGCACCGGGGTGCTCGTGTAGGGGTTACAAGCAGGCGAGAGAGGGTGTCGAGCCCAAGTCTCAAAGAAAAAAAGGAGAAAGGTGGTTGGTTGAGATGTTGATCTCCTGCTTTCGTTGCTCGGTTGGGTGGATGGTTGTTTCGTCTGTCCGTGATGTTTCTTGTTCGTCCTCTGCCTCCTCCGGTTCGCCCCGGCCTGCCTTTTTATGGGGCTAAAGGTGGCCAAGTCGAAGGGAGGCTTGAGTCGTCGATTCCTGTTGAGTTGACTGTAGCGACGTGGCTTCGGGATGGCCGGCCATCCCTGGATATCCTGACGCAGTATGGGACAAGAGGGTGAAATGACCCAGAGTGCCAGGCCATACCGTCCTTCGAGCTAAGTCGAGCGCTGGGGCCGGGTCGAGGCTGGGTCGAGGTCGGATGGATAAGGCCGAATCCCCGGTATCGCGGGGGACGGACCTTGTCTTATCCTCCCTCGAGGGCGATCGATTGTGAATAGTGCGCGGTAGGGTGGATACAGTGACGGCTTTCACCTCCCATCACGGGATGGGCGGTAAAACAGTGAGACTTGACGTGGGTATTGTTCCCGCGTTGACCCATGCCGTAGCCATGCCGGTCGGTGGTAGTAGGTAACCGCATTGAATGCTATGGCTTTTGTCCCGGGTAGGTAAAGAAAGGGCGTCGAGGGGCCGGGGCGCGGTCGAGGCGCCCCGTCGAGCGGGCCTCGTACGAGTCGGAGCCGGGACGCGGTCGAGGCGCCCCGTCGAGCGGGCTATCTTTTCTACTGGTTTCGGTTTTTGTCAGTGTTTTGGCGATAGCTGTGGTACCCCCGTACTGTTGGTACCGACAGTAGCCCCCGAGCCTTTGGGTGAGTGTGTGATCACTCTCCCAGAGGTTAGCCAGAACTGGAGTCGTAGCGTCGTGATTTTTCCGGTGGGGGCGCGCGAGCGCACCCGCCGGGTGTAGCCCCCGAGGCCTCGGTGGAGTATGGAGACTCCTCCGAGGTCTTGTTTGCGTTTGATTGGGGGGACACTTCGTTGCGGTCAAGCCCCCGAGCCTCGTGCGCGCGAGGTCGATCAGGGTCCCGGCCGTCTTTCGCTGTGCGACCCTCACGCTCCTTTTTCGAAAAAAGGAGGAGGGGTGGAGAATGTCGTGCTACCCTCGTTTGGGCCCGAGTTCCGACGATCTCCGGTGAGCTGCTAGCGGGGGAATTCGAGTGAGAACCCGTGCCCCGTTCGTTAGGGGTCGGCTAGTGGCCCGGAGGCGCCCTCAAAAATGCCAGGAAGTGGTCGTGTGGATCTCGATTCCCTTCGACAGGATTCGAGGGCTCGATGCTTCCCCCGGAGGGATTCCTACCACAACCTTCTCCTTCGGCCTCGAATACGTCCTGGGGTGCCTCGAGAGCGTGGCTCGAGCCCTTGGCCATGTACGGGCGCACCCTGGGTCGTCCCTAACTCCGTTGCTCGAGGGCAGCTGTCGAACCCCGTTCGAGGGCCAGCTTTCGCTCCCTCGAGGCTCATTGCGGGCTTCGCACCCATTTTTGCGGTCGGGACCCCGAGCCTCGCACGCACGAGGTCGATCCGAGTCTCGACCGTCTTTTGCGACCCTCACGCTCCTTTTTCGAAAAAAGGAGGAGGGGTGGAGAATGTCGCACTACCCTCGTTTGGGCCCGAGTTACGACGATCTCCGGTGAGCTGCTAGCGGGGGAATTCGAGTGAGAACCCGTGCCCCGTTCGTTAGGGGTCGGCTAGTGGCCCGGAGGCGTCCTCAAAAATGCCAAGAAGTGGTCGTGTGGATCTCGATTCCCTTCGACAGGATTCGAGGGCTCGATGCCTCCCCCGGAGGGATTCCTACCACAACCTTCTCCTTCGGCCTCGAATACGTCCTGGGGTGCCTCGAGAGCGTGGCTCGAGCCCTTGGCCATGTACGGGCGCACCCTGGGTCGTCCCTAACTCTGTTGCTCGAGGGCAGCTGTCGAACCCCGTTCGAGGGCCAGCTTTCGCTCCCTCGAGGCTCATTGCGGGCTTCGCACCCATTTTTGCGGTCGGGACCCCGAGCCTCGCACGCACGAGGTCGATCCGAGTCTCGGCCGTCTTTTGCGACCCTCACGCTCCTTTTTCGAAAAAAGGAGGAGGGGTGGAGAATGTCGCACTACCCTCGTTTGGGCCCGAGTTACGACGATCTCCGGTGAGCTGCTAGCGGGGGAATTCGAGTGAGAACCCGTGCCCCGTTCGTTAGGGGTCGGCTAGTGGCCCGGAGGCGTCCTCAAAAATGCCAAGAAGTGGTCGTGTGGATCTCGATTCCCTTCGACAGGATTCGAGGGCTCGATGCCTCCCCCGGAGGGATTCCTACCACAACCTTCTCCTTCGGCCTCGAATACGTCCTGGGGTGCCTCGAGAGCGTGGCTCGAGCCCTTGGCCATGTACGGGCGCACCCTGGGTCGTCCCTAACTCCGTTGCTCGAGGGCAGCTGTCGAACCCTGTTCGAGGGCCAGCTTTCGCTCCCTCGAGACTTATTGCGGGTTTCGCACCCATTTGAGACATACCTGGAGATATTTCGTTGTCCGGGCGCGTTTTTTCGGGAGGCGAGACCGGCGCGTTATCGGCGTACGGCTACGACGTGGGGAGCGGCCACGTGCTCAGTTCCTGCGAGATATAAGGAAACGGTTAGGCGAGCGGTTTTATCGCGAGAAACTGCTCCTTACTTTTCGCGCGACCGTTGGGCTTCCGTCCGAGCATATAAAGCGAAGGCCTTGGGGTCTCCGTCCCCCACCGGTTACTTGCATCCCTGCAATCTTTTGCCCTAGCCATCCCCTGCCACATCGCGTTCTCCGCCCGTCCTGCCGTAGCCACCGCATCCTTTTCTCCCATCCCCTTCCGACGACATCGATGGCAGGAAAAAGCCAGATCCTTCCCGCCGACGACTGGGCCGCCTCCTCGGTGACGGAGAGGAGGTTGGAGGAGTTGGTCGAGGACGGGCTGTTGCGGCCGAGGACGAACTCGGCGCGGCCGGAGTGGGTGGCACCGCCCCCCGCCCACCAGGAGCCAGTGCCTCCCGAAGGGTACGTGGTGAGCTTCGTCAGCTTTCATGAGCGGGGGTTCGGCGTGCCGGCGTCGGTCTTCATGCGCGCGCTCCTCCACTACTACCGGGTGGAGCTTCACCACCTTTCCCCTAATGCCGTGGCGCAGGCCGCCATCTTTGCGGCGGTCTGCGAGGGCTACCTTGGGGTGGAGCCACAGTGGAACTTGTGGCTTCACCTTTTCAAGGCCGAGCTCTTCGCCAAGAGGGCAGGGGAGAAAGGCGTCCTGTCCGCGGCCCGAGTGGGGAGCTGCGTGCTGCAGGTGAGATCGGGTCGGACGGATCTATACATCCCGGCCCGACTCATCTCCTCGAACAGTGGCTGGCACGAGGGTTGGTTCTACCTCCGCAACGATGAAAATCAGTTGCCGAGGTACACCGGCCGCGTGCTGACTGCTCGAGAAGAGCATTGGTCGTACGGAGTGCCCGAGGCCGAGAAGACGCGCTTGGATCCACTGCTGGCGGCGCTGCAGCAGCTTCGCCTTCGGGGCCTGACGGCTGCGGCGGTGGCTGCGGGTTTCCATCGCCGTAGAGTGATGCCGTTGTGCCAGCGTCGTCTCCGCCTGGACCAGATGACTCCGGAGGCAAACCTGGAGGGCACCCGGATGTCCCACGAATCCCTCACCCTTGAGGAGGTTCTCCGGCGGGCTCGCCGGATGGTCGGGAACTTCAAGGCGGAGGAGGCCAATCAGGTTCCCATGAGGCCTACCGAGGGGTGCGAATCCGTGGTACGTATCCCGGGGCTGAGGTGTTGCCTTTCTTGTTTTTCTGTGGATTTCGCTGATGTGGTCGAGGTCGGTGTGTAGGATTTGTCGGCGTTGCGGGAGACGCGCCCCCCAGTCCCGGAGGACCGGCCCGCCCGGGAGGCTCGACGCCTGCATGCCTCCCAGAAGAAGCAGGCGAAGGAGACGGCCAAGAAGCGGGCGATCCGCAAGGCCAAAAAAGCAGAGGCGTTGAAGAAGCGCCGACGCCAGCAAGCCATCGACGGAGTGCCCCTGTCACCGTCGCCTTCCGAGACAGTCTCGGGGAAGGACGACGGCAGCAGCGATGAAGATGAAGATGCCCTGTCGCGATATGAGATCGCGACCAGGCTCGGGGATCTCCCCGACATTCGCCCCCTGCTGGAGCCCATCGGGGGGAGGCCCTCCTCGGTCGTCGTGGTCGAGGAGGTCGAGGGGAAGAAGGCGGAGAAGGGATCTGGCTCCTCGAGGGGAGGGGCCATTTTGCCCCGGACCCGACGAGAGGGGTCGTCGGGGACGTCCGCACCAGCCGGGGCCTCGCAAGCTCCGGCAGGGGCGGAGATGATGGTACCGGCGTCGTCATCAGCGGCGGCGTCGGTAGGAGTAAGGACCCGAGGCCAGCTGGCCTCGGGAGCACAAAGGGCGCAGGGCGGCGCGTTGGCCGGGGCTCCCAGGAGCGCTCGGCCTGCTGGTGAGGCCGCCGCGGGGCTACCAGCGGCCGTCCCGGGAGGCTCGAGCCGCGCGGGGTCGAGGTACTTGGTGCCGATTTCCGGGTAAGTATCTCGACTTGGTTGTCCTGGCTTTCCCAAAGTCCGTCGGCTGATATTTCTTCTTACTTTGCAGGCTGAAGCGGAAGGCGGAGCCAATAGGGCCTACCCCTGTGAAGTCGCTGCGAGCCAGCGCCGTTGTCCTCAACCGGACGGCGGAGCAGGACGCGGCCTGGGTCCGTCAGGTCGAGGCAGCGAAAGGGCGCCTGCGACACCAGCAAGGGTCGGCCGACGCCGCGGCGGTTGCCGGCCCGGAGCTCGCCGTCGAGGGGGCCGAACCGGCAAAGGCGGCGGCGCTTGACGTGGTCGAGGCGGGGCCCCGGCCGTCGGGGACGGCCGAGGCTGCCGTTGCGGTCGCGACGAGCGAGGCACCCGTCCGCGACGCAGAGCGGGCGGGTGCTGACGTGACCAAGGAAGGGGTCGCGTCGGTGCCGGGGCAAGGCCCGTCGGGAGAGCCAGCGGGCGTGGTGGCGATCGGGGCGGTCGAGCCCCCGTCCGGAGCACCCGAAGAAGAGACGCCGGCTCCGGCGGTGCCGACGGTCGAGGCGAGGGTACCGGAGCCGTCGTCGGTCGAGGTGCCGGCTCCGGTGGCGCCGGCGGTCGTAAGTGCCCGCTCCCACGTTCCCCTCGACAACATCTCCCTTGACAAGGGAAAACAAACGATAGTGGTCGAGGGGGGTGAGGTCGCGGACCAGGCCGGTGTCACGACGGCCGTTGGAGAGGCGGATACCGCGGGCGAGGCCGGTCCTTCTGCGGGACCGGGAGACGCCCCGGCCGGGTCGTCCTCCTCGTGGCCCGACATCGCCGCGTTGGCGATAGCGCGGGTCGAGGCGGAGCTGCCGAAGTGGGGGGGGGGCCGTCCCTTGAGTTCAGGGACGCTTCGAACCCCGACGCCGAGCCCGTCTTTGTCCTTAGCGACAAAGACGAAGTGCACCGATGGGAGTACCTCGAGGGCGTCCGCCAGCACCTCGACCGTTTGCTTCGAGTGGCGTCTGGCGCTGTGCGGAGTATGGGGGATGCCACCGAGGTATGATCGACCCGTCGGCTTGCTTGATAGGCTATTTTTTCTTCGGATTTGTGACCTTTTCGAATTGCGTTCAGGAGCTGAAGGAGTACTCCCGCCGCAAGTCGCTCTTCATCCGGGACGAGAGTGGCGTGTGGGGCGCGCTGTCCCAGCAACGGGCTCTGGTCGAGGAGACCCAGAAGCGGCTATCCGATCGGAACGCCGAGATGGCTGATCTGCGCGTCGCATACGCCACATTGAAGGAAGAGGCGGCGCAGGCATGGGCGGCCGAGGCCGTGATGCGCACAAGCCTGGACAAGGCTCGGGAGGAGGCTGCCCAGGCGCGCAGGGACCTCGAGCCCCTGTCTGCGCGGGTGAAGGAGCTCGAGGAGGATGTCTCCCAGGTTAGTCTTCAGCGCGACGCCTCCCATGCCGAGGTCACGACGCTGCAGGGAGCCGTCCAAAAGAAGGACGCAGCTCTCGAGTCTGCTCGGCAGGAGGTCGAGGCGCTAAAGGCGGCCATCCGTGACAAGGACAGCGCCTTCCTGGGGCTCGAGCGAACATGTGGGGGACTCCGCGACGAGGTCGTGGGCCTGCAGACCCACGTCGAGGGTAAGTGTGGTTGTTATAGTCACAACGTTGAAGGCCCCGCGTTGGGCACTAATTTGTTTGTCGTGTTTCAGAGCTGGAGAGAGAGAACCGAGAGGCTCAATCGTGCGCCAACTCCTTCCAGAGCCTCTTCGAAGCCGAGGTCCGGAGGACCCAACTTCTCCAGGGCGCAATCACCACTGTGTGTGATGGCCTGGGGGTCGAGCCCGACACCGACACCGGGGAAGATGTTCCGGGGAACTCCTTCGTCCGACGGATGGTGGCGCTGGGCCGCCTTGCCCGGGAGAAGATACGGAACGGCCTCCATCACGGCGTGAAGAGGGCGCTGGCCATCGTCCGTTCGGGGTTTGTGTTTGATATGAGGCTCGTTGCCGAGGGCTTCATCACAGACCCCGACCGGACGGACGAGGAGAACGAGGACGCCTGCGTGGAGCTGATCGAAGCCGCCGAAGAGCCTGGGAGTCGTCTGGCCTCGCTTTTTGAAGCCGAGGTGGTTCCTCCTGCCGATGACGAAGGCCTGTGAGCCAAATCTGGGCATGAAGGCCCATGTAATAAGTTAGTATTTCGAATTTTGATCGCGGTGGCCGCGGAGGCCTAAAGACTCGAAACATAAACCGGTTCGCGGTTGATTAGTTTTACTCGAGCTTTTCTTCCCTTTATCGCTCAGATCGCGTTCTCGTGTGATTTACTTAGCGCGCAGCTGCATCCTTCGGCGTAAGGGAGCGAGTGGAGGTACCGTAGCCCGGGGGCGTAAGTGATCTCGCGGCTCGACTGCCCTCGAGCTTCAGGGTGATGTTGCGGCCTAGTAAATCGTGTGAGAGCCTGATCTAAGCGACAGGGGTATGTTCTTTTTTAATTTTAGGAACCGTTGTTTAGATCTTCTCAGCGTGAAGGCGTACCTCTAAAAGGCGCAAGGGTCGAGTGGAGGTACCGTAGCCTCGGAGGCGTAGGTGATGCTCCAGGCTCGAGAGCCCTTTCGAACCTTAGGGTGCTCTTTCAGCGAAGTCGATCTAAGAAACGGTTCTTAAATTTAAAAAAGAGCGCAGGTTTTTTCGGTTTTTCGGGGACCGGGGGTTCCCCCCTTGCCAGCCCCCGAGGGAGGGTCGACTCTGGGAGTGCAGGGTCGATCCTTCCTTATTACGAAACGAGAAAAATTTAAACATCGCTGTATTCTTTATTGACGAAAAAGGAAATACAGAGCCTCGAGGCTTTTTAAGGAAAGAAGCGACGTAGCTGCTCGATGTTCCAAGCGTTGGTGAGGATTTCGCCCTTCTCGTTGGATAGCTTGTAGGTGCCCGGCTTTAGTACTTCTGCGATGATGTACGGCCCTTCCCATGGTGGTGTGAGCTCGAGGCCGTGAAACTTGTCCTCGAGTCGCCGTACTTCCTGGCAGTAGGCCTCCATCTTGGGGTCGCGGCAGCTCGAGTTCTTCATCACCTGGTCGATCACGAGTTGAGAGTCGCCTCGGACGTCGAGGTGTCGGACCCCGAGCTCGACGGCGATTCTCAACCCCGTGACGAGTGCCTCGTATTCGGCGACGTTGTTAGACGCAGGGAAATGAAGCCTCGAGGTTTCTTGTGCTCGGTAGCAGCGACGAGCTCGTCGGCCGGGGCCTCGAGCTTGCCCTGCTGGCCTTTCTTCTTCTTGCGGTTGTTTCTCTTGGGGCCTCGGGTGGAACTCGCGGGGTCGTCGACCTTCTGCTCCTCCCTTGCCGGCTCGCCGCCAAAGATCGCACCAACCGCCTCCTCACCGGAGGCGAAGTTGGTGACGATGTCCATCAATCCGTTGGCAGTGAGCGGGGTGTTACGGCCCAGCTCCCGGACCAACTCCTTACAGGTGGTACCAGAGAGGAAGGCCGTAATCACGTCGGAGTCGGTGATGTTGGGGAGCTCGGTGCGTTGCCGGGAGAAGCGCCGGATGTAGTCCCGGAGGGACTCATCTGGTTTCTGCTTGCAGCTCCGGAGGTCCCACGAGTTGCCGGGGCGCATGTAGGTCCCCTTGAAATTTCCCTCGAACACCCTCACGAGATCGTCCCAGTCGTGGATCTGCCAAGGTGGGAGATCCTCGAGCCAGGCTCGGGCGGTGTCGGAGAGGAACAGGGGGAGTTGCCGAATGATGGCCCGGTCATCGGTGGCCCCGCCCAACTGACACGCCAAGCGGAAATCGGCGAGCCAAAGTTCGGGTTTGGTCTCGCCGTTATACTTGGTGAGAGTCGTGGGGGGGCGGAACCGAGCCGGGGGCACCGTCTCACGGATAGCCCTACTGAACACCCGAGGGCCTGGAGGTTCGGGTGAAGGGCTACGGTCTTCCGAGCTGTCGTAGCGTCCGCCCCTGTGGACGTGGTAGCCTCGAGCTACACCGTCACCGTGTTTGCGTGTGCGACGCTCGACGATGTTGCCACGGGTGTCTCGAGGCTCGCGGTCGTTGGCGATGGGCTCAGGGGCAGGTGCTGCCCGGTTTCGCCGGGCAGGCTCGGGATGAACCGAGGCTTCTCTCTCCTGTCGGGAAGGCTCGAGGGTCCGCTCCGAGGCTGCTTCGCGCCGCCTCGAGGCAGAGCTCTCGGCCTGCTGCATGGCGGCAGTCTCGAGGAGCCCTCGGATTTCGTCTCGAGCCCGACGGGCGTCAGGGTTAGACGGCTCGGGCATGTTGCGCAGGAGCATGGCAGCGGCAACAACGTTTTGGCTGGCTCGAGCGAAAACCGGGGGGTCGACCGCCCGGTCCTCGTCGATGCGACGGTTGACGTCGCGAGCCCTCTCACGAGCTCTGCCGCCAAATGCGTGTTCCGCACGCTCACGCTCGAGGGTTTGCTGGAGGAGATCCAGGTTTTCGCGTTCCTCGTCAAGCTGGTCCTGCAACACGCGAAACTGTTCGAGCTGCGCTCCTTGATCCGCAAGGAATCGAGGCTCGTTTCGCTCGGCAGGAAGCTCGACATGGGGGGGCGTGTGCCTTTCCTCGACCGGCTCTTCGTCCTCTGATTCCGAGGTGCTTTCAACGTCGATGTTGAAGCACTCACGAGTCGGATCATAGGTGTCGTCGGCCGAGTCGGAGTCAGGTGCGCCAAAGTAATAATATGATGGGGGAATGTGTGGCCGATGCCAACCATCACCGAGGTGGTGACGTGGAGAAGCAGTCACACGGGGTTCTGTTTCCGGTGCCTCCGTAGAGTCCCGATAGTCAGAAACCGGCGTGGACGCAACGAGGTCCAGAGTGGAGCGTAGATGGTGTCCGGGGAGCTCCTCATAAGCGCTCATGCGAGTGCTCACGGAGGATGCATACACCCGGGCGACCGAGTCTAGTCCAAACGGGAATGGTGATGGGGAGGTCACTGCCCGTGGCGAGATAGATGCTACGGACAGTGGTGTCTCACCGGACGGGGGAGCGGCGGGATTCCTCGTCGGCACGCGACCCTCGGCCAGGCTCATCCTTCCCAAATCTTCCAAGGGGAGATCTGGGCTGGCGCCTGTCTGGGGGGTGCCGGACCGGGGAATCCCATCGCCCTCCGTCAGGTAGAGACGGTGGTTGTACCGGGCTCGCCGTCGCCGGGCGGCCCGCGACCGCCTGGAGCGACGGTGCCGGTTGACTGCTCCCCCGGGCTGGGAGAGCTCGTAATCTTCGTCGGTTGGGTGCCTGGGTGGGAGTAGGACCATGTCGTAGCCAGAGCCGAGCGACATGAACTCCAAACTCCCAAACCAGATCACCGTACCCAACGGGATCGGGCGTTCGGGGTTAGCCATCCAGGAAGAACGGCAACAAAGCGAGGTTTGCACGCAGCGTACCCCTACCTGGCGCGCCAACTGTCGGTGTTCGGACCAAGGGGGTCCTAAACCAACGAGTAAATGCTGCGTGACTCTTTCCTGGATGGTGATGCAAGGAGAACACACGGGGGTTTATCCTGGTTCGGGCAAAAGGGGGCCCTACGTCCAGCGGGGAAAAGAGGTTTGTATTTCCTTGCACCGGGGTGCTCGTGTAGGGGTTACAAGCAGGCGAGAGAGGGTGTCGAGCCCAAGTCTCAAAGAAAAAAAGGAGAAAGGTGGTTGGTTGAGATGTTGATCTCCTGCTTTCGTTGCTCGGTTGGGTGGATGGTTGTTTCGTCTGTCCGTGATGTTTCTTGTTCGTCCTCTGCCTCCTCCGGTTCGCCCCGGCCTGCCTTTTTATGGGGCTAAAGGTGGCCAAGTCGAAGGGAGGCTTGAGTCGTCGATTCCTGTTGAGTTGACTGTAGCGACGTGGCTTCGGGATGGCCGGCCATCCCTGGATATCCTGACGCAGTATGGGACAAGAGGGTGAAATGACCCAGAGTGCCAGGCCATACCGTCCTTCGAGCTAAGTCGAGCGTTGGGGCCGGGTCGAGGCTGGGTCGAGGTCGGATGGATAAGGCCGAATCCCCGGTATCGCGGGGGACGGACCTTGTCTTATCCTCCCTCGAGGGCGATCGATTGTGAATAGTGCGCGGTAGGGTGGATACAGTGACGGCTTTCACCTCCCATCACGGGATGGGCGGTAAAACAGTGAGACTTGACGTGGGTATTGTTCCCGCGTTGACCCATGCCGTAGCCATGCCGGTCGGTGGTAGTAGGTAACCGCATTGAATGCTATGGCTTTTGTCCCGGGTAGGTAAAGAAAGGGCGTCGAGGGGCCGGGGCGCGGTCGAGGCGCCCCGTCGAGCGGGCCTCGTACGAGTCGGAGCCGGAGCGCGGTCGAGGCGCCCCGTCGAGCGGGCCTCATACGAGTCGGAGCCGGGACGCGGTCGAGGCACCCCGTCGAGCGGGCCTCGTACGAGTCGGAGCCGGAGCGCGGTCGAGGTGCCCCGTCGAGCGGGCCTCATACGAGTCGGAGCCGGGACGCGGTCGAGGCACCCCGTCGAGCGGGCCTCATACGAGTCGGAGCCGGGACGCGGTCGAGGCACCCCGTCGAGCGGGCCTCGTACGAGTCGGAGCCGGGGCGCGGTCGAGGCACCCCGTCGAGCGGGCCTCGTACGAGTCGGAGCCGGGACGCGGTCGAGGCGCCCCGTCGAGCGGGCTATCTTTTCTACTGGTTTCGGTTTTTGTCAGTGTTTTGGCGATAGCTGTGGTACCCCCGTACTGTTGGTACCGACAGCATGCACCGGGGCTTGCCTTTCAGAAAGGTCGAGGGCCGGTGGTCTGGACACTCAGGAAGGTCGTCTGCGGGCACTCCTTCGCCTGCTGGATCCTCGGGCTCCTGCTGCTCCTGGTCCTCCTCCGGAATCACAGGCTCGAATTCGAGGAGAGTTACCCCCTCCGGTGCACCTATTGCATGAATGCACAATAAATATAATGGATGCATAAATGGGTGCAACATGCTCGGAATGAAATGCATTTCAGAATAAAATACTCTATTCAAGTTATTTTATTAGTACGTGCAAATCTCTTCTCCGGTGGAGAAGTACTTACCTAATCTACCCAACCTAAGATAAAGCTGCTCATCCTCAGTTAAGGTCCTAACACCTAACAATTACAAAAGTAGAATGTCTTAGGATATCACACCATATCAATCAGCAAAACACCACAGTAAGCATCCTGGACAGCAGCTACTTGTTTTTATCACAACGGGAGATTTACAATTCCAAAAGATATGATCTAAGACAATCTGGAAAGCCTAAGAAATGCACTACAATTCATTTTCAGACCTCAACTCCAAACTCCTAAGTTTTCCATGTCAAACTTCACAAGTTCCAGAATCTGTCCTCTCAAAACAGAGAGTAGCAGATTTTGAACTGCCACTTTAAACAATAGTAACTCTCAAACTACTAAGCCAAATGCTTCCAAATTTTGACACAAGCTAGTTCATCAAGTTTACTCCAACTTTGGTATTTATAAGTTTTCCAGCAACCAATTTTATCAAAGCCAAATTTAGAATTACTACTAGCTGTCCAGAAAACCTAAAATTACAAAGATTAAATATTTATTGATGTGACCAACATTCTCTAAGACCAAACTAATACTACTTCAAGTTCACAAATGTCACAAAAACACCAGAAAGTAAGGTGTGCCCACCTAGAATATTTATTTAAACTCATTTCTTAATTTACTTAAGTAATTAAGTGGAATTTCAAACATATATGTAAACTGCTCCTAAAATTCTACAAAAATTACAGGGGACTCTCTGGCCCAAAAAGAGACCACAGTAAAAATTTGAACAAGTTTTATGCACAGAAAATCCCTACACAAAATTCACAAGCTAATAAGGCTGATTTTTGCATAAATAGGAAACCCTATTGAAAAGTGTCAAACAACAGATTTCATATTTTTCTTAGACACTTTAAGGTACCAAGACATTCTCCAAAAATTTATAAGAAGGTTGCACATGTAGAAAAATTACTAAAATTCCTTTAAGCATTTCCTAAAATAACAAGATAGCATTATAACTTGAAAAGTACTTAAGCACTGATGCCCAAATTTTTACCAGAGCTAGGGCTAGCATAGAGTAACCTACCCACCAAATTTCATGATTTATGGAACAATGCAGCTCAAGTTATAAATTTAACAAATTTGCTTGCATTCCAAAACACATTTAAAGGATCTATTAAATTCTCCTAGAAATTAAACATCACATTCCAAATTTATATTTTTCTAAAATACTACACATCATGTAGATCCTAACAAAATTTATCTCATAATTTTTGGGCAAGTAAAACCCTAGATCTTCATTTTCTCAAATCTTACTTAAAACTGTGACAAAATAAAGAAATGAAATAAATCCCATTTGAAACTGGGCCGGCCCGGCTTGCTAGCGCGGCCCAGCCAGCGCGCGGCCTGCCTCGGCGCCCGCCCGCGCGCGCGCGGCGCTGACAGTGCGGGCCCGCAGGCCAGAGAGAGAGAGCGAAAAGGGGGAAGACGGCCGCGACTCCGGCGAGCTCAAGCTCGCCGACGACGGCGCCTCCGGCGACGAAAGGAGCACCAACGGCTTCCCCGTGACTTCCCGCATTGACCAAACCTAGATTTGCTGAACCTATCCCACCCTAGCTTCGATGGCCATGGCGACCGCGGCTCGGAGGCGGCACCCGGTGGTGGTCCGACGAGCTCCGGGGGTCAGGGACCTAAGTGAGGTGTGCTACGGCTTCCTGAGGACATGGCGGACCTCTCCATGCCACGGAAAAGGACGGAGGTGGAGCGAGTGCCGCTGGCCGCGTGAGCACCGCACCGGCGGCCATGGCGCGGCGACGCACGACGGTGTTCCGACGTGTATCGGCCATCCCATCCGGTAACGTCATCACCTAGGCTTCTCTACCCGACCCGGAACCCAAAACATGTACTAGTGAGAATGGAGGATGACCGTAGGGAGCTGGCCACGGTGAGCCGCCGCGCGGACAGTGCGCCGGCGAGGACTCACGGTGGCGGAAACCAAAATTCGCCCTCACCTCTACACAATCCGGTCAAGCAACGGTTGGAGGAGGTGGAGGGGATGCTGGTGGAGCGGTGGACGGGATTTGGAGGACGGTGGTGCGACGGTGAGCTTGCACAAGCACGGGGCGGGCTGCGGCGGCAATGGCGCCTCCGTTTTCCGCCTCGGTGAACCCGGCCAGAGCGAGAGTGAAGGAGAGAAGAGTGAGCGCGAGTGTGGGGGTGGAGGTGTCGGCCCCGACTTCACGACCGCGCGGGTGCTTGCGACGTGGAGGCGATGGCAGGGCGCGAGCGCCACGCGGCCACCGGGCTCTGCCCGAGCGCCACGGCGTGGGCAGCTGTCCGACTGAATGGCGATGTCGACTGACCGATGAGGCCGAACGGTGACTGTCAGTGCAAGTTTGACGCTGATTATCTTCCAACACAGCGCGATTTGGTCCAAGATGACAACATCAAATTCGTAGAGCTATGCGAGGGCAACAAAATTGTCAATTGGAGCTTAGACTGGTTCGGCCTAGATTTGAAACTATAGAGCTCCAAAGTGGGTCACCTGAAAACTGAAACTTAGTTTCAGTCACTATGCCGACTGAAACCTGATTTTCTAGGCACCAAATCTCCTAAACTATTGAGAACCAGGTGATGGTGATATTGACAATGTTGTAGAGCTATGTGTGGACAACAACTTTGTCAATTGGGTCCAGGACTGGTTTGGCCTAGTTTGTGAGTTACAAGTTGCTAAAGTGAGGTACAGTGAAACTGAAAAGTCCAATTTCCAGACTTAGAATTTTTTTAAGTGTTGATCACCACTCAAGCTGACTTGTGGGCTATTTTTGAGCATGCTCAGGTCATTTTCATGAGATGGCCATATTAGAACTTTTGTTCCTTATGAAATTCTCTACAACTTTACTTAAGGGTGCTCTTCCATGCAAGGTCTCTAAATTAGACTTTTTAATTGGTCAAACTAGAGCCTTCTAGGGTCAAATGGTGGTCAACTTCTCTTGGAGGGCAAATTTGTAATTTTGGTCAACATGAAACTTGTTCCAAATGTTACCCTAAGTATAACTAAGGTGTTGTAGGTCATGATTGGCTACCTTACCTTTTTGTTACACCAACTATCAAATACTTCATGAAATAAACCAAACAAACCCTAGAATAATCACATGTGTTGCATCACATAAAATAACAAACATGAATGATGCATGCTTATGCTTATGCAATGCAAATGCAATGCAATTATGGAGCTAAACACTTGAGGTGTTACAGAACATTTGTAAGCCAAACCAAATACATAAAGGATATGCTAAAGAAGTTTGGTATGGAAGATGCAAAAGGAATCACTACTCCAATGAGCACTAGTGAAAGCTTGGATAGTGACAAGAATGGCAATATGGAGGATCAAAAGCTATATAGATCAATGATTGGTAGCCTACTCTATGTGACGTCATCAAGGCCCGATGTGATGTTTAGTGTATGCATATGTGTAAGATTTCAAGCCTCACCAAGAGAAAGTCATTTGAAGGCAACAAAGAGAATATTGAGGTACTTAAAGCATACACAAGATGTTGGATTATGGTATCCCAAAGGTGCAAGCTTTGAGCTAGTCGGATATTCAGATTCCGACTATGCCGGTGAAAAAGTGGAGAGAAAGAGCACTTTCGGGACTTGTCAATTGTTGAGAAGATCACTTGTCTCATGGTCATCCAAGAAGCAAAATAGTATTGCACTATCTATCGCCGAGGCCGAATACATCGCCGCGGGTAGTTGTTGTGCACAAATCTTGTAGATGAAGGCAACATTAAAGGATTTTGGAATCAATTTCAAGAATGTGCCATTGCTATGTGACAATGAAAGTGCCGTGAAGCTAACCAATAATCCGGTTCAACATCAAAGAACAAAGCATATTGATGTTCACCATCACTTTATTAGAGATCATCAACAAAAGGGTGACATTTGCTATTGAGAGTGTGGGCACCGAACATACTTGACTTCTCCAACATGAGTTGATGCACCCCATATATGACATGCTTCTCCTTCGAGCCCCAAGGTACAATTGATTGACATATCATACATTCTATGCTAAGGACTTATTTAGTGCATCTAGTCATAATTTACATGTTCTAGGCTCATTCATAAAAATCAAATGAATTTGAAGTTAATATGGTGCCACTATTGTTTCCATGACTTGTATGATCTAGTGGTAGCATATAACTTGTTTAAGTAGCTTGTGATCCTAAGTGTTTAATCTAGAAAACTTGTCTAAATATTTGCTTCAACATGGTGCATGATAACCCTTCTAGTGAGGTGTGAAGAAGCTTGCCCTTGATCAAACCGAAGCATTTTATTTATGCAAGCAATCTAAGTTGAATCACAAACTTGATCCTCACCCCATAATTCAACATGATAATCTATCTAAAATTGGTCCCTTGTGGTCATTGGTGCCAAAAGAGGAGAAAATATTGTTCACAAAGATAGAACTCAAAGGGGGAGAAGCACAAAGAAAAATATTGTTCAAGGGTGAGAAAACCTAAAGGGAGAATTGAAAAAAGAAGGGGATCAACTAAAATTTTGAGCACACAAGTAGGAGGAGCAAGCTTTTAAACATGAATGTTGTATTTCCATGTGCACTTCATATGTATGATGCATAGTTATGCATTTCCTTTTTTCCGATACATTGCTTGTGTGGTGACTTGCTAGTATAATTTGAATGATAAATTGAAGTACTAGCATAAATAGGAAGTAGTTAGATTTTTCTTGCTTCATATTTTTCAAAGTGGTACTAGAGCCTTGCTTATAATGTTGATCTCACGAGGTTTCTAGTTATGTTTGTGCTTTTCCAAGTGGTATCTAACTACACAAGGTGTTAAGATGGTGTTTATCGCTACTCCGATGGTATCACACTTCAAAGGTCTATAATCTTAAACACTTAACACCTATTGATAGTCAATGCTCCTATATTCTTTTTCTATCTAACATGTATGCTTCCAAAATCTAAACATATAGCATACATGTAGGGGGAGCCATTGCTTCTTAGTATACATATAGCACTTTGAGTTAAGCAACTCCCCTTCCACTCATCTCTCTTGCTTCTTTGCATATTCGAAGTGAGATTGAGTGATCCAAGTGCATTTACATTGTGAGATTGCATCTAGTTGGCATTTGGTGGTTGATTTGCTGCGTGATTCTTGTTTCTCTTGGTGGTTGCCACCACCTAGACGGCTTGGAGCAGCTTAGAGGCGTTGGCAAGAGTTGGTGATTGTTCTTGGCCACCTCCGGTGATTGTGAGGGGTTTGTGCCTACCTCGGCGAAGCGCCAAAGGTAACGTTAGTAAATTGCTCGTGTCATTGCAACCTTTTGCCATTTGGTAGGTTCTTGTGACGCCTTTTGAGAGGCTCGGTGTGTGACCGATTAGCCACCGAACCACGTGGTGAAGAGGGACACAACGGGGACTAGCGTGCCGGCAAGCACGTGAACCTCGGAATAAATCTTCGTGTCATCACTTTCATATTGTGATTGATTGATCCCGGTGTTCGGTTATCTTGATATTCATTGTTGATCATATTGGTTGGCTCAATACTTCGCTCCTCGGTGAAACTCTCCCAACTCAACTCCGCATTACCTTCTTAGTTATCTTTGCTAGCTAGTTAGCTTTGCTAGAGTAGCTCCTTTGTGTAGCTTGTTAGTTGTAGTTGTAGTTACCTTCTCGGTTTAACTTGTGCGGTTGAGTGCAAATATACTAGAATTGTGAATTGGTTAGGTGGATTGCAAACACCCCGTAGGCTAAGCAAAACTCGCATCTCGTTATTTGTTATATTGATAAACTTGTTTAGCGTGTCTTTATAGAAAATTTTAAAAGGCTATTCACCTCCCTCTAGCCATCAACACCTTTCAGCAGCGTGCGGCCTGGCTCGTCCGCGCGTTCGTGGAGGCAGGCGCAGGCGCGCAGCGGCCTAGGCCTAGGGTGCCGGGGCGGCGCGCGGCCAGGGAGCCTGGGCGGCCAGCCGGCGGCCAGGGGCGCGGGGCGTCCAGCGGCCCGGGGAGCCGACGGCCAGGAGGACTCCGGCAGGACTGCAACAGGCCGGCCACTGCTACCTCGACGTCAGGTACGATATGACGAACGGCATAGCACAGCCACACAGCCTACCAAATTTCAGGCGGAGAGTAATGGGAATCAGAAACTACTACAAGAATCCACACCCGTTCCGTGCGTGTCACTGTCACATGCATATTAGCAGTTGAACGTTCAGAAGAGAGGCAACTTGTTGTTAGGGGCTGTTTAGTTGGCAAAATTTTTGGCGAAACGCTACTGTATCAGTTTCGTTGTTATTTGGTAAATATTGTTCAATCATGGTCTAATTAGGCTTAAAAGATTTGTCTCGTCTATTTCGTCTAAACTGTGTAATTAGTTTTATTTTTTATCTATATTTAATGCTTCATGCATGTGTTCAAAGATTCGATGTGACGGGGAATCTGGAAATTTTGGCAAAATTTTTGGCATCTAAACGGTGCCTTACTACGACGACGATAATGCGCCACTCGTCCATGGATCGAATCGATCACACTCACAGTCACGTTAGGTTTAATCATGACATGCTTATGCTGATATTTGGCTTATGCTGATGCTTATATTAAAACGTTGTGAGAGAAAAACACTATTCTATGGATGAAAAATAGCTAAAGGGAACATGGTGTATTCACAAAGCATTTTTGCATCTCACATAGGAAATACTACTACTACTGCCCTAGAATCTACATACCGCATTAGGAAGAATATTAACCTGAAAGACATTCCTCTCCCACTTCCTCCTGTTCTCCATTACAACTCCCCTTTAATTAATTAATTTAATTAATATACTAACAAATAACAATACTCTTTCCTTTCAGCATGATGATCCGCGGGCGATGCACAGAAAGGCTACCTGCTGCTCATTGCCATCCATGTGCCGCTAGGAGTAGTACTAGAGTGCACTATTAGACTAGGGCATTGTTTAGATTCTAGAATTCACCTTAAATTTTACTATGCAAAAAAAAGATTCACCATCACATCAAAATACCGGTATATATATAGAGTACTAAATGTAGATAAAATTAAAAACTAATTGCACAGTTTTATTGTACTTTACGAGACGAACATTTAGAGCCTAATTAATCAAGATTTGGACAATTATTATATAAAAAACAAAAGGGCTACGGTGCTCGGGGTGGCACTGTGCCGAATCACCACCCCGAGTCGGTCGTCTAAGCAAGGCCTAGCACTAACTCAATGCATGGCATGTCAGTCGCAGCTACTTTTTTTTAGTTCCCCAAATTCTCCCCAAATTTTACTATGCAAAAAGAAGATTCTCCGTCACATCAAAATGTCGGCAAATGCATGGAGTACTAAATGTTAATAAAATCAAAAACTAATTGCACAGTTTTGTTGTACTTTGCGAGACAAACATTTTAAGCCTAGTTAGTTAAAATTTGAATAATTTTTACCAAATACAAATGAAATGCTACAGGAATTCTGATACAGTGTTTTTCTTCTCAATTCTCTCGTCTAAACGAGGCCTTTGCTTGTGTGTTGCAGCAAAGCCTGGGCACCTTTTGTTGCTCTCAAGTCTCTTTGCTCTGGCCTTTGGCACAAGTCAAGCACTAAACAATGGCAGTTCGGGTGGGAGCGGGAGATACTCGCTCCGGTCAGTAAGACATGCAATTCTAGCAAATACCGTATTTTAGTATATCACATTTCATCAATTATAGATAAGAAACTATGACTATTTATAACATCAAATAAATATCATTAGATCACATATGAAATATATTTCCATAATAAATTAATTTCGAGTCATAAATATGAATATTATTTACAAAAAACTTGGTCAAATGTGAATAACTTTATCTGGCACGTAACTCATAGCTACACGTTTATAAAAGAGAATGGATCGAATCGCACAACCGACAAACGTACTAGTAGCTTTAGATCGGAGATTCGGTGTTGTTATGTTAAGAAAATGGAAGAAAAGCGTCGTCCGTCCATTGCGAATTTGCAGCACGGGAGTTGGAGAAATTGGCCGACCGGTTGATTGATTGGAGTTGCCGTGGCCGTGGGTGGTGGGTTTGGGAGAGAAGAGAATAGATGCAGGTAACTAATAGCTCCTTCCCAAAAAGAAAGAAAGATGTAATTCTGGTTTTATGTTCAGTCAAGCTTTTCAAATTTCGACAAAGTTTAGAGAAAAAATTTAATACTTATGAATCTAAATAATGTGCAATCAAAATTATTCCAGGATTAACCTAATTATACTTGTTTGGTATCGTAAATGTTACTTGACTTAGTTAAACTTATAATTGTTTGACTCATCGGAAAGCTATTTTAACTCATGGTCCTGCTTGCTGCTGCGCTGGCAAACACTTCCACTTTGTTAGGCCTCTCTGCATCTGCACTTGGGCTGATGATGCGTTCCACTACTCAAAACCTGAAACGAATTCACCGCGGAGTAAGTGCGTTTGTGCTGCTGCGAACATGTTCCAAAGCAAGCGGAGCGGAGGACCGAATCATGGCCAAAGCACGGAGCTGCGGGTGGATGCTAGTCCTGTCGTCTTGCCCACAGGTGGCTGCCCGGGCGCATCCACCATTCCATGCTCATGCTTATCCACTCCTTGCCTGCTTACTGCACGGCTGCACTGCATCTCCATCCGGGCGTCTAGCGTAGAGACTAGAGAGGTTCACTTTGCTTCATCAAACGACCATGACCATGAGCAAAACACATGGCAATTAACCAACAACCATTTAGCAGATCTATTTAAGTCACCAGAAAATCACATAAGTTTTTTTTAGGAAAAAAAGAAAATTACATAAGTAAAATGGCATGTAGCGTGACCTCAGTTTTCTTCGGGTCGTTTTTTTAAAATCTCAAAAACTTTATTAACGGGCATGAGAATAAGAAGTATACACGTCCTCCGGCGAACTGATAAACCAGACACGTCTACCTCCTGCCTCATATGGGGAGCCTCTAGCTAGCCTATTAGCATCTCCATTAGACACGTCTATCGCATGGATTTCATCGGCGCCGCTGCTACAGTGGGCCGTATCAGCACTTGCATGTGTGCACATCTACGCTTGAATGCAGCACACTAGCGTGGTGGCACCCGCTACTACGGTCTCTCCAAAGGTGGATTATCGATTGAGCCGAAATTGGATAAATTTTCGAAATAGCAACCGAAAGTTGTAAATTTCACCTTGATACTATATTCCTCCATAATACACCTTGATGTTTAGGAAACTAAGTTTCTTTTTGTAAAATACATTTACAATAATCATTTTATGTTCTTGTATATGAGTTATGTGTCGATATTTTCTTATGCTCATTTGAATGCAATTACTTATGACACATCATGACTTATTTATATATCATGTAATTGCAAGTATAAAATCTTGAATGATTATGTAGGAAACATGGTATAAGATATATGAGTTCTCTGAATCTTGTAGATCTTAGACTTATCATCTTTAAGAGGCTCACATTTGTTTTTCCTAGCGTAATGAATTTTTTGGGATGAACAAATACTTGGTATTAATTCTGAAAATTTACATATACCATAATCCTAAAAATGTTAGGATGCTTCTAAGAATATTTTGAATAACCATCCACTACCTTTTTGCACTTTGCTACTTGTTTACATGTAGTAAACATATATGCATATGGTCCAATTTATGTTGATATGTATGCCTTAAAAGAAGAAGAAATATCCTGGAATTACTCTGAATATAAGAATTATTTGGTGCAGTCATTATTAAATCCATGTAGGATATTTTGCTACCATTGAAGTGTAGTGAATTTAGAATATATATCTCCTAATTACTCTCTAGAATGAGTATATGGCCGAGAGAAATAACAAATGCATTGTGGGACTCACTGCATGAGAAAAAACCCAAATTATGACTATAGAATATCATATTGCATTTGAATTTTCAAGCTTGTATGCCTATGGATTGAGGTATAATGCTGCTCTATAAACAATAGTTTAAAGCTTTGTATTAAATGTCTAAAAGACAAGATGGTAAATAAGATTTTATTAATGAATGTTCTCGAAGAAATGTCTCTTGTGTATAGAATATCAAAGAGCAATGCAATACATGAAGTATTTGAATTTATCATTAGAAAATACTCAAATAGAAATTGAGTTGGAATTTTTAGACAGCTTTATAAACCAGGATATTGTAAGCTTGCATATGTTACACCCCTTGAAGGCTTGTGACTGTATATCATAACTTTTAAATAAAGCATGAAGCTACCACATGTCATGCATAGAAGTAAAGACATGTAAGAATGGATATTATTTAGAATTAGAATATTTAAGGGTTTTTCTTGAAGAACTTAAATCATGTGCTTATATATTTGTTTTGTCTTTGGAATTACTATCCTGAAGTATTAGTAGTAGCGATGGTGCATTAAGTTTTAATTCTTGTTGAATTAAGTGGTTCTCATATACTCATAGAAGAGTTAATGGTTAATCTATTGGCTTGAAGACTAATATGAAGTATTTAATATTCTTAGTTGTAATTTTTACTTGCAGTAATATATGTTAACCTTGCATGGAATGAATTGTGTTTTACATATAAACAATTGCCTATTGCCTATCTAAATAAATTTTGCATTAATTTATCCACAAAGAAGCCTTAGTTAATCATGAAGGTTATCGTTCTTTTTGCACCACTACCATGTAGGTAGAAGCAAGTATTTAATACTTCAGCCCAGAAACTAGAAGTTTATGTCCTACCCTGAATATGTTATTGTACACTGAATATTATACTGGATATGTGAATTTCATGCTAGAACCATTGAATATTAGAAGTATGATTGAATTATATTAAACATATGAAATGATTTTTCATAGATGCAAGAAGCATATTACTACTTGAAGTAATTATGGCATGAAAAGGGAGAGGAATTTTGAGTAAAGCATGAGAAAATATGGGTAATATATATTTAATAGGCATAGTCTTTCTAAATCTATCTTTAAGTGAAGTGCATGTATAAGAACTTGGAGTTCTAGTCATGTCCTTTCCAGCAGAATTAACTTTCTCTACATTGCACTAATTGCAAGTAAGCTTGTAGCATTTTGTTGATATCTATTACGTTGGATTGAATACCAACATACCACATTACACTTGAATGTGTATCACTATGTTATGCTCTCGTCGAGCTGCACCTATCTCCACTCTTACATGAATATTAGCAAAGAAGCTATATTTGTAGCTTGTAGCTATCTTGCACTTCCCCCATAATTAAATTGACTAGCTAGTATACTATGTCTATATAGTTCCCGTTGAACTAAGAAATATTTTTGCTTTCAATGCGTTACATGCATAAGCGATATATTGGTCTATGGCCAAGTAACCTATGATCAGGGGGAGTTGCTTAAATTAAAATTAACTAAATGGAGAAGTGACCCACTTGAATGGGCTGAATTATAGTGGAAATTGAGTTAATAGATAAAACACTTAATGATGATTTGGGATTTATGAAGAAAAGGCATTTGGTTAGAAAATTATAGAAGAAATTCCTTGTAAGTTTGAATGTTGCATATCTATACTTTTGAAGTATATGGTCCGTTTTTATGTATGAGTAATTGGATCATTTTTTGGCTAAACAATAAAGAAGCTAGATAATGAAATAGTTTTTTGAACTACAATATGTGCAAATCAGGGGGAGAACACCCCAGAGTTTACAGGAATGATGAACATTCTTTATTGCACTTTATGTATTCTAGCTCATTGCATATAATGTATAATAACCCCCGTATTTAAATATGTGCTTGAATATTTCCTATAAATTTTTATCATAGCATACATGAATGGGCCTCCACTTGTAGTTGGAGATACATGAATTTGATTATTTTAAGCCCATGATAGGGGATATCTTTTGAAGTATGCTATTATAGATCTAATATTGGCATTAGGGGAGAGAAATGCTATGTTGAATGCCAAATATTATTTCCATGGAAGGAAAGTGATATGTTGAATGCCAAATATTATTTCCATGGAAGAAAAGTGATCTTAAGAGAAAATATTCCTTTAATCTTAAAGTAGGAATAGTATTACGCACTAAATCAAACAATAGTTTGACTAATGCTCTTGTAAAGCATGAAGCAGAGCATATGCCAGATATATTTGAAATGAGAGGAGAAACTTGAAGTTATAGAAAAACCAGAAGTTATGTTTACTAGTAGTGAACTAAATATTGTATATTATCAAGCTATAAAATCCATGGGGACGCCTATGGGTTATAGTTTAGTGTACACTTGGTAAATAAAATAAGAACAAACTCGTTCATTCTCATGAAGAGAACACCTCACGAAGAAGGTCAAGCACCTCATGAAGAGGATCATCATGAAGATGAAATCCAACACATAAGCGCACATCATAGTGTTGGGTACGTGAAAGGTCCTTGTTTGGTTTTGGTAATTGAGTGACAACTTAGGTGGACTAATATGTAGTTATGTGAGATACACAGGAGATTAGTCCACATGTGATGGTGTCATGAAGGAGCTCATTGCATATGAGACATGACATGGAGTCATGTGACCAAGGTGGAGAAGATCAAGATGAGGCTTGGCTTGATGGACCGGTTGCTAGGGTGAAGGGCAAGTTGTGTGATGGCTTGGCGCCGAAGGACCGAGGCAACGGTGAAGAGCAAGTGAGGTCAAGATCGATGAACCAATACGGTCACGTGATGATATGAAGTGGATCATATCATTTGGTGATTGGTTGGTGCATGTGTTGCATCAACATCAATGGAGATGGAATGGAATGCGCAAGGCAAAGGTATAACCTAAGGCATTTCCATTTCACCGGTCATAGGTGTGTAGAGAAGTTTATGACCGGGTTTAGGATAGATGGTCGTACTATCAAGAGGGGCAAACTTGTTTGCATATCGGTCATCTAGTGCCACTCGTGTGATCTAACTATGCATCGTTGCTAGGATCGAGTGGCGTGGCAAGTTGAGTGGTTAACTCCTTCGGTAAAATGTTTGTGAAAATGCTAACACACGTGCACAAGGTGGTGGTCACTTGTTGGTGTTGGCACATTTACGAAGGCGATGAAGTTTAAGCGGTAGAGAGGATTCGGGTTTCTCTCTCCCTCCCGCCGAGCTTTGCGAGCGCGGGATTCAGGCGTTTTTGAGAAGTTGAAATGCCTATTTTTCACTACGCCGGAAGTCGGAAAAGAGACGGAGGCGAACGGAGGTCACAGAGGTGACCGGACGCTGCACCGGACGCGGTCATGGTATGACCGGACGCGTCCGGTCAGTACAGCGCAGGCGCGGGTGCTAGGGTTTGAAACCGGCGCGTCCGGTCACTCGCGGGACCGGCGCATCCGGTCAGGTGTCCAGAGGAAACTGAGTACGATCGGACGCGAGGCGCGTCTGGTCACACATGATCGGACGCGTCCGATCGTTGAAGGAGCTTACTAGACTCTAACCGGACGCGGGCACTGTCGCGTCCGGTCATCGCAAGGAGCGCGTCCGGTCGTTGCGTCGCGGGCGCGTGGATCAGTACGATCGACGCGTCCGGTCGTTCGACAGGCACGTCCGGTTATCGGGACCGGCGCGTCCGGTCGTTATGAGAAGCGCGTCCGGTCGTTGTTTTGACCGTTGGGGTCAGTGACCGTTGGAGGATCTAACGGTCGCGTTTGAATTCGAGGGACACGTGGACGTCGCAGGGCGACCGGTCGCGGTTGAGCGCGTCCGGTCAGTTACGACCGGCGCGTCCGGTCGTCCCGAAATCTGCCCAGTGAAGGGGTAACGGCTCTATTTGACCGTGGGGTTATAAATAGATGCCTTGGCCGGCCGTGGCCGGTAGCGGAGCACACTTTAGCCTTGGTGGCTTGTGTGGTAGTGCTTGGGAGCCCTCTAACTCACTCATGCTTGATAGTGTTCATCGGATCGAGTGAGAGAGCGATTCTAGTGCGTTGCATCGAGAGGATTGCATCGAGTGGCACTAGGTGATCGTGTTGCAAGCCGGTGGTGCTTGTTACTCTTGGAGGTTGCCACCTCCTAGATGGCTTGGTGGCTTGCGACTCCGTTGAAGCACGCGTGGAGATTGTGCGTGGCTCCGGAGGAGAATTTGTGTGGGGGATTGTGCTCACCCCGCGGGGATCGCGAAGAGCAACTCTAATAAAGCTCGTGGCTTGGAGGATCCCCATCTTAAGAGTGGATGTGCGGCACCCGCTGAGGGTTTGACTCTTGATAGTCAATTAGCTCGTGATCCATCAAGTGGGTGTATCGCCACAACGGGGACTAGCTTGGTGGCAACCAAGTGAACCTCGGTGAAAAACCGCCGTGTCAACATTGTGTACATCTTCTCGGTGGTTTGCTTTCGATTTACAAGCTTGTATTTACATTCATATACTTATGCTTGTGTAGTTGCTCTTATAACTAGTTTGCTTGTGTAGTTAGCTAGTTACCTTCTTGCTTGTGTAGCATAGAAGTAGCTCCTGTTGCGTGGCTAATTTGGTTTGTGTAACCTTGTTAGTCATATTGCTTAGTTTGTGTAGCTAAGTAATTTGCGCTCTCTAGTTTGGCATTAGTTGCCTTGCTATTGAGTATTGCTAGTGAGCATAGGTGGCTTCGTGCTTTTGCTTACTAGAATTGTGTAGGAGCTCCTCGGCTTTGCTAAAGTACTAGTGCATAGGTTTGTGTGACCTTGCTCTAGAATTGTTTAGGAGAGCTCTTGCTAAGGAAAGCACCTTAGTTACATAATTAGGATCTTTGTGAGGTGCTTGTGAACTTAGATAGAGGGGTGTAGTCTTGGCTAGACCGATAGTTTTAATTCCGTATTTGTTTCGGTTTGCCGACGTGATTAATTTTAGAAAGGACTATTCACCCCCCTCTAGTCCGCCATCTCGACCCTTCAGTACGCAGAACAACAAATCATCTCTTGTTTGGGAAATAACAAAGAGATAGAGAATAATCTCATATGAATATTGGGAGAAAATAATAGTTGTCGACAACACTACCTCTATAATTGCAAATGTTTCTCTTATGAGAACCCGAATCCAAAAAATAAAGTCCATGGCAAAGTCGTCTGTAGCGATTATATCGGGTCAATGAAGAAAGCAATTGATGTTAAATCCCCTACTAAGAAGAAATAAATGTTCTGCTATACCTCTGGCAAATGAATTGAATGAATATGGAATATGCAGTTAATAAGTGGATTATAAAAATCCATAAAATTCTTGAAGAATATAAATCATAACATATGAAATTAAATCTCATATAAGTATTAAAAAAATCTAAAGTAGAATATGTTCATGAATGAATATATATGTCTCAAGAAGAGCATGTCCTAGAAGGAAGAGTCATCAAATGACTTTGTAGTGAATAACACTATCTCATTGTGTATATCACATAACAATCTCTCATGAAGCAGAGAATATATCTTATAGAAAAGAAATATTAGTCACCAAAAATGAGAAAGTCCTTGAAGGAGTCAATCCTTGAAGGATTTACCAGTCGATTCTTGAATAAACATCATTAATCCCTGAAGTGAATAGAGACCTGAGAGAAAGAAAATGAGGAATCATATAAACACTTAGAAAGTGTATATTGTAAAGCTAGAAATGAAATGTTGATATCCTCTAAATACCATGAAGGTATAAGAGTAGTGGTGATTTTAGCAATTGAATTGTCCCCTAAATGTCATATGTGAGACTGGATTTTTATTATTTAGTGGTATAATCAAAATCTTGAAGATTTGTAGAACATATAATTTGAAAATCTACTAAGGAAGAATAATAAGTTTGGTGTACTATCTAGAAGATATTGAATATTGTAAGTTATTTACCCTCATAATCCTCTGATATGATTTATTACCCTGAAGGATAAATTTTTGTCTTGCACAACTAATAAGTGGTCATTTATGCATGAAGTATATCACTCTTATTTTCTCATATTATAATTCATAGAAGAATTTCGAGCCAACATTTTAAAGGATATAGTATTATGGTACTACATACCATTATTAAGCATACATTTATGAAATGTGTGGTTTGAGCAATGTAGTTCAAATGATGGTTTTATGAGGGGGAATATATTTTATTGCATCTACCTTGAAGGTAAACCATCAGAATTACAAACATCAAGTAGATCATATTTGCTAAAACACTGAAGTTTATGCATATATCATGAAGATCAATATCTATTCATTAAGAATAGAATATCCTGAAGAATACCTAACCAAGAAGGTTAGATGTTGTACTTTTTTTCCTATGTGAGTTTTTACTTGAAGGTTTCTCACACAAGGTTTTTAATGAGACAACATGTGCAATACAATTAACGAATGCGATGTACTCTTTTCTCCAAGAACTGTTTTTCCCGCTGGATTTTCGGATGGAGTTTTTAACGAGGCATGTGCATATCGTGGTAATCGTCCAAGAGGGAGTGTTGTAAAACATACGGACTTAATCCTATAAGGAAAGGAGAAGGAGGAATCCTAATCCTAGTCCGTTTGTATGTGGGCTCTTACCAAAACTCTTAGCCCTTGGCAGGACTATATATACGTGAGAGCTATATGTTGTAATCACCAAGATTTAGAGGAATAAAGAATAGTCTCCCTACATCTTATTCTATGTGTTCTACTTTCATCTACTATATTAATCATGAGAGACGGAGAGGGAAAGGTCCGAACCGCTGGCAACATGTTTTATAACAAAACTCAACTGAAGCGAAACTTTCTTGGTGCCTGAGCTCTTGTGCATTGAATGCAGCCGTAAGACTACCCACACTCATGGACCTCTATATTCATCCTCTATACGTCCTAGTCAGCAAGATTCTCTCCTCTATACTCAATTCTCCCGCACCCATCCATCCTCTATATCATCCTCTATTCACTCTATCTACTATAGGACTCACTTGTCATTTTATCTAAATATATCCATGCGTGATCTGGTTTTGAAGGATTTATTGAGACGAATTTAATGGTGCAATCAAAATTTAATTTGGATTTTTGGTTTGTGAGTTATAGCATTTTTTCCTTTGTTTAGCTAGTGGGGCCCGTCACTATTGAGTATAGAGTAAGCACAGTACTACTCTAAATATAGAGTGAGAGAAAGGATAGAGTATCATTTTAGAGTATCCAGTGCAGCAATTTTTACTCTATATTCGTACTCTAAAGCTTTAGAGTATCGTTTTAGAGTACCCACTGCGGGTAGTCTAAACATATATACTCATTTCCCTCTCTAACGGACGGCCCATCAAGGCTTGGCCCAACTTTTCAACCAGCCAACAGGAACAGTCGCACGCTTCACATCGGAGCATCGGGACATTGCCCGCAGCTCTCCGCTGTTCTCCCTCTCGTTTTTTCCACAAACCCTAGCAGTAGGCGGAGGCGGCGGCTGTCCGCGGACAGCGGACTCCGGCGGGCAGCGCATCGGCCGTTGGCGCGAGGCGGCTGCGGGCAGAGGGCTGCAGGGCGCGGGCGGTGGCCGCACCCGCCGTGGCCCGTCGTGCGAGTTGACACTGCAGCGCCACTGACGGACTACTCCAACTGTGAAATTCAATTTGTAAGTTAAAAATTTGTTAGTTGTCTTCCCAATTTTCCATTCAACATGTTACCGATTGCAAGTAGTGAAGTAGAATCCCCAACACTGATCATTACTTAGTCTATTTAAATCATATTTTGCATGTTGGAACTTTAATATGTTGAACAATTGGTAATTTTTATTTATGTTATAAACAATTTCAAGTTATACTCAATTTTATGAACCTATGAAAGCGTGCATGAGTTATATCTGCTGTATATTATACAATACAACTATATTGATATCATCAATACAAGGTTCATATCTCCTGCCGTCCGTTAAAAAAATGCTAAATATTAAGCCTAATAGTGTAAAAAAAAGGCAGACCTTCACATTTCGAATATTCAGCCTCAAAATTCTGGACATGCCTAACTTGTCAAATTTTAGCTACGCATAGCAACTTGCTAAAGCCTGTGAGAACTACAATTCCACATCGATGAACTTCATTACGCCTCCATGTCTAGGTTTCTTGTTAATATAAGACATCTGCCTTGTGTGTTTTACGCTTTGTTCCTGCTTGTGCTTGATACATCCTTCCTGTTGCAAATGATGGTTCATTTCAACCGCTTGAACCTCCTGTTAACACTGTTTTGCCATCCTTTCCTGTCCAATCTTTTTGCCTGCAGAACACAAGCATGGACGGCAAAACAGGTGCTGCGACGGTGAGTCTTGGTCCGAGAGTAAAAGCAAACCTGGTTCTTGGATCTGAATCGTTTGCTATCAGCCTCGAGTCCGGTATCCTGTCAGAGCAGCTGGCCGCGATGAAGGAGAAGAGCATGGCGATCCTCAAGGAATACATCACCAAGCACAATGCTCCAAACGATGTCCCTGATGAGCCCGTCGAGGGTGAATCTGATGGCGAGGGTGAAGCGCTTGTCAACAACCCACCAAAGAAATCTAAGAAGCAGAAGTGACCTTCCTGAATGGTCAGATTTATTATTAGGGACAGCTAGTCTGTCTCTAGTTATGCTTTTGACTCAGGAAGACCAGATTGTTGTTTGGCACACACGTCTTGCTTGTGTAAGACCAAATTGTTAGCTACAATAACAATATGCAGGTGTAAGCACTTGTTCATACCATTATCATGCAATTCGACCCAGCAATATAGTTCTGCCTCTCTGTCATCTGTTCATATTTTCTTGTCCTACACTTGCAAGGGTGCTCTGTCTCTGTCCATGTGCTCTTCTGAACTCCGAAGTCTGAATTCAGCTACATGCATAGCTATGGAACATATGGGCCTATCTGTGGATCTGACGAGTCTGTATGGTCATACCATACAAACGAAATGTAAGAAGCAGAAGTGACCGTCCTGGACTTGGTCAGATTCATTGTTAGGCACAGCTAGTGTGTGTGTATCTCCAGTTATGCTTGTGACACAGGAAGACCAGAATTGTTGTTTGGCAGGTGTTGCTTGTGTAAGACCAGATTGTTGTCAGCCATAATATGCAGATGTAAACACTTTCTGTTCATACCATTATCATGCAATTCTGCCTCGTGGTGCTCTTCTCTATCCGTGTGCTGCATATTCGTAGATGTCTAGCAGAATCTGTAGCAGAAACTCAAGAAGTCCATACTATACTATTCTATGAACTCCGAAGTGAATTCAGTTACATGCATAGCTATAGAATATATGGGGTTAGCCTATCTATGGACCTGACTAGTCTGTATGGTCAGGAAGGAGTGTGCCGATGATTCAGACTAAAGCTGGACGAAAAGCTCGCAACTCGATAGCTCGCTCGACTCGGATCGATAGTGGCTCGGCTCGGCTCGGCTCATTTAATTTCTCAAACGAGCTGAGCAAGCATCCTAACTCGTGTCTTAACGAGCCAGCTCGCGAGCCTAACGAGTCAAAGTTGTTGGCCTTAAACTTTTATTAGTGTTATATAACTTTATGTCTTACACTTTTATAATTTGTTGATGATTGAACTTTGACTCTATAAAATTTTAGATTAATTTGACTCTTTTTATTTTAAATGAATGTATGGATAATGGATGCATCATATATGGTATAGAGTATGAACCATAGACAATGTATGATGTATAGTATTATAATATAATAGTACATATTATTTTTGTATGATTTATTAAGACTTATGAATGGACTAGTTTTATATTATTACCATTATCAAACTTTAGATAATACACATATTACATTTTTTATGTTTTAATATGGCTGGCTCGCGAGCCAAACGAGCCGAGCCGAGCCGGCCTTCTGGCTCGTTAAGATAACGAGCCGAGCCAAACGAGCCGAGCTGGCTCGTTAGTCCAGCTTTAATTCAGACGGCGGCTGGATAAACTGGCTGAGTGGCGACCAAGCAATGAAGCAACTGAAATGGTAACTCTGATAATCCTAGGGCGAAATTGAGTCTGAAAGTAAACTGTGAGGACTAAAACGGTCGAAAATTCAAAGAAATTCAACCTCAAACTATACAACTATTCCTCCAGCTTAGTTGGGAACCAGGCGGGCCCAAGGTCTATCGATAGCAGACTTCAGTACCGGATCGGACCGAATGGTTTAACCAGCAGCCCATGAAATAGTAGTTGGGCCGTCAACAGCAGTCAGCCGGCGCATCATACTGGAAGGCCCATCCTCCTTCCTCTCCACGTCCGCTGCTGCCATCTCTCCGCTCGACTCCGCCTCTCCCACGCTCCCCCAGTCCCCAATCCCTCCCGCCGCCGGCCGTCGTCCGTCACCGTCAGTGACTCCCGCCGGCCGCCGGTGCCTCATCTCCTCCCGCCGTTGCTCTCCCTCCACCGCCTCGGTCCTCAGCCTCCCTCGGCCCCTTCCCCGCTGATCTCCTTCCCCACGGGCGACGGCCATGGTTTGTCTGCTCTGCACCTGTTAATCTGTTATACGTGCTAGAATTTCACCTGTGAATTCGGTATCTTCCAAAAAAAAATTTGCAGCACAGTTACCTGTTCCTAGCTTAGCTAGTTAGTGTAGTGATGGAGAGCTACTTCTGGTTCGGCATGTATATCAGTATATGCATCAATGCATGCTTATTTTTTTCGAAGTTTGTCTTCACATATTTACACACACGTTACTTGCCATGCACCTCACGTTAAACGCTATAGGTTGTTGTCACGTTACATATTGTTTGGGGTAGTTAGATATAGATAGATTTTTTTTTCACTCTATATTATATTTTCCAAAATATAATATAATAACTATATTTATCTATTACTAGCTACCTTTAAATCTATATCTATCTATACCTAATAAATATATTATTAAAGGGTGAAAGGTTTCTTTCGTCCTGCTCAGTGGCGGAGCTTGAGACAAATTAAAGGGGGGGCGAATTTGAAAAAAAAAACTAGTGAACAGTAATTGACACAAGAAATGAACTGGCAATGCATATAATATCATTAATATATACATTCGTACTTATATTAATAATAGCGGAGCGTGAAGAGGAAACAAGAGGGGGCTAAAAAATATTTTAATGGCAATTATAGTAGATAGCAACAATATGATGTAGGCTCTTCTATCATTTTTTGTTTGTTATCTACAGCCAGACTTGTCCCTCTCTATGTATAACTTCACAAAAGCAGAATTTTATAGAGTAAAAAGAAAAAACAATACAATATACAATGGCAAAGCATGAAAGGAAGGGGCAGGTGCCCAGCTTCGCCTCCATGATTCTCCGCCAGTGACAGGCGCAAAACCCCAAAACAGCAAAACTCAGTCTCACGACGTCTCGCTGCTTTCTAGAAGTAACAGGACGCCGTCACCCTCCTCATCCACCATGCTGTCCACGCGCGTTCGCTCTCGTGGCTCGTGCAGATGCTGAACTTCACCTCACCACGCAATCAATAGCCAGCGCTGCTTGCTCAACTTCGTACAAAACTACAGACGTAGACATCAAGTGAGCCCCGGCCAGTGCGGAGGAAGGGGGGGCGAGCGCCCAGCTTCGCCCCCACTAAGCTCCGCCAGTGGTCCTGCTTGTTTTACTTCCAAACTACCCTTGCACCCTCCATATTCCGTATGTGATTAGGATTCATGACCCACTTATATGAATTAGAACAACTCACAAGTCACAATCAAACATGGAGTCCGATTTTTCAGACGTATTAGGTTCCATGCGACGCACGAGCAAGTTTGCTAGTATCTTAAAATATAAGAGATTTATGTTTGTCCTAAGTCAAACTATCGTAAGTTTGATCAAGTTTATAAAAAAGAATAATCATCTACAATATGAAATGAGCATTAGTAAATATACTATGAAATATATTTTCATAATTTTTCTCTTTGATGTGGTAGATGTTAATAGTTTTGTCTACTCCCTTTGTCCTAGAATATAGTGAATTTTGAGTTGCCTAAGTTAAACTATTCTATTTTTCACCAAGTTTACAGGAAAAAACAATTATGTTTATGATATCAAATGAGCATCATAGATACCTTATAAAATGGATATTTTAGTTTACCTCCTTGATACCATAAATGTCAATATTTTTTTCGATAAACTTGGTTGAACTTAGAATGGTTTGAGTTGGTATAAACTAAAATCCATTCTATTACAGGATAGAGGGAGTAAAAAGTTAATCTAACTTAAGATATGTAGCTTGACTTAGGACAAACTATGGAGGAACCGAGGAAGTACTCTTAGGAAGTAATATATCATACATTTGCAATCCTATCCATCTAAATGGAGGTCCATGGTCGTGTCAGGTTATGTAGAAATCGTCATATATGTTTGCCGTTCTGGCTAAGTATAGTTTATTAGTGAATTGTTAACAGTCTGTGATTTGCACGGGACATGGATCCAGCTTTATAATCTGATATTGTAAAAAAAATGTTGTCCACCAGACTGTCACCACCTTTGCTACAACCCCTCTAGCTAGCATCCACTGAAGATGGACTCAGTCAATCCCTCTAGCTAGCATCCATTGAATACCGACATTTACTAACTGCCAAGTGCTGTGAACATAGAGAGTAAGTATATGTGAACAAGGAACAAGCAAGAACCGTCGCTAGTCGAGCAGGGAAGAGCTAAACACCGATAATGGAGCAATTGCTTTCTTCCATTGCACTCCTGGTTCCCACCCTTGTGTTCTTAATCCAGCAACCTGCTTTGCTCATGGGCATTGCTGCCCAAACTAACCAGCTAAAAGCCGGACCCAGATCCACCATGAAACCCACTCATCAAAACCTGATATGGAGCTCCTCTGGCCTCTTTGCATTTGGCTTCTGCAGATTTGATCCTAGTCTCCACCCAAACCAGTTCATCCTAGCTATATGGTTCGACTTTAATGCGAGAGATTGCACTAGTAAGTCGGTGGTGTGGTTTGCGAGAGACAGCGTCTCGGATGACGCAGTGATCGCCACAGAGCGGTATGCTCTTAATTTCCATGGGAACAGCCCGCTATCCCTCATCAACGATCACCAGCAAGCAGTATGGACTCCAAGCCAAAAGTACGGCTCCACTCTGGTACTCCAAGAATCCGGTAACCTCCAGCTATTTGGCCAACCTGGTGGTGGCGGCGTTGCTGATGTATTATGGGAAAGCTTTGTTGATCCCACTGATGTGCTCCTACCAGGTAATAACATCACTGTTGGCCCTGCTGATCCCAAAAGGCAGCTTTCATCCAAGAAAACATACACAGATTTCTCTTCTGGGCGTTTCGTTCTGGCAGTTCAAAATGATAGCAATGTTGTCCTGTACATGAGGGACCAAGAAAGTGGTATAGGTTATCCATACTGGAGTACAAGGACAGGTTACAAAGGCACCTGTGTTGCAACTCTTTTCTTCAACGAGTCTGGGATCTACAACAACATCACCAATTGCATCTACAGTAACATCACTAATGGTACCGTGGTGCAGCTGGAAAAGAGTTACACCGAGGGATACTACAAATACATGGCACTGGATCCGGATGGCACCGTCCGTGTATATGTCCACCCAAAGAACAACATGGACGGCAACTCCTGGGACATGGTCAGATTGTTCCCAGACGATGATAGATGCACCAGGACAGGCATATGCGGCCCAAACTCATACTGCACGATATCCCCTGACAAATACCAGCACCTAAACTGTTTGTGCCCAGAGAGCTATGAGTTCTTGGATGCACAACATAGCTACAAGGGCTGCACGCCAAACTTTATCCCCTACATCTGTGACGGGAAAGACCACTCCGGTGAGTTCAAAACAGTGGAGATGCCGACCACATCCTGGAGCACTGAATCCACATACAAGAAGTATGCATTACCACCAGATTCATCTCATCAGGAATGTAGCACCTCCTGCTTAAACAGCTGCTTGTGCGCAGCTGTACTGATCGACAACAATAGTTGCATGGAGGTATGGACGCTTACAGCCGGGAGGCAGGAAAGCGGCATTTCCATGAAGGCACTGATTAAAGTACGGCAAAGCATGCCCGCCATCATCCGTGTATCATTGACAACCAAATTGCTTTACATAACAGTCGGTGTTTTGGCAATTGTATCTGTGGTATCTATCATGTATAACCTATGGCAATCCTACGTGACAGAAAAGAAGGCCAAAATGAGCATGTCAGGTCTCAGAAGCTTCACTTACAAAGAGATTAAACAAGCGACCGGTGGCTTCAAAGAGCTGTTGGGCAGAGGTGGCTTTGGTCATGTATTCAAAGGGGAGTTGAGCTATCTGGAGCCACCTTATGTTGCAGTGAAGAAGCTCATCAGATCAGACGAATTCGTTGAGAAGGATTTCAACAACGAGGTGCAATCGATCGGCCAGATCCACCACAAGAACGTGGCCCGCTTGATTGGGTACTGCAAAGAAGGCGTGCATCGGATGCTGGTGTTTCAGTACATGCAAGGAGGCACCCTTGCCGACTTCATCTTCTGGTCAGAGAGACGACCGTGCTGGAGCTGCCTCACTGAGGCTGCAATAGGCATCGCCAGAGGGCTCGAGTACCTACACGAAGGGTGCAAGTCTCAGATAATCCACTGCGACATCAAGCCCGATAACATACTGTTCGATGATATACATACACCGACGATCACAGATTTTGGGATTGCCAAGCTCCTTGGAGACCAGAAGACACAGCACACGGTCACAAGGATTGCTGGTACGAGGCCTTACGTCGCGCCTGAATGGTTTGATGGTGGGGGTAAGGTGAACAGCAAGGTGGATGTGTACAGCTTTGGTGTCATGTTGCTGGAGATGATATGCTGCAGGAGGGCAGCAGCTGGGGGACACCCTAACGACCATGGTGAGATCACCACCATGAGAGCCTGGGTAGAGAGCTTGGTCAGGAGTGGGAAGGCCGAGCTGTTGGTGGGAGGGGAAAGTGAGGCGCTCGCAGATATGGAGAGCGTGGAGAGGTTCGCGCGCGTTGCAATATGGTGCTTGCAGAAGGAACCGTCGGCCAGGGCGAGGATGCGCAATGTGGTACAGATGCTAGAAGGCACTGTGGAAGTCGACCCTCTGCCTGTCCCTCCAAGGCCTCCGACCTTCTCCGCAATACTTTCCGCCGACGGCAACGAGAGCCTCCCTCACTCCGGAGTCCGGATGGCAACGGGGCTATCCCCGCCGGGTTTTGATGGAACGTTCTGCTCCCCGACTGAATAAAACCTCTCCGCTCCCCGTCCCCGTCCCCGGCCTCGGGGGCAGATTTTCCCCGTCCCCGTCCCCGATCGGGGATTTCATACCCGTCGGGTTTCCCATCCCCGATAAATCCCCGACAAACATATCTGTTGGAATGACAATTCTCTCTATTGGCTAACCCTAGAAGGGTAGCTATATAGGTTCCATACATGGGCCACATGGGCCTTAGCCTCATGGGCCTAAACACATACTCCAACACCCCCCCGCAGTCTGAACTACCGACGCAGCGGAGTTCGAGGCTGAACACTAAAGAACACACCAACCCCCCCACAGACGCAACTAGCCACCGGTGATGTTGAGGCTGGAGCGAAAATCGGTGAAGGTCGAGGACGGGAGGCCTTTGGTGAAGATGTCGGCGAACTGGGAGGTCGTCGGAACATGAAGAACCCGCACCTCGCCCATGGCCACCCGATCACGGACAAAATGGAGGTCGATCTCCACATGCTTCGTCCGCTAGTGCTGGATGGGGTTGGTGGAGAGGTAGACCGCACTGACGTTGTCGCAGTAGATCAGTGTGCTCCGGGAGGGTGGAGTGTGCAACTCAGCCAGCAGCTGCCGGAGCCAGGCGGCCTCCGCCACGCCGTTAGCAACGGCGCGGTACTCCGCCTCGGCACTGGACCGGGAGACCACCGGTTGGCGCTTGGACGACCAAGACACCAGGTTGCCGCCCAGGAAGACGGCGTAGCCGGAGGTGGAGCGGCGAGTATCAGGGCACCCGGCCCAGTCCGCGTCGGTGTAGACGACGAGGTCGGTGGAGGGGGCCCGGTGGAGGAAGAGGCCGTAGTCGAGTGTGCCCCGGAGGTAGCGGAGGAGGCGCTTGAGAGCCAAGAGGTGAGGCTCCCGGGGGTCATGCATATGGAGGCAGACCTGCTGAACTGCATAGGTGATGTCCGGCCGGGTGAATGTGAGGTACTGAAGGCCCCCGGCGAGACTTCTGTACGCACTGGGATCGGCCACCGGTGGTCCCTCAGCCTCAGACAGCTTGCCCTGAGTGTCGACCGGAGTGGAGCAGGGGTTGCAGTCAGTCATCCCAGCCCGCTCCAAGATGTCCCGAGTATACTGTCGCTGGTGAAGTAGGAGTCCGGTAGGACGGTGGTCAACAGTGACACCGAGGAAGTGGTGAAGCTCACCCAGATCCTTCATCGCGAACTCCTGCTGGAGAGCGGCGATGATCCGGCGGAGAAGTGACTCACTGGAGGCGGTGAGGACAATGTCATCAACATAGAGCAGCAAGTATGCAGTGTCGGCCCCATGGTGGTAGACGAACAGAGACGTATCGGACTTGGCCTCCATGAACCCCTGGGTCAGCAAGAAAGCGGCGAACCGATGGTTCCACGCCCGAGGTGCCTGCTTGAGGCCGTAGAGGGACCTGTTGAGCCGGCAAACCATGTCAGGGCGGGTGGTGTCGACGAACCCCGCCGGCTGACTGCAGTACACCGTCTCGGTGAGAAGGCCGTGGAGGAAGGCGTTCTTGACGTCCAGCTGATGGACGGGCCAAGACCGGGCAAGTGCCAGCGACAGCACGGTACGGACGGTGGCCGGCTTTACCACCGGGCTGAAGGTCTCATCGTAGTCGACGCCAGGGCGCTGCGTGAAACCCCGGAGGACCCACCGAGCCTTGTAGCGCTCGAGAGAGCCGTCGGCCCGTCGCTTGTGGGTCCAAATCCACTTTCCGGTGACGACATTGGCGCCCGGCGGCCGGGGCACCAACTCCCACGTCTGGTTGGCGAGTAGCGCTGCGTACTCCTCTTCCATCGCGCGGCGCCAGTGAGGGTCCAACAGGGCGTCGCGGACGGAAGAGGGTACTGGGGAGACCACCGCGTCGCCGGTCGAAGCCTCGAGGACACGAGGCGGCAGTGTGCCAGCCGCGTGTCTGGTCACCATCGGGTGAACATGCCGCGGGTGTCGGTGAAGCAGCGGCGGGTGGTAGACCGGCGGGGCACCACGAGCCGGCGGGGACTGCGGCGGTGGTGTCGGTGTCCCCGGTGGAGAAGGGAGTGCGAGCGGCGGCGGCCGCGGCCTGCGCTGGTACACCCGTACCGGCGCGGCGAACCTCGACGGAGGTGCCGGGACAGGTGCCGGGACGGGATCCGGCGTCGTCAACCGACACGACCCCCTTGGTGCAGCAGCGGGGGACGAAGGCCCCGGGTCTGCACCTACCGGAGAGGACGGGCCCGCGCCCGAGGACGACGGGCACGAACCTGCGGGGGATCCCTGACAGGAGGCCGGTCCGGTGCGCGGCGAAGCAGTACCTGCAGGAGACCACGAAAAAGGTGGCTGGACCACCGGGTCAGTGGGAAGCAGGGAGGATGGGTCAGGTACCGGAGGGGTGGTGGTGCTGGAAAAGGGAAAGACGGACTCATCGAACACCACATGGCGAGAGATGAGAACCCGTCGGGAAGTAAGGTCAAAGCACCGGTACCCCTTGTGATCCGGGGAGTACCCGAGGAAGACACAGAGCGTGGAGCGAGGGTCCAGCTTGTGAGAAGAAGTGGCAGCGGTGTTGGGGTAACACGCACACCCAAACACGCGTAGGTGATCGTACCGAGGCGGGGTACCGAAGAGGGCGTGGTGAGGAGTGGGAGCGGGGCAGGCCGCGGAAGGAAGGCGGTTAAGAAGGTAGGTGGAGGTGTGCAGGCCCTCAGCCCAGAAGCGAGCGGGAAGAGAGGCCTGAAACAGAAGGGTACGCACGGTGTCATTGGTGGTGCGAATCATCCGCTCAGCCTTGCCATTTTGCGAAGAGGTGTATGGACAAGACATGCGGAGCTGAACACCGTGAGAGAGGAAGAAAGCGCGGGAGGTGGAGTTATCAAACTCGCGACCATTGTCACACTGGACGGCCTTGATGGGGAGGCCGAACTGTGTAGACACCCAAGAAAAGAAGTGGAGGAGCGTGGTAAACGTATCAGACTTCGCACGGAGAGGAAAAGTCCACGAATAATGCGAAAAATCATCAACAACCACAAGATAGTACTTATAACCAGAGATACTGAGAACAGGAGATGTCCATAGGTCGCAATGTACAAGATCAAAAATGTGGGCCGCATGGGAAGAAGAGCTAGAAAAAGGAAGACGAACATGTCGGCCCAATTGGCACGCATGACACAGTTGCTCATCATGAGCTCGAGTACATGGAAGACCGGAGCTACGACTGAGTTGTATCAGGGCATCACGTCCAGGATGGCCGAGGCACCGGTGCTGTCACATCGGAGCAGAGGACGCCGGGAAGCCAAATCCTTTACAGTAAGACCAGAAGAGTCAAATTCCACAGAACAAGAATTGTCAGCTGTAAAACGTCGAATAGAAAGAAGATTATGAACCATAGAAGGAGCAACAAGAACATCAGGAAGACGAAAGGAGCCATGAGCACCGGCGGTACCCACAGACGAGACCGGAATACAAGAGCCATTTGCGACCATAATGGACGAAGGAAGAGAGGAAGAGGGAGAGTGAATCGACGAAAGTATACCGGGGTCAGGAGTAGTGTGGTAGGTGGCCCCCGAATCAGCGATCCACTCGGGTCCGACTGGAGGTGTCAGGCCCATGGTGCTGAACGAGCGAGCCAGGGCCGCCTGGTCCCAGCCGGTGACCCCCGGTGGAGTCCCGGAGGATGGAACCCACGGCGTAGTAGGGAAGGCGCCAGGTGGAAGACCAGCAGGAAGAGCTCCGGTGAGCATGGCCACTGGTGGGCGAGTGTCGGCTCCGGTGGCGTGGTAGGGCCACATGGAGATGCGACCGGACCACGGGCTCTGGAACGTAGGCCAGGGTGCCCCCCCGTGTGTCCCGGCCGGTGCCGGAGCCTGGGGTTGACCGCCCCGGCCACCCCCGCGCCCCCCTCCACGGCGACGACGAGAGCCACGACCCCCCCCCCCCCCCACCTCCGCTCGGCCCGGAGGGAGGAGGGCCCAGGAGAGACGACGGTGGCGGTGGAGCGGTGGACCGCGGTGGAGCAGACGGGCGCGGCGAAGAGGCAGCCAGGGCCGTCGAGGAAGACGAGGACCCCGCGGAAGTGGTGGATCCCGGCTGTAGACCCTGCGTGAGCTCCTCCATGACAAGGTCGTCACGGACCTCCAGGAAGGTGGGGAAGGGCCTCTGGCGGGTGATCCACGTCCGGAGGTGGGCGTAGCGATCGCTGAGCCCCCGAAGGACGTTGAGGACCAAGATGCGATCCTCCACGGGCCACCCAAGGTCCCCCAGGGAGTCGGCCATGCTCTTCATCCGACGGCAGAACTCACCGACGGAGAGGTCACCCTGAACGAAAGTCCGGAAGCTCGCGTCGAGGCGCAGAGCCCGGGCCTCGGCGTTGCCCAGGAACTGGCCCTCAAGGGCAAGCCAAGCCCGGCGCGCGTCAGGAGAGGTGCGGACGAGGTCGTGGAGGTCGAGAGAGATCGTCCCCAGAATCCAGGAGAGGACGATGCTGTCCAGACGAAGCCACGACGGGGTCTGGACGGCGGCCGAAGCGTCGAGGAGGACGTGGTCGTCGAGGGCGTAGCGGCGAAGAGTGAGAACCACGAGGTCCCGCCAGCGGGCGTAGGAGGGTGACTCCGGCTCGAGAACGACCGGCACGAGGAGGCGAATGTTCTGGACCCCCCCCCCGGCCTGGTAGTGAAGCTGCGCCACGAGCGGGTCAGCCGGGTCGTGCCAGAGGACAGCGGTGTGAGACACACGGCGACCCGGCGAGGCAGAGGAGTTGGCCCCAGCCGGAGAGGCGGGAGAGAGGAGCCGCTCCGCCTCGGCAATCTGGCGAGTCAGGGCGTCGGCCGCTTCGCGCTCGTGCTCCCACACGAGGGCGGCCGCCCGCACCCGGGCCTGCCCCTCCGCGGCGGCGGCACGCGCGGCGACGAGAGCAGCGGCGAGAGGAGAGGTGTCACGGACGGCGTAGGGTTGGGAGCCGGCGTAGATGTGAGAGAGTAGTGGTGGTGTCGGGGCCGGGAAGGCCTGGGCACCGGCAGGAAGGTGGGTGCCGGTGTCCAGCCCGGCGCCGGGAAGTTGGACGGCGTCGGCGAGACGCTCTGTCAGGGCATCAACCCCCCCATCCTCAACACCTCCTGCAGGAAGGGTTGCAGCAGGGGCCCCCCCATTCCCCCAAACCGCCGGAGCAGTGAGGGAGGAGGAGCCCGAGCCCCCTGCGGCTCCCTCAACAGCAGCGGCTGCTGTGAGGGCAGCAGCAGAGGGAGGGGAGGCGTTGAGGCTAGGGAGGAGAGCAGGGGAAGGGCGGCCCTCCAGAGCGTAGCCGACGGCGTGAGGATGGAGATGGGAAAGGGCAGCAGCAGGGAAATCCGGCCGGGCGGCCAGGGCGGGCAGACCCCCAGCGGCGGCGGGTGGGGTGGCGGGCAGACCCCCAGCGGCGGCTATCTGGGCCCAGCAGGAGATGGGGAGCGACGGTGGTCGCGGGCCCTGGACGGCCGCCCCCGAACCGGGCGCGGCAGGGCAGTCCCGCGCGGGTGGACGACCCGCGGCAGGGGAGATGGCGGCGGGCGCGGCAGGTGGGGACGCCGCGATCTACGCCCAGGAAGGGTGGGAGGGGGAAGGGAAGGAGAAGAGGGAGGGAAAGGAGGGGGGCCGGTCAGCCATGGCCGGCGGCGGCAGAGGGAGCAGCGCCGGCGGGTGGTGGTTGGCCGGCGGCTCAGGATAGGGAAAGGGGAGAAAATAGGCTCTGATACCATGTTGGAATGACAATTCTCTCTATTGGCTAACCCTAGAAGGGTAGCTATATAGGTTCCATACATGGGCCACATGGGCCTTAGCCTCATGGGCCTAAACACATACTCCAACAATATCGCTAGTAGCAATAAAACAAGAAAAGTATAACATGAATTGCACATTTTAAGATGTAAATATAACACAAATAAACAGCAAATAAATAGTCTCAATTCTCCAGCACCACTATAGATTAATAAAGTTCACCTTCAATCAACAAATAAACATCACAAATTAATAGTTCAGCTAGTTCATAAATCTCCAGTAACATCACAGGCTTCACAGCCAGAGTTTCAATTCTCCAGAACCACTGTCCACTAGTCCACTACAGATTAGAACTTTACAAGTCCTACTACAAAATGACCAGCAACGATTTGAAATCGGCATCAAGTTTATGGTGGCCTCGGCTTCTAGCAAGCCGGCAAAATCAGCAAGAGCAAGGTAGTGGTGTCATCACACATCAGTCATTACAGCAAAAGGTTACATAAATAGTTAATACTTATGTTAACAGTTAATGCTGAGTGAGTTGTGAGCACAATGCACAAGCACGCCATCTTGATCCTGATCAGCTAACAACCTGCACTTCTAAATTGTAAGTTCCTACATGGATACACAAACGAGAAACTTGTTATTATGTGACTTGTGACAAGACAAAAACCAAATCTGAACTCTGTTATGTATTTGATAACTCACCTGAAGGCCTTCTTGAACTTCTTGGAGAACAGACCAGAAGCTTGCAGGTCGCCCTTCATCAGTAACCATGCCTACATTTTAAAAGTATTATTTTTGGCTAAAATTTGGAGGTACAGTACTATGAATTTGGAGGTACAGTACTATGAATTGCATGAGTTGTACCTTTGTATCTGTTGCGGATCCAGTCCTGTGAGCACATTAGAGCTTCCAGCATTTGAGAAGTCAGCCTGCTGCGATGTTCACTGAGGACTCGACCACTGGTGCTGAATGCAGATTCTGAGGCAACAGTGGTTATGGGAATTGCAAAAATATCCCTTGCTATCATTCTCAGTGTAGGATACCGTGTTCCAGCAATCTTCCACCAGTCCAAGACATCAAATCCCTTAGTATGAATGTCAACCATCTCATCCTCCAAGTAACGATCCAATTCAGACTTAAACCTCATGGATGATGGCACAGTACTTGCAACACGGGCACTAAAGGAAGACAAGAAGCCTGAATTGAGCACTGGAGTTGCTTTGCTGCTGCTACTGCTACCTTCACCATCATCAGAATGTCAACCATGCTTAAAGGGTACTCATGCAGCACCATCATAGCCCCAAGTTCCTTTCTAGCTATATCTTGGTCGAAGGTATAGTTCTCCACTAAAACTTTGCCTTTTTCGGAGGCATGAAACCTTAAAGAAGCTTGTGACATTGTCTTGTTTCCTGCCAACTTGATCTTTCTAAGTGTACAACTCTTCAAGTGATCATGAAGGTGCTTAGTTCCATTCTTTGTTTCTCCTCCAATCTTTGTAAAGCAGTACATGCATTTTGCCTTTACTTGCCCATTCCACTTGACTCTCTTAAACTCCTTCCAAACAACCGAGGTAAGCTTTCTCTTTGAGCCTACCTCAGTACCATCTTCTTCCTCTTCTTGTGCCTCAGCCACCTCTTCATCATCCTCTATTTCAATTGCTTCTGATTCATTGACAGATTCTGGGCGTGATTCAGAGTCAGGCTGTGAGCCATCAGAAACTGGAGCTTGGCTACTGCTTGCACTAGACATCTTCGTAAACCTGCAGTCCAATTAACATAAATCTGGATCACTAAAAATCTGCCATATACTTGCAGATCAACAAATATTTGAGCCGTGCAAATACAATACAAATTATACTACTCAAAATAGTGTACAAATCTACTAATAAAATTGCAAATATGCTAAGCAGCAAGCCACCAACATTTACCTATTAATCAGTGCTATCTGCTAGTCTACTAAAAATCTAGAACATGTTGCAAATATACTTGCAGATCAACATTTATATATATATATGCATCTACACCTAACGTGAAGGCTATTCTAGGCTAGCAGCAGTGAAACAAACCAACAAAAAAGAACAAAACCTAAGTGTTCTAAGCACTAACCCGACAGATCGAAGAATGTTGCGTCCAGCTCCAACCTTCTTGGTTGTAGTTGTCTTCAGGCAAGAGCGTTTTGGGTTGGATCTTTTGTCCACGGGTGCTCGGGGAAGGCGCTTTGGGTCACCGGCTACTACGATGGCTTTGGTGGACGATGTCGGCGGAGCTGTCTTCTTCTCAGCCGGAGGAGGAGCAGCCACTGGTGCACTAGATCCGATAGCAGCCTTGATTGACCCAGCTTGATCCGGCTGTGGCGGCTCGGGCCCGTCGTCTTCGGCGTCCCTTAAGGTGGGACGGGCACGGTCAGTAGAGGCAGAGAACGTTGCAATCAAGGATGGTTAAGACTGAAGGAGGAAGATCTTCACCGGCCGGTAATGCAAGATCCGGACGCCATCCCTGGGAGCAAGGAGCTCTCTGCGAGCTCTCCTAGTGTGGTGGAGCCGCGGCCCGCAGAGACAGAGCTCGTGCAGACTGCGAAGGCCGAAGGCAGAGCGCGTGCGGTGCGGGACAGCGGGAGGAAACGAACGGGAAAGGGAGAAGCGGCAGTGCGGCCGTCGGCACTGATGGCTGGACCACTGGAATCTGGATGGTGGGGAGTAGAATGAGGAGCTCCTAGGGTTACTCAGTATATATATGGAAGTGTATTGGGCTGGGCTTAATTGGGCTTCCTATGGCAGTATGGCCGCTTCCTGGACTCGGGGCCCCCAGCGGATAACGGGGACGGGGAGGTGGGGAACGTTCCCACCCCCGCCTCACCCGACGGGGCTTGTTTTCAGCCGTTAACGTCCCCGTGGGGGACAAATTTACCCCATTTTCATCCCCTAATGGAGGAAATCCCCGTCGGGGATCGGGGATCGGGGCCCCATTGCCAAGTTGACTCCGGAGTCGCACTTGAGATCGATTGATCCATCCATCATATGCTATTATGCTATATAATATTATTATATTATGCATGCGTGGTCAACTTATCCCGCTCCCTCCTGTTTCTTTTTCTTTGAAGTTATAGCACATTTAGGACAAGTTAATTACTCCTACTTTGTGTTTAAGTGATTAGCTTTACTAATATTTGTTTAAAAACGGAGGAAGTGATATCTTGGATGTCACTTTACATGTTGTGTTCACTAAAAGATATGGCATTATGGAATGTATGTATATGTAATAATCGAGTGCAGCTGTTGTATTATTACAATATTACTGCTGCATGTTTGCTCATCAATTGTGCTGTATTCTGTTCTTTGTATTCTAGGGGACGGGACTACGGGAGCATCATTTCCAGACTTCCAATGTGATCTGATTATATTTTTTTGATTCCTGTGTCGATGTTCTCACATGTACTAATATGATTGTGCTCCTAGTTTATGAATGCGCTTATGTTACAAAGAAATAGATCCTATATAGTATATTACATAGAAGAACGACCTCAGGCGCAAGTTAGCTAGGGATCCTAAGTTGATTATTACTCGCGAATTAATTATACAACCTTGGCCCTGTTCGGCTGTAGCAAACAGCTGCTGCTGCTGCCTGCTGCCTGCTGCCTTGTTCGTTCTAGTGTTGTATCCCTCCGCCTGCTGGATGTCCATGGTGACGTGCGCACGGTGTAGGTTCATGGTTTTGTGCAAGTTTGAGCGGATAGTGCAGGAGATTGAGCTGTGACTGCAAAAACATGCCGCGTTTAGACCCTACTATACTATAGACTCAGTATAGTTTCCTTTGCATCAGCAATGTTCAGTTACTACTATGCGTTCCTCTTCTGTTTCAACTATGCATAGCACAGCAGCACCTTGGACTTGATATGTCAAAAGACTTGATTTCACCTCCTCTAGTGTACGTTACTTATTATAAGGCATCCAACTTTATTTGCAACTGCACAGTTTTATGCTTTGTTCATATACTTGAGACGGCCGCTCCTGTTACTAATCATCCATTGGATTTGACCTACCATACTTATCATAGTCCTTGCGTTCAGTTTTCTGCCTGCAGGCCACCACACCAGCAATGTTGGGCAAAGCAGGTTCTGCAGCTGCAAGTCTCGGTCCGAGAGTGAAAGCTACTCTGGTTCTTGGAGCAGAATCGTTTGCCGTTGGTCCCGAGTCTGGACTCCTGTCGGACTAGCTGGCTGCGATGGAGGAGAAGAGCATGGTGATCCTCAAGGAGTACATCGCCAAGCATAATGCTCCGAATGGACGTCCCCTATGAGTCCGTAGAGGGCATCTGATGACGAGGGTGAAACTCTTGTCAGCAACCCACCAAAGAAATCTAAGAAGCACATGTGACTGTCCTGAGCTTCGTCAAATTCAATGCTAGGCATAGCTAGCGTATCTCTATAGAGTTTTGGTTTTCACACTGGAAGGCCACATTATCTATCTGTTTGAGGCATCTTGCTTGTGTAAAAAGACCGGATGGTTGTCAGTCAAATACTAGAGGAGGCGTGAGAACTTGCTGTCATTCTTGCAATATTGCCCAGCAGTTCTACTTCTCGTTGTTTCGCGAACGCACTTCTGCTTCGCTTTGTTGTCTGTTCGTAAGTTATGGTAGCGGTCTCCTTTGTTCACTTCCTGCACTGCATGCCTGCGAAGAGATGTGTGGCAACTGAATCACAAGAATCCGTCTGTTGCAACTTGCAAGATGTGCTTAGGGTGCGTTTGGAAGCGCTCTGTGGAGTAGATTCTCAAAGAGAATCACTCCCCGGCTGCCAAACGGTTTTTTCAGAGTGAAGTGATTCTCTGCTGATTCTGTGAAGTGATTCTCTGAAATGAACTTAGAGGCTGAGAGCTGAAAAAAATAGCTTCACCTGATTCGGTGAATTGATTCTCCGTAGTGGTTTTAAGAGTTTATGCTAAAGAATCAAAGAGAATCATTTTCAGCCTTAGAATCACTCCACCAGAGAATCAGAGAGCATAACTGGAGAATCAGGGAGCACAGCTCTGCCAAATGGACCCTTAAAATCTTTCAATGCTCGCTGTTAGTTGTAACACCGTATTGCTAATCTAAAACAATGCTTGGAATGGCAGGCTAAACTCTTGTCAGAAGTCATCGTCCTGATTTGATCATATATATATATGGCAACCGCAAGGAAATCATTTCCTATGTTTAAGCACGAGAAAATGAAGGCACTTGCGATATGGAATCCAGACGGAGTACATGTCTACTTCAGAACTGCAGTACGTTTGCATCAGAGAGCATTTCCATGCACCATTGAAACCTGATTTAGTGACAATAGTGAGGTAGCAAAGCAGTGAGAATAGAAAGCTACGCACAGCACAAAGGAGCTGCTGACAAACATTAGTCTGGTATCAATAAGGCAACAATGACTGTAATCCAAGAAGCACCATGTTGGGAGTAAGAGATTTCAACCCACTTAGGAGATCGTGCAAACTATTTGCCCTGTACATTTTACATCATGGAAACTAATCACAGTAAGTCACAACACTGCAAAACTTCAGAATTGAGATTATCCAACATCACGCTACTAAGTGCTTTAAAAACTACATCCCTGGTCATTTGCTACCATCGTGACCAAACAAATAGAAACCTAAATAAATGAAACACATACACAGCTAAACCTGGTTTCTAGGTATTGAAAGAAATCTCCAAGAGTTCTCATGTTTTGTTCAACATCCCCAGTCTTGGTTTCATCTCTCACTGGAAATGTTGAAAGTCCATGGGCGGCTTCTTCAGTTAACCCCAAAAATCTATCAATGACCTTACTGTACTCAGCTCTGATAAAATAGACCTCAAATTACACTTTGCTGTGTGCTAAAAAATCACTGCATGTCTCACTTTGTGTTGGCACCACATTATTATCAGACAACACCATCACCATTTTGGGCATCACTTGATGTAACTTTCCGTAATTCATCAAGCACCTCCGAAAAATCATCTGGTGGGGGGCATGAGAATTCAAGGATCTTTCCAGAATGTGGATGCTTGAATCTGGGGGAGAAAACAATAATCACATTCCAAACTTTGAAAAACACAAGATACATACTGTATAATACCTACCCAAGCAATGCAGCATGAAGACATGGCCTGTCTACTTTAGATATCAGATTTGAAAGATCGCTATGATATTTCAAAGGAGTCCTTGGTCTCAAAAGCGATAATGCCATGCTTTTGGTACCTCCATAAGTTTCATCACCAAGAAGAGGGATCCCTATATACTTTGCATGCGCCCGGATCTGATAATCACTAAGTTCAAAATCAGTACAGAAGTAGTCATATTTAGGAGAGTTTTCCCAAGATTAATAATAGACATGCGTTAAAATCAAAATTTAACCATCACAATGTTTCTTAGTAATCCAAATAACATACACGTTAGTAAAGAGGCTAGGATCACAAAAGCTTTTTCCTTCTTTTAGAAGAACTTTAGGCGGTGATGGTTCTCTTCTAAAAAAATAAACTATCATGGGATGATTACCTGATGAGTGCGTCCTGTCTCTAATCTCCACTCCACTAGTGCAGATCCACCACCAGCAAAGACCTCTCTTACTTTGTACCTGTATGATTTTTTTTAAAAATAAGTTCCCTAAATGAGCTGAAGTACATATGAAACCATGAAACTTTTAAATCAGGTTGAAGTTCAGAAAATACTTAGTTTCATGAGTTCCCTTTTAGAATCCAGCCTTTTGTACATGATTTTTTTTGTTACTTTTCACATGGCCGAGGCAACCCACTAGTGTAAATATAAACTCAATTTTCATGACTGGATTAACTAATTGGACATCATTACAACCTTGACTGTTACATGGGCCCTTCTAGGTCCTCATTCTTACCTGCTTACATGGGTGGTAGCAATTAAGGTGTTGAAACAGAATGGTTGCAGTAATTAAGCATATCTGAACAAGGTAAATAGCTTTAAACTACATAATTAAGATCATTATACTATGCCTAGGATATATTTTTAATTCAAGTGAAATAGCATTGAGGAGGCAACGTCATATAACGAACCAAAAGAAATGGCACAAGTGGCAAGCATGGATCACCTACTAGCAGCATGACGTGCATATCTGTGGCCTGATCCAGCAGTAGCAATCATACGAATCCTATTGTTAGGATCACGTGCAATAGATGCCTCAATCCTGCCAGAATTTGGATTCGGCACGCCACAAGTAAGACTGATGTATACTCTACGAATTGTATGCAGCTTGAACTGTTCTGCTAATTGAGCATGAGAATGCTCATCCTGTCCCAAAAAAGGAAGACAAAGAAAAGGGGGAGAGTTCAGCATAAGTCTGTAGTTATGTACTGCTACAAGCATGTGCAAATTTCATAAAACATTTTGAAGTGCCAGTTTTGTCACAACTCATAATTAAATACCTTAGCAACAACAAGAAGTCCGCTTGTCCCCTTATCCAGCCTGTGCACAATACCAGGGCGCACAAGAGCATTCCGGACTTCTGAACTTGCGTCTTCAGTAGCAAATTGATCCACATTAAATACATCAATGTCGTCATCTGAAGAATCCAGGCATTCATCACCAGTTGAACTGTGTGCTAAGCAAGTAAATGTGGAGATCTTGCAGTGATGAAGTATAGCATTGACTAATGTGCCATTGGCATTTCCTGGTGCCGGGTGCACAACCATATGAGCTGGCTTGTTGACAACAAGAACATGGTCATCCTCGTAAACAATGTCTAGCGGGATGTCCTCCGCCACTGCCCTCAGTGGCTGTAGCTCTGACACCGTGCAGCTGACCAGGTCCCCTCCCTTCACAGTATGTGAAACCTACAATGCACAAAGTGAAGCAGAGCAGAGCAGCCTAAGACTCAATATAGACACAAGACCAAGTATAACCAAACCAAGAAACTACAACTACCAGCATGAATTATCGATTAGGAATATGTACTAGTGCTACTAAATAGTACTGGATGTTAATACAATTGGTGCTGCATGACCTCATATGCCTTGTGAATTATTCGGCAGTCTCTCCAAAATCAGAGTTGCAGTTTAAACTATAAATTAACTACAATATTGTATAAGCAGTATTATTTCACGGTTCTGTTAACACAAGGATCATCAAACTTTGCAGGAAGCAAACAGAGCATAGAGGCAGAGGATAACAGTGGCACCTTGGAGACCGGGAAACGGAGCATAGAGGCAGAGGATAACAGTGGCACCTTGGAGACCGGGCGGCCATTGACGGCGACGAGCCCCGCGCGGATGCTGGCCTGCACACGCGCACGGCTGACGCCCCCGCCGCCGAGACGCGCCGATATCCAGGCGTCGATCCGGGAGCGCCCCTCGCCGACGGGTACGGCCTCCTCCAGGCGCATCCCGCCGTGGCCTCCCTTCCGGCTCTCCGACGGCTCCGCCGCCTCCGCGCTCGCGTTGGAGGAGACGCATCTCGCGTAGAAAGCTCTAGGGCTGCTGCTACGGATCTTCTGGCAGCGTATGAGGGCTGAGAGGGTGGTGGAAACCGCCGCCGGCGGTGGCGCCGTCGCAGCTGCCATTGGGCTGCCGACGGGGTGGACCGGTGGAGACGTGAGCACCGAGGGAGAGGATAGCGTGTGGGTAGATGGGCCTATTGTTGGGCCGACGTTGTCCAAAAAAAGGCCGAAGGTTACAACAAATTTCTGCAGCTTCTGGGCCCAACTTTAAAACACGCTTAAGCCAATCGTCAAGGCTTTTTGTTTGGCTTCTCGGCTTAATTAAAACTAAGCTATAACTTGTGAAGCCGAAACCATTTAAAATAATTCAAATCCATAAAAACTTGTTTTCCCCCCTTGATGTCACCGTTTTTCGAGAAGCCTAATTGAGCCGTGCTAAAGAGAATCTAAGCCAATCAACACAAGCTTTTCGACTAGCCGATATATCCGAATCCGAGTGCATTGCTTTTTTTAAGTTCAAAAACTCAACTTTGCTGATGTGGAGATTTTAGGCTAAATTTGCTTTCATAGATTGAACCTAGGATCTAATAATGCTACTAAAACACTAGAACCACATGCTTCAGATTCGTTAGCGTTATAAACGACAGTTTTATACAACGGTTCATCCCTAAATTGGAAAAAAGAACGATACACAATTTCGTGGTTTAGGACGAAAATCAGACTCTCACTCCATAGTTGGGAGTCAAAAAAGTAAATACAACCTTTTTATTTCTTTATGTCATTCCCAATGCACTAACGAGGATGTTAGCTTTGCAGGGCCATGTAGCCTAGACTTCCACATAGAGGAGAGAGAGTGAGAGATGGCAATTTCGTAATGTGTCATGGTGGTCTTGGTCAGAAAAGGTAGAGGCCTGAGGAGAGACAAGGTGTGTAAGAAAAAAAGATACATGTAGCCGCTGTGGTTCTGCGTTTCTTAGGCGGTAGCATCTTTATCCCTTTCTACTGCAAGCCTGCATGTGCATTGGATGAGAATACCAGTTTTAGTTGCTCAAAGCCTACAATGGCTATATATATATAGGGAGATTATACTCTATAGTTAGCTACAAAATAAGTTATTTTGTAGCCACCTCTATTTATGATAATTTTATATACTAATTTGCGACAATGTTAGTATATATTTACGATAGTTGAATTACTACAACACATGGGGATATTTACCATAATGTTATAGTAAATTACATAGTAAGGAGTTACTATAATCTCATAAATTAGCATACTAATTATCGTAACTTAAAGTGGCTGCAGAATACGTTATTTTGTAGCCAGCTACAGGGTAGTAGTTCTATATATATACTAACATTGTCTCCAGGGTACTGAATATTTTGTAACCAGGGTACTGAATATTATTTAGTACCCGAGCCCCTCCCGCGCCCGACCAGTCCGCGACACACCCCGATGCCTCCTGAGACCGGTTTTGACAGTCCGTACACCTCCCTTTGACCATTTTTTCATTTTTTTTCACGTGAACAGGCTTTCCATCCTCGACCGTCTCTGTTTTTTTTTTTCAGCCGTATCCGTTTTTTCAGGTATTCCATCTTTTTCTTTTCATTTTTTTCATGCCGTCTATTTTTACTGTTAATTTTCACGCTGACAGGTTTTGCAACTGGTCTTTTTTGTTTTTTTTTCACGCGAACAATTTTTTTCCTTTTTTCACACAAACAGGTTTTGCGATTAAAATTATTTTTTATCTCCTCTGTCTTTCGTATAGACGACAGTGCATAAGCAATGAATATGAAACAGTTGTGATAAAAAAATTGATAGCTTTAAATTGGAAAAAATACATGTATTGATAAATCATGATACAATGATTCGGAAAGGAAGATGGTTGAAAAATAAAAAGAATGGGGGAGAGCATGACTCCAAGCAGGCTCTATTGCGCGGTGGCCGTTGTTACAGTTCTTATTAGCACTTGTAGAACTTATCGATGCAATTGGTACCAACGATTTTGGAGTCGTCTTTGCGCCAAATGTCCTCGATGATTTGTGCCTGCAACTTAATCAGAATGGGGAACACAAGAACGTGAAACAACCCGATTCATTCTTGAATGGGGGATACTACAATGCTAGGCAAGATTAAGACAAAGGCATAATTTGCAAGTAAATAAGCTGCTAATCTGACTCAGTGGGATATGATAGATAGTTGCAAGGAAAAACAGCTTTGAATTTACTAGTAGAAGAGCCAGCATAATTGACAGTTTAGGCAAGTGGCATGTCAAGTTTAGTTCTGAAAAAATATATGTAGCAAATTAGCCATTGTCAGCATAAAAATCTTTTCTAGACTCTTGAACAATAAAATACATGCAGAGTCATTATAAACCAAAAGCCTAAAAGGTTCATAAGATCATGACTTTCAAGGAAACATCTCGATAGCGGAGGGGGCGAGCCAGAGGGGGTGGCGGATAGGCAGAGGATGCACAGACCACTACATAAATCTTTACGATGAATTTATTGTCAACCCTAAAAGATCATTTTTCAGACCATAAGTACTGTTCTAACACAAATCATTAGCCAAAATTTATTTGTAGCCTATTCTAACCACAAATATTGCTTCCAACAACAGATCCACAAATCCTTAAGATCAAATTTATCCTTAACCATAACATTTCATTTCAAACCACAATTATAGTTTTCTATGTTAGATTACCAATCGTTATGAACAAATCTATCCTAAACTACAAGCATTTATTTTTCGGACCATAGTTATTGTGTTATTTGGACCATATATAAAAGTTCATTTCATCACAAATCCCTATGAATAAATTAAATTTGAATCAAAAAATTCTTATTGTCCCAACCATAAAATTGCATTTCCCTGACTACAAGTATTGCTTCTGGTGTCCGATCAGTGGATCCTTATAGTTTGGAGTTTGGGGGCAGCTAGGCATACTTCATGATAGCACAACATAAGTTCAGGACAAGCACAACATAACTTCTTCAAGACAAGTGACAAACTATACCTTAAGCAATTAAATGAAAATGCTGCTGACCACCTGCACTGAACCTTACAACAATCCCATTAGGTCCTGATGTCCTCATACTGCACAAGTAATAGTGAAAAAACATAGAGCTGAGAAAACAGTCAGGCCCAAATAAAGTATTGAGTGTATGCAACAAAGCATGAGGGAGTATTAGATTAGTGCTCTGTTGGCCTTTCTTGCCTGTAATCAGTAGCCCACAAATGTCAAACTCCAAAGCCAAATGAGATTAGCGTGTGAACAGAGAAATTACTGGATCTGAAGTAGCCTGCATCAGATCCCCTGCTCCTAGCTGATGGACATCGACGCCCCTATGAAGGCACTGGCTATGACCGTCATGACCATCCAGGCGACGCCTTGGCCCTTGGGTGCTCACGCTAGAAGTTGATTGAAACTGAGCTCCAGCTGACCAGCTGATCCAAACTGAGCTCCAGCTGACCAGCTGATCCAAATTTCTTAAACTCCCATTAGTTATAATGTAGATAATGTAGCAGAAAAGTTTGGGAGCTCACGCTAGAAGCTGATCGAAACTGAGCTCCAACTGACCAGCTGATCCAAATTTCTTAAACTCCCATCAGTTATAATGCAGATAATGTAGCAAAAAAGTTCAGAAGGTATACTTCTTTAGTCTGCACAATTTTTAAGAAATTGGATAAATCACGTGGAACTAACATAAATTCACACAAAGAAAATTATGCTGAAAATGGAAAAAATATGAAATCAAGAGGAATTAGACACTTGGACAGCATAGGATGGATCGGTACCTAGACACGTTAGCTGAAAACGAACTGGAAATACACAAACATGTATGTATAGCTCTAGAAAACCAGTGGCATTTGTGTGCATATAAACATTGGTAGGTTTAACTAGGTAATTAATAAAATGATGTGAAAAAATCACCTCTGCATAACTTTTTTTCAGATAGTAGTCACCATGTAATACAATGTCTCGCTCCAATGGGGCAGTCAATTTAGGATCCCCCACATAACCAGTGTGAAGATGGTGGTCAGCTTACTCTGAATATTGTGCCCTTGTGACCTGTACAGGTTTAATGAAAAAAGTAAGTTGTAAGCATGCATATATGCGTTGTATTATCAGCTGTGGATTGCATGATCAAACAAGCAATTGGGGAAAAAGCTAGTTGACAGCAGATTTAGTTTATACATGTACCCACAAACAGAAGCATCAAAGCAATATGATAAATAGTATGTTTAAAAATATCAAGGAGTTACAAAAAATGCAATATCCACTTCTGTTCCTGTCTAGTAAGATCTAAACTGAATCAGGAGTAACATTCTTGAAACTGTTAAATTAAATGGATAGCTAAGAAAAGAAAATATAAGTTCCACTGTATAATCAGTAAAAACTACATGAGCTTGACTGCTTGAGAGGAGCATGGAGAAGGTTTCGCATACATGAATATCACAATCCCTTGCTCACAATTTCCATTTCCAGAGGCGTGCAATACATGAGACTATTATGAAACAGACAACACTGAATTTTAAATAACAAAATTGAATTAAAGATTGAACCAGGAACATTTCATGTTTCGGAAACGTTGTGCTTACATTGAAAGCAAATGTGAGTTTAAAGCTTGTGCTCGGGATACCAGCTTATATACAAGCTAAAACTCCAGTGGTGTAACATTGCAGCCTCACAAACTATCACAATAGAGATAATTGTGCTGCATTATTACAAAAAAAGGGTATCTATTCTGTCCCCAATTTGAGGCCACGTCATGTCAAATAAAATTCAGAATAACAGATGTCTATACAAGATGGAATCACATACTGAAAACGGATTATTCTATCATTTGGATAAATCCTAATTACTATCTACATGGGATTTGTTTCCTATGTAAACATGCAATTTAATATTAGAAGCAATTTGCTAATGTATTAAAAAAACTCACGACCAACCATGTGAGAGACCTCAATATAGTAACATTCACACAAACATGGAACATACATCATCATCACCAAACAATCGATAACCACAAACAGTCGCCACCAATGTTGATCATCAACAAAACAGAACAGGAGAGTCGAATAAAGGAGAGGGTAGCAGGCTATTGTTAAGTTCATACGAAGAAATCGAGAACATTGTGGAGGAAAAGTTGTACCAAACAAGATTTGGATTGCTTGTGCCGCCAAACCCTTGTGTGGCCACCGCCGCCTATCGGGATGATGGGGAGCGGTAGCCACTGTAAAGAGTTAGGGAGAATCTGATGCCGCTTCTCTAGATAATGGGAGTAACAGCAGGCATCGGTTGAGGGGACGAGCCGCCGCTCACGGGAAGCAGAGAAGCGCCCGCTCGAGAACATCTTGGCTGCACAAAAAAGCTCCTATTGAATTCTAAAGTTAATTTCAGGTTTTAAATAATTATGTATTAACTAAATATCGTTGTACAAAATATATATTTGTAATGAAACCAGAGCACAAAGGCAATAGTAATCAAGTAGACAACCAGTAGAAGAGCACCATATTGAAATATATATATTATTTGGTAAGATAAAAGAGGGCAATGGTCTACAACTGTACATGGTTGTAATGATACCAGAGAATAAAGACAATAATAATCTACAACAACAACAACAACAACAACATAGCCTTTTGTCCCAAGCAAGTTGGGGTAGGCTAGAGATGAAACCCAAAAGAGACGAGAAACAGGGAGACACATAAAGGGACATAAAGGGCACAAGACAAAAGATGTCACGGTTCAGGCACGTTGATTGCTAATCTCCAAGCGCTCCTGTCCATAGCTAAATCCTTGGGGATAATCCACTCCTTAAGATCTCTCTTAACGGACTCGTCCCAAGTTAATTTAGGTCGACCTCTACCGCTCTTTACATTATCGGCCCGCTTTAGAACTCCACTACGCACCGGCGCCTCAGGGGGCCTCCGTTGGACATGTCCAAACCATCTCAACCGATGTTGAATCAATTTCTCCTCAATTGGTGCCACCCCAACCCTATCCCGAATATCGTCGTTCCGTACTCTATCCCTCCTTGTGTGCCCACAACACCAACGCAACATACGCATCTCCGCTACACTCAATTGCTGGACATGTCGCCTTTTTGTAGGCCAACACTCAGCACCATATAACATCGCCGGACGAATCGCCGTCCTATAGAACTTACCTTTCAGCTTCTGAGGCACCCCTTTGTCACAGAGAACGCCAGAAGCTTGACGCCATTTCAACCAGCCGGCTGAAATTCTATGCCTAACATCTTCATCAATGTCTCCATCCTTTTGTAGCATCGACCCTAAATACCGAAAAGTATCCTTCTTGGCCACCACTTGCCCATCGAGGCTAACGTCTCCCTCCTCGTGTCTAGTCGCGCTGAAATCGCACCTCATATACTCGGTATTAGTCCTACTAAGTCTGAACCCTTTCGACTCTAACGTGTGCCTCCATAGTTCTAACTTCCTATTAACTCCCGCCCTACTGTCGTCAACTAGCACCACATCATCAGCAAAGAGCATACACCAAGGGATATCACCTTGTATGTCCCTTGTGACCTCATCCATCACCAAAGCAAATAAATAAGGGCTCAAAGCTGACCCCTGATGCAGTCCTATTTTAATTGGAAAGTCACTGGTGTCGCCATCACATGTTCAGACAAACGTCACCACATCCCTGTACATATCCTTGATGAGGGTAACGTACTTAGTTGGGACTTTGTGCTTTTCCAAGGCCCACCACATGACATTTCTCGGTACTTTGTCATATGCCTTCTCGAGGTCAATAAAGACCATGTGCAAGTCCTTCTTCTGCTCCCTATATCTCTCCATCAATTGTCGTAATAAGAAAATCGCCTCCATGGTCGACCTACCAGGCATGAACCCAAACTGATTTTGGGTCACATGTGTCACTCTCCTTAGGCGATGCTCGATAACCCTCTCCCAGAGCTTCATCGTATGACTCATCAACTTAATCCCACGGTAGTTAGTACAACTTTGAACATCTCCCTTGTTCTTGAAGATAGGTACTAATATACTTCTCCTCGATTCTTCAGGCATCTTGTTTGACCGAAAAATAAGGTTAAAAAGCTTAGTTAACCATACTATCGCTCTGGCGCCTAGGTATCTCCACACCTCAATGGGGATACCATCAGGGCCCTTCGCTTTACCTCCCTTCATCCTCTTCAAAGTCTCTCCGATCTCTGCCTCCTGAATTCTCCTCACAAAGCGTCTGTTGGTATCGTCAAATGAGTCGTCCAACTCAAGGGCAGGACCCTCATTCTCCCCATTAAACAGCTTGTCGAAGTACTCTCTCCATCTGTCCTTGATCTCCTCATCCTTCACCAGAAGTCGATCTGTCCCATCCTTGATGCATTTTATTTGGTTGATGTCCCTTGTCTTCCTCTCGCGGATTCTAGCCATCCTATAAATGTCCTTCTCCCCTTCCTTCGTGCCTAGCCGCTGATAAAGGCCATCATACGCCTGACCTTTTGCTATACTCACAGCTCGCTTTGCAACCCTCTTCGCTATTTTATAGCCCTCGATGTTGGCTACACTCTTGTCATGGTAGAGACGTTTGAAACACTCCTTCTTCTCCCTAATAGCCCTTTGCACCTCGTCATTCCACCACCATGTGTCTTTCGCTTCCCGTTTGCCTCCCCTACTCACGCCAAACACTTCCGAAGCCACCTTCCGGACACATGTTGCCATCTTTAGCCACATGTCGTCGGCATCTTCTCCTTCTTCCCAAGGTCCCTCGTCTAGCATCCTCTCCTTAAATGTCTGCGCTGCTTCCCCTCTAAGCTTCCACCACTTCGTTCTCGCAATCTTGGCCCGTTTGTCCCGGTGGACACGTACCCGAAAGCGAAAGTCCGCCACCACAAGCTTATGTTGAGGGACAACACACTCCCCAGGTAACACCTTACAATCAAAGCAAGCACGTCTATCCTCCCTCCTTGCAAGGATAACTCGAGTGTTGTCCACTACGAAAGGTTACTAGATGAGATTCCCTCTTCCTAAAGAGGGTGTTCGCTATCAACAAGTCATAGGCCAGCGCGAAGTTCAAAACATCCTCCCCCTCTTGATTCCTACTACCATACACGAACCCTCCGTGCACCCGCTCGAAACCTACATTAGTCGCACCAACATGGCCGTTGAGGTCTCCTCCTATAAAGAGTTTCTCGCTGATAGGCACGGTACTAACCATGCTATCAAGATCTTCCCAAAACTGCCTCTTGGTGCCCTCGCTAAGACCTACCTGAGGGGCATAGGCACTGATCACATTCAGAGCCGAATCTCCAACTAGCAGCTTGACCAAGATAATCCGGTCGCCTTGCCTCCTAACATCAACGACTCCATCCTTAAGGCTCCTATCGATCAAGATGCCTACACCATTCCTACCCGATGTTGTCCCCGTGTACCAAAGTTTGAAGCCAGTATCCTCTACCTCCTTCGCCTTCTGGCCCTTCCATTTAGTCTCCTGAACGCATAGAATATTTACACGCCTTCTAATTGCTGCATCGACTAGCTCTCTTAGCTTACCCGTTAGGGACCCTACATTCCAGCTACCTAGACGAATCCTAGTTGGCTCGGCTAGCTTCCTTACCCTTCGCACCCGTCGAGGGAAGTGCGAAGACCCTTGCTCATTTTTCACTACACCCGGGCGTAGATGTAGCCACCACTAAGGTTGCGACGGCCCGACCCTTGCTCATTTTTCATCGTACCACTAAGGGGATGACGACCCGGCCCTTGCCCATTTAACACCACACCCGGGTTCCGATGTAGCGCGTCGCTAAGAGGGTTACGCCCCAACGAATCTCTTGTGGGTTTCAAATCCATGAGAGTGGCTGTTTTTTTACTGTTGGTTTGCCAGACCTTAACACACCCTCCTCCTTTACCCGGGCTTGGGACCGGCTATGTTGAGACGACTTAAGAATCTACTGCAGACAAATCTTAAGAACACAAAGGACTAAGGTCCTTCCCAAACTCATGATTAGCAAGGAGAAACCTGATGGCTATGGTTGTTTGCCTATTTATGTAGCATAATTTCCCATGTACTCAAATGAGGAGTGATGGATATTCCCAATTTGATCGATTGGAAGCATGAAAGCTGGTTTCTGATTTAGTATGTTGCGCAGCAGGATAAATTATTGTGGAAGAATTGACCTTATACATGCGTACTCCAGCAGTGCTGCATGAAGAAAGTCCTTCGGCATAAAGGGTCTCCCATCTGCATGCAAATGAGTAGTGGCAATAGATTAATGACTCACCAAATCAAATATGGAAATTAGAATAGGAAAAATCAGAATTCAGAGCTGAAATAATCACCAATTTGTCACACATTCATTCATTTTTTTTAAAAAAAAAGGACTCTGGATTGTATGAAAAATCCAGAAGTACTAATTCTATGTTCTCAATCTACACAGACGTTGACATATGGATTAGCTACCAAGCATGAGCCTGTCATTTTCAACCAAGAATGCTACATATAAAAAAAATACAGTAGTTACCAAATTAGAGTAATATACTCCATCACTTCTGGCCTTACTGACTCCATATCCCTTTTAATTACATGTGGCATGTACCTGCAAGAAGATATGAAATATTAGATTAACAACTCCGTGAATCCTTCCAAACTACCTACAAAAATCTCTTCCAAATATAATCAGGCATGGCAAACCAACCAACCATGCTCCTTTGCCTGATGGAATATTCACCGCTTACACTATCTTGAGCTGATTATTATGATCCAAATAACAATTTGCAAACCTGAGAAGAAATGCATAGAAGCCTCTCAAACATAAGGCAAACTACCAAGAACCAAAGACAAAAGAGTGCACAATAAAGACCCTGTGGGACACATATTTAGCATGAGAAACAAGCATAGATTTAACATCATTATTCATTAGTGATTTCATAGAATTGAAAGACACAAAAAACTGGGCATTCTGTGGCAACATATAGCAACTACAGCACAGTGGGAAGTGGCAATGCCAGCTAAACCATCTATTCCAAAGTGCAACTACAGACAATTACGACAGGCTTCTCATGGTTCTCTAGTGCATTCCATCGAGCACATGATGAGCAATTTAGTCGAACACATGCACATACATAACGGATGGGCAACCGAAGGACAAGCGAAGTTGAGATTTGCTCATCTGGTGCGGATCTCGGCAGGGTCCTCATCTGGGAGGAGCTCCGGCATACACGAGCAGGTGCGCTGACCTCAAGCAAAAACAAGAGCACACGCGAATCAGGGCGTCTCCACCTTGCATCTGCGAGGAGTGAGATAGATGGGGAGAGTTAAGTGCGGCAGAGAGGGGGCCCGGGCTCACCTCGTTGGCTTGCGCCACCCTCGATAGTGCCGGCCACCTCGTCCATTGATGCCGCCCCTAGCAAGGCCGCCTTCGTGTGCACGTGCGCCACCCTCGACGGCAGCGCAAATTTGATGGACGACCACAGCGGCCGCAGCTACGCACAGGTGGTGGGCGGAAGAGCCTTGGCCAGGAGCAGGCGGTGACGCGGGGCCGTTGTGCCCAGGCGAGGAGAAAACCGCCGCTGGCCCCGCCGAGCCGGCCGTATCCCGGAGAGGAGAACGTTCGCCGAATCCTGCGTCGGAGGCCGCGAAACCCGCCTCGGAGGCTGCGGATGCGAGGGGGAGGTGGCGAGCTGGGCTCGTGAGGCAGCGGTGGCGGCGAGCTGTGCTCGTGCGGCGAAGGAGAGCTGTGCTCGAGAGGCGGAGGAGGAGGCAAGCTGGGCGAAACCGGCGGAGGGGGCGGCGAGCTGGGCGAAACCGGCGTCTCCTCCCCACGATCTGGAAAGTGGAAATTATAGAACGAAAGAAAAAACTCGATACGATATGGTGGGAGCGGGGGAACCGGCGCGTGGGCCCGTGGTTGGCTCGGGTCGAGGTGGGACTTGGGAGTGGGGGAACCGGCGCGGGGAGCGTGCCTGAGGTGGGTCGGGTCGGGTGATTTGGGTTCGGGTACTAAATATTATTCAGTAGCCAGGATATTATATATATATATATATATATATATATATATATATATATATATATATATATATATATATATATATATATATATATATATATATATAAATAATAGACTATGGCTGGCTACAGAATATGCTATTCTGTAGCCAGGTCTAAGTCCGGTCCGTCCCTGGCAAGGCATGCGCACAGGAGCCGCTTGAGCCTATGCATGAGCCGAGCGTTAAGGAGAGGGGCCAGAGTAATTCACGGTAATTGTGGCCATTAATCATAGTTTTGCCTTGCCGTACATGCACATGTTACGAGAAGTACATGCGTTGTCTGTCAGCACAAAGGTTACGAGAATACGTACTTGGTCAAGTTACGAGAATAATTGGTCCTGAACTATGGTATATGCCAGCACAAAGGTTACGATAATACTTGGTCACCATATAATTTAGCGTCAAGCAATTTTGAGTAACTAGTTACTATAATGTCAGGACCGATTTACCAGAGAACGATATTTCAACATAACTAGCTACTATATTTTTGGTCACCATATAACTAGTAAAATTTACGAGAATTCGCACCAAAACATATTTACGAGAATTCACACCATGAAATATTTACGAGAATCTACACTAAGAAATATTTACGAGATTTTTCATTAACAAATATTTATGAGAATCTTTTTTCTTGAGAGGGTATTTACGAGAATCTGCATAAGTATTTACGAGAATCTACACTCAGAGATATTTACGAGAATCTGCACTAAGAAATATTTACAAAAAAAATATATTCTACTAATCCAACTAATTTAAATAAACAATACAAAGCGACAAAGCAAGCAAATACATAGTAAAATATTGGCTCGAATTCTAAATGACAGTACAAAAAATACAATACGCCGTTCCCACACATTGTGAAACTACATATGTCATCTCAAAAGTAACTGAACATTGCTTTTCTTGCACATTCTCTATCTGGCACTACTCCAACACGTGCATCCTAGTGTCAGACTAGTGATTAGACTGAGATCAATAGACATGTCTGTTTACTATTCTGTAAAGTAACCAGCTACTGTCGAGAAGTCTCATTGCATGAAATCATAAAAAATAAGAACAATCGTAAATAATATGATGCTTTAATAGGAAGATGTATGAGATTTACATAGAATAAAATTATGAATTGACCGGTTGAAGGCTTGTCAGCAACCTGCATCTTGTTGGCCGAGTCAAGGCAATAGAAAATCACGCCCAGCAACCGGCAGGCATTGCTGATGAATTGACGTCGTTAGGATAGTAATTTGTTGGATGCTTGAGGGCAAAACCAATTTTTTAATCAAGATTGATGAATAGCAATAAAAATCGCAAGATCAGCTAGCAAATTGGGATAGGTCATAGATGCATGCAGCCCAGGTGTGGTGTGCAGACTCGCGCACAGGCAGCGAGGAATTTTCATCAGATCTACTCAAAACGTAAAGAATCGAAACGTATAAAGGATCGTGATTGATGCACAACACAACGCAATTGGTCAGGATAGAAATCGAGCGCTAAGATTCCAGTAGTTGATCACTGAGACAAAAAAAAAAACTGAACGCAAAACCATATTGCAAAACAATTTGTTTCCTGGGGAATACAAGGGGATCCGAAACTAACCTGAAGGTGCTCGTCGTACGCGGATCGTGGTCGCCGACGGAGGTTAGTTTGTTGTTGAAGGGGGCAATCAAGACATGCATGCACAGCGTCCAGCAATCGTCGTTGCGGCAAGCAAGGCACTTCCGCTGTAGTCTCCTGTCCACAGCTAAAACAATTGATACTCGTCAATACGGCCGCATAATGATGAACTAAATCGATTTGCTCAAAAAAAGATCAGATCAGAATAAATTTTACCTACCGATGAGTCCTGAGGACGGACTACGGAGCAGAACGAACTGGCCTCGATCGATGGACCAGACATGGGAACAGGCCAAAATTTGGTGGTGGATCCGTCAATGAGTTTGGAGCCGAGATGCGAAAGGGGATCTCCGGCGGCGAATCTGGACCGGGAACGAATGAAGTAGGCGACGGGAATTTGGAAGTTTCCAAATGGTCAATGTGAAACGGGCGAGATCTGGGGCGCATGACGATGGCTCGCTCCATCTCACGTGGATTAAGCTGCTGGGTCGTTTCAGCGAGCCGAGGGCCGAGCTTTGTGCGGACGGAGTGGGTTAGCAGAGACCAAAGGGTGGGACGCGACTCGGTCGAGCTGGTTTGGGTCCGGACACACGAGCGTTGGGTCTGGTTACAGAATATGGTATTTTGTAGCCAGATATAAGGTATTAGTTATATATATAGGGAGAGTATACTCCATAGTTAGCTACAAAATAAGTTATTTTATAGCCACCTCTATTTACGATAATTTTATATACTAATTTACGATAATGTTAGTATATATTTACGATAGTTGAATTACTATAGCACATGAGGATATTTACCATAATGTTATAGTAAATCACATAGTAAGGAGTTACTATAATCTCGTAAATTAGCATAGCAATTATCGTAACTCCAGGTGGCTATCGTAACCACAAGTTGGTGTTGGTCGGTGCTGCTCTTACACCAATTCCTACAGTTAACAGATCTGGAGTCTAGACCTAAGCCGTGAGACCACCTGGCCCCACAACTTTTGCTAAATACGTTTGACGACTCTATAGAATTCAAAACAATATATGTTGATTATGTAATGACTGTGTTAATTCACCTAATGTTATTAAAGTTAGTTCTATAGATTTTGAATCATGATTCCGCCAGCGTAAAGATCGGCTATTTTCGTCATGCTTTTATGAAACTAGCAAAGATGCACATGCGACACGCACGTGTTTGTTTACTATTTCAATTAATAATATATTGTCCAAATTATATATGAATATGAAATTATAAAGTAATTATCAGTTTCGTCGTCTAGACGTCTACCTATGCTACGCTAAGTTTATTAATCATGTGCCGCAGGCTTATCCGTACGCTACGTGTGTCACTTAATTAGCTATTAGTAGGCACGTTAATCTGTCTCTTTCTCTCTCCTCCCCTATTTATCATGTTATTAGTACGTCTCGTCATCTGATGAATTGTTGTTGTTCATCTTCTTCTTTTTCTCTTTTTTTTCTTCAGGATTTGTTTGTCTGCTTGATCCTCGTTGCGGCCTCCGGTTTTTTGTTTGGGGTTCGCCCATTGCCTCACGTGTACTGGGACTGCTGTCTGGCTGTCTGCTGCTGTACCGGTGCGTGGCAGCCATCAGCCCACCACCAGTGCCAGGCACAACAATGCCCGCGACGGCGTAGCTGTTGAGCTTCTGCTTGCCATGGGCATGTCAATGTTACGCCACGTGTGCCTGTGAGGTCCGTTCCGTAGCATCTACCGTTGTCCACGCATTTACCTGTCACCGTCGAGACGTCCGGCCCAGTGGGAAACGCCGGGAGGCTAGAGGCAGGTGACTGCATGAGATCTGTCTCGTCGTCGCTGTGCATGCTGGTCAGACGGGGGTCACACCCAATCAATTTACCGATGCTATTGGGTGGGGTGGTGAGGATACATGTACATCTCATGTGTATTCAGATTTTTATTATTTTCCTTTTTAAGTTCTATACTATATAAGGAATCTTAGTTGAGGAGAAATTTTACATCTTACATGTAAGATCACAGATGATGGATGACTCAAATAGCACGATGTCCAGATTGAACGATTATTATAGAGATTGAGTTCCGGACGGTTACATCTTATAAGATGTAAGATCACGTATGACGGAGGGCTCATATAGCACGATGTCCGGATCGAACGGTTATTATGTAGGGAGATCCCCTTAAAAAAAACTCGTTCTTTTATAGTAGAAAAATATCGTCCATGGATACAAGCAAAATCATTTTGATATTGTTCCCGGCCCATCCGCCACGTGCGGCTGCACTTGTGGCTGCAGTGTACATTAACACGTGTGATATCTTGTGTCGGCAGTGGACGAGACAGGGGCAGGGGGCATAGACCCTCCTAAAAATTAATTTTAAATTTAGTAAAAATTTTAAGAAAATGTATTGCAGCCTTTTCCGAAGAAAAGAAAGCATATTTGTGTCGGTCCATGCCTTTTCTGTATGACGAGGAGATTTGCTAAATTTCATGTTGATTGAACTCACTTACTCTAATCAGAAATACATATATTTTGACTTAAATTTATCTATCCATCTCTGTTTTTTAAAAACATTATACTCCACTACAGGGGCGAAGCCAGGATAAAATATCGTCGGGTCAATCCAATCACATAGTACTATCTTATAAAAAATCACATAGTACTAATAACTTTAAGCTTGTAATAATAATATTATGGACAATATTAGTAACAAAATACTATAATATAACACTACTAAATACATGCATGCATGTGCGTTGTCCCAGGTCACAATCTTTAATTGGACTAAACCTCGCTAATCGGATGCAGACGCGTGAGCTCCAATGACAAGCGAACGCTATAGGCAAGCGATAAATATTTTTTTCTAGAAAATTATTTTTTATTCCTGTCTCTACATACTCAACTCTTAACCATTCGTTATTTCCGTTCTAACCTCCGGCTCATTAAACACGCTCTCATAAAGCAAACATGGAAAAGGAGACAAAAAGTCGACTCAAGCTTGCTTGACGTCTTGGTGGAGAAGATGAAGGCAGCGAGCTCTAATTTGCTAGAAGTATGGAACACAGGCGACAAACCATGATATAATATTGTTTGCTTCTATTATAGAGCTGATGAAGAACAGGGGGAAAAATGTACCCTTATTCATCAACCGGAGGTCAGAGAACTCTAAAAATAATTAAAAAAAACTAGAATTTTTTAGAAATAATAATAATAATAATAATAATAATAATAATAATAATAATAATAATAATAATAATAATAATAATAATAATAATAATAATAATAATAACTAGATATGGTTGGTGCTGTACGTCCATGATGTGGGCTATTGAGCCTACTGGGCTTGCCGCTTGCCCAAGGCTTGCACAGTTGTGTTGCGGCGTTTGTCTTCTAGGCCTGGTTTAGTTTTCCTCAAAATTCCAAGTTGTTTCACTCTCTCTCCATCATATTAATTTTTAGCCGCTTGTATGGAGTATTAAATATAGGTAAAAAAATAACTAATTACACAGTTTAGTTGGAAATCACGAGATGAATCTTTTGAGCCTAGTTGGTCCATGATTGGACAATATTTGCCAAATAAGACGAAAGTGGTACTATTCATCGGGTTGAAATTTTCGTCAATCTAAACAGGGCCCTAGGCTGTTGGGGACAAATATTTTTTTACTGGGTTTTATGTTTCGGCTGGCTGTATCTTTGGTTGATGCTGATGCTAATACTGATTTGTTATGAGAAAAAAATTGTTCAATCACTGATTGATTTTGGCTATATGTCATGGTGAGAGCAAGTATTATGATGGGCGAGAAGCAGACTGATATCTACGTGGAGGTGAGAGAAATGGAGAGAGAGGATGGAGCGGGCGTCTCGCGGTGCGCCCGCCTGAAGCCGGCGAAGAGCCGCTACGCCTGCTGCTATTGGTTGAGCCTGTTGCTATGCATTTAAAACTAGAAGGCCCCACCACTGCCGTGCGATGATGTGGCATTGCTTGCAGCCGGCAGCCGGCGAAATCACTAGCCATGCTCTGATGATGGCGAGGCATTCATTCATTTCAGTAGTGATGATGATGCTCCCAATCTCTGAAAGGGCCGAATCAATGCGGTGGGCCCTCCGGCGTCACGACCGCGGCCAAGGTAAAAAATAGCGTATAGCGGGTTGATAGCGGATTGGCGTCGAGGTAGCAGATTGTGGATAGCGGGCGATATTGCGGACGATAAGTTCCAATAGCGGTATCCAATAGTCCCATATAATTTTAAGTACATATATCATAAATAATGAGTATAAATAATTTTAAATGCATATATCATGAATAATTTTAAGTTTCACAGTCGATGCGTGAGTATTTGAATTTGGGGTGTGAGTCATAGTGGGCTGGACTAATTAGGGATATTTGCTTCCATGCTATTGCGGCCTCCTACGCGTAATTGCGGCTGTAATATCGGCCTGCTATTCAGAATTGCGGCCGCAAAGTTCCAGGATGCAAAGTTCAGAGCGCTACCTCATAGTGGTAGCGGCAATGGACTGCTACCGCTATTGCGGGTGCAATTACGGCCACTACCGTCGCTATTTATTACCTTGACCGCGGCCCATCACCATTCAGCTTGTTCGCTTGGGCTGAAAATAAATGACTGAAAATACTATTGACTGATTTCTGTAAGAGAAAAACACCGCTGGCTGACTAAAAATAAGCTGCTGAAAGCTCAAACGAACAGGCTCATTAACTCGCTGCCGCGCAGTTGTACTTGTTGGAAAACTTGGATTTGTCACTGTGGCCTGGCCCACGCCCTTCTTCTTCCTTTGGACACAACCAAACAGTTTGAACACGTCGGCTCCCAATAATCTTTCCTTTCTACCCCTCCCTTTCTCTCATTTGCCCCTTTGTTTGGGGAGACAAAAATAGCACCACAGATAATGGTACAAAACAGTGTCGTAGCTATAGTAACGTGTTTAGCTTGGAGCCCCTTGTTAGGGTGGTTTTGATGCTGGTTTTGGCTCATGTGGTATATAGATCTCACATACTTCGGTTTGTTTAGTCATATCATGTTTTATTGAATATTTAGAGTCTTAAATAATTTTAAATGAAAAATAACTAGACAGTTTTAGATCTTTAATAAGAACTACAAATTTGTGTAAAGCATGTCTCCGTACAAGGTCGTCTGAAAAAAAAATCAAAATCTAAATTTCATAATAAAAAACTTAAAATGAATATTTGACCTCTAGATGGTCTCAAATAAAAAGTTTTCACCTAAAAGCTATACAATTGCTTTTCAATTTATAACTTTGGTATAGACCATGTTACAGTCTGACTAGGTCGTTCGAAAAATTTTAAAAAAAATAAATATGAGAAATTGGGGCATCTAAATAATCTCAAGTAATTTTTTTCCAACTACAAAAGTTATAGACCACATTTAGTACAACAACTATAGTATGGACCATGTCAGCATCCTTTTAAAAATTTTAAATTTTAAATTTCAAAAACAAATATTTAAGTGTTGAGAAGATATCAAATAAAAAAGCTATCAACTATAAAATTGTAAATCACATCAATCTCTAAAATTTTAATATAATAGTTGCATTAATTCAAAAGATTTGTGAGTTTTTTATATCATATAAGGAGATAGAGACCGCCTGACATATGGGACTCAATGCCACGTTTGCAAAAACACTCAAGAAACCACTTTAAAATGGTCAAAGGGGTATTTTATCTTATTTTAAAAGTTAAGATAATAAGATATGTATGTTGCCTAAGACTGGCGGAGCTACCCTAGGGGCGTGGTGGGGCGACTGCCCCAGCTACCGACGTGGACACCTCAGACCCCAGACTCTTTCTTGGCTTCTTCCTTAGCTCCGGCTACCAAGAGCTTGACTGAGAGCTTTTGCGGCCGCGACATGGTGAGAGCGAGCGGCAACAGCCGATAGAAGAAGATAACCGGTGTCTAGGCCTATTTGTTCTCAATTTGGTTTAGCCCAGCAGCGGCCCATTGAATCGTAGCAGCGATCGTCAACTCCAAGTCCCATCGAGGCATCATGCATTGTGGCAGAACCTCCTAAATTATATGGCCCACATGTATTTGTCATTGTCTTAAAGACCTCTAACAACCATATATGTGTACAACAGAACTTAAGAAGTCTATTGGGTGTCCTCGGGAAATTCGAATCATCCACGATCTTCCGAGCAGGATCACATTTTAGAGGCATCACAGTATTACAACATTTTATATATAAATTACATCAGAGTAGAAATACAGAAGTCTTATATAACATAAGTTTACAACCCTTTGTTCCAGACTTACAAGCCTTAAGTTTAGTTATTACAACCATAATAGTGGAGTAGCATTAGTAACTTTATTACAAACACCAAAACGTAGCGCTCTACCCAAGAGCCAAACATTCTACTCGTCATCGCTTACCGCAAAGACGGTCATGCAGTAGGGTCTGAAACAAACCTGCTCATGAGATGAATCTGCAACAAGGGTTTAACAAACCCTGAGTACAAAGTACTCCATAAGACTTAACCGACAAAAAGGGCGGAGAAGACTCAAGGATGTAGGCTCAGGGGAATCAAGGTGAGATTCCAACAAGAATCAAAGTTCTTTTGCATAAAAGCTAGTAATAGTAAATTCTTAAGATCAATGTTTTATTTTAGCATTAATAATTAACAGAATGTAAGTGATCCTAATCTAGATCAGATAACTCGTACAAGTTCTTTCTTATTCTCCGACCAATATTCCACTTATTAACTACGATGTAGGTCAGGCGATCGAGTCTCTTTAACCAAGGAGCAACAACGATTCGAATCGATTATACCTAGCTGGGGATCTCTAACCATACGACATATGCAGGACTCAAACCTATATATATCAACCTTCACTCGGATCCTCCAAAACGTGACCGGGTCCAGTGCCACCCGAGAGTATAGTACACCTCCAATCCAGCCCTTGGCCACGAGGGTACACACTACTCTCGCCATCTCTCCACTCCTAGTGCGTGGTCAGCTGTTCACATGATAGAATTACTGAGGTCTTAGGCTTACCGGAGCATGTGGCCGGTTGCAAAGTCTCAAAACACAGGCGGGCCGACAACGGTACGGTCCTTAACTGATACCATCAGAGACACTACATTGGAACTCCTTTCCCAATGCAAGTCCACCGATAGATCTCAAATTAACATCATAATTCATTCATTCAGTTGTTCCACAACAACCCTTCAAACTTTGTTAAACATTTTTAAGTTTTCTCATTAAGCAAGGCTAAGCATACTAAGTATTTTTAAATAAAACATTAACAAGGATAATATTGAAGTATCAAGGATGGTAGTGCAGTAATTAGGTAATCACTCAACTCGCTAATCACTCAACTCCTATCACCGAATGCAACAAAGCATTAATAAAGTGAAGTAAAACTTTTCAAAACACAAAGAAGGTTTAAATGCATCCGGGGCTTGCCTTGGTCGATAGGAATTTCTGGTTCTGGGTCAGTATCACAAATGTCAAATCCCACCTCCACGGACGTCTGCTCTTCCTCGGGGACAGGCTCGACTTCGGTAATATCCTCGTTCACGGGGACTACACGAGATGATAATGTATGCTCAACATTATGAAGTAATAAACATGATGCTTGATGGATGTATAACAAGATTAATAACTTGAGTACAGCTTTACTTCACGGTATAGTTGTAAAACAACAGAACCTACCCTAGCCCTACCCAAGGGTTTCCTTAGGTTAACTACTTTATTAAAGATTTTCGTTAATCACATGAAATAATACCAATTAAGCCATAACAATATGGTTAAGAGAGCTTAAACAACCAATTAAAGGTGCTAAAGGCCATTAAATGTTAATGACCCAAAGTGAACACTCAATCACAAAGTCAAACAAACCCTAAATCATTAGGCACTAATTACTTGATTAACTAATTAATTAATAAAGCATAAATTGAGCATAAAATCAACTTTGTCTAATTAAGCCCAAAATTTTATTTTAGGAAGCTTACAACATAACTAAGTGGCAAAACAAATTTCATAATTTTTGGACAATTAATTAAGCCTAGAAAAATTATGGAAAAGTCATTTATTAAATAATTGAGCTAATTAATTAACTTACAAAAAGTAAACAAATTTGGCATTTCATATTTTTTATAAATATTACACAACACAGAGAGGCTACACAAAAATTTTCATCATTTTTAGAACTCTACAAAAATCACACTAAAATAAACAAAAACTATTACTATTTCACATTTTTTTGAAAAAGAAAAACAAAACTTCACCACAGGCCGACTACTTTCTCATCCTCTAGCCCAGCCGGCCCACGTGCACGCGCACGGCCCACCCACGCCCCGCTCTCTCCCTCCCCTCCTCCCCGCGCGCTGGCCATGGCACCGCGGTGGCCGTCGACGGCTATCTCGCCGGCGGCGAGTCCCCAGCGAGGCGGAGCTGTACCAACAAGACCACCCTGACCTCGCGAACCTATTATGACACTCCGAATAGCAGCAAGCACCCTGGAGGGAGCTCCACACCGGCCATTGTGGCTCGGTGGCGGCGGCTCACGACGCCTCAGCGAGACAAGCCGGTAAAGACCGAATTGAGAGGGCAGTGAGCTTCAGTGGCTCACCACGAACACGACTGAGCAATCGGTAGGCACAGAGAGGCAGCGGAGATGGCTGGCCACGGGGAGGCGGCACGGTGGCGCTCGGTCATCGGAAAAGAGGAAGAACGCGGCCATGCGGGTGTTCTAGGCGAGATGGGCTGGTGCGAGCGGTCGAGGAGGTGCGCGACAGCCCTGTGGAGCTGGTGATGCGGTCGCTCTAGCCGGAGGCGGCTCGACGAAGGCAGCAGTGAGCGGCGGAGCTAGGTGACAGCGGCGGTGAGGAAACAGAGGAAGAAGAAAAGAGGATGACGGCGGCGTTGGCACTATATATAGAGGTGGCTGAGCAACACGATGGCGACACGCGGGACGGACTTGCCAGCACGAAGCAGCAGTTGGCGACCGCGACACGCCTAGAAGCCAGCCGAAGGCCGCCGGCGGCAAGCAGCTCCGTGGCGCCTTGCTGTTGGAGCCGACATGAAGTATTTACGAAACTGCCACTGACTTAAATTTACAAATTACTCTCAAATCTTCTATAAAAGTTGAAAATCTGTAAAAACAAAAGTTGCTCAATTTTCAAAGTTCTACAACTTTATCAATATAAACTTTTCAAATTCAGCCTGGATTTTGAAATTTGAATTTGAAATTAATAGGGGACATTTTTTGGAAATTGGTAATTTCAAATTTACTTTACATTTTATATTGAAACTTTAAAAACTGAAAATACCAAAGTTGTACATCTATCCAAGACCTACAACTTTTCTATTCAAACTATTTTCAAATTATACCTCCATTTTGAAATTGGAATAGGAAAATGAAAATAGGTCAAATTTGAGATTTGAATCTGTTCAAAATTACTCCAACTTGTACACTAAAACTTTGAAAACTCTAAAAATCAAAGTTGTACAACAAAATCAGATCTACAACTTTTCTTTTTGGCTCACCCCCAAAATTTTCTTAGATTTTGAATTACACAAAAGGGGTAAATCTAGGATTTTGAATTTTAGGGTTTTCGAAAAAATTTCAAATTGAAACTTGTTGCTACATTAATTGGTGAGTATTTAGTGATCACACCATCACCCAAGGGCATCATTGAGTCAAGCATCACATGTTTGACCAAATGCCACTCTTGGTTGACTAGGTTGACTTTGAAAAATCTTCTTTTAATAATTTCTCAAATTTGAATTCAAATTCGAATCGGAAAACCTGCAACAAGTTTTGGATTCCAAATTTAAACTCAAACTTGAAGCTTCATTTTTTGGGTTGGACTTGAGCTCATACCCTACACTTGACACTAGCGTACAACACAATTGTACACCTCAACTTACATAGGGCACAAACTAAGTATTTGCGGTGATATTCGAAATTAGGGTTTTTGATTCGAGTCACACATCACAGAAACACATTCAACCTAGGAAATGTAAACTTAATTGAGTTGATGCCCATCATGGTTAACTTAATCATGAATGTTTTGCAGTGCATATGATGACATGGTAAATTTTTAGTACACTAGGGGTGTTACATGCATCAGGGCCAGTCGCAGCCCGTCGCAAGGTGCCAGTCGCCGCCCACCATCGGCTGCTGGGTGCTCGTGCACGAGGATCGAGCAGCCGAGCGCCCAAGCTAGCACCAGCCCTCTGGCCGCCGGCCAGCCAGGAGCCAGGAGTGAGCACCCTATAGGAGCGACCTGCGCCGGCGCGGCCCACCGGTGGACAACGGAGTTACGAGCAAATGAGCAACAAATTGATCTTCATACAGTTTACAGGTTCATGTATTCTGAGTTTTTTTATGTTGCAATGTATGAATTAACTTATCAAGTTGTTCATCCACATTTTTCCCATAAGATCATAATTGGTGTGATTGTAGCATTTTTTCTCGTATAACTTGTGTGATCATAGTATATGAATACGGTGCGATTTAGGTCATGAGCCTTTTAATCCATTTTTATCTTAGAATTTGCGCTGGCTATGATTTTTTTCTGGCTCCGTCTCTGTTGTCTAATGTTAAAGAATGAGGAGTTTTTTTTAAAAAATTCAGCAACCAGAGGAGGTATGTCATACTTTATTCTTTTAGAAAAGAAATTGGGATGGATTTTTTTCGTAAAAAAAGGTAAAATCGTATCTAAGGTGAGGTGACGGAAGATTTGCACGTGATATTTCTTGTTTTCATCTTTTGATTGAAGGAGCAATAGCAGCATGTGAGTTTCTGCCTGCCATACGTGACTTGCTCACGCATCACTCGTACACTCGACTTTCTTTATTTCGGCTCACGGGTGGATGGTGGGCTGTTCCTTCTCATTGGTCCAAACAAAAGGGAAACATTTATAAATTCATATAAAATCAAGTAGAGTTATCAAAGGACAGACGTGTATTAGGTGGTTTAATTACATCCCTTTCAAATGCCCCCCCCCCCCCCCCCCCCCCCCCCCCCCCACACACACACACACACAAAAAAGACTAAATAGATGTTATATCTATAGAATGTATAAAATTGCTTTGGACGGCCTTGAAGTTACTGCTACTATAAGTCAGTATCATTAACTATATAGTCTTATCAATCTGTGTTTTTTTAATAATTATGATAAAGCAAAAGCTTATAGTTTCGACAAGTTCATTTCAAAAGGCAGTTTTTTGTTTCGACCAAAGACTTTTGGATTGGGTTTTTGAAAATTGGAATTGTTTGATTGCCTTCCATTAGAATCAGAACTTGGGCAAAGAAACAGTAGACGCCCAAACTAACACGACCTTATCTCTGTCTCTACAACTAAAATATGAATCATTCATCGGCGTGCAAAAACTCGCTCGCTCACATGAGGCTCGCTCGCATGCCCGCCAGGCGCTTCCCTCGACGCTCACTCGCTCGAAGGCCGGCCTAGCGCTAATCACGCTCGCTTGCAGGCCCACCCGGCTCCCGGCTTTCCAGATGCAGGAGGTCGACCTCAAAGTAAATCCTTCGCTCCAAATCCCGTAGCTCTCGCCCTTGCGCTGGCCCTCGCATTGGCCTCCAGCCGCCGCCCTGCCCTGCCTCGGCTCGTCCCATGCCGGCGCCGTAGCATGATATGGAGACCTCGATGGTGGTGCACCCGGCGGCGCAGTCGACGCGGAGGTCGGCCTTCCACATCTGGAACGGAACCGACGCGCTGCCCTATCCCGACTGACCCGTGCCGCCGCCGCCCCGCTCCTCCCTGCCGACCTCGGCAGCGCCGCGGCACAGTCAACGCGGAGGTCGACCTCCTGCATCTGGACTTCTGGAGCGGGATGAGCGCGTGCGGGTCGATGGTCGACTGTCGAGACGGCCATAGACGTGGGGCTGGTAGCTGCCGCGTCGTCGTGCCCATGGTTCGCCAGGTCCAGCAGCATGTGCGATTCTTCACTTTGCGTTTCCAACCGATTTTTCCTTTCTCAACTTGTTGCCACTGTTCTGCTATATTTTTGGAACATGGTTAGACGTTGGAATGATTATCATTCACTTGCAAAACCCAGCAATTTGATTCGTTGTGTCCCTCGGCAGTTTGATTCGTCTTAGGTGGATGTGTCCCAATGAGCCGTCCCTTCTCTCCGGATTGCACAAATCAGGACCTAACCCACCAAGCAAATGAACAAACGTTCTGTTAGTTACATTAAGGAAGTATTGTAAGTTGGAGACTTGGAATCAAGACCTTAAATCTGTATCTGACGTTGGAATAATTATCATTCACTTGCAGACTTGTCTGATGTTGGAATGATTATCATTCAGGGCCTGTTTAGTTCCTAAAATTTTACAAAATTTTTCAAGATTTCCGGTCACATCGAATCTTTGGACACATGCATAAAGCATTAAATATAGATAAAAAATAAAATTAATTACACAGTTTAGACGAAATTTACGAGACGAATCTTTTAAGTCTAATTAGACCATGATTGGATACTAATTGTCAAATAACAACGAAAGTACTACAGTACAATTTACCAAAAAAAATTCACGAACTAAATAAGGCCTCACATGCAGACTTGGTTAGTTCGAGGGTTGCGCATACTGCGGAGGCGTTCGGTGCCGGCACCGACAGCTGTTGCGTCAATGTCCTCAAGTTCGCTGCCCTGCCCCACTATCCAGCACATCATTAGCAAGGGCACCAAGGTCATCCTTTGATGCCACTTGGTGAGTTCCCAGCCTTCTCGTTCCTCATCTGATTTGAGGAAGCCACGCTCTTCCCACGCATAGAAAACATAGGGATTAAGTACTCCTAGGATATGTGTGTTTGTGATAATCTAATTTGATTTGGTTAAGTAATACTATATACATGGACACATAACACTGGCTATTAGTTGTGATTTTGCTTAAAGTGTTATATGATTTTAGTTTATCTTCAAACATCTAACTATCACTTTTTTCATTTTTGGGCAAAAACTGGGAATTGCTGAACAGGTGAAAGAGAATTATTTTAGATGCTTAGGTGCTCGCCAAAGTCCGATGAATGTAGTGAGGTGTGCTTCCTTGAATCTACATAGGGGTGCATTATGCAGATTCTTAGCTTGATGGAAAAGGTATCTCTAATCTTAGTTGGATATGATGTCGTGCTCTAATTTTACATCCATGTTTGCACTGTCAATTCTCTTGTGCTCCAGGGAGTATATTAAAGCATGAAATGACATGAAGATCAATAATACAAGGAGGCAGCATAGCTGGGCAAGGGGCACCATCAACTGTATCTTAGACATGTACACAAGGTTCATTCAGTTTCCCTCCTGGATCAATGTCACACTCCAATTAAAGGACAATATAGAGTGCATACATCTTATGTGCGCCCCAGGAATAGTCGCACACATAAGCTGACAAATTAACAAAAGTATCATCACCATGTACATACATAACGTTATTACATCACGTAGTTCTTACATAACAAGCGGAAAAGTAAATAGCAACTCTCAGGCGTAGTGTCTGATCCACAGGGAAGGACGACTGGTTGACCCAAACCTAGAAATCTTCCGGGAAGTCCTCGTAGAAACTGTCATCTGTTACCCATCCGGGATTTTTATCCAAAAACAATATAGCAACAAGTGTGAGTACATTTGTACTCCGCAAGTATAGTATGAGGATTCATGAGGCTCAAAAAGGATAGACACAGTTGACTGCAGTTAGCACTTTTAGTAGATCAACATTTCATTATTAATCATTATTAAGTTATGCTCAAGCTCCCATTTAACCCACATGATCCACTACTAGAATTAAGAAGAGAAAGCAACAGTGTGATCTCATCATCATCATCATAGTTCATCCACATATCAAGTAACCATTTATTCTGTGAGTTTTCCGGGCCGCTCGTGTCCGTGAGCACGGCTGTTATAACAGTTTTAGCTCTATGCAGAGGTTGTGCATCTTTACCCGTGAGTCGTGTTACCCGTATGCCCGGGGCCCGTCGACCCCCTAACACTTCCAAGGTGAGCAGGCAGGGTACACTATGAAGCCTTCCATAGGCCTCTTCTAACAAGTTAGGGCCGCTAGGTTTCCTCGGCAGGCAGATATAGAGAACCCCCTTTCGATGACACAATTCCCGCAGGCTATACACATCTGAACAGAGGCAGTTCTATACCCAACGTGGCAAGCCCCTCTTGCGCCCTTTCGGGTAACCTCTAACAAGTTAGAAAAGATCCTACTACTGAGCTAAAGTCAGAGCCATTTAACTCCCACGGTTGCACTGTAAGTCCCAGCTTTTGCCCTACAGATAAGTCCTTACGAAGAGTTTAGAGCAACATGATCAACATCATTTGCACCATCACCCTATAGTTCCACCATTATCATCATGTTTATCCGTTGGTTCCATTAGTCATAGTGTAGATCATGTTTAATTAGAGCACTAGCATTCTACCCATATGCAAATAATCCTCATAGGAATCAAGGTACAAGTCATCGATTTGCTAGGAAATCCTTATAGTCGAGCAATATTAGACACATGCATAATGAGTATGTTATATAATGAATAGGACAACAAGGTAGGCCCATGCTATACTTGCCTTGGTTCACGAACTGCTGCTGGTCCTGCTGCTCCTCGCACGCGTCCGGATTTCCGACGTACTCCTCACCGTCTGAACTCGAACGACACGAAGTACAACACGCAATTCGGAGCAGACATACAAGCAAAACATGGCTACTATTAGAACAGTACACCAACAATAAATAAATCTGAATAAAATGTTTACCAAAATCATCTACGTCTCGCTACGATCACATTGACGCGAATTGCACGAAAAACGGAGCTACAACGCAAAAGTTACGCGCTAAGCAAGGTTCCAAAACTAGCTACTAAACTAGTCTTAATCGAGAAACTTAAAAGCTTCTAACAGGTCCATCAGTAGCACTAATGCGTAGATTACGAAATTACAAAACTATCGCAAGTTGAACGGGTCGAATCGGAGCTAAAACGACGATTTTATACACGTTTTACTGCAGTGGCAATTCTGTAAATAGATCAAACTATTTTCGGATTTAAAATAAATCAAAATTCAGATTTATTCAAATGGCCGAGGACTGCGGGTTCAAATTCACGAAAGTAGGGGGTCTCTTTAGCAAAAAGACCCGCGAAGGGGTATTGGCCATTTCTGGCCGTTGATCAAGTGATGGACGGTTAAGAAAGAAAGGGGGGGAGAAGAGAGAGGCCGGCCGCCGGATTTAGGGGAGGAGACGGCGGCGCCACCATGGCCGGCGACTGCAAGCTCGCCGGTGCGCTTGGAACTCGACCTACGGCCCACGGTTTCGAAAAGTGAGGGCACCGGGACGATGTGGGGGAGACGGCGAACTCGCCCCGGAACAAAACACAGCCACGGGATGGCCCGCGCGGCGTGCCCGCCATGGCCGACGGTGGAGAGCTCATCGGAGCAGGGAAATCGGGCGCTACAGAGTCCCATTCTCCAAACAAAATCTACGGGGAGAATGCGGAGGGGATAGGGATTCCGTTTTCATCACAAGTGTGGCCGGGGAAAAGCCCGAGGGGCGCCCGCCATGGACGGCGGTGAGAAGCTCGTCGGAGCTCGCGGACATGGCCCTAGAGGCCACCATTCGGGAAAATGAAGGCATGGGGAGAAGGAGGGAAGCGAGGCGAAGCTCACCGAGCGGATAAACGGAGTCGAGGCAGCCCGGGGACGATGACCGACGCGGTGGGGCGGTCGGCGCTCCGGTGTTCGTGCGATGCTGCGGTTGTTGCCTTGCGAGTGCGAGTGAGGAGAAACTAGAGAAGGGAAGGTGCAGGCGGGGTCGCGCTCCCCTTAAGAAGGCCGGGCGCGGGGGCAGAGACGCTCCCACGCGCGGAGATCGTGGGCGCGGCGGTTGCGGCTTCGTCCGAAACAGAGGCGACTGGAGGTTGAGGAAGGCGCCGACAAGCGGGCCCGGGCGGTCAGCCGCAGCGGGAGACTGGGAGAGAGCGGCAGCAGCGGTTGCGGCTTGGCTGGGCCGGCCCAAGAGAAGGGCGCGGGGCGGGGCGAACGGGCCAAGGAGGAAACGGCTAGCAGGCCGAAAGCGGGGAAGGGTGAAGGAGGGAAAAGAATTTGTTTTCCTTTTTCAAATTTAATTTTTCAAATCACATTTCCAAATGATTTTCAAATCCTTTCAAAAATTTATCAAAACCACTCATCACAAAAATACTTGTGCAACAGCATGCATGCATGAACATTTTCTAACCTTAAGATCGATTTTAATTTCCCAAAAATTATTATTCCCTAAATTTGAATGCACAACAAGTACATAATTAAATCAAATTTATCTATTTTTAAATAGTACAAAAATTTAGGGTGTCACAATTCTACCCCCCTTAAGAGAATCTCGTCCTCGAGATTGGATGATGCTTACTCAAAAAGCTGTGGATAAGACTTTCTCAGATCTTCTTCTCTTTCCCACGTAGACTCATCTTCTGAATAACGATTCCATTGCACTCTGCACATCTTTATAGTGCGGCTCCTGGTAACTCTTTCTGCAGTTTCAAGAATCTTTACCGGATACTCCTCATACGTAAGATCTTCTTTAACAGTAAGCTCCTCCAAGGGAATCTGCTCCTCTGGTACCCGCAAACACTTTTTCAACTGTGAAACATGAAACACATCATGCACACCTGATAAACTTTCTGGCAATTCCAATTGATAAGCCACTTCTCCACGTCTCTCTAGAATCTTGAAAGGTCCCACATATCTCGGTGCTAACTTGCCCTTCATATTGAATCTTCTCACATTTCTCATTGGTGACACTTTCAAATACACATAGTCACCTTCTTTGAAACTCAACTCTCTCCTTCGGATATCAGCATAGCTCTTCTGTCTTGACTGTGCTACTCTCAAATTATCCCTGATCATCCTCACTTGTTCCTCTGCACTGCGTAGGACATCAGGTCCAAACACTTGGGTTTCACCTGTCTGATTCCAGAATAGAGGTGTTCTACACTTTCGTCCATATAAAGCTTCGAATGGCGCCATCTTGAGACTTTTCTGGTGACTGTTGTTATATGAAAACTTAACATATGACAAACTCCTATCCCAACTAGTATCATACTGTAAAGCACAAGCTCTCAACATGTCTTCCAATATTTGATTGGTCCTTTCGGTCTGCCCATCAGTTTGGGGATGATATGCCGAACTGAAATTTAACTTGGTTCCCAAAGCACTGTGTACCTTACGCCAAAAATGTGACGTAAACTGAGTTCCTCGGTCAGATACGATCTTCTTTGGAACCCCATGTAGACATATTATTTTCTCCATATACAACTCCGCTAGCTTTGCACCACTATAAGTGGTTTTGACTGGCAAGAAGTGGGCTACCTTAGTAAGTCGATCCACTATTACCTAGATCGAATCATATCCTTGTTGAGTGTGGGGCAATCCAGTAATGAAGTCCATACCAACTTCTTCCCATTTCTACTCTGGTATTTTCATTGGTTGCAACAATCCTGCAGGCCTTTGGTGCTCAGCCTTCACCCTTTGACAAGTATCACATATGGCCACATACTCAGCCACATCCCGTTTCAAACCATACCACCAATACTTCTCTTTGAGGTCCAAGTACATCTTGGTGCTTCCAGGGTGTATAGAATAAGCAGAATCATGTGCCTCTCGCAGAATCATATCACGGATAGCTTTCACTTCGGGTACACATATTCTTTTTCCAAACCATAGAGTACCATTCTCATCCAGCCGGAAACCTGGTGCCTTTCCAACCACTACCTGCTCAGCAATCTCCTTTAATTTCTCATCCTCCAACTGACCTGTACGTATCTCTTGCTCCAATGTAGGTTCTATAGCCAATTCTACTACATTATTGACAAAACCCAAGTTGAGATGTTCTATTTCAGCTCGCAACTCTGCTGGTATAAATGTCAACTGAAGTCCGTTGGCATAGCTCTTCCGGCTAAGTGCATCGGCAACAACATTTGCCTTTCCAGGATGATAATGCACTTCCAGATCATAATCTTTAATCAATTCCAGCCAACGACGTTGCCTTAAATTCAACTCGGACTGAGTAAAAATGTATTTTAAACTCTTGTGGTCAGTGTAGATGTCACACTTATGTCCGATCAAATAATGCCTCCAAATTTTCAGAGCATGGACAACTGCGGCTAATTCCAAGTCATGGGTTGGGTAATTCAATTCATGCTTTCTCAACTGCCTGGATGCATAGGCCACAACCTTTCCTTCTTGCATAAGCACACACCCAAGGCCTAGGCGAGATGCATCACAATAAATAGAGAAGCTCTTACTTAAATCAGGTAGGGTCAACACTGGGGCTGTTGTCAACCTTTTCTTTAGCTCCTCAAAGTTAGCCTGACATTTGTCTGACCAAACAAATTTGGCATTCTTCTCTAATAGGGCTGTCATAGGCTTGGCTAGCTTAGAGAACCCTTCAATAAACCTTCTATAGTATCCAGCCAAACCCAAAAAGCTACGGATTTCACTAGCATTGACTGGGGCTTTCCAATTCAACACATCTTGCACTTTACTGGGATCTACGGCTATTCCACCGTTAGAGACCACGTGTCCCAGAAAAGATACTTCTTTCAGCCAGAACTCACACTTGCTCCTTTTTGCATACAATTTATGTTCCCTGAGTTTTTGTAAGACTAACCTTAAGTGTTTAGCATGTTCCTCTTCATTCTTGGAGAATATTAGGATATCATCTATGAATACCACTACAAACTTATCCAAGTACTCCATGAATACTTTGTTCATTAGATACATAAAGTATGCAGGTGCATTTGTCAGTCCAAAAGACATCATTGTGTACTCATAAAGGCCATATCTGGTAGTAAATGCTGTCTTGGGTATGTCAGATGCACGAATTTTTAGTTGATGATATCCAGAACGGAGGTCAATTTTTGAGAACACACAAGCACCTTTCAGCTGATCAAATAAATCATCAATCCTAGGGAGTGGGTACTTGTTTTTGATTGTGACTTCATTAAGGGACCTATAGTCGACACACATCCTTCGTGTGCCATCTTTCTTATCCACAAATATAACAGGTGCTCCCCAAGGTGAAGAACTAGGACGAATAAAACCTTTCTCTTGCAATTCTTTAATTTGTTTCTTTAGTTCTTCTAATTCATTTACCCCCATTCTATATGGTCTCTTAGCTATGGGTGCAGTCCCAGGTAAAAGCTCGATAAGGAATTCGATGTCGCGATCGGGTGGCATACCTGGCAATTCATCGGGGAACACGTCCGGGAATTCATCCACCACCTGGTTCTCCTGGTTAGCAACATCGCTCAGCTGATTGACGGTGGCGGTAGGTTGAGCTTGCACTTCCACTTCGACACAAATTCTATCACCACTTGGAGATGTCACAACCACAGATTTCTCCTGACATTGTATCACTGCCCTATGTTGCTTCATCCAATCCATTCCCAGGATGAGGTCAATTCCAGCGGTTCTCAGAACAATTGGATTTACCTTGAAAGCTACCCCCCTTAAGAATATACTAGTGGAAGGGCTCCAATAATTTGCGGGCATGCTACCCCCCGGTGAATTTACTAGCATGGGATCCTTCATGGCACACAGGGGTATGCTATGCATTCTAACAAAAGCTTGGGATATGAAAGAATGCGAGGCACCGGAATCAAAAAGTACGGTAGCGGAGATGGAGTTGATGCTAAACGTACCCAGCATAACCTCAGGCGCCTCCTGAGCTGATTCCGACGACACATGATTCACCTTGCCAGTGAACGGAGGTCGAGCGTTGGGTCTCTGGTTGTTCTGCTGGTTCTGCGGGGCCTGCCGGTTCTGCTTCTTTGGGCACTGGTACGAATAGTGTCCCACCTCTCCACAGTTGTAACAGGCATTGGGGTTGCCTGGGGTGCCACTCTTGATTGGGGCATTGTTGGGCACTCCCTGATGTGGTGCTTGGTTGCTAGCTTGCTGTTGCTGGGGGCGCTGCTGACTCTGATTACCCAACTGCGGTGGGTACTGGGGGCGCTGCTGGTACTGGTTCCTCTGGGGGTACTGGCCTTTGTTCCATTGGTTGGGTGGCCCTTGGTTCCTCTGCGGAAAACCCTGCTGCGGGAAAGCTCGCGGGCGAGTGTTGCTACCCGACGCCTGTCCCTGGAGCTTCCTCTTCTTGAGGTCCATTTCCTTACGCTTGTTATCAATTACAATGGCACGGTCCACCAACTCTTGGAAACTGGCATATTTGTTGGACATCAGTTGCAGCTGGAGTCCATCATACAGCCCCTTCAGAAAACGGCGCTGTTTGTCAGAATCCCTAGCCACTTCAGCCGGGGCATATCGCGACAATTGTGCAAACTTGTCGCGGTATTCCGCCACAGACATGGACCCTTGCTTGAGAGCCCGGAACTCCTCTTGCTTCAGTTCAATAAGTCCCTCAGGGATGTGATAGGACCTAAAGCTCTCCGTGAACTCTTTCCATGTGATCTCTGGAGCATTCTCTGGACGTCCATACTGGAATGACTCCCACCAATCCTGAGCAGCTCCTTGGAGTTGGCCTGAGGCGTACAAGACTTTCTCCAAGTCGTTGCACTGTGCAATGTTTAGCTGCTTTTCCACAGCTCTCAGCCAGTCATCCGCCTCCATAGGTTCAGAGGCATGTGTGAACACAGGTGGGCGTCCTTTCAGAAACTCACCACGCTTGTCACGGACCTGCACAGGTGGGGGTGCTCCTGCGGGTTGCTCACCGAGACGGTCCATCACTGTCTGCATGAGCTGCGCTTGCATGGCCATCAGCTGCTCAATGGTCACCGGCGGTGGCGGAGGTGGATCCACCAAAGCTCCGTGTCCACGACCACGGCCACGGCCTCTGCCACGTCCTCCTCTGGCGGCCATCTGTTTCCAATCAAATGTGCAAACTTTTAGAGATCTCCCAAAAATTTATAAATTATTTACAAAAGGTAAATAACATAACTGAAAATTTCTGGACGAGTGTCTACAACAGCAGACCGAAAACTGGAGTGTAACTCAAGTTCCAGAAATCCAAAATATGCGTGGCATACATCGTTGGAAAGCTTAAAGAGTCTGCTACAACTTTTGTATAGAACTTTTTCACTGATACGGACGGCAACATCATCAAAAACTGAGCTAAACAATTTCTGTTCTAGGTTACAGACTGCACAAACTTGCCAGGTTGTAGCAGGCATATCTCTTAAACCAGAATTGATAATGAGGTGATTCCAGTGGGAAATGAAAGGTACACAAGTCTAGTTCTTTCCACAAAAATTTCATAATTTTTGGACGTAGAGATTTAGAGATATGAGACAAACATTGCAGACTGCTCTGAGAAACAGCACAGCAGTAAAGCAGAATTTTAAACCCCAACTAAGTTAAACAAACACTAACTTAAGGTTTTGATAAAAAGAACATGTGGACAAGCCCACACTGTTCCTGCAATCACACAAACTCCAAATCATTCAAGTTCATCATCACAACCAACAAGACAATTAAAAGTTCACAACACACACATAAACTTGACACGACTTTCGATCTAGAACGCATTCATTATGACGGGGCTGCAAGTATCTAAGGAGCGCGATCCACCATGGTGAACACCCTGGCCTTCTTCTTGTAAATGGTAGGCTGTCCTAGCTGAACGGCCATCTCATCTATCTGGTTCTGAAGGCGCTTTTCAGATTTTTGCGCTGCACGAAGCTCTTCCCTGAGTGCTTCGTTGACCTCCTGCATGGCGCTGAGGTGCCTCACTGTGGTGTCCAAGGTGGGATCAGAAGCTGGAGGAGCCAACACTGCCCATGTCTTCTCCCTTGAGTCGTAGCGTGGAAGATACCGGTAGCGATCATTCTGCATGTCTTCAAAACGCCGACCATGGTAATGCAGGTACGCCGCCTGCGCAGCATCTTCCATGCTGTCATAGGCACTGGCACGCCTGGCTCGGTGGCTATGGGTGGTCACAACATCCTGAGATTGGTCGGTGTTGTTCCAGGCGGTAATGATCACATTGGTCTTCCAGTACGTCGCCTCCACTGGATGTGTGTGCTCCGCACAGTAGTACTTCACAGAGGCAGCAAACTCTGGATAGTACTCAGCTAGCATGGTGGTGAGGAGGTTGTGGTAATGGGCATCTTCGGGAGCTTCCTTAAACTTGTTCCTGGTGGTCCAGCCTATCTCTTCTGGCTCCTCTGATGCAGCTGGGGTGGGCACTGGTGTTGGTGCAGAAGCGGCCTGGGAAGCTGGTGGAGGTGTAGCAGCGGGGACTGGCGCATCCACAGGTGGGATGGGTGCAGCCACGGGGGTCGAAGCGGGTCCATCAGATGCAGCAGCTGAAAATGCCTCCTCCTCCATGGGTTCCTCCTCTTCCTCGTCAGTGATGTGGACGACCTCTGGCTCCACTGGTAGTACTGCTGGTGGTGCTGGTGGAGCAGGTGCTGCTGGAACAAACTGGGCGACGTAGGCAGCGGCACTGAGGCGAGGCATCTATAGTTTTGATATAAAATATTATCAGAGTCAATATTTTATGCAATAGAATAAGAAATAGAGCATCAAATTTTAATAAAATATCAAGATGGAGATAGTAGCACGTAAATAAATAAAGTCAAACTCCTAGAAACGACCATTTCTATCTAGGTTTGCGTCCTACAGTCGACACAGCTCTGATACCAATTTGTCACACTCCAATTAAAGGACAATATAGAGTGCATACATCTTATGTGCGCCCCAGGAATAGTCGCACACATAAGCTGACAAATTAACAAAAGTATCATCACCATGTACATACATAACGTTATTACATCACGTAGTTCTTACATAACAAGCGGAAAAGTAAATAGCAACTCTCAGGCGTAGTGTCTGATCCACAGGGAAGGACGACTGGTTGACCCAAACCTAGAAATCTTCCGGGAAGTCCTCGTAGAAACTGTCATCTGTTACCCATCCGGGATTTTTATCCAAAAACAATATAGCAACAAGTGTGAGTACATTTGTACTCCGCAAGTATAGTATGAGGATTCATGAGGCTCAAAAAGGATAGACACGGTTGACTGCAGTTAGCACTTTTAGTAGATCAACATTTCATTATTAATCATTATTAAGTTATGCTCAAGCTCCCATTTAACCCACATGATCCACTACTAGAATTAAGAAGAGAAAGCAACAGTGTGATCTCATCATCATCATCATAGTTCATCCACATATCAAGTAACCATTTATTCTGTGAGTTTTCCGGGCCGCTCGTGTCCGTGAGCACGGCTGTTATAACAGTTTTAGCACTCTGCAGAGGTTGTGCATCTTTACCCGTGAGTCGTGTTACCCGTATGCCCGGGGCCCGTCGACCCCCTAACACTTCCAAGGTGAGCAGGCAGGGTACACTATGAAGCCTTCCATAGGCCTCTTCTAACAAGTTAGGGCCGCTAGGTTTCCTCGGCAGGCAGATATAGAGAACCCCCTTTCGATGGCACAATTCCCGCAGGCTATACACATCTGAACAGAGGCAGTTCTATACCCAACGTGGCAAGCCCCTCTTGCGCCCTTTCGGGTAACCTCTAACAAGTTAGAAAAGATCCTACTACTGAGCTAAAGTCAGAGCCATTTAACTCCCACGGTTGCACTGTAAGTCCCAGCTTTTGCCCTACAGATAAGTCCTTACGGAGAGTTTAGGGCAACATGATCAACATCATTTGCACCATCACCCTATAGTTCCACCATTATCATCATGTTTATCCGTTGGTTCCATTAGTCATAGTGTAGATCATGTTTAATTAGAGCACTAGCATTCTACCCATATGCAAATAATCCTCATAGGAATCAAGGTACAAGTCATCGATTTGCTAGGAAATCCTTATAGTCGAGCAATATTAGACACATGCATAATGAGTATGTTATATAATGAATAGGACAACAAGGTAGGCCCATGCTATACTTGCCTTGGTTCACGAACTGCTGCTGGTCCTGCTGCTCCTCGCACGCGTCCGGATTTCCGACGTACTCCTCACCGTCTGAACTCGAACGACACGAAGTACAACACGCAATTCAGAGCAGACATACAAGCAAAACATGGCTACTATTAGAACAGTACACCAACAATAAATAAATCTGAATAAAATGTTTACCAAAATCATCTACGTCTCGCTACGATCACATTGACGCGAATTGCACGAAAAACGGAGCTACAACGCAAAAGTTACGCGCTAAGCAAGGTTCCAAAACTAGCTACTAAACTAGTCTTAATCGAGAAACTTAAAAGCTTCTAACAGGTCCATCAGTAGCACTAATGCGTAGATTACGAAATTACAAAACTATCGCAAGTTGAACGGGTCGAATCGGAGCTAAAACGACGATTTTATACACGTTTTACTGCAGTGGCAATTCTGTAAATAGATCAAACTATTTTCGGATTTAAAATAAATCAAAATTCGGATTTATTCAAATGGCCGAGGACTGCGGGTTCAAATTCACGAAAGTAGGGGGTCTCTTTAGCAAAAAGACCCGCGAAGGGGTATTGGCCATTTCTGGTCGTTGATCAAGTGATGGACGGTTAAGAAAGAAAGGGGGGGAGAAGAGAGAGGCCGGCCGCCGGATTTAGGGGAGGAGACGGCGGCGCCACCATGGCCGGCGACTGCAAGCTCGCCGGTGCGCTTGGAACTCGACCTACGGCCCACGGTTTCGAAAAGTGAGGGCACCGGGACGATGTGGGGGAGACGGCGAACTCGCCCCGGAACAAAACACAGCCACGGGATGGCCCGCGCGGCGTGCCCGCCATGGCCGACGGTGGAGAGCTCATCGGAGCAGGGAAATCGGGCGCTACAGAGTCCCATTCTCCAAACAAAATCTACGGGGAGAATGCGGAGGGGATAGGGATTCCGTTTTCGTCACAAGTGCGGCCGGGGAAAAGCCCGAGGGGCGCCCGCCATGGACGGCGGCGAGAAGCTCGTCGGAGCTCGCGGACATGGCCCTAGAGGCCACCATTCGGGAAAATGAAGGCATGGGGAGAAGGAGGGAAGCGAGGCGAAGCTCACCGAGCGGATAAACGGAGTCGAGGCAGCCCGGGGACGATGACCGACGCGGTGGGGCGGTCGGCGCTCCGGTGTTCGTGCGATGCTGCGGTTGTTGCCTTGCGAGTGCGAGTGAGGAGAAACTGGAGAAGGGAAGGTGCAGGCGGGGTCGCGCTCCCCTTAAGAAGGCCGGGCGCGGGGGCAGAGACGCTCCCACGCGCGGAGATCGTGGGCGCGGCGGTTGCGGCTTCGTCCGAAACAGAGGCGACTGGAGGTTGAGGAAGGCGCCGACAAGCGGGCCCGGGCGGTCAGCCGCAGCGGGAGACTGGGAGAGAGCGGCAGCAGCGGTTGCGGCTTGGCTGGGCCGGCCCAAGAGAAGGGCGCGGGGCGGGGCGAACGGGCCAAGGAGGAAACGGCTAGCAGGCCGAAAGCGGGGAAGGGTGAAGGAGGGAAAAGAATTTGTTTTCCTTTTTCAAATTTAATTTTTCAAATCACATTTCCAAATGATTTTCAAATCCTTTCAAAAATTTATCAAAACCACTCATCACAAAAATACTTGTGCAACAGCATGCATGCATGAACATTTTCTAACCTTAAGATCGATTTTAATTTCCCAAAAATTATTATTCCCTAAATTTGAATGCACAACAAGTACATAATTAAATCAAATTTATCTATTTTTAAATATTACAAAAATTTAGGGTGTCACAATCAAGTAACATGTTAATGCTCCCGCGATGCCGAAGCCAAAAGGCTTGTCGTTTTCTGCTTGACATTAAAATAATAATTTGTTTATTAAATTTACCGTTGTGTTTGTTTCCATGTCTCTTGAAAAGTTTGTAGCCATATCTCGTTATATGCAAGGAGGTAGTGAGATATGTTTTTTTTTCAATGAATTGGCGTGACATTGTAGCCACCCTATTTTGTAGCAGGGCATTAACATTAAAATGGGCCACCCTATTTTGTAGCAGGGCATTAACATTAAAATGGTTTACTTGCATATTCAATTTTGGTATGAAAGCTACTTTTTATTTCAGTGAGGGATAACCTATTTGAGGATGTTGTTATCAGAGAAATAAGCATTCTTAGCAAGCTGATCTAGAAAAACTGTGAGGATAGTTAATCATCAATTTGTTTGTTGTAAATAGACCTATTCTTAATGGCCTTGCCACATTTCTATTCAATAGTCTGATGCTCAGATAAATTTTTCAGGATCTTATGAGAAGAAATTGACTTAAGATAAATTTTAGACCTAGATCATAAATTTTTCAGGATCTTATGAGAAGAAATCGGCTTAGGATAAATTTTAGACCTAGATCATATGAAGTAACACAAGAACTATTGCTAATAAATTTCAGGCCTAGATCATATAAGTGACATTGCTCAACTGTTTTAGTCTCTTCCTTTGAACTAGACTGTAAGCATGTCGAGGATCTGTCGGGCCCCCAATTTAGGGTCCACTGTACATCATGTATCAGTTCCTGGATCAGTAGCTGATACGCACAATTCGAACAAGATTGATATAAAAAACCATACTTTTATTGCTAAAGAAGAAATATATTACATGGTTCGGGTTACATAGCTTGGGCCACTGGCCTTACATTGTATATCAGAGATCTAAGACAGCGGTCCTATAACAACGTGGCTCCATTCCTACAGGCAACTTGGAGTGCGGACGTAACCCTAGACTTATTCCTTAAGCGTATTCCTATAACCCAGTCGTCGTAATCCCAGTGTAACTCCTTCGTGTAGTCGTATGGCTCCGTCTTCGAGTGTGCTCCAGATGTCCTATCCTTGCGTAGTCCTTGGTAGCTGCATCCTCGGATATACTCCTACAGCTTCATTCCTAAAAACATAGAGTGGAGGAGGGGTGAGTACATACGTACTCAGCAAGCCCTAACTTTGGGTGGAGAGGTGGATGAAGGCTATATATATATAGAGAGAGAGGTGGTTAGTGGTAAAGGTGGTAGAGTGAAGTAGTTATAAATATAGGTGGGGCCCTGGCAGGGTATTACCATCCTCACCAGTTCCCGAGTTGAGTATATATTACCAAATTCATAAATACATCTTACCAGAGTGATAGTTGTTGTAGTCAAATCATTTGGGGACCTCATCCCAGCGGTTGCCCATTCCAAGGACGTGGCTATTCGAATAGATTCAGAAAACTCTGCAGAGGTTGTACAAATTTCCCCACATGATAGACACAGTCCAACACCATCGCGACTGGCTGCAACTGGCCTAACGAGACCTCGTACCCGAGAGGGCGCTACCTTAGATTTCTATATAATTCCACCACGGACTACTCAGGGACCGGAACCCACAAGCATCAGGATGATCACACAGCATCCTAGAATATCGAGTGGTTGGATGATCACACAGCATCCGGTGGATGATCACATAGCATCCAGATTAAATAATAAAAGGGTGCTCGCACACGGCACAACAATAAATTTTACATGGAAGACCACAAAGCAACCATGCCGATCAGACCACGGTAGATCACACAGCAGCCGTGTCCTCTCCTGTTAGTCCGTTACCACTCCGGCCTCCTAGTGAAAATTATACTTCTATCTAACAGGGTGTGAGATCAAGTCTACCCATATAGACATGTGGCTGTACGAAATTCTGGCTAGGCGAGATGGCCAATGAACCGGTCCTTATGTGACCGAGGCGAGTATCTCCCGCAGGATCCCACACAGGCTATCCTGCCAAGGTAACCCATACCACATGAATTACCCCCACTCGCCCCCTGTCGAGGTTTAGTCCAATTTTACCAACTTAAGTTTCATAGTTATTATCCTCAAGTTCCTAAATCATATTATCATAAACCATTCTCATAATTTATCATGATTCAATATCAATATATGAAAGAGATTTTTAAGTAGTATATATTAAGATTAGTGGTTGGTAGGGTTAGGTATGGTGGGTTTATGGTGGAGGCTAGCAAAATGTAGAGGTGGTAGAAGGAGAGTAAACAAAGGAATGGAAATGTAGGAGATAGGTGGGGATTAGGACTTGCCTCGCTGACGAGTATATCCAAGGCTTTCGATCATGCGTGCTCCTTTCTCCTATCCTGGTGTAGTCGTGCTCCTAGGATCTATCGGGTCGTCCCAAGTCTTCTACCCCATGCGGTCTTGCGTTGACAAACAAGAAGCACAAACAAGGAAAATAACAATCAAGGCATGTAAGACACACATAGGCAATCAATCGATCCTAGACGGGTTGGTCCTAGCTGGGTGATGAGACGTTAACTAGCCTACCATTATTATGTCAATTTGAGGTAAGATTTGGATAAAGGTATTTCATCCAATCAAAGTGGCTCCTACGGGCTAGGTTAGAGTGGGTGGTTGGTTACTACTAAAGCGACGATTTAATACTATAATTTATTAGTTAATTAGTGCAACTATGAATTAATATTTAAAACGGGAAGCAATCATATCTAGAATTTAAATGGGCCCCAAAAATTAGTGTGTTATTATTTAGGGTTTTATTTTAGATGATTTATAGTTAAAGAATTTATGTGATTTGGATTTAAAATGAGCAAGTTATCAATTATTAAATTCTACCGGCTAAATGCGAATGAAAATAAGCATGCAAAATAATCCTACTATTTCTACCTATGCAATATAATCAGAAACTATCTAAATATGATCTAAAGCTACTCTAGTTTATTTAGAAATTCATTAGGATTTTTTCTAGAATTAAAATGCTTACTTTTTATTCTACTGTGTACGTACCCGTGTACGCCTAGCAATTCCTTACAGCTGACTGACGCGTGGGTCCAATGCTGTGGGTGTTGCCTGCTGCTGGTGCTCTATGCACCGATCGGTGGACTTGCCCGCTGTGTGTCTGTGTTTCACGTGCACCCAGTTTACAGGAAAAAGGAAGGGTAGAGGTGATGAGTTGGCGTGCTCTGGTTGGGTGCCGTGACGTGGTCGAGAGCTGGGCATTGGATGCCTCCACTCGGTGCTCTGCTGCCTGCTGCTCCTCCATTCGGTCAACAGAACGGGACAGGGAGAGAGGGAGCCAGAGAGGCGAGAGAGAAGAAGAGAGGGGGGGGAGAGAGAAGGCAGGGGAAGAGCAGAGAAGGTCGGCCACCAGACGTCGGCGTGCGGGCGCTCGGCGAGCGAGCGGCCGGGCACTGGCTCGCTGGTCGAGCGGGCACGGCGGCGTTCGGTGTGAGGCGCCGGAGGGGAGTAAGAGGGAGAGGGAGGTGGAGCAGTGGATGGGGAGGGAGAAGCAGGGCAGCTCGGCGGTTTCGACTCCGGCGTGGAAGATCCGATGGCGGCGTGGGCGAAACACGACGACGGCGGTGCAGGCCGGTGCTTGCTGCGGCGCGGTGGCCCGGGGCGCAATGCGGCGGCGGTCAGCAGCCGAGCAGCTTCGGCAGAAGTGAGCACGGCGGTGCTTGGCCTCGAACGAAGCTTGCCAGGCAACGTCCTCGCCGATCTCTTCCTTGCCTTCGTGCCCGGCTTCTTCGACTTCGACAGCGACTCAGGCAACGTCGACCTCTCTACTGCGTGCTCGAGCTCGGCTTCCGGTGCGTCGAGGCAGGGGCGCCGTGCCCCTCGGCAGGCCTCATCGGCGTCGGTTCCGAACTCCGGGTCGCAGTGGAGTGCTCGTCGACGGCAACTCCCGGTGGCTATTTATAGCCCCGGTAGTTCGGTTGGAGCAGCCGATATTTTCCGGCATGGTAGGCCGGCATGATATGAATGAGCTGCAGCTGTCCGACAGGACACGACGTGGCGGAGGTCGGTTCGACACAGTATGTCAGCGAGCAGCAGTGGCCGTGGTGACCTAGCACAGTGAGTCAGCTGACTGCCGGAAAATATCCCGTCGTGCGCAAGGTGGAAGACAGCTTCCGCGGCGTTTACGCGGTTTCGACACGTCGTAGACACGGCGTCGTGTGCGTTGTTTGGCTTTGGCCGAGCTGAGCTGGGCTGTGTCCTGCGCTATTCTGCCTGTGCCGAGGCTAGCACTTCAAGCCAGTTTGGGAGGAAGGCGTACACAGTAGTTGCTTTTGCATCTTTCAAAATCTCAGAAGTGCATATATGTACATATATATATATATGGATATACATATGTATTTACTAGGCATGTATATACGACTAGTGCATGTCGGTATATGATGTATGTAAAACTAGAGCAATATATATACATCTATATGATTCACGGCAAGTATATGTATGCATACGATATATGTATGATTAAAAGTAATGATTTCATATGTTTAGAAAGTAACTAAATGTAAACTAAGAAGGAAATATTAAGAAGAATAGTTAATCATATAATTCATTAATGCGATGGCTATTATAATCAAGAAGAGAATGTAACAAAATGTTGCCAATATATGATGTATTATCTAATGCTAATATAAAGAAAAATGTTTTAAATAATTTAAGAATGCAATTGATAATTAAAGGAGGTTATTTTGGTGCCGCAAATAAATTCCAGAAGGCTTACACACACAAGCAATCAAGCAAGCAAGCAAGCATTCAATCAGTCACGCATGCAAACAATTCAAACATTCATATGGTGAGTTTTGATGCAAGGGTTTTTAGAAAACATTTTTAAAAGATTTGCCTAATTATCCTAATCATGTTTTAGTTCATTGTTAAGTTTTTAAAAAAAAATTCAAATTTTTAGTGGTTTTTAAGATGATGCAAAAACACGGGTGTTACAGGATCCTAGAAGCAACAGTTGAACACATCCATTAACCCTTTCTATCAGTTGATTAGAAGCAAAGAATAAGGGTCAGCATTTGATGAACAGATGCGATGTGTAGTTTTGCTATTTTTGAATATGAATATTTCATATTTGTATTGTCTCAACTTGAATTCATGTCTACTTTTAAAAATTAAGACTAAGACCTATGCAGATTGAATTTATATTGAGGGCAGGGTATATCTGTGTCAGCTATTTGGAGCCCCTTTGGACTGCACTGCCACCTTGCCAGTAAGCAACAACTTCCATTTGGTTGGTCTTCATTTACTATAGCAATAGTATTCTATTTATGTTTGAATATGCACAAGATAGTTACCAGATAATTGATAGTTTGGTTTGTACTTCAATTGCCTCATGAAGTGTTGTGTGCTAAGATTTCTTATTTACATCTTAAAAAAGCATGTAAATAGGTTTTGTCTGCCAAGACAGTGGTGCAAATATAATCTCTTGTGACCAATTTAGCTGAAGAGGTGTCTGCCTCCGAGTGATGGGATTAACTTACTGTTTTGGACAGCCAGAGAAATGAGAGATGCCTGCCTCTAAGCGATCCACACTTGGGATGAGTTCATCGTTGCTCTGAATGACAAGCTTCACCTTGGCACCATAGTGAGACGAAGAGGAAGTCGATAAAGATGTGAAATCCCAAACAAAAAGGGAAGGAAAACTTGGAGATGCCAAAACATTATGCACTCAATTTGACTACCCATAACTTCTAGAAGGAACCCTGCGCTTACTTTGATTCTAGAAAGCCTACAAAGATGTGGCTGTTTTGTAAGCACAACTAATGATCTTTAGGGGCCTTTTTACGAGTGAATAAGATGGGAGTTCATATGATTCAGATCTTGTTTGTATAAAATTGTACCTTAATATAAACCCAAGGTTGATACTGCATTGTTTTTTTCCTTTTGTGAAACCAGTGTATAGGCTGTTCATCACAAGATCAGATGTACTTGTTTATTTTAGGTTGTTATTATTATTTTGCTGATTTTTGAGTTGACATCCATTGTTTTAAGGCATAAAAAATCTATCAATCACATGTATTTCATAGCTAGGAACCCTTGCCCATCAATTAGTTCCACTCTATACTATTTATACTTTTTCTGAATCCACAGGTTCATCAGTTTGGTCCAGTTTAGTGAAATTTTAGTACAATACCTATATTGACAATGTTTCTTTATAATCCTACTATGTTATATCCAGTTTTTGAGTGATAATGATGTTGCAAACATCATGTTCGAAATATCACTTGTAATTGCAATGTTGCAAACATCATACACAAAATAGCACTTGTAATGGTGATGTTGCAAACATCGCATGCAAAATATTGTTTTTGATAACAATATAACACATTCATACTTATATTGTCGTGGTGTGATTTTTCCTCAATTGCAACACACGAGCATTTATCTAGTAGAATGAATAAATATAGATAAGTTGAGGTTTTAGGCAATATACCTATATTATAAACATTTGTGAGGAACGATTGACCACATATGTGACCTCATAGGAGGAGGTAATTAGGTCACTTAAACCAACGTAGTGACAAAAAACTATGCTCAAAGATGATCTTATCCATTTCATCTAGATGTGCAACTGACATTTGATCTTGTGTTTTGCTCACCCACAAAACAAGTTCTGCAACCAAGATCAACTAGCAACTAGCATAACAAGGTCCTCTTAGAAAGGTAAACACACACATGCAAGTGTAAATGCGGTAAGCTGATGATCAAGAGGATCGGACGCTCTCAAGACGAAGGATTTATTGTGTGGTAGTAGTGGGCAAAAGCAACTCTTAGGGGGTGTTTGATCCATTGACTAATGTTTAGGAGGTGTCACATGGATGTGTCACATGAGGTGTTCGGATACTAATAAAAAACAAATTACGGAATCCGTCGGTAATCCGCGAGACGAATTTATTAAGCCTAATTAATCCGTCATTAGCACATGATTACTGTAGCACAACATTTTCAAATCATGGACTAATTAGACTTAAAAATTCGTCTCGCAAAATAGTCTCAATCTGTGTATTTAGTTTCATAAATAGTCTATATTTAATACTCCATGTATGTGTCTAAATATCCGATGGGACAGCGAAAGATGAAACCAAACACCCCCTTATGTTTGAGCTCTATCAAAGATATGCTCCCAATCCACAAGTCTCTTTCAATCAAGGCATTGGACTCGCCACAAAAGTTCATGCCAAGCTGAATGAGCAGCTTGCCATAAAGGCAAACCCCACCTCAACCTCTTTCCCAGTTACCTTGATGTGATATGTCTGTCGTAGAGCTTCTCCACCCAGAAAGGAGTCTTCTCGTCCCCCAAACAAGTTGTTGCCGCTCCACACCGAAGGGTCAATGAGCAAGCCACTGAGGCCTTGTTTAGATGACTTTCAAATTCCAAATTTTTACATTCTCTCCATCACATCGAATCTTTGACATATGCATGAAGCATTAAATATAGATAAAAAAAATAATTAATTGCACAGTTTGGTTGTAAATCACGAGACGAATCTTTTGAGTATAATTAGTCCATGATTAGACACTAATTGCCAAATACAAATGAAAGTGATATAGTAGCCAAATTCCATTTTTTTTTGCATCTAAACACCCCCTGAGGCAACAAGTCCCCAACAGTTCAGCACAAGTAGAATAGAATCTTGATGTCACATTTGGAACCAGTTGAGACTCAAGTTCACACTCTTCTCTAGGCATTTAGCACTAATCACACCTAGCTGCTGTGGTAATTTCCTTGAACCATTTGAGCACTTTGGTGGCTAGGAGCCTCTCTCAAGTGTTTAACAATTGCCTTAAGTCTTAAGAAACTCTAGCAACCCCACAGGAGATGGGGGTATAAATTAGTTTAATCACCAAAGCTAGCCGTTACAACTCGTTTGGCAGAAAATAGCGGTTGGAGATTCAATTCTAGCAATCCTCCTAGGCGTCGCGCTGTGGCTAGTCATCCCGGCACCATAACTCACACAAAGAACCTTCAAAACGGAATCTCTATTGCCTGCTCTATCTCTCAATATTCTCAGATGTGAAAATAGTGTCCGGGGACCCAATTTCGGTAAACCTTCAGGCGGAGAGTGGTGGCATTCAGGGCCAATGGGGAGCGTCGAGAAAAGAAAATGTCGCCAATACTGATAGGGAGTATTGACAATCCACGTATCATTGCAAAAAAAAAAGATTAGGAAGTGAGTTTATCGAACCGATAGAGATGCTCTTACATAGAATTTATGCTAGCTGATGCGGTTGGGCGGTAGAGTGCATGACTCCATGGAGGAAGGACAATTACAATCAATCGAACATACAAAACTATTGCAAAATATATTTCAAGAAAACAAAAAAATGTCAGGATGCGTGGGTCACGGTGCTAGCAGTCCCATACTTTATAGTTAAACTCATAATAAACACAAACATAAATCCTTAGAGGACCTAGGATACACCGACGAACCTCACGCCTATACACGGCCTACACTTGGCGCACATCTATTTGCAATTGTTTCATGTGCATCTAGATCTAATAAACGCTCCATGGACAAATTCTCTTCTGCGTTCCTACTTCCTAACCGGATTATCAGATGTGTTAAGTTCCCTTTGGATATACAACCGATTAGTTACTATATAGCTCAGCTGACTGAAGGTGACTGAAAGGCAACTGATTAGAAAGCTAGTAGTGCCATCAATGTGGAAGATTAACAGGCTAATCCCTGCTGTTCACAGCTAAGACGATAGTAACAACACATTCTCATCATCTAAATAGATTTTATCTTTTCAGTCTTGGCCCACTGAATGCCTGAATTGACATGAAATCTTCAATCCTGTACGTCTTCATGTCATTTTCGAAGCTGGCTGGCAGCGATACATATATAATAACCACCTGTATATCCTATCCAACGTCGACGACCTGAATGAATCCAAGAGAAGAAAGGGAGCAAGCGGCTAATTGGGCTTTGCTGACACTGACAGCGATGGCCAGTGAGAGTGTGACACTGTGAGAGTGATCGATTGACCACTCATTAGCCTGTTGCTAATGGCTAATTGAATTTTACCGACGTGATGCTATAGCTTTCAGTTATTACGGGCAGCGATCGATGACACGGACGCGTCCTTTCCCTCTTCAGCTACTCGTGGAGGGTACCCGCCCGCATACCGTACGTGTCTTACCATCACTTAAGGCCTGTTTAGATCTATCAGCACTAAAAATTAACAGGTAAAATTAGTACTAATGGATCTAAACAAATATACTAATAAACCTATTAATTATTAGTTAGAGGGCTGCTAAATATTAGTTTCATTAGTAAGTTTGGAGTTGCTAATATGTACTAATAACTCATATGCACCTTTGACCCCCTATCCAACCACATATTAGCTGGTTGATCTAAACAACTTCCCTGCTAAAAAGTAGGTAGCCAAAAATTAGCAGCTATTAGCTAATACTTTTTATTGCTAATAGATCCCAACATGCCCTTAGCTCGGCTAAAAATTAGTTATTAGTTAGCTGGTTTATTCTAGCTAACACGTGCAACTAGTATATAGTTAACTACGTTGATGAGCTAAACAGGGCTTTACTAATATTAGAGCTTGTCGGATTAATCCTCAAACCCCTTGGTTTGGAGGGGATTGAAGAAGATTAAATTCTTCACAGGTCAAAATCCTCCTTTGATCTCCTCCAATACCTCTAATCCGATCCTTTCGATTTGAATATTAAACAAAGGTCTCTTAGTGTTTTCATGTCTAGACTACAGATACAAGTATACAACCATGTTTTTTCCATGAGCTTGCACATAAAGTGGTAGGAAATGAAAAGGCTATGGATGTTTTTTTTCCTACTGGAGTTCCATTTCTCCTGACACCACACCAATTCTTGGCGAAGTAGCTATCCTACCTTTAAGGAGCTTATAGGGCATGATGGGTACTTTCTTTGCTTTGCTCCGGCTCCTAAGAGGTACTGTTGAGAAACTAAAAGAGACACTGTTGAGAAACTAAAAGAGACACTGAAGCCATAACTTTTGGGGGCGTGCTTGCTTCTCTTTCCCAGCACTGTATACCTTCGTTTATGAGAAGGCATCCGTTTGTTGACAAGAAAAAAAAAACTTGTTTTGCCTAGCAATCTCGCTCAGCTTAGTAAGGATTTCCTCCTGTTTGGTGAGGCGTCCGGACAAGCTCACTTGCCGTGTCTGAACCCCTGTTGCCGCTACGGTAACGACCAAGCAAACCAAAAATTGAATAATTATCAAGCTAGTTTATCATGTCTCTGCCAGGTAAGGTGAGCTAGCAAAGGTTCCCCTTGCTCTCCATCAGCTTCATTGCAGCGCTGAAGCTAGAGTCGGTTAGAGCCAGGGCCGGCTCTAATTGCAGCGCTGAAGCTAGAGTCGGGGTTAGAGCCAGGGCTGACTCTTAAGGGGTGGGAAAGAGGTGCAACTGCCCGAGGCCTACACTGCTGGTGGGGAGACGAGCATATGTATGTACTATATATACATTGGCCTATTGAAATGAGTCGTTGAAGGACCATGTACTCGGATCGAACGATTGAAGAACATTTGACAAAGTATTTTATTTTTTATTCAACTCGAAAAATTTGAAGTCCTCGGATGATACTAATCTATGAATGTGTTGTACTACCGGATGATACATTGGCCTACGCATGCTGCTGCCGCCTACACCCCTGTTCCATGCACGCGCCCACGTACGCTTGTTGCATGCACCCGTATGCTCCTACTAGCTCCTGTTGCACGCACCCACGTGCTCCTTCACTCCTGCTACACGCGCCCACACGCGCTTGCTGCTGCTCGCCTACGCATGATATGCTGCTACGCATGCAAGCCATGCTGCTGGGCATGCACGCGGGACTGTCTCTGCCTACGTTCACTTCCCATGCCTGCCAATGAAAACGCTTGCTGCAACGTACGTCTGAAACGGATAAAACATTTAGAAACATACGCTTACAGCATGTGTATAGTCACTGCAACATATGCAACATCCAGATAAAACACTTGCAACATACTTCTGAAAACAACTGAAACATTTAAAACATACAGTTGCAACATACATGTATTGCCATTGCAATATATGCAACTTCCCGATAAATACTTATAACTTGCAACATGGGAACACTTGCTGCAACATAAGACCGAAACATTTGGAACATACTATTGCAACACATATGTGAAACATATACAACATCCAGATCAAAACGCTTGCAAATATACATTTGAAACAGATGATGTCTGAAATAGATAATGAAACATTTTAAACAAACGCATGCAACATTCACTACCATAAACTAGAAATTTTGTGAGGGGAGCTTTTTTCGTGAGAGTTAAAATCAAACACTCGTGAAATTAATATTTTCATGATGGTGATGTAAATTTTCATGAAGGAAAACATGCTTTTGTGATGTTGGGTAATTTTCATGAAGGTTTCGACTCTCATGAAAACATACTTTTGTGATGGTCTAAACATATTTTTCGTGGTGGTGTGCTCTCATGAAGTGCTCTCATGAAATGTATACTATATCTCCTATGAGTTATTGGAACACTCATGAAATATCAAACTCTCACGCAATCCATTTCATGATGGTGACTCTCACGAAATACCAAACTCTCACAATATCATTCCATGACAGTGAGTTCTCACGAAATAGCGCAAAATACTGCCACGAAAACACTAATGCAAACCTGGTGGCAAAGTTATTTTCATGAGGGTGGCCGTCACGGACTCCCACCACGAAAAGAATCCGTGGCGGTGAACTCTCATGAAATGGGAGTTTCATGTGTCTATTATCGTGAGAGTTGATACGTGACGGTGTGCCCTCACACATTTTTTTTTGTGAGAGTAAAACCATATTTCGTGACATGTTTTGCATTCTCACGAAATCTCCAGTTTCTAGTGGTCATTCATTTGGAACACTTGCAACATATGCAAACATGTGCAACATCCATATGAAATACTTGCAACATACCTCTGAAACATTTAAAAGATACGCTTGCAATATGTGTTTTTAGCGTAGCGCAACATCTACATGCTGTTTGGGAGAATGGAGGTTGGTCGGCATGTGGAGTTCATCGAAGGCATCAGCTTAGCGGCGGCGGCTACACGACATGGCAAGGAGGAGGCTGCGCTCGTACGACTAGGAGAGGGAGCTAGATCCACCGAGGAGCCACTCGTGCCAGCTCTGTCGCGTTGGTCCACCGTGACCGAGGCCGCCGGCGCCGCAGTGTTGAGGGCTGCTCGGGCTTCCTCGTCGTGGCCCGCTCACGCCGAGGCCACTACACCGCCATGCCGAGACGCTGAAAGGTCTTGATGGCTAGAGGGGGGGGTGAATAGCCTTTTAAAAAATTCTATAAAGACAAGCTAAACAAGTTTATCAATACAACAAATAGCGAGATGCGAGTTTTGCTTAGCCTACGGGGTGTTTGCAAGCCACCTATTCAATTCACAATTCTAGTAAAAAGGCACTCAACCGCACAAGTCAAACCGAGAAGGTAACTACAACTACAACTAGCAAGCTACACAAAAGAGCTACTCTAGCAAAGCTAACTAGCTAGCAAAGATAACTAAGAAAGTAATGCGGAGTTGAGTTAAGAGAGTTTCACCGAGGGGCGAAGTATTGAGCCAATCAATATGATCAACAATGAATACCAAGACAACCGAACACCGGGATCAATCAATCACAATATGAAAGTGATGACACGAAGATTTATCCCGAGGTTCACGTGCTTGCCGGCACGCTAGTCCCCGTTGTGTCCCTCTTCACCACGTGGTTCGGTGGCTAATCGGTCTCACACCGAGCCTCTCAAAAGGCGCCACAAGAACCTACCAAATGGCAAAAGGTTGCAATGACACGAGCAATTTACTAATGTTGCCTTTGGCGCTTCGCCAAGGTAGGCACAAACCCCTCACAATCACCGGAGGTGGCCAAGAACAATCACCAACTCTTGCCAGCGCCTCCAAGCTGCTCTAAGCCGTCTAGGTGGCGGCAACCACCAAGAGAAACAAGAATTCCGCAGCAAATCAACCACCAAGTGCCAACTAGATGCTATCTCACAATGTAAATGCACTTGGATCACTCAATCTCACTTCGAATATGCAAAGAAGCAAGAGAGATGAGTGAGAGGGGAGTTGCTTAGCTCAAAGTGCTCACAAGTATGTCAAATGTCCAAGAGAGAGAGCCTTGAGCCGGCCAACGAATATTTATAGACGTACCCCTTCGAATATAACTGTTACTCACTTGAAACCGCTGCAGTCGCGCTGACCGGACGCGCTGGTCCAACTGACCGGACGCGTCGATCACACAACGGCTACTTTCGTGAAACACCGACCGGACGCGCTGGTCGCAACGACCGGACGCGCCGGGCTTGACCGGACGCGCTGGTCCCGAGACGGACCGGACGCGCTGGTCAAGTCTGAGCAGCGCTCCAACGAAACAGTGATCGGACGCGCTGAAGAACTGACCGGACGCCACAGTGCCCGCGTCCGGTTAGAGTCCAGTAAGCTCCCTCGACGACCGAACGAGTCCGATCGACTGTGACCGGACGCGCCTCGCGTCCGATCAAACAACTGAAACACGCGCACACACTGAACACTGACCGGACGCGTCCGGTCAAACAGAGACCGCGTCTGGTCCAGCGTCCGGTCACCACTGTGACCTCCGTTCACCTCCGTTTACCTCCGTTTGATTTCTGACTTCCGACGTAGTGGAAAATAGGCGTTTCAATTCCTCGAAAACGCTTGAATCCCGCCTCGCAAGCTCGGCGGGAGGGAGAGAGGACCCCAAACCCTCTCTACCGCTCAAACTCCACCGCCTTGACAAACGTGCTAACATCACCAAGTGATCATCACCATGTGCATGTGTGTTAGCATTTTCACAATCATTTTTCGAGGCGTTATTAGTTCTATCCAAATGCATATGATTATGAAATGCACACCTAGAGGCACTTAGGAGTTAAATAGCCGCGTCATTCCCCTCTTTATAGTACGGCTATCTATCCTATAATGTAACCACACCCACTAGGTGTCTTGGTTACTAAAACACAACCCTTAACCATATACCTTTGCCTTGATCACGTAGGGTTGCGTCCAAATCCAAGTGTGGCCATCATGATCACCATGTCCATCTTGCCACCAACCTTGGAATGTACTAATCCTCATATGCTACATACAACTTAGGCATAGGATTAGTACTTAGGCATTGTCACTAATTACCAATACCAAACATAGGACTTTCAATCTCCCCCTTGTTGGTAATTGGTGACAACCCTTTCACAAAGATATTATGATAAAATTTTAATTGAACCCATGTCACATTGTCCAAGTATATTACCATGTGTAAGAAGTATGGACATGTGATCATGAATTCAAATTGATAGCAATGGCTCCCCCTACATGTATGCTATATGTTTGGATTTAGGAAGCATACATGCTTAGATAGGAAAGAATAGGAGCATTGACTATCAATAGGTGCTAAGAGTTTTAGATTATAGACCTTTGAAGCGTGATACCATCGGAGTAGCGATAAACACCATCGTAGCACCTTGTGTAGTTAGATACCACTTGAAAAAGTACAGACATAACTAGAAACCTCGTGAGATCAACATTATAAACAAGGCTCTAGTACCACTTTAAAAAAACATGAAGCAAGAGAAATCTAACTACTTCCTATTCATGCTAGTACCTCAATACATCATTCAAATTATACTAGCAAGTCACCACACAAGCAAAGTATCGGAGAAAAAGAAATGCATAACTATGCATCATACATATGAAGTGCACAAGAAAATGCAACATTCATGTTTAAGAGCTTGCTCCCCCTACTTGTGTGCTCAAAATTTTAGTTGATCCCCTTCTTTTATCAATTCTCTCCTTTAGGTTTTCTCCCCTTTTAGAATCTATCTTTGTGAACAACATTTTCTCCCCCTTTGGCACCAATGACCACAAGAGACCAATTTTAGATAGATTATCATGTTGAATTATGGGGTGAGGATCAAGTTTGTGATTCAACCTAGATTGCTTGCATAAATAAAATGCTTCGGTTTGATCCAAGGGCAAGCTTCTTCACACCTCACTAGAAGGGTTATCATGCACCATGTTGAAGCAAATATTTAGACAAGTGATCTAGATTAAACACTTAGGATCACAAGCTACTTAAACAAGTTATATGCTACCACTAGATCATACAAGTCATAGAAACAATAGTGGCACCATATAAACTTCAAAGTCATTTGATTTTCATGAATGAGCCTAGAACATGTAAATCATGACTAGATGCACTAAACAAGTCCTTAGCATAGAATGTATGATATGTCAACCAATTGTACCTTGGGGCTCGAAGGAGAGGCATGTCATAACATTGGGGTGCATCAACTCATGTTGGAGAAGTCAAGTATGTTCAACTCATTCTTTAGCTTGTGAAATCTCTTCTCATCAAGTGGCTTGGTGAATAAATCGGCTAATTAATCTTCGGTGCCCACACTCTCAATAGCAATGTCACCCTTTTGTTGATGATCTCTAATAAAATGATGACGAACATCGATATGCTTTGTTCTTTGATATTGAACTGGATTGTTGGTTAGCTTCACGACACTTTCATTGTCACATAGCAATGGCACATTCTTGAAATTGATTCCAAAATCCTTCAATGTTGCCTTCATCCACAAGATTTGTGCACAACAACTACCCGCGGCGATGTATTCGGCTTCGACGGTAGATAGTGCAATACTATTTTGCTTCTTGGATGACCATGAGACAAGTGATCTTTCCAACAATTGACAAGTCCCGGAAGTGCTCTTTCTCTCCACTTTATCACCGGCATAGTCGAAATCCGAATATCCAACTAGCTCAAAGCTTGCACCTTTGGGATACCATAATCCAACATCTTGTGTATGCTTCAAATACCTCAATATTCTCTTTGTTGCCTTCAAATGACTTTCTCTTGGTGAGGCTTAAAATCTTGCGCACATGCATACACTAAACATCACATCGGGTCTTGATGCCGTCACATAGAGTAGGCTATCAATCATTGATCTATATAGCTTTTGATCCACCATGTTGCCACTCTTGTCACTATCTAAGATTCCACTAGTGCCCATTGGGGTTGTAATGCCCTTTGCATCTTCCATGCCAAACTTCTTGAGTATATCTTTGATGTACTTGGTTTGGCTCACAAATGTTCTTTCTTTCATTTGTTTGATTTGAAGTCCAAGAAAGAAACTAAGTTCACCAATCATTGACATTTCAAATTCCTTTGCCATCATTTTTCCAAACTCATCACAATAATCTTGATTGGTTGAACCGAAGATGATATCATCAACATATATTTGCAATACAAGCAAGTCTTTCCCAATCTTGGTAAAGAGAGTAGTATCCACTTTGCCCATGACAAATCCTTTGGTTAGCAAGAAGTCCCTCAATCTTTCGTACCATGCTCTAGGTGCTTGCTTCAATCCATACAAAGCTTTTCTCAATTTGTAGACATGATTGAGTTTCTTGTCATCTTCAAAACCGGGAGGTTGCTCCACATACACCTCCTCTTGAATGTACCCGTTGAGAAATGCACTCTTTACATCCATTTGATATAGCTTGATATTGTGAGCACAAGCATAGGCAAGTAAGATCCTAATTACTTCTAATCTTGCAACCAGGGCATATGTTTCACCAAAGTCAATACCCTCTATTTGTGTGTAACCTTGAGCCACTAGTCTTGCTTTGTTCCTTACTACTATCCCATCTTGATCTTGCTTGTTGCGAAAGACCCATCTTGTTCCTATGACATTGTGATCTTTAGGCCTCTCAACTAGTTCCCATACTTTATTTCTCTTGAAGTTGTTGAGCTCTTCATGCATTGCATTTACCCAATCCGGATCTCTCAATGCTTTATCAATGTCCTTGGGTTCTTCCATTGACACAAAAGAAGAGTGAGCACAAAATGATGTCAATCTTGATCTAGTTTGAACTCCCCTTTGTATGTCACCAATGATATAATCCAATGGATGGTCTCTTGCAATGTTAGTTGGTTGAAACACTTAGACTTGATTGCTTGGATGTTGATGTTGATCATAAGTTAGAGATGATGAACTAGCCACTTGTTGATCTTGTTGCACTTGAGATAATGTACTAACTTGATTTTGCATTAGAGACCCACTAGCTTGTGTAATTGGACTTTGGAGCACTTGATCTTTGTTGTCATCCACATCAATCACTTGCTTTGGCCTAATATCACCAATATCCATTTCTTTCATAGCATTGGTCAATTGAGTTCCTCTCACGTCATCTAAGTTATTTTCCTCATCTTGAGAGCCATTTGTTTCATCAAACTCAACATCATAAACTTCCTCAAGTAAACCACTAGCCAAGTTCCAAACTCTATAAGCTTTGCTAGTAGTGGAGTAACCAAGTAAGAATCCTTCATCACATTTTTTCTCAAACTTGCTCAATCTAGTGCCCTTCTTCAAGATATAGCATTTGCAACCAAATACCCGAAAGTATGCAATGTTGGGCTTTCTACCATTTAAGATCTCATATGGTGTCTTCTCTAGAAACTTGTGGCAATAGAGGCGGTTGCTATAGAAGCAAGCCGTGTTGATTGCTTCGGCCCAAAATGAATGACTCACATTATACTCATTCAACATTGATCTTGCTATATCAATTAAGGTTCTATTCTTCCTCTCAATTAGGCCATTAGATTGAGGTGTATACTTGGCCGAGAATTGATGCTTGATTCCAAGCTCATCACATAGATCATCAACTCTTGTGTTTCTAAACTCACTTCCATTGTCACTTCTCACTTTCTTGATTGTGGTCTCAAACTCATTTTGCACTCTCTTGATGAACTTCTTGAATATGTCAAATACATCACTCTTGTCTCCAAGAAAGAATACTCATGTATATCTAGTGAAATCATCCACAATCACAAATCCATACTTGTTGCCACCAATGCTTGTGTATGTAGTTGGCCCAAATAAATCCATGTGCAATAACTCAAATGCCTTGGAAGTACTCATAATGCTTTTCAATGGATGAGTGTTGCCTATTGCTTTCCGGCTTGACATGCACTACATAGCTTATCTTTCTCAAATGTGACATCCTTCAAGCCTCTAACTAAGTCATGCTTCACTAACTTGTTCAATTGCTTCATGCCAACATGACCAAGTCTTCTATGCCATAACCAACCCATACTTGATTTGGTGAGCAAGCATATTGAAAGTTGAGTGTCACTAGCATTGAAATCAACCAAGTATAGATTCTCATATCTAAAGCCCTTGAAGATCAAATTGGAGCCATCAACACTAATTATGTCCACATCATCAACACCAAATATGCACTTGAAACCTAGATCACACAATTGAGCAACCGAGAGAAGATTGAAGTTCAACTTTTCAACTAGGAGCACATTGGAAATGCTATGATCATTTGAAATTGCAATCCTTCCAAGAGCCTTCACATCACCCTTGCTATTATCACCAAATGTGATACTATCAATACCACTATCATTTGATTTGAGAGAGTTGAACATTCTTGAATCACCGGTCATATGTTGAGAGCACCCACTATCAAGCACCCAATGCCTTCCTCCGGCCTTGTAATTTACCTACAAAATAAATTAATGTTTCTTAGGTACCCATACTTGTTTGGGTCCTTGGAGGTTAGTAACTAAGCTCTTTGGTACCCAAATGGCCTTCTTCTTTGGACCCACAATTGGTGTACCAACAAACCTAGCATGCACATCTTTCTCACCCTTGGTAAGCACATAACAAGAATCAAAAGGAATGTACTCCATTTTAGCATGGAACTTGTTGTTGTTCTTGTTCATTTTATTACAATTAATCTCTAGATGTCCAACTTGCTTGCATCTATTGCAATAACGACCATTGCTCTTCACAAAGCGAGACTTTGGAGTAGCAAAGGCCGCCTTGCCCTTCTTGGGAGTATAGCCCAAACCCTCTTTGTTAAGTGAGAACCTTTGGCTACCTAAACATTTTAGCAAGCGGGCATCCCCACCATAGGCATTGCCTAATGCGCGGGTGAGATCATCCACTTCTCTCTTGAGAGTCTTATTCTCAACCACAAGTGATGAATCACTAGTAGTAGAGATAGAGTTGGTTGTGGTGGATGATGATGAGCTACATGAAGCATTAGTATGACCAACAAATAAAGAATCATCAATAATATCACATGTTAGTCCAATATCACAAGTGACAATCACTTGCTCTTCCTTAGCTTCCTTCATGAACTTCTCCAACTTAAGGTCCTTTTCCTTAATGAGCTCAAGTAGAGTGGAGTGGGCTTCCTTAAGCCTAGTGTGAGCAACTTCAAGGTCCTTGTGGTCTTCCTTTAGACACTCGCGAGAGGCCTCTAGCTCATCAAAGGATTTCCTAAGAGCTTTGAGCTCTTGTTCAATTCCTTTGCACTCCTTACTCTTTTTGAGAGCAACAAGCTCCTCCATCAAGGCATCATTTTTATTGCTCTTGGCAATGAGCTCTTGTTCCAAAATTTTGTATTTCTTGGTTGTCCTCTTGTAGCCCTTGCTCATTTGATCTATTATGCCTAATAGATCATCCTTGGAGTAGTCCTCCTCCTCCTCCTCATCACTCCTACAACTATCACTAGCATAAGAATCATCATCACTATCATCATATTTTACCTTGGTAGGCTTGGCCATAAGACATGTCGATGTAGTGTCGAAGATGGATGACTTGTTGGAGAGGGTGATGCTTGCAATGGCTCGCCTAGTGGTCCTCTCATCATCACTAGAGCTTTCATCATCATCACTATCGGAGTTGTCACTATCCCAAGTGACCACATAACCACCACCCTTCTTCTTCTTGTTGATGGTTAAGCTCTTCTTCTCTTTCTTGTCCTTCTTGTTCTTCTTCAACTTCAACTCCCCATCATGATATCTTTTGTCTTTATAGGGGCACTTTGCCACTATATGATCGGGGCTATTAAAATTATAGCAAAGCACTTCCTTTGCCTTCATGAAGTCCCTTCTCTTCCTTGCCCCATATCCTTTCTTCTTTATAAACCTCCCCATCTTGTGCACTAGGAGGGCCATGGTCTCATCATCGAATGGATCATCATCATCACTCTCCACCTTGCTCTTGCCCTTAGAAGATGAAGCCTTGAATGCAATAGGCTTTTCTTGCTTGATCTTGGTCTCCTTCTTCTCTTCTACCTCATCTTCATCATCATTGTATTGGGCATCGGTCATTATATCTCCAAGCACATCGGTTGGTTTGACCTTGTCCAATCCCTCTCTAAAGATCATTCTTCTCAAGGTGGCAAACTTCTTGGGTAAGCACATCAAGAACTCGTGTGAGAAGTCCTTGTCCTCAACCTTCTCTCCAAGCCCCTTGAGATCATTGACAATGACTTAGAGCCTATAGAACATCTCCGGGATGGATTCATCATCCTTCATCTTGAAAGTGGAGAACTTGTCCTTGAGCATATATAGCTTGGCACTTTTTACCGTTGAAGTGCCTTCATATGTTTCTTCAAGCCTTATCCAAAACTCATTTGCCTTTTCAAGATCTTTGATTTGCTCAAATACTTTGTCATCAATAGCACGGTAGATTGTGTCAAGTGCCGCCGTGTTGCATTGTTTGTTGATGCGGTCATTTGGAGTGAGATTTTCCTCATCAAGAATGATGTATCCTTCTTTGGTCATATCCCAAACCTTCTCATGTATATTGCCTAGATATTGCTTCATCTTCCTTTTCCAATGATCAAAGAAAGAGACGCCATCAAAGAATGGGGGCTTGCCATTAACATGATTGAACATAACTTGAACCATCTTGCACCGAGGTTGTTAAGCCTTGCAAACGGTGACCACAGCTCCGATACCACTTGAAAGGTCTTGATGGCTAGAGGGGGGTGAATAGCCTTTTAAAAAATTCTACAAAGACAAGCTAAACAAGTTTATCAATACAACAAATAGCGAGATGCGGGTTTTGCTTAGCCTACGGGGTGTTTGCAAGCCACCTATTCAATTCACAATTCTAGTAAAAAGGCACTCAACCGCACAAGTCAAACCGAGAAGATAACTACAACTACAACTAGCAAGCTACACAAAAGAGCTACTCTAGCAAAGCTAACTAGCTAGCAAAGATAACTAAGAAAGTAATACGGAGTTGAGTTAGGAGAGTTTCACCGAGGGGCGAAGTATTGAGCCAATCAATATGATCAACAATGAATACCAAGACAACCGAACACCGGGATCAATCAATCACAATATGAAAGTGATGACACGAAGATTTATCCCGAGGTTCACGTGCTTGCCGGCACGCTAGTCCCCGTTGTGCCCCTCTTCACCACGTGGTTCGGTGGCTAATCGGTCTCACACCGAGCCTCTCAAAAGGCGCCACAAGAACCTACCAAATGGCAAAAAGTTGCAATGACACGAGCAATTTACTAATGTTGCCTTTGGCGCTTCGCCAAGGTAGGCACAAACCCCTCACAATCACCGGAGGTGGCCAAGAACAATCACCAACTCTTGCCAATGCCTCTAAGCTGCTCCAAGCCGTCTAGGTGGCGGCAACCACCAAGAGAAACAAGAATTCCGCAGCAAATCAACCACCAAGTGCCAACTAGATGCTATCTCATAATGCAAATGCACTTGGATCACTCAATCTCACTTCGAATATGCAAAGAAGCAAGAGAGATGAGTGGGAGGGGAGTTGCTTAGCTCAAAGTGCTCACAAGTATGTCAAATGTCCAAGAGAGAGAGCCTTGAGCCGGCCAACGAATATTTATAGACGTACCCCTTCGAATATATCCGTTACTCACTTGAAACCGCTGCAGTCGCGCTGACCGGACGCGCTGGTCCAACTGACCGGACGCGCCGATCACACAACGGCTACTTTCGCGAAACACCGACCGGACGCGCTGGTCGCAACGACCGGACGCGCCGGGCTTGACCGGACGCGCTGGTCCCGAGACGGACCGGACGCGCTGGTCAAGTCTGAGCAGCGCTCCAACGAAACAGTGATCGCACACGCTGAAGAACTAACCGGACGCCACAGTGCCCGCGTCCGGTTGGAGTTCAGTAAGCTCCCTCGACGACCAAACGCGTCCGGTCAAACAGAGACCGCGTCCGGTCCAGCGTCCGGTCACCACTGTGACCTCCGTTCACCTCCGTTCACCTCCGTTTGATTTCTGACTTCCGGCGTAGTGAAAAATAGGCGTTTCAATTCCTCGAAAACGCTTGAATCCCGCCTCGCAAGCTCGGCGGGAGGGAGAGAGGACCCCAAACCCTCTCTACCGCTCAAACTCCACCGCCTTGATAAACGTGCTAACATCACCAAGTGATCATCACCATGTGCATGTGTGTTAGCATTTTTACAATCATTTTTCGAGGCGTTATTAGTTCTATCCAAATGCATATGATTATGAAATGCACACCTAGAAGCACTTAGGAGTTAAATAGCCGCGTCATTTCCCTCTTTATAGTACGGCTATCTATCCTATAATGTAACCACACCCACTAGGTGTCTTGGTTACTAAAACACAACCCTTAAGCATATACCTTTGCCTTGATCACGTAGGGTTGCGTCCAAATCTAAGTGTGGCCATCATGATCACCATGTCCATCTTGCCACCAACCTTGGAATGTACTAATCCTCATATGCTACATACAACTTAGATATAGGATTAGTACTTAGGCATTGCCACTAATTACCAACACCAAACATAGGACTTTCAGACGCTCACCGTACCGCAGAGAGAGAAAGAGAGAGAGGGGAGGGAGGGAGTAGCGTTGGAGGCATGAGAGAGAGGAGCAGTGGCTAATAAGGCATGCATGCGGCATGAGAGAGAGAGGAGCGGTGGCTAATAAGGCATGCATGTGGGCAAAGTGTGTCAGGGTTGGGGACTTGGGGTAAAGGCGCAGGCAAGTCGGGTCCGGATTCAGAAGCGGGCGGGGTACAGATATAGGCGCGGCGTGGGTCGGGTCGTCCTCATCTTATCATTATATCGTTAAAAAATAGTTTAGTTGGCCCTGCCATCTTGTTTGTCCAAGAGCCGAGTTGTAGAGCTTGGCCAAACAAACGATAAGGATTAGCGGTTATGTTTGATTTTGGGGTCGGCCGGCTGTGCTGTGTCGCAAGAATCTGGTGAGAATAGAGTAGACGAAACACATCGTCATCAGCAGGGTATGCCAGTACCGCCCGGTGGAAGTTGCATGCTTTGATTGGCGAATTAGTCAGCAAATTCAGATTTGCTCACAGGAAAGTGAAGTCAGAGAGCGCATGCCGGTCGCTTTAGCACCATTAATTTGCATGCCGAACATGTAGGTTGTGTTTAGTTTCATTGAAAAGTGCACTATGTAAAAAAAGATTTCTCGTCACATGATACACTAAATGTGGATAAAATTAAAAACTAATTGTACAGTTTAGTTGTACTTTGTGAGACGAACGTTTTGAGCCTAATTAGTCAACAATTGGACAATTATTACTAAATACAAACGAAATGCTATAGTATCGCTATAGTAAATTTTGGCACTCTAAATTTAGAAACTAAATATAGCACGCCGTGGCTGACGGATTCAGATCGAAGTACAGCAGAGTAGCAGGGAGAGGTCAAAAGATGACTAGGCCCTTGTTTAGATTGAAGAAAATTTCAACACGATGAATAGTACCACTTTCGTCTTATTTGGCAAATATTGTCCAATCATGGACCAACTAGGCTTAAAAGATTCATCTCGTGATTTCCAACTAAACTGTGTAATTAGTTATTTTTTTACCTACATTTAATACTCCATGCAAGCGGTTAAAAATTGATGTGATGGAGAGAGAGTGAAAAAACTTGGAACTTTGAGGCAAACTAAACAAGGCCTAGCTCTACCACGTACTCTCGTGAGGATACGGGATAAATACACGTATACCTTCTGACTCGGCAGGCTCAGAGTGGTGTGGTGCGTACTGTGTACAGCTACACCGTATGTACATATGTGTGTGCTATTATAGTACAGTACATAGGTAAACCTGGGATGGTGATTGGTGAACAACAACAGCAAGAGGCAAGTACGGAAGCGTAGGCGTCTGTGGCCCTGTTCATCTGGCTTATAATCCGTCTTATTCAGCTTGTTTTTTCAGCCGGAACAGTATTTTTCTCTCACAAAAAATCAGCCAACAGTGTTTTTCAGCCGGCTTATAATTCCAGCCGAACGGCTCCTGTGTTGGCCGGGCCGGGCCGACCCATGCACGTGGCGCCAAAGCGGCCAAAAATATCTACTCCTGGACTGAGGGTGCCGTTTGGATGCTAAGATATAGAGTGGGATACGAAAAGAAAAAATAAATGAATGGCTTGGATTAAATGAGGCGCGAAAAACGGATGGTTATGATACAATATCTCCCTATCACTGTCCCAATCCTCATCCCCATCAAAACATGCCATAATTGTAATTCCATCCTGTTTCCTTTGTTTCCATCTTCGCTCTCCCTTCCCCTTCGGCCTCCTTCACGCTATCCTCTAGCGAGGTAGGATGTCAAACGAAACTCCATAGGGCATGTTTAGTAGTTTTTGATAGCTCCGGCTCTTGAACATGTGAAACTACAATATTAAGAAGTGTTGAATTGTAGATCAACATGAAAAACACAGGAGGAGAATAGCTCTAACTCCGTTTAGAAAGAACCGAGAAACCGGAGGAGCCATGGAAAGCTACAGTTTTAGAACTCCGCCGGCTTTGTAAAAGCTAGCACAGAAGCTAAAGCTAGACAAAGATTGGCCGAATAAACCCTTGGTACCTATTTAGGATTAGAGCATCTCCAAGAGGTCTTTTTAGACTTATTTTCTAAATCATTATTTGCAGAGTCGTTTAAATAAAAATAGTTCTGTATATCCTTTTTTACCCTCCAATAACTTATTTATCTTTTGTGCGTACTGGAAAGAGTTAGCTTCGTTCATCATCTTTAGCTAGCGAGAAGTTTAAAATAGAAGATGACTATATTTGAAGATCTTATTAAAGAAGCTATCTACTTTTTTTTTTACCAAAATCTCTATTTTTATCGATTAGGAAGTATATAAAAAGTGATCGATCTTAGATAATGTTTGGTTGGGAGACATGGTGTGATGGGATGGATCCAACCTAGTTTTTAGGGATAGGATGGTTGTAGCTATCGGTTTGCTTGAGGAGATGGAATGGTCCTTGTTTTCTGTATGGTAGGAGGGATAGGAAAAGAAAAGCACTGTTTAGCTCCCTGTTAGCCAGCGTTAAAATAGGCCCGGTGTGTCAGCCTCTTTACTCCTTCTTCCTCTGCCACGAGCAACACTAGAATGGCGCGGATCGGGGAGATTGGCGTCGGGGCCGACTGGCCATGGGACGGAGAGGCCAGCGTCTGGGTGGGCCAACTGCGGGGCAAGAAGGCCCAGCCTCGCCGCTCCGGAGGCCACTCATAATCGATCCGACCTGCTGACTAGTACGACACCGCCTAGCAGGCCGCTGAGTATGTCTCCGCTCACCATGGCCGCCTATAACACCCGACAACCTTGATCCGACCCAACTGCGAAGCTCTACCCGCTGTGGCCACCATCGCCAAACTACAAGGCTCCGCCATCATCGCCCAACGGAAGAACACATCGTGATGCGGGGACGAGCTGGTCTATGCTTTTTTCAGAGGCAAGGTCATCCTCGAATCTCAGCAAATATTGTCAATAAGGGTGTGTTCACTTCGCGAAAAGTAGCTGAAAAGTTACTGTAGCATCTTTCGTTGTTATTTGGCAAAATTTATCCAATTATGGACTAACTAGGCTCAAAAGATCCATCCCATCTCACCTAGCCCATACCAAACACAGCCTCAGAACCGGCCATCTTAGCAAGAATCTGGTGAGGGCAGACAAAACACGACGTCACCAGGGCACGTACGATGGCAGTGGTAGCGGTACAAGTTGCTTAATTAACTTGGCCAATTAGTCAGCAAATTCAAATTTGCCCACAGAGGAAACTGAAGTAGAAGTAGTAAGAGAGCTCAGGCTAGTTGTTTTTGGGCCATTAATGAAGTAGTTAGTTTGCACACCGAACATGTAGCTCGGCGTGATTGACGGATTCAGATCGAATTAGTTAGCTTGTGTGGAGGAGATATCTCTGCCGAGTGTACTGTATATCTCCTGGACTCGGCAGGCCAGGCTCCTAGCGGTGGTGTACTGTGTACATCAACAGGTATACATATATACTACTATGTGTGTAGTAGGAGTATTATACTCCATCCGTCATGTAATATAGACACATGTACCCATGGATCACATCAGTAACTAAGTAGTTTCTTCATAAATTATGGTTTTCTTTTTTAACAAACTTTGTTAAATTTAGACATAGTCACTACATAATACACTGCATTTTAGTATAAATTTTGACGTACAATGTACTATATTTTAGAATGGAGGAAGTATATAGGTAAACCTGGGATGGGACGGTGAACAACAACAGCCTATAGTAGGCTAGTGATCATCCATCTTTTGTTCTTTTTTCTTTCATTTTTGTTCCTTAATTCTTTGGGACTTGTTTTGTACTGTAACCTTCATTCTCCTTTTTAATTCATTTCAGTAGGGGCTAAAAACCCCTCCTCTTCATAAAAAAAACAGCTAAAAGAGGTAAGAGGGCGTACTCTCCGTCCCTATTTATTGGTCGTTATCAGTGTTCGTGCCATAAGTTTGACTCGATTAGTAGAAAATACGTGCAATATTTATATTTTTAGATAAATTTATTAAAAAACTAGATTCAAATATCTTTCCAATGATATCAATTATGTACCATAAATATTAATATATTTTAATATATATTTAATCAAAATTGTTTATTAGAAAACACAAACGACAGATATTTAGGGACGGAATTAGAAAAAAAAGAAAAGAATACGGAAGCGTAGGCGACTGTGCTGGCCGGGCCGGATCGGGGCATGCACTGCTACACTGCAGACTGCACTGCAACCATGCACGTGGCGCCAAAGCGGCCAAAAATATCTACTCGGCCATGTACGGAGTACTCCTACGTACACGGCCGCTGCAGCTACCGCCTCGCTCGCAGTCGCGGCTACTCCGGCAGGGGGCAGCAGGCCAGCAGCGGAAGCAAGACGCTCGGGTGAGGCGTGGGCCGTGTTTAGATCCTAATTTGGGGCATAAAATCTGTACAGTGCGTATTAAATGTGCACTGTAGCAATTCATTTGTATTTGGTAAAAATTGTCCAAACTTTGACTAATTAGACTTAAAATGTTCGTCTCGCAGAGTACAATAAAACTGTGCAATTAGTTTTTAATTTCATCTACATTTAGTACTTCATGCATATGCCGCTATTTTGATGTGATGAGAATCTTCTTTTTTATAGTGGAATTTGGGGATGAAATTTGGGATCTAGGCCTTGTTTAGATTCCAGAATTCATCTCCAAATTCCACTATGCAAAAAGGAGATTCCCCATCACATCAAAATGTCGGCAAATATATAAAGTACTAAATGTAGATGAAATCATAAACTAATTACACAGTTTTATTGTACTTTGCGAGACGAACATTTTGAGTCTAATTAATCAATTTTTAGACAATTTTTTACACTAAAAAACAAAAGTGCTACAGTACTCGGGGTGACACTGCGCAGATTCGGCCGCCCCGAGTTTGGGATCTAAACAAGAAGGCGCTAAACAGGCCCGTGGTGACCAACGGCGCAACCGGGGCAACCGGCCTGCCGTGCTCTCTCCGGTCTCGTCGCAGCATAAATGCAGAGGCGACGGGTTGGTTGGCGCCATAATTACTCGCCACCACCGCTCGATCTAGGCCGTGTTTAGTTCGGCCGATTTGGTGGCGGCCGAATTATTGAGCACTGTTGTGTACTGTAGTATTTTGTTTTTTAGTGTAAAAAATTGTCTAAAAATTAATTAATTAGGCTTAAAATGTTCGTCTCGTAAAGAACAACAAAACTATATAATTAGTTTTTGATTTCATCTATATTTAGTACTCCATACATGTACCGATATTTTGATGTGATGGAGAATCTTCTTTTTACATAATAGAATTTGGGGAAAAATTTGGCATCTAAAACAGGACCCTACCCGTCCTCCTTCCTTCCCCTTTGCTTGCATCCGGCTGCCCCTCCATCCCCCTTCCCCTTCCCCTTTTGCTTGCATCTGCTGCCTGCGCCGTCGCCACCCCCCCTCAATTTCCTCGTCACCTCGTCCAACTTCCTCTCAGTTCCGATTGCTACGACCAGATTGCTACCAACCCGTCGCCACCCCCCTCAGTTCCCACCACCTTGTCAACCGCACCGTCGTCGTCTAGCGGCCGGACTAGCGGAGATTGCTACGACCAGATCGGAGAGCTAGCTTAGCTCAGCCCATCCCAGGAGCGGCAAGAAGAAGCAGCAGCGAAGCGGCAGGTGAGGTGGTGGTTGCTGCCGGCGCGCGGCTAGCTAGCTTAAGCTACCTGCTGGGCCATGGATCCGTCGGGCGGCGCGTTCCTGCCGCAGCTGCAGCAAGGGAGCTCCTCCTTCCCGCGGTCCTCCAGCAACGCCTCGCTCGCCAGGAGCGGCAGCGGCGGCGCCGGGAGCGGGAGGGGCGGCACCAGGGGCAGGAAGATGATGCGCAGGGTCTGCCGCGGCGTCATCACCTTCATCTTCGCCATCGGTACGTCCAACCCCCACCCCCACGCGCTTTCGCCTTTCGTTCCTGAGAGCTCATCCTTTTCTCCCCTGCTTCGTCCTTGCTCATCCTCCTCCTCCGATCCGTATCCGCTCTGCTTCTGCTCTCGTAAAATTGCATTTGCGGTGTGGCCGATTTGGGCGCGGCGCCTGCGAATTGCATGCGATGCGAATCTTGTTTACGTTTCTGCACAAGGTTTCCCTTTCTTCTTTGGTTTCTGTTCCCATCCGCCAGCCTGATTCACTGCACAAAATTGGGGCTTTTTTTAAAAAAAAATCACTTCATGGTTCTGGGCCTCTAAAGTTTTCACTTGATTTTGCTTATTTTCCTTTCAATCCTAACAGGTTTGGCTCTGTTTCAGCTTTCAAGTGTTTGTACATCATATATAGGATTATTAATCGGTTGCAATTGCTCAAAGCTCACAACTTTCAAGTGTTTGTATTGTACTTGTACTACATCATAGGATCACACAAACTCTGATATGATGCCTGATCCCTGAAACAAGAAATACGGAATCAACCTTGTCTGACTGAAACATATTTGTTGAGCTATCTAGGAGTACGTTCTTCGCCGCCACTAAAGCTACCAGATTTTCGGGCTAGCTGCAACATAAGATTTGATGGCTTCAATTTTTAAGTTCAATTTGGCAAACGATCTTTCTCTTTACTTTCTTTTTGTTTCTTTGTCTTAAGGAAAACGATCTCTCTCTCTCTCTCTCTCTCTCTCTCTCTCTCTCTCTCTCTCTCTCTCTCTCTATGTATGTATCAATTTCACTTTTGCTTTGTTAAGCAAGACAAATATCTTTGCATGTCTGATGCTGCAAACTACTAATCTGAAAAGGCGCTGGGTGCATGTATGCATGCAGCTGGGCTGTTCCTGGGAGCGGTGACCGGCGGTCTGATCGGGCTGGCGACGGAGAGCGGGCTGTTCCGCGGCACCGGGATCGGCGCCATCACCGGCGCGCTCGTCTCCATCGAGGTCGTCGACTCCTCCATCCGCCTCTGGCAGGCGCGCCGCTCCGGGATCTGGAGCATCCTCTACGTGGTAAGCATAAGCACTCACCAGTCACCACTAAGCACTACTGCAGATCAGGATCAGCACTGGTGATGACAGTTTCATTTGAAGATCAGATAATGCTTGCTGTGCCATGGCCCAGCAGTAGCTGGGAGTAGGACAACAACTCGCGACTGCATACCTGACTTGCTTTCTTGCTTGGACTTGCTTGCCTTCTGTCTGCAATCTGCATGTCGGCTAGCTTCTGTTGCTGATCAGTCAGTTAGTTAGTAGTAGTTTATAAGCATATGCATGGATCATTAGATATTTTAAGGCTTTGTGTTTCTTTCACACAGTGCTTATAATGACGTATTCAATCAAACCTGCAACTCAGCCAAGACCCATTTGGACAGTTTCCTCCTCAACAAAGAACAATTCCTGCCTGCAGTTAAAATCCTTGTGGAAAATTTGTCTTGACTGAGCATTTCCTACCTTACCAGCTAGTAGTTAGTATTAGTAAATAGCCGAATAGGATAGTTGTCTCTGGCTCTCTGCATCATCTTTTTTTTGTAGCATATATACAAATGATCTGAACATGCTCGGAGACTGAGACGACGGCGTCTCTGAAGTCTGAACTTAAACATGAGAAAGCGTTTCTCATGTCTGAACTGAACTCCAATCTGTTCAGTTGTGCTGCTGCTGAATTTTCTCGTGTCTTCACTAACGGCCGCAAATGTGAACGGTTGCAATGCAGCTGAACGTGATCTACAGCCTCCTGACCGGCAGGCTGGTGCGCGAGAAGGTCGACCCGGCGGTGCAGAGGGTGGTCCGGAGCCAGGTCTGTTTTTGATCCAGGTCGAACATTCATGCTTGCATGCATCTTGTGCTTCTCTGAACCTGCAGCGCAGCTATGCACGCAACGCTCGGGGTCGTTCGTTCCATTCCACGCCTGACGAGCTAGGTGCCTTGCCATTATTTGCAGATGAACGCGGTGGACTCGTCGCCGTTCAGGGAGTCGCCGGACCTGTTCGAGGTGGAGGCCACCAACGGCATGCCACGGGCGTCCATCGACAAGCTCCCGGAGTCGTGGATCACGGAGGAGTACAGGCGCGACGCCGTCGGCGACCTCTCCGGCTGCTCCGTCTGTCTCCAGGTCCGGATCCATCTTTATTTGCCGTCCGTTTCAGACATAAATCGCTGCTCGCCAGGAGTGGCGTAGAAACAGGTTTCTGAAAATCTGGATGCTGTTCGTTCGTGAATGGGTGCAGGATTTCCAGGTCGGGGAGAAGGTGCGGAGCCTGCCGGACTGCTGGCACGTGTTCCACGTGCCGTGCATCGACGGCTGGCTCATCAAGCACGGCTCCTGCCCGCTCTGCAGGAGGAAGCTCTAGACCGTACGCCATGGATGCGTTCATGGCTTCATGCTCGCTGGATGATGTGCCCCCGCCGCCGCCGCCGTCGCTGCTAGGATCGGAGGAGGTTGGAGCTGGAGGAGGAAGAAGAGACTGACATCTATAGAACCCTTAATTTATAGAGAGCTTTTGGTTTTCGCTTTGCTGCTGCTGCTGCTTGTACGTGTCCTACTACGTACGTACCTTTTGCGTCTTTTTTGATCACCGCCATGATCTTCCTCGTCCATGCATCGATCTCCTCTCGGTTCGGTTCGGTTCCTTCTATCCTGAAGATCTCATGTAATATAAACCCTGGACCGGCTTGTGCTTCGATCCATTCCATGCATCTCTGGACTGCGATCTTGGTGTAATATATAAAAACTAGTATGTATATCATCGCACTTTGGACACGCATGCTGATTGCCGATTTACCGTTGCTGCTGTACGCCTGGGCGCCTGGCAGTTCTTTTTTTTTTTTTTTTTTGAGATGAGGCATATAGCCTGTATTTCATTAAGCAGAAGAGAATGGTCAATAGACCTACACATAGTTACAAAAGGATTCGCGGGTAAGCCCTGGATTACCAACAAAGTCCTCAACACAGATGAAAAGCAAGAACATGAGGGTGGGGGACCCTCCACCTAACAACCCAGCAACTAAGCCTAATACAAATTATCCCAACACATTGGTAGCCAGCAGTGATGGAGCCATACATGATAACAGCGGCAAAGCATCCGCTAGAGCTTCCGACGGCAAAGCATCCGTCCAAGCAACCACAGCAACCTTGGCAGCAAAGCATTTGCCGGAAATGACAGCGACCTCGACGGCGAAATCCGCCGGAAACACCTTGGCGGCAAAGCTTCGGCCGAAAAGACCATGAACGCGGCACAACACCGAGTATTCCTCCGAGTCATTGAGGGCCACACTGCCCTCAGGACCACGGGCGAGGAGGATCTCCATGAAGACCAGGCACGCGTCGACGGTAACTCAACCTCCACAACACGGGCAGCAAAAGCATCTGCCCAAGCACAAGACCATCAACGCGGCGAAGCATCCGTAGATGGGGCCAACACGCTCCCAGCAGCAAAGCATCTGCATGAGAGATGGCCTGACACGCGCCTGGCAGAGTTCTGTTCTTCAGAGTTTATTCAGAGACGAACGAACAACGATTAAATTCTTGAAAACTAAACACAGCTACGATAAATTCTAGAAAACTAAACACTGCTCGGCCTGAGCCACCGATAGATTTCGCAGTAACTGCAAGTGACCCACGCCATGATGGGGCCTGTTCGTCGTGTGTCCGTATCACTGGCGATTGTGCGCCGACGATAGAGGTCGCCGCCCGGCCAGACCGGGGATTGGATTGGTTAGGTACGTACAGTAGGTTAGGTCAGATGATTCATGGCGTCGAATAGTCACCGTGTCCGGCTACCACTGCGCATGCGTGATGCATGCGTCAGCGTCGGCGACAGCGAGAGCCATGGAATAAATACGGATCTCGATCATCTGACAAGGTACACACCAGTACTCGCAGGCCTGGGACTCGTTCAGTTCGGTGAATCGGGGAGAAAAACACTGTATCAGAATTCCTGTAGCATTTCGTTTGTATTTGGTAAAAATTATCTAAATTTTGACTAACTAGTCTTAAAATGTTCATCTCGCAAAGTACAACAAAACTGTGCAATTAGTTTTTGATTTCATCAACATTTAGTACTCCATGCATTTGCCGACATTTTGATGTGACAGGAAATCTTCTTTTTACATAGTGAAATTTGGGGAGAATCGAGGAAACTAAACAAGGGCCTGGTTTAGATTGGGGTCAAAAAATTTTATCGCACTGCAGCACTTTCGTTTGTATTTGATAATTATTATCCAATTATAGTCTAACTAGAATCAAAAGATTCGTCTCCTAAATTACAGACAAACTATATAATTAATTATTTATTTTACCTATATTTATTGCTTCATGCATATATGTAAATATTCGATGGGACATAGAGAAAGTGAAAAAATTTGGAATCTAAACTAGGCCCTACTGTATGTCAAAACAAGATCGGAGTGGCCTGGCTATGGATCGGCAAACGTCAGTACCTGCACCAGTCGTTGCCATGTGCCACGCCATGCATGCGATGCAACGAGAGCGAGAGAGAGACACGGAGGCATGGAATTGAAAGGTGGCCGGGACGAACATGGGCGTCGTCATGGTTTTCATGGTGGGTGAGAAGATCAATGCGTTCCGCACACAACCGACGAGACCCAGCTTCAGTTTTGAATAAATTTGGTATCCATATCAATGAGCCCCGGGGATATTTGGTGGATATACAGCACTTGTTTAGTTCCCTCAATTCTCCCTAAATTTCACTATGCAAAAAGAAGATTCCCCGTCACATTAAAATGTCGGCAAATGCATAGAGTACTAAATGTTGATGAAATCAAAAACTAATTGCACAGTTTTGTTGTACTTTGCGAGACGAACATTTTAAGCCTAGTTAGTCAAAATTTGGATAATTTTTACCAAATACAAACGAAATGCTACATGAATTCTGATACAGTATTTTTCTCCCCAATTCACCGAACTAAACGAGACCATAGTCACATTTTACCACGCTTCACCTTAGACGAGTTTGACTAAGTTATCAAGTGTTTGGCTAAGCTCAAGTATAATTTTTTTAGCGGAAGGCCTAGCTTCCAATCGGGATGCGGTGTTCAGACGCGGCTCCCACACCCGCATCCCGCATCCCGCCCAGCACAGGAAAATCCACGTTCGCATCTCGCCCAATGTCGACGTCCACATGCCGCCTAGTGCCAGCACCCACGCCCGTCGCAGGACCCGCGTCCCCGCTCCCACCCTGCACCCACATGGGAGAAATCCACATGGGTTGACCCACGGCTACGCCCCAGCAGCAGCGACAGGCGGCTGCGGCAAGCCGCTTTTCGCCAGCCATTGGTGGCATGCAACATTCCGACCTACTTTTGAAACATTCCGATGGAACATTTGCAAGATACGTCTGAAACAGATGAAACATACGTGTATAGGCATAGCAACATATGCAACATCCCGAACTAATTTTGCAACGTCCAGATAAAACATTTGCAACATAAGTATGAAACATATGAAACACTTAAATATACGCTTGAAACATGCGGGTAGAGCTATAGCAACATTTGCAACATCTAAATGGAAGTATGGAACACTTAAAACATACGTCTGAAATACCTGAAACATAGGCTTGCAACATACGTATATTGTAACTGCAACATATGCAACATTGCAGATCTACTTTTGCAACATCCCAATAAACACTTAAAACATAAGTCTGAAACGCCTGAAACACTTGAAACACAGCGTCGCCGGCGACCACGGCCTATCTGGTAGGGAACTGCGGTAGCCAGTAAGCCTGGACATTCGGTTCCTCGGTTCAGTTCCTCGGTTATCGATGAAATTCAGTCCTAGAAAATAGGAACCGATCGGTTCCAAAAAAAAATTTAAGAATCGAGTATTTCGGTTTTCGGTTATTTCGGTTCGGTTCCAGTTCTAACCGAACTAACCAAATTTTTTCGAGCAGAGCTTAATACAACCAAAAAAAGTATAGGTTTTAAAGCAAATTTAAGCAACACTACCTCTATTTCAGATAATAATAATTGATAAGAGAACAATAGCAATATAGTAACACAAATATATAGCAATTCAATATGAGACATCACAAATAAATCGAACATAGTATTATAAAATATAAGTAAGTGAATTATAATTTATGTATTTCGGTTAATTCGGTTCTCTAAGAGTAGGAACCGAAATTTGCTCGGTTCGTTCGGTTCCTCTCAATCTGGAACCGAATAAGGAACCAAATTTTTCGGTTCCGATTATTTCGGTTTCGGTTCCGATTATTTCGGTTCGGTTAAAAATGCCCCGGCTTAGTTGCCAGCAAGCTTGAGTTTGGGGGACGTCGACAGCTGCCCAGTGTATACCCAGGCGCAGGCACAGGCCTCTCATTCCTGCCGCGGTATCTTCGACCGACTGCGGTGCACACCATGGCCGCGACGGCGCGAGGTGAATGGTGGCGCGGCGCAGGGCGTGGAGGAGTGCGAGATGGGGCCGGGTGCGTCGCACCCACGTTGGAGAAGGCCGCCGGGCTGGAGAAGGCGAGCCAGAGAAGGCCGCTGGGCTACAGAAGGTGCAAATTAGTGGATGGGGGCGGCGGTCGCGTGCACGCGGTGGGTGAGCGGCGTTCGCATGCGTGCGGCGGCGGGGAAAGAAAAATGCCGTTGCCGTGAAATACTTAAGGGGCTGCGGAGGAGGCCGGTTGGGCCGGATGGCTACGCAAGCCTGTGAGCAGGGAATTCCGGAACTATATGCCTGGACGGACATTCTGTTTTTTTTAGCCTCTACATCTCATAGAATAAAAAGGTGTTGCAAGATTCTATAGACATGATAAAATGTGGCATCAAATTTTCGAACCACATTTTTTGTAACTTGTCACATTTAACTAAAGTCACATTTAACTAAAGTCAGTTATATGGCAAATTATGGCTAGGATTAGGAACCAAACAACCCGTAAACTTCAGTTTTACTATCTATATCAACGGGTAGTAACCTAAATTCTGCCTCCATTCTCATCATCAGTCCTAAAAAGAATCTAATTCTAGGCCTACTCAAAGTAAAAATTATTTTAACCTTAACTAAATATATAGAAAATATTATTAACATGGCAAAATAGATATATCATAAAAAAATATTTATATGTGATTCATCTAAAAAGATACAAAAGTTGTAATTCTGGGCCTGGTCAAAGTTAAATTATTTTAAATTTAACTAAATTTATATAAAAAAATATCAACATAAATGGCTCCAAATAAATATACTATAAACATATATTTCATGGCGACCCATCCTAAGAAAAAAAACCCACAAATGATACCATTCTAGGCCTGGTCAAGTCAAATTATTTTAAATTTGATTAAGCTTATAGAAAATATTATCAACATGAATGACTCCAAACAGGTATGCTATAAAAATATACTTCATGACAAATCTAATAATACTCTTTTAGTACGATAAATATTAGTATATTTTATAGAATTTAGTTAAATTTCAAAACATTTGATACAACACTATTAGAATTGCATGCTTTATGAGGAGGGACAGGGAGTATATAAGTACATACTAGGAACAGTCAAATCAGCAATACTGGGAACAACTGATAATAGTGAGACGAAATCAGTGATTTCACTATACCAGCGGTCAATTAACAACAGTAGATGCAGTGGCCGTCAAAAACAGTACATACACATACAAAACATACATACACCTCACAGCATCAGTTAAATAAGCCTCACAGCATCAGTTAAATAAGTTACTCCTCCTTTTGGCTTATTATTATTTGATATGTATATATGCACTAGGGTTAATTCCAGCACTGGAAGACATATTACTTGCTTTTCAGGTGGAAAGGATTCGAGCTTTCCACAGAGCATCATCAGAAGAACAGCGACGAGCTATCGACTTGAGTCCACACCTTGACACCATTGAGGGCATTCAAAGACGCTGGGGAGGAGCTTCCGCGCCTCTCCTACTTCTTTTACACCATTGAGGGGGAATGGATGATCTTGGCCGGTACAAGTACATATATAACACATTCGACACAAGGAAAGAAAACCTCCTTCAGTCAGGGGCGTAGCCTCCTCTCCACCAGGCACTTTATAGTCACGTGGGTGCAAGCGTGTTGCTGCGCAGGCCGGTGCTGGCACCACCGCCTCGCAGGGAAAGAGTGGGACCTCGGTGCGTGCTCGCCTTGCTTACAAGGCTGGAATCAAGGAACACTACTATGACTGTTATGTCGTCGTGGAAGTGGCGGCGAACACCGCGATCGATCTTCTTGAGGTCCGAGTACCTCATCTCTCTTTTCTTGGCTGCCTCTTGCAGTGCCGCTCTTATCAGCCTCCTAGCACAGCCCTGGAAGATCAAACAGAGATGAGAAGCATTAGACACTGCAGTTAGCAGCAAGCTACCTCCTAATATCTTAACTCGTCTTCTATTTGTCTAGAGCAGCTAGCCGTACATGTATCAATGTTTTCTTACTAACTCCAGTCAGATATAGTTAATGTTTTGGACAGAAATATATATTTAACTACATGCAGGTCAAAATAGATGTCCAAAACGTCTTTTAATTTCGATCAGTGGGAGTACAAAAGAAAATACTGAAAAAAGAAAACTCATTCTGTGATAGAGTGATCAGTTAGGAGTTGAGAAAACATCATTGTTTGGAGAGATTTCTAATAACATTTAAGCATAGATAAGCATGCTCCCTTGGTCAAACAAGGTAAAAGAGGCCAGGATGCTAAGCTCCTGGGAGCTATCGGTCCAACTCCATGTCAATTTGACAATCACAATTCTACAGCAGTGGTTCTGTTCTCTACCTTGCCAGAACTGCATTATTATATTCCAAACATTTGACCCTTCTAGTTTGTTTATACATATTTCAAAACAAACACGATGGTGCACAAGCACAGTGCCCAAGGGTTATATTTCTGTTACTAGGAAATCAATGATTTTGCAAAAGAAAATCTCCTTGTTTTCTTAAACAATACAACTAGTTGCATAACAAAAGTCAGCTATGCAATAGGCAAATTCATCATATGATCTTAATCACATAGTCCATGTCCCATTAACAGAAGCTTGTAGTGATCGTGAGTATCCTTCAATTTGTTCATTCGTTGGAATGTAAATACAATAATTCAAAGTAATACGAAATACAACAGGGGGGGGGGGGGGGGGGGGGGGGGTTGGCCTTGGTGAATAACTTACACTGCAGGGGCTACTGTGAACAATATCAACAGCCTCTTGGTTGGTTAAGTGCTCCCAAAGTCCATCAGATGCAAATATGAGAAACTGGTCGTGTGGTTGTAGTGGCTGCACACTGATTGATGGTTCTGAACTTAATATCGGCTTGTTAAATGGTTCACGGAGGCGGAATTTCGCATATAGGGGTTCCCTGTTGAACTCTTGCTTTTTGAGATAAGCATCACCAATTGATCTACAAACCTGCAATGTATGATAGAGAAAACTCAATAAATTGATATACATGTGACAATTTACGAAGTATTGCCAAATTTTTAGTTGTTACTCATAGAATAAAAAGAATCAGAAACTTAAACATTTTAGCATAGCAAGCCAGTTGGGTATAATACAGTATACACAGGGATCAAAATATGTTCAGTAATAAAAGTTAAGCTGATTGGCGAATAAACACATATGAACATGTTATTCACCAAATAATACTTTACCAGTAAGAGTAACTAATGAGAAAGAGCTTAATGCTATTATATGCTTCAGCAATTTGTATGGAAAAAAATAAAACCCACACACATCCAATTCTTAAGCTTTTGTAGAACAAAATAAAGTGGTTCAAACATATGCGCTCAATCCAAAATAATAACAAAATTGCTCAACTAAATACTCTCAACATGCCCACAGATCCAGTTCCAAGAATTTCTGGAGCTAGCGATGACCAGTTCTAAAAAATCCTTGGAGCTGGAGCTGTACCAAACAGTGCCATGAGATGACAATTCTAACAAAATTCTGAAAGCTACAAATGGTTCTCAGATATGGAATACACACCTGAATGAGTCCTTTTACACGCCAAACATTGTGCTTGAGAACAACAATGTGCCTATCTTCTGGGTGCATTGACTGCAGTTCTTTTCTCACTGACTCAATACTTACATTATGCTCTGCTGACAGTTGGACAGCCAAAACATCTCCAGTGGCCTTAACATGTCTTCCTAAAACAACACGGGAATCCCCAACATTGGCAACATAAAGCATGCCACCACAAATTACACCGACCAGGCAGCATGAGCCGACAGCTGCTATCTGAGGCTTTACAGGCCATTGTTTGGTAACAACAGAGAAGAATCCATCTTCTGTAGCTTCATATGCCTTCTTCAGTACATCAGCAGACATTGCATTCTGCTCAGATGCAAACCCTGAATGGAAGCCATGAAAGAATGGATTGATCACTGGACTGCTCCTTTATGTGCAAACTCAAAGCCAAATGCAGATATAGTATTAAGAAATGGGAATAATGCTACTGTGCAGCATAGTTCTCAAGGCGTCGCCTAGGCGTCCAGGCGCTCCCCTATCGCCTTGCAGAATGGGCGCCTAGGCGGGCAAGGCGGGCGCCTAGGCGAGCAAGGCAGGCGCCTAGGCGTCTAGGCGGTGGTACATCGCCGTGCCTCGCCTTTACGCCTTAAGAACTATGCTGTCCAGTATTAAAGGTTAGCAAGTTACTTTTCAGATTCTGGAAGAGATGATCATTGATATAGCAGGCCGTCTCTGGACCACCATGTCCATCGTAAACGCCAACGAAAGTGCCATATGGTCCAGAATCTAGAAAACTCAGTGGGCCCGACTCGATCTGACACTGGTCCTCAAGTAAGTTATTGGCCTGAACAACAGCCATGGAGAACTCCCCATTGACATGCTGCCCGGCGTCCTTGTACCATAGAAGTCCATCCTGCCTACCGGTAACATCTGAGCCTGTTCGGGCATGCCGGTTCGATGGTCGCCAGCACGCCCGCAACAAGTTCATTAATGTCACTAGCATCCCTCATCAGTCATCTCTTGCACATATGCCTTCGAGCCCGCTTCATCTGTAGTCCAAGAAAACCGCAGTTGGATTTGTCAGCGCGCCAACAGTTTTCTTCCCTGTGTCCTGTAACAAAAACAACTAGAAATGAGCCAAACACAGCTATGGCTTATGAACGTTGGTGAGAACTGAGAATTCCATTGACTTTCGGTCTGAAAGCACAGATTCATGATAGGTGGATAACGTGTTTACTATTTCTTTTCTTTCATATCAGTTAGCAAATAACATTACAGGTATCATATCAATGTTGCCATAACTGTTCTCTAAACCCCTTAGACCCCAGGAATCTCCTTCTTAATAACAGTAGAGTAGAAGTGCAAATAATCATGACATCTCCTTCCAACAATTGTGCAAAGCTAGCACTGGACTTAAAAATACTGAGAATCCAATGAGAAATGCAGAATTTTGTAGGACTCCTTCCACTTCCACCAGATAAGCAGAAGAAAATATATCTAGTCTAGGCATGTAAATGACAATCAAAGCCAATCCCCCAGGAACTATAATTACGCAAAGCCTCCTCCCCTCGCCAGGTTAAGGTCTCTCTGGGTCCTTAGCCTTATTCCTTCGCGACGCGGATGAACTGCATCATCAAAGAGGAAACGAAAGATAAAATTGGACACCGCAACTCACACATTAATTTCGCCGAAAAGTCTCCACCCCTCCTCCTCTGAAACGCTCACGCGCTTCCCGCACATGACAGGCACCCCGTCAATTGGAGAAACAAGACATGATTTTTCTTAGCCCACGAACGAAAAAACACAAGATTGGAACGATACCACGGCACGCAAGCACCGAACGGCGAACACTATAGGACAAACCCGCGGATTCGGATCAGGACGGTGCCTGTCCACGATCCTGAGGGCTGGGGCACGCGGCTCCAACCTCGAAGGGGGGGGGGGGGGGGGGGGCAGCGGGAGGAAGGAGGGGGAAAATCGCACCTTTGCGTGGGCGGGGCGCCCAATTGGCGGGCTCGAATTGGGATTCAGCGAGCAGGGGCGAGGGGCCTCGATCAGGTCGCTCGATTTGGGCGTCGCCACGCTGCTGCTCCTCCTCTCCTCTCTGTCTCCCTCTCCTTCTGGTCTGGACGAAGGGGGAGAGAGAAAATAGAAGAGGAAAAGGGGAAAAGGAACCGGAGCAGAGCAGCCGCGAAACGGGTCGGGTGGCGCGCTCTCGCCCGGCCCGGCCCGGCCCGACCCACACGAGGCGACGCGGTGAAATGAAGGTGGGGGAGCAGAGCACGGGAGGGGAAACTTGGGTGGGGCGCGCGAGCGCGACCGGCCGGAGTCGGGGACGACGGGCGGCGAGGGGTAGCTGAACCGACGGCGGCGAGGGGATCACCGGACCGGCGGACGGCGGTGGGGATCCGCGGCCGCGAGTGGCGCGAAGCGAAGGCGTGGTGTGGGCCGTTGCAACAGACACGCTAGATGATGACGCGTGCTGTGGGTAGACAAGTAAAAAAAAGCCGAGAAATTTGAGAGAAACAACCCTGGGAAAAATATTAATTGCATAGCAGTCCCTGTGAAAACCTCCGTGCTGAAAAATATCAGGCACTGCCCGTTTCGTTCGTCCGTTCGTTCAGAGTTCAGACTATAAAATTCGTCAGAATCGATGCCGAATTCACCTCGCGAAACCGCCAGAAGATTCTTCCCCAGTCTCGGTTTTATCTCCGATGCCATTGAAATTTTTAAAAAGAAAGAGAGCAAGAAATCGTTATGTGAATGAATGATCATCTGATTTGTCAATGCGTTCACATGTGGATACAGTTAGTTGGTCACACTTGGGAGATGGCTGATGGCTCTGCCTGCCCTGGCAGCGGCAACAGCTTCACCTACCTGTCCACCAAGGTCGTCATCGGCATCTGCTGCCGGCTCCGTCGAAAAGCCACGAGCTTGGCAAAGATCACGGTCACGTTTTTGACAAAAAAGTTGTTGCCTGCAACTGATCAGGCCACAGACTCTTGGACCCATATCTGACTGAATATTCATTTGTGCGTTCTTAACTGGACAGAACTCTGAATATTTGCTTCTGAACTCTGAAAATTCAGCAGCTGGTATGAGACGACGACGGCAGGGACGAAGCCAGAAAAAAATTTAGGGGGGGCTAAACAAAAGTGCTACAGTGACTTGGCTCTACTTTAATCCCTCGTAATAGAAAAAGTATAATAGCTTGAAGTAGTCTTATATTTAAAACGTCAATTAACAATGAAATTCACAAAATACATCTAAAAAATAAATGTCTTAGCCCACCCTACCTTATACATCTGCGTCTAAAATTGGAAGAAGAGCACTAGAAGTTCCACTAGCTTAGCAGCAGTAGGGGGGGCTGGAGCCCCCCAGCCCCCCGCTGGCTTCGTCCATGGACGACGGCCTGGTATGCCAACAGTGTGGTACCGCTGGTCTCCATCTCTTTTACTACCTCTGTCGCAAATTATAAGTCATTTTAGATTTGTTTTAAATCAAATTTATCTAATTTTAACAAAGTTTTTTTAAAAAAATATATTAACACCTTATATAATTTTTAAAAATACATTGTCAAAATATAGTTTGATGTTGTAGAGATTTGCATATTTTTCTATAAATTTAATCAAGCTAAAGATGTTTGCTGATAATTTGGGATGGATGAAGTACTTATCTTTGCCAAACACAACGTAAGCATGCCGAGCTGTCAACGTCCATATTTTTGCACTGCTTCTATATTGAAGCATAGATAACAACATGAAGAAAAATGTGGTGCTAGAGTACGAAGAGCCTGCACCAGCAAACACCCAACCGGCCGGCACCTTTTGTATGTATCCACTGTACACATAATGCACCAGTCCTTGCTTCACTGCATGGCTTTCATTCAGGTGTTCACACTGACCATGACTAGATCATGTCAAGGCAGATGATCAGCACTGACCAATTTATTAGAGTGAGAGGGTGTTAATAATAGCCTATCAATATAGTACATATCTCATTGATTAGTGATAGGGCAAGGTGGGTGGTAAAACAAGCCAATTATGTTCTGAAAAGTGAAAACAAAATGAGATTGAGCTGGACTTCGAGCTAAAATAGGATGATTAATCCTATTGTTGGAATATGAGTGAACTCTCACATGTTTATAAACTTTACAAATGAATTGGCTGGTGTACGCAGCTCAATATCTAACCCGTCACTCGAGTTATAATGAAACATGCTTTTTGCGCCTGATGCTTGAGTTGCGTGCTTTTGTTTTTATTCTTTTACCATCTTAATGAAACATGCGTCAATGGATGTGTTCTCAGAAAAAAAACTGAGCACAACTTTACTTAGTCCGATAATTCATAATCCAGTTATATTGCAATCCAAGCACAACTTTATGCTATGCTTAACTAGAATTGCATGCCATATCTTCGTGGCATGTTACCATCCAACGAAATGTGTTCACTTATTGGCCTACACAAGGTTATTCATGAATATGAATATCCTTTTCACACTTACTCTCTCTTCATGAATATTCTTTTAACACTTGCTCCCTCCATCCCTGAGATTCAATTCTACAATAGCGCTAGATCAAATAATCTAAAGTTTGACTAAATTTATGGAAAAATTATATTTGGAGTTAAATTCACGAGTGGTCCTTAAAACTTGTACAATGGTATCATTTAGGTCCCTAACCCTTTTTTATATTTGAGTACGTAAACTTGTACTGTGGTGTTACTTTGGTCCCTAACTCTTAAATTTTGATATTTGAATATCTGAACTTGTACAATAGTGTCACTAGGTCCCCGAACTCGCAGAACAACACAATTAGCATAGTCCATTAGCGTCATCTGTGTATTGATGTGCAAGTTCGGGGACCTAGATGACTCTATCGTACAAGTTGAGGGATCCAAATATAAAAATACGAGAGTTGGGGACTCGAGTGACACCGCAATACAAATTTAGGGACTCAAATATCATAAATCGAGATTCAGGGACCTAGATGACACCAATGTGTTAGCTTAGAGACCGGTAGTGAATTTTTCTCCAATATTCATTATACTCAATATGTATCATTAGATTCGTAGGGAAATATATTTTATAATATACTTCTTTGAAATCATACACGTTGATACTTTTTTTTATAAAATATAGTTAAACTTAAGATAGCTTAACTTTGACCAGACTTAGAATTGTTTTTTTTTGTACAAAGGTAGTGGCTAATTCGTGGTGTCACCAAGGCCTCTTATCTACCCGTTCTATAGAAAATCATTCTCGGTGCTTGTCCATGCAACTTCCCAGCCGAAAAAAGTATGCAAGACTTTCGTTGCCATTCTCTGCCAGTGCTGTTTAAAGAGCTAGTAGATAAAAATTAAGGGGAGTAACTATGTGCCATCTCTTCCTGTTGGGAGACCAATAATGCAATGCAAGGGTTTAGCCTTTAAAGTTTTCGGACTCGATCCAAGTTCTCATTCTGGCGAAGTTTCACGGAGAATGGCCAGCCCTGAAAAAAAAAAAACTCATGTCTACCGAACTTCGCTTTCCTTTATGCTCCAAACACTGCAGGCCATATCGATGAAGCCAGTGCTGTCAGGCTCAACAACACTACATGTGAAACAAGAATGACGTGGCTAATCCTTACAAAAGTCTTGCACACGATCGATAAATAGATACCGAAAAATATATAACTATAAGGGGAGTAACCATGTGCAGTCTTTTCTCTATAGGTACCATACCAAAGTTTGAATTTATTTTACACGTAAAGTATAATTTTTCAACCTTTAAGCTGCACATTAGTTTGCAAACAGAACATGCCGCACCCAAGCTCTAGCCTCACCAAAAGTTTGGCCAACAAAAACACTAAACTTTTGGCTATCTTTGGCACAGAAAATAAACTGCAACATACCTTAACCACCTACGATATGCCACAAGTCTGGTGATAAAGCAAACATTAGCTAATTGTAGACACATTGAGTTGTGACAAACCTATGACGCATTTTGGTCATGAACCAAACACGCTCTCAATTACCGTCTTCCATCAAAACAAGTCATTCGGTCTCAATAAGCTTGGTCGTGCCTCTCAGTGAAAACGCTCTTGATGCTATTATGTGGTTTTTATATAGGAGTCTTGCACAGGATTCTTTTTTACGAAACACAACATAGACATGTTCTGGTCATCAACCAAACACTCCCTTAATTGTTATCTTCCATCACAAGTCCAGAAAAAATCGGCCTCGTTTTCGCCCTGATGCTTCTTTGTGCCGCTCACTGAAACATCATTTTTATTTTGGATGGTATTACATATTGTTTTTTGAACTAGGGAGCTTTGCTCCTCATTCCCATGCACTGTGCACGTAAATACGGTGGGAGGCAGGATCGAACCCGGGTGGCTGAGCTACGGATGCGTGCTGGTATTACATATGAGTCTCACACAAGAATTTTTGTTATGAAACATATTATAGACGTGGACACATGACTAAAAAATCAAGGGGAAGTAACCAAGCTGTGCAGTCGTCCTTTCTCTACGAAGTTTGTACCAAAGTTTGGATTTTTGTTTTGGGTGGTTGAGTAACAAGTCTTCACTCTGATGTAGCATCCGGAGAATTGTCGTCGTCTATCAGAGCAAGTGCAGACAAATTGGGCTCGTTTTTACCCCGTAGCTTGGTTGTTCCTCTCAGTGACAACATCCCAGTACCTTTTAGCCGAAGAAATAGATAAATAAAGACCTTGTCGTCAAAGTCGCATGCAGCATCAAGTGCAAGCATGTACGAAGGTTTAGAATGGAGGAAGAAAAACTGATGAGTGATTGTAAAGCCTTCGTGTGTAGCCAAAACACCGTTGCTGTCAGTCTGAAATCTCGGTTGTCGATCAGTTGTCACAGTCTTAGCGGGCACACAGCTACAACTATTACACTGCATTGCTCGACATTGCAAGTGACGGGCAATAATTCATCATATGTTTATGTCGAGCAAGAACAATGTATGTGTCATGATATTCAAACTTTGTGATCTTTGATGGACAATTTATTTACTGCTAATATGTTGATTCTGTTCTTCAAAATGATACAGTGTACGTGACACTGTTGGTGTTGTGATTGAAAGCGTTTGCTCCCTTATCGTCAAATTTTGCTGCTTGCTGACATTTGTAGGGGTTAAATAAGGAGTAATTAATTACTCACAATATAAACTAATGTATAAGCCTGAGCGATGGGATTATATTCTACCAAAATGACGTGGAATGATGAGTTTATTATTGTTATAACTCATGGTTACTACGTGATGGGTCTAGAACTCTTTTTATGGTTACCAAGATGATTTATGATTCCTTAGCTTAAGAAAAAGATGATTTACGATTCCTTAGCTTGATCACAATGACGACACCGCCTCTCTGGACAATGGAGCCCTCTTCTTGCCAGTCCATAGGCTGTCCAACACCCGTCATGACTCATGAGCTACCAACCACAGGAATAATTTACACTTGCTAGGAGCCCAATACCTCCAAATCCTAAGGTAAGTCTGAAAGGACAAAGGAGTGCATCCCTTGAAAGAAATTCATATATACGGACCTTGCCAAATACTGGTCATTCGAAGGCGGCAAGTATGGATGTTGGGAACTCCATGCTGCAAGACCACCTCCCTGATGATGTCCGAGAGAATAAGCTATTTTGATTTTACTCCCATGCTCATGGCGCCCCTGAATGTGAGAAACCCATGAGTGACTTGTGAAGGCATTCTGAACTGTCCTTTTATTAGCTATTCTTTTCAAAACCAATATTGCACAAACTTCGGGTGCAAGGTCAACAATCCTTTGGCCAAGCAACCATCCATCAATCCAAAAAAGGGCGTTTCTTCCTCCGCATCCCTAACCTCAGTCAAGATTGCCATAGGGAAAAAAGCCTGAGTGCAGCGGTGGACCTGAATCTGAAAGGCAACCCAAGCCGACTAGGCATCTAGGGTCATTGTATTCTTTTGGAACCACGGTTAGCACCATAGGATTTTGGAGATTAGCAACACCGAGCCCCCAAATTCTTTGGGAATGCATACTTTAGTCCAAACTACACAACAATGACTACCTTCCACATCCCTCCCTTCTTCAAAGAAAGACATCCGTGGTTTAGACCCTGCTTGGATCCCTTAGTCTAAAGTTTAGGCACTAAACTTTTAGACCACTTTAGCTCTTAAGCCTCCAAACATATGGCCTAAAGTTTAGCCAACCTCACAAGAAGACCATTATTTGTTAGATCACACAAGTTAGCCTTATTAAATGAAACTTTGGACCATGGGATCGATCCAAACAGGGGCCTTAGTAAATGAAACACAACCTGTTATATTATATAGTTCTTCAAAGAAAGACACAAGTTTGGTACTAGTTGTAAGATGATTGAAACAGTGAGCTAGTTTATAACCGGTTAACGTTATATCCTATCTGCTTTCAGAAGAGGGTGGATCGGCGGAGGATGTAGATGAGACTAAGACCAAATTATTCGAAGCTATAAGAGCTGACTCCTAGCATAGCCATCCAACACATGCTGCTGAGGGCATTGCATACATGCATGAGGCAGCTTCCGTGATGGTTCTCTGCACGGCAAGGCACGTAACGTACGGAGGTTACGTTGCAGTACTCCAGTCTCCAGGAATCTGGCGATCCGATCACGCATGCTTGTCCCCTGCTGCAAATCCTTCGCCTCATCTCCACCAGTCCTCACTTGAAGCTAGGTGCATGCATGCTGTCACTTAGAGGAACTACCTACTCCTATCCTATCTATTAGTATTATTCAGTAACTCATCAGGCCAATAATGCCCATCAGTCTAAATCTGTCGGCGATACGGGACAATTGCGACTAAACAACAACAAACGCGTGCGTGCATACGTGCTTCCGTTGCATTGCTGTCATTTCCCATATATCAGCGATAGAGATTGCTTTTCAGTTGAGAGTTGAGAGAGACCCTTTTTTCGGCTGGCTTCTGCGTGGATATATATACTCCATGTATGCTTGTACTTGGACTACAACTTTGGCCCATGTGATATTGGAAAGATGCATTGGGCCTTATTTTGATTTTGGGGCTCTTTTATATGGGTAAAGCGAAAAGACTTGGTCTGTCCACATAGACTAACTGGTCTTTTCTTCCAAAGTCCAAACAGAAACAAAAAGAGGGCACCAGCGGCAGTACAAACGATTCATAACTAGGAGTGCTACTTCCAGACACCTACAATAAATTCAGGAAAATATGAACGTTTACATAGTCGAGGACTTTGAACCTAGATGAACAAGTTCCACCACAAGAAACTTAACCATAGTGTCCAACAACAAATCATCCACGATTTTATAATGGTACTCAGCCAATTCAAAATTTAGGGGTTTGGACCAACCAATACCACACAAGTTTGATATGCCATATTAAATAAAAAGGTTAATTTTTATAATGAATATGATAATATTAATCAATATAAATCTTTAATCATTCATGATCAAGTTAATTTTTAACATAAGACAAGCTTAGATGAACCTGTATTTGTGATAAGGGCACTAAAAATGCTTACCTAACCCCCCTTCTCTCTTTCTCCATTGTCATCAAGAAAGAAATACCGGGAAATGGAGAGAGTTTGGCACCTGAGGCTATGATCATACATGCCTAGGGATGGCAATGGGTAAATCCCCATCGACTATTGACACCCCATACTCCTCCCCACCAGAATAACCTAATACCACAAAAATCCCCATGCCCGGCTACAGGTGGCGAATTTTCCCTAGACCCATACCTAGCTAGGTAGACTAGACCCAGCGGGTCAGCAATATCCGCCAATAGTGGAAGGGTGTGGGAGTTTCTCTCGTGAGCGGTAGGTAGTGGCATGTGGTTGGGCGGCTAGAAAGAAGGCGTGAACTATAGGTGGTAGGCCGGTGGCATGAGGGAGGGGTGAGGGATTGGCCGATTGGGAGGGGAGGGGTTTAATACTTAGGTTTTCTAGTTATTTGGGCTAGGCTACTTTGATTTGGGGCCAAGGGAGGTGTAATGTCTATGTGGGTTAACGAGTACGGGGATTGCTAGAACATTCAGGGCTACAAAGCTACATCAAATCAGCTATTGGCATTCTTGCAGATGATTATTCATTTCAGGAATATTCAATTCAAATGGAAGTCTCGGACTCAAGATGAATTCATTTTTCCGGCAATGTTTCTCTCTTTTCTCTAAAGGCTCTTCAAATCGCTCCATTATTTTGAGAATATACAAGGCTCAAGCTCGGCTACAACAAAGCGACATGATTTTCATCTTCACATACCGGAACATGTTCTCATCTTCTCAATGCAACCGGTATTCATCTCCAAAATACTCCAGCTTGGTTTTTGCTCTTCATATCGTGTCGACGCAAGCTATAGCTAGCAAAACATCTTCACCGGTGAAGAGCTATTGTTTTTCATCATGGATCTCTAAAGGGTCTCCATTTTCGCATACGTGCAACGTACAAACGTCCCTCCGGCTGGTTTTCACAGAGTGACTTGATGATTGGTTTTCATTTGATTGTCCATTTTTTTCTCTTGGAGGACAGGTATCCATTCATTTCGGTTTTCTAGCATAGGTGGGTATTCTGGAGCATTGGCTTTCCCACGGAGGGTTTTCTAGCAGAGGGTGATTCGAGCGAAGTAGCTCTAAAGTCACCCTAGTTTTCTATTGGTCAAGCCAAGCATTACCAGTACAAAGTACAAACACATAGCTTTTTGGAGCATGGATTCCTCCTGGCCTCGCTTGTGAGCCAAATGCCAAGCATCCAGAACACATCGGCCTCAGCATATTTTTTTCTCGATCATGTAAAAGGTTTATGTGTCTTTGTATTAAGATAGAGAAAATGTTCGTTACAACATGCCTTAGCAGCGCCCTAGGGGTCAATAAAGTTTTATATGGACGCTCAGACCCTCTCTAGTGTACTGAAAGCTAGGCCATTACACGCCACATCTTCGTGGCACGTTACCATCCAACAAAATGTGTTGACTTATTGGTCTACACATGGTTATTCATGATTATTCTTTTCACACTTACTCTCTCTTCATGAAAATTCTTCACACTTGCTCCCTCCGTCCGAGAAGATTCAATTCTACAATAGCGCTAGATCAAATAATCTAAAGTTCGACCAAATTTATATATACATATATCAATATTTGGAGTTAAATCCACATAACGACCCTTAAAACTTGTACAATGATATCATTTAGGTCCCTAACTCTTTTTTATATTTGAGTATGTAAACTTGTACTGTGGTGTTACTTTGGTCCCTAACCCTTAAATTTTGATATTTGAATCTTTGAACTTGTACAATAGTGTCACTAGGTCCCCGAACTTGCAGAACAACACACAATTAGCATACCCTGTTAGCGTCATCTGTGTACTGACATGCAAGTTCGGGGACCTAGATGATTCTATCGTACAAGTTTGGGGAACGAGAGTTGGGGACTCGAGTGACACCGCAATACAAATTTAGGGACTCAAATATCACAAATTGAGATTTAGGGACCTAGATGACACCAATGTGGAAACTTAGAGACAACTAGTGAATTTTGCTCCAATGTTTATTATTCTCAGTATATATCATTAGATTCATAGGAATATATGTTTTCATAGTATAATTCTTTAAAATCATACATGTTGATACTATTTCTTATAAAATATAGTTAAGATAGCTTAACTTTGGTCAGACTTAGAATTGTTTTTCTTACAAAGGTATAGTAGCTAATTGGTGATTTGACCGAGCCTCTTGTTTACTCGTTCTATAGAAAGTCATTCCTGGTGCCTTATCCATGCAATCTCCCAGCCTAAAAAAAGTATGCAAGACTTGTGTGGCCATCTCTGTGCAATTAACTGCATCGTGATTAGGAACCAGCCGCCAGTCACAAGTCATCCGCTCATCCCAGCCGCAAAGAACGAATCAAGTAATCAGCTAGCGTATGCATGCAGCGACGCTTGGTAGTTTTGGCTCATGCATGCATGCAGCATGCGCCTGGTGGAGCATACTAGGTTGTGGAGTAATCACCAGGCTGTTTGATATTCCATTCCACCTCCGATTACGGCCAAAGTGAAAAACGCTTGGGCGCTGGGTACACAGGAATGGAAAGATCAGTGTAAAAGCATTGCCCCCCTGCGACCATCGAGATGGGGATTGCCGCCGTGGCTCCATGGCACGATGGAATTTTACATTAGTGCGGCAGTGCTAGAGATAATATAATTTATTGTCCACTTCTTTTTCATTAGGGAGAAATTAAAAAACATGGCTTTACATATTCTGGAACTAAGCGTGACTCTTGGCTTGCCTGAAGTTACTGCCCACACCTTCTATAAGTAGAAATTAACTAGCGCATATCTTAAACTTCATTCATCATCCTAAGTTTTACTCTTACTCGAGCACATGTCACCACCACCATCCATGACATTCTCCCGCATGTCCCTGGTCGCGCTCGCCTGTCTAGCGCTGTTCGCCGCGTCGACGGCCGCGCACTGGGCGCCGACGGCTTTTGCCCCATCGACATCGCCCTTGGTTCAGGGCCTGCCTGCACTGGCGGAGCGGCTGGAGGGTGCGGAGGCGCAGCAGTGCTGGGAGGCGCTGGTAGAGGTCAAGTCGTGCACTGGTGAGATCATCATCCTCTTCATCAAGGGCAAGGCGTTCCTGGGGCCTGGGTGCTGCTGAGCCATCCGTGTCATCGAGCAGAGCTGCTGGGCCGCCGACTCCATGCTGTCCATCATCGGTTTCACCCCGCAGGAAGGGGACATGCTCAAGGGGTACTGTGACGCGGGCGACGACGACAACGCCGACGGCGGTGGGCAGAGCGGCTCGCCGCCGCCGCGCGGTGCTGCTGCCCGCGAGAGCTTGGCCGCCGTGGCGGGTAGGAAGAGCTCGATACACCGTTAGATGGTGGTATCAGGATGTGGTTCGTTTCCACGTCCAATCTTGCTGGCTTTGTAGGATGTGGTTCGTTTCCACGTCCAATCTTGCTGGCTTTGTACATGCTACACCAAATAAACTGTCTCGAGAAAATTTGGCTTTGCCGAGATAAATAATACCAGTGATATATAAGAAAAACATCAGAATGTTTTCCTTGAACTTGGTATATCGTTTTTTTAAGAAAAACATCAGGTCACGCTGGCGCGTCCCAGCTTGTTCCTTGAATTTGCATTGAAACTCAAAAGTGCAAATGCTCTGACGATTCAGTTCTGGGCCTTGTGTGTGGGTTGCCATTCCTCCGTCCGACCGTTCGTGGTCACCGAATTCGCAGCCGCGTACCACACCACATGTCTGCGACACAGGCCGCGGCAGAAAGCACCACCACGTGAGCGGTGCGGGATCGGGACGCGCCGCAGGACGGATGGGGACGCAGGACGCTGCCGCAGTCGGCCGAGCCGCCGAGGCCAAGGAATCGTCGGGTCTCGGAGTCCCGACGCTTGAGCCTCGTGACTCCCCGCCTGCCGCCGTTTCTCCTTCTCCTCCTCGCGGACACCTGTGTTGAGTTTACTCTTTCTGTTGCGTGTGTGTGCGCGTGTGTCTATCTTCCGCATGTAGTGAGGTGAGCGCGGCGCTTCCTTCAAGTCGTGCACATGTGTGTGTGGGCGGGGCTTGGACACCCGGCAATGTCGCCCACGTCGCGTGGCTGTGGGATGGCGCAGCAGAAAGTGCGGGGCGTGGGAGGTACTGAAAAGTGCTAAGTCTTGCGTGTAATCAGGGTCAATAAATAGAAGAAAAAAACAGAAAAGCAGCAGTTCATTGCACTGCACCAATTCTCTGTCCACTGAGTTCATCGTCCATCGAGCGTTCATCGAGTTCAGAGAGAGATAGTGAGCGTTCCAGCGAGTATTGATCCTGTGCAGTTTTCAACAACCTGAAGCTGCGGTCTCACCCCTGCGGGGGAACTTCAACCTCGCGGCGCTGGCGCCGGCGCACCGCCATGCGTGCTCAGCGAGGACGGGTACGTGACGTAGGTACCCATGACGAACTACTATATAAGACCAGTGTACCAATCAGTGCTTCCCTGCGTCCATCGGGATGGGGATTGCCGCGACTTCATTTCTGGAGGGGGTGAGGCAAACCAGAGAAGGACATCACTGGCGGTTCAAAACCCCCCTTCACTGGTGGATTTTGAACCGTCATAACCAACTCGGCAGTGATAAGCTGATCACATCACTGCCGGTTATGCCAAACCGGCAGTGATAGCTCGTGTATCACTGCCGGTTCGTGTTACAAATCGGCAGTGATACTTGAGCAATCACTGCCGGTTTGTGTTACAAACCGGCACTGATAGGCTATAAAAAAACAAAAAAAAGGGAATACATGCTCGCTGGAGCATGCTCGTTGCTGCAGCCACCGCCATGTTTGCTGGCCACCGCCGCCGCTCCATCAAGCAGTTCATCCAATAAAAATTCGTGCATCACAAACAAAGGAGGAGGGATTCAACACATCACAAATCAACTCACCCACAAAACGATTCGTACATCACAAAGGAGAAGGGTTCAGCATCAAAAATTCGTGTCCCTATGCATCTTAGTCTCAACCATATACTTCAACAGGGTGTGCTGATCCCCAAGTTGTTCTAAGCGCCATTTCCCTTAAACGAGTAAAAATCACCCTCAACTTGTTCAAACCTGATCGCTTGCTCAAAATTTTCACGAAGATCCATAACAACACGGGCGTGAAGGACCATATACAGCAGACCTTTGCAACCCTCCAAGAAAAACGATTTCAAAAGATATAATGCTTGAAAAAGAAAACAAAGACTATCAGACTGAATTTACAGAAGTTTCTTTCAGATGAGCACAATGAAAACAATCGAGTGAACCGAAACCAGGACACAAGAGAAAACTGTGTATGACTTGAGGACTTTTTTATGTTGTGTAGTAAAAACACAAAGGACAACCTAAGCCAGGCCTACTTCATATGTTCTAGTAGAAACAGTTAACCACAAAATATGACAGAAGAGAACCACATATTCTACCTGCATTATGCGGACCTTGTTATTATCACGAAGAACAATCCTACTAATAGCCAGGTTTGGTACAAATCTATCAAATGATTTTTGTTAGATCATCCCTGTAATAAAATAAGAATGTGAACTCAAAAGATTGTAGAAGGATAGAACTACTTACTCGGGCAAATTCTCATATGCCGTGAGAACATTCCATACCTCTCGAACTGGTGCTTTCACAGTGATTCTAGCAAAAACACACCTATGAGCCCCCTCATGTTCCTTCATGCACACCGTATCACAGGATAAGACAAAACTTTAATGCCCTTCCCTTGATGGCTAAGAATCCACTAAGTAATGATATAAGTTTAGTAAATTACCAACATGCCATCAAATCTTCGAAGATGGATCTCATCTACCACGCAAGGCCAATCAATTCTGCATACGTTTCCATATACACCCCATTTGCTAATCAATTCAGAAGCAGGTGATGGAAGCACACTGCTAACACCAGAAGTGGGAGGTGCTTCCTTAAACTTACTAGAAGAAGTATCAATTGTCGTACTATGGAATTTATCAAGCTGAGAAGAAGTAGATGATGGCTTCAAGTCCTTAACAGAGAATTTTCTCGAACCACAACTTTGATTCTCCAGATAAATCTTTTTAGCTCTACAAGCCAAGGCACCAAGATTTACAGGAAGATCTGACCTTATAATCTTTTCAAGAAATATAGCCGGGAAGTTAAATCTTGGTATCACATTAACTTCATACAGCAAAATTGCACTAGAGGACCTGCTAGCAAACAAAAGCAAAATAGTCCATATTAGACTTAATATCCTTTTCCGCTCACTAGAAGTTGGAAACCTCTTTAAGGAATAATGAAAAGAAGAAAAATTGTTTTTAGTCTGGGGCATCATGGTGATGCAAGTATAATCTAGTGATGAAATTAAGCTGGATGTTCATAAAAAGAAAAGCAATAAATAAGGCAGTTAATAAGATGCATGTACTTATTCTTTATTGATTTACCTCCCATCCCACTTATCCTCAGAAAGAAAATGATCATCAGATGCATACCTTAGACCAGATCTTATGGACCATTTTCCTTCAAACTTCTTGAAGTCACCCTCTACCATTGAGAAATGGAGTTCTCGCCCATTAATCTAAAAGCATAATCATGAACGAATAATCAAGTAACACAATGTAACTTAATATATATAGGATAGAAAATGGTTGAGATCCATCATCATTTTTCTGATTTGTTAAATATAACTCATACAACAAAGAAATATATCAGAGAAAAACACAATAGCACAGCTCCACAGCAACGTACGGAGTCAGTGATTTCCTGGAGATCTAACACGACGTGCGCCTCAATGTGCCAGTATAACGCTCGCTGCAGGCCTCTCTGCTCCAGCCATACCCGCCCTTCATGCGGGCACGGAATCGTCCCACTGCAAGCAAGCACGAACAAAACGACCCCAATCAGACACCTTCAGAAGGCACCCATCAGCGCAATCACAGCTCAGACGCGACAAATCGAGACGAGAAAAATGCGGACATCTGGACGAGGTTGGGGATAAAGTCGGCGAGGCGCTCGTAGTCGGTGATCCGGGCAGGGGAGGAGCGAGCGGCGCGCGGAGGTGCGCGACGGGGGAGAAGTCTGCAGAGAGAGAGAGCGGAGAAATCTGGGTGCGGACTGGACGTGAGTTTAGACTTAACTATTCTGTAGTAGTGTTATCACTGCCGGTTCCAGCCACGAACCGGCAGTGAAGCTCATTATCACTGCCGGTTCCAGTCACGAACCGGCAGTGAAGCTCATTATCACTGCCGGTTCCAGCTACGAACCGGCAGTGAAGCTTCACTGCCGATTACAGCCACGAACCGGCAGTGATAATGAGCTTCACTGCCGGTTTGACCCCTACCCCAATCATTTGAATGTCTGTCAGAGTTTGAACCGGCAGTGAAGATTTATCACTGCCGGCCCAATACAATCCGGCAGTGATGGGCCGGCAGTGATGTTTGAATCTGTAGTAGTGAGGCCCGCCTCCTCGCGCCTCGCGGTTACTTCTCAGGTCCTCCTCCTGCCTGGTGGTAGATGGTCGTGGAGGCGCCCTTCTCGTGTTTCTCGAAATGCTCGTCCTGAGTCCTGAGCTTCGTTGTTGCTGAAGGAACCGCGTACTGCTTTTGTTATGTAGAACGACCGATCAGTATATGAAATTTCTCTCGGTATCAGAAAAGGGTGTCTCAAGTCTCAACACTCAATAGATATGTCCATTTGTGGCCTGTTTGGCTTTTGAAAAGCAAGTGGCCTGATCGTCTTACTTGCTGAAAATTGAACTTAAGACCTCCAAACCCATTGGGCGGCTAGGACATCCTTTAGGAGCTTGCCTTGGCAGATTTGAAATCAATCAGCTCGATTAGCTGCATTCTCATGTGTTAGTAATGTTTGTTCTAGTGAATCGCATGTGTTGTGTTTATTATACCTATGTTGAGTGTGTCCCATAACGATATCCATCTTTTGTTTCAGGTTTACAAGGTGGCTGTGAATGATTCCATACTCTGGTTCCAGGTTGGTTAAGATAGGATACTCCTTTCTGTCTGATCATGTATCGCATACGCAAGCATAGTTTCTAAATTTACAAAATCTAATATGAGAAGCTGGTTAATGACTGAAGATAGACCCTTGAATTTACTAAAACAGATTCTTTCTGGAGGGGGTGAGACTTAATTGTGAGGTATACTCCCTTGGTCTAGCTATTCCATCAGTTAAATGCAAGATGTTCAGGTTTTCTCTAGGATTTCCATTACAGGTCATTTGCCCACTTGGCACTCATGCCTGTACTTCAGCATTTAATTTCCATGCTCGCGGTGAATGAGCAAAGCATCATCCGTTGTTGCATTGCTTTATCTGGAACTATATTGAGTTTGTCTCAGCCTTTCCTGATTGTATTATAAATAGGATTTATATTATACTGCACAATTTATTTACTTCTCATTTGCTATTTTGTGTGTGTATTGATTTTATGGACACTGTTTCAATAGCAACTTCACTAGCTGTATTTGGTAAGATTTGACGAAGGATACGTTTTATCACTAGAAGATTGGCGCATTATAAGTGATACTTCACTTCATCTTTGCAATTAGCTTATTCATGTGCTAGGTGACAGTCTTTTATTAAATAATATTTGTCTCTTTGAAAAATTGTCATGCCAAGGACTAGCTTAGGACCTGTTTGATCCATGGTCTAAAGTTTAGTTAGATAAAATTAAGGGCTAAACTTTATATCACTTTAGCTCAGCTGTGTGGTCTAATGAGCTGATAGTATTTTTGTTAGGTTGGCTAAAGTTCACACTTTTTTCTTTTAGCAGTTCTCAGCTTGATTAATATCTAATTTTTCTGCAGAATTTTGTGCCTTCTTGGAGGGTACATTTTGATTGGAGCGGTTTACAGATACTATTTCCTTGGCATTCATTCTGTAGAGGTAAAGCTTGTCTTTCAAGAGTCTTCCATTTATATGCCTCATTTTTTTTAGACCAAAGGCCCATTGGCCCAGCTTATATTGAAAGCTTAGGAAGGTAACTGTTGGGGCTACCAGCTTACAAGTTCCGGCACAGACTACTAAACGTAACAACGTCCTCAAGAGCAACCCACTAAACCATCGAGTGGAGAAACTTAAAGGAAGTAAAACGAACAACACCAGATCAACAGCAACCTATACATGAACTAGGAAAGCCAAAAAGCTAGGGACAGGAAACAGCTTCAGGGGCATTCTTGTTCATCAGAAGACGCAAGTCACCAGGTTGGTAGCCCTTCCTTCATCTTCATCAGCGTTGCCTCCATCTTTGCTGCGGGCGTCCTCCTTCGATAGCTTGAGCCACTGCTTTAAGAAACCAAACACTCTGTAAGCCACCTGTTTTGGAGATTTGTCAATGGTATTTGAAAACACTAAATCATTTCTCGATTTCCACAGTGCCCACCCTACTGCTGCTACAATCCACCACATAAACTCACTACTATAGCTAGCAGCAACCTCAACACAGATATCCTGAAAGGAAGTAATAGGGGTTGGTATTCTTGGCCAGCTTAGACTATCTCTCACCCAGCACCAAGTTACCATAGCTGCAGGGCACTGAAAAAGCAAATGATCAACTGTTTCTTCTTTTTCACAATATTTACACTGTTTGGATCCATCCCATTTTCTCTTTCTTAGTTGTTGAGCAGTCTTCACCCTATCATGTCAAGCCATCCAAAGAAATATTTGAACTTCCAAAGGAATTTTCGCCTGACAAATCTCCTGGTGTCAATCAAACCAGTCATGCCCTCATGTCATGTCCTCCACGAACAGGTTTTCCCCTTCCGCATGGCGAGCACGATCGAAGACGTCAGCACCACCAGCACCAGTGCCATGGTACATGCACATGATGATGCCTCCTCTTCGCCTAGTTTCGCGACGGCAACGGCGGCAATGCCCTCGGAAATCTCCCTAGCCACCACTAGCTTACCGCACAACTCGGGATGCTCTGTTGGCCCATCCCAAGCGCGCCGGCTCCAAGCGATCGATCAGTTCACTCCACAGAACGTGACATCCACAAGCACGCCACTGCCTGCGCCGCCGTCGCTACCCAACTCCGTCCAACAATAGAGCGAGAGCCCACAACCTGCTGCTTCCCAGCCACCAGCCGAAAACTGCAAGCGCAACATTGCCTTCACAAGCGATAGGGAAACAAATTTTCTTAACAGTCAAAACGCAGTCGTATTTGTTCGACACAGACCTAACGGCCGGGAATTTCTCTATCGACAAAGAACCGATAAGGAAATGGTTTTTGTCAATATACCGATAGGCTATTTTTTTTCTTGTTGCTTTAGGTCTGTCGGCATTTTTCTATCGGTATATACCGATATGAAAATGACTTTTTTTAAAAGAATTTGCCCGAAAGACTATTTTAAAAGCTTCGGCTAAGCTATTTAGTCCCAAAACATTTTCCAAAAATTCTAAAAATTATGTAAACTCATGAAAGTAGTATTTTATCATGTAATTTAATTGCATATGTGCTATGGTGAAATCTAAAGTTCCTTCACAAGGCATATATGTGAAAAATAATGCTTTTATTTGACACAAAATCTCAAATCATTCAAACCAAACTCAAATTCTTTTGGAGACGCTCAGGATGCACACTCTGAACATGTAAAATTGCAAATTAAGATTAACGGACGCGCTGAGCCTGCGGCGCAACCGCGCGGTCACTGGGCGCTCGTGGGGATTTTTTTAAATTTAATCCTTTTTTAAACAATATTCCAAAATTAAACAAAAAAAGTATTTGCACAATCTAACCCTTTTCGTCGTGCCAGTGAAGGTGGCGCGACTGTACCACTTTGTCACGCCACATGCGGTGGCGTGACTGAGGGCGCCACGGTGGCACGCGTGTTTGACCAAGGCTGGCGTGGCGAGGGTGGGGCCCGCCTTGTCGCGCCACATGCGCGTGTCGCGCCAGCCACTCCGGCGCGACAGAAAAAGTGGCCCCAGCCCCTTTTTCACACTCTATTGTTGCTGCTCTCAGTCTAGGCGAGATCGAGAGTGAGTTTCTTGCCTGGAAGCTCTCTTTTCTCTTTCTCCCCTCCTCTAAATCTCTTTGATTTAGTTTGGATTTGGATTTTGGGTTGCATTGGTGTGATGTAATAGGTATGACTCCCTCAATTTTTGTGGTTTTTGGCTTGATAAATTATCTTTGTATAGTACAATTATTTTTTCCTCCCTCTTGTAGTGTTGCTTAGAAGGATTTAGGATGCAATTTGAAATTAGAGTTCATGTGTATTCAATAGATGTTTTTGATTTAGGGTTCTTGATTTAGGGATGGTGATTTAGGTTTTGTGATTTAGGGTTTCATTTGTACCAAGTTATAGAGTTTGCACATTTAATTAGAATGATTTGGATGGAGATTTCATTTTGCTAGATTCAATGGAGTTGTCCAACAATAAGGAGTTCGTGCACCATCTGACGGACCATGATGCCAAAGGTCCATTTCCACCAGCCGAACCGACACCAAAGTGTTTTTGTGGATTACCGGCCTTTGTGAAGCAGTCAAGGCATCCGTTGTCGGTAGGCCGTGATTTTTTCTGCTGTCAACTTTGGCGTCGCGCCCCCTCCAATTCCGATGGTTCTCTAGACGGATGCAACTTCTACCAGTGGATCGATGGTGATGAAAATTTTGATCGCCGCATCATGTTCTTTCCTTACGACCCCTGGAAGAGTGTTCCGTACCCTGAGTTTGTTCGATGGGTGCCTCCGCCGTCGAATCCTCCTGAAATGACAAATATGGAGAAGCTTTACACAGCTCTGGACCATCGTGTCAATCCTCCTAAATGCCACTGTGACAAGGTTGCGGTACTCCAAGAGCCAAGCAAGGCTGGACTGTTTACTCCCTTCTACCGGTGTGCTCAGCGTGACAATGTAAGTATTGCTTCGATGATTCTATTTTCCGAGGTCATATGTGTTATTCACATTATTACACTTGAGTTGCAACATTATCATTTTCAGAGGGGTTTCCCAACTTGTGACTTTGAGGAGTACATCTATGGACCCAAATCGCACTGGCCTTCTGAGAACGAGGCTATAGAGTTTGCAACTGGGAATAAGCCATGGCCATGCTTAAAGATGTCGGACCGTAAGTGCAAGTGTGACATCAAGGCTCGCGAAGGAGTTGTTCCTTCTGAGCTAGGGTGGGCCACTACTGTGGCAATGCTTATGGAGGGCCCAATGAGCTATTTATGAGTTCACTTAACCCCTCAAATTAGTGACTCAACATAGGCAACTGATTGTATTTGTTGACTGAGTTGCGTTTGTTTAGGCGGGGAAGTCATGCGATTGGGAGGATTTCCCCGGTCGTGGAGGCATAATGGCAGAGCTGAAGGACAATGCCCATTCGCCTTACATGAGCAAAAGGAAGAGAGTAAAACTGCACAAGTTGAGGGAAGATGTGCGGAGAAGGTACAGTGTAATAGGGCCATCCGTGCAGACATGGAACATGCTGGGTGATGACTTTGATCGAGCGACCGATGGAAAGTACAAGCAAAAGCAGGACTCGGAGGAGCTCATTAGATTCTGGCGATTCAACAAGGAGCGCTACGACTTTATGGACGCGGAGCATAGTAGGAAGATTGACTTCTTCTTGAGGCAACGTGACCGGGTCCTTGAACGGTCCCGTCAGGAGAAGGCTAACCCTTTGTGTCGTTAGCTCTGTGAGCACCTCATTCCCTCATTGTTCTGACTTGTTCATCTTGTTACAATTGTTGGCATTAACACATGTTTTGTTTTCGTAGTTTCTGATTCTCCACCGAACGACAGACATCTTTTGGCCCCCAAGGAGGATGACGATGACGAGGATGACGATTGGCCATTTCACTATCATGACGATGATGATGATGATGACCCCCTAGTGATGACAATGACCTTTTCGGTCCCAAATACTATGATTAGGTTGCACATGACGTTGGGCTAGGATGGATAGCGATGCTTCTTTTGTGCCAAGACAGCAAGATCCGTACATATTTTGCAATGACGTAGGACTTGTTGTATAGCGCTGCTTCTTTTGTGCCAAGGCAACTAGTTCTTTTCGAAATGGCGTGGGGTTGTCATTTCGTAGTACTTGTACATGCTAGATGGAAGACGTTAGTAGTAGTGTTTGTCTATGCTACATGGAACATGTAAGTGCTTGTATGGTACATGGAATGATAGTAGTAGTGCTTGGAACATTTATGTGATGGTCATGAAAGTGATGATGGTCATGACGTTTGTACAATGCTTCGAACTCCTTACTCAATATCTAGACTTCATGGAAGTGTTACATGTGCTTGCGCTATGTATGGTTCAAACAAATTGTGTTGAAAGTATCTAAAGAATTTTGTGTTGCATTTCCCAGGTCCATCGCGCCAACGACACAGGCGTGACAAGGCTGAAATCTGGTGCGTGGTGAGGTCGTTGTCGCGCCAGCCAAGAGTCGTTCCATTGGGCCTTCGAAACCAGAGTGGTATGTTTTGGCCTCGAAAGGTTTGTCGTGCCAGCATGGCTAGCTCGATAGTCATTTGTACAGTGATTCTGGACTGTCGCGTTGGTCAAGCTGGCGCGACAGACCTGGGAAATGGTTGTCACGCCGATATGGCTGGCGTGACAGACCTGGGAAACAAAATTTTTTCATCCTTTCCTGTTACAAATCACTAAGAAATGAAACATGATAGAATAAAACAGTGTATATAAGCATGGATCACAATTTCACATAGTTGCACACATAATTTCACATAGTTGCATACAAAGTTCCACACATGTTCGACAAAGTTCCACACATCATACATAGTTCAACATACTTAGACTTGACACCACCATCATAGTCCAGCAAAGGAGCAGAAAGCATCCATAAAGTTCTCCCTCACAAAGTCCGTTATCTAGGCGAGAAGGGGTTTCAAGGATGACGCAGGCGGCCTGGATTTGTCGACTGCAAATTAGGACTGTCGACGTCGGAGCGGTCACGGGCACGACCTTGCACATTTCGGCCTTGACCTCGTCGCGGGCGCTGAGACAAACTCTATACAAAAACAAACAAAAGACATGTGACAAGTAACATGAGGGCAGCAAAACATTTTGTATACTCTCACTATCTTTTCAACATGTAAGCCATAAACTTTTCTATTCTCTCACTTGGTTGACACGCACCTGAGTTTGTGTACCCTCAGGAGCATCCTCAAGTTGGGAACCAGTGAGCTCCTCTTGGCCATATGTAGGGTCATGGATATCATCATCATCGTTATCTTCATCCCTTCTTCTTGCTTTGGAGCTCTCCGGTATGTCTACCACTGCCCTTGTACGGGTTTGGCGGCTTTGTGATGCTTGAGCTGGCACTTGTACATTTTTGGCTCTCATGCAACTCAACTTGCGAGCCATGCGTCGGCAGGACGTAATCACTTTCTGCAGTTTACAATAAGTTAAATGACAATTGTTGACATATCAATTTGGGTAGCAACGACAATACAAAGGCATATGGGAAATACCTTGGCAAATTCTTCTAGATATGTATTGTCCGCTCCTGCTGCATGCCCAAGGTAAACTCCGGCCCCATTAGAGAGGTGTGCTAGTTGAGTTGCCTAGAGTGGAAGTATAATTGTGAGTACCAATTACTTTTGAATTAATGGTGCGTGAACCGAAGCCATAGTTGAAGTGAAACGTACCATGTAGTTCTCAAGTGGTGCTCTCTGGGGCTGCACGCTCGTCCTTGTCATCTCATCGTATGGGTCGTCGGTGTTGCTGCCTTGCTCATCTATCGGAATGCTAGACACCGGTGGATGCACATAGATTCTTGTGGACCTATGAAGCCACACTAGGTACTCATGGTACTCCCTCGAAACACAGTGAGCCCCATTGGTTGGTTCAACCCTCTCTCTATTTTCTCATTGTTGGACGTATTGTTGATGCCTCTGAAGCCAGTTCTGGACACCGAACCTTCTTCTCCTCGAAATCCTGCATGGAAGACACATGCTCCAACTTGCGGTGTTAATCGTTTGCATGGAATGACTCTTAAATATTGATAGAAATGCAAACTTACTCATGCAATTGATGGGTTGTCGTGTCGTGCTGAAGGGGGAAATTTTGATTCCTTTCAAATTGCTTCATCACTCTTTGGGGCAAGTGATGCTCTACAACATAGTAGAAGATCATTGGTGTTTTGGATCGCCACAACACCTTCTCAGCCTGGACATGTGGGGCCATGTTCAACCCACGTACATCAACCCTGTCATATGGATGCCATTGAACCTATAACAATTTGTCGTTACTACATGCTTTGGATGGGTGAATGTAAAGGAGACAAACGATGAATGCTACGACAAACGTGATTCACAGTTAGCACATCCAAATCATTCGAGTACTGAACATAGCGACGTTGGGGCTGACCCCGAACCGACTTGATGCCCCTCCAAAGGTAGCAAACGGGGGGATGGCAGTCATCATGTGTCCAATTCTGAAATGCATAAGAATTGTAAGGATTGACATAATGAAAGCATGAAATTGATTATGTTTACTAAAAAGATGGAATGTACTTACCGGAACTGCGCCTCTATGCACCTGTCCGATGGGAATATGCTCCCAAATCCATATCTGAAGCAAGTAGGTGCAGCCACCTGGGTTGGAACTAGGTTGGGACCTCCTACAGCCCTCACATAGCTAGCGATACAACCAAGCAAGAGTGGCAGACACCCAGCTATATTGACCGATATTCTCCCATTCCTCACGAAGCTGGGGAAGGACCATCCACGACACCGTGTTCCCGGAAGCGTCGGGAAACAAGAACTGTGCCACCATGTGCCATAGCCACACTTTGGTGTACCTCTCAACCACGTCGGTCGGTGCATGGGGAGGGTAGATGTTGAAGCGTGCCCGCAACCATGCTGAGCTGACACCAGAAGTCTTGTTCTCCTTCATTCCTTCTTCAGCGTCGGGAGGCTGATACCCTGTAAACTGCTCAACCATGTCCTTCCAGTTTGTTGGGTCTACCGTGCCTGTGACTGCCGGGCCGTCCAACTGAAGGCCCAAAACGAAGCCAACGTCCTTGAGCAGCACCAACATCTCTCCACAGGGTAGGTGGAAGCTATGGGTCTCTGGACCCCACCGGTTGACGAAGGCGATGAGGAGGGGACCATCCATGTCCGGTAGGCCAGCATTGATAGATCTAGCCAACCCAAGGAAACCAGCTCATGCTCTTGCGATGTAAGGGGCGTACCTCTCGGCCCACTGAAGCGGTCTGTGAGTTCATGGACGCAACGGACCCAATGCTTGCAAAAATACATGAGAAAGTGCATTTCTTTTTAGTCAAACGATTAGGAAAAGTAGAATGTAATGTTAAATAAGTAGAATTGTACTTGTATTCCCATTACATACATGAAAATGATATTTTGTGGGTAAATCACTTACCGAACGCTTGTCCACCAACAAGTGCGCTCAGTGGTCGTTGTCGTAGTATGTTTGAAGAAGGGGGAAGTCCACGTGTGCCATGCTGCAATTGTCCAAAACATTTGACAAAGTTAGAATATAGCAAAATTAATGCAAAAAACTACATCGCTCAACAACAAATAATAAACTGCATGCAATATATAAGCAACAAGTAATTTACTGTATATCTTTCTAACCTTCCTCCCACTAGTACTACCAATCCATGTTTGTGCGTGACTTGACTTCTTATGCTTGTTATGTGTGGCAGAGGTATGACCGGTTTTGTGGCATTTTGAGCAACGGACGTGTCCTGGAGCCTCATCAAAGTCGCCATAGCCATACATATCTTCACCATACCCATTCGATTCATCCATAACTCCTCGAAGGTTTTTCTTCTTTCTACCCTTCTTTGTCTTGAGAAGGTCCGGGTCGGGAACATAATCCAACTCGTAGTACTCGGGCCATTGTGTGGGATCTAGGTACAGCTCAAAGCTCGACTACCACACTTTTAGAGTGTTTGACATGAGGTAAAAACGAGACATGAACTTCTCACTTTCATGGTCTATACCCCTGCATCTGCAAGCAGTAATGACATGGGAACAAGGCACATGGAGGAGCTGTGGAATGTTACAAGAGCATTCGACTTTGTCAAGGTCCACCCTATAATTCCTACCACCGTACTTCTCGCCCCCTAGGTTCGTTCCTCCGGCTGATATGATATTGTACACTAACCTCGATGGCCCATAAGCCTCGCCCACATGGTTACAAGCTATCATCTCTGAGAGTTCCAAGTGCTTTGTACCCGCTCTTCCCCATTTCTCTTTGGACGCCTTTGCTATGTTCCATCGCTTCACAAAGTATTCATTGCACTTGTTGAACGAGTACTCCACAATACTTGACACGGGGACTGCACGGATACCCTTGAACACCTTGTTGAGCGATTCAGAAGAATTTGTAGTCATCACGCCGTACCAAAGACCACCGGCATCGAATGCAAGAGCCCACTTCTCCCTTTGAGGCATTTGATCCTCAAGCCAACTCTTTGCCCTACCATTGAGAACCTTCTGTAACTCACTAAGCATCTCTTCGAACTTATCCTTCGTTCGACAACCACATAGTGAGTTCAACTTCTTTACTGCCTCTTTTTTCTTCTGCCTCCTCCAAATGTTGGCAGCAAAGTGCCTCATGCACCACCGATGCTCAAGAGGAGGGCATCCATCTACATGCTCTTTTGTAGCTGTCAGGAGACCATGATGCCGATCTGAGATCATGCATATGTTTGTAGAAGAACGAAGCACATTTTGTCTCACAAGTTTCAAAAACCAACACCAACTGTCATCATTCTCACCCTCAACCAAAGCGAATGCTAAAGGGATAAGTTGATTGTTTGGGTCCACTCCAACGGTAATCATCAATACACCCGTGTACTTGCATGTTAGGAATGTACCATCAACTAGTACCAACGGCCGACAATGCTTAAAGGCTTGTGCCGACTGCTCAAAACACCAAAAAACTCTCTACAGAACATGCTTCGGAACGCCATCCACGTCCATCACAATGCGACCCACATAAGGATACCTCCTAAGGCCTGGGTTGTAGTGCTTCATCCCACTTAGAATCTAAGGAACTTGATTGTACACCTCTTTCCAATCCCCCCATAGTAACTCTATAGCATGTTGCTTTGCCCGCCATGCCTTTTGAGTACTTAACTTTGTAACCAGTGAACCCAAATATGGTCTCGATCATGCTAGAAACAGATGTGTCACTATTAGCCCTAACCATGCCAACAAGACGACGACCAAGGTAACGTCCTGTGTTTTGGGCATGCACACCCTTCGGCTTCGAAGATCGATAGGTGTGAGGTTGCCTCACATTGCTAATCTTCCACTTCTCATTCCTCTGCCTCTGAGCCCATAGACGCCATCCACATCCATTCTTGCAATGGACCGTGTACCTCTTGTTCTTGTTGGAGTGCCTCACATAATACGGCCTGTGAAACCGAATGGCATAATCCATAAGGAAAAACTTTAGATGCTCCAAAGTATCAAATAGCATTCCCTTCTTGATGTGCACCTCCTCACTATCTGCTAGCTCATCACCCAACAATGACAAACCGGTGTCACATATTGCCTGGTCAACCTTACTAATGTCCAACAAATTTGGTACCAATGGTACCTCCACATGGACAACCTTCAATTGCCTCAATTTGACATCATTGTACTCCATTCTCAATGAACCATTAGTTGGGACTCCGATTGTGTCAGCAAACCCTTCTTCACATCTATCACTTTCATTGTCGCTACTTGGTTCTATCCTATACTCGTCCTCCACCACATCATCTGAAGTCATTGCCCCTGAAGTCAAGTCATCTTCATCCGCTGAGGTAAAATCAAATTGGTCATCCTCCGATCCTGCAGATATTTCATCCATTCCATCTCCAATGCCATCGTCCTCATCAAACCTTGCTTCATCGAAATCATCATTCAAGGCACCCGCCTCAACTTCTTCAACAACAGCTGCCTGCAACTGTTCTTCTTGTGTAAGGTTGTCTACGGGCTCATCTACATTATCAACCATAGCCACCATCTTTGGGGTACAACCCTTCTACACAACAACTTTGAAGCACCTAACACTAGAACTCTTCACAATCTCTACATAGTTCTTTCATTCATCGTGACATGACAAAGACATCAACACATAATGTGCTCGTTCTTTCCCACAGTCAAACCGACCTCTCAATCTTAGTGGCCACCCAAATTTATTATGACAGTGCCTAACCAAAGCATCAAAGGTAGGAGGTCTACTAAAGAACTCAACATGTTCTTGCATGCTTTCAAACTCCCTATTTTCTTTAACTTTGCCACCATGAAAGAATCGCACTAACTGATCCATCTACAAAATATGAACCAAACATATCAACACCCATAACAACTACACATTTACTAACCCCTACTATCTCACGGTGAAAACTTGACAACTGCATTACTATAAAACATAATGGAACAAACATACATACATACACAAATCCTTCAAATATCAACTTCCTACATCCATGCAACAAGAAATTTACGTCCAATCTGAGACTACACTATATGGTAACATTATTGCACACATCAAACAATAACAATGAACACTTCAAAATCACATTCATAACATACCAAAATTCCAAACCCTAGCAGTGCAACTACATAGGTAGCTAATCAACAAATGCAAGCACGAGATGTAGTACCTTGAGGTGTTCGTGCTCAAGAAGGAGGCCACAGGAGGACGGGGGGACGCCCCCGTGGCGGAGAGGGCGCCGGCGGCGCCGCACCCGCCCGCCCACAATGCCCAAAGGGCGGCACAGGGGGAGAGCTCCCTCCCTCTCTCTAGCGCCTGGAAGAGAGGAGGAGAGAGGGGAGGAGCAGGGGCAGCGGAGGAGGAGCGCCAGCGGCATTCAAGGCGGCGACGCACTAGGAGGTGGCGGCGGTGCCCTGGTGGACTCTCTCCGCTTGCCCTAGCACACAAAGAAAGAGAGAGACGAAGAGAATGGGCTAGGCCGCCGCACCTAAACCGGCCTGTCGTGCCAGTACTACTGGCGTGGCATGGTGGGCCCCACCACTCATACGCCAACTTTGGTCAAACACGCGTGCCGCCGTGCCACCCTCAGTCACGCCAGCGCATGTGGCACGACAAAGCGGTATAGTCGCGCCACCTGCACTAGCGAGACGAAAAGGGTTAGATTGTGCAAATATTTTTTTAAGTTTAATTTTAAAATATTATTTAAAAAGGATTAAATTTAAAAAAACCCGCGCTCGTGCGAGGACAACAATCGGGCCTAGGTGCCCTGGTGCAGTGAGCCTGTCACCTGCTCTGCACCACCGGCTCGTGTTAGGGGAGCACTTCGCGGCGTGGCGCGGAACAGCGTAGAAACCAGTCAAAACGATGTCATGCGTGCACTTTGTTGGCTCGAGTGAAGCAGGATGAATCCAAGACTCGGATTTGGGGAGGGGAACCACCAGCAGCAGGGAAGGGGGAACGACAGCCAGACTGATGGTGTAGAGGAATGGGAGGCTTCCGAGGGCTAAAGCACACAGTTCGTTCATCGAAATCACGGCGTGTCACGGTGTCTGTTAGGCGACCTCTTGATGGTCGCCGCCACTAACATAGTTGTCACCCTCGCGGCAACCATGGTAGCCATCATCACCATAGGCGTTCTGTTAGCGACCGCTGCCACTGTTCGCTTGTCTTATAATGGTCTTTCATCATTGTGTTGATCTCTTGCAATCTTGCCGCCTCATCACCAGACAATCATCCACGACGGTCCATACCCGACCTCTTTCACATGTCTGCATCCGCCCAGCCGACTGTCATGCGGACTTCTCGCGGCCTTGCTGCCTTGTCTCTAGTTGTCCGTTTACGATGCTCTACACCCGATCTCTTCTATTTATCTGTGTCCATTTGTCCCTTCTCCACCTGTCATAGATGGCTTTGGTCGCCAATCGATTAGGTGTGGTCACTCCTTCCACTCTGATCTTCCTCAAACATCATCACCTCATTGATCCGCCCATCCAAGATAGATGATGTATGCTCGTTCGTCCATTGCTTCTGTTGTTTTAGTTGTTCATGCCCAATTCTTAACTTTCCTTGCATCAATTGCATTTGTATCCATCAATCCATGACCATCTACCACGGGTTCGTAACCGCAACAAGCATCGTTGTTGTTTGTTGGATGTTAGAAGTGTGGGTCTTCGGTGGATCGGGCACTCAAAAACACCAAAGACACGTCGGTTTATCCTAGTTTGGGCTATCAAGGCCCTATGTCTAGCAGTGACATGTTCTTTAGCGATGAAGGTGGCCCAGCTTGGGGGATGACGAGTGGGCCCTGAGGCCTCGCACCCCTGGAGGGTGAAGTTGCTTGTCTTGTTGTGTCATGCCATCTACGTGACCTTGTCCAGGGAGTGGCAGACAGCACCTTGCGCCCGTTGAATGGCCTGGCGCCGTGGAATCTCTGTACCTGTCGGAGGCCTCGGATGCCTGACGGGTTGGCCATCACTTGGGGCGTCTGTTGCTGGCCCAGGCACTAGTTCAGGTCGATGCAGTGCTAGAGTCAGGCATGGGCTGCCGTCAGTCGGGAGCCTCAGGCTTTGGTGAGCCCCCGAGCCCCGAGCAGAGACCGTAAGCGTGCTCGGGCTTCGCTTGACACTGACCAGAGGGTGCGCGAGAGCGTACCCGATGGGTATAGCCCCTGAGCGATCATGAGGGATTGGTTGGGAGCCCTTCTCCTTGGGACTTGACATACCCCTATGCTCGACTCTTGTCACCATCCATCGAAGCCTAGTTCCACACACCTATAGTTTGTCAAAGTCGTGTGTGTCCACAGATTTATTGTTAAATCAACTAATTCTTTTTTCTTCTATGGTTAGTTGAGTCCTGTCAATTTAGCTAATCATCATCATCATTGATGTGACTCTGCCCTCTTGATCTATTTCATAGCCGTTTTGCTACACATTATGATTAGTGGTTGTTTATTTGTCCTCATCACCATTCTATCCTATTGTGTGCCATCTTTCAACAGTGATAACTTTGGTTTAATTTGACACATCTCTCTATTGTTATCGAGTTCAAAGTCTCCCAAGCAAGGTTCATAGCTAAATAGTTGAAGTATTGTTTGTGAAGATTGAGCTATTTGCTAAAGTACGAATTGTGAAGGTAGTACTCTCTTGTGGAGAAGGTCATTTTCTACATCGACATTATTCAAGAGTTGCACGCTTTGACGGCATCTTCAATTTTTTGGTTTTGGATGTATTAGTCTCTTTTATTTTTCAAGCCAAGTGCATAGTGCCAACTCTGCAAATGCAATGGCATTGCATTTGAGAGTGGATGTTAAGGTATAATAGTCAAGGGTATTAGTGTAATATGCTACTCTAGGGTTCGTCTCTTTTTCTCTCTCATGTACTGTATATATAGTAGACATTGGGCCTTAATACAACCATCCAACTCAATCTTCATTATTCTTAACACCCACATCCACTGCCTTTAGCTTCCCACCCAACCACCTTCCACCATATACCCATTCAGTGGAGGCTCTCTTCCCTTTTGTATAAATCAAAATAATTTCAAGAAAAATAATAAAATTCATTACACACGAAGGAAATTCAACATAGAAAGGGTTTGATTTTTTAGTTGAAATTATCATAGTGGATGACAATTATAGAGGTGCTACAAAATATTAAAATTACTAACTTCACCAGGGATTTATCATGTCCAGAGTATTTAAAAATGCTAGAATATTGAAAAACACTGAATCTCAGTCATACACTAGCTAGAAAGTTTAACACAACATCACGACGATAAATAACATAGATAGAAATGACCGGTCACCATCCCGAAGCGCTGGTTAGATATGCTGGAACCAGAATTAGAAAGAATTATCAAGAACGTCTATCGAAGTTTACAACATGAGCTCCTTTTCCAACTAGCTTAGATCCTTCTCTCCCCTGAAAGAAGGTGTGAAATGGATATCGAAGTCCAACTGCCCCTGCCCATTCCCAATGGCAACAGTCAACAGTGCATCTGTTGTTTTGCTTTTTTCATTTGTTGTCAACAGTTATGGATTGTTTGTTCAAATTCTTACTACATTAAAACTTATTGCTGTGGTTTTGTCTTACCTGGCATATGATCAGTATTGGTTGGGTGAGGACACTGTCCACATTGAGGATGCCATCGATCTTGATGAGTTTGTTATGATGAATCTTCTGCTGGTTCGTAGCTCCAAAAGATTGCTTCTTGATCACCATGTAACGCTCACTGACTGGACATGATCATAAAACACCACACAAGAATCTCTCCCATGAAAGAAGTTGTGAAACGTTTGAAATCCATCCTCATCGAAGACCACAACAAGGTGGTTAAGCTCATGGGTCGTTATCGACAGATTTATCCTGCCAACATAAGCCCAAAAAGGAGGAAAATACACATCAATACACACATATACATATGCTTCTGACCTATTTCTACTTGTACCGGTAGAACTGATGTGAATGTAGAAACAGGCGTCGGAAACAAGTGAAACATAGGAAAGAAGACGCTTTCTGGAAAGCGTAAAGGGGACAAGAGCAGGAAGGAGCCCAACCAGAGCCAAACCTGGGCTAACCCACCTACCCATGCTGATCCAAGCCCAAAGGAGAGGTGGCAGCGTGAAGCGGAGGCTGAGGGGGGCCACCCTAGGTGCACGCGTGCCCTGGGCACGCCGCGCCCCCCTGGCGCCCCTCAGGCCCATCCTCTGTGTGCCGACAATGATCAATGTGGAGGCTGGCGGTGCGGGGTGGATCAGAGGAATATTCCCCCCAACCGACCAGGCCAAGCCTCTATATAAGAGAGGGGAGGGCTGCCTCACACTACACACACACCATCACTTGGAGCTACCTCACTCCACCTCTCCACTCCTCACTCTTTAGCTCAAGTTAGTAGTAGAATTAGTAGAGGAGCAAGGCTTGAGCCACCAAGGAAGGCTTGTCTCCTTGGAAGAAAAGATCTTGGTTATGGATAATGCTACTATATTTTCTTCCAAGTTCAAGCTTTCATATCTTTTATATAGTTGTGCTATAGAACTAGAGTATAGTTTTCATGTTATAATCTTAACATATGAACTAGCTTATAGTTTGTGCGTGATGATATTAACATGTTCATATGACACGATCTTAGCATATGAACTAGTCCATAGTTCATATGCTAGGGTTTCGTCATATAAAACTTTATGCTTAAACATTCATGCTATATGTCTGTTGGGGTTTAGAGCTAAGTACAGGTGGCGGTTCATCATGCCTTCGGGTACGTCCAAGTTCTTTACTTGTCGATCCGTAGGGTCAGGGACCGCGGGGGACTTGGGTGGTCACTATATACATGGGTGAGGTGCCTGGGGTATATAGGGGCGGGTGATTGCATTTCCCTTTCTACGGTCGAGGGGTAGGCAGTAGGTGGTGACAGCCCTGTCCATCCTTTGAACTCCCCCACATTCGTCTAGGGTGTAGGAGTCTAAATTATCACATGAGGTTGCTCGCAGACTAGTACTCGGTGGCCTCCCGACCCATTCTCATGCATAGCTCTAACTCTTAACTATGTATATGTATGATCATCAACTGTTCTTTGCACGGCTATATTAGACATGTCTGCTCCATTTAGGAAATTTTTTTATTCTTTGTTTTCCCTTTTATCCTTGAGGTTAGCCCATGTGTGTGTGTCACACTATCTTATGCTTATCATGACTTACCCCTGTACTGAGTACTCGTCTATTATGCAGTCATATTATCTTGTCCATGTCCCTACTAGAAACTTATACACCATGCCTTCCTTCGGGAAAAATATAAATAACGATACCCTGAATACTTTCGAGTGAAATGCTACAACAATAGATCCATGCGCTTGCAGATAACATCTGTAAACGCGGGCGTTTCTAGCATTGTTACCATGGGTGGGTCTAAACCCCCATTCTTAGTAATGACGCTAATAAGTGCCAACAATGGTGGATCTTTTTCTCGCTGGGGAGGAGCCCCTTACTCCCGACCATGAAGTGGACCTGTACGTCGCTGCCACCCTTGCCTTATCTGCCTGCCTTGAAGCTGCCATCGAGAAAGCTGGAGGGCTTGACACCATCTCCGATGTCGTCGCCAGGAGCAATTGTGGACGGTGGCCCGAGCTGGGGCTAGGGCGCAGCCTCATCGACGGACCGAGCTAGTGTATCTGCGCGCCGCCGCCATATCCCCACAATGTAGGATCTGGTTTGGGTGTTTTATATAATATATTATACTGATTTATATTGTCATTTCAATGCAAATCACTATTTTTCCTACCATTTTGATGAGCAGAATCATGATTAGTTTTGAATGCAGGTTGAAGTAGTACAAATTATTCCCACAATATGAGATTTGGTTCAAGCTGGTTTATATGTATTGCAATAGCAGAATCCTAGATTAATGTTTAATTTATATTTCCATTTCAATGCAAAACATTCTTTTTCCTACCATTTCGATGAGTATAAAAAACTCGACTCACGGGGGGTAAGACAACCCCGGGCATTGTGTTTAAGAAGAAAGACTTTCTCACGCAAGTCGAGAAAATCCCCGAACCTCTGCCCCATTCGTACGACCTGTGCTTTGGTGTGGGGTAGACGAGGGGATTTTTTTTCAACGCGTAGATAAACTGCGTCTCCTCCGGCCAACAAATCCGACCTCGGGGGTTTTGAACTCTGGCCGGCAGGGTGCAAAGCGCACAACCAGACCAACTAGTCTAGCGTTCGCTTGCATTTTGATGAGTATAATCACGAACAGTTTTGAATGTAGTCCAAAGTATGTCAGGAGTTTGAAAGTTATCATTATAGCTTGCTAATAAGGTGGTTGTCCGATGTGTGCACATACATATTTTTTAGAAGGCTTCAAAGCCATATTTTTTTTGATCGGGTATAACTTGGACGCACACAATCTACACACTTCATACTCACACCACACGCATACACATGTGTGCGCGTCTGTACACATGCAAAGAAGAGATTGGAGGTAAATTTTCTAAAAAAAATCCAAAGAAAAGGTGTGACATCAGGATTTAAACCTGGTGGATAGCGTACCACTGAACAGGTCTACAACTGGACCACAAGCCCTCAGGGTGGGCAATCGGTTTAAACCGATCATTCGGTTCGGTTTGTTCGGTGTTGAAAAACTTGGGTTTGCGCAAAACAACAACCGATCGGTGGACGTCAAAAACAGAAACCGACGTGTTCGGTTTTCGGTTTAATCGGCTCGGTGTTCGGTTTCCCCTGAACTTCAGCATATGTCCCTGCCGCTCATCGGCGCCATCGACTCGACTCTTGCTCACGTCTCCCCAACAAGCCAAGAACCAATGAAAATTAATACCTGTGTGGGTGTCGCATGCCACCATCGCAGTTCAAAGTGGGTTGGTGCCTGATTTGATGACCAACAGTGCTCGCTGACCATCCTCGCTGCACTTGCAGCTTGCTGCGCTGCTTCCCAGGGCACTCAACTTGCGGTCGCCCCCGGTGCCTGCGCCATCCGCCACGTTGGCCGCCAGGGCTGCCACGCGCAGCCGCACCGCCTAGCTTGCCACGCGCGTCCACGATGACAAGCTCGCTGCTCGTCCGCACTCCACACTCGCTGCTCACACGCACGGCCGCGTCGCACGAGCGGATAGATCGAGGTTTGAGACTCGAGAGAAGAACGAAGGAGAAAGAGATAAGGATGAAGGAAAGGAGAGAGGGACGGCAAGACATGGACACGGTCACGGGAGTCCTTCCTTTTGGCTGCAGGTTCTGGGAGCTTCACGTGATGGGCCTTCTTGGGCCAGGACTGGTGCCGTGCAATTGCGAGTGGCAGGGTGCGCTACAATAGAGTTCGGTTTGATCGGGTGTTCAGTTTTCGTGGCCTGCAAACCGACGCCGAAGCTGAACACCGAAACACTGGAAACATGGAACCGAAACCGAAACCGAAAAACCGAAAGTTCGGTTCGGTTCGGTTATCGGTTCTCGATTAAAATATGCCTAGTCTGAACAAGCCCATTCGCTTCAAAGCCATATTTTTAGTTGATAACGATTTGGATTGTGATATCTGAATCATGAATGTTACTAATGTTTCTTCAATTCTGTACTACACAGTCATTTGGGAGTACCACGGTAAAGCCATTGAAGGAAAAAAAAAAGAAAAAGAACTCGACCTAAAGCGTTGTAGCCGCCGCCGCCTTCCGCCACCGCTGGTCCCCCTCCCTTCCCCTCCGGCATCTCGTCGGAGGGCGGAAGGAGTGGGGGGATCCATCGTTTTTCATAAGTTTTTCTAGTAGATCGAATTCTTAAGGTTAGGATCTCTCCATGCCAAATTTGTTGGTATTGGAGATTTATCTCCTCCTATCTGGCGACAGTGAAGGGGAAGGGTGGAACCGTTTTCTCCATGGCGGCTCTGTTGAAGATGAGGGCGACAACTACGGCGTCAGCAACTTCACCGGCTTGACGATATGGAGACCTTTCTTTCTGGACGGCGACATCAAGGTGGGGATGATGTCGCCAGCATGGAATAATTTTCTCCGGTCTCTTCTCCGTTTTGTCGTGGTTAGATCTGGCCACGATGAATGACTAGGGAGAATAATTTTTAAATCAGTCTTCTTAATTCTTCTGTGGCAGAAAGAAGAAGAAGAAAGACACAACAAAGAAGTTTCTCAACTCCGCGTGCAGGAACGTTGGCCGTCGTTCGTTGGGCATCTATTCTCAGGCCTTTTGCCGAGTGTTTGCCTGTGCGGTCATCCATACAAAGCGTCATACAAGCTTGGTTTTGAGATTTTGAGCTATTCACAGCGTGGGTATAATTTAGATAAAAATATGTTTCTAGATATATGTAGTGTATTTCAGAGTGCTTGTAACGTGTTGATGTACCCAGCTATTATCTAAATACAATTCTTCTTTGGTCTCAAAAAAAATTCTGTACTGCACAATTCTGAAGAGGCCCAATGCGAGGGTGTATTGTATGGGCCTGAGTAGAGTGCATAGCCGCTCGGTAGCCCAAAGCCCAAGCATCGCCTCTTCCGCACGAACCAATTTCATTATCTATAGGGTTAGGACTGGCCGCCACCGCCATTCTTCCCTCACGCAGTGCCGCCGCCGTCCTTCACTCACACAGCGCCGCTGTCCTCATGCAGTGCCACCGCTGTCCATCCCTTGTGCTACGCCGTTGCCTTTGCGACTTCAATCGGGTGCGGCGCCAGGTCCCCGATCCCGAGGGGAGGGCGGCAGCATCCGTCTCCTCCACCAAGTACAATATGTTCCACCTTTTATCAAATTTAAAATGAAAATGCTTGAATTTAAAGCAACTAAGACATTAAGTGTCCACAAATAGTAACTAAAAAACTAGAAAAGGCGTGTATTTGTAATGGACCTCTACTTTTGAGCGAGTCTGAGTTGTAGCACAAATCTAGTCCCAGTTATAGGATTTGTTGAAATGGTGCTGCTATAGGTTGATCTGGGCAAGTTGCCAATGGATAATGGTGCTTATATATATATATATATATATATATATATATATATATATATATATATATATATATATATATATATATATATATATATATATATATATATATGCAGTGTATCAGCAGTATTCCAGATGCTAGTCACAGTGGCGTTCAAGAATAAGTCATCATTTATGTATACAACATATTACTGCTCCCTCCATCCCAAATTATAAGTCATTTCAAGATTCTTGAAGAGTTAAAGCATTTTAAGTTTGACCAATGTTATAGAAAAAATTACAAAGATTTATGACATCAAATAGATATACTATGAAAATATAATTAATAAAGAACCTAATGATATATAGTTGATATCATAAATGTTATTATCTTATCATATAAATTTGGTCAAACTTGAGATGCTTTGACTCTCCAAGCTCGTTAGAATGCCTTATAATTTGGGATGGAGAGAGTACGTAATAACACTTGTGGAAAAAATTGCAATCTTGAGGTCCTCAATTGGAATACAGCTGCTATGCTACTCTCTTGGTCCACATCAGCAACCAAAAAATTTTGCCATTTGTTACTCACTTTGCCATCCCTTTTCGTCTTTAGTTTAGCTCGAACTCCCCTGTACGCATATACCCATTCTTGAACACAGCCGCCAGGCCGAATCTTTTGAGTACCTGCGCCTTGCCAACCTTGGCATGGTCCCTGATCTTGTTAAGGTAATTTATACTTCAAATTTTACACGATTTATAAGATTAGTCACATTGAGGGTTTGCGGTTTGTATTTTCATGAGTGCTCTTAATATGTACAATAGTATTCTTTGTCTTGATTATCAATCATTGTTCCTGCAGTTTCGTCTTGAAATTGATCTGCCGTAATTTTCAGCACGGGCGAAGCTACGTAAACCGCTGGATGCCCAGGCACCCAGGCCAAAATCGCACCCCCGCCCCAAAAGCAGGCACCCCCACCGGCCACCGGCCCAAGCCCACGTCGCACTGTCGCAGGTTGCTTCCACTCAAAGGATGCCAATCGAGTCTCCATGACTCCACGGGAATTTTCACCGTGGCCGCGCGCGAGTCCGCGAGGGGTGAGGAGGCCGCGGCGTTTCGCCTGACGCAGCGAGCCAGCGACGCAACTACGCAACGGCGGGGGCGGCAAGGCACTGACGGTCTGACGCCACCATGCCGGCGACGATCCCTGCTGGTCGCTGACGTCGGCGCCCCTTCCCTCGTCATCTCGTTGAGCTGAGCCGAGCGCCCGATGGCCGCGGCAACAGCCTGATGTGAGGGCACCCCCATCATTTTGCTCTAGCTTCGCCCCTGATTTTCAGTCAATTCTTTTTGTTGCTACCTCATCTCTTAATATGATCTGTAGCAGACCAAGTTTTATGCGAATGTCCATGTATAAATATTCCAGGATAGCAGTGTGAGGGCTGGGATCCTCAAGAGGTAGGAGTAGGAGGTGGCTGAGGAGATGCCGATGGGAATGAAGGCGAGCCCGTGGGCAGGGTGCGAGATCCTGTGGCTGAAGAAAGAGGCGTTTGCAGCCGATGGCCTCGGGAGAAAGCAGTGGGATGTACCGGGAGGGATAGACCGTTCAGTTTCTAAAAATGCGTTGGAATCTGTCAGTTCTCGGTCTATGTTATCAGCTTGGCCTTACTACTGTGTTATGTCAATATGTCGGTTCTCCATTTGTTTCATCACCAGAGCACACATTTATTCTAGTGTTTTGTGGGATTAAGTTAATGTACATACTGAAAGAGTATTTCATTGTCTTGACTGAGTGCCTAACACACCACCATCAGAAGAGTTGCTGTATATTTTGTTGGAGAAATTTAAGGCTATCAGCGAGTCAATTCTCGTAAAACTTCCTGGTCTGACACACCTCATTCGAGCTTTACTTTTGTTTGGGTGATGGCTCTAGATGATTATTTCTTGTCACAACTATCAACTTCCGGTCTTGCTCCTGTAAAAGAGAGATATTAACGCCCGAACGTCCGGATAGAAACGCGCGTCTAGACGCCTGCTCCTCCTTCGTCATGCACGCCTGGGGATACTCCGTGCCCGCTGCTCCTTCCTCCCTACCCTCTCCTCTCTCTCTGCGAGTCTGGATGCCACGCCTCCTCCCCACGCCTTCTGCTGCCCTCACGCGTTCCTTCCCCCTGAGCCCCCTCCTCTCTCCGCACGGGCAGGACCTAGGAGCAGGAATGAGGACGACTAAACGAGCGCGCCCCATCCGCACAACCCCAGGTGCGCCGCACACCTCGATCGCCGACCCCCAGCACGCCCCATCTGCCAGCCTCGGCTTGTCGTGCACCTCTGAAATATGAAACACTTGGATGCAACATACGTCTGAAACAGATGAAACATTCAGAACATGTGTGAAACATATGCAATTCAGATAAACACTTGTAACTTAAAACATGAAAACACTTATTGCAACATAAGACTAAAATGACTGAAACATTTCGAACATATTCTTACGACATATACGTGTGAAACATATACAACATCCAGATCAAAAAGGCTTGCAACATACATCTGCAACAGATGAAATATTTTGAACAAACGCTTACAACATGCCTTTGAAACACTTGCAACATGTTTTTGAAATATTTACAAAATATGCAACATCCCGATCTACTTTTGCAACATCCGCATAAACACACTTGCAACGTACCTCTGAAACATCTGAGACACTTGAAACATACGCTTGCAACATGCGCTTTCAACGCAATATCTCCTTGCTATTTCGGAATGGAGGATCGTCGTCACGTGGAGTTCACCGGTGTAGAGCTCGCCGCTCCGGTGGAGAAGGCCACGGCAGGTCCGGTGGAGAAGGCCACGGCGGGTGAGAGGCGTGGTGGAGAGGGAGGAAGACGGTCCATTGCGATCTGGCGTGGTGGAGATGCTGCCTAGCGGAGCGGAGGCATGGTGGAGAGGGAGGCACAGCGGAGCGCAGTCATGGTCTCGCGGAGATATGTTGTGGCGCTGCGGTGAGGTGAGTTTTTTTAGAACGGTTGGGGGCGAGGGCATGAGCACATAAAGGAGCGGTGGTTGGCTGGCGCGAGCGGCTCACCATCTGGAGCATTCGGTGTGGACGGACGCCCTATACGAAGAATTACCGCTCGTAAAAACTTGCTATTGGGCAGGAATCTGATCGCCACACTGATGCTCTTGGTTTGATAACTAAGGCCTGGTTTAGTTCCTAAAATTTTTTGCCTCCACCCATCACATCGAATATTTGGACACATGCAGGCAGTACTAAACGTAGACGGAAAAAACTAATTGCACAGTTCTCGGAGAAATCGTGAAACGAATCTTTTAAGCCTAATTAGTCCATGAAAAGCCTTAAGTGCTGCAGTAACCAACATGTGCTAATGACGGATTAATTAGTATCATTATATTCGTCTCACAATTTCCTAGCGGGTTCTGTAATTTGTTTTTTTATTAGTATCCGAAAACCCTTCCCGATATTCTTCCAACACATCCGATGTGACACCCAAAACTTTTTCGCGAACTAAACGCGGGTCTGTTTAGTTGCAATTTTTTTTGCAAAATGATACTGCAGTAAATTTCGTTGTTATTTGACAATTAGTGTCCAATCATGGTCTAATTAGGCTTAAAAGATTTGTCTCGTCCATTTCGTCTAAACTGTGTAATTAGTTTTATTTTTATCTATATTTAATGTTTCATGCATGTGTTAAAGATTCAATGTGACGAAAAATCTGAAAAAATTTATAAAATCTTTTAGGAACTAAACAGGGCCACAGCCTAAATATCTTGGAACTGGATCAATGGTCTGAGGAGAAATGATTTGATTGGATGGGCTGTTGGGCCGTCCCACACTGATGCTCCTCTGACTGAAGAGACTGATGATGTTTCAGGCACATTTCGGAGGTGCTTGCTGTCGAGCTTTTACAGCAGGAGCGCCAGTTTAGCCAGTGAGAGTTGTTCCACTATTCGGGAGTTGCCTTATTACTGCCTAGAGAGGAGAGAGCAGGAGAGCCTGCTCGACACCCGACCTAGACTCTGTCAGTCCGCTGCGCTAGGTGGTCTTTACTTCGTGGGTGAAAATTTTTTATGTCACGTTCAAGTGTCGGAAGGACGTTAGGAGGAGTATTTTTTAAGATACTAATAAAAAACAAATTGCAGATCCTGTCAGGAAACTGCGAGACAAATCTAATGATACTAATTAATCTGTCATTAGCACATGTTGGTTACTGTAGCACTTAAGATTTTCATGGACTAATTAGGCTTAAAAGATTCGTCTCGCGATTTCTTCGAGAACTGTGCAATTAATTTTTTTCATCTACGTTTAGTACTCCATGCATGTGTCCAAACGCTCGATGTTACTGCAGAAACTAAAATTTTTTGGAAACTAAACACCCCCGATATCTGGCAGCTCTCGTCCTCATTCAGCTGCCCTCCTTGTCTAGCTGTCTCTGCTAGCTATTACAGTATTACTTAGAGGGTGTTTAGTTCCACCAAAAACTTTACATCTCATTCCATTGAATATTCAGAGACATACATGAAGCATTAAATATAGATAAAAAAAATAACTAATTACACAATTTACATACTAATTGCTATAATTATATATGTACTATAGTACCCCGAAAACTTTATACCCCTGAACTAAACACGCCCTTAGCCGCCGTTGCGCTGCTATGGCTCGCCTCGACGCAGCCCATCGCGTCAACCCAACATCCGTGAACCAGCAACTCGGCATAAGGGGTCGTGGCCACCCGTCACCACCAAGTCCTATGCACTAGCCGCCAAGGGTTGTCTATGGCTCTGTAGTCGGAGATGCACCCGGGTGGCTGGTCGCTAGGCCGGCGACCTTCGAGCGGTGAGCCGACTGTGTGTTCTGAATTGTGTGGCCTCTTCCCTTCTAACAGACTTGCAGAAAAACAGTGGTACACTGCACAGGAACATGAGTACAAACAACATGTTGTTCACTAATTCAATTGCTCCAACCAGATATGAAGTTTCTAGTTTTTCATAGTTCCGTTGTTCAATATTTGTGTTTTTGTACGATGTGGCAACTAGCAATTGAGTTGTTTTCCTTTTTTTTCATTTTGTAAACTGACACAACGGAGGGGACAGAGACATTAACGATCCTTTTTTTCTCTTGGTCCTACGCCTCTTATACGACCAAGCCAACCTTTTTGTTTCTGTATAAGTGCAAATGTGTAATGAGAAGTTATAGAAGAAGGTGACAGCCAACAATGGAAATGTTTGTGGCAACTCGAATCAGTTTGTTGCACAATTATATGTGGAATTGAGATATGTCTACTAAATTATGTACTTTGTTGTTAATCTTTGTGAACTATCGATATGTAGACAAGGTTAAATCATATCTATATCTCTTGTAAAGATAAACCCCACTACAACTTTATCTCAACGTGCAAGATATCCACATCATTTCCCACTACCTATCCACGTCCCACTAATAGCCATGTCATTCACTAATTTTCAATATCTTAATACAAGTTGTTCACACCATCTCCACTGAGTGAAATTTAATTTTAATATATAAGAAATTTATATCTCTTATAAAGCTAAACCCTATTCTGTTAGTTTTTTATTGGATTATTTCATTGTTTACACCATTTCCACTTAGCACAATCTAATTTTAATATATAAGAGATATAGAGGGTATTCATATATTGTTATTTGTTTTGCTATCCCATCGTCTTAAAGTTTGATCTAGATTATGCTCTTAATGCATATATATTTTAACTTCATACACGATGCAGATTAGATCATTTTATAGTCTCTTCCCATGTAAAGAAATCATTTAAAAATATTTTTTAATTCCCGCAGCAACGCGTAGGGAAATCACCTAGTACTCTTATAAAGCAAAACCCCACTATATATTTATTTGAGATTTTGTGAGACCATGTCATCACCAGAGCCCCACCAAGTCACTAAGTGTCGATGCGGGACCCACAGAGTTCCCCAGCAATGTGACTACAAGCCGTGGGCCCTGGCCTGTCCCACAGACAGAAGCTGAAAGAGGTGCAGCGTCTGCCACACCGGATCCGAGTAGAATATGCCAGACTAGCCGGATTCCTATAGAAAGTATCTTCTTATTTAGTTAAGAACACCTTCTCTGGATCCCACTAGGATTGTAATCGCACCACAACCTTCTTTATCGATATAAAGAGAGGCCGTGGGTACCCCTGTAAAGAGAGGAACACAACATACCAATCAATTCAACGCAAAGGCTAATGCTGACTGTATGTAAAGACTATTACTCGATCACGATTGAGAGCCCGAATCAGTATAAATTGACTGTCTCTGTGTTCACTGTCGAGTTCCAACATACACCAAAGCCCAAACAACTGTCCTCGGTATCCTCGTGGCAGGCTATCGGTGGTAAAACATCGACAGCTAGCGCACCAGTTAGGGGCTTTCAGTGGATTTGCGATCAAGAGCTCGATGGACCTCGACAACATAATCTTCTCGACAGGATCAACCTTCACCTTCAGATCGTGGATCTACGAGGCGGACAACAAAGGCAAGCTCCAAGGACACCTCCTCGAAGATCGAGAAGACTAGGAAGACCTCACTCTTTCAGCGAGATCAACAGAAGAACTCATCGAAAGGTTTTCACGCCTCGCGATGTCCGAATCAATCTAGGTTTCGACGACGATCAAATTCAACTCAGACTCTAGGACGGAACCCACCTCAGAAACCCATCCAGGTTCTTTTCATGGTAAACCAGATTCTTTTCTGATGGGGCTCTGGAATGCAGCTTCAATCCATAAAGAGATTAATTTAAGCTTACTTTAGAATTCTTCCATAAAATTGGGCCCCTTCCTATTCGGACTCAACAACATGGCAAGATCTTACCAAGACCTACTCCAAGAAGTAGCCGGTCTAGTGCGAAGGCTACGGCTTACCGGAGCACAGGAAGGCCTCATGCTAACCATGACATCTCAAGATTGCCTCGTCCAATGGTCGGATCCTATTTCCAGAAGCAGCAACGCCCGACTAGTTGATGAGCTAGCCGTTCTATCCTACCAAAAAGGCAGTACGCTCTACGACACTGATGCCACCACATAAGATATCAACAACTCCAGCAAGGCAGACATAGAAGCAGTACGTGCCCGAGAAGTTTTTATGGTTCGACGATCACCACTGATATTGCCCTAAGCACCAGATGTCAGATCCTCAGATGAGTCAGAATCCAATATATCTCCCAACGCCCTGGAATACGATGGCGAGTTTGAGGGCCAGAAACAAGCCAGAGAAAGAAGAAATAAATTAAAAAAGGTCACAGATGTTGCGCTAGATAGCGCAAAGAAGCCTGGATCAAGTACGAGATAGAATTAGCCAAGCATGACAAGAAGAAATCCGATCAAGAAGCCGGAGAAAGACGAGGAGCCAGGGCACGCAATGCTCCATATGATAAGATCCGAGAAGCGTTAGAAGAACTTGAAGCCATTTCACATCCCAATGAAGAACAAGAGCGACTCCGAGAACTTTTACGAACAAAAGCCTTAAAGGCACACGACGGAAGGACCCGCTCCAGAATACCCGCCATTTTAGCCGGGCAAGAAGTACAAAGTCAAAGGAGGTCTACTTTTGAAAAACTAGGGCCAAACGAAAGCCACGACCGAGGAAGCAGAAAAGACCATACTCAGAGTAACCAAGTTGAGCACCCAAGGGAGAGCAGGAGCAGAGCACCTATCCAAACAATTCCATGATTTTTCTCTCGATAGAACAACAGTTGGCAAGAAGGAGGAGCAGAGTCAGAGTACAGAGAAGCCGGAACGCGCGACAAATTCCCATGCTTTGTGAGCCGACTTGCTTCTATAAGTTTACCTCACAAATTCAAGCCTTCAAATCACTCAAAATACGATGGCAAAACCGAACCCAGACAGTGGCTCAGAATCTACTCTCAGTCAATCGAATTAGCCGGAGGGGATGATGACATCAAGGCACTCTTTTTTCCTATGGCATTGGAGGCCACGCCGCTCCAATGGTTTGAAAAATTGAACCCAGGATCTGTCAGAGGATGGGAAGACATGCAGAAAGCTTTATGCGAGAATTTTGCGAGCATCATCACGCATCCAATAACACATGCAAAATTAAAAGGGCTCAAGAAAAAAGGCAGCGAAAGTCTCAGGGACTATTACCGTTGTTTCGACAAACTACGGGCTGAAGTACATGACATCACTGAGCGAGAAGTAATCAAAGTTTTCTCTCACGGAATCATGGCCAAGTGGCAATTTCAAGACTTTTGCAAAGAGAATCCAAGAAACAATGAAGAATTTAGGTGAACAGTAGAGAAGATGATCACCGCAGAAGAGAAGACATGAGAAAGATTTCCAGATAAAAACAATCGAGATAACAACTGAGACAACTCGGATAGGCAAAATTATCGAAACAACGGGCATCAGGACAGAAAGCGCGGGCCTGACAACACCGTAGCCATGGCTGACGAATCAAGAAGTTCTCGAAATTCAAGAGATTTGAAGAAATTGAAAGTATGCATTGTATATGGCATCCATAGGAAAATCATACAACTAGAGATTCTCGTATCTTTATTGATCGGTGTACAAGAAAGGGCAACAAGGGAGATAAGAAAGAAGACGACCAGAAAAAGGAGAAAATAGTATTAAAGACAGAGGATTTTAGCAATCAAAAGGAACGGTCGTAGTCATCTTTTCAAGAGTTCCAGGCTCCAGAAGCAAGCACCAGGACAAGTTAGCTCTCTACAGCATAATGGCAGTAGAACCAGCCGTCCCTAGATACCTTAATTGGTCACAGTACCCAATCCAGTTTTCAAGAGAAGATCAATGGACCAGTGTTGGAAATGCTGGCCTATATCCACTTGTTTTGGATCCAACTATCACGGGAATGACAGTCACCAAGGTTATAATCGATGGAGGAGCGGGGCTCAATATTATATTTTTAGAAACACTAAAGAAGATGGGACTAAACCTAGCCGGATTGATTACTCCAACAGGAGTACCTTTCTACGGAATAGTACCCGACAAGGCCACCATGCCACTTTGACAAATAACTCTACCAGTTACATTTGGAACTCCAACCAATTACCGAACCAAGTTCATTCAGTTTAAAGTAGCAGACTTTGAGACATCATATCATCCCATCCTTAGAAGACCAGCACTTGCCAAGTTCATGGCTATACCTCATTACCCATACTCCTGCTTAAGATGTCAATACCTCATGGAGTACTCTCCCTCCGGGGTGACTTAAAGTGCGCTTTTGACTGTGACATACAAGCAATCCAAATCGCAGCCAAAGCACAAGCAGCCGACGACAGAGAAGAAATAGCCACCATTGCTGCACAGATGAACCTGGAAGAGCTGGAGATCCCGGCTAAAAAGCCTTGCATCCTTCCACCACCAAAAGAAACTGATGTGAAGAAAATCGACCTGGGTACTGGTGATCTCGAGAAGACGACGACCATCAGTGCTCACCTCTCAACCAAATAGAAACTCGCGCTCACAACTTTCTTTGGGACAATAAGGATATCTTCGCTTGAAAGCGACTGACATGCCAGGTGTCCTAAGAGAGTTAGCTGAGCACAAAATTGATGTCAATGATGGCTCCAAACCAGTCAAACAACGGCTACGAAGATTTTCACCAGACAAGAAGGCAACAATTAAAAAGGAGATTGCAAGATTGATGGCAGCCAGATTTATAAGAGAAATTCTTTATCCAGACTGGCTAGCAAATCCCATTCTAGTATAGAAAAAGAACCCGACAGAATGGCGCATGTGCGTCGACTACATGGATCTCAACAAGCACTGCCTAAAGGACCCTTTCGGGTTACGGCGGATTGATTAGATTGTCGATTCAATGGCAGGATCTGCCCTGCTATCTTTTCTTGATTGCTATTCAGGATATTATCAGATCGCATTAAAGTAAGAAGACTAGAGCAAGACATCTTTTATCATTCTGTTCGGCGCTTACTGCTATAAAACCATGTCGTTTAGACTCAAGAACACTGGTGCTACTTACCAAAGAACTATCCAAACATGTCTCGGTGAGCAGATTCGTGACAACGCAGAGGCCAACGTTGATGATGTCGTGGTAAAGACGAAGCACCCGGATATGCTTATCAAAGACTTTAAACAAACCTTCAAAAACTTGAAGAAGTGAAAGTGGAAACTGAACCCGAACAAGTGTGTATTCGGAGTACCATCAGGACAACTACTCGGATTTTTGGTCAGCCATCGAGGAATCAAGGCAAGCTCCAAGCAAATTCGAGCCATAACTGAGATAGGTCCTCCACGCAACATTAAAGATGTACAGAAGTTGACAAGGTGCATGGCTGCACTCAATCACTTTATTTCTCGACTTGGCGAAAAGGGATTACCCTTCTTCAAGTTATTTAAGAAGACAGGTAAGTTCAAGTGGTCAGAGGAAGCCAATGAGGCTTTTGAAAGCCTTAAGGCATACCTCACCTTCTCACCTGTACTCACGCCTCCAAAGAAGCATAAAGACATGATGTTGTACATCGCGGCGACTTCTACGGTGATTAGTGCAGCGATCATTGTAGAGAGGGAAGAAGAAGGGCACGTATACAAAGTGCAGTGGCCCATTTACTACATCAGCGAGGTACCGTCAGATTCTAAAATCTAGTACCTGCATGTACAAAAACTACTCTATGCCCTCCTGATCACCTCCCGCAAGCTACATCACTACTTTGAAAGCCATAAGATTAATGTGGTAACAGACTTTCCACTCGGAGACATCTTGCACAACAGAGATGCAACCGAGCGCATATCTAAGTGGGCAGTAGAACTCGGCGCTCTCAACAATGATTTCACCTCATGTAGAGCAATCAAGTCCCAAGCACTTGCTGATTTTGTTGCCAAGTGGACAGAAATCCAACAACCTACGCTAGATGTCATCCTCGACCATTGAAAGATGTACTTCGATGGATCGCTCAAACTAGGTGGAACTGGCACAGGTGTTCTCTTTATCTCTCTAGATGGAAAACAACTCAAATATGTCCTTCAGATATTATGGCAAGCTACGAACAATGAAGTAGAATACGAAGCACTCATCTATGGGCTCCGAGTAGCTACCTCTCTTGGAATCAAGCGACTCGTCTACGGTGATTCAACAGTAATTGTCAATCAAGTCAACAAAGACTAGGATTACACCAAAAATAACATGGGCACTTAATGTGCTGAAGTACGCAAACTAGAGAAAAATTTTCAAGGACTAGAAATTCTACATGTCTTGCGTGATTCAAATGTCAGAGCAAACATCCTCACAAAGCTAGGATTGGACAAGGCAAAGGTCCCACCCGGTGTGTTCATAGAGGAGTTGTCTACACCCTCTATCAAACAACCCGGTGAGATAACCCCTGAACTCCCAGCACTAACAACCTAGATTTTGGTAATCATAAAATCATGGACACATGATTTCATCAACTACATCAAAGAAAACAAATTATTAATAAATAAAGAAGAAGCCACTCGGATAATTTGAAGGAGCAAGAATTACATCCTCGTAGGAGACAACCTATACAGAAGAGCCACTTCATTAGGAGTACTCCTCAAATGTGTTTCATCAGAAAAAGACAAAGAGATCTTAGACGAAATCCACTCAGGTTGATGTGAAAATCATGCCGCTTCGAGAACATTGGACGGTAAAGCATTCCGCACTGGATTCTACTGGCCAACTTTGAAAGACGCAGAGGAACTCGTCAGAAAATATAAAGGTTGCCAAATGTTTGCAAGACAGACTCACGTCCCAGCACACAATCTTATCTACATCCCACCCACTTGACCATTTTTCTGCTGGGGCCTGGATCAAGTAGGACCTCTCAAGAAAGCTAAAGCAGTTTTGAGTACATTTTCATGGCTATTGACAAGTTCACCAAGTGGATCGAGTATAAGCCACTAGTAAAATATAGCACAGTCAAAAGTAGTCGAGTTCATCCAGGACATCATGCACCGCTTCGGCATATTCAATCAAGTCATCACAGATTTAGGTTCTCCCTTCATGACTATAGAATTTAAAAGTTGGGCACAAGACCGTGGCATCAGCATAGATTATGCATCAGTTGCGCATCCAGAAGCCAACGGACAAGTAGAAAGAGCCAATGGACTCATACTGGCAGGATTAAAACCAAGGTTATATGAAGACTAGAAGACTATGGATCCAAATAGATCAAAGAATTGCCCAAAGTAGTATGGGGGCTACGACCTCAAGTGAGCAGAGCCACCGGGTACTCACCTTTCTTCTTAGTCTACGAATCAGAGGTTGTGTTACCAGCCAGCTTGATCTGGATATCACCAAAGTTTAAGCAATACGAAGGAGAAGCCGGACACACATGAAGACTAGAGCTAGACAGCACAGAAGAAGTCAGAGTTAATGCTACTCTACAATCCGCTCGTTATCTTCAAGGTTTAAGACGTCACTACAATAAAAGTACCCAACCTCGCTCCGTCCAAGTCAGAGATTTGGTACTCCAAAGAATACAAAAGGCAGATGGACGTCACAAACTACTCAGCCCATGGGAAGGCCCTTTTATCATCGCCAAGGTTATCGGACCAGGAACATATAAGCTAATGACCGAGGATGGGGTACAAGATAGAAATTCATGGCACATCAGCCAACTAAGAAGATTCTACGTCTAAAGAGCACAAGATAGATTTTATGTAGCAAGAAAACCTTATGTAATCAAGATTTATGATCAAAGAAATAAAGATAATTTTCCTCATTAACATTTGCCTTACTAAGATCTGCAAAATCTATCCCGAAGTTGTTCAACCCGGATGAGAGCAAAAGAGCTGAAAAGATGCTTGAGCTCGTCTATCCTAGGTCTTTTTAGGCTTGGATGAGAGTAAGAAGGCTAATAAGCCAACACTCAACCTATCCTAGGTTGTTTTCACTGCCTGGATGAGAGCCAGATAGCGCTCGTTCTATCCCGGAGTTATTCAATCCGAATGAGAGCAAAAGAGCTGAAAAGACGCTTGAGCTCACCTATCCCAAGTCTTTTCAAGCTTGGATGAGAGTAAGAAAGCTAATAAGCCAACACTCGACCTATCATGGGTTATTTCACAGCCTGCATGAGAGCCAGATAGCGCTCGCCCTATCCTGGAGTTATTCAAGCCAGATGAGAGCAAAAGAGTTGTAAAGACGCTTGAGCTTGCCTATCCCAGGTCTTTTCAAGCTTGGATGAGAGTAAGAAGGATAATAAGCCAACACTCGACCTATCCTAGGTTATTTTCATGGCCTGGATAAGAGCCAAATAGCGCTCGCCATATTTCAGAGTTATTCAACCCGGATGAGAGCAAAAGAGCTGAAAAGATGCTTGAGCTCACCTAACCTAAGTCCTTATAGGCTTGGATGAGAGTAAAAGGCTGCTAAGCCAACACTCGACCTATCATGAGCTGTTTTCACGCCCTGGATGAGAGCCAGATAGCACTCACCTTATCCCAAAGTTATTCAACCCGGATGAGAGCAAAAGAGCTAAAAAAATGCTTGAGCTCGCCCTATCCCAAGTCTTTTCAGGCTTGGATGAGAGTAAAAGGCCGCTAAGCCAACACTCGACCTATTTTGGGTTATTTTCACGGCCTGGATGAGAGCCAGATAGCGCTCGTACTATCCCGGAGCTATTCAACCCAGATGAGAGCAAAAGAGATGAAAATATGCTTGAGCTCACCCTATCCCAGACCTTTTCAGACTTGGATGAGAGTAAGAAGGCTACAAGCCAACACTCAACCTCCCCACCCCAAGTTGTTTCCAACATTGGATGAAGAATAATAAGGCTGAAAGGTCCTTATTTGGTTTTGGTAATTGAGTGACAACTTAGGTGGACTAATATTTGGTTATGTGAGATACACAGGCGATTAGTCCACAGGTGATGGTGTCATGAAGGAGGCTATTGCCACGAGACATGACATGGAGTCATGTGACCAAGGTGGAGAAGATCAAGATGAGGATTGGCTTGATGGACCGGTTGCTAGGGTGAAGGACAAGTTCTGATGGCTTGGCATCGAAGGACCGAGAGAACGGTGAAGAGCAAGTGAGGTCAAGATCGATGAACCAATACGGTCACGTGATGATATGAAGTGGATCATATCATTTGTGATATAGTTGGTGCATGTGTTGCATCAACGTCGGAGGAGATGGAGTGGAATGCGCAAGGCAAAGGTATAACCTAGGGCATTTCCATTTCACCGGTTATAGGTGTGTAGAGAAGTTGATGACCGGGTTTAGGATAGATGGCCGTACTATCAAGAGGGGCAAACTTGTTTGCATATTGGTCATCTAGTGCCACTTGAGCGATCTAACTTTGCATACGTGTTAGGATCGAGTGACGAGGCAAGTTGAGTGCCTAACCCTTTGAAAATGTTTGTGAAAAGCTAACACACATGCACATGGTGGTGTACACATGGTGGTGTTGTCACATTTGCAAAGGAGAAGGTGTTGGAGTTGGTGTTGATCAACTTGGAGAAGAGAGAAACGTTTTTTGGTGTTCTCCGGACACTAGGATGGCTCTTAGAGTGGAATACTGCTTTGATCCATTGTGAATTGGATCAAGTGCTTTAGTGGGTTGTGTAGCCCTCTGAGTAATCTTTTCAAAATGTCCAAGATCATCGAAATCGGAGTTCGGAGTTAAGAGTTATCGCCGTTTTACCGAAGAGTGGTCTGTGACTGGACTCGTGACCGGACGCGTCCGGTCAGCACCTGCGCGTCCGGTCAGCGTGTCCGGTCAGTGTTTTTCACGGGCGAAAGTGATCGGACGCTGCAGCGAGTCCGGTCAGTGATGATTGGACGCGTCCGATCGCGTCGGGAGCTTGCTAGAACCTCTCTGTTCGTTGTTTCGCTGCTACCTGCGTGTCCGGTCCCGTTAGTGACCAGCGCGTCCGGTCAATACAAGTTTATACGCGTGAAAACTAGCCGTTGGAGCACGCTACTGACCTGCGCGTCCGGTCAGTTCGACAGGCGCGTCCGGTCAGTTCGACCGGCGCGTCCGGTTGACCCGAAACTCGCCCAGTGAGGGGACTAACGGCTCTATTTCGTTGAGGGGCTTATAAATAGCCCATTGGCCGGCCTTGGCCGGCAGCTGAGCACACTTTGACCTTGGTGGCTTATGTGATAGTGCTTGGAAGCCCTCTAACTCACTCATGCTTGATAGTGTTCATCGGATCGAGTGAGAGAGCGATTCTAGTGCGTTGCATCGAGAGGATTGCATCGAGTGGCACTAGGTGATCGTGTTGCAAGCCGGTGGTGCTTGTTACCTTATTAGTCATATTGCTTAGTTTGTGTAGCTAAGTAATTTGTGCTCTCTAGTTTGGCATTAGTTGCCTTGCTATTGAGCATTGCTAGTGAGCATAGGTAGCTTCGTGCTTTTGCTTACTAGAATTGTGTAGGAGCTCCCCGGCTTTGCTAAAGTACTCGTGTATAGGTTTGTGTGACCTTGCTCTAGAATCATTTAGGAGAGCTCTTGCTAAGGAAAGCACCTTAGTTACATAATTAGGATCTTTGTGAGGTGCTTGTGAACTTAGATAGAGGGGTGTAGTCTTGGCTAGACTGATAGTTTTAATTCCACATTTGTTTCGGTTTGCCGACGCGATTATTTTTAGAAAGGACTATTCACCCCCCTCTAGTCCGCCATCTCGACCCTTCAATTGGTATCGGAGCCTGGTCTCTCATTTGTGGTCTTCACCAACCCGAGAGGATGGCGGAATATGGACTAGATGTTGAGTGTCCACACATTTTTAATGGCACACACTTTGCACGATGGAGAAATTGGATGACTTGTAATTTTAAGTTTATTTCTCCTCAATTGTGGTGGATGGTAGATGTAGGCTTTTCTCATGTGTTGGATGAAGAGAATCTAACTCAAGCACAAGAGAAATGACTAGATCTCGACGCCCAAGCTATTGATATCATTTTTAGATCTTTTGATGATAGTGTCTTCGGAGAGATCATGAACATGAAAACCGCCCATGAGATATGGGGCTATCTCAATGAAAAGTATGGAGCTATCACCGATGATGATGATGATGTCAAGCCCAAGGAGGTTGCACATGATGATGTTGAGCATGACCACAACACGATGGTTGTGGAGGATTGCTCCACCTCATGGTCAAGTGATGATGATGATCGATCTACCACAAGTTCACTTGATAAGGATGGTGATGATGCATCAAGTGTTGCAAGTGATGTTTCTACCCCAAGCACACTTGATGGTGACAACGTTGGTTCATGCTCGGGCCTTGATGATGCTACTACAAGCCCATTCACTACATCATATTGCTTCATGTCACTAGGTGACACAAAGGTATCAAATGATAATGTGATTGATCATGTTGATTCATATGATGAGCTTGTTAGTAGACTTGCTAGCATGAACATGTCTTTAGAAAATGAGAAAGCTAAAACCATGAAATTAGAAAATGAAAACTCTTTTCTAAAAACCACATGTGAATAACAAAAGCATCTACTTCATGTTACTACTTGTTCATATGAGGAGCTAAAATTGGCTCATGAGGAACTTAGTGTTGCTCATGATAATTTGGTACAAGAACATGCTTCTCTCTTTAAGATGTTATTAAAGAAAATTAAAATTAATGAGAGCTCATCACATGGATCAAATGATCAATTGCAAAATGTGACTAACCCATGTGATGTAGGGAGAAAGCATGTATCCACCTCTTGTGATGACTTATTAGATATGCCATGTTCTTCACATATATATGCTTGTTCTACTTCTATGTCTTGTGAGACTAACATTTTGAAGGAGAACAATGAGCTCAAAAGTGAAGTGAAGAAATTGAGCAACAAGTTAGAGAGGTGCTACAACTCAAAAGTCACCTTTGAGCATATGTTAAAAACTCAAAGAAACTTTGGTGACAAGAGTGGCCTTGGTTTCAACAAGAGCAAGAAGAATATGACCAAAGGGGAAAAGAAAAGAGAAAGGAAGATGAAGAAGCTAGCTCGAGAGAAGCTCTCTCATTTCATGTGCTACCGATGCCATGAAGTGGGTCATCTTCACCAAACATGCCCCAACTTAGAGAAGCTCAAGTTGAAGAAAGAAGAAGAAAGGCTCAAACGCAAGTGCTTCAAGTGCCATACATGGGGTCACTACACCTCAATGTGCCCAAGCAAGAAACTAGTGAAGCAACAAGAAGAGCCTCAACCAAAGCCACACATTGAGCATGAGAGGAAAAAGAAAACAAGAAGGGGTGGAAGAGAAAGACATCCAATGCAAATCCAAGATATCAAGATGATGAGCAAGAATCAAATTGAGAAAAGAAATTTGGCTCACATCAAGTGCTTCAAGTGTGAAGATATGGGACACTTTACCTCGGGGTGTCCTACCAAGCTTGAGAAGAATGCTCAAGCAACTCATGAGAGGTAAGGCAATGAAGAGCATCACATGAGCAAGGAAGAAAAGGCTCAACCAAAGAGAAGATGCTATTCATACCGGGAAAGGGGACACATGGCTCATTCATGTCCCTTAGGTAATAATTCTAAGCCTAGTTCAATTAATAATACTAACATGCTTAGAAAGGATGGCAATGGTACCTCATTGGTTAGAATTGCAAAACATCCCGCTACCCATACTAAGGCTTTGCCTAAGTATGTTGCTCCTAACTTGAGAGGACCCAAACTTGTTTGGGTACCATCAAAAAGTGGATGATTGTTTGTAGGTACCATCAACATTGGAGGCTTGATTCATTTGGATTCATATTGGTCATCATATATTGAATCAAGTTTTAAAGCTTAGTGCATATTCTATCCCAATGCCAAGTCAAAATAAGTGGAGTCCAAATGCTACAACATACAAGTGCAACATTCAAGATTGTGGTGATTTATTGGATATATTTGATGGCTTGCAAATATTTGAGTTGGAGCTTGCTAAAAGAATGATCATGTGATAACCAAGGTATATCTCTAGTTGATCATTTTATTTGGGTGCATATGAGTTGATTGAATTGGATATATATGCAATGTTGCTTGCTATGAGATGATTGAATGGATTAAATGCCTAGCAATCAAATTTGGATTGATTTGTGTTGGATAAATTCATGAGATGACATTTAGTAAGTGGATTGAATGGATATATATCTTATGAAAGTGTTCAAATAAGTTAGTTTCAAGTTTGATTCAATTTGGTGAAGTATAGCTCAATGTATTGAATTCTGTCCATTATTGAAAATCTGAGCTAGCTGAGATCAAGTCTAAGTTTGAGTGACTAAATAAAATTGGATTGGCTTGAAATTTGGCATACATGCTCTAGACTTATGATATTAGATGCTGTATAAATTTCATGATAATTGGATGAGAAATGCTATGGTTTTAGAGCACATCTTGTCAGCTATAGTGCAGCAGTTTTTAGCATATAGCAGTGGTGGAAGATTTGAAATATAGTAGCAATCTAGAAGTCAAATGAAGCTCAAATTTTTACAGTTGCTATTTGACTTAATAATTCACATCTCCACCAAATTTCGTGGCATTTGGACCAGTACATTGGGAGATATGAATTATTCTTTGAAGGGTACAGAATCTGCCAGAAAAGTGACAATTATTGGATTGATCTAGAGTAACTTTAAGTGAAAGGTTCTCAAGTTGGAAACATATTTATAAGTGTTTGAGGTACCTAAGTTTGGTTTTGAATTGATCTAGAAGCATGACAAGAAATGAGTACAAGGGCATTGATTGTGGAATGTACTGAGTGTACAAATTTGGTACTCAAATTTGAAAATAAAGATCAAACTAAAGATGAAGATGAGGTTCAAGTTCTAGTAATGATTGGAGATCATTTGGTAGAAAGAAAAGGACTTAAAGAATAATTCAAGGTTACTCATCAAGTTAAGTCTATAGATCAATCAATCAAAGGCAATTCAAGTAAGTGTCAAGGATGATTCTTTAGAGAGAGGTCACTTCTCCCTGCTGAGGGGGCTTGCCACCCATGGGTGGGTAAATCGAGCACCGGCTTGGAAGGCTAACATGGAAGTGATGAATTCAAGGGACATTTGAGATGCTTAATTGAAGCAATCAATAGAGTTGATCAAGAAAAGCAAGCAACACCCAAAAGAGAGCTAGTCATGGTTATAAAATTAGTATCATAAGTACTTCTCTCATGCAAGCATTGATCAAAGAGAAAAAGCAAGCCAACCATAACAAGAGATAATGCACTTGATTATTAGTGGTTCTCATTTCATATGGGTGAAGAATGGATTTCTCTATAATGATTGGTCTTCACCAAGCTTATAAATTGGACTTCACATTGCTACTGGAGTAATGAATTGGAATCTATGTGACTATCCTCTACTCCAACATAACAAAGGTATCATTGCAATGTGCATGATCATTTCATCCCTTACTAGTATGCGATTAGTGCATATAGTACATGCTTACTAGGATCATGCATAACAAATGAAATATTTAAATTCATAGCCTACCACTATTGCTTGAATTGTTTAAATGATCTAGTGGTATGTGTATAAATTTATTCATGAGCTAGTGAACCCAAGTACTTGATCTAGTTTGGATTGCTAACAAGTGACAAGTACAACATTGGCAAGATAACCCTTAGTATGAGGAGTGAAGAAGTTTGTCATTGGATCAAACCGGACTTGGAATCTTAGGCAAATCAACTTAGTTCAAGTCATACTAGAAGCTCATGACAATGATATGGGTACAAGCACAAGACAACAATGCAAATGGATATCTAGGGTGTTTCAAATGGTATCTAGACTCAAAATATTTCTTCAATTGGTATTTACAAGTGGTGTCTAGATCATGATCTACAAGTGATATCCTACAAGTGGTACTCATAAAGATAGCAAATGTTCAAGAAAAGATCATATTGACAAATCCTACAAGTGGTTCCATGATAGAGGATTCTTCAAATTGGTATAACACACTTATTCGTGGTATTTCTACACATGATATCATTTATACAAGACGGTGGTTCCACAAGTGATCCTCAACTTTAAGTGATCATCAAATGAAGAAAGTTCCCTCACACACAAGAGCTCAAGATTATCAAGTGAATGACCCATGCTATGACATAGAGGGAGGAGCCCCACCTAATGGTATCAAGGTCAAAGATCCTAAGTGGTATCTCAAGAGCAACATACAAGTAATGTCATTCCAACATGTGCGGTGATGTCCATCAACAACGCAATATTCAAGTCTCAACCATCTACCCTAATGCAAGCCTTTGCATCAATGAGAAGTACACCCTTTATGGAAATTGATGATAAAGGGGGAGAAGTTAGAACAAAGATATGTCAATGCACCAAGAGAGAGAGATTTGGGAAGAGATTGAACAAAGATATCATGAGAAGATGAGTTTGGACATGGAGATGGACAAAGAGGGAGCAACATTGAAGAAATGAGAAGGATCAAAATTCTTGGACAAAAGAAGCACACAAGTAGGGGGAGCAAGCTCATGAACATTGTTTGGTTGCATTTGATATGTGCATATTCATGTGCTTGCTTGCATTGCATAAGTTTTATATTTAATATGCATGCTTGTGTGTTGTATGCTAGTTATAGAACTTGAATGATGATATGATAACTAGCATACATAGGATGATAGCTAGACTTGTGTTTATCATGAAAGACTAGAACCTTGCTTATAATGTTGATCTCACGGGGTTTCTAGTATTTTTTATGTCTAGCTACTCATGATGCTAAGGATGATGGCAAACTTGTGATTTTCAAATGATATCGAGCTATCAAATGGTATCGAACTACAAAGGTTTATTCTATACACCTTAGCATCACTTAGTAGTGCTAACCCTCCCACAAATTTCATATTTATGCATATGTGCAAGCTTGAAACCAAACCATTTGAGCACATATATAGGGAGAGTTATCACTACCAAGTCGGATTTTATGGTACTTATCCAAATCCTAACATAGAGCTTAAATGTTGGATAAGTGGCATAAAGTCCAAAAGAACTTAATTTCCATATCTTTGTAGAGTTGTCATCAATTACTAAAAAGGGGGAGATTGAAAGGTCCTTATTTGGTTTTGGTAATTGAGTGACAACTTAGGTGGACTAATATGTGGTTATGTGAGATACACATGCGATTAGTCCACAGGTGATGGTGTCATGAAGGAGGCTATTGCACATGAGACATGACATGGAGTCATGTGACCAAGGTGGAGAAGATCAAGATGAGGCTTGGCTTGATGGACCGGTTGCTAGGGTGAAGGACAAGTTGTGATGGCTTGGCGCCGAAGGACTGAGGCAATGGTGAAGAGCAAGTGAGGTCAAGATCGATGAACCAATACGGTCACGTGATGATATGAAGTGGATTATATCATTTGTGATATGGTTGGTGCATGTGTTGCATCAACGTCGGAGGAGATAGAGTGGAATGTGTAAGGCAAAGGTATAACCTAGGGCATTTCCATTTCACCGGTCATAGGTGTGTAGAGAAGTTGATGACCGGGTTTAGGATAGATGGCCGTACTATCAAGAGGGGCAAACTTGTTTGCATATCGGTCATCTAGTGCCACTTGAGCGATCTAACTTTGCATACGTGTTAGGATCGAGTGGCGAGGCAAGTTGAGTGCCTAACCCTTTGAAAATGTTTGTGAAAAGCTAACACACATGGTGGTGTTGGCACATTTGCAAAGGAGAAGGTGTTGGAGTTGGTGTTGATCAACTTGAAGAAGAGAGAAATGTTTTTTGGTGTTCTCTGGACACTAGGATGGCTCTTAGAGTGGAATACTACTTTGATCCATTGTGAATTGGATCAAGTGCTTTAGTGGGTTGTGTAGCCCTCTGAGTAAGCTTTCCAAAATGTCCAGGATCATCGAAATCGGAGTTCGGAGCTAAGAGTTATCGCCGTTTTACCGAAGAGTGGTCTGTGACCGGACTCGTGACCGGACGCGTCCGGTCAGCACCTACGCGTCCGGTCAGTGCGTCCGGTCAGTGTTTTTCGCGGGCGAAAGTGACCGGACGCTGCAGCGAGTTCGGTCAGTGATAACTGGACGTGTCCGGTCGCGTCGGGAGCTTGCTGGAACCTCTCTGTTCGCTGTTTCGCTGCGACCTGCGCATCTGGTCCCGTTAGTGACCAGCTGTCCGGTCAATACAAGTTTATACGCGCGAAAACTAGCCGTTGGAGCACGCTACTGACCTGCTCGTCCGGTCAGTTCGACAGGCGCGTCCGGTCAGTTCGACCGGCACGTCCGGTCGACCCAAAACTCACCCAGTGAGGGGACTAACGGCTCTATTTCTTTGAGAGGCTTATAAATAGCCCATTGGCCGGCCTTGGCCGGTAGCTGAGCACACTTTGGCCTTGGTGGCTTATGTGGTAGTGCTTGGAAGCCCTCTAACTCACTCATGCTTGATAGTGTTCATCGGATCGAGTGAGAGAGCGATTCTAGTGCGTTGCATCGAGAGGATTGCATCGAGTGGCACTAGGTGATCGTGTTGCAAGCCGGTGGTGCTTGTTACTCTTGGAGGTTGCCACCTCCTAGACGGCTTGGTGGCTTGCGACTCCATTGAAGCACGCGTGGAGATTGTGCGTGGCTCCGGAGGAGAATTTGTGAGGGGGATTGTGCTCACCCCGCGGGGATCACGAAGAGCAACTCTAGTAAAGCTCGTGGCTTGGAGGATCCTCATCTTGAGAGTGGATGTGCGGCACCCACTGAGGGTTTGACTCTTGATAGTCAATTAGCTCGTGATCCATCAAGTGGGTGTATCGCCACAACGGGGACTAGCTTGGTGGCAACCAAGTGAACCTCGGTGAAAAACCGCCGTGTCAACATTGTGTACATCTTCTCGGTGGTTTGCTTTCGATTCACAAGCTTTTATTTACTTTCATATACTTGTGCTTGTGTAGTTGCTCTTGTAACTAGTTGGCTTGTGTAGTTTGCTAGTTACGTTCTTGCTTGTGTAGCATAGAAGTAGCAACCGTTGCGTGGCTAATTTGGTTTGTGTAACCTTATTAGTCATATTGCTTAGTTTGTGTAGCTAAGTAATTTGTGCTCTCTAGTTTGGCATTAGTTGCCTTGCTATTGAGCATTGCTAGTGAGCATAGGTGGCTTCGTGCTTTTGCTTACTAGAATTGTGTAGGAGCACCCCGGCTTTGCTAAAGTACTAGTGCATAGGTTTGTGTGACCTTGCTCTAGAATTGTTTAGGAGAACTCTTGCTAAGGAAAGAACCTTAGTTACATAATTAGGATCTTTGTGAGGTGCTTGTGAACTTAGATAGAGGGGTGTAGTCTTATCTAGACCGATAGTTTTAATTCCGCATTTGTTTCGGTTTGCCAACGCGATTATTTTTAGAAAGGACTATTCACCCCCTCTAGTCCGCCATCTCGACCCTTCAAAGGCTACTAAGCGAAAAGCTCAAGTCGCAAATCTTATACGACATTACAAATATGAGCAAAATCTAAGATTGATTACGCGGCATGGGAACACAATGGTATGTTTCCTGCCATAACTGACGGGGCTGAAACAACAGTGGCACACCTTTTCACAACGGTACAGTACAACGGGCAGATTTTAGAATTATCCATCCACACAACGCTGATTTATTATAGTTTATACTACTCGAAAAAGAACTCGTCAAGAGATACACAGAAGAAGACCACAGAAGACTGCCAACGAACCCGGACTTCATAGAAAGTACCCGAATTTTCTAGAAACAACCAGGATAACTCTCAGAAAAAACCTGGACTATACTCTAAAGCACTTAGATAAGCAAAAAGGGAAACAACGACTCAGAAGACAAAATTCTTTCCATTACAAAGATCTTTATGGGATACAGGATTACAAATCTTACAAGACCCAATGAACTCGGCACCATGACGAACAAGTTAGCAACCAGGAGCACAGAAAGAATACGACTCTAGAAACGACTACGTGCTCCTAGTTACTACATAGCAAAACACATCCTACTCAGCTACACTGTTTTCTTCAAAGGAAGGGCGCAGTACATCCAAGACTGGTATCAGCGACATAGCGGGACAACATGGACCAGGTGAGGCTCACAGGCATCAGTCTACCTAAGTCCGATGTGATACTGGATTAGATACCGATCTACACCGGACAGTCGTGAAGCAGAGTAGAAGGATCAACCCAGACCTACTGGATGATGGAACGCATCCCACATCACAAGACTTTTTCCACCTGCCAGCACGTACTACCTGGTACAATATCGATGCGAGATTAGTCTACCTTTACTCTCGATCAAAAGACTTCTTCCATCTGCTACAAGATCTAACAAGACTTACAACTCACGCCTGAAGGCTGCTCTACTTCACAAACTACCATATTCATAACTACAAGACTTCAAGAACTACATCAAGAATTTACCGGTATGCAGCAGCTCACCAAGAGGGTATTTATAGGCCAAGGAGCGATGTACATAGAACAAGTGCACCAACCAAATCTAACCTGACGAAGCATTCAGAGAAGTGACAGAAAGCAGTAAAGAAAAAGCTACCACATGTGAAGACATAGTACTCAAAAACAGAATATCTAAAGGAATGTGGCAATACTGTGCAACCCGTGACAGCTTAGCATTCAATCACCTCAACTACCTCAACTGCCACCTACTACCTTCCTCGAAAAGCAAGCAGGTTACCTGAGAACATGACAAAAGACCCTATATTCGAGTTCTTCTTGAATAAAAAAGAACCCGGATATATGCTGGGGGGCTGCAAGGTACATATCCTCATATGAGATTTTTAGTTTTTCTAATGATAAAAATTTAAGACCCTTCAACTTTTTGTTCTAAATAGCAAGAGGCTCGGGGACTATACTTAGTGAGTGCTATTTTTCTTCGAAAAAGCGCACGTCACTCAAAGAACTTCTTCAAGACAGGACCACTTCAAGGCTTCACATCGAAAGAACTCGAACCAAACCTGATTCACCAGGCAAAGCCAGGGAAATGAGGAGGCCTTCGAGTTCAACAATGAAATGCTCGGGGACTTGTCGATACGGGACCCACATGGTTCCCTAGCAATGTGACTACAAGTCGTAGGCCCTGGCCTGGCCCATGAACAGAAGTGGGAAGAGGTGCAGCGTCTGCCACACTAGATCCGAGTAGAATAGGCCAGATTAGCCAGATTCCTATGAAAAGTACTTTCTGTATTTAGTTCAGGACACCTTCTCTGGATCTGACTAGAATTGTAATCGCACCACATCCTTCTTTATCATTATAAGGAGAGGCCGTGGGCACCCCTATAAAGAGAGGAACACAACATACCAATCAATCCAACGTAAAGGCTAATGCCGTCTGGACGTAAAGGCTATTACTCGATCACGATCGAGGACCCAAACCAGTATAAATCGACTGTCTCTGCGTTCACTGTCGAGTTCCAGCATACGCCGAAGCCCGAACAACTGTCCCGAGTACCCCTGTGGTAGGCTATCGGTGGTAAAACATCGACACTAAGTATAAACACTAAATTGTATTCACAAACCCCATTAAGAGTAACTTCAAACACTAAGACCTTGATTAGTTTCTCTCCAAAAGTTTACATCCTATCACATCTAATGTTTGGACATATGCATGAAGTATTAAATATAGACTAAAAAACAACTAATTGCACAGATTGCGACTACTTTACAATATAAATCTTTTAAGCCTAATTAGTCCATAATTTGACAATAAAGTGCTACAGTAACACATGTGCTAATGATAGATTAATTAGGCTTAATAAATTTGTCGCGCGGTTTATTGACGGATTTTGTAATTTGTTATTTTATTAATATCCGAACACCCATGCAACATCACAAAACTTTACAACCTAAAACTAAACGAGGTCGAAATTGCATTGGCTGTCAAGCCACCAACCCACTGAGCCATCAAAAGGCACCATATTGTTCTCACTTTGGTTCATTTAATGCACCAAGCCACCAATTCAACTATATGTCCAATCCATTACAAATTTTCACCCTGGACCTTCTCCATGATGATTCCGTCCAACATCAAACTCTCATGTCCTTCCAACTCCTCCACTCCACTTCCATAACGAAGCTAGCAGCTAACCAAATTCATATGTATTTTCTCTTGGATATCCACAGCAACGTGCGCCGAATTCTTCTAGTACTTTTAGGTCTTAACCAGTGGCCTTCCGCGTGGAAATTCACCAGCTCTGCCACTGCATGCAAGTACACCACCTCACGTGAAAATGCTACGACACTGAACAAAGGAACATAAGAGGATAGTGTTAGAAGTGATCTCCCTCCATTAGGCCCAACGGCCTTTTGGGCCTTGTTCTCGCGCCCTGATCGGGGGCGCCCAACCCAATATGGTTGGTGGGCCCCCGTCGCACAGCGCTATAAATAGGAGGTGGGGGCCAGGGCTCGAGGTATGAGGTTCGCCGCGCAGCCAGTTCCCCACCAACATTCCTAACCCTAATCCCGATCTTGAGAGGGGCGCTGCCAGTGACGGGAAGTACCACCGACGCCGTCAACACCACCCGACGCCACTGCACCGGTCATCTACATCACCAGCGAGTCCATGGCGTCCACGAACGAGAACGCTCCAACCACTACGACTTTTGATGGTTTGCGATACTACTGCACTTCAATCTTTTCTCACTCTCTCACTTGCAGTAGTATGGATTAGGTTTTTGTATACACTATGAATCATTGTTCAGTTATTCTCCATAACGAAAACAACCCGATCTAATGAACTGATGAACTTTGAAAAATGACATTGGTACCGGAGCCATGGTTATGAACGAAGAACCCTAGATCAGGTAAACTGATTCTAAATCGGGAATGAAATAAAGAAATAAAAATAAAAAAAATAAAAATAATCCGATTCAAATCAGAGAAGGAACGAATCGAAACATGAAAAGAAAGCCGCGCGAGGAAAGGGGAAAGAAATCCACCGTTGGTGGTAGGCCACTGCTCGGCCGAGTTTTGGACTCGCCGGCGTGGCACGAAACCCAAGGCACCACCCACACGGCATCTTGACGGCGGCGCGCTCAACCCCGGAGGGGAACGCGCACGCCGGCAAGGGCCATGTGGCGGCGCCATCTTCCTCACTCAGGACCGGGCCATGGTGGCCGGTGCTCGGGTCTACCGAGCGCGCGCGGCAAAGGAACTGGGCGGAGCCGGCTGCGACTGAGAAAGGAAAGTAAGAGAGAAAGGAGAGGGGAAGCCGCCCGGACTTGCTCCGGCAGTGAACTCTTCCGTCGGAGCCGACGGCCGCCGCGCGGTTCTCTCGGTAGAAGAAACGAGAAAGAGGAAATGAAGTTTAGGGTTTAGAGGCCGCCGGTGTTTTGGAGGTTTTAATCTCCCGATCTCTGCGCCCAGCCGTTGGATCAAATGGACGGCAAAGATTGCGCCGCGCCTTGAAACCCTAGGGCATCGCCCTGACAGGCCGCTGTTGGGCCGCGCGCGCCTCACGGGTGCTGGGCACGTGGCTGGGACGAAGAAGGCCGAGCAAGCGCGTGCGGGCTACAGCGCGATGGGCCTTCGGGCCAAATTGAAGAAGAGAAAAGAAATTTCGTTTTTTTCAGAAGCAGTTTTGACGTATATTTGATGATTTTGAATGGAATTTGATAGGAATTCTTCGTGCAAATTTGTCCAACGACATTTTGCTCAGAAAATAATGAATTTTTTTTAGTGCTTCTGGAAAATAACGTTATGAGAATTTTATTATTGTTTCCGCTGCGTACTTGATATAATTATTTTCATTATCAAATTCGAACCAACGGGACAATTTGGTTTTGAAAAATTGAATAATTATTGAAAATGAATTATAGTATTGTTATTTTCTGACCAACGTTGTTAATAACAATATTATAATTTTGATCCATGAAAATTATGCATTAATTTTATTTCTGCCCAACGGTGATGTAAAATTATTGCATAGATGAATTATATGTTTCAATTTGACCAACGTTGAGTTAAAGCATATGATTCCATGTATAAATGTTTCTCACTTACTCTGATGTGGTTTCAGGAGGCAAAAGCATTGTGAACATCGCGAACATTCCGACACTCAACGGGACCAATTACCGTGTGTGGCGGGAGAAATATGAACTTGAACTTGCGTTGGGAGAGGTCGATTATGCCATCATCTCATCGTGTCCCACAGAACCTGTGGATCCGGTGAGAGAAGAAAATGAATCTGACGCTGATTTCACTGCTCGAAAGCGTGATCATACTGAGATAAAAATGAAATATGATCTTGAACATAGGCAATGGACCCTCTCCAACCGCAAGTGCTTATTGGTAGCTAAGGCCACCATAGAAGAACAGATAAGGGGCTCAATCCCTGAATGTGCTACTGCCACAGAATATCTTGATAAAATCAAGAGTTAGTTTACTGGGTCTACCAAGGCCACAGCAAGTTCACTGATAAAGAAGCTTGTGAATGAAAAATATACTGGTGGTAGCATCAGAGAGCACATTTTGAAGATGAACACCACGGCATCTAAGCTAAAAGAGATGAATTTGAAGGAAGATGATTTCCTAATTCATTTGATTTTTGCTTCCCTGCCAAAAGAATATGATACTTTCATTGTGAACTATAATATGCAGCCTGAAAGATGGGGCATAGAAAGACTTATCTCAATGTGTGCTCAAGAAGAGGAGAGGATAAAATCCTCACAGAGTGAGTCCGCCCATTTTGTGAAGGATAATAAAATAAAGAACTTTAATAGCAAGAATTCTAAACCACAGGGGAAACCCAAGTGGGACAAGGCCTCTTCCTCAAACTCACAGGGAAAGAAACCCCAGGAACCTGAAAATCAGCAGAGCAACTCCTATGGTGGAGCTGAAAAGGATCAATGCAAGCACTGCTTTAAGAAGGGACACTACAAGAGAGATTGTCCTGACTTCCTGAAATCTCTACTGAAAAGAGGTGATGAATTTATTACATTTGTAGATGAATCCCTGTATTTATGTTATGCTAAATCCACTTGGTGGGTTGATTCAGGAGCAACTACTCATGTTGCAAATTCCTTACAGGGGTTAAGTGGGACGAGAACCTTGCAAAGAGGAGAAAGAACGATTAAAGTTGCAAATGGAGTGCAAGCCAATGTTGAAGCTATTGGAGATTTATCTTTAGAATTGAATAATGGCTTTGTACTTAGACTTAAAGAAGTACTTTATGTTCCCTCTTTGCGTAGAAATTTGATAAGTGTTTCAAAACTTGATGATGATGGAATTGATTGCCATTGGCAAATGTAAGATACTTGTTGATAATGAATGTGTTGGTCTTGCCTTCCGACAAGACAAGCTTTATTTATTATCTCTTGATGAGAATGCGAATAATGTATGCAATGAGAATATGAATGATTCCCCATCTGCGAATGTAACTAAGAAGCGGAAGCGAATTGATGATGCCTCTTCGAAATTATGGCACTGTCGCTTAGGCCATATTTCGAGGGGGAGAATAGAACGGCTGATTAAAGAATCAATTCTTCCGCACTTAGAATTTTTAGATTTAGAACAATGCGTTGATTGCATCAAAGGAAAGTATGTCAAGAAAATTAAGAAAAATGACAAACGAAGCACAGGAACTTTAGAAATAATCCACACTGATATATGTGGTCCATTTCCTGTGAAAAGCGTGGATGATTACGATTCGTTTATAACATTCACAGACGACTACTCTCGTTATGGCTATATTTATCCAATTAAAGAAAGATCGGAAGCATTGGATAAATTTAAAATATTTAAAGCTGAGGTTGAAAATCAGCATGATAAGAAAATAAAGATAGTACGATCAGACCGAGGTGGAGTACTTTGGGCGACATACCCCATATGGCCAAATTCCTGGACCGTTTGCAAAGTTTCTACAGGAAAATGGCATAGTCGCTCAGTACTCCACACCGGGGGAGCCTCAGCAGAATGGAGTGGCTGAAAGACGTAACCGTACCCTAATGGATATGGTAAGAAGCATGATAAGTTACTCTACTTTGCCGATTAGTTTATGGATGGAGGCACTGAAAACCGCCATTCACATACTTAATCGAGTACCAAGCAAATTGGTGCCTAAAACACCGTATGAATTATGGACAGGAAGGGAACCCTCACTTAACCATTTGCGTGTGTGGGGCTGTCCTGCTGAGGCAAAAGTGTTTAACCCAAACATAGAAAAGTTAGACTCCAAGACAGTCAGCTGCCATTTCATTGGCTATCCAGAAAGATCAAAAGGATATCGGTTTTATTGTCCTGACAGACATACGAAAATTGTAGAAACAAGACACGCTGTGTTCTTGGAGGATAACATGATCAGGGGGAGCATGGTAGCACGAGAAATAAGCCTACAGGAGAAACGGGTACATGTACCCACTCCGATGGTTGAAGAACCATTGTTTACGCTACCTGTTGCTGTTGAGCCGACAGTGCAAGACACTATAGTGCCAACACCTGTTGCGAGTTCTCTCGTGGCGACAATAAATGAACATGAGGAACCTGTCCTTGAGGAGGCTGTCCTTGAGGACCCCATAGAACCAAACGTCGCACATGAGGAAGAACAACAACAGCCCAATGTGGAACAAGTGCCAGAGGCCCCTAGAAGGTCTCAAAGAACAAGAAGGTCATCAATTTCTAATGACTATGAAGTTTATGAAACAGAAGAATTTCAGATGGGGGATGATCCCACCTCATTTGAAGAAGCCATGAGAAGCGACCACTCATCAAAGTGGCTTAAGGCCATGGAAGATGAAATAAAATCAATGAGTACCAACAAAGTTTGGGACTTGGAAATTATTCCTAAGGGAGCCAAAACAGTAGGTTGTAAATGGATCTACAAAACAAAATATGACTCCCAAGGGAATATAGAAAGGTTTAAAGCGCGACTTGTGACGAAAGGCTTTACGCAAAGAGAAGGGATTGATTACAATGAGACGTTTTCTCCAGTCTCATGTAAAGATTCCTTCAGAATTATAATGGCACTTGTGGCTCACTATGATTTGGAGTTACATCAAATGGATGTAAGAACGGCGTTCCTTAACGGGGATTTGGAATAAAATGTTTATATGGCACAACCGAAAGGTTTTGTTGTAAAAGGAAAAGAAAATATGGGATGTCGCCTAAAGAAATCAATCTACGGATTGAAACAAGCCTCAAGACAGTGGTATTTGAAATTTGATAGAACGATAAAAGGTTTTGGGTTTAAGGAAAATATTGAGGACAATTGCGTTTACGCAAAATTCAAGAATGGAAAGTACATATTCCTAATCTTGTATGTGGATGATATCCTGCTTGCTAGCAGTGATGTCAATCTACTAATGGAAACGAAGAAATTCTTGTCCTCAAACTTCGATATGAAAGATCTCGGTGAGGCCTCATTTGTTTTGGGAATAGAGATTCACCGAGATAGAAGAAAGGGGTACTAGGATTGTCGCAAAAGGCATACATAGAAAAGGTTTTGAAGAAATTTAGTATGCATGCGTGCAGTTCTTCACCTGCTCCTATTGTCAAGGACGATAGATTTGGGGAACATCAATGTCCCAAGAACGAATATGAGATTAATCGAATGAAAGCGGTATCGTATGCTTCAGCAGTTGAAAGTTTACAATATGCTCAAGTGTGTACACGCCCTAACTTGGCTTTTGTCACCGGGTTACTTGGCAGATATCAAAAGAATCCAGGAATAGAACATTGGAAATTGGTGAAGAAAGTCCTGCGTTATTTGCAGGGTACGAAAGGTCTCATGCTAACGTATAGAAGATCTGATTCCCTGAAGATAGAGGGGTATTCAGATTCCGATTATGCGGGAGAAGAAAGAAAATCCACGTCTGGATATATATTTACTCTCGCAGGAGGGGCTATATCGTGGAAAAGCTCCAAACAAACCGTAACTACATCCTCGACAATGTATGCCGAGTTTGTAGCATGCTATGAGGCAACGGGGCAGGTGAATTGGCTAAAGAAATTCATACCCGGATTGAAAGTGATTGATGATATAAATAAACCGATGAGGTTGTATTGTGATAACAACCCAGCGGTACAGTATGCTCACAACAATAGGTCAAGTGGTGCTGCCAAACACATTGACATAAAGTACTATGTTGTGAAAGATAAAGTTCGGGATCATATAATAAATCTTGAGCATATGAGTACAGAGAAAATGCTCGCGGATCCGCTCACTAAGGGCTTACCACCCAACGTGTTCAGAGAACACGTAGCCGGTATGGGTTTAAGGGAAAGCCTATGATTCCCGAACATACGAAGGGCCCAGAAGAAACTTCATTCCAAACAGAGAAATGTGTTGTGGCTGTTGGTCTAACGGCACTAATTGTTGTGACGATGAAACAGTTCAATGCACTAATCTGCAATGGAATAGGATAGAAATAAGAAAAATATGAATCGAAAGATTGAGTATGAAATTAAAGAACAAAGAAAGTGATGAGAGATCAAGGGGGAGAATGTTAGAAGTGATCTCCCTCCATTAGGCCCAATGACCTTTTGGGCCTTGTTCTCGCGCCCTGATCGGGGGCGCCCAACCCAATATGGTTGGTGGGCCCCCGTCGCACAGCGTTATAAATAGGAGGTGGGGGCCGGGGCTCGAGGTACGAGGTTCGCCGCGCAGCCAGTTCCCCACCAACATTCCTAACCCTAATCCCGATCTTGAGAGGGGCGCTGCCAGCGACGGGAAGTACCACCGACGCCGTCAACATCACCCGACGCCACTGCACCGGTCATCTACATCACCAGCGAGTCCATGGCGTCCACGAACGAGAACGCTCCAACCACTACGGCTTTTGATGGTTTACGATACACTGCACTTCAATCTTTTCTCACTCTCTCACTTGCAGTAGTATGAATTAGGTTTTTGTATACACCGTGAATCATTGTTCAGTTATTGTCCATGACGAAAACAACCCGATCTAATGAACTGATGAACTTTGAAAATGACAGATAGAGGTGCCATCGTGGATGAGCCGTCGAGCAGATGTGTTCCTTGCCAATGCTCGGTCCGCTCATGCTGCCGCATGCAGACGTGAAAAAGAAAGAACTTTGTTTAGGATTGCTCCATTCCACTAAAATCAGCTCTACTCTATCGAACTCTATCATAGAGCAGCTTCTAAAAAAAAATCAAGTTACTCCACAAAAGACCTGAAGTTGACCCCACAACTTCACCTTTTTCGAAGAGTTCATGAATTTATCTTTGTTTGGCTAGTAAAATTGGGAGCAAAGCTGAAAAAGTTGGAGCGGAATCTCAAAGTCCGAAGAAATTAAAGGGAATCGGAGGAGTCGGATGAGTTCGGCTTGGTCTTGGACTTCACGGGCTGGCCCATTGGAGGCCCAGTTGGGTATTATAATTAAGAAAATTAATTAATTAGGTGTGTCAGTTTGAGATGTGTGCAAATTTTTAAGAGAGTAGCATTGGAACAATTTTCTGATGATCCTTTTACCTTCGTTCAGAGAAGGGAAAAGGAACCTAGCGCTACGTACAGTCCCATTTCGGCCTTTTCCGAAGTCACATCCTGCCCCTTTTTTTTCAAATCAAGCACAACATTTTTTTCAGCAAGATGGTCGTGATGTGCCAAACTTTTCTCAGTTCAATTTCCTGCGTTCTTTTAACTTTTCCCTTTCGCCCACGGCGTGATGTATGATGGAGACATATTGTAGCGACCTCAGGCGTTCTCGTATAGAAGCCGGCGGTCCGAGAAAGGAACGTGTGCACAGTGTCTCCTACCGGCTACGCTGTACAGTACAGTAGTATGTATACGACCGATCGAGTGACCGACTCTTTCTTCCCGGGACATGGTAAACACACGGCATCCTATAAAACAAACGCATACACACGTTACCGTACCCTTATATAAAATATATCTACGAATGTCCAGCTTATAAATATCAATCATCGTGTAGTATTTCTTAAAATTTATAATGCCCACCCATCTTTTATATTGAAATATCATGTTTTCTGGTAGAAAGTATTGCTATACTAGCCTGGAGAGGACTGGCGATGGCCAGGCAGCTCGGTTAGCAACAGGCACATGAAAATGTATGCCTAGGATCTTTGCCAGGTCCAGACACCTTTTCTAGTATGCAAATCAAACATGCCCATAGTGCCTAGGGCGTGGACGAGGGGGGCAAGTTCGAAGCACCCGGCTTCGCTTCACTATCCTCCCCGATCCTAGTGCTAGAGTGCTTACACATAATTGGCCCTAAATTAAACCTGAAGCGTACGTACCCAGAGGAGTAACAAATTCAAAAGAAAATTTTGTTTTTTGATTGATGAAACTTGTACAATACAGATACAACATTTACTAGTATAACTACCTCTCAGTTAAACCGCTACTAGCCAGAACTAAATACAACAGAAAGATCATAACATCCGTACATGTGCCATCATCGATCGTCGCTGGGACTGAGATATGCACATGCACTGACACGCCGTTGACAATTTCGTAGAGCACCAAGAGTCAACGACGTTAACATGCAGAGCATCAAGCACAGAAACTGAGCGTCTCAGCCGGTGCAACAACCCTTCTTAGCCTTCAATGTTATAAGTATATATAGACAGCAAAATAAAAAATAATTAGATAGATAGATATGTCTTCAAACAGAATAATAAGACAACTTATTTAGTTATTTATTTTGCAGGGAGCGTAATCTAGGGCAAATGGTTGGGTTGGACAGCCTTAGATTGGTTTCCATATATAAAGAAAAAAAACCCTTAAATTGTTATAAGATTTTCACTATTTGAGCTGGTGATTCGATGTCATGTGGGGGCCCTTCCAACTCCCACCATTCACCAGCAATCTTTTTTGAAAAAAAAAACATTCCACCAATAATCGATGACGCCGAAAAGTCCAACCCCCAACTTTGCATACCAATCCTTCACATTTCAAAATACTATGTGCAGAGAAGCTACTTGCGAAACTTTTTTTTTTGGCAAGATCAGCTTCAGGTGTGGTTTATAACCAGGATTATGAATATGGGCGATCCAACTTAAGATAGCTTCGAAGATATATAATATAACATGTCAATTGTCAATATAGAATATGTGAATGGGATTTACCAAAAGCACACTAGCTACGATAGGATAATAAGACGCTGAAAGCATATTAACAATAAAAAAAATCTGAAATTTGGTTTAGAGCAGCTTACCCAAGGCTGTGAGCGGAGAGATTTTCGGACTATAGACCAATGCCCATGGACGAAGCCAGCGGGGGGCTGGGGGGCTCCAGCCCCCCTACTGCTGCTAAGCTAGTGGAACTTCTAGTGCTCTTCTTCCAATTTTAGACGCAGATGTATAAGGTAGGATGGGCTAAGACATTTATTTTTTAGATGTATTTTGTGAATTTCATTGTTAATTGACATTTTAAATATAAGACTACTTCAAGCTATTATACTTTTTCTATTACGAGGGATTAAAGTAGAGCTAAGTCACTGTAGCACTTTTGTTTAGCCCCCCCTAAATTTTTTTCTGGCTTCGTCCCTGCCAATGCCTATGCAATCACGTACTAAATCTGTCCTAAAAATATGTAATTCTAGTTCTGTTCTTAGTTAATTTATCAAAAGTTTTAGAGAAAATAAAATAGCGTCCATATTTATCACACCAAATAGGTATACTAGTATTTATGATATGACAAGTCTAATAGTTAATGAATATTATTTTTTATATATGTTTGCTTAAATATAAAATGACTTGATTCGGTACAATGTTAGAATTGTACGATATTCAGGGAGCCTAGTGGTTGGAGCTTCTCGGTAGCACCCTATCAGACAAGGTAAAATTAAAAAAACCACAAAAAATAGGTAGGGGCTCTCATGCTGGCAATTTTTATAAAAAGTAACCTTGAGGCACGTTTTGGCAATGTTTCTAATGAGTTTCTAGTGATCACCGCAAGTCACAAGAATCGAAACTGTTTCACATTACCAAATGCGCCCCAACTTTCCATTGACATACCAAAGCAATGGCAAAATCAAGCACTCTTTATTGGAAGAAGAAGAAAAAGGAAAGAAAGCATGGCGGAAAATACATAAAAAGACAAGGACCTAACCATAAATGATCCTGCCACTAAAAGACAACAGTGACTAATTAATCACTAGATTACTACAGTCCTAGAAATGACGGAGTCACGCGGAAACGACCGATCTTCCGTTTCCGCACCACGTGTCCACGTCACGTCCACCTTCTTCCACACGGCGGCCAGGCCACTCCCCGACTCCGCCCTCAGTTTCTCACTCCGCGTTCCGCACCACTGACCCGCCGGTCCTCTTCCTCCCCTCCCCTCCCGCCATCTAAACATGTCACGTCCGCTCCAAACCCACCAACCCGGCCCACCTTTCTTGCCGCCCCTTCACGCCTCCCCGTGCAGCCGGCCAGCCGTGCCCCACGTCATGGCTCAGGCTAACTCCAAGTCCAACCACCGCTGCACGGGCCTCCTCGTGGCCGTCGCCATCGTCGCAGCGTTCCTTGTCGCCGCCGGGGACGCGTCCAGCGTCGGGTTCGACCTCCACCACCGCTTCTCCCCGGTAGTCCGGCGGTGGGCGGAGGCCCGGGGCCACCCCTTCGCCGCGCAGGAGTGGCCAGCCCGAGGCTCGCCGGAGTACTACTCCGCGCTGTCCCGCCACGACCGCGCCGTCCTCGCCCGCCGGGCCCTCGCAGGCGGCGCCGACGGGCTGCTCACCTTCGCCGCCGGCAACGAGACCGTACAATACATCGGATCGTGCGTACCTCTCGTGGTTTTTTCCCCCAAAGCAAAACGAACAAAGCTTGAACCGATCCGTTTGCAATTGCAGGCTGTACTACGCGGTGGTGGAGGTGGGCACGCCGAACGCGACGTTCCTGGTGGCGCTGGACACCGGCAGCGACCTCTTCTGGGTGCCCTGCGACTGCAAGCAGTGCGCGTCCATCGCCAACGTCACCGGGCAGGCCGCGACGCGGCTCCGCCCCTACAGCCCGCGGCAGTCGTCGACGAGCACGCAGGTGACGTGCGACAACGCGCTGTGCGACCGTCCCAACGCCTGCTCCGCCGCGACCAACGGCAGCTGCCCGTACGAGGTGCGGTACGTTTCCGCCAACACCTCCACCTCCGGTGTGCTGGTGCAGGACGTGCTCCACCTCACCCGGGAGCGCCCGGGCGCCGTGGACGAGGCCCTGCAGGCGCCCGTCGTGTTCGGGTGCGGGCAGGTACAGACGGGCTCGTTCCTGGACGGCGGCGCCTTCGACGGCCTGATGGGGCTCGGCATGGAGAAGGTGTCCGTGCCCAGCGTGCTGGCCTCCAGCGGCCTCGTCGCGTCCGACAGCTTCTCCATGTGCTTTGGCGACGACGGCGTCGGCCGCATCAACTTCGGCGACGCCGGCAGCCGCGGCCAGGGCGAGACGCCCTTCACCGGCCGGAGCACGCTGTACAACGTGAGCTTCACGTCCATCAACGTCGGGACCAAGTCGGTGGCGGCGGAGTTCGCCGCCGTCATAGACTCCGGCACGTCCTACACGTACCTCGCCGACCCGGAGTACACGGAGCTCGCCACCAATGTGAGTCCCCCCTTTCCTTCATGCTCGTCGAACGTTGGTTGTATTGTACAGTATTTTTGTTTGGCATCTGAAGTATAGAATCTTTGCCATGAATCCATGATTATACTAATAAAACCAATTAAATAAAGATGATTTTTTTCCTACCTTATCAAAAAAAAAAGGTGTTTTTTTTTCTTAAGTTTATCGAGCTCAAGGTCAAGGTCAACTCATGTGGCTGCTGCCTTCGTGTTCATGCAGTTCAACTCGCTGGTCCGTGAGAGGAGAGCCAATTTCAGCAGCGGCTCTGCAGACTCTTTTCCCTTCGAGTACTGCTACAGTATCAGGTAGTAAACAACACGATCCTTTGTCCGTCCCTCTCCAATTTCTGCTGTTCCACTTTCTAGAAGAGTACAAAGTCTCTATTTGTGATTGTTTTGCATCTTCTTCTCAATCTCATCTGCCATCGTTGCGATCGAGCTGCAGCCCTAACCAGACAGAGGCGCTGATCCCGGACGTGAGCCTGACGACCAAGGGCGGAGCCCTGTTCCCGGTCACCCAGCCGTTCATCGTCTTGTTCGACACGGCCACCCGTCGTGCCGTCGGTTACTGCCTGGCGATCATGAAGAATGACCTCGGCATCAACCTCAACATCATCGGCCGTAAGCCAAGCCCCCCCGTTCGCCATCGTTTCTTCTTGCTTTGCTTGGGTGGACTTGACTGACAGTGAACTTCATGCGCGTGCAGAGAACTTCATGACCGGGCTCAAAGTCGTCTTCGACCGGGAGAGGTCCGTCCTGGGCTGGGAGAAGTTCGACTGTAAGATCATCACGCACCTCTGACCTCTCTCTCATCTCACAACTCACGACGAATTCTTGCACCAACTGACACCACGAATCCTCTCGTGCCGCTTGCAGGCTACAAGAACGCCAGGGTGGCGGACGCGCCGGACGGGAGCCCGAGCCCGGCCCCGGAGGCGGGCCCGACCAAGATCACGCCGCGGCAGAACGACGCGTACCCCGGCGCCGCGCCGCTGCCGAGGTCGGCCGGCTCGCGCAACGCCGCTGCCAGCTCGCTGGGAGCCGGAGGCCTCTCGCTGCTGATCCTGGCGGCTGCAGCGCTCGTCTGACGCCGGTGACTGGATTGAATTGTTCACGGCGGCGACGGCGGCCGCCTGCTGTGCTTGTGTACAGACTACAGACATAGATACTGCTCGATTTTGGTTCAGAGTTCAGACATCAGATACATAGATCATTCATTGTAGCTTTATGGGATGGGATATAGGATACAATTTTGCTGATTGATGTGGATGAGATGGTATTACTCATTTACTCGGTGGTCACTGATGAAAGGCATTCTGTATTCTGAATTTCTGATACTTTTTATGAATATATACCAATAAAAGTACAGTCTGTATTTGCGATGATTTAAGTTCCAACAATGCCAGGACAAAACTGTGCAGTAGTGCAGGCAATCAGACATTGTGCCCCTTGTCATCTAAATTCAACTTAAATGTTTGACATGCTAGCACGATTTGTGGTTTCCTGCAAAATGAGCAGGTGTAGGCCAGGATATAGAGGAGAAAGAAAGTTGAAGTTAACAATCTGCATTTCTGAGATCGGTATTGTTTTTCTTCTGAACCCAAAACTAAACCTGAGTTTTATCTCTGAAACTAAATTTCTTTTTTGAGTGAAAGAGTATGAGTTTTTTTTTCCCCTGAGAATGCAACAGACAATTCTACTTGATCTTGTTGCCAACAATGTCATAAAAAGAAACTGTCTTGACTCTTGAGACCAAACGTTGTCAGTCAACACTGAGGCATGTTCCAAGGAGGCCGCATCATCTTGGCATCAGGAGCCTTGCCATCTTTCACGATGAACACGGTGTCCATTCCCCACACCATGTGGCGATCGAAGTGGCAATGCACGAACCACACCCCTGAAATTCAACAAGCACAAGTCAGTCGAACAAAAATCACTCTGTAAACCCATGACAATTAAACTAGAAAAGGCCATGCTGGTTCCAAAATGCATGGTCGTCGTCCGCGGCCAGGTTGCTCACCGGGGTTGTCCGCGCGGAATCGTATGGCGGCCCAGCCACCTTTGGGCACGGCCACCGTGTTCTGCAGCGGCGGATCGGCGAGGTTGTACCCAGCAATGTCCCTGTGCTCGTCGAAGTTGCCGAGCCCGCGCCCCACGACGTAGAAGCTGAAGCCGTGCAGGTGCATGGGGTGGCTCACCGCGCCGAGCACGGCCGTGTCCTGGAACACCACCTCGACGGCGGCGCCGTACTCCAGCACCTTCACCCTGGTGCCCCGGTCCGTGGCCACGCCAACGAGCCCGGACGCCCGGACGCCTGGGTCGGTGAAGTTGAACGAGGACGGCGGGTGGTCGGGGAAGTCCGCCTCGTACACGCCGTGCGCGGTGCCGGAGCGGCGGAAGTAGTAGGCGCGGAGGACGTCGACGACCGACGGGTTCACGAAGCTGGCGTTGTTGAGGCTGGCCGCGAGGCGGGCGCCGCCGGGCCCGCTGCAGGGCGCGTTCGCCGCGCAGGGGAGAAGGTTCACTGCCATCGTCACGACCAGGCGCTCGTCCACGCGCGCCGGCACGTCTACCGGGTGCTCCTCGCTCGCCAGGGACCGAAGCCGCGCGGTGTACGCCTCCGCCGCGCCGATGTCGTTCATGGCGGGCAGGGTGGCGGTGGGGAAGACGGGCGGTCGTCGTCTTGGCGTGCCCCGCCGTGTCCGTGTGTACTCCAGGACGGCCGTGGCGGTGCTGTTGTTGAAGGGCACGGTGGTGTCCGACACGAACGTCCTCGTGGCCATGTAGTACCGGCACTGGCCTCCGGCACTGCGGTCGTCGGCGTCCAGGAGCGCATCCACGGTCTGGCCTGGCGCCACCATGACGTGGTCGGTGGCGAACGGCTTCGTGTAGCGCGCGTCCGTGGCCACCACCGTCAGGCGGTGTCCCGCGACGGCGAAGAACATGTGGTTGGTGAGCCCCGCGTTGATCAGCCGGAGCAGGTACGTCTTGCCACGCTCCACGGCGACGACGGAGGTGCCGCGGCTCGAGCACGGGAACAGGTCGCCCGGCTCGCCGTTGATGGTGTTGGCGTCCGACGGCTTGACGTCGCTCCCGGTTCTCATGGTCTCCTCGAGCAGGTCATTCACGTCGTCGTCCCGCCACCACTCGCCTGCATGTGAACTCGCGAGTGCGTCGGCCGGCGGCATTCTGTGCACCGTGTACAGAGGAACCGAACGAACGAGATCAATCGTGACCCGGTCGGTCTCCGACGAGGTAACGTACGTACCGAGGATGATCGGCGGCAGCTCCTCGACGCGCTGCTTCTTCTGGAACTGGAAGGGGAAGGTGGTGCCGCGGCTGGGTTGGATGACGATGGCGCCGTGCACGGTGGCACGGTCGAAGCCGGTGTGCGCGTGCCACCACAGCGTGCCCTCCTCCTGGGAGAGGATGACTCGGTAGGCGAAGGAGGCGCCGGGCTGGATGGGGCACTGCGTGATGTACTCCGGCCCGTCGGACCATGGGTTCTGCGGCTGGTCCACGCCGTGCCTGCACGCAGCATCACAGCAGCAGCATCAGTTGCATGAACGCCGACAACGCCAAGGACGATTGGCTGACTTGTTTTAGGTACGTACCAGTGGATGGTGATGTTCTTATCGCCATGGTTGCGGACGTTGACGACGACGACGTCGCCCTTGCGGGCGCGGATGGTCGGGCCGGGGAACTTGCCGTTCACGGTGAGGATGCTCTTCTGCCGGCACAGCCTGGTCACGGTAACCCTCTTTACCTGCCAACCAAAACACAGATCATGCTAGCAAGAGGCAGCTGGTAGTACATCTCTTTAGAACAAGAAACCATTTGTTTCCAGGTACGATTTGCATTTCCGTTCTGGGTCTAGGATTTTCATGATGAAATTCAGATTTCAGAGAAAGATAGGCGGAAGAGAATTAGAACGACACACCGAAGTCATGAACAACAACACAACCTTGTTTTGGAGAACAAAAGAGGAGACATTTTTCGAACATCAACATGGTCACAAAATACAAGTTTGACAGCTAATTATAAGCTACAACTAAGATCATTGCCCACTAACAAACCATGAAGAAGGATATCTTGTAACACTAACTACTACTACTACTACTACTACTACTACTACCACCACAATTTTTTCAAAGAAAACAAAAAGAAAACCATGAAATTTGACACAGCAGATGGAGGACTGAAAGGTCAATGAAATTTGACACAGCAGATGGAGTATACAGGAACGTCATAGATTAGATGAACTACTAGTGCTTACGAGGAAATGGTAGTGATGAACCGTGGAGGCCTGCGCGGCCGGGCAAACACCTGCAACTCCAAAGGCCAAGAACACAGCCAGCTTTAGGAGCCGGAGCAGCACTGCTGCTGCAGGTGTGTCAGCAACAGCACCCATGGCCAGGAGGCTTTACCTTTGGTGATCGACGGGAACGAAAAGGGAGTACTTTCAACAGTGTTTTTCCTTTTATTCATGTATGAAATTAAGTATGAAACAATGAATCCGGTCGAGCAGATTTGGGAAGAATTTAATAGGACATTTTTTTTGCTATACTTGGAAGAAAGCTTAAAGAAAATTTGACAGGGGTATATTAATTAATTAGAGAAATCACTAGTTTAGACTTTGTTGCATGTGATGTATCAAATTAATTAGTGCACATATATACATCCGAAAAATGCAGCCATTAATGATTCCCCTTGCGACATCGATTTAGACAAAAATGAATGTTTGTGATAAGTCTAGTGTGCACATTCATATGAAAAAAATACCTAGTCCGTGTTCATCTGGACCATGGAACTATCCACAGGCTCGGAGCGGTGAAGCAGAGTCTCCTAGGAATAGAATTGTTCATATTTGTCTATCAGCTTAAGTTTCTAGAACGAACCTTTTTCTCATGAAGTTTTTAGGTTGAATTGATAGTTGCATGTAACTCAATATGCAGTGGCAGACAAGCGGATTCAATTCATTTTGAAATTTGAACTATAATCAAATCAAATTGCTGGAAAAAGACATTCTAAATCAGGGTATCCCAAACGGGTAGAGAAATTGACAGTCCACACATAAATATCAAAAATGGTGCTGGTACAAGCCTGCAAGGGTAAATGGTACAAGTCATTTGAAGCTGCAAGGGTAAAGGGTACAAGTCATTTGAAGCTACAACAACATTTCATCTGAAAGCCAACACAAATGGAAATCTATATATGATTGACTATGTCTCATGTGTTGCCCTCTCTCTATTCATCATCCTTCGAATAGCTCTCGCAGGATTGCTTCCAACTTGAGTGGACTGATTTTTGGGTTGGTCACTTTGTTATCTTCTATATATTTTTTATAGCCTGGAATGAATTTTTCGGTGATAGCTTGGCGCAGCCTTCTCCTGAGCCTAGGATCAGGGACCTTCCACTCCATTTGGGTGGTGTAGATTTTCTGAAATTCGGACTCAAACTTGGACAGCAGGGAGCAGGTTTTCCCCATGCAAAGAGGCGTAGGATTGAACAAGCATGAAAGTAGCGGTGCCCATGATACTTGTAGATATCTCTCCATAAGGTCCTCGATTTTGTGAGTGAGATCGATATCTATCTTGGATCGTCGTCGTTGGGGAGAATATGAGTGTATCTGTTGGATGTTGTATGAGTTATTGAGCAAGAATAAGAGCCTGAGGCCTTGATCTGGAAATGACTCAGATATGTTGGCAAGCTTTTCTTGTAGACAAGACACCATCTCCGTGATCATGCTGTCCAAAGGTCGTACATTTTCAATATGAGGCACACTCTTGCCACGTATAGCTGCATCCACTGACGAGTAATTAGCCCACAGGTACCTGATGTACGTTGTTACTGACCAAGTGACCTTGTGAATTTCGGATGATCCTTGTGGATTTAGAGAAGTCCACGAGTGTTTGCCATACTCTAGAAATTTTGTTGTAGCCTTCTCCATTGTGCTCCATATCGCCTCACCCAACTTGCTCTTATATGCTGACAGGAGGATGTCCATTTCGTTCTCTATCCTTGTACTTCCACAGAGGTTGGTGAATGAAACAGTGTTAGGATCTTGTTTGAGGCTTCAGACAGAACGTCGTGCACACCCAGCAGGTTAAAGAAGACTGTATGTGTATGGCAGCTGCTCATCCCGGCCCACAGAAAGAAATTCTTCTGTCTTATTGGGATCCAGAGCAACTAAAACGTCAAGAAAAACGAGCACTTTTAACATGGTTTCTTGGATGAACAGCGCAAAATGGTATCGATCTGGAAGAGATTTCTCAGCCACAGGTTCTCCTTCTTCGTGACAGATACTGGGCAGGCCCACGGAGACACGATCCGGAAAGAGCGGACTCGTGAAACAGATGGTTTGCGCGATCTGGTCGAGAGCCCGGATCCAGCTCCGTGCATGATGATCATCGAGTACCTTCCCTGCAGATGCACCAGCACCAGCTTCGAGGCTGAGAACCCAGCCGACGCCCAGCTCCGTGAGCCACCTCTCCACGACACTCATATCGCAGACTCCGGTGCTACAATTCGCCGACGGCGCACTGAAAAATTCCTGGACCAGGCTTCTGATGCGCTCCTCCTCCGTTTCTTCCTCCTCCGCTTCTTCCCAGTTATCCATATTGTTGTCGTCGAAGTCCCCATAGATCCCCAAGGAGTCAAAGTGCATGGCCGACTCCATTGAGAAAGTGGAGAAGCGAGAACCGCTAGATGCGTAGGCAGTGGAGAGTCTGGAGACTATGGTACCCGAGGAGCTGCTAACGTTGGATCCAATCTCGTGGCGGTAGCTCCAAGAAGACCCGCGCACTGAAAAAAGTGACGTTTGCAAGGCTATTAGCCTGCACTGGAGGATTATGTTCTTGGTGTATGCGTGGAGTGAAACTTTTTTTTTTGAGGTGAACGATGAGAGCTGCCTCCGTTGGTGGTGCGTCTGACAAATGCCTAAACGAGCCTGTACTTTTTTGCAGCAGCGCTCGTTTCAGTGGTTCACAACGCGCGTGTATGGTGGCTCTGTGCTTTTGGCAGAGCAAGAAGTCGCCGCTTCTGCAAGCTGCTCTGGCGCACTACGAGGCCAATGCTCGAGCTGACACGGATGCTGGTTGCAGACGTGGAGAGCGGGGCATACAGCCAGAGTGGAGCGTTGAGGACGGCCTTATGTTCTTGGTGTCTGCATGGAGTTAAACTTTTTCTGAGGTGAACGATGAGAGCTACCTCCGTTGGTGGTGCCCTAAGGGTTTCCCCGACGCGTCACAGTGGACTACTGCCCCAAACCTCCACGTCTGCTCCTCAAGTCCATATCATCATGAGCAGTAGTCTCGCAGTATGGCATAGACTCTCGCAGAAGAGGCGACGACTCCATCTGACAAAATGCTGGAGCATCTTTTGGAGCCCACGTTGCAGCAGGGAAGGAGCTGCCTCCGATGGTCCCCCGCAAATAAAGCCGGGTACTCACGCCAAGGAAAGAGATAAAGTTGCATGCTTGCATCAGAGCAAAGAAGCTGCCTCATTGTGAGTTTGAGAGACTTTTTTTTTGCCTACGTGTACTGTTGCTTTTGGCTGAGGCGAACAAACTTATTAGGCTGCATTGCTGAAGCCCTAAGGCACGCGGTAAACACACTCTTTTTTGGCTTCTTGGTGAAGTTCACCTTTTAGGTTTTTGGACATAACGTAGATGAGATTTTTCAATATATGTTTTCGCCTAGCACTCAACAAAATCACAGGTAATGTTAAGATGTTTATGTTTTTTATTGGTAGTTCACTCTTTTGTTGTACAGTCAAAAATAAATTGACTTAAGCTTGTTTGGTTCCGTCTACAATCACATGTTCTCATTGGTATGTTTGAACTGTTGTCAGTAGTTCAATTCAATATACATGTATGTATCACTCAATATTCTTCTTTATATTTCCTTTGTACATTTTCTTCCCATGCATGGTGGTGTTCATGTTTCTTTTGCTCCCTAACACCCTTATCTTTCAGTTTCAGGCGGCGGCAGCAGCAGCTAGCTCCGTATAAGCCAAAGTTTGATAAAGAGACAGTTAATATACATGTATGTGTCACTTGAATGAGAAACTGTGGTTTGGGAGAAAGTAGTGACGACCTTTCTTTTGGTGCTATATTCTTCGACATTTATCTAGTTATTAAAAAATGATAAAATAAAATGATCACTTGTTGTCTACCATTCTTATTTAATTTTCTTCACTTAAACTATGGTTTTATTAAATATTATCCATTATGATTTAGTTCACTTCGATTATAATTTTCTTCACTTAACCTATGATTATTAGAAGTGTATTTTAATTTTATTTCACTTTGGTTATTGATGAACTTAGTAGTAAAATTCTATTTTTCTATGTTGAATTAAACAATATGTAGTTTGAGTCGACTTGAGTACATATCCAAATACGAGACATTCGTTTTGTATTCATATTCGACAAGATCTGTAGCTGTGTTCGAATGCGAAATAAAATATGGTAAAAGTGGACATCCGGATCCAATTTCATGTGAATCCGATCTATTTCTTCATCAGAAGTCTACTTTATTTCTTACTGAGTTCCAGTATTCGATTGTAAGCTAACCCGTTGTGTTATAACCTCTTCGAATAAACATCGTTCGTCTATCTAATATAACTCATATTGTTTCTTATAAATTTGTCTGCAGCAACACACGGGGTATTTACCTAGTTATTTAGATGCTTGTGGCATGGAATAATTGATGTGGAGTTTAACTCGAGGAAGTAGTATTCGAGGTGCCGAGGGATGTTTGTGCTGGAACACAGTAGAGGAATAATAGAGATTGACTCGTTACAGGAAACCGCCTCGCAAAATCCATTAACGGATGTGGTTACTGTAAAAGAGCTCGCCTCAGAAAATACCTCAATTTTCCGTGGCGGACTCCTTATAACACCCCGCCTCGGTAAATCACTGCCGAGCCCACTCCAAAATGATCGGCCCATGTCAGCCCAATAAGGACTCCGTAGTATATAACCTGAGGAATTGGGAACCCTAGCTCATTCTACTCCCCCACCCACAGCCGCACCTACCACACTCAGGCGCCGAGCGCCTCCACTCCTCTCCGCGCCGAGCGCCGCTCTTTCCCCGGTCCGCGACTCCTCTCCACGCCGCAGCCCCTCCCCGAGCGCTCTCCTCCCCCGCCGCTCCTCTCTCGCTCTGTCCCTCCTCCTGAGCATGGCGGCCGGCAGCAGCGCTCCTCCTTCAGGTCCGGCGCGGCTCCCCCCGAGGCGGAGGCGGGCAACGTGAGGACCGAGGCCGGTCGCCCCTCCGTCAGGTCCAGCGTGGCTCCCCCCGAGGCGGAGGCGGGCGACGCGAGGGCCGAGGCCGGGCGCCCATCCCTCAGGTCCGGCGCAGCTTCCCCCGAGGCGGAGGCTGGCGACGCGAGGGCGGCATGGATCCGAGCGGTGGCGGCGTGGATCCGGGCGGTGGTGGCGCTTCTCCATCCCGGCGCCCCATCCTCCACCCGTCCCTCCCTCCTCCCTCCCTCCATGGATACGGTCTGCGGCAGCGTGGATCCGGGCAGTGGCGGCGCTTCTCCATCCCCACGGCGCCCTGGCCTCCTCCCGTCCCTCCCTCCTCCCTCCCTCCATGGATCCCGTCGGCGGCGGCGTGGATCCGGGCGGCGGCGGCGCTCCTCCATTCCCACAGCGGGCAACGGGCTCTTCAGCGAGCGATGGTGGTGGCCGCGCCCCGTGGATGGGCTCAGTGGGCCCGTAGATGGGCTCGCCGGGCTTATCCATGGGTTTTTTTTTTGTTTTTTCACGATTTACCGTGGCAGGCAACAAACCGCCTCGGTAAAGGGTCACATTTACCGTGACCTTTTGTTCGAAGCAGTTTGAAAAACCACCTCGGTTAATAGCTTATGCCTGCCACGGTTAACTTTTTCTGTACAGTGACTGTACTGGACTATTTATTATGTACGTACATTTGTAGGATCGGCTCTACAGGCTATTAACCCACATAATCAGATTGAAATTGATCTCTAATATACAATTTGATTACGGGACATGACTCACATATGTGTGCTAGGGACTGATATATATTTATAACTGGCTTATTTGATCGTGGTTGGTGACATGGTTCAGGAGTCACATGGTTTTTCGAAACACGGGTGAAATATTTTACTATTACTAATTAGAGGCCCCAACAGAGGCGCTACGTTAACTCTCACCAGACACGCTAGAAAAAAGATAAATCCAAGAAATTCTCACAATAATTAGAAACATCTAGTCTTTGATTTGGTAGTCTCTAATCACATAACCGATAATAGCCATAGGATCTATTGTAGTTTATTAAAAATTACCCACCACTGCCATTATGAAAAATACAAAAAGTAACCTCCAAATTTTGCATGTAATTTACCCACCACCGCCATTACAAAAGATAATTCAAAATAACCCCTATGTTTATATTTAAATTATCCACATCTTTCATTATAAAAATAATTTAAAATAACCCTAGAAATTTGTATCTAAATTACTCACCTCGGCTATTATGAAACATAATTTAAAATAACCCTCTGACATTGCGTCTAAATTATCTAGCGTAGTTATTATGATGGATAATCTAAAATAATCCTCTAACTTTGTATCTAAATTACTCACATGTACCATTATTAAAGATAATTTAAAATACGTCTAATAATTTTATAAATTATTCACATGTCGCCATGTCAGTTGTCTGATATTTGATTCAGAGAAATAAACTGTGTAAACCTCAAAGTACTCACTGGAATTGAAAGCCAGGTTCCGTGAGCCCAAATGTGAAACGGGGTAGCTTCACGGCGCTGATATGGATTGTACGAGTACATCCATGTGCCTCTGCGCCCTTAATTTACCATGCCTACGTACAGATATAAAAAGACAAGCCACAAACTGGTATGCTAGTCTTATCTCAACATGTCGAAAGCAACATCTCACTCAACCAACTTTGTTTCATTACATGCGGCACCGTGCAATCATCATTGTGCGCCGACGTCAATGGTCCAAGCTACATTACTTAGACGACGGCCAATCGCTGCAAATCCTTGCTGTCTTAACATATTGAGTTTCCGTGATCTTAAGTCAAAATGGCACTGCTTGTGCCTGTTGTGATGAGTGAAGTCAATCGCAAAGCCTGAACTTCACTCAAGCCAAAGCCAAAGTCTCTAACTGCTGATTTTATCTGTAATTCAAAGAGGAAGTTCAAACAGACCTACTACCTGATTACAGACCTGATTTGAGGGCAACACCATGCAACATATCAGGGATTACAGGGTAATAGCCATTTCCATCCACCAACAAAATTCAGGTGATATGCAAGATCATGCATAGGCTTCTGTCTAACAACGAAAAAACAGATCCAGAAGCACTTTGAACTCACAACTCTGTACTACACTTGTACAACCATCAATAACCAGAGTCCACAAATACAGGATACATCTCACTATCTCAGTGCAACACTAACAGCCACCTTCACTCGTCTTTCATGGTACATTAATGCGCGTTTGAGTTTTTCAGGGATTATTAAGAGAGACTAAGAATTCACGCAGAAAAGAGCGCACACAAATAAAATAGGTAATGCCAAGACCCAAGAGTCTATTGTATTGTAACGAATGTTTATAACCAAAGTCAGCGCAGGACTTTACGAGTACAATAGGTACGGCTCAAGAAAACAGGATTTGACTTAACCACAATGGTGATAATCTAAAGCATCGTGAGTCTATTAGCTTAGGTAATGGCCTAAAAGGCTGCCCCAGTTAAGTCACTTCCAGCTGATTGGCCTTAAACCTAGACTAGGCGCCGTAGACCAACTACTGTTCACACTTTGGTTATTTTGAGTTGAAGCAGCAATGCATGGGCCGTTCTTGGGCAGAGGCGGAAGCCCTTTTCCATTTTGTTAAAAAAAAAGCAGCAGCAGCAGCAGCAGCAGCAACTAGAGCATCATCAAATTGGGCGCTATATCGGTAGAAAGCCATAAAAAACCCTTTTATTTTCTTCTACATAAGAAACAGGGAATGCTGACCCCAAGAATTGGACCATGATCGATGTGGCCCAACACAACATGTCGCCATGCCGGTTGTCTGATATTTGGTTCAGAGAAACTGTGTAATCCCCAAGCATTCACTGAAAAGCCAGGCTGCAGGAGCCCAAATGTGAAACGGGATAGCTTCACGGCGGCTGCTATGTATTGTGCACTTGCACATCCATGTGCCTCTGCGCCCTTATTTCTAATGCCTATATATGAAGATATAAAAACACAGGCCTGAACACAAGCCAAAAACTTGGTATGGGTACTACTATAGTACTGCTATCTCAACATGCCGAAAGCCGCATCTCACTCAACCAGTTTCGTTTCATTGCTGTACTAGATTATAATCCAGTTGCATGCGGTGCCGTGCAATTATCATTGTGCGTCGATCGTCCAAGCTACATTGCTTAGACGACGGCCAAGCACTGCCACTGCAAGTCCTTGCTGTCTTAACATATTGAGTTTCCGTGATCTCAAGTCAAAATGGCACTGCTTGTGCTTTTGCATGCAATGAGTGAAGTCAATCGCAAAGCCTGAACTTCACTCAAGCCACAAAGTCTTACTACTCTTTGAAGCAAGCAAGGAAGAAGATCGATCGGTTTCTGGTACGTACTTGTTTTCAAACCTTTCACCAATCAACGATGAACCAATCTCCTGTCAGTAACTGAAGTGACTGAAGAAGTCTGAAGAACTGAACTACTGAAGACAACCAGCCTGCACTCCTCCTGTCTGCAATACCAATTCGATCTCTCCTCCTTGGGATCAGGGGACGGACGTTTCATGTCATGTCAGCAAATTAAAAATGGAATTTTTAGGGTAATCAGGCTGCAATCCTGCCAGCCGACTGATCTGATTGGCCATGTGCTTCGCTTGGCCGCCCCACTGTATCCTGTCCGGGTCATTCCAATTTTTTTTTTTGAAAAAATAGCAGGAGCACTGCTATATCATATTAGAGGGAAGCAAAACAGTTGTAGCAATTACATTATTACATTATTAAGACCCCTCAGACTCAAAAACATAGAGAAAAGTAAAAGGATACTCATGGTGGCAACTCTAATTTCCCAGTGGCTGTACTGAAGAGACCGAGTTCTTCCTTGATTAGCCCCAAAACTTGGGCCGGTGTTCTCGTTGTCCCCTCGAAAGTTCTCCGGTTGCGCTATTTCCATATATTCCAAGCTGAGTACATCAAGATGGCTGCCGTTGTTTTTTGTTGTGCTGCTGATCTCCCCTGCAGTGACCTCTCCCACCACGTTTTCAAAGTCTGCACATCCTCATCAATGTGGACAATGTGTTCCCCAACCCAATTTTTGACTAGCATCCAGACTTCCTTTGCAAATGGACATTGAATGCAAATATGAGCGGCTGTTTCCGCTTCCTGATCGCAAAGTGAGCATATTGGGTTGCAAGGCCAATGCCTCAATGCAAGTTTGTCAGCCGTTAAGATTTTTGCCTGCACTAGTAGCCACGCGAAGAATTTTAGTTTGCCTTCGGCATGAGCCTTCCAAATTGTTTCCGCCATTATATCTGAGTAAGATCCGCTGAACTGAGCCAGGTACGCAGACTTTGTGGTGTACGTCCCATGTGCCGTCCACCTCCATAAAATTTGATCATCTTGGTCGTTGAGTTGCTGGGCTGTTACCAGGTCCCATAGCTTCACAAATTCTCCCATCTGTTGCATAGTCTCCATCCTCCACAGCCCCCTGGTCCAGTTGTGATTGCATAGGTCGTCCTTCACCGTTTGGTTTTTCCTCCAAGCCAAGGTGTACAGGTTAGGAGCTATATCAATAGGAGCTTGACCATCAAGCCATGACGAATGCCAGAACAAGGCTTTATCTCCCCTGCCCACTGTGACCACCGTTGATGCTCGAAAAAGCGCTCTGTCCACTGAATTGCAGGGTGCAGCAGTCCCTACGGAGGGCCTCTCTGGACTTGCCCACTCCTGCCACAGCCATCTGAGCCGTAGTGCTCGGCAAAATCTCTCCAGGTCAAGAATGCCGAGCCCACCAAGTTTTTTTGGTCTGGTTGCTTTTGGCCATCGAACCAGACAATGGCCCCCATTTGCCGAAGCTGTCCCCTTCCAGAGAAACGATCTTCTGATATTGTCGATCTTCCTGATCGCCCATTTTTTTAAGGCGAACACTGTCATAAAGTGCACTGGCATAGATGTGAGCACTGAATTGACCAAGGTCAAGCGACCAGAACGGTCCAGGAACTTGGCTTTCCAGGCCGGAAGCTTGGAGGCTATCCTGTCAATTAGCGGCTGCACATCAATTTTCCTCAAAGCTCTAGTGTGCAGCGGCAAGCCCAAATATTTGCAAGGGAAATTTTTGACCTCACAAGGGATGGCGTCGAGCAACCCCTCCAGTTGCACGGCTGTACAAGCCACAGGGTAAATTGCACACTTGGCGAAATTTGTGACAAGACCCGAAGCCTGTGCAAATGCTGCTAAGATCCGCATTGCCCCCTGTATCTCCTGTCTATTGGGATTAAGAAATAAGGCCGCATCATCTGCGTACAATGATACCCGCAGCTTAACTGCCCTGTGTTGAACCGGCTGTAGTAGCCCAATTTAGGTGGCCCTGTCAAACATCTTCTGCAATGGGTCTATTGCAAGGACAAACAACAGTGGCGACAAAGGGTCGCCTTGCCTAAGACCTCGACCGTGCCTGAAAAACTTTCCTTTTGAGCCATTGACGAAAACTGCGGAGGAGGCTGTTGAAATCAAAGCCGTGACCCAAGCACGCCATCGATTACCGAAGCCGAGTCGCTGCAACACCTCTAGTAAATAATCTCATCTGAGTGAATCAAATGCTTTTGTGATATCCAATTTAAAAAACATTGTTGGATGCTTTGCCCTGTGCAGTTCTTGGATCGTGTTCTGTGTATATAGAAAATTATCATGGATGCTTCTCTTCCTTATGAATGCACTCTGGCAAGGTGAGATCAGGTAGTTCAAAGAGCTGCCTAGTCTGGTTGCCAACAATTTAGATATCAGCTTTGATACACTGTGGGTGGGTGAGACTGATTGGCCTGTAGTCTGACAAATATGCTGCATCAGCCTTCTTTGGGACCAAAACAATGTGTGCTGTGTTTACCAGCTTCAGGTGCTGATCATGTTGATGGTAGAAATAGGTAGCTGCTGCCAACAGATCCTGCTTGATGATGTTCCATGCACTTTTGAAGAAAACTCCAATGAACCCATCTGGTCCAGGAGCCTTTTCCGATGGCAAATCTTTGATAGCTGCATGCAGCTCATCCATCGAGAATTCTTCTTCCAAATGCTCTAGGTCGTGTTGCTGGATATTCAAAAAATCCCAGTTTAAGGTGTGAGTCCGAGGAGGAGGGGCACCGAATAGGTTGCTAAAGTGAGTGTGCGCCGCATGGCACTTCTGCTGGTGAGTGAACACCATTCTGCCTTCCACCTGAAGTGACTGGATGTAGCTTTTCCTTTTTCGTGCATTAGCCCTTAAGAAGAAAAGTTTGGAATTGCAGGAAGACGCCTTGATCATTGTTAGCCTAGAACATTGCTTTGCTCTTAGTTTTTCCACTGCATTCAGGCCCAACAGCCGCTGTTTGATTTGTCTATGGAGTTGCACCTCCAAGGAACTCAGCGGTCTATACTCTTGTACAACATCAAATATCCAGATCAGTTGTCTCGCTGCAATGATAAGGAGCTTGCAATTGCCAATTTTGCTCCTCGCCCAAGCTCTCAGCACTTTGGCAGTTCTGTGCATCTTGGCGTGCAACCTTACGAAAGGATTTGTCACTGAAAGGGGTTTGTTCCATGCTTCAGCAACCACTTCTAAGTACCCGGGTAACCTTGGCCAATATGCCTCGAACCTGAAACCTTTGTACTTTGCGCAGTTCGTGTTCCCAATTCCATGCTGCAGAAACAAACACCAAGCTAGGGGAGGCAGGAACAAGATCCGAGAAAGCGCCAGGTCGGTGGGTCCCCTGCTCTCCGGCGAGCAGAACCAGAACATGGGACGGACGCACCGACGGACGGATCGGAGGCGCCGCGCCCTCCCCCCGGCCTTGGTGCAGGAGGTGCAGAATCGCAGAATTTTTTTCTAATAATTTTTTAATGAATAATTGCAAATGTAGTATTTGAATTGTGAGAATTGTATCCTGTCGGGGCCTGACTGGCCGATAGGTACCCTGTCGGCAACTGGGCGACCAACAGGACCCTATTGGCAGGCCAGCAACCGACTGTGGCCTGGCCAGGGCCGATCGGCCTGTCGGCCCGTGGACAACCGATAGAGGCACATGCCGTAGCTTCCTCCGCCCGTCTTGCCATGCTTGCTGCCGCAAAAGTCACGGTGCGGCGCCTCGCACAGTTGCAGCAGGGCTTGCAGCCACATGCACGTGCGCCTCCCATCGGATTTCGCATGCGTGCGCGATCGCCGGCCGGCCTCCTGCCACCATATATACACGGCCGGCCTTTCCGCCTTCTCAGCTGCGCTTGCACGGCTCAGTGCTCACCGCCGCTAGCTTCGTCGTCTGTGTACAGACAGACCACCGGAGGTCTACTCTGCTCTGCCGCGCTTCCTGATCGCCTGATCGGTCGTCACCCGGCGATGGCGCGTGGTTACGGTTACGGTTACAGCCACCTCCAGGCCGCCGCAGCCGCCGCGCTGGTGGTCGGCTGGGCGCTGGCCGTCGCCTCGCCGGCCGGGGCGTTCGCGCCGTCCGCCTGGAGCAAGGGCAGCGCCACGTTCTACGGCGGCAGCGACGCGTCCGGCACCATGGGTACGTTTATATATATGTAAAGGCTCCATCTCTTCGTCTCCATCGTGACGACTGACGCGGCCGCCGCTGTCCGTTCGCTCGCGTCCGGTGCACGCATGCACGCAGGCGGCGCGTGCGGGTACGGGAACCTGTACGCGCAGGGGTACGGGACGCGGACGGCGGCACTGAGCACGGCGCTGTTCAACGACAGCGCGTCGTGCGGGCAGTGCTACAGGGTGGTCTGCGACGCCGCCACGGACCCGCGGTGGTGCCGCCGGGGCCGGGGCGCGTCGGTGACCGTGACGGCGACCAACTTCTGCCCGCCGAACTACGCGCTGGCGTCGGACGGTGGCGGGTGGTGCAACCCGCCGCGGCAGCACTTCGACATGGCGCAGCCGGCGTGGGAGCGGATCGGTGTCTACCAGGGCGGGATCGTGCCCGTGCTGTTCCGCCGCGTGCCCTGCAGGCGCCGCGGCGGGGTGCGATTCACGGTCAGCGGCCGGGACTAATTCGAGCTGGTGCTGGTCACCAACGTCGCCGGCGCCGGCGCCGTGCGGGCCATGGACGTCATGGGCACCCGCACCGCCGGCTGGATGCCCATGTCGAGGAACTGGGGCGCCAACTGGCAGTCACTGGCGTACCTCAACGGCCAGGGGCTCTCGTTCCGGGTCACCGCCGATGATGGGAAGACCATCGTGTTCGCCGACGTCGTGCCGCCGTCGTGGACGTTCGGGCAGACGTACGAGAGCAGGCTGCAGTTCAACTAGACTAAGGGCGCGGCCACATGAGCTGGGCCGAGTTGAAGTGGTCGGCAGTGGCGTGCTTTGCTGGTGGATCTTCCCTGTCAGTTTACCTGCCCGCCTACGCGTGCTCAGCCCAGCCACTACCTCTGCTTGTAACTTGTAATGTCAGCGTTGCCGGCCTTTTTTTCTTCCTTGTGTGTATTGATGATGCGTGTCAGTGCTAATGAACTTGGTAATCTATACTTAAGCATAAGTGTTTGTGGAATGGAGCCATATCTGAAAACATTGGTTTTACAAGGAAGAGAATGCAGGAAATGAGCCTAGCCTAGTTGTTCAGAGTTCAGACCACCCAATGTCAAGGACTTGTTGTCTATTGCTCCATCGTAAATAAAAAAAAATTGCCTAGATCCTCCTGTTTATTTTAAGGATAAAGTCTATTTTTAGCCTCCAACTTGTACAGCGGCCCGGTTCTCAATCCTGAACTATAAAACTAGATACCAGACACCCTGCAACAGTTGAAATCGGACGAAACACTACTCAAAACAGTCAAAGTGGTTTGTAACTTTGTAAGGTGGTTTTCCATTTTAATTTATAAAAGTAACAAATACTTTGATATCTCAAAAATCATAGCTAAATTTATTTAATCAGAAAAATATTAAACTAGTACCGATGTTTTTCTAAAAATGTTATCCATTTGTTGTTGTTGTGTTTTGAGTTATTTGGGCCTTATTTGTTCACATTCCTAATGTTTCATTGTTCGTAGTCATGTTCGTTACTTCTTTAAATTGTCATTTTGAGCTTTGCTTAATGTTTATTGCATGATGTTTTTGAGACACTGCCTGGTTTGAAATCTATAACCCAATGAAGCAATGAACATAAAGCGATGGCTGTGCGAATGCCCAAATAGGATCTATACATGTGGTGGGGTATGGAATACGTGACATATGGTGTCGTCTTCCACATCTTTCTATATACTCAGTCTATATATTATACAACGCAAAATGATAATTTCAATAAATAATGAGCACAACTACGGCACTAAAATAATAGAAACATAAATCAATGCACTCCAAATAACTCTAACTAGATTATTAACAGATAGAATTTTTTTATAAAAATTGATACTAATTTCATATTTTTTAAAAAATAAATTAGTTATATTTTTTTAGAAATTCAGCAAGTTTTTATTGTTTGAGACAACAGAAAACCACCTGGTAACTACTTTACACAGGCTTGGGTGATGTTTTGTTTGGTTTTGATAGTTGCATAGTGGTCGGCACCGTGTTTTGTAGGTTTCAGGTGGTGTTCATCCGATTTTCTTTGACGGACAAAAACCTTGCTTTTATAGAAAGCAACACAAATCCACAAAGTTCAAACACCACCAACCCACACGCTCGGAGACCAACTTACAAAGAAAGCACAAACGACAGCAAACACCACTAAACGACTGCCCAAAGAGCAAAAATTACACGTTTGATATAGCTAACAGGCTTCACATTACAAAATCCCTTCCACCTCCATGTCTTTAGTTAGCTTTGAAAAGCCCTTCAGCCAGCTCCTTATGATCAAAGTCTTGCCTTCTGCGAATGAGCCTATGGTCAAGTGGTAGGGCTATCCACTGGGACCCTACCCACCAAGGATCAAACATTGGTGTCACATTTTTTCTGTAAAATTTTCAGAAATTTTAGGGTACACGCATGCGTGCGCGTTCGATGGTAATACGTGTTTCTTGCGCACTGGAGGCTAAAGAGCCTCCCAATCTCTTCTTCACATCTGTACGGACGTGCACACGTGTGCGTGTGTAGTGTGTGGATTGTGTGGATTCAAGTTGTACCCGATAAAAAAAGTCTTGCCTTCCAAGAACTTGTTGTCGCCTTCCTTCAGTAGCCCATACCATTTCTGTAACAACAGAATGTTGTGGAAAATCTCATTAGAAGGCCCCGGGAAAATCTTTTGAATGCTTATCTTATATTCTTATTCCTAGTCCATAAGCCCCAGAAAACTTTTGCGTAAACAATAATTTGATATGATAGTTGTGGCTTTGAATCGATAATCACCCCTCCAAGATATCTTTTAAACTCCTTAGTATCGTATCTCAACCAAAGCGCTTCTTTAAAACAAGTCCAAATAGTTTTAGCCATTATGCAGCCCACAAAAATATGATCTATCGTTTCCAGCTCCCCACAAAGACAATACTTCTCACTACCCATCCATTTTCTCTTCTTCAAGTTGACACAAGTTTGCAATTTATTGTGATGTAGCACGTGGTTTAGGATTCAGATTGAAATTCAATGAAAGTTTGAGCTTGTAATACATTTAAATAGTCTGTACCAATCTCTAACAATACAAAGGGGATGTAGCTCAGATGGTAGAGCGCTCGCTTAGCATGCGAGAGGTACGGGGATCGATACCCCGCATCTCCATTTTTCTCATTTTTGTTGTATTTTTTATTTGCTTCATTTGTCTCTTTTTAAATTTTTTGTATTTGCTTTATTTGTCTCTTTTTTGAGCGCACATTGCAGCATGCCAACATCCCCTCCCGTGTGCAGTTTGAGACTTCTAAAAAAACATGTCATGTCACTGCAAATTACAGATTTCTAATCTTATGCTTTGCCACGCCGTCAGAAAAGAATTCAGAAAGCTAGACTACTACAAGACCAGTGACAATACTAATGTGTCAACGGTCTTGGATCAATGAATGTGGAAGCAAGCACAAACATTTTAGCTTAACGCATCAATCAAATACTGTAGTGTCTTGTATTTCTAGCCCTAAGCAGATAATTTCCAAATCCGACTTTTAAGGACATAAAGCAACATCTATTTTATGGATATGGATAACTTGTAACTTTATATGGATTGTCCAGTATTTAAAATAGATTATCCAATATTCCTATCTATAATCCACACAAACAAATATTTAGACTGAAATCATAGAGAGAACTAAATTGCTTAACTAGTTTTCTTTTGTAAAAAATATACATGTTACCTTTTGTGGCTAGTGTACAATTGTTAAGCATGGTTTCTTAATTATTAATAAGCATATTCTCTGCGTATGCAGATATTTGCCCCTTTTGGGGAGCTTCTAGTTCTAGCAGCTTTTGCTTGTCCGGAAAGCTCAAAAAGCTAGTAGCTTACCCAAATGAAGCAAGCAGATAAAAGCTTCAAAAGCTACACTTTGTACTAAAATCAGAGAAACACCTTAGAGCAGGTTCCCGAGCTTTTTGAAGAAGCTTATCCAATTATTAAAATGGGTTTTTATATTAGTTCCGATTCATGGTCCATTTTCACACCTAGCCCCACAAATACAAAACTATATAACTCGATCCCTAACTACCTGTTATATCTCATATCTAACTGCAATACACTTGTTCATATATTCAACATAAATAAATAAAACTAACAAAAAGCAAAATGAAAATGAATTCTCTACAAGTTCAAAGGAATTGCTTGTAACTCTATCTCTATGGTTGTTATTAAGTACCTAGTTTTGTAGTTTGGGGTGGTGTTTTGCTCGATTTCCATAGATGTAGGACGTATATTCAGGGTTAAGAAATAAATTTTCGTGAAAGCTGATTGTTAACAAATAGGTTCTGTGCTTATTTTGGGTTTAGATAAAAACATCATCAGCCTTCTCACTTTGAAAGCGACGTGAAGGGGATGTAGCTCAGATGGTAGAGCGCTCGCTTAGCATGCGAGAGGTACGGGGATCGATACCCCGCATCTCCAACTTTTGGCATCTTTTAATTCAGTTGTCACTACTTTTTTTTTTTGGCAATGCCAGCAATAGCATCTACCTGTGTGCAGTTAGATCTGGCGGTACAAGTACTGTTTGGAGATCAAATCGATACCCCGCATCTCCAACTTTTGGCATCTTTTAATTCAGTTGTCACTACTTTTTTTTTTTGGCAATGCCAGCAATAGCATCTACCTGTGTGCAGTTAGATCTGGCGGTACAAGTACTGTTTGGAGATCAAGGAGCCGGAAAAAAAAAAACCATGTAACTGCATGGTCACAAATTTCTACCCGGTGGCAATAACATGTCAACAGCCTCAGATCAATGAATGAATGTGGAAGCAGGAACAAATTTGGCTTAATGCATCAGTTTATAATGGTGCTGTCTAAAGCACTCTCAACATAGGAATTATAAGATGTTTATTATATACTTACTAATTTAAGTAGACGCTATACATAAAAATAATACACCCGATGGTTGATTTTTTTCAAAATATTTTTTTTCCAATCACGTGTCTTCTCTCTTCTATCATTTACTTATCATATCTTGATTCCCACGTAAACATAGTTTATAGTATAATAAGAAATCATTTTATTTTCTCTCTTCCTTAGATTTCAATGCCACATCACCATTTTACTTAGTTGACATCTTAATTATGACTATAGAAATTAAACAATCCTAAGTTCTAGATTGGGGCAACCCTTATGGCCCTAAGCAAGAGGTAAAAGTACTATGGATAATTTCCGAAACTAACTTTTAAGGACATAGACTAGTTTTATGAATCCATCCGGATATTGATAATATCCGTATCTAACAAATAGGTGTATGTGTGGAAGAATATGTTATTGCCTTATTGGCAACGATCTATCTTGTGGATGTGAGTTACTTGTAACTTTATATGGATTGTCTGGTACTGTATTTAAAATAGATCATACGATATTCCTCTCCCCAGCACAGCACGAAGACATCCCTGGACTAAAATCGTAAAGTGAACAAAAAATGCTTAATTAGTTTTTTTTTATAACAAAATATACTTGTTACTTTTTGGCTAGTGTATGTACAATTGTTAAGCATGATTTGTCAATTATTAGCAAGTAGTATGTTCTCTACGTCTGTCTCTCTCCCTATATATTATTGATTATTATGATTATTAAAATCTCTCTCTATCCTAGTATTTTGGTTTCATCTTCTCTGCCTTTTCTAACATCGGATAAATCTGTATTTGCATGCATCTGTGCATTGTACGTATATCCTTCACTCCTAATCCAATTAGGGAAAGAGGATTAGAATATGGGAGAGACGTTCTCAGAGCATCTCCAGCAGTAGGAGAAAACTTTAACCCTAAAAACTAATTATTGAAAGATATACAAAAAAGTGTTTTGAAATTTTGAAGGTCTTCTCTCCAGCACAACGAGAAAATGCAATCCAATGAGAAAAATAGTTGATTGGGGAAGGAGAGGTCTCCCCTTTATTCGAGGAGTGGGAGACTATGATTTAAAGCTTTTACCGGTGTGGCGTTATAAAAGATAGTCCTGACCTACATGCCACTTAATTAAAAGTTTGAATGCACCTTGATGCCACTGACCTTATCTCTTTTGTCCCACACACCATTTCGTTCACTTTTTCATCTAACGGTGTCAAACTATGTAGGAAAAGGTCTCAATTGTCCTCAGCTCGCTGAAACAGAAGAAGAACAGGCGCCTCCGCCTCTGTCTTGTCTGGGCCGGCGAGGATGATTTGCGACGGCGAGGGCTGGATGACCAGGGGCCTGTAGGGTCTGGCGAGGGGCAAGTTTGGTGGCGAAGTCAAATGCGAGCAGAGTGATGTGGCCCACGGAGGAGGAGATGTTCACGCCGGGTGAGGCGGACGGAGCACGTCGAGGTCATCTCCCGGGCGGTGAAGGTGGCGCCGTCGGCGGCGCTGGCCAAGGGGAGGGAAGCGACGTGCAGGAGATCCGCCTGGAGCGGGCGGTGAAGGAGGAGGCGCCGGCCGGGAGGGTCGCAGCGTCCTCGGGAGTCGGGACTAGGCTGGTCCTCCCTGCACAAAAGAGGAAGCCCGACGGCGTCCTTCGACGGAGATCCACGACCCGTGGTGTGCAGGTGCGGGTGTGGCTTCCAAGGTGTATGACTCAGCAGCCATCCAGCTACGCGGGCCCGACGCCACCACCAACTTCGAGCAGGTTGACGACGCGCCGGTCCTTGTCCTCGACAAGGTCGCGGATCGCCTCCCGTAGCCGCCGGCGACGGCCCTGGCGGCCCGGCCTCGGCGACGTCCGGCGTCCAAGAACGCGTCCTCATCCTCCACCTCCTCATACGACTCCGGCGAGGAGTCTCACGCGGCGGCGGCGGCCAGCACATCGACAGCGGGCACGGCAGCGGTGGCGCAGCGGCGGAGCGAGTGGTTGTGGTGGCGGTGGCGCCGTGCTCGGGGCGCTGTCCGCGTGCGCACACGCCGGGAACGTCGAGGAAGGGCTGCGACTTCTCAGGGAGATGCGGCCCCGCTACGGCGTCGCGCCCGGGCACGGGGAAAACTGTTAGGATAATCATGACTTGAAGTGTGTTTCAAGTCTGTTTGTTAGTTAGCACGTATGTGGTTGCATGCTGTTGATCAAGTGCATGCGTGTATATGTGCGATGTATGTGTGTCGAGGCTGAGTCTAGGAGGCCAAGTCTTGGCGGTTGAGTGCATGCATGAGCACGCCATGCGAGAAGGATAGAGACCAGTTCATGTGGAGGAGTATGTGGCTCACGATCCTATGAAGTCAGGTCGTCCAAGCTGTCATGCGTACGTGCGCGTGAAGGTCGCTAAATGAGTGTGTGTGCTGCGTCGCCGTGGGTATAAATTGGGCGTGTAGGCTCGTGTTTTAGAGTGAGCCGAGAGAAGCAGAGAGAGTGCCGGTGTTGTATTGCCGCTGCGGCATTCGTCACCCCGGCAGGCGTGGGTCGCCCGGCGAGTCTCCTCTCGTGTTCCAAGTGTGTCCCGAGTTGTATTATCATTAATAATAGCCAAGATACAGGCGTTCGTTGCCGCGGCGTTCGTCGCCGGAATTTTCTTGTCCATTGTTTATGTTACGATGATCGTTCATCGATCCTCGGTTCTAACAATTGGTATCTAGAGCCTAGGTTAGGGAGAGGAGAGCCAGCTGAAGATGTCAACGTCGACACCACGTACGGTCGTGGTGGACCGTGTCATTGGTGGCATGGCAGAGATCCCAAAGCCTCGTCGTGCGATTCGTTCGTGCTGTTGGCGGCCGGCACGAGGTGGCGATCAACGGCGGTGGGGCGCTCAAGCTCTAGACCGTGTGTCGGTCTATGGAGGCACGGAGCACGGCGTGTGTCGCCGGCCGAAAAAACGCGTGTGTCGCCGAGAAGAAGACTGTAGTGTTCGTGCGGAGATGGGACGTGCAGAGGTGGCCGCGTCAAGTCGGGAGGCTGTAGTGGCGGCCGTGCCGCTGAAGACGACGACAACTGCAGCATCTCCGGCAACGACAAGTCAAGATTAGGGGGAGTTTGTTAGGATAATCATGACTTGAAGTGTGTTTCAAGTCTGTTTGTTAGTTAGCACGTATGTGGTTGCATGCTGTTGATCAAGTGCATGCGTGTATATGTGCGATGTATGTGTGTCGAGGCTGAGTCTAGGAGGCCAAGTCTTGGCGGTTGAGTGCATGCATGAGCACGCCATGCGAGAAGGATGGAGACCAGTTCATGTGGAGGAGTATGTGGCTCACGATCCTATGAAGCCAGGTCGTCCAAGCTGTCATGCGTACGTGCGCGTGAAGGTCGCTAAATGAGTGTGTGTGCTGCGTCGCCGTGGGTATAAATTGGACGTGTAGGCTCGTGTTTTAGAGTGAGCCGAGAGAAGCAGAGAGAGTGCCGGTGTTGTGTTGCCGCTGCGGCGTTCGTCGCCCCGGCAGGCGTGGGTCACCCGGCGAGTCTCCTCTCATGTTTCAAGTGTGTCCCGAGTTGTATTATCATTAATAATAGCCAAGATACAGACGTTCGTTGCCACGACGTTCGTCGCCGCAACAAAAACTACAGCTGCGCGGTCGACATGCTCTGCCGGGTCGGGCAGCTCGACAACGCGATGGGGCTCGTCGAGACCATGCCGATGGCCCCGCTCGCGTCCGTGTGGGGCTCCGTGCTTGTCGGCTGCCGGAGTTACGGCAACGTCGAGCTGGCTGAGGTGGCGGTGCGCAAGCTCGAGAAGCTGGGTGGCACTGCCGACGAGGGCGTGTACGTGTAGCTGTCCAACATCTGCTCGATGCCAACCGGAAGGATGACGCGCGTCGGGTGCAGAAGCTGATTGGCAGCCGGGGGTCAAGAAGGTCCCCCGCCTATAGCGCCGTGGAGGTGGACGGCGAGGTGAGCTCGTTCGTCGCCAACGACCAAGCGCACCCGCGGCGAGTTCGAGATTTGAGAGGTGCTTCGGCTGCTAGCCGACCAGATGGCGCAGATACCAAAGGAAGAAGAATTATATTGAATTTATTGCGAGGTGGCGGGCTTGAGGGCCAGCTGTGGTGGAGGCTCGGCGGCGGCCTTGCATCTTCCCTGCGTGCGCGTGCGAGATGGAGAACGAGAGTCAGAGAGAGATAGGATAGGGATTAGAAAAGGGTATTTTATCTGTCTGGTCCCACATGTCAAGGCTCAGAAACAGTCAAAACTAAACAGAATGAAGATGGAATAGCGGTGTGTGACAAATAAGTTAAGGCGAGTGACACCAGAGAGCGTTCCATTTTAGTGGCCTATAGGTTAAGACCATCTTTTATAATGTCGCACATGTAAAAGGCTTCTATAATTTGAGGGACTGCAAAAAAAAATTTCATTGAGATTGGGTTTGAGGAACTATTTGAGCTACAGGATCTCTAAAATAACAGTTTTTTCTTACTGGGTTAGGAAAGGGAGATTACTGGAGATGCTCTCGCTCCCATCCATTTTCAGTTTTTCACCCCTAGCTCGGGGATATAAAACACGATCTAACTCCATCCCTAACTACCAATTTATTGCTCATATTTAACTGCAATGCTACATAAAAAGATAAAATAAAACTAACATATAAGTAAATAAAAAGGAAAATTATATCTCTACAAGTTCAAAGGAGTTGCTTGTACATCAGTACCTCAGTCATACACACTCCTTCCCACAAAAAAAAATCGTATACTACGCACTGTACATGAAAAAGAATCGCTCTCAATTATATATTCCTCTCGTTTCTACTGTAGAATCATATGGACAATGATGAACTAGCTAAGTGATGACTGAATGAAACAACAAATAGTCTTCGCCTTTTCACCCTCCCAACTTGAAGCTAGTTTTGGGACGGCGGTGGCGTCGCCTCCAGCGACGACGGCAAGCCTTGCGTCATCTCGTGCGCCACCATCCTCCTGCTCCGGTTGATGGTGATGAGACAGAGGCAGACGTGCTCCTCCAGCTCCTCCAGCTGCGCCCTGAGGTCCTCCTCGCACTCCGCCTCCTCCCTAGCCACCTCCTGCATCAGCGGCCGCTCGCCGCGTCCCCGCACCGCGATGCGCGCCACGTCGCGGCCGTGCTCCAGCTCGTCGTGCGCGCGCCGCACCATGCAGCTCACCGTGTCCAGGTCCCGCCCCACGATGTAGGCGCCGCGCGCCGCCGCGTCCACCGCGGCGCCCGCGCGCGCGTAGTGCCGCGGACTCACCCTCTCGGCGGCCCACCGCACGGCGGTGGCCGGGCCGGCTCCTACAGCGGCGGCCGCGGCCCCGACGCCCACCACGGCGTGCGCGGCGAACACCACCGCGGCCACGACGGCGGCCGCGCACGCCGCCACGAGCGCCGCCCCGGCCGTGCCCCGCGCCACGCGCGTCGCCCGGGCCAGACGCCGCAGACGGCGATGCGCCGACGCCAGGCGCGCCGCGAGCGGGCCGAACCGCCCGTGCACCTCGTGGAACCCCGCGAGCCGCCCCGGCGACAGCGGGTTGTCGAGGCGGACGTGCGCCGCGACCGCGTCCCTCGCGGCGCCGGGGTCGCTGTCGCTGTCGCTGTTGCTGTCGTCCTCCAGCCGGTGGAGCAGGCGGCGGAGCGTCAGCTGGTGACGCCGCGCCGCGCCGATGGCGGCGAGGAGCGAGGAGCACGCCTCGCAGGCCTCCTGCGTCACGTCGAAGTACTCGATCAGCAGCCTCTCGACGCGGCGCCTCCGCCGCCGCCGCTGGCCCCGCCCCCGCGCGAGCACCTCGGGGCTGGGCTCCAGCACGAAGTCGTCAAGAACGGTGTACGAGCACGACTGCTCCACGGCGGCGGCCGCCGCCGCGTCGTCGAGCTCGCCGTCGTCCTTGACGCCACCGGACTTGGACGACGATGCGAGCTTGGAGGAGGCGGAGGAGAAGGTGTGCATGAGGTGGCGGTGCGCGTGCGACCAGAGGTCCAGGAAAGACTTGGACTTGAAGGCGCTGTCGTACTCCTCGTCGACGCCGAGCGGGCTGCGCAGCGGCAGCCTCGAGCTCGCCGGAGTCCTGCTGGAAGGGGTGGAGCTGCTCCTCTCCATGGTGGTGTCATCAGCAGCTGCAACGATGGATCAGAGTCGGAGTTGGAGATGAGACATGACTACATGAGAGCGAGGGCAACAAGCAACAGAACAAAGCAAAAGCAACGTGTGGTATATATGGACGGCAGGAGAAAGCGTCAAGAAATGGTTTTTCTGAGTAAAGATTGTCGTTGCTTTACATGCAAGTAGGAGTAACGAGCTTAGCTTAGCTTAGCTAGCTAGAAAGTAGAAAGACAAGTGTGCAGCACAGCAACTTTAATTTGCAGACGACAATCACTCAAGGAAATAAACATGCTTCTCATTTCAAAGAGGAAAAGGAAAACATGCATGCTTCAATCTCGACAGTTTATTAGTTTTGTAGCCATGCATATGAAAGACTATCCTATCTAGCTTGACCATGTGTGGAGTGTGGACTATACATGCATGCATCAAATTCTCACACTCAACTAGTCCAAATTAATGTACAAAAACAGAGTCCATTTTCGTAACTCAATTGAATACACTGCGTGTTTAATTATCTTGCAGTTGTGTGTGATGAAAACATTATTATCATAAGATCGAACTTATCAACAATAACACATGTGCATTAAGACAAAAACGTTCCTTCAAAGGATAAAGACTGCTAGCATTTTGCTGGGCACAGAACATGCATGGGGAGAAATTAAACCCGCTACAGTTCATGGCCATTTTTTTTATAAAGTTCATATGGCCAATTAATGGGAGCATTTCCAGTAGTTTTATTAATTAATTTGGTAAATGAAATAGCAGCATTGCTAAGAGAACAATCAATATTTGCTAAAAGAACAATAAATTGACAAGCCATAGTAAGATGCATGAATGCAAGGCATGCATCTACGCTTAGATATAAACTTACGAGTTCTGATCCCAAAAATGGATCCGGATGATGACGACGAAGATGATGAAGGTGATGGTGATCGTCTCATTTTGACGCACTGGCTCAAACAGAACAAAATTGTGCTATCACTGTCTTGTATGGTCAGTTTGTTCTCTCAATCTAATAGAACTCACAGCAAGTTTGATTGTCAAAGCAGCATCTATAAGACTCCCTCTGTAGCTTTGTATATGGAACTTGAATTTTTTTTCAAATGAATTTGTGGCCTTCCCCTTATATAGGATGGGATCCAGGAATGTGGACAGAGAGGAACGAAGAGAAGCTCTCGCAAGGCAAGAAACAAAAACCACAAGCCACCAGGAGAGAGCTGGCTTCTTTCTAGTACAGACTCAAGGGAAAAAGGATAGAGCAACACGGCAGAAGGGACACGGAAGCACACAACATTCTAGCACATGTGACTAGCAATTAGGGCACAACGTGGAGATATCATCATGTTGCTTGGGTAACATTATTGTTGTGTCCATATATATCTCTCGAGCATGCATTTGTAGTCGCGAACGGTGATTTCGCCCACACGCGGATAAGCCAAAATCTAGAACTTTGTTCCATTATCTAAAAAACAGATAGGCCAAAATGACACTGAGTGACACGCAGATGGACAAGTAGGGAAAAAAGACACGCACGACACGCATATGCATGGATAAGATGAGTGAGTAATTTTTAAGGAATTCCTTTCCTTACCTCTCATTCGAGAAACAAAACCAATGTATGTATACACGTTCGCACAAACTAGGGATGTTTGTTGAGTAGACGCAATACACGAGACTCCGAAATGTTCTAACTTGTGGCCTCAAAAGGGGAAACAAAAATAGGCGGTGATGCTCATGTCTATCTGTTTTTGTAACTATAACAAGTTGTTGATAAAAATTGTGTACCTATACGCAACTGCGAACGATTGAACAACTCTCCGTGAAGAAACATGGATAAGGAATGTTGTTGTTTTTGCCCTTAAGCGCATATGTCCCATGTGCATCAATCAATATGTGAAATTTTGTATAGATTGATTGACAACATGAGATTGGGCATTTGCTGGATTCATTAATGGCAGAAAGTACTTTGAAAACTTATACCGGTAACTATTCCCGCTGAAGCTGACATACATACATACTCAGTGGTGGAACCAGCGATTTTGATTAAGGGGAGCCGAACAAATGTGATCGTATTTTTTTAGTGTGATAAAATATACATATTTATATGTTTCAACAACTTTTTAAAAAAAATTACACTATTTATAACCAAAATCATAATATTTTAATAAAATTGAATAAAAATTGGTATTTTTGTGCTATAAATTCAAATATTTATATAGGTATTAAATAAATCTACTGCGCTTTGGCTAGTGTATAGTGTACTCCTTTCGTCTTAAAATAAATTAATTTTTAGAATCACCGAAAGTCAAATTATCTTAGGTTTGACAAATTTTATAGAAAGATATATATACCAACATCTATGACATGAAATAAATATATTATAAAAATATATTTTATGATGTTACTAGCGATACTAATCTAGTGCCATAAATACTTATTTTTTTAATTATAAATTTGGTCAAACTTAAAATACTTTGACTTAAGACAACTCATAAAAGTCGATTTGATTTAAAATATAGTTTGGCTTAAGGTGATTCTAAAGGTCGTTGATTTAATTTAGGAGGGAGGTAGACAGTAGATGAGTAACATTGTGTTAATTTAATTTAGGACCTGGCTGCTGGTTGAGTGGACCTAACAATAACGCATGGGGACAGACGACAGCATCCGATCCGATCGATCCCATTCCCAGCACCAGCAGCAGGTGCCGGCCGGCCGTGGATCGCTAATGAGATATGGATGGGAGTACTACTAGTAGACTAGGACCCAGCCAATCAGGCCTTGCCGTGTGCCGCTGATGGATATTATGTACGTACGCACGCAGGCATGATGCCGTGTCATGTCGTCGTCACTATTAGCTAATGTAGGCCTTTATCATATCATCCGTATTTTTCAGCTTATTTTTTCAACCGAAATAATATTTATCTCTCACAGTAAATCAGTCAACAATATTTTTCAGTCGGCTTATCAATACAGCCGAACGGAGCCGTAGTCGGGGCATTGGCTGCCGCCTCTAGTCGATCTCTCTCCGCCGTCCACGCCACCGACCGGAGTATCCGGGCCGGAATATCGGTCTCGGATCGGATGGGAGGCATAAGAAGGAAAGCAGCAGATCCTGCGCGCCGCGTCGGCGATCGACGACGACGACATCCATAGATTGCCATTCTGCCCTGCCCTGTAAACCTGTGGCTCCGATCGATCCTGATCCCCGCGCCGTCGTCGTACGTTGTCCAGGCCAGGTCAGCTCCATGCATGTATCATCGTTACGTACGTTCGTGGTGGTGACTGGTGAATGAGGCCAGAAGAGGTCATAGCTAGCTAGCTACCTCTGCACGTTCACGCAACCGTGGCTTCCCTAACTAAACTCGTTGTTGGTCGCTCCCTCTGGTGTTGTTACTACTGCTTGCGTGGCAATTAATATAGATATAATAATGAACTCAATACTAATGATAACTTGCTTCCTCTTCACTATACGTGCGTACGTACGTACTCTAGTTCCTTCTTCAATTTGGACTGATGGGGCCGTTATTAGCTTGCCCGTGACCCTGATTGGTTTTAATGTCTTGATCAAGAGACTAATAACACTACACTACCAACTAGATACATACGGCAATGCAAGAGCTTCAGAGTTATTGTTTGCAACCTCATTAGTACCTATAAATATCCATCCATATGCCGGCCGGCTGCATGTTGCCCGTCACTTTATTTGTGCCGCGCTTGCCCGCGTCCGCAATTAACTATCGACCATGTCTCCATATATATCGCATAATATGCCCTCAAGGCAAGCAAAAACCTACATACACCGTACCCATCGAAATTTCATATTTTCTGTGGCTATTATTATTCAGCCCTAGCTAGGTCTAGCGTTTATGTGTACTACTCAGAGAGTCAGTAAAAATTGAACCTCGTTCAACTGGTTGCATGTGCGTGGGAAGTATTGTCTTGTACCTAACCACCCATGTTCAAGTCATCAATCAATCTCTTAGCTTACATTTTAGGTGCCTATTTTCTCTTCTTAATGAAAAACTCATCTAGCTCTTCCTAGGTTGGATCTCATTTTTTTGTTTAATGAGAAGGTTTTATGTACGAGAGGTTCGATAGTTCAGTATAAGATTATGCCTAGTGCTTACATAATCTTGGAGAATTTAATGTCTCACTGTGCCTCCATCCCATGATGCCTTTGTTTTTTTTTATGTTGGTCGTACATAAGCACAAAACCACCACTAGAAATGGGCATTCTCAATTCACTGGCAGTCGCTTTATATCAAGACCGCCAATGTGGTCATCCTCTCGAGTGCTCGTTGTTACTTATCTTAACCCTGAGCTATTGCATATATTCATGCCAACAGGGCCTTACCATGCATTTTGGTAGCCCTTGAGCCTTGGCGGCTGACAAATTACCTAAAATATATAAGTATCACAGTATCAGGTAAGATTAGGCCATTAATGTATCCCCTTTTTCGAGTTTACTTCTAAATTTATGGCTTAAAATTGTAGATATGGAGAACGTAGGGTGATAATATCTAATTCACTTATTATACTCTTCATTCAAGACTTCAACGGTACTCACTACTATAAATAACGATTTTAGGACACATGTTTCCTATTGATACTTAATAATCATGTATATATTTGGTTAGACTGAAAAACGAGGGTACAACTATTTTACGAAAGAGAGAGTACTTCTCATGTGCATGTTGCTTGTGCTTGTATGTTGAGCCGGCATCCGGCACTGATCTGAAGCAGGTACCGAACACAGGCGTGTACGTATGCCTGCATGCTGCTGGCCGGTCGAGTCGAATAATATGCCTGCATGATGCATGCTGCGGATCTGCATAAATCTGCACACGTACTGCATGATACTTGTTTGCATTGCAAGTATATACAAGATATATATATAAGATGATTACACCGGTCGATCGAGGGCTGGATATATACATGATCAGCTGACAAGATCTTTAGCTTAATAGAATCTGGCAGCAGAGGCCACGGAGCTGCCAAAGTGCCAACCATGCATATCATGAGTTTATAATAAGATCTTTAACTGGATATATTATGATAGTTAAAATTGTTAGACAAATTTTTGGTTAAAGATTTTGTAGTATAAATCTTGATTGTGCGTGCACCTTATAAAAAGAGAGTGAAGGGAATAATACTATTTTTAATAAAATATAATTGTAACATTTGATAGATATATGAGAGATTATAAAATAAGTTGCAACACGACTCCTATTATGCTCATAGATTAAATTGCTGAAACTCCTTGATGGCCAAAGTTTTGAAAGTTTGACTAAATTTTGGTCAAAGCGTTTAAATATCCATGACCACAGTCCACAAGGAGTTTCGTGTCCCGAGGTCATTAGGACAAAGTGCATTCATTTGGAAAGGTTCATTTTACCCTCTGAATTGTTGTCGTGGTATATTTTTATTTTCTTACACTCTAAAAATAAATATTTTAACCTCTCAGCTCTCAAAATCGTTTAAATTAACCCCTGCCACGTTAGAAGTTGTTTTCAAGACTGTTTCATCATTCTTATAGTTAAATGATCAAGTAAGTATTTGATAAGATTTTTAAACCATAAAAATGTCTCTAGGATTCTAAAAATACCGAGAAAAATTATAGAGATATACTGAGACACAAAAAAGCCAAATAAAATATTTAAAGCTCGTAAAAATATCTGTAGAGGCTTAGTTCTAGGAAAATTGGAAAACGTCCATGAAAATATGGAAAATTTCTGAAACATTTTAATTGATGTGTAAATGTGTTCTAAAAAATTTAATATGAGATGCAACCAACAAGAATAAAACCACTTCTAACCCAGCTAGAAGGTAATTTAAACAATTTGAGAGTTGAGGGAGTAGATCAGTAGAATGCCTGGTTTTGAAGTTTGAAGAGAAAAATCAGACTTCTAGCATGCAGTTGGGCTGCGCTGGGCTGGCCTGCCGTGTGAGGCCCAGAATCCGGCCGGCCTGCTGCGGGGTGCTCTTTCGTCACGTGCACCACCAGGCCGCCGCCTAACGTCGATTCAATTGTCATCCACCTAGCGACCTCAGCTCGCTGACCTCGTCTTCTTCCTCATCTTCCTCGTCCAAATGTCCACGCAGCCCGCCCGGCGCTTCGAAATGTCCGTCCTCCGTCCGTCGCCGTCAGCGTCGGCTCTGCCTCGTCCTGGAGCGGAACTGCGGAAACATCGTTAAGTAGTCATAACTCATAACACACGAGCTGAGTTGAGCATCCGATCCTGCGCCAGTCACCACGCAGCAGCACTGCAGCAGTGATATGGCGATGCAGGTGCTGGCCGTCGCCTCCCTGCTACTGCTTCTGTGGCCGGCGCGCCGCACCGGCGCCGCCGAGTACGTGGTCGGCGACGTCAGCTACGGCTGGGAATCCGGGTCCGGCATCAACTACGCTGCCTGGGCAAGGGAGTACGCCTTCGCCGTCGGGGATGTCCTAGGTCAGCTCGATCACCGCCTGCTCTGCTCATGTTTGCGCATGAGTTTCATACTGATCCATCATCCATTTGATTTGATCTCTGCTGCGTGCAGTTTTCCAGTACGTGAGCTCCCAGCACGACGTGTACGAGGTGACCGAGGAGGTCTACCGGTCCTGCGACACCGCCGCCGGCGGCGGCAACGGCGTGCGCGCCAAGTACACCAGCGGCTACGACCGGGTGGTGCTCGCCGAGGCGAGGGGATACTGGTTCATCTGCGATTTCCCGGGCCACTGCCTAGGAGGCATGAGGGTCGCTGTCAACGTCTCCGCCGCCGCAGCAGCAGGAGGAGGGTCGCCGACTGTGAACCCCCCGCCTGACGGCAGTGCGGCGTCGACGACGACCGGAGGTCGCCCGGGTTGGGCGGCGGCGGGGTGTCTGGCTCTCGGTGTCCTGGCGTTGATGAATACTAGGCCCTTACTGTTTGCTACTATAGGCAGTATGGTCATCACTGACAGAGACATAGCAATAGTCGCAGTGTTTGCTGAGAAAAGTTACCAAAAAAGCATTTTGTGAATTTTCCAAATTTATGAGATTTAGATTATATATGAATATATGATAGTGCTATATTTCAAGCGCCTGAATTTTCGGACAACCAACTTGTATGATTAAAATGACAAATAACAAAACATATATTTTCTCTTTACTCGAACAATGATAAAGTTATATGTTGTCTGGACACCCAACAAAATGATAAGCACCTGAGAGATAAAAGAAGTGTAGATATATTGGCACACAAATTTAATGGGAAAATCGACCATATGCCCCAAAGCAATTAGTTAAGTTCTGTTCTTTCAGCCATCAGACATGATTAACCTAAAGTTTATTTTCTTTTTTCCATTGGTGTGGTTATACAAGAACCTTAGTCTTCGATGAGTGAATCGTGCACTGAAATAGTACCATTCTTGTTTCGGAAAGACTGCGCCAGCGTCCGGAGTCTGGACGCCCTGCAGCTGCTCTGTTTCCCATGGGGCCAGTGACGACCCAGAGGGGTGGGGCGCGGCAGCAGTGCGCAGAGGACAAAAGAGCACGTGCATTTCGGGATGAAGCGTCCGGGCGCGGATCACAGCGGCAAAGTAGAGCTCACCGACGACGCTTAGCTCTGCAACGCGTAGGAGAGGCAGCGTTGCATGGAGCTGGGCGACGATGCACAAAGGGCGGGATGCGACGCGGCCACGGTGCAGAGAACAGAAGGGGGAGGGCGGCTGCGGCGCACAGAGGACGGGGTGGGCGCGCGGCGACGACGCAGAGGACGGGTGGGGGTGGCGGCGTGTAGAGGATGGTTGGCTTCCACACAGATGCCCTTGGGGCCCACCGCTGCAACATCGGTGATGTACTAATGACACATGTTCAGATTATTATTAAAACATGTACAATATCGTTGCTACAACATCGGTGATGTACTACTAAAACATGTCCAGATTACTATTGAAACATGTATAATATTATTGTTGCAACATCCGTAAACACAACATTTGTAACATGTGCCTGAAGCACTTACAACAACATGTTCTTGAAACACTAGAAACAATTGAAACATAGGCTTGCAATATAGGCTTTCAGAGCGACATCTCCTTGCAACACAGCACTGCAACATGCGCTCAAAACACCTAAAAAACATTCGAAACATACGCTTGAAACATAGGCTTTTCATAGCAACATCTCCTTCTGCTTGGGCTAACAGAGGCTCATCGGCACGCAGAGCTCGACAGCAGCCCGTGGAGCTCGCCGGTGGCGCGGATCTCAACAGCATGGAGCACGTCGGCAACGCGGATCTCGGCGGCGTGGAGCTCGGCAGCGTGTAGAAGGCGACGCTGCACACGAGCTGCACGAAGCTGGGCGATGGCTCACAGAGGGCAGGGTGGGGTGGGCGTGACGACGCAAAGGACGGGTGAGGACGGAGGCGGCGGCACGCAGAGAGCGGAGTGGGGCGCGGCAACGACGCAAAGGACAGGCGGAGGTGATGTTAGCGGCGCTCCGACGACACGCGCATTTTGGAATGAAGCGTCCATCCGTTCCGACGCTCGGGGCTATCATTATCGTTCTCGTTTTATTTCCTAGCAAAGTTGTGGCACGAAGGACTTGGATCGCTTCATCATCCTGCAAGACGATGTGAAGGCCCACCAAGAAGCACCATGACCATATTAATATTTTAAGATTGGACGCAGATAACGCGCGACCGGTCGCGCTACAGGCCGAGCGCGCGACCTATCACATGCGCGATGCCACAGGATGCGTCCTGACCAGCCACTACCGCTTGCCACTTTTCCACTTTCAGACCGCAGTCCAAGGAGCAACCTGCAAATCTCGTTTACTTTGTGATGATGACGCAAACAAAAAAAGCAGATTTTTTTTTTAAAAAATATGCTATAACTTTTGAATGGGGTTAACCGTCATGAGGCGAATAGAACTAGACTCCATTTGCATATGTTTGAAAAAATTAATTTTCATAGCAATTCATGTGTAAATATGTGCTAGAAATTTATTAAAGGAGTTACCATAATACTAAAGTTGTTACTGAAATATACTATAGTTGTTACACAGTATGCACATTGATTATTACCATGGGAATATAATAAAATTCTTATATGGTATTTACATAAGAGAATAGCAGCCCAATACAAGACAAGCTGTAACTTTTTTTTTTAGAGGGGCAGATTATAAAAACAAGCAATTACATAAACTGCCAACTAGGGAGCAAGTTATTACACAGTACATTATAAAAGCAAGGAAACATGACTTGTTGCCAACACATTATTAATAAAATTGTTATATAATATTGGTACTAACCCCCTAAAGAGAGTAGCAGGCTAAAACAAGACAAGCTGCAACCTGAAAGGACAAACTATTAAAACAAGCATTGTATACGCTACCAACTAAGGGGCAAGTTATATACAACGCATTACAAAAGCAAGAAAATATGACTTGCTGCCAACTAGTAGGCTGTTATTACAAAGTCTAGCAAACATGACTTGATGCAAAATGAAAATGAAATTAACAAAAAAAACTGAAATTGACAAACAAAAAATACAACTAAAATTAAAAATAGAAAATAAAAACTAAAGAAGACAAAATGAAAAAAAAAACTGAAATTGATAAGGAATAAATAAAACTGAAATTGATAGATAGAAACTAAAAATGAAAGAAGACAAAATGACAAAAATAATACAAAATAACACTGAAAGTAAAATTACCCGGAGAAAACTTAATTTGACAAAAAATAAATAAAATTGATGAATAGACAATGAAAACTAAAGTAGACAAAATGAAAAAAAAAGATCCAAAGAAAACTAAAAATGAAAGTACAATAAACTAGAATTGAAAGTGACAACAAATAATGAAAACTGAAATTAGCAAATAAGTTGCTACACGCTTAATACATAAGTTGCTACACGTTTGATAATCTATACCTAATAATAAAGAGGCAAAATTTTCGCGTAAGATATAAGTAAGACTCCTACTCAACTAAGATTACATATAAGACTAGGTTGATACTAATCCAAATAGATCAAACTCCAACTCGCTTTGTCGTTGCCGTGAAATCTCATATTTTTCACATATCCTTTTTTTTTATAGGGCTCTCTTTATTACCGTGGACTTCAATTTTTTTTCCTTGTCTTTTTTATTCTGATGAGGAGCGCGGCCAGCGGGGCACGTGCCGCGGCGACGAAGGTCTCGAACATGGGCATGAGATGGTTCGGGAACGGCGACGGCGGGGCAAGGTCCGGGGGCAGAGAGTCGTACGCCAACACGTCGAGGTCGTGGAACTCGATGGAGCCTAGCGTGCAGGGGTCCCATTCGTGCACGCGCGTGCCTGTCGGACGTGCGGCGGCGTCGCCACGTCGTGCACGGAGAGGCCCCGTGACGCCAGCAGCAGCGACAGGTGGAGCAGCTGGTTCAGATGGCCCTGCGCCGGGAACGGCACGACCACCACGGCAACAGATTCCATTGTGTCAAACTGTCAACCGCAATACTGCCCATACTACAGCTTTAGTTCATGTACGACTACGCGAGCCCCACTCTATATGGCAAAAAAACATCGTAAAAAACTAACTTACACGTTTGCAACGGCAAAAAAAAAATGTTTCCAAATATATATATATGGCAAAAAATAAACATAAAAACCAACGTACCCGTTTCCTACGAAAACAAAAAGTTTTCGAAAAATATATACGGCAAAAAAATAAGCAGCGAACACGGCTCAGCTCCAGCAGCATGATGCCCGCATGTCATCATGCTAATGTCATATACTTCCTTTTTCTTTGGAAAATAAAATTAGGAAATACACTAGAAATACTAAAATACAATGTCGCTGCAATTCTACAAAAAGATAAAGCAAACAAGTTAAACATTTGATAATATTTTCTCTCGTTACAACGCACGGGCATATTTCCCGTTGCAACGTACGGGCATATTTACTAGCATATATAATTTGTTGGAAGGTTAATATATAGGTTGCTGCACGTTTAATACATAAATAGCTACTACATATATAATATAAGTTGCCAGTACATACAAACTATTTTGAAACACATGCATCATAGTCTTATTTCATAGATCTCATCATAAGTGGCTCAATAGTACAAATCAGTGAAAAAATTGAAACTAAAATTACCAATGACTAAAAAATAAATTAACAACCAGAAAAAAAATAATTGAGAAAAAATGAAATAAGTTACTATACAACTAATATGGAGGATTTAGAGTGCATTCAAACCTAAAAAGGATGACTGAGAACTGAAACTAAAAAACATTAAAAAAACAAGACTGAAAACTGAAACTAAAAAAACTTGTCTAAAAACTGAAAGTGGAGGCAAATTCTTTTGTGGCAACTTATGTGTGCAATAGCTACCTTTTGTAACAACTTATACAATGTAGGTGAGGCAACTAATATGCAGGATTTAGAAAGACATACAATTGAAAGTCACAACAAATAATGAAAACTGAAATTAACAAATAAGTTGCTACACGCTTAATACATAAGTCGCTACACGTTTGCTAATATATATAATTTGTTGGAAGGTTAATATATAGGTTGCTACATGCAATAAATAGCTACAACATATATAACATAAGTTGCCACTACATGCAAACTATTTTGAAACACATACACCGTAATCTTATTTCATATATCTCATCACAAGTGGCTCAATAGTATAAATCTAAAACTGAAAAAAAGGAGAAATCACCAAAACACTGGAATACCTACCAATTATGGGAGGTGAAGCCCTGAAATAGCTACCTAATAATGAAACTGAAAAGGTAGAAGGGGCACTGATGCACTACAGGATTCCTGGGTTAACAGTGCAACTCGCAAAATAACAACACTCAGGATGGTTCATGGGAAAAACTAGTAGCTATAAATGATCCTGATTCACAGAAACATTCATGGAGTAACGTGACAATCCAGAAGAATGATGCACAGAATGATTCTTGGAACAATGTAGCAGAAGAAGGCCCCGAATTCTGCACAAAACTCCTGGGGTAATCTGGCTGCAACAGAGTGAGTAACTTCAGATACTAAAGCAATCATATTCTTGAGATGGCCCGACTGGGTAATTTCAGATGCTAAAGCAATCAGATTCTTGAGATGGCTGGAATGTTGTGCATGCTGAGAACTCACAAGACAATGCTCAATGGAAAGAGACAACTAATTCTGCTAACATGAATTGGAAATCAGATGGATGGGATGGCTGGAGGAGCCCATGAATCAAAGCTTCAGTAAGATGGTCACATCCATATATTGCACTGATCTTCCTGTAATACTACTGTACATTGCAAGCTACAAATAAATCAACGTGTTTTTTTACGAAGGATTGGATTCCACTGGCGAAGCAGTGGTGCCTTAGTCTCAACGGTACAAATTACCGTGTGTGGCGGGAGAAATATGAATTGGAACTTGCATTGGGAGAGGTCGATTTTGCCATCATCTCACCGTGTCCCATTGAACCAGAGGACCCGGTGAGAGACGAAAATGAATCTGACGCTGATTTCGCTACTAGAAAGCGTGATCATGCTGAGATAAGAATGAAATATGATCTTGAACATAGGCAATGGACTCTCTCCAACCGCAAGTGCCTGTTGGTAGCCAAGGCCACCATAGAAGAACAGATAAGGGGCTCAATCCCTGAATGTGCTACTGCCACAGAATATCTTGATAAAATCAAGAGTCAGTTTACTGGGTCTACCAAGGCCACAGCAAGTTCACTGATAAAGAAACTTGTGAATGAAAAATATACTGGTGGTAGCATCAGAGAGCACATTTTGAAGATGAACACCACGGCATCTAAGCTGAAAGAAATGAATTTGAAGGAAGATGATTTCCTGATTCATTTGATTTTTGCTTCCTTGCCAAAAGAATATGATACTTTCATTGTGAACTATAATATGCAGCCTGAAAGATGGGGCATAGAAAGACTTATCTCAATGTGTGCTCAAGAAGAGGAGAGGATAAAATCCTCACAGAGTGAGTCCGCTCATTTTGTGAAGGATAATAAAAGAAAGAACTTTAATGGCAAGAACTTTAAACCACAAGGGAAACCCAAGTGGGATAAGTCCTCTTCCTCAAACTCACAGGGAAAGAAACCCTAGGAACCTGAAAATCAGCAGAGCAACTCCTATGGTGGAGCTGAAAAGGATCAATGCAAGCACTGCTTCAAGAAGGGACACTACAAGAGAGACTGTCCAGACTTCCTGAAATCTCTACTGAAAAGAGGTGATGAATTTATTACATTTGTAGATGAATCCCTGTATTTATGTTATGCAAAATCCACTTGGTGGGTTGATTCAGGAGCAACTACTCATGTTGCAAATTCCTTACAGGGGTTAAGTGGGACGAGAACCTTGCAAAGAGGAGAAAGAACGATTAAAGTTGCAAATGGAGTGCAAGCCAATGTTGAAGCAATTGGAGATTTATCTTTAGAATTGAATAATGGCTTTGTACTTAGACTTAAAGAAGTACTTTATGTTCCCTCTTTGCGTAGAAATTTAATAAGTGTTTCGAAACTTGATGATGATGGAATTGATTGCCATTTTGGTAATGGCAAATGTAAGATACTTGTTAATAATGAATGTGTTGGTCTTGCCTTCCGACAAGACAAGCTTTATTTATTATCTCTTGATGAAAATACGAACAATGTATGCGATGAGAATATGAATGATTCCCCATCTGCGAATGTAACTAAGAAGCGGAAGCGAATTGATGATGCCTCTTCGAAATTATGGCACTGTCGTTTGGGCCATATTTCGAGGGGGAGAATGGAACGGCTGATTAAAGAATCAATTCTTCCGCACTTAGAATTTTCAGATTTAGAACAATGCGTTGATTGCATCAAAGGAAAGTATGTCAAGAAAATTAAGAAAAATGCCAAACGAAGCACAGGAACTTTAGAAATAATCCACACTGATATATGTGGTCCATTTCCTGTGAAAAGCGTGGATGGTTATGATTCGTTTATAACATTCACAGACGACTATTCTCGTTATGGCTATATTTATCCAATTAAAGAAAGATCGGAAGCATTGGATAAATTCAAAATATTTAAAGCTGAGGTTGAAAATCAGCATGATAAGAAAATAAAGATAGTACGATCAGACCGAGGTGGAGAGTACTATGGGCGACATACCCCATATGGCCAAATTCCTGGACCGTTTGCAAAGTTTCTACAGGAAAATGGCATAGTCGCTCAGTACTCCACACCGGGGGAGCCTCAGCAGAATGGAGTGGCTGAAAGACGTAACCGTACCTTAATGGATATGGTAAGAAGCATGATAAGTTACTCCACTTTACCGATTAGTTTATGGATGGAGGCACTGAAAACCGCCATTCACATACTTAATCGGGTACCAAGCAAATCGGTGCCTAAAACACCGTATGAATTATGGACAGGAAGGGAACCCTCGCTTAACCATTTGCGTATGTGGGGCTGTCCAGCTGAGGCAAAAGTGTTTAACCCAAACATAGGAAAGTTAGACTCCAAGACGGTCAGCTGCCATTTTATTGGCTATCCAGAAAGGTCGAAAGGATATCGATTTTATTGTCCTGACAGACATACGAAGATTGTAGAAACAAGACACGCTGTGTTCTTGGAGGATAACATGATCAGGGGGAGCATGGTAGCACGAGAAATAAGCCTGCAGGAGAAACGGGTACATGTACCCACTCCGATGGTTGAAGAACCATTCTTTACGCTACCTGTTGCTGTTGAGCTGACAGTGCAGGACACTGTAGAGCCAACACCTGTTGCAAGTTCTCCCGTGGCGATAATAAATGAACATGAAGAACCTGTCCTTGAGGAGGCTGTCCTTGAGGACCCCATAGAACCAAACGTCGCACATGGGGAAGAACAACAACAGCCCAATGTGGAACAAGTGCCAGAGGCCCCTAGAAGGTCTCAAAGAACAAGAAGGTCAGCTATTTCTAATGACTATGAAGTTTATGAAACAGAAGAATTTCAGATGGGGGATGATCCCACCTCATTTGAAGAAGCCATGAGAAGCGATCACTCATCAAAGTGGCTTAAGGCCATGGAAGATGAAATGAAATCAATGAGTACCAACAAAGTTTGGGACTTGGAAATTATTCCTAAGGGAGCCAAAACAGTAGGTTGTAAATGGATCTACAAAACAAAATATGACTCCCAAGGGAACATAGAAAGATTTAAAGCGCGACTTGTGGCGAAAGGCTTTACGCAAAGAGAAGGGATTGATTACAATGAGACGTTTTCTCCAGTCTCATGTAAAGATTCCTTCAGAATTATAATGGCACTTGTGGCCCACTATGATTTGGAGTTACATCAAATGGATGTAAGAACGGCGTTCCTTAACGGGGATTTGGAAGAAAATGTTTATATGGCACAACCGAAAGGTTTTGTTGTAAAAGGAAAAGAAAATATGGGATGCCGCCTAAAGAAATCAATCTACGGATTGAAACAAGCCTCAAGACAGTGGTATTTGAAATTTGATAGAACGATAAAAGGTTTTGGGTTTAAGGAAAATGTTGAGGACAATTGCGTTTACGCAAAATTCAAGAATGGAAAGTATATATTCCTAATTCTGTATGTGGATGATATCCTGCTTGCTAGCAGTGATGTCAGTCTACTAATGGAAACGAAGAAATTCTTGTCCTCAAACTTCGATATGAAAGATCTCGGTGAGGCCTCGTTTGTTTTGGGAATAGAGATTCACCGAGATAGAAGAAAGGGGGTACTGGGACTGTCGCAAAAGGCATACATAGAAAAGGTTTTGAAGAAATTTAGTATGCATGCGTGCAGTTCTTCACCTGCTCCTATTGTCAAGGGATATGGGGAACATCAATGTCCCAAGAATGAATATGAGATTAACCGAATGAAAGCGGTACCGTATGCTTCAGCAGTTGGAAGTTTACAATATGCTCAAGTGTGTACACGCCCTGACTTGGCTTTTGTCACCGGGTTACTTGGCAGATATCAAAAGAATCCAGGAATAGAACATTGGAAATTGGTGAAGAAAGTCCTGCGTTATTTGCAGGGTACGAAAGGCCTCATGCTAACGTATAGAAGATCTGATTCCCTGAAGATAGAGGGATATTCAGATTCCGATTACGCGGGAGAAGAAAGAAAATCCACGTCAGGATATATATTTACTCTCGCAGGAGGGGCTATATCGTGGAAAAGCTCCAAACAAACCGTAACTACATCCTCGACAATGTATGCCGAGTTTGTAGCTTGCTATGAGGCAACGGGGCAGGTGAATTGGCTAAAGAAATTCATATCCGGATTGAAAGTGATTGATGATATAAATGAACCGATGAGGTTGTATTGTGATAACAACCCAGCAGTACAATATGCTTACAACAATAGGTCAAGTGGTGCTGCCAAACACATTGACATAAAGTACTATGTTGTAAAAGATAAAGTTCGGGATCATATTATAAATCTTGAGCATATAAGTACAGAGAAAATGCTCGCGGATCCGCTTACAAAGGGCTTACCACCCAACGTGTTCAGAGAACACGTAGCCGGCATGGGTTTAAGGGAAAGCCTATGATTCCCGAACATACGAAGGGCCCAGAAGAAACTTCATTCCAAACAGAGAAATGTGTTGTGGCTGTTAGTCTAACGGCACTAATTGCTGTGACGATGAAACAGTTCAATACACTAATCTGCGATGGAATAGGATAGAAACAAGAAAAATATGAATCGAAAGTTTGAGTATGAAATTAAAGAACGAAGAAAATGATGAGAGATCAAGGGGGAGAATGTTGGGTTTTGATCTCCTACCATTAGGCCCAACGGCCTTTTGGGCCTTGCTTCTCGCGCCCTGATCGGGGGCGCCCAACCCTACATGGTTGGTGGGCCCCCGTCACACTGCGCTATATATAGAGGTGGGGGCCGGCTGGCTCTAGACACGAGATTCACCTGAGCCGCCACTCCCCACCGATATTCCCGATCCCGATCTGAGAAGGGGCGCAGCCAGTGATGGGAAGCCGCCACCGTCTTCACTGCGCCACCGTCTTCACTGCGTCGACTCTCATCTCCACCGAACGTCGCTGCCTAGCGCAGATGGCGTCCACGAACGAGAACGCTCCAACCACTACGGCTTTTGATGGTTTGCGATTTCTACCGCTTCCTTTTCCTCTCTCTCGTACTCGCAGTAGTAGTTGTATTAGGTCTTATGCATATACTGTGAACCACTGTTTTGGTTGTTTCCTATGACGAAATGCACCCGATCTAATGAACCAACGAACTGCGAAACACATCACCTGTACCCCTTGACGTACAAACTTTCAGAGGTGGCGTCGTCCCCGGCGCCGGAGCCGGTGTACTTGTCCAGCCCGGCCTCGGAGTTGGCCTTGCACCGGACGAGGAAGGTGACCTGCGCGGCAGCGACGTTCTCCTTCTTGCCGAGCCACTTCTTGAGGGTGCTCTGCTGCAGTGCGCGGCCGAAGGAGAAGGACAGCCTCCAGGGCTTGAGCACCTCCAGCTTGTTCATCGCGTCCAGGTTTTGCGTCGCCTCCTCCTCGCTCTGCCTACCCGACAGAAACACGACTCCGGGCACCGCCGGCGGCTCGGTGCGCCGTAGTGCCGCCACCGTGTACTCCGCTATCACCTCCGCGCCAACCTGAAAATCTTGCAGATCATCAACCCACGGCACGACGGGGGCAGATGCAGGAAGAAAGAAGGGATTTGGACGCGGGGCGAAGAGAGGGCAGACCTTCGACGACAAATCGGAGCAGTTCCTCCCCCGTCGCCCGCAGCAACCTCCCCACCCACCGCTCGCTGCTCGGCTTCCGACAGCTGCGTCGCCGGATTCCGCGGGCGGCTGCGCTGCCGAAACGGAATGGAGGAGGAGGCTGAAACGGAAAGGATGAGAAAGGACAAATGAAGGCGTGGAGCAACTATTGGGCCGGGCTTGTTTCAGACGCGTCACGCGATCGTCAAGGAGCGCGACTGGTCGCGAATTAGATTTTGCGTTTAAGCATATATACTTGTGTATGCATATTGGGCTTCATTTGGGGTCATTGCGCATAATGTATTTCCCATCATTTTATTATATATTGTCATGCTTTATTGTATTGCCTTTGCTCTCATGAGATACTTATACATAGAGCTGGGACTTGGGCCGTGCCATTTGAGGGCGGGTCATGGCACGGTCTTTTGGCACGACCTGAAACACGGCACGACATGAAATATTTTGGGTCGTGTCGGCACGACACGAACACGAGGGTCATGCCGTGCCTAGAATTTCGGCACGGCGGGCTACATGGCCCGGCCCGCATCTTGGACCATGCTTGGGCCGGCACGGCACGAAAATGGCACGTAGACACTTCTATAACTATACAATACAGTGTTCTAGCATTTACTATACTACTTCTTATCTAATTCTTGAATAGATTATGAAAATCATTAAACTTTTATTAAAATAGTACACACAAGATATACATATATATATTTCATATCACGAGTGGAAAAAGAAAACTACCAAAGATATTTTGAGGGCCGTGCTTGGGCCGGCACGACCCGAAGACGTGCCGGCGTGCCACGGGCTGTGCTTGGGCCGAAGAAAAGATTCACCGTGCCATATCGGCGCGGCCCGATGTGCCTCCCGTGCCTAGAGGGCACGACCCAAAACGGCACGAAGCACGAGAGGGCCGTGTCATGCCGGCCCGGCCCGGCCTGGCCCAAGTCCCACCTCTACTTATACATGGCTTCAGAGCTTTTATATTGTTTTGACTTTTCCATAAATGATAAACCTTACCAAATGGTCACTCCAAAAACGGCTTCGCACCTATAAAGGCTAAAGCACCCATGGAGCAATAGTTGTTTGCACTAGAAGTGAGAGAAAAAACTCCCAACAACTCCTCCTCTAGCTAGCCCCATCCCTGCTTGTTGAAGTCATTCTGCCAAATGTTTTTTCAAATGGCTTAGCTCCATCAGGAAAACTTTTCAAATGGCTTAGCTCGACTAGGAAAACTCTAATAGAGACGCCAGAGCCCTAGCCGTTTGTAAATGAAGCTCCATCTGGGAAACTCTATTAGAGCCAGAGCACTCTAGCCATTTGTAGCTGATGCAGAGCCCTAGCAAATGGGCCCTTAGCCTCAATATTATGTTTTTGGTAGTATTTTTTCGATAACGCAAAAGATTTGCGCGTCTTTGTATTAAGGTAGAGAAAAGTTTAATACAACACGCCTTAGCGGTGCCCTAGAGGGTTAAAGAAGTTGTACATGAACTTTCAGACCCACTCTAGTGTACTGAATGGTGTTATATTGGACACTAATTAAGCTGAATTGCGACACCGGCTAGGAGACCTAATTTGAGTCGTGAACCCAACAAGTAAGGCAAATACAAGGTAGACTTTGTTTGCCTAACCCTTTGTCCCCTCTGGAACTCAGCAAAACTATGCTAGCATGAGTTCAGTGGGCTAAGCCTCCACAGCTATTCTAGGGTTGGGCTTGGACGGAGGAAATCAAGCCCAAAATTTTTCATAGTTACCTTTTAACTTAAAATTAACAGGTGGAGTCCAGCCCAAGAGCACTAGGCCGTAGGCACGGATTTCAGGCCTAAAACATTCTCAGTTTTTCCGTTGGCTTGATATGCAAAATGCTAAGTCTAGTTCCCTCTTTTTTTTATCATCTTTATATTTTATAGGAGAACTTGGCCCAAGTATCTTTCCTTGGCTTTGATGGTGAACGCAGAAGCCTGCAGGGATTATCATAGGCATCTAATTGAACTCATGTCGCCACGGAGTCTAAAGCATGTGATGGTAGATTGGCAAGCTTGAGACGTACTGCTCTGGGTGTTAAAAAAAAAGATACATATCATAGCATAATGCCCAATCTATCTCCCCTTGCCCTATTTCACACAAACACACACTGACACTGAAATGTACACACGAGTCCAACCATTCCTTCTCTTAACTTTGTACTACTATCAAATATATATGTTCATGTTTCTTTGTCCCTTCAGAATTGGGTGGATGAGGTTCTTCGAAGTGAGCTCTTGGTTGGGAGGACCAGTGCCGCTACTTCCAGTTTCAGCTGTGCAGCAAAAAAAAAGATGAAAAGAAGTGTTCATCACATTGACCACCAAAAGAAAACAAGGCATGCTTTTGACATGCATGATTTTCAGTATATGTTTTAACATGCACCTCTTTGCACTGCTTCTTGAGCTTCAAGTTCTCATCCACCAGCCGGCGAACCTCTTTCTCTAGATTCTCCACATATGCCTGCACACAAACAAATCACTTGGTAAAAATAATCGAGCTACAATTAACACATAGACCTTTCATTTTCAGGTCAACGCACGACTGATTGTGCTGGTTGAGATGTTGGTTTTCATTGACCTAGTTTTGATCAAATTATATTGTTACACATGTCCTTTTAATAATTATTTATGTTTAGAGACAGCACAAACTACATAAGCATTACCATGAGACTGTATTAGTCTGTACTTCTATGTAGTCTTATAGATATCGTAAGCCGCCTACGAGGAAGAAGACGTAACCAATTGTAGTGGTTAATTTGACGCAATCCTGAAGTTATAACAGCCTATTTTCATATGGCAACTTGGAATTTTTTTTGGTATTTGGATCTGTAATCCAACCAATAATAATCACGCACTTCTGCATATATACCATCCAAAAACTGGAACCAAAAAACAATCACAAACTTCCATGATCACCAGGAATATTCTAACGAAGTTTGCACAAGCGTACTCGTGTACTCATGTCGCTGTGTGAGCCCTTGGTGCTTGAATTTTCTTTGTTTTCTTGTTTTCTCTTGATTGAGGAATTTGTGCTTAGGCTTGGAGAGCAGGTACAACTGAACTCATCATGATCAGTGTTAGCCTTTTTTTTTTTGGGGGGGGGGGGGGGGGGTTCTATGGGGATGATAGAGTGATAACCATCCACCTTGTTATTGAAACAAATAGATGATATATATGTGTCGTTCAACTATGTATTCCCTTTGTTCCTAAATATATGTCGTTTTCGCTTTCTGAGAAATAACTTTCAGCAAGCAGCAACATAGTCTTTTGTCCCAAGTAAGTTGGGGTAGGCTAGAGATGAAACCCAAAAGAGACGATAAACAGGGAGACACATAAAGGGACATAAATGGCACAAGACAGAAAGAGGTCACGGTTCAGGCACGTTGATTGCCAGTCTCCAAGCGCTCCTGTCTATAGCTAAATCCTTAGAGATATTCCACTCCTTAAGGTCTCTCTTAACGGACTCGTCCCAAGTTAGTTTAGGTCGACCTCTACCGCTCTTTACATTATCGGCCCGCTTTAGAACCCCACTACGCACCGGCGCCTCAGGAGGCCTCCGTTGAACATGCCCATATGCATTGGTCGATGCAGAGGCTGGAGTATTTTTAATATATTCCCTTTTCTAAAAAAACCATCTCAACCGATGTTGAATCAATTTCTCCTCAATTGGTGCCACCCCAACCATATCTCGAATATCGTCGTTCCGGACTCTATCCCTCCTTGTGTGCCCACAACACCAACACAACATACGTATCTCTGCTACACTCAATTGCTGGACATGTCGCCTTTTTATAGGCCAACACTCAGCACCGCATAACATCGCAACTTTGACTAAATATATATTAAAGCATTAATATTTATGATACATATTAGTATCTTTGGAAAAATCTTTGAATCTAGTTTTTTAATAAATTTATTTTAAGATACAAATGTTGCACATATTTTCTACCAATCGAGTTAAACTTGCAGCACATACACCAACGATGACAGTTATTTAGGGATGGAGGGAGTAATTAAGATGGATTTGGCGGCACTCAGAGAAGAGATATACATGTTTAGTCCATGTTGACTAAGAAATTATTAGCAGGAACTCAATATATATGCATGATGGAAAGAGCCACCACGCATTCCATTTTTTTAAAGTTTTATAAACTCACACTTTTTTTTAACTCAGAGACCAAATTAGCTCACTAGTCATCAGTCACCTACTCTCCAAAGGTTCATTGTCACATACCAGTATAGTATACGCATATATTGGGAGTTGGGATGTACTAGTATGAGGTTATCTTATGGGGAGCAAAGCTGTAATGCTGTACCATACTTGTTACTACTTTATTATTTCGTGATAGGTACCAAATGCTTTATAAGCTTGAAAAGGTGTTCTCCAAAACATTGAGGGCTGCAATAGTGACAGAAATATTTTGATACTTCTCCTAAAACGCAGGTGCCTGAAATCTACCTTTTGTTCAGGCAACGTGGGGGTCCTTTGATCTGCCTTTTCTTTGTGTGAATCTAGATCCATTACATCTTCATCTGATGGTTCAGAGCCGTTGCCTGAACAGGTTTCATTTTTCAGGCACCTGAAAAATAGTAAATCCCATATTTTGAAGCATGCATGGCGTTATATGCTTTCATAGGTATATGGTAGTGTATATGCAATTTTTTCAGGAAACTTCATGGATTTGGAAGTTTCAGACTTTCAGCTAGTTTTTGACGTTGCCATCATCATATATATAAGCACAGATAGCAGTGCATAATTGGGAATAAACTCACAAGTAGAAAAATCATATCTTTAATTAGAGAAAATGCAACTGTGCTAAAATACTTGGTGTATACGTACTGACCCTCTTCCTGGCCCTGGAGCGGAGCGCGGACTCGCGGTTCCTCATCATCCTGATGCTCCTCCGGTCGTCGCCGCTGGCCTGCTGCACCTCCATGTCGACGTCGTCGCCGGCGGCGAACCCAGCGAGCGAGACGGGCGTGGAGGGCAGCGCGTGGCCGGCGATGACGACGGCGGCGGCTCTGTCGTCGTCGTCGTCCTGCAGCGTGGAGATGGAGAAGAGGGAGCTGCACCCGCTCACGAAGCTCAGCTGCGGGCTGTCCGGCTCCCTCCACGCCGCCGCCGCCGCCGCCGCGGCGTGCACCGCCATCTGGTAGTGGTGGTAGTTGGCCGCCATGACGGATAGATAAGGAGACGAGAGAGAGAGAAAGAGAGAGCACCAACAAGCAACAACACTAGGGTGCTTATTTGGATATGTGTAATCGCTAGTAGTGCTTCCTCTACTTTTGGCTCCTGCGCTTGCTATGCTGCTGCTTGGAAACTGGGGTGCAGCTCAGCCTCAGCTAGCTTTGGCAGCAGCACTGACCACTGAGCTGCTAATGGCTTTGCTTGCAGGCGCGCGGTGAGATATTTCATGGCCCTGTAGGAGTATTTATATGCTGATGCTGATGCAGCCTGTGTCGTATGCCTGCATGCTTGTTAATTACATACTCCTACCAGCTGCGGCGGCGGCGGCTCCCGATAGGCTAATTAATTGTTAATTGACATCTAATAATCATGTCTGGGACGGAGGCAGTTGACTAAATCCACCACTTCGATTTGATCTCTGATCAGGAGGTCGATATGATGCTAAGAATTTTCATCAGGCCATGAACTTAGAGATATAGTGCTCCTCATGCTTGCTACCTCACCATGACATATTACACCATGTAAATACATGTCCACTCCTTTTGTTTAGTTCATAAATCTTTTCTTTTTCTTTTAAGAAATTTAGTTCATCATAAATCTATGCCTGCTCCCATATCCTTGCATATTGGAGAAAGCGATCGACGAGCAAGCAGGATTTGTCCATGTACTATGTCAGGTCGATCGATGTTACAAGTGAACTTGGTAGGGCATCCCTTTCTAATAGCCTTTTTTTCGAAGGGGCATCCCTTTCTAATAGCCTTATCTGGACCTGGCCTTCCTTTCCTTTTCTTTCCCAAGATCCATCTCCTTTAACACTTTGTCTTATTACTTGTAATTTAGCTGGTACTATGGGACAGTACTTGCTGTACCATGCACACCCATTCAGAGTTTAATTTTACACCTCTATATATTAACTCCACATTGACTGAGATATCATGGATAGATGAGTTCATAGATATTTACTAGTGTGTTAGCATTAAAACTTTGAGGTCGAGTTGCTGTCTGATGACACTTCAGATGCCGACTGTAACCAAAAGCATGCGTAGTTCTGAAACCACTTCACTCTGTCGGTAGATCATTGCACGACAATTAATATATAATCGTAATTTCCATGTCATCATCAGCAACGCATTGACCCAATGCAACCAAGCGGATCATATAGGCCATCTTAATCTATCCAATCCATGCAGAGATATTTCACAGGAAGTGATCTTCTTTATCACACTCACACGCGGCGGTGCTCTCCTCAGTATTCAGATTTCAGAGCATGGTCTTTCTGCAACGCAAATAATTCGGACGATAGATATTTATACAGGAGATGATGAGTCAAAAGCGTAGCACTTGAGCATTTCCGCAGGGCCAGGTGTAGTGGTTGCCTTGGTAGAATTAGCATATTCTATCTCATTTCTTTAGCTCTGTGTGTGATGTCTGAAACTTTGGCCTCATCTTTGTGCAGGATATTTTCACCTGTTCCCAGAACCTAAATTCACCTTTGTCCTGATCTTTGTTTTAAAAATCATCTGTCTATTTCTGAAAAAAAAAACTAAGGCTTGTTCTGATCCCCAATCATCTGCCAATCCAAGCCTGGCCAAACCGAAGCGAGCATTAGAGATGCTCAGACACGCTCGCAAAAAAAAAGGATGAGAATTAATTGACATCGTTTTCAGGAAAGTTGGCTGCAAATGTCGTCACCTGATCATTAAGAAACACCTTGAAGCTTTTGACCTTGCCGTGCATTTACTTTTATCGAGGCTACAAAAGGCCTGCAAGCATTCTAGATTTGTTGTAATGAATAATGGGCAAGATATGTTTGTATTTGCCGACCATAGGATGTCTACTTGTAAAGAAGAAGCACCAGCCACATCACTACTCTCTCAGCCCCTATGGAAAGTGACAAACATGTACACCATTAGTAACTGTAGAGAGTGATCCAGCACAGCATGTGTTATTATTCTGAAAACATCGATGGAGGAGGATCAAATGCAGTTGGACAGAGTAGGGAAAAAAATATCGGCCGGTAGAATCCGCAATTTCCGAGATATCCCGTTTACCGGCTGGGTCCGAAATTTTTCCTCTATCGTCCGAAATTTTCATATTTTTAAAATTTTGTCATCCAAATAGACGCCAAAGCCCACCCAATACTCTAACCTTAATCCATGTTTAATTTTCTCTCCCCATCTCTTCTAAGTTCAAGTTGCCACCGCCGCAACACACTCAGCACGCTCCAGCCATGTCACTGCCTCCCTCGACGGGTGCGAAGGGTAAGGAAGCTAGCCGAGCCAACTAGGATTCGTCTAGGTAGCTAGAACGTAGGGTCCCTAACGGGTAAGCTAAGAGAGCTAGTCGATGCAGCAATTAGAAGGCGTGTAAATATTCTATGCGTTCAGGAGACCAAATGGAAGGGCCAGAAGGCGAAGGAGGTGGAGGATACTGGCTTCAAACTTTGGTACACGGGGACAACATCGGGTAGGAATGGTGTAGGCATCTTGATCGATAGGAGCCTTAAGGATGGAGTCGTTGATGTTAGGAGGCAAGGCGACCGGATTATCTTGGTCAAGCTGGTAGTTGGAGATTCGGCTTTAAATGTGATCAGTGCCTATGCCCCTCAGGTAGGTCTTAGCGAGGGCACCAAGAGATAGTTTTGGGAAGATCTTGATAGCATGGTTAGTACCGTGCCTATCGGCGAGAAACTCTTTATAGGAGGAGACCTCAACGGCCATGTTGGTGCGACTAATGTAGGTTTCGAGCGGGTGCACGGGGGGTTCGGGTATGGTAGTAGGAATCAAGAGGGGGAGGATGTTTTGAACTTCGCGCTGGCCTATGACTTGTTGATAGCGAACACTCTCTTTAGGAAGAGGGAATCTCATCTAATAACCTTTCGTAGTGGACAACACTCGAGCCAGATCGACTTTATCCTTGCAAGGAGGGAGGATAGACGTGCTTGCTTTGATTGTAAGGTGTTACCTGGGGAGTGTGTTGTCCCTCAACATAAGCTTGTGGTGGCGGACTTTCGCTTTCGAGTACGTGTCCACCAGGACAAACGGGCCAAGATTGCGAGAACGAAGTGGTGGAAGCTTAGAGGGGAAGCAGTGCAAACGTTTAAGGAGAGGATGCTAGACGAGGGGCCTTGGGAAGAAGGAGAAGATGCCGACGACATGTGGCTAAAGATGGCAACATGTGTCCGGAAGGTGGCTTCGGAAGTGTTTGGCGTGAGTAGGGGAGGCAAACGGGAAGCGAAAGACACATGGTGGTGGAATGACGAGGTGCAAAGGGCTATTAGGGAGAAGGAGTGTTTCAAGCGTCTCCACCATGACAAGAGTGCAGCCAACATCAAGAGCTATAAAATAGCGAAGAGGGTTGCAAAGCGAGCTGTGAGTGTAGCAAAAGGTCAGGCGTATGATGGCCTTTATCAGCGGCTAGGCACAAAGGAAGGGGAGAAGGACATTTATAGGATGGCTAGAATCCGCGAGAGGAAGACAAGGGACATCAACCAAATAAAATGCATCAAGGATGGGACAGATTGACTTCTGGTGAAGGATGAGGAGACCAAGGACAGATGGAGAGAGTACTTCGACAAGCTGTTGAAAGGTCTTGATGGCTAGAGGGGGGTGAATAGCCTTCTAAAAATTTCTACAATGACAAGCTAAACAAGTTTATCAATACAACAAATAGCGTGATGCGAGTTTTGCTTAGCCTATAGGGTGTTTGCAAGCCACCTATCCAATTCACAATTCTAGTATATTGGCACTCAACCGCACAAGTCAAACCGAGAAGGTAACTACAACTACAACTAGAAAGCTACACAAAAGAGCTACTCTAGCAAAGCTAACTAGCTAGCAAGGATAACTAAGAAAGTAATGCGAAGTTGAGTTAGGAGAGTTTCACCGAGGGCGAAGTATTGAGCCAACCAATATGATCAACAATGAATACCAAGATAACCGAACACCGGGATCAATCAATCACAATATGAAAGTGATGACACGAAGATTTATCCCGAGGTTCACGTGCTTGCCGGCACGCTAGTCCCCGTTGTGTCCCTTTTCACCACGTGGTTCGGTGGCTAATCGGTCTCACACCGAGCCTCTCAAAAGGCGCCACAAGAACCTACCAAATGGCAAAAGGTTGCAATGACACGAGCAATTTACTAATGTTGCCTTTGGCGCTTCGCCGAGGTAGGCACAAAACCCCTCACAATCACCGGAGGTGGCCAAGAACAATCACCAACTCTTGCCAACCCTCCAAGCTGCTTCAAACCGTCTAGGTGGCGGCAACCACCAAGAGAAACAAGAATCCCGCAGCAAGTCAACCACCAAGTGCCAACTAGATGCTATCTCACAATGCAAATGCACTTGGATCACTCAATCTCACTTCGAATATGCAAAGAAGCAAGAGAGATGAGTGGGAGGGGAGTTGCTTAGCTCAAAGTGCTCACAAGTATGTCAAATATGCAAGAGGTGGAGCCTTGAGCCGGCCAACGAGTATTTATAGACGTACCCCTTCGAATATAGCCGTTAGAAACTTAAACAGCCGAAATCGTGCTGACCAGACGCGCTGGTCCAACTGACCGGACGCGCCGGTCGCCCAACGGCTAACTCGTGAAGTACTGACCGGACGCGCTGGTCCAAACGACCGGACGCGCCGGTCGCCCAACGGCTAACTGCGAAGCAACGACCGGACGCGCTCATCGCACAGACCGGACGCGCTGCGAACGACCGGACGCGCTGGTCCCGTAACTGACCGGACGCGCTGGTCAACCCAGAGCAGCACTCGAACGAAACAGCGACCGGACGCGCTGGAGAACTGACCGGACGCCACAGTGCCCGCGTCCGGTTGGAGTCCAGTAAGCTCCCTGGACGACCGAACGCGTCCGGTCGACCATGACCGGACGCACCGCGCGTCCGATCGACAAACTGAAACTCGCGCAGACGCTGAACGCTGACCGGACGCGTTCGGTCAAACGGTGACCGCGTCCGGTCCAACGTTCGGTCACTCCTGTGACCTCCGTTCGCCTCCGTTTCTTTTCCGACTTCCGGTGTAGTGGAAAATAGTCGTTTCAACTCATCGAAAACGCCTGAATCCTGCCTCGCAAGCTCGGCGGGAGGGAGAGAGGACCCCAAACCCTCTCTACCGCTCAAACTCCAACGCCATCGCAAATGTGCTAACACCACCAAGTGATCATATCATGTGCGAGTGTGTTAGCATTTTCACAATCATTTATCGAGGCGTTATTAGTTCTATCCAAATGCATATGATCATGAAATGCACACCTAGAGGCACTTAGGAGTTCAATAGCCGCGTCATTCCCCTCTTTATAGTACGGCTATCTATCCTATAATGTAACCACACCCACTAGGTGTCTTGGTTACTAAAACACAACCCTTAAGCATATACCTTTGCCTTGATCACGTAGGGTTGCGTCCAAATCCAAGTGTGGCCATCATGATCACCATGTCCATCTTGCCACCAACCTTAGAATGTACTAATCCTCATATGCTACATACAACTTAGGCATAGGATTAGTACTTAGGCATTGTCACTAATTACCAACACCAAACATAGAGCTTTCAATCTCCCCCTTGTTGGTAATTGGTGACAACCCTTTCACAAAGATATTATGATAAAATTTTGATTGAACCCATGTCACATTGTCCAAGTATATTACCATGTGTAAGAAGTATGGACAAGTGATCATGAATTCAAATTGATAGCAATGGCTCCCCCTACATGTATGCTATATGTTTGGATTTTGAAAACATACATGTTTAGATAGGTAAATGTAGGAGCATTGACTACCAATAGGTGCTAAGTGTTTTAGATTATAGACCTTTGAAGCGTGATACCATCGGAGTTGCGATAAACACCATCTTAGCACCTTGTGTAGTTAGATACCACTTGGAAAAGCATAAACAAAACTAGAAACCTCGTGAGATCAACATTATAAGCAAGATTCTAGTTCCACTTTGAAAAACATGAAGCAAGAGAAATCTAACTACTTCCTATTCATGCTAGTACTTCAATACATCATTCAAATTATACTAGCAAGTCACCACACAAGCAATGTATCAGAGAAAAAGAAATGCATAACTATGCATCATACATATGAAGTGCGCCAGAAAATGCAACATTCATGTTTAAGAGCTTGCTCCCCCTACTTGTGTGCTCAAAATTTTAGTTGATCTCCTTCTTTTATCAAATCTCCCCTTTGTGTTTTCTCCCCTTTTAGAATCTATCTTGTGAACAACATTTTCTCCTCCTTTGAGTTCTATCTTTGTGAACAATATTTTCTCCCCCTTTGGCACCAATGACCACAAGGGACCAATTTTAGATAGATTATCATGTTGAATTATGGGGTGAGGATCAAGTTTGTGATTCAACCTAGATTGCTTGCATAAATAAAATGCTTCGGTTTGATCCAAGGGCAAGCTTCTTCACACCTCACTAGAAGGGTTATCATGCACCATGTTGAAGCAAATATTTAGACAAGTGATCTCGATTAAACACTTAGGATCACAAGCTACTTAAACAAGTTATATGCTACCACTAGATCATACAAGTCATGGAAACAATAGTGGCACCATATAAACTTCAAAGTCATTTGATTTTCATGAATGATCCTAGAACATGTAAATTATGACTAGATGCACTAAACAAGTCCTTAGTGTAGAATGTATGACATGTCAACCAATTGTACCTTGGGGCTCGAAGGAGAGGCATGTCATATCATGGAGGTGCATCAACTCATGTTGGAGAAGTCAAGTATGTTCAACTCATTCTTTAGCTTGTGAAATCTCTTCTCATCAAGTGGCTTGGTGAATAGATCGGCTAGTTGATCTTCGGTGCCCACACTCTCAATAGCAATGTCACCCTTTTGTTGATGATCTCTAATAAAATGATGACGAACATCAATATGCTTTGTTCTTTGATGTTGAACCGGATTGTTGGTTAGCTTCACGGCACTTTCATTGTCACATAGCAATGGCACATTCTTGAAATTGATTCCAAAATCCTTCAATGTTGCCTTCATCCACAAGATTTGTGCACAACAACTACCCGCGGCGATGTATTCAGCCTCGGCGGTAGATAGTGCAATACTATTTTGCTTCTTGGATGACCATGACACAAGTGATCTTCCCAACAATTGACAAGTCCCGGAAGTGCTCTTTCTCTCCACTTTGTCACCGGCATAGTCGGAATCCGAATATCCAACTAGCTCAAAGCTTGCACCTTTGGGATACCATAATCCAACATCTTGTGTATGCTTCAAATACCTCAATATTCTCTTTGTTGCCTTCAAATGACTTTCTCTTGGTGAGGCTTGAAATCTTGCACACATGCATACACTAAACATCACATCGGGTCTTGATGCCGTCACATAGAGTAGGCTACCAATCATTGATCTATAAAGCTTTTGATCCACCATGTTGCCATTCTTGTCACTATCCAAACTTCCACTAGTGCCCATTGGGGTTGTAATGCCCTTTGCATCTTCCATGCCAAACTTCTTAAGCATATCTTTGATGTACTTGGTTTGGCTCACAAATGTTCCTTCCTTTATTTGTTTGATTTGAAGTCCAAGAAAGAAACTAAGTTCACCGATCATTGACATTTCAAATTCCTTTGCCATCATTTTCCCAAACTCATCACAATAATCTTGATTGGTTGAACCGAAGATGATATCATCAACATATATTTGCAATACAAACAAGTCTTTCCCAATCTTCTTGGTGAAGAGAGTAGTATCCACTTTGCCCATGACAAATCCTTTGGTTAGCAAGAAGTCCCTCAATCTTTCATACCATGCTCTAGGTGCTTGCTTCAATCCATACAAAGTTTTTCTCAATTTGTAAACCTGATTGGGTTTCTTATCATCTTCAAAACCGGGAGGTTGCTCCACATACACCTCTTCTTGAATGTACCCATTGAGAAATGCACTCTTCACATCCATTTGATATAGCTTGATATTGTGAGCACAAGCATAGGCAAGTAAGATCCTAATTGCTTCCAATCTTGCAACCGGGGCATAAGTTTCACCAAAGTCAAGACCCTCTATTTGTGTGTAACCTTGAGCCACTAGTCTTGCTTTGTTCCTTACTACTATCCCATCTTGATCTTGCTTGTTGCGAAAGACCCATCTTGTTCCAATGACATTATGATCCTTAGGCCTCTCAACTAATTCCCATACTTCATTTCTCTTGAAGTTGTTGAGCTCCTCATGCATTGCATTTACCCAATCCGGATCTCTCAATGCTTTATCAATGTCCTTGGGTTCTTCCATTGATACAAAAGAAGAGTAAGCACAAAAAGATGCCAATCTTGATCTAGTTTGAACACCCCTTTGTATGTCACCAATGATGGAATCTAATGGATGGTCTCTAGCAATGTTGGTTGGTTGAAGCACTTGCACTTGATTGCTTGGATGTTGATGTTGATCATGAGTTGGAGATGATGAACTAGCCACTTGTTGATCTTGTTGCACTTGAGATGATGTACTAGCTTGATTTTGCGTTAGAGACCCACTAGCTTGTGTAATTGGACTTTTGAGCACTTGATCTTTGTTGTCATCCACATTAATCACTTGCTTTGGCCTAATATCACCAATATCCATTTCTTTCATAGCATTGGTCAATTGAGTTCCTCTCACATCATCCAAGTTATTTTCCTCATCTTGAGAGCCATTTGTTTCATCAAACTCAACATCATGAACTTCCTCAAGTGAACCACTAGCCAAATTCCAAACTCTATAAGTTTTGCTAGTAGTGGAGTAACCAAGTAGGAATCCTTCATCACATTTCTTCTCAAACTTGCTCAATCTAGTGCCCTTCTTCAAGATGTAGCATTTGCAACCAAATACCCGAAAGTATGCAATGTTGGGCTTTCTTCCATTTAAGATCTCATATGGTGTCTTCTCTAGAAACTTGTGGCAATAGAGGCGGTTGCTATAGAAGCAAGCCGTGTTGATTGCTTCGGCCCAAAAAGAATGACTCACATTATACTCATTCAACATGGATCTTGCCATATCAATCAAAGTTCTATTCTTTCTCTCAACTAAGCCATTAGATTGAGGTGTATACTTAGCCGAAAATTGATGCTTGATTCCGAGCTCCTCACATAGCTCATCAACTCTTGTGTTTCTAAACTCACTTCCATTGTCACTTCTCACTTTCTTGATTGTGGTCTCAAACTCATTTTGCACCCTCTTGATGAACTTCTTGAATATGTCAAATACATCACTCTTGTCCACAAGAAAGAATACCCATGTATATCTAGTGAAATCATCCACAATCACAAAACCATACTTGTTGCCACCAATGCTTGTGTATGTAGTTGGCCCAAATAAATCCATGTGCAACAACTCAAATGCCTTGGAAGTACTCATAATGCTCTTCAATGGATGAGTGTTGCCCACTTGCTTTCTGGCTTGACATGCACTACATAGCTTATCCTTCTCAAATGTGACATCCTTCAAGCCTCTAACTAAGTCATGCTTCATTAACTTGTTCAATTGCTTCATACCAACATGACCAAGTCTTCTATGCCATAACCAACCCATACTTGATTTGGTGAGCAAGCATGTTGAAAGTTGAGTGTCACTAGCATTGAAATCAACCAAGTATAGATTCTCATATCTAAAACTCTTGAAGATCAAATTGGAGCCATCAACACTAACTATCTCCACATCATCAACACCAAATATGCACTTGAAACCTAGATCACACAATTGAGCAACCGAGAGAAGATTGAAGTTCAACTTTTCAACTAGGAGCACATTGGAAATGCTATGATCATTTGAGATTGCAATCCTTCCAAGAGCCTTCACATCACCCTTGCTATTATCACCAAATATGATACTATCAATGCCACTATCATTTGATTTGAGAGAGTTGAACATTCTTAAATCACCGGTCATATGTTGAGAGCACCCACTATCAAGCACCCAATGCCTTCCTCCGGCCTTGTAATTTACCTTGGTAGGCTTGGCCATAAGGCATGTCGATGTAGTGTCGAAGATGGATGACTTGGTGGAGAGGGCGATGCTTGCAATGGCTCGCCGAGTGGTCCTCTCATCATCACTAGAGCTTTCATCATCATCACTATCGGAGTTGTCACTATCCCAAGTGACCACATAACCACCACCCTTCTTCTTGTTGATAGTGAAGCTCTTCTTCTCTTTCTTCTCCTTGTTGTCCTTCTTGTTCTTCTTCAACTTCAACTCCCCATCATGATATCTTTTGTCTTCATAGGGGCACTTTGCCACTATATGATCGGGGCTATTGCAATTGTAGCAAAGCACCTCCTTTGCCTTCATGAAGTCCCTTCTCTTCCTTGCCCCATATCCTTTCTTCTTCATGAACCTCCCCATCTTGTGCACTAGGAGAGCCATGGTCTCATCATCGAATGGATCATCATCACTCTCCACCTTGCTCTTGCCCTTAGAAGATGAAGCCTTGAATGCAATGGGCTTCTCTTGCTTGACCTTGGTCTCCTTCTTCTCTTCTACGTCATCTTCATCATCATTGTATTGGGCATCGGTCATTATATCTCCAAGCACATTGGTTGGTTTGACCTTGTCCAATCCCTCTCTAAAGATCATTCTTCTCAAGGTGGCAAACTTCTTGGGTAAGCACATCAAGAACTTATGTGAGAAGTCCTTGTCCTCAACCTTCTCTCCAAGCCCCTTGAGATCATTTACAATGACTTGGAGCCTATAGAACATCTCCGGGATAGATTCAACATCCTTCATCTTGAAAGTGGAGAACTTGTCCTTGAGCATATATAGCTTGTCACTTTTTACCATTGAAGTGCCTTCATATGTTTCTTCAAGCCTTATCCAAAGCTCATTTGCCTTTTCAAGATCTTTGATTTGCTCAAATACTTTGTCATCAATGGCCCGGTAGATTGTGTCAAGTGCCGCCGTGTTGCATTGTTTGTTGATGCGGTCATTTGGAGTGAGATTTTCTTCATCAAGAATGATGTATCCTTCTTTGGTCACATCCCAAACCTTCTCATGTATATTGCCTAGATATTGCTTCATCTTCCTTTTCCAATGATCAAAGGAAGAGATGCCATCAAAGAATGGAGGCTTGCCATTAACATGATTGAACATAACTTGAGCCATCTTGCACCGAGGTTGTTAAGCCTTACAAACGGTGACCACGGCTCCGATACCACTTGAAAGGTCTTGATGGCTAGAGGGGGGGTGAATAGCCTTTTAAAAATTTCTACAATGACAAGCTAAACAAGTTTATCAATACAACAAATAGCGTGATGCGAGTTTTGCTTAGCCTATGGGGTGTTTGCAAGCCACCTATCCAATTCACAATTCTAGTATATTGGCACTCAACCGCACAAGTCAAACCGAGAAGGTAACTACAACTACAACTAGCAAGCTACACAAAAGAGCTACTCTAGCAAAGCTAACTAGCTAGCAAGGATAACTAAGAAAGTAATGCGAAGTTGAGTTAGGAGAGTTTCACCGAGGGCGAAGTATTGAGCCAACCAATATGATCAACAATGAATACCAAGATAACCGAACACCAGGATCAATCAGTCACAATATGAAAGTGATGACACGAAGATTTATCCCGAGGTTCACGTGCTTGCCGGCACGCTAGTCCCCGTTGTGTCCCTTTTCACCACGTGGTTCGGTGGCTAATCGGTCTCACACCGAGCCTCTCAAAAGGCGCCACAAGAACCTACCAAATGGCAAAAGGTTGCAATGACACGAGCAATTTACTAATGTTGCCTTTGGCGCTTCGCCGAGGTAGGCACAAAACCCCTCACAATCACCGGAGGTGGCCAAGAACAATCACCAACTCTTGCCAACCCTCCAAGCTGCTTCAAACCGTCTAGGTGGCGGCAACCACCAAGAGAAACAAGAATCCCGCAGCAAGTCAACCACCAAGTGCCAACTAGATGCTATCTCACAATGCAAATGCACTTGGATCACTCAATCTCACTTCGAATATGCAAAGAAGCAAGAGAGATGAGTGGGAGGGGAGTTGCTTAGCTCAAAGTGCTCACAAGTATGTCAAATATGCAAGAGGTGGAGCCTTGAGCCGGCCAACGAGTATTTATAGACGTACCCCTTCGAATATAGCCGTTAGAAACTTAAACAGCCGAAATCGTGCTGACCAGACGCGCTGGTCCAACTGACCGGACGCGCCGGTCGCCCAACGGCTAACTCGTGAAGTACTGACCGGACGCGCTGGTCCAAACGACCGGACGCGCCGGTCGCCCAACGGCTAACTGCGAAGTAACGACCGGACGCGCTCATCGCACAGACCGGACGCGCTGCGAACGACCGGACGCGCTGGTCCCGTAACTGACCGGACGCGCTGGTCAACCCAGAGCAGCGCTCGAACGAAACAGCGACCGGACGCGCTGGAGAACTGACCGGACGCCACAGTGCCCGCGTCCAGTTGGAGTCCAGTAAGCTCCCTGGACGACCGAACGCGTCCGGTCGACCATGACCGGACGCACCGCGCGTCCGATCGACAAACTGAAACTCGCGCAGACGCTGAACGCTGACCGGACGCGTTCGGTCAAACGGTGACCGCGTCCGGTCCAACGTCCGGTCACTCCTGTGACCTCCGTTCGCCTCCGTTTCTTTTCCGACTTCCGGTGTAGTGGAAAATAGTCGTTTCAACTCATCGAAAACGCCTGAATCCTGCCTCGCAAGCTCGGCGGGAGGGAGAGAGGACCCCAAACCCTCTCTACCGCTCAAACTCCAACGCCATCGCAAATGTGCTAACACCACCAAGTGATCATATCATGTGCGAGTGTGTTAGCATTTTCACAATCATTTATCGAGGCGTTATTAGTTCTATCCAAATGCATATGATCATGAAATGCACACCTAGAGGCACTTAGGAGTTCAATAGCCGCGTCATTCCCCTCTTTATAGTACGGCTATCTATCCTATAATGTAACCACACCCACTAGGTGTCTTGGTTACTAAAACACAACCCTTAAGCATATACCTTTGCCTTGATCACGTAGGGTTGCGTCCAAATCCAAGTGTGGCCATCATGATCACCATGTCCATCTTGCCACCAACCTTAGAATGTACTAATCCTCATATGCTACATACAACTTAGGCATAGGATTAGTACTTAGGCATTGTCACTAATTACCAACACCAAACATAGAGCTTTCAATCTCCCCCTTGTTGGTAATTGGTGACAACCCTTTCACAAAGATATTATGATAAAATTTTGATTGAACCCATGTCACATTGTCCAAGTATATTACCATGTGTAAGAAGTATGGACAAGTGATCATGAATTCAAATTGATAGCAATGGCTCCCCCTACATGTATGCTATATGTTTGGATTTTGAAAACATACATGTTTAGATAGGTAAATGTAGGAGCATTGACTACCAATAGGTGCTAAGTGTTTTAGATTATAGACCTTTGAAGCGTGATACCATCGGAGTTGCGATAAACACCATCTTAGCACCTTGTGTAGTTAGATACCACTTGGAAAAGCATAAACAAAACTAGAAACCTCGTGAGATCAACATTATAAGCAAGATTCTAGTTCCACTTTGAAAAACATGAAGCAAGAGAAATCTAACTACTTCCTATTCATGCTAGTACTTCAATACATCATTCAAATTATACTAGCAAGTCACCACACAAGCAATGTATCAGAGAAAAAGAAATGCATAACTATGCATCATACATATGAAGTGCGCCAGAAAATGCAACATTCATGTTTAAGAGCTTGCTCCCCCTACTTGTGTGCTCAAAATTTTAGTTGATCTCCTTCTTTTATCAAATCTCCCCTTTGTGTTTTCTCCCCTTTTAGAATCTATCTTGTGAACAACATTTTCTCCTCCTTTGAGTTCTATCTTTGTGAACAATATTTTCTCCCCCTTTGGCACCAATGACCACAAGGGACCAATTTTAGATAGATTATCATGTTGAATTATGGGGTGAGGATCAAGTTTGTGATTCAACCTAGATTGCTTGCATAAATAAAATGCTTCGGTTTGATCCAAGGGCAAGCTTCTTCACACCTCACTAGAAGGGTTATCATGCACCATGTTGAAGCAAATATTTAGACAAGTGATCTCGATTAAACACTTAGGATCACAAGCTACTTAAACAAGTTATATGCTACCACTAGATCATACAAGTCATGGAAACAATAGTGGCACCATATAAACTTCAAAGTCATTTGATTTTCATGAATGATCCTAGAACATGTAAATTATGACTAGATGCACTAAACAAGTCCTTAGTGTAGAATGTATGACATGTCAACCAATTGTACCTTGGGGCTCGAAGGAGAGGCATGTCATATCATGGAGGTGCATCAACTCATGTTGGAGAAGTCAAGTATGTTCAACTCATTCTTTAGCTTGTGAAATCTCTTCTCATCAAGTGGCTTGGTGAATAGATCGGCTAGTTGATCTTCGGTGCCCACACTCTCAATAGCAATGTCACCCTTTTGTTGATGATCTCTAATAAAATGATGACGAACATCAATATGCTTTGTTCTTTGATGTTGAACCGGATTGTTGGTTAGCTTCACGGCACTTTCATTGTCACATAGCAATGGCACATTCTTGAAATTGATTCCAAAATCCTTCAATGTTGCCTTCATCCACAAGATTTGTGCACAACAACTACCCGCGGCGATGTATTCAGCCTCGGCGGTAGATAGTGCAATACTATTTTGCTTCTTGGATGACCATGACACAAGTGATCTTCCCAACAATTGACAAGTCCCGGAAGTGCTCTTTCTCTCCACTTTGTCACCGGCATAGTCGGAATCCGAATATCCAACTAGCTCAAAGCTTGCACCTTTGGGATACCATAATCCAACATCTTGTGTATGCTTCAAATACCTCAATATTCTCTTTGTTGCCTTCAAATGACTTTCTCTTGGTGAGGCTTGAAATCTTGCACACATGCATACACTAAACATCACATCGGGTCTTGATGCCGTCACATAGAGTAGGCTACCAATCATTGATCTATAAAGCTTTTGATCCACCATGTTGCCATTCTTGTCACTATCCAAACTTCCACTAGTGCCCATTGGGGTTGTAATGCCCTTTGCATCTTCCATGCCAAACTTCTTAAGCATATCTTTGATGTACTTGGTTTGGCTCACAAATGTTCCTTCCTTTATTTGTTTGATTTGAAGTCCAAGAAAGAAACTAAGTTCACCGATCATTGACATTTCAAATTCCTTTGCCATCATTTTCCCAAACTCATCACAATAATCTTGATTGGTTGAACCGAAGATGATATCATCAACATATATTTGCAATACAAACAAGTCTTTCCCAATCTTCTTGGTGAAGAGAGTAGTATCCACTTTGCCCATGACAAATCCTTTGGTTAGCAAGAAGTCCCTCAATCTTTCATACCATGCTCTAGGTGCTTGCTTCAATCCATACAAAGTTTTTCTCAATTTGTAAACCTGATTGGGTTTCTTATCATCTTCAAAACCGGGAGGTTGCTCCACATACACCTCTTCTTGAATGTACCCATTGAGAAATGCACTCTTCACATCCATTTGATATAGCTTGATATTGTGAGCACAAGCATAGGCAAGTAAGATCCTAATTGCTTCCAATCTTGCAACCGGGGCATAAGTTTCACCAAAGTCAAGACCCTCTATTTGTGTGTAACCTTGAGCCACTAGTCTTGCTTTGTTCCTTACTACTATCCCATCTTGATCTTGCTTGTTGCGAAAGACCCATCTTGTTCCAATGACATTATGATCCTTAGGCCTCTCAACTAATTCCCATACTTCATTTCTCTTGAAGTTGTTGAGCTCCTCATGCATTGCATTTACCCAATCCGGATCTCTCAATGCTTTATCAATGTCCTTGGGTTCTTCCATTGATACAAAAGAAGAGTAAGCACAAAAAGATGCCAATCTTGATCTAGTTTGAACACCCCTTTGTATGTCACCAATGATGGAATCTAATGGATGGTCTCTAGCAATGTTGGTTGGTTGAAGCACTTGCACTTGATTGCTTGGATGTTGATGTTGATCATGAGTTGGAGATGATGAACTAGCCACTTGTTGATCTTGTTGCACTTGAGATGATGTACTAGCTTGATTTTGCGTTAGAGACCCACTAGCTTGTGTAATTGGACTTTTGAGCACTTGATCTTTGTTGTCATCCACATTAATCACTTGCTTTGGCCTAATATCACCAATATCCATTTCTTTCATAGCATTGGTCAATTGAGTTCCTCTCACATCATCCAAGTTATTTTCCTCATCTTGAGAGCCATTTGTTTCATCAAACTCAACATCATGAACTTCCTCAAGTGAACCACTAGCCAAATTCCAAACTCTATAAGTTTTGCTAGTAGTGGAGTAACCAAGTAGGAATCCTTCATCACATTTCTTCTCAAACTTGCTCAATCTAGTGCCCTTCTTCAAGATGTAGCATTTGCAACCAAATACCCGAAAGTATGCAATGTTGGGCTTTCTTCCATTTAAGATCTCATATGGTGTCTTCTCTAGAAACTTGTGGCAATAGAGGCGGTTGCTATAGAAGCAAGCCGTGTTGATTGCTTCGGCCCAAAAAGAATGACTCACATTATACTCATTCAACATGGATCTTGCCATATCAATCAAAGTTCTATTCTTTCTCTCAACTAAGCCATTAGATTGAGGTGTATACTTAGCCGAAAATTGATGCTTGATTCCGAGCTCCTCACATAGCTCATCAACTCTTGTGTTTCTAAACTCACTTCCATTGTCACTTCTCACTTTCTTGATTGTGGTCTCAAACTCATTTTGCACCCTCTTGATGAACTTCTTGAATATGTCAAATACATCACTCTTGTCCACAAGAAAGAATACCCATGTATATCTAGTGAAATCATCCACAATCACAAAACCATACTTGTTGCCACCAATGCTTGTGTATGTAGTTGGCCCAAATAAATCCATGTGCAACAACTCAAATGCCTTGGAAGTACTCATAATGCTCTTCAATGGATGAGTGTTGCCCACTTGCTTTCCGGCTTGACATGCACTACATAGCTTATCCTTCTCAAATGTGACATCCTTCAAGCCTCTAACTAAGTCATGCTTCATTAACTTGTTCAATTGCTTCATACCAACATGACCAAGTCTTCTATGCCATAACCAACCCATACTTGATTTGGTGAGCAAGCATGTTGAAAGTTGAGTGTCACTAGCATTGAAATCAACCAAGTATAGATTCTCATATCTAAAACTCTTGAAGATCAAATTGGAGCCATCAACACTAACTATCTCCACATCATCAACACCAAATATGCACTTGAAACCTAGATCACACAATTGAGCAACCGAGAGAAGATTGAAGTTCAACTTTTCAACTAGGAGCACATTGGAAATGCTATGATCATTTGAGATTGCAATCCTTCCAAGAGCCTTCACATCACCCTTGCTATTATCACCAAATATGATACTATCAATGCCACTATCATTTGATTTGAGAGAGTTGAACATTCTTAAATCACCGGTCATATGTTGAGAGCACCCACTATCAAGCACCCAATGCCTTCCTCCGGCCTTGTAATTTACCTTGGTAGGCTTGGCCATAAGGCATGTCGATGTAGTGTCGAAGATGGATGACTTGGTGGAGAGGGCGATGCTTGCAATGGCTCGCCGAGTGGTCCTCTCATCATCACTAGAGCTTTCATCATCATCACTATCGGAGTTGTCACTATCCCAAGTGACCACATAACCACCACCCTTCTTCTTGTTGATAGTGAAGCTCTTCTTCTCTTTCTTCTCCTTGTTGTCCTTCTTGTTCTTCTTCAACTTCAACTCTCCATCATGATATCTTTTGTCTTCATAGGGGCACTTTGCCACTATATGATCGGGGCTATTGCAATTGTAGCAAAGCACCTCCTTTGCCTTCATGAAGTCCCTTCTCTTCCTTGCCCCATATCCTTTCTTCTTCATGAACCTCCCCATCTTGTGCACTAGGAGAGCCATGGTCTCATCATCGAATGGATCATCATCACTCTCCACCTTGCTCTTGCCCTTAGAAGATGAAGCCTTGAATGCAATGGGCTTCTCTTGCTTGACCTTGGTCTCCTTCTTCTCTTCTACGTCATCTTCATCATCATTGTATTGGGCATCGGTCATTATATCTCCAAGCACATTGGTTGGTTTGACCTTGTCCAATCCCTCTCTAAAGATCATTCTTCTCAAGGTGGCAAACTTCTTGGGTAAGCACATCAAGAACTTATGTGAGAAGTCCTTGTCCTCAACCTTCTCTCCAAGCCCCTTGAGATCATTTACAATGACTTGGAGCCTATAGAACATCTCCGGGATAGATTCAACATCCTTCATCTTGAAAGTGGAGAACTTGTCCTTGAGCATATATAGCTTGTCACTTTTTACCATTGAAGTGCCTTCATATGTTTCTTCAAGCCTTATCCAAAGCTCATTTGCCTTTTCAAGATCTTTGATTTGCTCAAATACTTTGTCATCAATGGCCCGGTAGATTGTGTCAAGTGCCGCCGTGTTGCATTGTTTGTTGATGCGGTCATTTGGAGTGAGATTTTCTTCATCAAGAATGATGTATCCTTCTTTGGTCACATCCCAAACCTTCTCATGTATATTGCCTAGATATTGCTTCATCTTCCTTTTCCAATGATCAAAGGAAGAGATGCCATCAAAGAATGGAGGCTTGCCATTAACATGATTGAACATAACTTGAGCCATCTTGCACCGAGGTTGTTAAGCCTTACAAACGGTGACCACGGCTCCGATACCACTTGAAAGGTCTTGATGGCTAGAGGGGGGGTGAATAGCCTTTTAAAAATTTCTACAATGACAAGCTAAACAAGTTTATCAATACAACAAATAGCGTGATGCGAGTTTTGCTTAGCCTATGGGGTGTTTGCAAGCCACCTATCCAATTCACAATTCTAGTATATTGGCACTCAACCGCACAAGTCAAACCGAGAAGGTAACTACAACTACAACTAGCAAGCTACACAAAAGAGCTACTCTAGCAAAGCTAACTAGCTAGCAAGGATAACTAAGAAAGTAATGCGAAGTTGAGTTAGGAGAGTTTCACCGAGGGCGAAGTATTGAGCCAACCAATATGATCAACAATGAATACCAAGATAACCGAACACCAGGATCAATCAGTCACAATATGAAAGTGATGACACGAAGATTTATCCCGAGGTTCACGTGCTTGCCGGCACGCTAGTCCCCGTTGTGTCCCTTTTCACCACGTGGTTCGGTGGCTAATCGGTCTCACACCGAGCCTCTCAAAAGGCGCCACAAGAACCTACCAAATGGCAAAAGGTTGCAATGACACGAGCAATTTACTAATGTTGCCTTTGGCGCTTCGCCGAGGTAGGCACAAAACCCCTCACAATCACCGGAGGTGGCCAAGAACAATCACCAACTCTTGCCAACCCTCCAAGCTGCTTCAAACCGTCTAGGTGGCGGCAACCACCAAGAGAAACAAGAATCCCGCAGCAAGTCAACCACCAAGTGCCAACTAGATGCTATCTCACAATGCAAATGCACTTGGATCACTCAATCTCACTTCGAATATGCAAAGAAGCAAGAGAGATGAGTGGGAGGGGAGTTGCTTAGCTCAAAGTGCTCACAAGTATGTCAAATATGCAAGAGGTGGAGCCTTGAGCCGGCCAACGAGTATTTATAGACGTACCCCTTCGAATATAGCCGTTAGAAACTTAAACAGCCGAAATCGTGCTGACCAGACGCGCTGGTCCAACTGACCGGACGCGCCGGTCGCCCAACGGCTAACTCGTGAAGTACTGACCGGACGCGCTGGTCCAAACGACCGGACGCGCCGGTCGCCCAACGGCTAACTGCGAAGTAACGACCGGACGCGCTCATCGCACAGACCGGACGCGCTGCGAACGACCGGACGCGCTGGTCCCGTAACTGACCGGACGCGCTGGTCAACCCAGAGCAGCGCTCGAACGAAACAGCGACCGGACGCGCTGGAGAACTGACCGGACGCCACAGTGCCCGCGTCCAGTTGGAGTCCAGTAAGCTCCCTGGACGACCGAACGCGTCCGGTCGACCATGACCGGACGCACCGCGCGTCCGATCGACAAACTGAAACTCGCGCAGACGCTGAACGCTGACCGGACGCGTTCGGTCAAACGGTGACCGCGTCCGGTCCAACGTCCGGTCACTCCTGTGACCTCCGTTCGCCTCCGTTTCTTTTCTGACTTCCGGTGTAGTGGAAAATAGTCGTTTCAACTCATCGAAAACGCCTGAATCCTGCCTCGCAAGCTCGGCGGGAGGGAGAGAGGACCCCAAACCCTCTCTACCGCTCAAACTCCAACGCCATCGCAAATGTGCTAACACCACCAAGTGATCATATCATGTGCGAGTGTGTTAGCATTTTCACAATCATTTATCGAGGCGTTATTAGTTCTATCCAAATGCATATGATCATGAAATGCACACCTAGAGGCACTTAGGAGTTCAATAGCCGCGTCATTCCCCTCTTTATAGTACGGCTATCTATCCTATAATGTAACCACACCCACTAGGTGTCTTGGTTACTAAAACACAACCCTTAAGCATATACCTTTGCCTTGATCACGTAGGGTTGCGTCCAAATCCAAGTGTGGCCATCATGATCACCATGTCCATCTTGCCACCAACCTTAGAATGTACTAATCCTCATATGCTACATACAACTTAGGCATAGGATTAGTACTTAGGCATTGTCACTAATTACCAACACCAAACATAGAGCTTTCAATCTCCCCCTTGTTGGTAATTGGTGACAACCCTTTCACAAAGATATTATGATAAAATTTTGATTGAACCCATGTCACATTGTCCAAGTATATTACCATGTGTAAGAAGTATGGACAAGTGATCATGAATTCAAATTGATAGCAATGGCTCCCCCTATATGTATGCTATATGTTTGGATTTTGAAAACATACATGTTTAGATAGGTAAATGTAGGAGCATTGACTACCAATAGGTGCTAAGTGTTTTAGATTATAGACCTTTGAAGCGTGATACCATCGGAGTTGCGATAAACACCATCTTAGCACCTTGTGTAGTTAGATACCACTTGGAAAAGCATAAACAAAACTAGAAACCTCGTGAGATCAACATTATAAGCAAGATTCTAGTTCCACTTTGAAAAACATGAAGCAAGAGAAATCTAACTACTTCCTATTCATGCTAGTACTTCAATACATCATTCAAATTATACTAGCAAGTCACCACACAAGCAATGTATCAGAGAAAAAGAAATGCATAACTATGCATCATACATATGAAGTGCGCTAGAAAATGCAACATTCATGTTTAAGAGCTTGCTCCCCCTACTTGTGTGCTCAAAATTTTAGTTGATCTCCTTCTTTTATCAAATCTCCCCTTTGTGTTTTCTCCCCTTTTAGAATCTATCTTGTGAACAACATTTTCTCCTCCTTTGAGTTCTATCTTTGTGAACAATATTTTCTCCCCCTTTGGCACCAATGACCACAAGGGACCAATTTTAGATAGATTATCATGTTGAATTATGGGGTGAGGATCAAGTTTGTGATTCAACCTAGATTGCTTGCATAAATAAAATGCTTCGGTTTGATCCAAGGGCAAGCTTCTTCACACCTCACTAGAAGGGTTATCATGCACCATGTTGAAGCAAATATTTAGACAAGTGATCTCGATTAAACACTTAGGATCACAAGCTACTTAAACAAGTTATATGCTACCACTAGATCATACAAGTCATGGAAACAATAGTGGCACCATATAAACTTCAAAGTCATTTGATTTTCATGAATGATCCTAGAACATGTAAATTATGACTAGATGCACTAAACAAGTCCTTAGTGTAGAATGTATGACATGTCAACCAATTGTACCTTGGGGCTCGAAGGAGAGGCATGTCATATCATGGAGGTGCATCAACTCATGTTGGAGAAGTCAAGTATGTTCAACTCATTCTTTAGCTTGTGAAATCTCTTCTCATCAAGTGGCTTGGTGAATAGATCGGCTAGTTGATCTTCGGTGCCCACACTCTCAATAGCAATGTCACCCTTTTGTTGATGATCTCTAATAAAATGATGACGAACATCAATATGCTTTGTTCTTTGATGTTGAACCGGATTGTTGGTTAGCTTCACGGCACTTTCATTGTCACATAGCAATGGCACATTCTTGAAATTGATTCCAAAATCCTTCAATGTTGCCTTCATCCACAAGATTTGTGCACAACAACTACCCGCGGCGATGTATTCAGCCTCGGCGGTAGATAGTGCAATACTATTTTGCTTCTTGGATGACCATGACACAAGTGATCTTCCCAACAATTGACAAGTCCCGGAAGTGCTCTTTCTCTCCACTTTGTCACCGGCATAGTCGGAATCCGAATATCCAACTAGCTCAAAGCTTGCACCTTTGGGATACCATAATCCAACATCTTGTGTATGCTTCAAATACCTCAATATTCTCTTTGTTGCCTTCAAATGACTTTCTCTTGGTGAGGCTTGAAATCTTGCACACATGCATACACTAAACATCACATCGGGTCTTGATGCCGTCACATAGAGTAGGCTACCAATCATTGATCTATAAAGCTTTTGATCCACCATGTTGCCATTCTTGTCACTATCCAAACTTCCACTAGTGCCCATTGGGGTTGTAATGCCCTTTGCATCTTCCATGCCAAACTTCTTAAGCATATCTTTGATGTACTTGGTTTGGCTCACAAATGTTCCTTCCTTTATTTGTTTGATTTGAAGTCCAAGAAAGAAACTAAGTTCACCGATCATTGACATTTCAAATTCCTTTGCCATCATTTTCCCAAACTCATCACAATAATCTTGATTGGTTGAACCGAAGATGATATCATCAACATATATTTGCAATACAAACAAGTCTTTCCCAATCTTCTTGGTGAAGAGAGTAGTATCCACTTTGCCCATGACAAATCCTTTGGTTAGCAAGAAGTCCCTCAATCTTTCATACCATGCTCTAGGTGCTTGCTTCAATCCATACAAAGCTTTTCTCAATTTGTAAACCTGATTGGGTTTCTTATCATCTTCAAAACCGGGAGGTTGCTCCACATACACCTCTTCTTGAATGTACCCATTGAGAAATGCACTCTTCACATCCATTTGATATAGCTTGATATTGTGAGCACAAGCATAGGCAAGTAAGATCCTAATTGCTTCCAATCTTGCAACCGGGGCATAAGTTTCACCAAAGTCAAGACCCTCTATTTGTGTGTAACCTTGAGCCACTAGTCTTGCTTTGTTCCTTACTACTATCCCATCTTGATCTTGCTTGTTGCGAAAGACCCATCTTGTTCCAATGACATTATGATCCTTAGGCCTCTCAACTAATTCCCATACTTCATTTCTCTTGAAGTTGTTGAGCTCCTCATGCATTGCATTTACCCAATCCGGATCTCTCAATGCTTTATCAATGTCCTTGGGTTCTTCCATTGATACAAAAGAAGAGTAAGCACAAAAAGATGCCAATCTTGATCTAGTTTGAACACCCCTTTGTATGTCACCAATGATGGAATCTAATGGATGGTCTCTAGCAATGTTGGTTGGTTGAAGCACTTGCACTTGATTGCTTGGATGTTGATGTTGATCATGAGTTGGAGATGATGAACTAGCCACTTGTTGATCTTGTTGCACTTGAGATGATGTACTAGCTTGATTTTGCGTTAGAGACCCACTAGCTTGTGTAATTGGACTTTTGAGCACTTGATCTTTGTTGTCATCCACATTAATCACTTGCTTTGGCCTAATATCACCAATATCCATTTCTTTCATAGCATTGGTCAATTGAGTTCCTCTCACATCATCCAAGTTATTTTCCTCATCTTGAGAGCCATTTGTTTCATCAAACTCAACATCATGAACTTCCTCAAGTGAACCACTAGCCAAATTCCAAACTCTATAAGTTTTGCTAGTAGTGGAGTAACCAAGTAGGAATCCTTCATCACATTTCTTCTCAAACTTGCTCAATCTAGTGCCCTTCTTCAAGATGTAGCATTTGCAACCAAATACCCGAAAGTATGCAATGTTGGGCTTTCTTCCATTTAAGATCTCATATGGTGTCTTCTCTAGAAACTTGTGGCAATAGAGGCGGTTGCTATAGAAGCAAGCCGTGTTGATTGCTTCGGCCCAAAAAGAATGACTCACATTATACTCATTCAACATGGATCTTGCCATATCAATCAAAGTTCTATTCTTTCTCTCAACTAAGCCATTAGATTGAGGTGTATACTTGGCCGAAAATTGATGCTTGATTCCGAGCTCCTCACATAGCTCATCAACTCTTGTGTTTCTAAACTCACTTCCATTGTCACTTCTCACTTTCTTGATTGTGGTCTCAAACTCATTTTGCACCCTCTTGATGAACTTCTTGAATATGTCAAATACATCACTCTTGTCCACAAGAAAGAATACCCATGTATATCTAGTGAAATCATCCACAATCACAAAACCATACTTGTTGCCACCAATGCTTGTGTATGTAGTTGGCCCAAATAAATCCATGTGCAACAACTCAAATGCCTTGGAAGTACTCATAATGCTCTTCAATGGATGAGTGTTGCCCACTTGCTTTCCGGCTTGACATGCACTACATAGCTTATCCTTCTCAAATGTGACATCCTTCAAGCCTCTAACTAAGTCATGCTTCATTAACTTGTTCAATTGCTTCATACCAACATGACCAAGTCTTCTATGCCATAACCAACCCATACTTGATTTGGTGAGCAAGCATGTTGAAAGTTGAGTGTCACTAGCATTGAAATCAACCAAGTATAGATTCTCATATCTAAAACCCTTGAAGATCAAATTGGAGCCATCAACACTAACTATCTCCACATCATCAACACCAAATATGCACTTGAAACCTAGATCACACAATTGAGCAACCGAGAGAAGATTGAAGTTCAACTTTTCAACTAGGAGCACATTGGAAATGCTATGATCATTTGAGATTGCAATCCTTCCAAGAGCCTTCACATCACCCTTGCTATTATCACCAAATATGATACTATCAATGCCACTATCATTTGATTTGAGAGAGTTGAACATTCTTAAATCACCGGTCATATGTTGAGAGCACCCACTATCAAGCACCCAATGCCTTCCTCCGGCCTTGTAATTTACCTTGGTAGGCTTGGCCATAAGGCATGTCGATGTAGTGTCGAAGATGGATGACTTGGTGGAGAGGGCGATGCTTGCAATGGCTCGCCGAGTGGTCCTCTCATCATCACTAGAGCTTTCATCATCATCACTATCGGAGTTGTCACTATCCCAAGTGACCACATAACCACCACCCTTCTTCTTGTTGATAGTGAAGCTCTTCTTCTCTTTCTTCTCCTTGTTGTCCTTCTTGTTCTTCTTCAACTTCAACTCCCCATCATGATATCTTTTGTCTTCATAGGGGCACTTTGCCACTATATGATCGGGGCTATTGCAATTGTAGCAAAGCACCTCCTTTGCCTTCATGAAGTCCCTTCTCTTCCTTGCCCCATATCCTTTCTTCTTCATGAACCTCCCCATCTTGTGCACTAGGAGAGCCATGGTCTCATCATCGAATGGATCATCATCACTCTCCACCTTGCTCTTGCCCTTAGAAGATGAAGCCTTGAATGCAATGGGCTTCTCTTGCTTGACCTTGGTCTCCTTCTTCTCTTCTACGTCATCTTCATCATCATTGTATTGGGCATCGGTCATTATATCTCCAAGCACATTGGTTGGTTTGACCTTGTCCAATCCCTCTCTAAAGATCATTCTTCTCAAGGTGGCAAACTTCTTGGGTAAGCACATCAAGAACTTATGTTAGAAGTCCTTGTCCTCAACCTTCTCTCCAAGCCCCTTGAGATCATTTACAATGACTTGGAGCCTATAGAACATCTCCGGGATAGATTCAACATCCTTCATCTTGAAAGTGGAGAACTTGTCCTTGAGCATATATAGCTTGTCACTTTTTACCATTGAAGTGCCTTCATATGTTTCTTCAAGCCTTATCCAAAGCTCATTTGCCTTTTCAAGATCTTTGATTTGCTCAAATACTTTGTCATCAATGGCCCGGTAGATTGTGTCAAGTGCCGCCGTGTTGCATTGTTTGTTGATGCGGTCATTTGGAGTGAGATTTTCTTCATCAAGAATGATGTATCCTTCTTTGGTCACATCCCAAACCTTCTCATGTATATTGCCTAGATATTGCTTCATCTTCCTTTTCCAATGATCAAAGGAAGAGATGCCATCAAAGAATGGAGGCTTGCCATTAACATGATTGAACATAACTTGAGCCATCTTGCACCGAGGTTGTTAAGCCTTACAAACGGTGACCACGGCTCCGATACCACTTGAAAGGTCTTGATGGCTAGAGGGGGGGTGAATAGCCTTTTAAAAATTTCTACAATGACAAGCTAAACAAGTTTATCAATACAACAAATAGCGTGATGCGAGTTTTGCTTAGCCTATGGGGTGTTTGCAAGCCACCTATCCAATTCACAATTCTAGTATATTGGCACTCAACCGCACAAGTCAAACCGAGAAGGTAACTACAACTACAACTAGCAAGCTACACAAAAGAGCTACTCTAGCAAAGCTAACTAGCTAGCAAGGATAACTAAGAAAGTAATGCGAAGTTGAGTTAGGAGAGTTTCACCGAGGGCGAAGTATTGAGCCAACCAATATGATCAACAATGAATACCAAGATAACCGAACACCAGGATCAATCAGTCACAATATGAAAGTGATGACACGAAGATTTATCCCGAGGTTCACGTGCTTGCCGGCACGCTAGTCCCCGTTGTGTCCCTTTTCACCACGTGGTTCGGTGGCTAATCGGTCTCACACCGAGCCTCTCAAAAGGCGCCACAAGAACCTACCAAATGGCAAAAGGTTGCAATGACACGAGCAATTTACTAATGTTGCCTTTGGCGCTTCGCCGAGGTAGGCACAAAACCCCTCACAATCACCGGAGGTGGCCAAGAACAATCACCAACTCTTGCCAACCCTCCAAGCTGCTTCAAACCGTCTAGGTGGCGGCAACCACCAAGAGAAACAAGAATCCCGCAGCAAGTCAACCACCAAGTGCCAACTAGATGCTATCTCACAATGCAAATGCACTTGGATCACTCAATCTCACTTCGAATATGCAAAGAAGCAAGAGAGATGAGTGGGAGGGGAGTTGCTTAGCTCAAAGTGCTCACAAGTATGTCAAATATGCAAGAGGTGGAGCCTTGAGCCGGCCAACGAGTATTTATAGACGTACCCCTTCGAATATAGCCGTTAGAAACTTAAACAGCCGAAATCGTGCTGACCAGACGCGCTGGTCCAACTGACCGGACGCGCCGGTCGCCCAACGGCTAACTCGTGAAGTACTGACCGGACGCGCTGGTCCAAACGACCGGACGCGCCGGTCGCCCAACGGCTAACTGCGAAGTAACGACCGGACGCGCTCATCGCACAGACCGGACGCGCTGCGAACGACCGGACGCGCTGGTCCCGTAACTGACCGGACGCGCTGGTCAACCCAGAGCAGCGCTCGAACGAAACAGCGACCGGACGCGCTGGAGAACTGACCGGACGCCACAGTGCCCGCGTCCGGTTGGAGTCCAGTAAGCTCCCTGGACGACCGAACGCGTCCGGTCGACCATGACCGGACGCACCGCGCGTCCGATCGACAAACTGAAACTCGCGCAGACGCTGAACGCTGACCGGACGCGTTCGGTCAAACGGTGACCGCGTCCGGTCCAACGTCCGGTCACTCCTGTGACCTCCGTTCGCCTCCGTTTCTTTTCCGACTTCCGGTGTAGTGGAAAATAGTCGTTTCAACTCATCGAAAACGCCTGAATCCTGCCTCGCAAGCTCGGCGGGAGGGAGAGAGGACCCCAAACCCTCTCTACCGCTCAAACTCCAACGCCATCGCAAATGTGCTAACACCACCAAGTGATCATATCATGTGCGAGTGTGTTAGCATTTTCACAATCATTTATCGAGGCGTTATTAGTTCTATCCAAATGCATATGATCATGAAATGCACACCTAGAGGCACTTAGGAGTTCAATAGCCGCGTCATTCCCCTCTTTATAGTACGGCTATCTATCCTATAATGTAACCACACCCACTAGGTGTCTTGGTTACTAAAACACAACCCTTAAGCATATACCTTTGCCTTGATCACGTAGGGTTGCGTCCAAATCCAAGTGTGGCCATCATGATCACCATGTCCATCTTGCCACCAACCTTAGAATGTACTAATCCTCATATGCTACATACAACTTAGGCATAGGATTAGTACTTAGGCATTGTCACTAATTACCAACACCAAACATAGAGCTTTCAATCTCCCCCTTGTTGGTAATTGGTGACAACCCTTTCACAAAGATATTATGATAAAATTTTGATTGAACCCATGTCACATTGTCCAAGTATATTACCATGTGTAAGAAGTATGGACAAGTGATCATGAATTCAAATTGATAGCAATGGCTCCCCCTACATGTATGCTATATGTTTGGATTTTGAAAACATACATGTTTAGATAGGTAAATGTAGGAGCATTGACTACCAATAGGTGCTAAGTGTTTTAGATTATAGACCTTTGAAGCGTGATACCATCGGAGTTGCGATAAACACCATCTTAGCACCTTGTGTAGTTAGATACCACTTGGAAAAGCATAAACAAAACTAGAAACCTCGTGAGATCAACATTATAAGCAAGATTCTAGTTCCACTTTGAAAAACATGAAGCAAGAGAAATCTAACTACTTCCTATTCATGCTAGTACTTCAATACATCATTCAAATTATACTAGCAAGTCACCACACAAGCAATGTATCAGAGAAAAAGAAATGCATAACTATGCATCATACATATGAAGTGCGCTAGAAAATGCAACATTCATGTTTAAGAGCTTGCTCCCCCTACTTGTGTGCTCAAAATTTTAGTTGATCTCCTTCTTTTATCAAATCTCCCCTTTGTGTTTTCTCCCCTTTTAGAATCTATCTTGTGAACAACATTTTCTCCTCCTTTGAGTTCTATCTTTGTGAACAATATTTTCTCCCCCTTTGGCACCAATGACCACAAGGGACCAATTTTAGATAGATTATCATGTTGAATTATGGGGTGAGGATCAAGTTTGTGATTCAACCTAGATTGCTTGCATAAATAAAATGCTTCGGTTTGATCCAAGGGCAAGCTTCTTCACACCTCACTAGAAGGGTTATCATGCACCATGTTGAAGCAAATATTTAGACAAGTGATCACGTAGGGTTGCGTCCAAATCCAAGTGTGGCCATCATGATCACCATGTCCATCTTGCCACCAACCTTAGAATGTACTAATCCTCATATGCTACATACAACTTAGGCATAGGATTAGTACTTAGGCATTGTCACTAATTACCAACACCAAACATAGAGCTTTCAGTTGTTTAATGGGGAGAATGAGGGTCCTACCCTTGAGTTGGACGACTCATTTGACGATACCAACAGAAACTTTGTGAGGAGAATTCAGGAGGCAGAGATCGGAGAGGCTTTGAAGAGGATGAAGGGAGGTAAAGCGATGGGCCCTGATGGTATCCCCATTGAGGTGCGGAGATACCTAGACGCCAAAGCGATAGTATGGTTAACTAAGCTTTTTAACCTTATTTTTCGGTCTAACAAGATTCCTGAAGAATGGAGGAGAAGTATATTAGTACCTATCTTCAAGAACAAGGGAGATGTTCAAAGTTGTACTAACTACCGTGGGATTAAATTGATGAGCCATACGATGAAGCTCTGGGAGAGGGTTATCGAGCATCGCCTAAGGAGAGTGACACATGTGACCCAAAATCAATTTGGGTTCATGCCTGGTAGGTCGACCATGGAGGCGATTTTTTTATTATGACAATTGATGGAGAGATATAGGGAGTAGAAGAAGGACTTGCACATGGTCTTTATTAACCTCGAGAAGGCATATGACAAAGTACCGAGAAATGTCATGTGGTGGGCCTTGAAAAAGCACAAAGTCCCAACTAAGTACGTTACCCTCATCAAGGATATGTACAGGGATGTGGTGACGTTTGTCCGAACATGTGATGGCGACACCAGTGACTTTCCAATTAAAATAGGACTGCATCAGGGGTCAGCTTTGAGTCCTTATTTATTTGCTTTGGTGATGGATGAGGTCACAAGGGACATACAAGGTGGTATCCCATGGTGTATGCTCTTTGCTGATGATGTGGTGCTAGTTGACGACAGTAGGACAGGGGTTAATAGGAAGTTAGAACTATGGAGGCAAACGTTAGAGTCGAAAGGGTTCAGACTTAGTAGGACTAAGACTGAGTACATGAGGTGCGATTTCAGCGCGACTAGGCATAAGGAGGGAGACGTTAGCCTCAATGGGCAAGTGGTGGCCAAGAAGGATACTTTTCGGTATTTAGGGTCGATGCTACAAAAGGACGGAGACATTGATGAAGATGTTAGGCATAGAATTTCAGCCGGCTGGTTGAAATGGCGTCAAGCTTCTGGCGTCCTCTGTGACAAAAGGGTGCCTCAGAAGCTGAAAGGTAAGTTCTATAGGACGCCGATTCGTCCGGCGATGTTATACGGTGCTGAGTGTTGGCCTATAAAAAGGCGACATGTCCAGCAATTGAGTGTAGCAGAGATGCGTATGTTGCGTTGGTGTTGTGGGCACACAAGGAGGGATAGAGTCCGGAACGACGATATTCGGGATAGGGTTGGGGTGGCTCCAATTGAGGAGAAATTGATTCAACATCGGTTGAGATGGTTTGGACATGTCCAACGGAGGCCTCCTGAAGCGCCGGTGCGTAGTGGAGTTCTAAAGCGGGCCGATAATGTAAAGAGCGGTAGAGGTCGACCTAAACTAACTTGGGACGAGTCCGTTAAGAGAGATCTTAAGGAGTGGAATATCCCCAAGGATTTAGCTATGGATAGGAGCGCTTGGAGATTGGCAATCACCCTTTATGCCCCTTTATGTGTCTCCCTGTTTCTCGTCTCTTTTGGGTTTCATCTCTAGCCTACCCCAACTTGCTTGGGACAAAAGGCTATGTTGTTGTTGTTGTATGGAGCTGTAGTGTAGTTAGCATCGCAACAGTTATTGAAATGTGCTGTTAGAGTGTTCAATAGTTCAAATGAAATCATTAAATTGGAAAGTATTTTTACCTTATTAACAGATGGTTGTGAATTCGCACCGAACTGAAAATGGACAGGCTGGGACAGGAATGTTGCCAAAATGTTCACGTTTAAAATTACTATAAATAATGGTTTCCAATACCTGTAAATGTTTGCATTGAACTCCTGTTTAAGAAAGGGGTGTTAATTGTATACTTGGCATGTCATAACTTGGTACTATGGCCCAGCAGTCATTAATCAATATTTTTCTGCTTGTGCCTTATGCAGGTTGGTTTGGATGGAATTCGGATGCTTGATCCCAACACTGGTAGGACACTAAGAATATATCCCCTTGAAACTGTAACTAGATGGGATGTAAGTAACTCGTCCTTATGGCGACTTTGTAACTTGTCAAAATTCTAGTATTTCTTTTGTTGATCTTATGGTCTCTGTATCAGGTATTAGATTCCTCTATCTTTGCCTTTTGGTCCAAGAGTTCAGTGGATGTTGAAGCAAAAAGAATAAGGCTGAAATCAAACAGCTATACATCCAACACCATTCTTGACACAGTCACAGCTGCGACTGTGCAGGTTTGGCATCTGTGTTATCAACATGTTTTAAATCATCCAATAGTTTTTATACTTTGTATTGTTGCACTATATGTGGCTTGCCCGAAATGATTGATGTCTGTTAGTTTCTTTGGACTGCAGTTCAAGGAGATGGGTGGAAGCAGCATTTCAAGAAGTAGAGCAATTGCTGATGCAGCCAAGCCTGCTGAGCAGCAAAATGAGAGGAAGAAAAATTTCCTTGATTGGAGGAATTTAATGAAGCCTATGAATGAGGAGAAAGATCACTGGGTAATTAGTCTCTCTATTTGTTTCTTGCTATCATTTAAACCTGTAATTTCTGCATAATTTGCAAAGCTATATTCAAATTGAGCTCAATGTTTGTTTGCCTCTTGCTAATTTGCTATTAGTTTGATTGCATGTTTTTTTTTTTTGAAACTTAGTGTTCGATAGCATCATAGTGGAGCCTGCCTTGAATACTATTGCCTGCATTCTGCTTTTGATTTCATACTTATCATGTCACATGCAATATGTGTATGCGCATTTCCTGATTCTTGATTTGTTCATTGACTCACTTTTTTCTAATCAGATATATGTTTTCTCCTTTCTTTCTTTCAGGTCCCAGATGAAGCTGTCAGCAAGTGCACAGCATGCGCAGCAGATTTCAGCGCTTTCAACCGCAGGGTAAGAACAGTTATATGATCTGTTCTGCTGATGATATCACCTTGGCATTTTTTTTTAATTTGGCAAACCTATTATATTTTCAGCATCACTGCCGAAACTGTGGTGATATTTTCTGCGATAAGTGCACCCAGGGAAGAACTCCTCTGAATACAGATGCTGATGCTCAACCAGTTCGAGTTTGTGACAGATGCATGGTAATATTTTCTTTTTCAATCCTTTGCCATTGCAGTACCTCTGCTCTTATTTATGTTACGTTAGTTATTATTTAGTGCCTTGATTTATTTTTTCTTGAGCTTAGAGGGCTCAAGGCATGAACATTGAAAAACCAAACATGCCACTTGGATAATACAGCACATACCGTTAATTTATAAGTTGGGCCCAAGATATTTATATTTGAATAACCACTTTATGTTGAGTTTGACATTTTATTGCTCCTTTGAGGCACTGAAGCTTTATTGTTCATTCATTTGTTTTCTCAACAAAGAGCTACTGGTTTCTTCGTACTGCACTGTTGAGAAATAAACGAGGGAGTTAGTTTACGCTGTTAGTGCATTTTCTTGTAAAAAAAACTGAAGATTTGCACTGATTGGTGGGGTTCTTTTCATCCAATAAAACCCTGTTGTTTTGTCAAGTCTTTAATGCCCTGGTCTGTTTGGAGTGGTCTACGTGGACAACCTGAACATACAATTCCCAATGAGTTATACTAATTTTAATATCATGCCTTACTGTTTTCAAAGGCTGAAGTAACGCAAAGACTTAACAATGCAAGGGAAGTGGTGAATCGACCTATTGTTCACAGCCATGAGGATCTTGCCAAAAAGCTTCAGGTTTGTTAGCTCCTCCGATTCTTTTGAGCATTGTTGTCTTGTACAGTTCTATTGAACGGATAGAGCTTTCTAGTTCACTTTCAAGGGATAATACTTTGGTTACGACAGCTGCCCAGATTTATTTTATTAAGCGCATGAGAACAGATTATCCTGGGGCGCTAATGTATTAAAAAAATGCTTGACACAAACTTTACTGAAATGTTTTTGGCCTATTGCCATAGGAACTTAGTAAGTGACAAATGGAGCAGACATCACCCATGGGTTGAGTTAATTTTGTTTCACTTTCACTGTCCTTTTTAGTTTTTATTGCATACAGTCTCCTTCAGTCCTGTATAGTGTGTAGTTGTTTGTCAAATGGTGAACAGAACTTAATACATACTCCCTCCATCATTTTTTAACTAATTACATTGTCCTAAACGTCAAAATGAAGGGAGTATCGAACTTTCAAATTTGAATACATGCTGACTGAGGATATTATGTTGTCTTGAACAGGAAGCTATGGATATAAATAAAAGGTCATCTTCAGGTGAGTGGATTCATCTCTGCAATCCATACCAGAGATGTTCTCCTTTGTGCTATTTAACAATAAATGTGTTGTTTTATCCCTTGACAGGGACAAGATCTTCGGATGTTTCTGGCAAGCGAATGCGGGAAGTCGCATGCCCTATCTGCACAGTCCATCTTCAGGTCTAGTTTTGTAGCCATACACTTCCTTCCGAATTCTGATGCCTAGTGCTCCGATTGACAACCGACATCTGAACATGGCACAACAAATTTGCTTTTATCCAGGTTGAAGTTCCAACTTCTGGCTCGGAGACGATAGAATGCGGCGTATGTCAGCACCCTTTCCTTGTCAGCGCCCGTTGAACTGAGTTCAGCTTCAGCTGCCATGCCGTGGAGTCTTCTCATATTGACAAGCGAGAAGACAGTCCTGTTCAATGGAGCTTGATGCTGAATCCGGCTATCCCTGTCTGTACCCAAATTCTGCACGGAGTCTGTCGCTGCACTGTGTATATGGATGAGTTGAGTCGTTTGCAAATTATTAGTACAGTTGTAAGTTGTTTTGAGAAGCCAAGCAGGGGTCATCACATGTAATCGTTTGCTCTGTGTTTGTATTGCCACCACCAACTTTGCTGCTGTTACTTGAGAAAAAATTGTGTAGCGTTAACTCTTAACATTTATTTTTTGGGGTAGCGTCGGTCATCACATGCCAGCCATGGCCCATGAGCCTTTTTGGTTCTTCGGAATTGGGCCGAATTGGAACCACTTTCTAAGCCGGCGGCTTCCACATGAATAAGAGGGAAGTGAGCCCACTTAGACCAGGGAGAATGTGCTTGCTTGGGTCAGAAACTCAAAACGCACCGGACCCATGCGTGGAGTGTTTGCTTCCAATGATTCTAGTATAGATCTAAGCTCCCGTATGCGTGGAGTTTTTGCTTTGATTGATGATTCCTAGTAGAATCTATACTCCGTGTACTTTAGCAAAGAGCTGTTTTTATCTTTTTTTTCACAAAATCATTTAGGAGCCGACGAAACCGTTATTTTTAGCTTCACCGGCTCTGGTTCACATATTGTAGTCGGAGCCGGGGCCAGAAGAAGTGCTAGACATGCCATAAGTATAATAATCTGGTACTTTTAAATGCCATGACTTTCCTTATTACTGTACAATGCATAGCTGTAGTTTATGTAAGTATTTTTGGTAGATGAATTGAAGAAAAATCGTTATTTGACACTAAAAATGACTTTGTTCATTGTTTAGCCATGATTCCCCCCCCCCCCCTGCCCTACATGGTATTGGGGCTATTTTTTTTTGTGCCTAATAGTTTTTGTAGCTAACACTGATAGTACTATAGTAGCAAGCGGAGAATTGAAACATGGGTAATATGACCCGTATCAGTCTGATACTCTGACGGCATAAACGGCAAGCCTAGCGCCCAAACGTCCGGCCCTAGGCCTGTGTCCGGATGCGGCTCTGGTTTGACACACCCGCCGCGCCCCCTCCATAAATCGAAACAGAATTGCGTCTACTGCGCCCACGCAATAGGAGAGCGCGCGCCGCCGCGCCCATGTCACCATGCGCCTGCGCCCCTGCTCCCAACCGCAACATTCGCAACCCCCTCCGCCCAGTGCCCATCCCGCTCCGGAGGCAACGTCCGTCCGTACGGAGCTCCCTCGCTTGCACTTGACGCACGTAGCTCCCTCATTCGGTGCCCATCGCGCCCATCGCCCATCCCTCGTTCGTATGGATGCCCTGCCGACTCTAGGAGAGACAATGCAGTAGAAGGTGGGAGAAGGAGAGATGCAACACCCGATCGACTTTTGAAACATCCAAATACAACGGCTGCAACATACGTCTGAAGGCAGTTGAAACACTTGAAATATGCTTCTGAAACACTTGAAAAACACACCTGAAACACACTTGAAAACCATTGCAACCATACGCAACATCCGAATAAAACACATGCCACATATGCAACATCCAGATAAACACAATTGCAACATGCGTCCGGAAAATACAGATGAAACATACCTCTGAAACATCTGAAACACTCAAAACATACTCTTGCAATGTGCCTTTGAAACAATTGAAATATGCAACATATGCAACATCCCCCGATCTACTTTTGCAACATCCATATGAAACAAATGCAATGTCTTTGAAACTCCTAAAACGATTGAAACATACAATTGCAACATAGGGGGAGAGAGAGAGCCTGACACGGGGAGTGCCATGGCCACTAGATCTGCGGGCATTAGGGGCTCCCGATGGGGGAGGACGCCGGTGTGGAGGGAGAGGCGCCGCTAGGGTGGGGGAGGAGGACGCCGAGGTGGGAGAAGGAGTTGCCGGGGATCGGGAAACATAGGGGAGGGGAAGGCTGTGTCGGTCGATTCTGGCCGCCGAGGTTGGCAGCAGTGGCCAGCGGTGGCTGCTCAGGAGCCTGGTCATCGACAGTGGTGGCCACGAGGACCGCCGCGACGGTCGACGACGAGGCCCCGCGCGCTGCCGCGAGCGGCACCGCTTCCACATCGAGTGCTGGGGTGGGGGAAGGGGCTGCCGGGGTGGGGGAGAAGGCCGCCAAGGTGGGGGAGTGAGCCGTCGCCGACCAGGAAGGTGGCCATGGCCGTGCATCGGAGTAGCGCGTGGGGCGCGGAAACGGAGGAGGAAGCGAGGGACCAGGTGCGTGGGTGCGAGAGGGAGCGAGTGAGGTGAGTTAGGTAGCGGTGGCCGCACATTGATGTTGTCATGTTGGACCGATTGACGCGTAGGCTAGAACGGCGCGTCCGGCACAGACACGCACGGACGGGCGCCCTCGGAGAAGCATTATTGTGGCATAAATGGTTAACACTATAAAAAGTCATTTTAAGTGTCAAATGAGAAATTTTCTCGACAAATTGTAACTAACAGTCGCATCTTCCTACTTTTATATTCATCACAATCACAAATCCCAAGTACTGCGATTTGAATCCAACCCCAGCTTCTTCTTCCCTTACCATAGGAAACACACGCACCTTGATGCAAATCCAACGGCCGAGAGTCTTCCTCCGGCCTCTGGGAGGCGATTTCGAGCTCCACCGAGGATTCCACGAGAAGTCTCCTTTCTCTTCCCCGCTGTTGAGCTGCTGCTTTTGCCTCCTCCTCGACCTCGAAGCATCCATCCATCCATCCACTCCAGCGTCCTCTCGCTCTGCAGTGTCGCGGAGGGAAGCGTGGCCGAGCGGGGAAGAGAGGATGGAGGCGGCGTGGACCGGCGCGGTGAATCGAGCCACCGACATGGCCGACTCCGCCAAGCGCTTCCTCCTCTCCTTCCGCCGCCCGCCGCCGCCGCCGTGTCCGGTCCCCGACCCCAACCCTGTAAGCGAACCCACACCCTTCTCTGTCTTCTCGCAGTTCAAAGCCCACGCCGTAGAGGTAGGACTCTGCCCCGTTCGCGTTGCCGGGGATGATGATGCCGGCGGGTCTAGTTAGAGCGTTGTGCAATGCTAGAAGCCTAAAGCTTTCCCCTTTTTCGATCGATGTAGGGTTTTGTGGAAGCTGTGGCCTGTACCAAGTTTTTGTTTTTTCCCCCTTTTGGCAGCCACATTAGGAACAGGAGGACCATGAACTGCACCATTTTCAGACCGTTGTGTTGTGGCTACTAGGCTCCTAGCGAGTTGTTACAGTAGTTTGCTGTGTCATCGGTTGCATTTGTGGAGGCCGAGGCCTATCTGTTGCATTTGTTTATGTGCATCATATGAGACCCATCGCGAAGTTTTGGATTTCTTTTTCTTTTTTGACAGACACATTAGGATTTAGGAGGGAAAATCAGTGCCATTTTCTGACTGTTGTGTCCTTCCTAGTGAGTTTATTTGCATTGAAAGGTCGGTATGTTGTGTTTAGAAAGGGATGCTGCCCTGAGTGTTACACATCACACGGCATAGGCGTGGTTTCTTCCCTGAGCAATGTGGCTGCAAGGCTGCGCTAGGTGACCTGTGATACAGATGATTTTTGTTTGTAATTCATGTTTTGTTCCATCAGAAATTTATTAGAATTGCATCATAGTCAATTAATTTGTGCCAGTAGTTAAAGGACATGTGATAGGATTGTTTCTGTTTCTTTCATATATAAAACATATAATGGGATAGACAATTGTGGTGTTCTAATTCCTAAAATACATGTGGAAAATGGAATGTCTAGTGTTGCATCAGCAAGAGGGCAACAAGTGGTGCTTTTCTTCTCATGTCCACCTTAATGCCTTTTCTATTCATAGCATGCTTTTGGGTCAGGGGACAGGAGTAAACTTGATGTTCAATTATGGGTTTCTGCTTTTGATTTTGTTTGGCATTTCCTTGGGAGCCTCTGATTCATGTACCTTCCATTCTTTATTTACTTCAGGTGCAGATCTTGAAGCGTTTGCAGCGACAAGCATTTTATGACATTATGCAGCTGAGGGAGAGACAAGAGAAAGTTGAAAGAGTGATCTCGTTGTTCAAAGCTACCAAAGTTGGTCCATTTGCAGAAGAAAGCACTCGGGTCAAGGGCGTTATCAATGTTGCTGGCTCGCTCCCAAGAGATATCTCAGAAGCAGAATATGGTATCAGTTCACGGTTTGTGTTTGAGGCTCCTGTCAGGAAGGACTCCCTCTTTGCTGAGCTCAGCACTGATCATAGATGCATGGCTCAAGAAAATGATCAAATTGAGACCCCTTTTGCGCTGTCAAAGTTGATGTACCTGTCGAATATCAATGACTCGTTTTCTGTTGCTGCTGTACCAAAAGGAGCAAGGTGTAAAGATTTTTCAACAGACCAAAATATCCGAGAGGTAATTTCTTTAGACAAGCAGTGATGCCTTCAATACTACCATTTTGCCTTCTAATGTGTAAGGTAACAGTTTGCTTGACAGGAACATTGGCTGGCCAGTTTGCGTTCTTCGTTGAGGTCACCTTTGCTGAGTAAAAGTCACAGATATGGTGGTGGCCTAATACTGAGATCGAAGAACTTTGCTGTTTCTCTTGCGGAGCTGATTTCAGTTGCTGGGAGGCCAGTAAACAATGGTGGAGCCAGCAGAGTTTATACAGAGTTTGGGCAAATCTCGTACCAGTTCCCTGATGACATGAAGTTGACCCTGTCTGCTGCTTTGCATGGACCCAGTGTAATTCCTCGGAAGAGGAAACCAACTGCTGGAGGTTGTGTTGATCTTGAACTGGAAATTGATGAGGACACCAGATTTGGGGCCTGGATTGAGTTCAACAAGAAGTCTAACTCACGTTTACTGAGATGGGCCGTCACACTATCAGATACACCGCAGGGTGACCTTGGATGGGGCGTGAGCTTTCGTAGAGGCACTGAGGCCAAACCGCAACTGTTTCAGGTGGAGGGATTTCTGAACCTGCATCTGGGGAAGACTGCTGCCGTGCAGCCTGGCATCGTGTTCAACATGGATGGGAGGAGGTGCAGACCTGGTCTTGTATTCCACTCGAGTTGGTCCTTGTGAGTCTAGTGCAGGAACTTTTGGTCGATCAGAGAATGCTGCTGGAATTGTCAGGTGGAAAGAAAACAATTCATTGACAAGCGCACGGTGCGTTGCACCGATTATTTTGACGTGTTATAACTTGTAATTGTAGATTTGATATCCCTTTACCTTCGCGTCGAGTTTTCTAGATATGATGAACCATGATGGGGCATGAGCTTGTGAAGAGGCACTGAGGCCAAACAGCAACCGTTTCAGTTCGACGTGGATGTGTGCAGGTGCAGACCTGGTCCTGTATTCCACTTGAGTTGGCCCTTGTGATTCTGGTGTAGGAACTTCTGGTAGATCAGAGAATGCTGATGGAATTGTATCAGGTGGAAGGAAAGTGATTCGTCTAGAAGTCATGATGCGCTGGCACTGAATAATTTCAGGTGCTATAACTTATAATTGTTGTTTTGATGTCCCTATACCAGATCTGATGAACCATGATTCTTCTATTGCGAAAAATATTTTTATGGCACCTACGTAAATGAGTGTTAAATTGCAATATGAAATGATGGTGACTAGACGTATGATTTAAAAAAAAAAACTCGGCCGGTAGGGGAAAGACCTCCCCCACGGCATTCCACTTAAGAAGAAGCTTCTCAGTAACCCGGACCGAGAAACCCCCCGAACCCTGGCCCCGCCCTGACACTAGGACGGGAGACTAGACGTATGATTTCATCATCACAAATAAGAAATGCGATCCTTTACATTCCACGGTTCTTTTACACATGGTACAGTATAATTCTACGATTTTGCACAGTATAATTCTAGGTAAATAAGAGTTGGAAACAAGGCTTGGGGTCGCATATGGCCAGGGGAAGAATTGTACAGGTGGAACAGGTATGGTAATACTCACAGCTCTACGCTGACCGACACTGAGAGGACTGTCTGCTGTATCCATGAGACATCAGGAGGAGTGCCCGAGTTGCTGCAAACCTCTGGTTAGCGAACAAGCTCCTCGCCCCCAAACCAAAGAGGTCCAAATGAAAGGGAAATATTGCTGAGTATTTTTGTACTTGATTATGTGGTTCATTCTTGTGTAAGTTTGTTTCTAGGATGGCATGTCTTTTTCTGTCTATGCATTAACCTACTTGTACTTAATGAAAAACTATGTCCTCTGCTACTTTTGTTCTCTTATATATGTTGAATAGCAATGTGAAATGTAAATGATCAGGCATATGGTTTCATCACTACAAACATGAACCCGTTGTATTACGTTCCTCTATGCTTTTACACAGAACTGGAAGCAACAAACTCCAAGCATTAGCCTACAGTACTCCCTGGGTTCAGTTGCAACAGAACCTACAGGAGTTACATGATCTCGTCTGATTAAGCGAGAGAAAAAAAAAATCAGTGCTCTACTTTGTACAACCATGACAGAATCGAAGACCACAAAATTTACATCCTAGCCAGCCGGTGAAGTTCTTTTTACAGCAGGGAGTTCCACAGAGCTGAGATCTGCTGGATACGGAGTCCATAGCCCTAATCCTCCTCTACTCTCCTTCAGTCCCTTCTTCACAATCTCATCGATTGTTTTGGCCCATTCGACTTTAGATGAGTGTTCTCTTGTGTGTCTGTGCAAGATGAACAGCGAATTGTATTCACAGTTGGGGAACATGAAGAACTTAAGAACGTCTCCAAGCCTATGCACCACATAGCCAAAGCTGATCTGATCACGTGGTGTGAAAAGATTGACCTCATTGAACCAGAGGCAGCTGAACAGATCGGTCATTGTTGTGTGTTCCCGGATCAGCACGGCTCCCTCCGGCACATCTGCAAGTTATAATTGATCTTACAAGCACTGTGGATTGGTGGAAGTGGAACAATGAATTCAGAAAGTATTAATGTTAAGCAACGAGCAACAGTTGTGTAGAATGTTGTGGGCATATGTGATTTCACTCACCACTAGGCATCTTTTTCTTTGGGCTCCAAGGTTCCATCCCCTCATAATAGTACATCTTCATCTGAAGATCAACCAAAGGACGAGCATACCGCTTCCGTCGTTTGATTGCATCACCCTCTTCATAGATGCTCCTATGATGCTTATGGACAGCTACTGCAAATGTGTATTTTCCACGCCAAAGATATCTGCAAAGAATTTCCATTTTAGATCATCGATAAAGCAATATGATGTGTCCGAGGTTCCAGATAGAAAGCCAACCTCTCGAGAATAAGCAGTGGATCAACTATGAGCTCCATTTTCCCATCAATCCAAATGCTATACCAGGCTTGAGGAAATAGCCTGTGTGTTAAAATCTTTGGTATTTTTCCATTCCTTCTAGGTTCGTCAAATGGGAGGCGATGTACTGTTATAAGCCGCCATATACCAACCCGTTTTCCTCCAGCACTGTCAATCTTGACGGTGGTGTTCTTTTGAATAAAATCAAGAGATACTTCATCCACCACCATCAGGAAGCAGAACAACTTCTGAGACCGACGACTAATATTGGATGGCTGATGGGGAATGTCATAACCATCAAAAATACCAGAGGCAACCACAAATTTGCATTTTTGTATGTACTTGACATCAATGATATCCATATCCGCACCACTATTTTTCATAAATCCACAGTGAACCTGAGCATATACCACAAAACAAACACATACAACACAAATAAGTTCAGGGGCTTAACAATAAAGCATCATAACTTAAGATTCAGAAATGAGGAAAAATAAAAGGTCATAATAAGGTACCATTTTGAGGGAAAATGACTGTTCTTTTGAAACAATGATGAATATGCAGGTCATATTTTTTTATTGTATGCCCAAAGCAGACAAGCACTAGAAAATTACACTAACTGGTCACCGACATTACAACTCCAGTGTAGATTCTAGTGACTCATCTTCATCATCTATGGACCTCGAAAAATACTAAGCTGATGATTGGTCCAATGCATAGACTGTCCATAATAAATTGTATGCTGTAGCAAGCAACTTCTGTCAAGTAGGGTAAGTAAGTTTCAGTAATTTTGCGCTCAAGGATGTTTCCAAGGCAGTTCACACACTGTGTGCACCTCACTGATGTAGTTTGCAAGACACCACGAATGGAAAACAAAGGCAAGGTGAAAACATCAAAACACATGGATGCAGAATGTAGTTCTCCCCATTGCACCCAAAAAAAAACCTAGTGAAGGTATAGTAAAAGGGGTGACTCCTTCATTTGACTTATGTGCAGTTTGATACCAGACCCATTCATTTAGTTAGTATTCAACAAAATCTGGAAATGCTTCAGTGCCAAATGCCCTAATCTACAAAAGGAGAATCTAACTGATCTTTCAACCAACTGCCACTTAAACGAAAAGCTATAGCATAGAAATTAAAATGAAGTGTACAAGCAAGTTTATACAATACACACACAAACTAAAAGGCAAGTAGTTACCTTCATGGTAGAATTCAGTTTAAAACTCTCCTCCCTCTGTTTCCAGTTTTGACGTCCTCCAAACAGCGGTGAAGGATCTTTATCCTGTTTGTCAACAGTTATATACGATAGCTTCTTTACGATTGTGTTGGGAGTCCTCTTTGGGATGGCAACAGCATTTGGATCATCCGCAACAGGAATCGGGCAGCCTGTAGATTTGAAGTAACAAATATGAGGCCACGAAGCAGTCACAATTTAGCCACCAACAGAATTTTTAAGGCATGAGTCTTACGGTGGAGTGGTTTCGACGAGAGCCCCATCGAGTCCAACACAGAGACAACTTTACTGTCTCTTTTGCAAAGGGCTGCAGAGATACAAGGCACACCAAAGCATGTTATGATAATCAGTCTATGGAAGACCAGAAGGTATTTAACTTCAGAGTGAATAGTCTGAAGAAAATATGTATATTCAGAAGATGTAGCACTGAAACAGCATCATAAATTCATAATGGAGATCAGGTATTAGAAGAACATATATATAATTATCACGTCCATGAGCAAGTAAGAAGTGATGAACATTAGCTATAACTCAGAAGCAAGACATCTTAACGCACGATTGCACAGTGAATGATGAAAGGAGGCGTGAGGCAACCAACAGTTACTAATTTCCAGAGCAATGTAAGCAGACAAGCCTACTACTGCTCTACCGATGTATCATCCCGCTCAAGGCATTTGCGTGCAAAGACGAAGCTGGGCGGCCATAGTGATAAGAGTACACTGCCAGCAGAACAGGTAAGGAAATTGCAGTGGGTCTATGTATGGACAGCAGCGAGGAAAGCCGCGGGGACCTAGCTAGCTGGCTGACCTGAGAGGAACGCGACGGGGGAGCTGCAGGGCCGGAGGTGGAAGGCGAGTGCGACGAGGCCGAGCATGGCCCAGGCGATGGCCGACACGAGCACCAGCCGCGCGGCGCCCCTGCGGGACACCACCCGCATCGCCGCCGCGTCCGCCTTCGACGCCGCCTCCGTGACGACGCCGCCGCCTGTGACCGAACCAAACCGTCAGATCCGAACAGGGAGAGCGAGCGCAGCGCCAATTGGCTGGATCGGATGGGTCCGGTGCCTACCTCTGCTTCGCCTCGCCATTCCTCCTCCGCGGGGTCAGTTGGGGGCACGCCACTGTGACTGAGAGCACAAACAATTTTTGGCTATCACCTCATGTGAACCAAAAAATCAAAGTAAATGATTATTCTTTTCCAGGTTGTAGCGTTATTCATAAATTGCCGGCCCTGTTCTCTTGTTTCAGGCCTCGTTTAGGTCCGGTTTAGTTTCTAAAATTTTGTAAAATTTTTCAAGATTTCCCATCATATCGAATCTTTAGACGCATGCATGAAGCATTAAATATAGATAAAAAATAAAACTAATTACACAGTTTAGATAAAATTCATGAGGCAAATCTTTTAAGCCTAATTAAATTATGATTGAACACTAATTGTCAAACGAAAGTGGTACAGTACCATTTCTAAATAAATTCATGAACTAAACAAGACCTTAGTTCGTGGGTGAAAATTTTTAAGGTGTCATATCAAATATTTTATGGGATATCGGAAGAGGTGTTTAGATACTAATAAAAAACTAATTACATAACTCGCCTGAAAACCGCGAGACGAATTTATTAAGCCTAATTAATCCGTCATTAGCATGCGTGGGGTTACTGTAGCAGTTATGGCTAATCATAGACTAATTAAGCTTAAAAGATTCGTCTCGCGGTTTCTAGGCAAACTGTGCAATTAGTTTTTTTATCTACATTTAATGCTCCATGCATGTGTCAAACATTCGATGTGATAGGGTAAAAAGTTTTTGGGTGGGAACTAAACAGGGCCTTATAATCTGTACTTTTTCAGCAAGCTAACCGTATTTTTCTCTCACAATAAATCAGTCATCGATACTTTTTCAGCCGGCTAAACATTTGTGAACATTGTGATGTCTAAAGATTTTTTTCATTGTCATAAAATTGTTAGTGCTCATAGGTTGTGCAAGTATGTAGTAGTAGTATTAGCAACAGTAAAAATAAAATATATATAATTTGGAAGTACAACCCCTTTCTTCGTTAAGGGCTCGTTTAGATTGTAGGAAGTTAGAATTTTTCTAACCGTAACACTTTCATTTGTATTTGACAAATATTGTTGAATCATGGGCTAACTAGACTTAAAATATTCGTCTCGTGATTTACAACTAATCTGTGCAATTAGTTATTTATTTTACCAATATTTAATGCTCTATGTATGCGTCCAAAAATTAATGTGATGGAGAGAGAGTAAAAAAACATGAAATTTAGAAGGGAAGAGAACAAAACCTAAATAAATTATTTTTTTGTGAACATTGTGCTGCTGCCGCTTGACTACCTGTAAGAAAGAAGCTTTGCAGCCTTTCTTAGCCCTGGGATGCATGTTGTACGGCAGAGATGAAAAGTTTTAGGCTATCCGCACTCATCGTCCTCTAAATCCATCCTCTATCCGTCTTAGTCATCAAGATTCTTTCCTCTATATCCTATTTTACTGCACTCATCTATCTTCTATATCTCATCCTCTATATCGTCGGTCCCACCTGTCATACACTATCTCTCTGTTTCCCTTTCTTCTCTCCCTCCCCACCGGTCTGCACAGTACCGGCGCCCCTCTTCCCATCCTCGTTTCTATCCGAGCGACTGAACAGAGATTGAGCGAGCGCGTGGGGCGAGCAGCGCGGAGCCGGCAGCGAGCGCGCGTGGTGAGCAGCGCGGGGTCGACGGCGAGCGCGCGGGGCGAGCAGCGGCAGCGAGCAGCGCGGGGCGAGCAGTGGCGGTGGAGCTCTCCCGCGATAGCTCGGCGGCGGAGCTCGCTCGCGCGGCCTGGCGGCGGGGTTCGCTCGGTGGCTCCTCGGCCGGCGACGGGTGACCTCGTAGCGGCGGCGCTCCCGGTCACGGCACGAGAGGGGCGCGCGGCCTCCCAAGCTCCTCAGCCAGCGACGGGCGACCTCGCGGCGGGCGGCGGCGATGCGGGGTCGCCTCCTCCTCTGCTCCTCCCCTTTTCCCTCTCCAGGCGTGAGGCGATGCCGGTGGTGGGCAGCGGGTCCCACGCACGGATAGCGCATGCCCGCTACCACGCCATATTTGGCGGACGGGAGCCGGTCCTCAAGGATGGCGGAGTTGTATAGCGTAGCCGCTGCGGCTCTTCAATCCTGTAAAATGATCCTGCAGGATTCTTTACCGTTCGCTGGTGCGGACAGTCTTAGGCTCTTAGGCCAGTCTCAATGGGGATTTCATAGAGTTTCATGGGCATTAAATATGCTGACATGACACTGTGTTAATGAAGAGAGAGATGATATGAGTTTCATGGGAGCAGAGAGAGTTTCATAGGGATGAAACTCTTCTGCACTGTTTCCAAAATATAAATGCGTTGAAAACTGGGATATGAAATTAGCAGTGAGACTAGCCTTAGCCCACCGTTGGCTACATATTCGGCTGGAGCACACGAATCTGTGCCAAACGTGGTGCTCGAAGAAGCTAGGCACCCACTGAAAGTCCCGCCGCCGCTCTTCCCGAATCGAAGGAACAGTGAGCCGAGAGCGTTCTCCTGCGCCCGCCCTGCGCCGTGCTATGCCCCGTCCAGTTTCGCCTCCGCCCCTCCTCATGTCCGATTCAACTTCAATCTCCCGACTCCGGCTCGAATCTCCTTCCCAAGGCACTTAGGATACTCCCCTATTTATCTGGATCTGATTCTTTTCTTTTCCGCCAATAATATCGAACGATCAATTGATTGATCCGATCGGCCTTTCTCTTCTCTTCTCAGTAAAAAAGGATCCTTGAAACGGAGGTACGGTGGAGAGATGGCATGGTCTAACTGCGATGAGAGCCCGGTGGCGGACGCTTCCCTGCATCCGCCCATCCACGGCGAAGGGAAAGGCCCGGATGCGGGCGGCCCGACGGCGACGCCGGCCTCGGTCCTCCTCGACTACAGGGCCTACATCGACGGGCGCCGCAACGCCACCACCGCCTGGTCCAAGACGAGGGGCGGCCACAGCATCAGCGTCACATTCTGACCGGCCCACCCACCACGCGTCTCCTGTTTCTCAGTCTACTGCCCTGACCTGAAGCCCGGCGACTTCGTCGAGGAGCCCGTCATTCTGGCCACGGAGGACGACGTCGTGGTCCTGTGCGTCGTCCTTGGCACCCTGCGCGCGCGCGACAGGTTCGACTACTTCGTCTACCAGGCCGGCGCCGGGAGCGGGGTGCCGCCGTCGCTGGAGCTGCTCAAGCACCCGGGCCCCTCCCGCGACTTCGGCCTCAACAGTGTCGGCCTCCTGCGCTGCCGCACCCACAAGCTTGAGCTTGACGACAGCCAGCCCACCCTGCGCTCCCACCACGGCTACAGAGACGACGGCGGCTTCTACATCGTTGCCGCGCTCTGTTACGCGCCGCCCAAGGTGCCTGGACACTACGACCTCTACACCTACGACTCCAGGACCAAGGAGTGGGCCACCAGGACGGCCTTATTGCGCCAGGAGCAGGAGCTCGGCCACCACTCCTCCCATTGCAGCACCAAGGTGATCGCGGTCGGGGGGAAGGCCGGCACCATGGGCTGGGTTGATCTCAGGCACGGCATCCTCTTCTGCGACGTCCTCCTGCCGGACCACACCCTGCCACTCACGTACATCACCTTCCCACCGCCGCTCAAACCTGACAGGAAGCTGCCCCCTGACCGGGACATTGCCGTCATCAAAGGTTGCATCAAGTACGTTGAGTTCATCACACATGTCAGGCCTGGCTCAGTCAGCGATGGCGATTTCATCGCCGATGATTGGACGGCTGTCACATGGAGCAGGAAGGCTTGCAGTGCCAAGTCTTTGGAGAACGGTTCGTGGCAACGCGGCTGCATGGTCCGGGCTTCCCAGATCTCTGCCAGGAAGAAATCAGAAGCGCAGTTTGAGTTGCTGCCTAAGCTGATGGACGATGAAGGCACGCCTCAGCCGACCTTGGAGAGACTCCACACCTCACATCCCACGCTCAGCTTACACCAAGATAATCTTGTCTACTTCATGACTAAGATTCACTACCGAAAGGACACCAAAGCTTGGGTGATTGCTGTCAACTCAAAAAACAAGTCACTAGAAGGAGTTGCTGAGTTTGATGCACTAAGAACCCTCGGCATGAATTTCACCTATATGTGCAGCAAGATATCTCAACGTCTGCAGATGGCTCCATGTGATTACGCTTTACTAGCACATCTGATTGTGTGATTACTTGCACAGAATTGTCTGTGTAAATGTTGCATGTCACCCATATGTATATAGTTACTCCCCTCTGTTCCGAATTGTCTGTGTGGTTACTTGCATAGAATTGTCTGTGTAAACAGAATTGGCTTTTCTAGAGATATTTGTTTTACTATGTACCTAAATGTAGTGTATATCTAAGTACATAGCGAAAGCCATGTATCTAGAAAAAAATGTCAAAATGTCTTATAATTTGCAATAGAGGGAGTATTTAATCTTTATATGTTTGTTGTGCATAATACACCAGCTGAATTGTGCAGCCCATATAATGTTTAAGGACAATGTATAAGACTTTGGGCATGAGAAGGGGGACACTATAAAACTAGATAATTGATTGATATTCTCTCTGTAGCATTATCAATGATTTTGGTTGGCATGGAATATGGGGTCTGCCATTTAGGTGTTTCTGAACTAGTTCTTGCGTTTTGCTAAATGTCAGCTGTTTTGCTGTATGCAGCCACACATGGTCATCATAAACGAGCAGGTCCGATGATGCGGGGGTCCTCTCTCAAGAAGCATGCTGGAGTCCCTCGGATGGATTTGCTAGCCTGGGATGGTGAAAGGCACCAGGATTCTAAGGTGGAAGCAATGAGTGTGGGAGACCTAGATCAGGACAATATGGACTTAGAGTAGGTAGAGGATGGCCAGATTTGTGTCTGGTTGGCAAGAGTTTTATTTACTAAGGTTATATGACTCGGTTGATGTGGGAGACTATTTAAACCAAGTAAGGATGAAAACGGAACGGAAATATCCCGAACCGAACCGCATCGTTTTCTGTATTTTATCCGATCGAATTCGTATTTTTGTGTCCAACTTTACCATTTTCGCTTTCGTTTTCGTATTTCAAATGTAAAAGTAGAAAACGGTTTAGACATTTTCCGACCGTTTTCTACTTTTCTACTTTTAATTCGGAATATCCCGAATTCAAAATTCAGTTTAAACCGAATTTTGTTGTCAATCATTACTGTCTAGGCAACTAGGCAAAGGCAAGTGTGGAGCATTGATGCTCATTGGCCGCATTATATAGGCAACTCACCCCCGTTGCGCCTCCCTGAGTCGTCGAGGTAGGACTAATCACTTTGCACGGTGTTGTATGCTTGCATGGCTGCATCTGACTTCACACGGCGCTGTTGTTGCATTGCATGTGACTGGGCCGACCAAAAGAGAGAGAGCTGGGCCAGGCGTTGTTGCTATCTTTTCTAGTCTAGTACCGATGGCATCTCAAATTTTCCTCTTTTTTTCTTTTTTTTTCTTTTCTTTTTTTCTCTGGTCAAAGAAACCAAATTGATAAATCTGCTCTCTTGCACTTGAAATTTGTCACGATGACACTTGTTAATTGTTATGCATACCGACCGTGTTCGACATAATTTCACTCAAATGGGTTCGTTTTCAAAATTCTCGATATTCTGTAAGTTCGCGTTCGTTTTCGTGTCCGGTTTTACCGTTTTCGTTTTCGTATTCAAATATAAAAGTAGAAAATGGTTGAGGAGTTTTCCGACCGTTTTCATCCTTAAAACTAAGTGATGATAGTGCTGTTCAACCTCTTTCCAGTGTAATCTAATACATTGTTTTATTATTATTATTATTATTATTATTATTATTATTATTATTATTATTATTATTATTATTATTATTATTATTATTATTATTATTATTGTTGTTGTTGTTGTTGTTGTTGTTGTTCATGTTATTATGGCTATTATTATTGCTATTATTATTGCTATTATTATTATTATTATTATTATTATTATTATTATTATTATTATTATTATTATTATTATTATTATTATTATTGCTATTCTTATTGCTATTATTATTGCTATTATTGTTATTGTTGTTGTTATTATTATTATTATTGTTTGTTATTATTATTATTGTTATTATTATTATTATTATTGTTTGTTATTATTATTATTATTGTTATTATTATTCTAATTGTTATTATTATTGTTATTATTATTCTAATTAGAATTATTATAATAATTATTCTTCTTCTTCTTCTTCTTCTTTGTTGTTGTTGTTCTTTGGAATTTGTTGCTTCCAGGTCTGTGCAAAAGAAGAGAGGAATGTATTACAACGGATTCATCCGGATTTGTGGTTTAATGGGTAAAGATTCGCTACAACATTGGTCGAATGAATGACTATCGGGTTAAGGGGCGATCCGTCGTTATGGTTTGGCTTAGATTTTGTATAGTAGATATAGATTCTAGAAATCGCGAAATAATCTAATTTAGTTACTAGTTCCGTGAGACCAAGACGCGAGTTGAATGTCCCGGCGACACAAGAATTCAAAAAAGGCCTGCCAAAACTACAGGAAGAAGAGCCAAAAAGGCTAACGGCACATCCGCACGGGATCAGACGCTGGGCTCGCAGCATTTCCGATTAAATATAGAGCAATCCACTCTTAATAACGAGAGCAAAGAGCTAACAGCACATCCCGACATCCGCACGGGATCGGACACCCAGCGCCAGCATTTCCAATTAAATTGAATTAAATACAGAGCAATCTGTTAGACAGGTTGATTAAGGCTTTTTGGTTAGCATCTTGTAATCGTGTCATTGGGCATAATTGCTACAGGCCCATGCACACATAGAGCCGATGCACGCTCGGCCAGGCTCGCTTGCCTAGATGGCAGGTCCTATATGTATTACGATTGATCAATAAATCTATTATTGCGTGATTATCAATCCGCTTTCATGGTATCACGAGGGTTTCGATCCTCTACCCTAGCTTCCGCTTAACCTAACCCTGCTGTCGCCGGCCATTCCGTGCGTGCTCCCTACGGCCGTCGTCCTTCCTCTGTCGTCGTGCCACCCTCCCTGCTGTTGCTCATGGCGCCCGGATCAACCTCCGCTTCCGCGTTTGCCCTTGAGCACGACGCAATCGAAGCAGCGCGCGCTGAAGTCGCTCGCCTCAGAGCCTCCCAGGGTGACGCTGCTCTCCTCAAGGCGGCCCAAGCCGAGGTCGCCCGCCTTGAAGCAGCTCGTGACGCCCGTGCGTAGCTTGACGCCGACGCCAAGGCTGCCCATGCTGCCGCCGTTCAAGCCTATGCGGTTGCCCAAGCCCACACCGCCACTGCCATGCTCCATGCGCGGGCGATCGCTGTCTCCAACATCAAATTAGCGATCCCAATTGTCCTCGACCTCGCCTCGACGCATTACACCAAGTGGAAGGCTCTTTTCCTCAACACGCTGGGCAAATACGAGCTTACTGACCACGTCTTGGTCGATGTCGATGACGACACCGCTGCTGATCCGTATTGGGCCCGTATGGACTGCACAGCGAAGTCGTGGATCTTCAACACCATCACCCCTGAGTTGATGGACGTCGTCCACACCGGCGTTCCCCTTGCCCGCTGGAGCAAGGTAACCAATCATAATTTAATTGTCAACATCATATGCCAAGTATTTACTACGACTGCTGGAGCAAAGTATGAGTTTCTCACTACTCGAGAGAGACGGCGATTCGAATCGATTACACCAGCTGGGTAAAGCCTGTATCACACACCCCCACAAGCTAGCAACACTCGTGTGAGTCACTGTTCGCTCCATTCGGTGGTGAGTTTGGACCGTTTCGCAAAACTCATGATCTTGCATCCTCACATGAATTGCCCAAAGCCCGTAGCCTGTAACAAACATGGTCTTGGACCAGTCCCCTTCCTTCAATACTCTCCTCCCAACAATGCTAGCGGTCCAATAACTCACCTCAAACGAGCTATTCGGTTTCACAGTCGGAACGAGTTATCCGGCCGTTATGTGAAGGTATGTTCAATCTCAACCAAGGTCAACAATGAAGCGGTCCTTAAATGACACAGACGGGGTCAAAACACAGACTATGCCTAAATCAATAACAACAACTAGAGATCTCGCCCGGTCTCTATTTATTAATCTCCACATGATTCACAGGTTCTCCATTGACAGGTAACCACCTATATCTTGTAGATGACAGGAAATCACCTGACTTATACCGTTCTAAGAATAGCTAAGCACAGTGTGGTCTATATCTAGTTAAAAAGGGTGATAGATTTTTCTAGACAAGGTACGAGATGCATCAACGGTTTCATATCAACACCTAACAACTTAATGTAAAGTTTAACATTACTCAAGTGTAATTTAAAATAGAGATAGAAAGGAAAGTGAAATGTCCGGGGCTTGCCTCAGCGAAAAGTGGAGGGTCCATGGTTCGGGCACTCTGGAAGTGGTTCAGACACTTGTCCTTCGCCTTCGGGTGGCAACTCCTGAGGGTTCTCCTCGACGATCACGTGCTCTACTGGAACTTCCTCCTCCGATCCTATATGTATGTAGGTGGTGCATAATTAAAGAGAATGCATAAAGGAATGCAAGATATGATGTCATGATATGGAAACAAAGATGCATTTATGCAGCCTTAGTAACACGGGAAGCTAATGTAACAAACAATCTAAGATAACAAGGTGTTGCTCAATTTAAATCATTTTACTGAGTAGTTGCATATCTCCTCTCTGGTAGAGAAGACAAGATTTCACAAGACATCACAACATGATTACATCGCCATTCATCATACCAGGGTGGAAGTTAGGCAAACAACAAATAGTATGCATATACAAGTTGTTATTGCATTCTATTTTTATTATTAGCATGCTTATCATTGTATATATATAATATACAATGTACAAAAATGGAAAAGACCAGCTGCTTTACAAATCTGATACTCAGAGAAATACAGCAGCACATAGGTGCTGTGAATAGCATACCACACAAATTTCATCACATTTGGATATATGGAGCATCATATATAAAAAGGACAAATAATATGAACTTAATTCAACCTAAACAGGACCAGCCCACTTGCAGTGTCAAACAATAGATTTCATAATTTTCATGCATAGAGTATGTTACTAGAAAACTATGAAAATTGGTTTCATGAATTTTTGATACATATATTTTTAGATATCATTTTTGGAAGCAAAAAGGTATTATTCTAGGTAAATAAAAACAATATATAAAAATTTGTCAAACAGCAAACTTTATAATTCTAACATTTAGAGCACACAAAGACAAAGCTAAAAAAATTTGGTTCACCATTTTTGGACTTCACTAGCTCAAGTTATGAATTTTCAAAGTTTGAAACAAATTATGAAAAAGAAAGCAACAAAAACCACCCTAAGTGTCGCTAGGCGCACCCGTCCATGCACCCAGAGCGACTGACGCGTGGGACCCTCGGTCAGCCCGGCCCCACTTGCCATAGGGACGAAGCAGAGCCGCCCGGTCAACAAGCGATAGCTTGCTGTCGGCGAGGTTGCCGGCGACGGGACCACCACCGTTGGATTCCTCATCTTACTCCGCATCTAACGAGGTAGATTAAGGTGGGGCGCTCGACTCCTAGGCTAGGCGGTGGCACTAGGGGCGGCGCGGTGGCGCTAAGCCACGACAGCGGCGACGGACTCACCGTCTCCGGCCAAGGTTTGGCCGGTGGCCACGAGCATGGACTCCAGGGAGCTTGCACGGAAATCTAAGGGTTAGGGTTAAGGCTCGGCAGGGCTGTAGCGAGGCATGGCCGTGCGCATGACGGCGCGGCGCCCAGAGCACGGCGACGGCGTTCGCCGTTCCAGCGAAGGCGAGGCTCAAATCAATTAATGGTCACCGGGGTAAGCTACTACGACCTAAGGCTAAGCTAAAACAAGAATATAGGGCAGGTGAGGGAGACGGGAGCACGCTGGCCACGGCGAGTGCGAGCTCGGCGGCCATGGCGCCCATGGGGGCGGCTTGGCCCGAGGCCCTCACCTCAAGACGACTCGTGGCGCAACTAGGTGGGAATGGAAGAGCAGTGCATGGCGAAGCTATGGACGCGACGAATTGAACGGAGAGTGAGCGGTGGCTGCAAACTTGGTGAGCGGACAGAGGAGAATGGCGGCAAGGAGAGGAAGAGGAAAAGAAGGGGTTGGCCGGCGTTGGGCATTAAATGGGCGCGGCGATGCTTCTCCAGGCTTGCCAACGCGGCTCGGCCTCTGTTCACGATGGCTGCGTGGCTCAACGGCGAAGCGCTGAGAAGGACACCGCCGACGACAGTGTAGCAGCAGAGCAGGCTGTTGTCTGCACGGCACTGTAGCAGCCTGACATAGCTACTTCCTCGCTCTCGTTCTCCCGATCTGTTCGTCCATAGCTCAAGGTCCATTACCAAAAGTTGTAGAGCTAAAAGAGATCTCCAACATTGCTTTAAGGGTCAAAAGCTAAAACTAGATGGTTAGTGAGATTAAGAATTTTGAAAACTTATACTTGAAACTGAAAAACTGAAGTCAGTTTCAATGTTACAACAGGTCTGATTAGCTACTTTGAGTAATTAATTAGGGGTTAATTACTGTGACAACATCATAATCAAAGGTACATTACCAAATTTTAAACTTTATTCAATGAAATGGTACCAAAGTTGCACAAGTTTTATTTATGAAAACTGATTAGATAAATTCTCAAACATTGAACTTGCTAACTGTTAATCAGAGACTTGGAAAAAATTTAGGTGGTCCAAAACAGCACTGGATTCAAACTTGGAGCTACTGTTTGGGAAAGTTAGAAGTTGATTTGACTTTGATCCTTAAACAAAGTTTGTAGTACACAACCAGCACTTCAACTTTTATTTAGGGTCAAACCTCAGAAAGGGTACACAAATTATAATTATATTTTGGTCAAAACAGCATCATGAAAAAAGGTTTTAAACACAATTAGCACTAAGAAGCATTTGGCTAAATGATAAACACAAACCCTAACTCATTTGTGATCCTAAGTTGATCTAAGTTACTTAGGTGATCAAACATCAAGAACTTGAGTTATCAACATGAACAAATAAAATCACCCATTAAAAGTAAGGCATCATGTAAGGCATTCATAAAATTAATTATAGACATCAACACATGCTTGTGATCATGAATGCATGAATGATGCTTATGCTTATGAGATGCAAGTGCTAAACGCAAGCTTAACACCTAGGGTGTTACCTATTCCAATTGAACACAAACAATAGAAAGGCCCCACTCGGTCCCCAGGATCACAAATCTACTCCAGAAACCACTTGAGATATATGCATATATCATAATTCATATTCACACACTATAGACTCCTTGAGCACAAGGCTGAATGCATAAACTTCTTCGTCTATTCCATTATTTATTATCCACTACCTGTGTGCACTAAGTATAATTATATACATTTGAATAGTCTTACAAGTTCATGAATACATCTGTTTGTTAAATACAGTTATACGAGCAAATTAGAACATCATCGAACATTTTGTACCAGAACATATGGGGGGCTTTAGACTTTAGAGAGGGAAGATAGTGTCGTCATCATCAAACGGCCTATAGTCCAACACCGATTTTATTGCCGAGACACCTCACTTGAAGGGAGACCAGGGGCGAGAGACGGTGTGGCTGCGCATCGCGCATCTGCCGATGCTGTGGCAGCACCGCCGACGCCAAGATCGATGGAGACATCGGCTGCCTCATCCCGTGACCATTGTCCATCGTGACCACACGTCGCGCTCGTCGCTGGCGAGCGATGTTGTTATGAGTGTCAATGAAACATGCGCACGGTTAGCATCAGAAGATCGTTTCTATGGAAGGGAGCAGCTTCAGCAAATGGGGGGCATTGTCTAGTTCGCTGGCCAAAAGCGACAAGACCAAAAATTCTTGGTGGCCTCGGTATTCTTGATCTGGAGAGATTTAGCAGAGCACTGCGGCTGAGATGGCTTTGGCAGGATTGGGCAAGCCCAGACAGACCATCAGCGGGGACTGCTGCACCATGTGATTCAGTGGACAGAGCATTTTTTCGAGCATCAACGATGGTCACGGTGGGCAGGGGAGATAAAGCTCTCTTCTGGCATTCGTCGTGGCTTGATGGCCAGGCTCCCATCGATCTAGCGCCTAGTCTTTTCAAGTGGGCCTGGAGGAAAAACCAAACGGTACAGGATGGTCTAATAAATCAAAGTTGGACAAGGGGACTATGGAGGATGGAGACCGTCCAGCAAATGGCTGAGTTTGTCAAGTTATGGGACCTGGTACAAGCCCAACAACTCAGCGACCAAGACGATCAAATCCGTTGGAGATGGACAGCGGATGGCAACTACTCTGCAAAATCAGCGTACTTGGCTCAGTTCATGGGGTCTTACTCGAATATACTGGCGAATTCAATTTAGAAGGCTCATGCTGAAGGCAAACTCAAATTTTTTACATGGCTGCTAGTACAGGCAAAGGTTCTTACGGCTGATAAGCTAGCGCTGAGGCATTGGCCTTGCAACTCAATCTGCCCGCTTTGTGATCAGGATGCAGAAACAGCTGTCCATCTTTGCATTCATTGCCCTTTTGCAAAAGAAGTGTGGATGCTAGTCAAAAATTGGGTTGGAGACCACATTACTGACATTGATGCAGACGTGCAGACTATGAAAATCTGGTGGGAGATGTCACTACAGGGAAGATCTATAACTCAACGAAGAACAACAGCAGCCATCTTGATGTACTCAGCCTGGAACATTTGGAAAGAGCGAAACCGGAGAACCTTCGAGGGGACAACGCGGACGCCGGCTCAAGTGTTGGGCTGATCAAGGAAGAGCTGGGCCTCTTCAGTAGAGCACTGGGAAAACTACAGTTACCACCATGATTCTTTTCTTTTATGCTACGTGTCTTTTGAGTTTGTGTGGTTTAGCTATGTAATAACCTTTAAGCTGTAAACTGGATTCTTGCTCCTCTCTTATATGATATAGGAGTGCTCCTGCTGATTATTCAAAAAAAAGAAACATGCGCACGGTGAGGAGATACACGAAAACGGCGAGCGGCGGCACGATGGAGCGACGACAGATGCTGCGGCATCGGGGAAACAAGCCGATGGGCTGCTGGTACCGACATCAGGAGCCGAACGAGCAGAGTAGTCTTGAGGAGGCGCTCGCCGTTGGATGCCCAGCACTAGATGTTGTGCGTACTGTCCGCACTGAATTTTCTTTCACCTTTTATCGGCCAAAAGCAAAAAGTCGGACAGCAAAATTGGTTAGCCCACCAAAACACCAACTCGAAGTCTCGGACCATAGCAAGCCATATTACAACCTTCTATAATCTATACATTGAACATTTCTTTAGAGTTTCAGGGCAAAAATGCCCCGGTCATTGCATTATCACAAGGACCAGAGTAACAAGTTTAAGCACATGGTGTTCATCACCCATACAACAAAGTAACTTTGACACAACTCAACTAAGCTCAACCGTCCTCAAGGAACCTGACAGAGAAAAACTAAGTAGAACTACATATTCCACTCTTCGCCAAACTTCAAGAGACTGATCCATTTTCCTTTAGCTTCATCAGGATGGTTCATATGCTTCCAGTCCAGCGCCTTCTCATACATGAAACGACTCCAATCATCACCCACTTGGCTGAACCAGGTAAACTTGGAAGGCTGGTTGCCAACTTTCTAAGCTTCTCCAGTTTTGTATTGAACTCTGGTCTCTTCTCGATTGGACACAGTAGTATCCAATTTGTGAGCATTGCCAGAACTGAGAGTAGAAGGGAAAGTACACTCCTCCAAACCATTCCCTGAAAACACATATCATTCCTTAGTTTCCAAAGCCCCCGTAGGGCTGCACCACAAAACATATTAATTATCTACTAGGAAACGATTATTACTAATCCACATTTGCCCTATTGATAAAAAGTCCATCCCTACATTCCTACCTAGAATCTCAGAGATATAGGATCACAATTGCTTAGCAACCACACACTCAAAGAACAGATGTTTCACAAATTCTGTTTCACAGCAGAACAAACAGGTAGGATCATCAACCTTCCTTCTTATCCCTAAATTATCTCTAGTCAAAACTTTATTTTTTAGAAAATAGCCATAGAAAGAAATGGACTCTAGAAGGGATTTTGAGACTCCAAACTGCTGGCATATAAACAGATTTCACACCTCTAAAGTTTATGACTTTATAAAGGGACTGTGATGAGTATATACCCCTAGAATTAAAGGTCCAAATATACATTGAACATTCTCCGGGCATAGCAATTAAAAAAAGAACATTCTTGCAGATGAGCTTGTAGCTCAGTGGTAGCATATCCAGCAGAGGGTGCTGCACAATAAAAATCCCCTCACTAGCGAAGCCAGGGTTCGGGGTTTTTCCGCGGCCAGAAGTTGTGGTTTTCCTCTTAATGAAAAACGGGTGGGGCCGTCCCCATCGCGTTTTTTTTAAGAACATTCTTGTTGTCTCTCTCAAAAAAGGAACATTCTCCAGGTATACAACTACATAGGCAGGGGCGAAGCTATACATTGGAGGTGCAAATGCACACCCTATAAAATGTTACAACAAAGATCATGTCTAAATTTTCATTATCTATGTACCCACTAGTGAGTGGTGACACATGTATATGCACCTATAAGACAGACACACACACCCTCTAATATGATCTAAGCACGCGTTGCTTGCTTTAGAATCCCATTCATTTGAAACAACGGCATTTCTCTCCAAAGCCAACAGTAATATATAGAAAACCTACCGTGACTTGTCCTTGATTGGCGTTGGTGATGCACTCTGTTCATCTATCATCCTTCGAATAGCTCTTGCAACCTCTCTTCCAGCTCCTGGGGAGCCACTCTTGGGGTGGTAATATCGTTATCATCTATGTATTTTGTGTAACTTGACATTAGTTTCTTAGTGATAGCTTTCCGCAAGCTTTTCCTCAGCCCAGGATCCGGAACCTTCCATAGCTTCTGGGTAGTGTAGGTCTTTTGGAATTCGGACTCGAAGTTATTCAGTGCAGAGCTGTAGCTTTTCTTCCCTAAGCAAAGGGGCGTAGTAGTAGTAGTGCTGAACAAGCACTGCAGCACCGGTGCCCAGGATGCCTGCAGATAGCTCTCCATATAGCCCTCGGCTTTGCGAGTCACGGTTGTCATGTGAGTCTTTGTAAAAGACAAGAATTTGTGATCAGCTGCATTCGCGTCGAATTCTATAATAGACCAAATGGGTTGGACCTGCTGCCATATAAAGTATGAGTTGTTGAGCAGGAACATGAACCTGAGCCTTTGATCAGAGAATGATTCTGACTTGTTGGCAAGCTTTTCTTCCAGACAGGACGCCATCTCTATGATCATGCTGTCCAAAGGTGGCACCTCTCCAATTCCAATCTGAGGCACGTACTTACCGAGGGTAGCTGCTTCCGATACTAATCTAGCCAGTGTCGAGTAATTAGTCCGCAGCAGCCTGATGTAGCTTATTACGGTTCGAGTGGCCCTGTGAATATCTGATGATCCCCCGATGATGAGTCGTTCCCGTCTTCTTCTATCGATTCCAGGATCCGAGTCTTCATTTCTTCCATTTTACTCCAGATGGCCTCACCCGCCATGGCCTCCTTTGCTGCCAAGAGTCGGACCATGTCGCCCTGTATCGAGCAGGAGGAGGATGACAATCGGACCTGGGGTAACGCCTTGGACAGAGCACCGTGCACACCCAGCAGGAAACTGAGCTTCTCCTCCTCGTACGATGCATCAAACCCATTGCTATTGCTAACAAGAACTTGTTCACAGGCTAGGAAGTCAACACAGGCAAGCATTTTCAGCATGGTTTGTTTGAAGAAACGTGCAAACTGGAATTGATCCGGAGCTGCTTGCTCCTCTTCCTTGGAAACTATTATGTGCATGCCCACGGAGACGGAGCCGCCGCCTCTGTCAGCAAAGAGCGACGTCGTGAAACCAATTGTTTCCACGATCTCGGCGAGAGCCCGGATCCAGCTCCTCCAAGCATCAAAGAAGGCATGCTCCATGAGCTGATTCCCTGCACATGCACCATTGGCGAGGCGGAGAACCCAGTCGACGCCCAGCTCCGTGAGCCACCTCTCCAGGACACCCATGTCGCCGCCGCCTTTAAAGAATTCATGGACCAAGCCTGTGATGTACCTGGTCTGCTCCTCTTTCTTGTTGGCGTTTTGTACGTCCAACTCCCAGTCGGAGTACATGGCCGCCACCTGCAGAGGGCCGGAGGACAGGCGAGAGCCGCTAGACGTGTAGCCAGTCGAGATGGTACCTGAGGAGCTGCTGTAGCTGTAGGAACTGGACGTGGTGGTCTTCGTCCCGCGGTAGCTCCAACGCCAGCGGGTGCTATCACTTCCCACCATGCTAAGCTTAAGCTAGCTAGCAAGAAGAGAGCAATCTCCCGATGGGGGTTCGGCTGATGTTCGACGACGACTTGACTCACGGATTTGTTGGGGAATTAAGACGAAGACGAGACACAACATCTTGCGCCAGGCAGGTATGACAACACCCAACATGCATGTCATGATCAATGGGCACTATTGACTGACTTTACTACTCCCTGGCTCCAGTTGAAGTTTATGCGAAGACTATTGACTGACTTAAGGGCACATGTAAATCAGTAAGCCTAATTATTTAGTAGATGGGGTTACAGATTAGCCCTAATTAGCTGCTGTTGATCAGCTAATTAATTGGCTACCAAATAGTTAGAAGTTTCACTAAAAAAAAATTAGCCAACTTATTAGCCCACTCTTTGAAGAGGCTAAAGCCTAAAGCTAACAATTAGCCATATGTATCAAACACACCTTTAAAATCAACGGGATGAAATATTCCAATTTCCAACAGGACAACGCGGTTATTTGGTATCCAGCCCCTCTCACGCGCTAACACATGCACCCACTCTGACTTTTCTCTTCCCACATGCACACCTACTTCTGGTATACCAAATTTCCAAAGTTTTAAAAGTTTGATAAAGTTTTCTTCAAAACATTAAATATCTATGACCACTGTCCACAAGAAGTTCAGTGCACCAAGGTCACTAGGGCAAAGTGCATTCAGCATTGGAAAAGATCCATTTTACCCTCTGAACTATTGTTGTGATATGATTTTCTTTCTCGGACTTTAAAATGGAATGTTTTAAACTTCTCAAATCTCAAAGCTGTTTAATCTAACTTCCTACCAATGCGATTTCATCATTTTTATTGTAAAAAAATCAGGTAAACACTGTATACAATTTTTGAACCATAAAAAATGTCTCTAAGATTCTAAAAATTCCGAGAAAATCATGGAGATAGAATGGGACACAACTACTCCAAATAAAATATTTAGAGCTCATAAAAATATCTCAAGATTCTTAGCTCTAGAAAAATGAGAAAATTTCTAGAAAAAACTGAAAAATTCCCAAAATATTTTAATTGGTTTTGTAAATGTGTTCTAGAAACTTTTCATAAACATATAAGATGCAACCAGTAATAATAAAACCACTTTTTTATCTTATAATAAAACCACTTCTAACCCAGCTGGGAGGTAATTTAAGTGGCTTTGGAGTTGAAGGTATAAGATGTCCAGTTTTGAAGTTTAAAGAGAAAATCAGACCTCGACAACAACTCAAAGATTTCTTTTTTTTTTTAAAAAAGGACTTTGTCATTTACCGTTCTAGCCTTCTATCTACCCTTCTACAACCTCGGCAGGAAGTTGTGCTGTGCTGGCCTGGCCTGCCGTGTCAGGCCCAGAATCCGGCCGGCCTGCGGGGTGCTCTTTCGTCACGTGGACCAGGCCACCGCGGGATGTCGATCCAATTGTCTTCCGCCTAGCGTCAGTTCGCTGACCTCTTCTTCCTCCTCGTCCAACCAAAGGCTAACCATTGCATCGCAGCGGCGCCCAGCTCTTCCTCATCCTCTTTCAGGAGGTGAACTTGACCGTTCCAATAAACAACGTAACATAGGCTGACATGCCTGATTTCCAGCGATGCTGATCTTGGGCATCAGAAGTCCTAGATCAACAAATATTCAGAGAGAAACTGTACAGTAAGAACCCCTTTGATATCAACACAAACGCTACAAAGGCACCACTCAATCCTCTGATCACAAATCTACTCCAGAAACCACTTTGAACTATACCAATATATCATATTCAGACAGCATAGAACACAACAAGACCAAACGCATAAGCTTCCACGTCTATTCCATTAACCACTACCTGTATAAAATTTGCACCGCAAGGTGTGCACTAAGTACAATTATATACATCTGAATAGTTTTACAAGTCCACGAAGGTACATCCGCTTATTAAGGAGTACAGCTATACGAGCAAATTAGAACAGCATCGATCATTTTGTACTGAAACATAAGGGAGGCTTTAAGACTTTTAGAGAGGAAAGATAGTGTCACCATCCTCGTTTCTGTCAAGGTAATTGAATGGAGCATCCCCTTCGTAGCGGAAATCTGGACCAACGTAGCACTTCATCTCATGAAACAGGTTCAGGTTGTCAACCAACTTATGGAACACATTGCAACCGCAGCACTGCAACAATTAGACCAAAATTCAGCAAATGTGGACACATATGAAAGCAAACAACTAGGCGGAATGCAGCACCAGGGAAGGAAAACAACATCCAACTGCAGAAAAGAACAACTTGTAGGTATCACACATAGTTTGTAGCTAATTACATGTGAAAAATCTAGATTTGGAGTTCAATGTATAGAAAAAAAAAACAAGACCAGAGCTGACCACAAACCTAATAGAGAACTATGGTAACTCACAATCCGGGAAAGTTTTGAGCTTTACATCAAAAGAAGCAACATAGTAATACAGAGACTGCATAGCCAATAGTCATCTTGGGTTCATATTGGATGGACTAAAATTATTTAAGCAATTGATGCGTCTAAAACTTAAAAGAAAAAGAAAAAAAAAAGAGGCTCTACATATCTAACATTGTATCTATATAATAACACACAAAAAAAAATGCCATGATTCATATTGTTGTGGACGCTTTTGTAGGGCGCCAATATAGGCGCCGGCCCAGGCCCAGCCATGGCTGGGCAGTTTAGAAAGGAGAGGAGGGGAGGATTTTTAGGAGATTGATTTGTGTTTGTTAGGAAGTGATCCTAATCTATAAAGGACACTTAGTCTTGTAATCAGGATTATCAAAGAAGGAAATAAACCTCCCTGTGTCGGGGTGGGGTTTTCCCTTTGACGGTGGCGCCTGGCACTTCAGCCGCCGCTACCGGAGAAGAACCCACTGCCGGACTTCCTCGCTATCCACTCCGCTCGAACTCCCAGTCCCATCTCCTACGCTCCCCTCTGCGTTCCCCTCATCATCCACGCCGTATCAATTTAGGATAACCAAGTTCTTCAAATTTGAAAGGTACAGATGCCAATTTTGTGGAAGAACATATAACCCATGGTAAAACTGTAGTAATTAAGTAATTATTGACCGTGTTAGCCATTTCTTTCAATATTCAGAAGAATGCATCAGATTACTGCAACATGATGTCGCTTTTCTCATGATATCAAGTATCAACTATCAAGAGATTCTCATCTCTAGGATAACCAAGTTCTTAAAATTTGAACTGTACAGATGCCCAACTTTGTGGAAGAACATATAACCCATGGTAAAATTTTACTAATTATTGACGGTCTTAGTCATTTCTTTCGATATCCAGAAAAATTGAATCAGATTATATCAACATGACGTCTCTTTTCTCATGATACTAAGTAGTATCAACTATCAAGTGATTATCATCTCTAGGATAACCAAGCTCTTCATATTTGAACTATATACTGCTGCCCGATTTTAAGGGAGAACATATAACCCATGGCGATGATGTGGTGCTAGTTGACGACAGTAGGGCAGGGGTTAATAGGAAGTTAGAACTATGGAGGCAAACGTTAGAGTCGAAAGGGTTCAGACTTAGTAGGACTAAGACCGAGTACATGAGGTGCGATTTCAGCGCGACTAGGCATGAGGAGGGAGACGTTAGCCTCAATGGGCAAGTGGTGGCCAAGAAGGATACTTTTCGGTATTTAGGGTCGATGCTACAAAAGGACGGAGACATTGATGAAGATGTTAGGCATAGAATTTCAGCCGGCTGGTTGAAATGGCGTCAAGCTTCTGGCGTCCTCTGTGACAAAAGGGTGCCTCAGAAGCTGAAAGGTAAGTTCTATAGGACGGCGATTCGTCCGGCGATGTTATACGGTGCTGAGTGTTGGCCTAAAAAAGGCGACATGTCCAGCAATTGAGTGTAGCAGAGATGCGTATGTTGCGTTGGTGTTGTGGGCACACAAGGAGGGATAGAGTCCGGAACGACGATATTCGGGATAGGGTTGGGGTGGCTCCAATTGAGGAGAAATTGATTCAACATCGGTTGAGATGGTTTGGACATGTCCAACGGAGGCCTCCTGAGACGCCGGTGCGTAGTGGAGTTCTAAAGCGGGCCGATAATGTAAAGAGCGGTAGAGGTCGACCTAAACTAATTTGGGACGAGTCCGTTAAGAGAGATCTTAAGGAGTGGAATATCCCCAAGGATTTAGCTATGGATAGGAGCGCTTGGAGATTGGCAATCAACGTGCCTGAACCGTGACCTCTTTTTGTCTTGTGCTCTTTTTGTCCCTTTATGTGTCTCCCTGTTTTCTCGTCTCTTTTGGGTTTCATCTCTAGCCTACCCTAACTTGCTTGGGACAAAAGGCTATGTTGTTATTGTTGTTGTTGTTGTTGTATATAACCCATGGCGATACTGTACTACTAATTCCAAGGTTCCACTAGGCGGCGACTAGGCGGCGACTAGGCGCGACTAGGCGCTCGGCGAGGGGGTTCCGCGGTTCCGCCTCGCCTATGGGGGTAGGCGGGCTGAGGTCGCCGGCGAGGGAGGACCAGGCGGCGGCTGTGGCAGAGGAGGCGGAGAAGCAGGGACGGGGGCGGCGGAGGGCGTGAGCGGCGCGAGCGAGAAGAGGAGAGAGATGTCGCAGAGGGAGAAGAACCGGCGGCAGCGACTGAATGCGGATCTGAGAAGGCAGCGGCATCAAGCGTGGATGCGGGTGTGGCACTGCGGCACGATGAGGAGAGGGCATCGAGTAAGGCTGGGCAGAGAGATGGATAAGGTTGGAGTCTTGGGCAGGAGATGGGCTGAACTCTTGCCTCTTGGGCCTTTCTATCTGTCTAGGCCAGCCTTTCTATCTATCTAGACCCACTATTTAGCTGTTTATTTTTTTTCTTTAGAAGATAATACATGTATATTAGTATATATACAAAACGCCTAGGCGCGATTACTCCCGACTAGGCGCTAGGCTAAGGGTCAGCGCCTAGATTCCGCCTAGCCCCTAGCTGAACCTTGAATAATTCACTGAATTGGTCATTTCTTTCCAACATTCAGAAGCCTACATAACCGTATGCTATAAACTAATAACAAATTAAGGATGCTGCGCCATAGAGAAATGAACACGGAAGCAGAACAAGGATCAGCTTAACTTGGACTCCTATTAACACAATGGTTACACTAATCACATACTCCTAGTTCATACTTCATACCTGAACAAACACAGTTCCATCGGTGTAGGCGTGAGGATTGATGGCCCTGGTAGTACGCTGCCCGCACACGTTGCAGGTGAAGGCCACCCGCATGCGCCGCCGCGGTGATTTCGTGAAGAGGGACCAAGGCAGCGTCGACACCTCCGGCCTGCCCGCCCCACCGGCTTTGCTCGCCGTGGGCGGGCCCTCCATCCCCGATCCCGTAGTCCAGCCGCTCCCCGTGGCAGCACTCACCACCAGTCCCATGGATGCGTCCTGCCGATGATGCGACACAGGAGCCAGGTCAGCCGACATCACAGCATCAATCAACCAATCAGCTCGATCAGACCATTTGCGAGCAGCATGGGAGCGAATCTAAGCAAAAGATTGTGCGAGATCGCGGGAAATCTGCGAGCGCAAAGCCAGCCTAAACGCGCCCAATTCGATCCGAGTGCTACAAAGAGACCCCCCAATAGAAATGCAGGACGAGACGGCACGAAACCGAGCGAATCAGGGCGGGGTGCTGTCGGATTGCGCCAAGGGTGGTTACGGCGGGTTAACCGCCGCCGCGTCCGTACCTTGGAGAGCGGCGAGATGGAGAGCCCGCCGTACGGCGCCAGGCTGGTGGGCTCGCGTCCGGACCCTTTGCCTTTGGCGGCCTCCTCGTCGTCGTCGTGACCTGCAGATGATTCGTGATGTGTGAGGATTACGCCACCAGAGAGGTCGAAACGAGACGCGCGGGGAGGGGAGGGATGGACACGTACGCTTGGAGGCGGCGACGGGTAGGAAGACGGCACGGCGCCGGCGGTGGAGCGGGGTAGAGGAGAAGGGGAGCGGGAGAGAGCGGGAGGTGGTGGCCATCGCGGCGGCCGCGACGGAGTCCATGGGCGGCGACGGCGAGAGGGCAACGGCGAGGAGGGAGGTGCAGCTGTGGCGTGAGACTTTTTTCCTCTTGGGCTGGAAGGGGAAGGCAGACAAATGAAATCGTTTTTTCTTGAAGGAGCGGGTGACGATTAACGGAGGTTGTTGACCCCACATACACACCTGCTCAGTTGGTCGGTTTCACAAAATTTTCTTGGTCCGTTTTAGAAACTTTGTTTCGTGGGAATTTTGTTATTTAGGCTGTGTTTAGTTCCCATGAAATGCAAAATACCAACTATTTTCGAATGATTAAATGTAAAATGCCAAAATTTTCATGGGTGTGTTTAGTTCTATCAAAAATACCAAATTTTTATGGGGTGGGTAAGAGCTTTTTGGCTTTTTTTTTCCTCTTGAGGCCAAAATCCAAAATGGAGAATGGATATCTTTTTTCCAAAATTTTTGTATGGTGTTTAGTTCTATTCTACAAAAAAATGAACCAAAACCTAAAATTTTTTGAGTGAAATGGGAAACTAAACACACCCTTAGATTATATATACAAAGATAACATGAAAAGTTAAATCTCGAGTCAATCAGTGATATCTATAATCACAGCGTACAACCGACTTAGCCCATCATCCACTTCGATATCATTTTCCGTTGTAACCACCTCTCGAACCTTACTCATTTGTTGTCGCGAGTAGACAAACTTATAGTTTTGTCTTGATGGTTAGTGGTGAAGCTAAGAATTAGATTTAGGGAAGGCAAATGTCAATAGAAGGTCATTTAGTCTTTAATTATGTAGTAGATTAGCTAGATCATTAAGTGTTATTTTCTAATAAAAATAGCAAAGTTAGGGGAGGGCGAGCTCCTTCCAGTTACCCTTTGTGTTCCCTAATGTTGGCGGAGTAAGCATGAAGCTTTCTAATCTTAGTTGCAGGCAACCTCTTCCTTCTTCTCCTTTACTCCCTCTTTCGGATTAGTTCAAGCTCATGCTCAAGCTAGGGTTGCGCTAGCACTATAGTTGGGAGAGGGAGATAGCAAGGCTTAGAAGAATGGTTGTGGGTAGCGACTAGCCTAGTGATGGAGTTGTAGGGCAAGCAGCGAAGGATGGTCGGTAGGGATAACCGGCAACAAGAAAAACTTATGTGAAGAACAAGGGTAGATGGAGCAGCAATGGGAGGCGAAAGTAGAAGGCCAAAAGTTAGAACTAAGTTGGCATCGGTTAGCGAAAATACCTACTCCCTCCATCCGCAAAAAGACCATCGTTCTAGCATTTGAAAAAAAAAATCTCGAAAAGACTATCGTTCTAGGATGGTAAAGCTAGCAAGATAGGGTACCAGGGGTATGTGACCCACTCATGAACACAAACATCTCATGTGATAAAAAATGCATCGTGGCCGTACAAAAAAAAAACAAAAGCCCTGCATGCGGACACGTGGATGCTCGTCCCTCCACACGTTTCATCGCAAATTTCCAGCACCGTATCCTCTGCCTCTAGCGCGGTTATGATTACAAAACAAAGCTGCAATGTCAGACTGTTATTCATAGGGGCATTTTTGTCATTGGCAGCTACCTTGGTTTTGCTGCTCAGTCCTAGAATGACAGACTTTCTGGTACGGAGGGAGTATGCAGGTTGGTGGCTTAAGGCATCTCCAACAGCAAGAATTACTTATTAGCTCTTACATGCCACGTCATATTGTGGTCTCTTCGTATAAGGCTTTCTTTATTTCACTTCTTTCTGTCCTACCATCTATAGACCCAATCCTTGTCGTTTATTGATCTTTTGTACTACCTCCATCCCAAAAGATGGAATTCTGAATTTAGATTGGATCAAACTTTATTAAATTTGACTTAAGTTTATCAAAAAATATTAACATTTAAAACTCCAAATACATGTATAATAAAAATATATTGCATGATTAATCTAGACTTGTTTAGTATCATAATAAATGTTAGTATTTTTTTATTAAATCTAATTGATTTAAAATTATTAAATCCTCAAAAGCAAGATTTTTTTTTTAAAAAAAGAGAGTTACCTATGCAGAAAGAGTGAGTCAGGAGAGTGGAGAGGGAGGCATACAAAGAGGGCTATTGTTCCCTCGCTAGCGTGCGCGACTGCGCGTCATTTTTCTTCCTACATTGTGGTAATTGTCGGAGAAGCCGCTATAGGATACAGTTGCACTTCGGGACAATAGGACTATAGGAGAATCCATAGATAATAGATAATGTAGCTATTCTAAACATGAGTGTTATACAAAAGAAAAAGGGAATATCTAGTAACACTATTCTGTACCTTTGGTGGAGGTTGTGCCCTCTGCAACTTATTTCAGCTGCTGTTCGCAAAAAAAAAAAAGTTGTAGAAACTGAAGCCGCATATGAAAACGAACAGATATTCTGCATATAATAATAATAATCCCTCTCCAATTCAAGATATTCGTTGCTTCTATTTATGATGTGCACGAAGATTAAGAAAAGTGGACCGAATGATATTGTTACATTTGTTTATACTACGATACTGGAAAGATATGTTAATTTATTTGTGAGGATGAAAGCACTTACAGTATTTAGAAGAGCATGAAAGGAAGAAAATGAGAGAGAGAAATGCCTCGAAGTTCAAAGTTATTTAGAAGAGCATGAAAGGAAGAAAATGAGAGAGAGAAATGCCTCGAAGTTCAAAGTTCAGGATGGCATGTATTTCGAAAAAAAATTGAGAAGGCTTTGTACTTTCAATCAGAGGGACTATGTATTATTGAACAGAACACTACTTACTAGATAAAAATAAGCCGCTCTAAACAAATAATAACATTCCAGAAATTGAATTATTTTCTAAATCTAATCTAAATATATAAAAGATTCCTCCAAACTAGTAAAAAAGACTTTGCACGTTGTGCTGATTCCAGTGCGTGCCCATACTGCGAGGAGCAATCCATGAAGAGCAAACAGGTTTTCATAAACTCTACTAACATATGAATGTTTTTTTTTGGATAAACATATGAATGGTTGGATACTTGATGTTATTCAACATCATGATCCAAAGTTGCTCTGATGTCAGTCTCTCGTTGGAATAATTGCTTTCACAATACATTTACATCGCTACGCTAGACTATCTCAATCCGATTGAAAATATATACAGGTGAAATAGTACACAATGAAGAGGAACACCAAACAGTTACCTAGGAGGCATCGTACATAAACTCTTGATAATCCTAGCTAAGCACGTTTTTCGTTTTTTTGTAAGTCTTGCTCCACCCAAGATAACCTACAAAGCTACAACTAAAACGACAACAGAATAAGTTGTTCTTGATCTAATAGCTGAATGCAATCTCCCTCACCTATCATATCATCATCAATCATCGCCCTCATCTCCAGCACTGTTTCCACCATCAAAATCTTCTTCGGCACTGTTATCTCCGTCATCATGTTCCTCTGACGATGTATCTTCATCATCCTCAGATTCATGATCACCGTTTTCATATAAATGGATAGGATCCAAGTCCATCACATAACCAAAGCCGTCGTTGATAATAAAGCCATCAGAATCATAATCACTGGAGATCCAAATATCTTCATCGTCCTTAAAAATTTAAATTCCACATCAGGATTCTAAATCATCATATAGCAATAGCATTTTTTTTGCAACTCTGTTCAAACTCAAAAAGTAGGGCAGCAGAAACCGATATCTCCAACAGTGTCACATAATACAACAACAACAACAACATAGCCTTTTGTCCCAAGCAAGTTGGGGTAGGCTACAGATGAAACCCAAAAGAGACGAGAAAACAGGGAGACACATAAAGGGACAAAAAGAGCACAAGATAAAAAGAGGTCACGGTTCAGGCACGTTGATTGCCAATCTCCAAACGCTCCTATCCATAGCTAAATCCTTGGGGATATTCCACTCCTTAAGATCTCTCTTAACGGACTCGTCCCAAGTTAGTTTAGGTCGACCTCTACCGCTCTTTACATTATCGGCCCGCTTTAGAACTCCACTACGCACCGGCGCCTCAGGAGGCCTCCGTTGGACATGTCCAAACCATCTCAACCGATGTTGAATCAATTTCTCCTCAATTGGAGCCACCCCAACCCTATCCCGAATATCGTCGTTCCGGACTCTATCCCTCCTTGTGTGCCCACAACACCAACGCAACATACGCATCTCTGCTACACTCAATTGCTGGACATGTCGCCTTTTTGTAGGCCAACACTCAGCACCGTATAACATCGCCGGACGAATCGCTGTCCTATAGAACTTACCTTTCAGCTTCTGAGGCACCCTTTTGTCACATAATAAGAACAGGAATATGGTTTGGAGGATCATACGACTGTTATAATGCCAAAATAAAATAAGTTAACTTTGCATGGACTAAGAGATTAGATACCACATCCTTTTTATTTTTTCATTAAAATAATTGTCTATTTTAAAAGCTTAAACTATAATTTGATCACTATCTTTTAGTTTTATACCTTATATATAATATGAACTGGGGTGTATCAAACTACTGAATATTTCTTTTGCATTAATCAACATTACACAGATTTTCATAATGTTAGATTCTGGTAGTTCAATAGCGACTTCAACAAGAAACCACCATTCCTAACTCAAGTTACTTTCTAATGTGAAACTGATCCTCTATGGTTCTTTTCCTTTATACACTGGATACTTCAGATTCACAATACAAATACCAAGCAAGCTAATTCATTATGCAAATGTTGCTATGTGAAGATTTTTCCATGCCTATCCAATACATTAGGAGATTTATGGCAAGCTGTCCATACAAAGAACATAATAACAAACAAGGAAGGAGAAGGATAAGAGACTCAGGTACAACATCCACATACCTCGTGAGCTTCAGTGATGGAGAGGTTTTCACCTTCACCAGGTTCCCAAATCTTGATATCTTTATCAATGCCACTACTTGCTAGAACAATCCCACAAGGGTGCTGTTCGACACAGTTTACAATCAGCTTATCTCCACGCATCGCTCTGATCAGTTCTGCATCCTTCTTTCTCCAAATACATATATTGCCACAGTCTGACCCAGAGGTAACAAAATCACAGTTGGGCCCAAGGAAGTTGACCCCCTTCATGGTTTCTACGTTCTCGTGTCCCTTGAATGTCTTAGGTATAGGCAACTTATCACCAAAGGAAAAGGAAGGTTCAATCGCATCCTTCAGGAGTTGTTTATTGACCTCAACATTATTGAAGTGTAAACCATGCTCTCTTGAGAAAAGGTAGATATCGTCATGACTATAGGACGCTAATAGCTCGCTGGTCTGTGAGTAGGCCAAACCAGTTATTTCTTCTTCAATTTGACCAATCAAATGTGGAGGGCAGAAGTGCTCAGTTGGGCGACTGGAACTAGAATTCCCATCCACAAAAATCTTGCGGGTATCATATATCCTTACATACTGATCTGATCCAGCAACTGCGAAACAACAGGGCTTCCTTGGGTCTAAGGCAATAGCATAGAGTGCGATGTTTTCAGCAGCGTAATAGTCCGGAGCCCTACATTTAAATAGTTCCATGGCATTTTCCCCCCTGAGATCAAACTGGGGCGAGAACAGAGTCAGCAGATGAAGAATCTGAGCAGCGATAGAAAGAAGCAAAGGAACTCAACAACATACAAGCCACACAGAGCTATCTTGGCAGCAGCAGTAGAACGTGTGAGGACTTGCTGGCTCAACAGCCAACCTGTGTACTGCAAACTCCAACTCAACGAGTTTGTCTGTAATCACTCGACCCCCTTCCTGTATCTGCGAATGGATCACCTGTTTCGAATCCATAAATGACAAACGCAGACCAGATCATTGAATTTGTTGTTGCAAGGGCAACGCCATGTAAAACTGTAATAACATATGCATACCTCCCCATCAGCAGCGCACGAGACGATGCTCCGGTCACCCGAGACGGGCATGAACAGCGCGTGGTACACGTTGTTGCTGTGCCCGGTGTGGAACGACAAGGCCGGCGCCGCCTCCTGCCAGTCCCACAGCACAAGGTTCCGGTCGTCGGACCCGGAGAGGAGCAGCCTCCCGTCGGCGCTGAAGCTTATCGTGTTGACGCAGCCCCTGTGCTTCCGTAGCCGCTTTTGGATGTTGAGAGACTGCACATACTCCTGCGCACAGCACAGGCAAACTGGTCACAAGCTGCCCCCTCATCCTCTCCCAAAATCCCCAAGCGCGTAGGCGTAGCTCGAAGCCCATTCGTCGCACGCACTAATTCCTCAGTCCTACGCCCTAATCTTTTTCTTCGAATTCAGGGAACCATGGTTGGTATAAAGTACTACAGACGGAACCGTGAGATCCTAATCGGAGCACGAGATGAGAGATGAGGGAGACGGGAAAACCTTGGAGGCCATGACGGAGTTGGCGAAGCGCTTGGGTGGGAGGCCGCCGACCTCGCGCTCCCACAGCTCCTCCATCCTCGTCCTCTCGGGCGGCATCTCCCCTCGCCGCCGCCGGTCACGAGGGTTCCCTGCCCCTGCTCGCCTTCCACAGCACCCACTCCACACTGGGAAAACCGACAGATCTGAACCGCCCATCGCGTAGCGAACGGCGGCTTCTTTCCTCACCCGCCCGCATCTGTCCTAACTGGGCCGAGCCGGGCCGGAAAGGGTTGACCTCGAAGCCCACCAGCTGTTGCGGTCGCCCGACAAATACACAACGCGGAACAATTCGGAGCGGAGAGCGCAGTGCTGTCTGTGCACGCCGCAACAGACGGGAAGGGGGAGAAGCGAACGCGCAGCCAAACCCTAGACCCGCGCGCGCGACCGCCGGAAGCTCCACCGCGCCGTCCACCCACCCGCGGCGCCGTCCCCGCTTCGCGACATGGTGATCCCCTCTTCCTCTTCGCCGTCGTTTCGTTCGTGCTTGCGATTTATCTTTTTCTTCCCATCCGGTGATTTCGTTGATCCCGCACTGACGCTTTGCTTTTCGGGTGATGCTCCCTCTACGTCTTCGCAGGCCGATTCCCCGCGCAGGAGGTAACTACGCCGGCCTCTCTACTCGTCTATGGGCGTCGTAGTCCTGGGTCGTTGGCCACCCCTGATCTGGCCCTAGTGTGTGTTAACTTATGGGATTTCAGCTTAGTTCTGTGGATGCTGTTTGATTTCATTGGGGTAGTATGGGAAAACTAAGGATCTATAGAGAATATAATAGGATATGCGGGAGGGAATGTGTGATTGTGATTTCTGTTTTTTTATTTTTCATGTTTTTAACTTAAATAATGAGTAGTGAGGCTTGCTGTATCTTGCTTCTTGTGCTTATGAGGGCAGTGGTAGCTATATGTTTAGACTTGTTGTGCATCTTAAGGTCTCTAGTCTCCTGGGTTATCAAATCTTCGATGCACCAGCTTGCCTGTGTGAGTTTTTCTCTATACTAATAACTCCCTTTCTCCTAAAGGTTTTGCTGTAGCCTCCTAATAAACCTTTAATGACCAGAAGAAACAGTGATGTTTGTCATTAATACTGTGTTGAATCTGGCACAGCTTGCTTACTATCTGGAGTGCGCATGTTTGTAATTTGTGTCTTGGAATCTGGTTAGGTTTGTGTTTGAATCGGTTATGTGCAGTGCATGTTTAGTGCAGCCTTATACACCTTTGGCAAGAAACAATGGTGTTTGTCGTGATTCTGGTACAACTTGCTTGCTATCCACAAGTGTGCGTTGTCTAATACCTTTGACCAAATTGTTAATACACTTGATAGCCTAACCAGTTAGTGTCAGGTTCTATGTGTTTTTAAGTCTTATTATATAGACACTTGAGAGCCTAACCACTTGAGACCAAATTGTTTATATGAGGTTAGGTTAATTTTGAAGATGTATTCTAGGAACATACTTAAGTGCTAAGCTTCTCCTTTCACTCCTTTTGTTATGTTATATAGTTCTACCTATTTGGCAGAAGTGCCCTCAATCAAACAAGTGCTATTCATGTCAGGCTTGAATTTGCTAGCTCCCAAAGGTGTTAGTTTGTCATTGCACACAACTAGACTATTAGCTCTGGTGTTTCATCTTAGGGTACGTTTGTTTTGAGGAATTGTTTGGTCATAGGATTTGTCTGGCCATCATCTGTCAATCCATTGTTTTTTAAGGCAGTGATGTTATTCTTATGTTTCATTTTTGTATGAGGAATAGTCTTTGAAAATTGATCAATACTCAGTTGAGGACAACCCTTTTCCTTGAAAAAGTCTGCCTTCTAGGTCATATACGTTGTAGTCACTCATTGCTTAGAGAAACTGAAGCAACATCAAATGGTCTGTTAATGTTTTATGTAAATCAATGATGGAAGGCACCTCTGTGTTTTTGTGAGAAAGTATCCTCTGTGGTCTTTTATTGAGAGTTATCACTGAGTTAAATTTAGTCGATTCATTCAGATAATTCATGGCATATCTACGTTAGTGATGAATGATAAAGCAAGAAACATCACCTTATGAAATTTGCATTTTGCATCCTTTTATGTCTGTGCTCATGGTCCTAATTCCTACTGCAACTCTCAGAGTCTTACTGTAAACTGTGTTGGTTTTAAAAGTATTGCCAGGTTGGCTGCCAATTTTAATTATGACTTTGATTTATATGTGGTGCCTATTGTATTTCAGTGTTTCTCTGTAACAGTGTCCTATTAGTAGACATAGGATATCCTGTGAGTTTGAAAACTTTGTACATCAATAAAGTGGTTCTGCATGCTAATTTAGATTTTCAACTGCTCATTCTATTGCCATCTTTCACTAGAACACTTGCAACTCTTAAGGGTTGTTTAACGTTTAATGCATGCCTGTGGCAATTTCTTATTTGTAGGTACTCGAGGTCCCCTTCATACAGCAGGGGGCACCCAAAAGCAAGGTCAAGATCACAATCTCCAGCTCGGTCTCAGTCTAGGTCGCCTGTGCCTGATCCTAGATCTCAGGCGAGGTCAAGGTCTAGAAGCCATGAGAGGTTCTCAGTTTACTCCTTTCTTTTGTTTGCTAAAGCTACATGTGCTTTAAAATGTTTGCTAAACATGTGGTTTAAATTGTTTGCTATCGGTGTGTTGCTTAAATTTGTATGATTTTTCCTTTATCACTAGAAAATTTGAATGTATATGGTAATTGTATTGCTGGAGTTAAGTGACATTCATGTTGTAGTAGCATGTGTTGATGTGGGCTACGAGTAAAAAAAAACATTCTGCACCTATTATTAAAGCTGTTCAGTATAGTTCTTTTAAGTATTTAAACATGCCACCTTTGATATAGATTTGTTGTGATAGTTGAAAGTCAGATGCAATTTATTTGACATGCAAACTACATATAGCGAGTGCAAGCAATTTCGTTGCTTTGGTGAGGATGATTTGCAACAGCCAATGTGTGACGAACCAATGTAATATGGTAATGGTAGCTGCAATTGGAAAGGAAAATTCACTGATAAAGTAGTTAACAGATTTTGCTAATGGAATAATGTTTTAATAGTTTGGATGGCATGTACGTTTTAACGGTGTAGACTAGTAAAAGAGATACAGTAGGAGAAAAGAGAGGTGAAAATATTGTTTTTTACTCACTGAGCCACCTAAAGATTTCATGCCATTTAACTTTATATTTGCTTATACTTCTTTATCTGCATTGGACACATTCTGATTTCTTTCCTGTTTGCAGAGAGGAGGATGCTGTTAACCGCGGAAATACTCTGTACGTGACTGGGCTCTCTTCCAGGGTGACTGAAAGGGATGTTAAAGATTATTTCTCTAAGCATGGGAAGGTTAGTGACTTCATACAGAGTTAAGCCTAATCTATCTGAGAAGTATCTCATCGTGACTTCTCTTTTCGACTAGGTGGTTGGTTGCCATGTTGTTCTTGAACCCCATACACGTGTTTCCCGTGGATTTGCCTTTGTCACCATGGACACTGTTGAAGAAGCTGAGCGTTGCATCAAGTATCTTAATGATTCTGTGATGGAAGGTCGAAACATCACAGTTGAGAAGGTAATTGTATTTACCTCTACCAGGGTTGTTAATGCTAAATAAAGTGCAACTATATATGTGCAGAGTGTTGACCTGGAAGTTTTTTTGGTTATTATTCAGAAGATATTGTGCAAGCTATGTCCAGCAATCAAGATGCTGAGTTCACCAATTCCAACTTTAGCTCATACGGCTCGATCAGTGGACAGCCCAAAGGGTTACCATGCACCACAAGATTCACAACAACTTAACATAGCAATTTTTCAACTAAACCTGAGCATTCACCTTCAACTTCCACATCAACTAATCAACGGGCATTGCCAACTCATTAGTCAAGCATGTGTGGTGCCATGTGCGATAGCAACTTTGGATGCCTGCTAGTTGAAGTTTGGGCTCTTCGTTACTTATTTCTCCCCTTGGTCCGTTATTGCAGGGCGTGTATCCATTTATTGTAAGAGGAACTTGTGATTACTTGCATGATCCTGAATGATACTACTTTTAATCGTATTATTACCATTCCTTGTAATCTGACTAAAATTTCTCCTTCCGTTGTCTCAGTCACGACGTGGTCGCCCAAGGACACCAACTCCTGGAAGCTATCTTGGTATGGAAGCAGCATTTTTAGTTCTGTATATACCCATTCATTTTATTTTATTTTGCAACATCCTTTTGAATCCTTTCAGTTTATTGCCGTCTGTTTCCCTAAACTTTTTCCATGACATGTCTTATCACTTATTGCTTGGTGACTCATCCGATCCTTTTCTTTTGCTTTACTCACTAGTATGCAGTTATCCTACACTTTCACAGACCATTGGTATTACTCACTACTTACGCCATTATCCTACACCTTGATACCATTGACAGGCCATCGGTACGAGCGTAGAGAGCGTGGGAGATTCCGTAGAGGCTACGGTGGTGGGCGTGATGAGTATTATGGCAATGGCGGTGGGTATGGCTACCGCAGGTCTCCACCTCCCGTGCACGCTTCCTACAGGGTGAGTCGAGATTATTATCCCTCCTACAGAGAGAGCCGGGACTATTATCCCTCCTACAGGGAGAGCCGGGACTACTCCCCTCGAGACTACTACGAAAGCAGGGGCGGCAGGGGCTACTCGCCGCCTCCATACGGCGGTGGTAGGTCAAGGAGGGAGCGATCGATTTCGCCGTATCGGATGCCAGAAAGGGGCTACGGTGGAGGCCGCCGGGCGGGCGGCGGTGGCTATGACAGGTAAAAATAGATGTTTTCGCTCTGCCGTTTCGGTGGCGACCAACGGAACGGCAAGATGGATGTCCTCACGGCTGCTGCGATGGCCCATGATATGGTTAGACTGCTGTAGCTGTGTACTTGTGGACTATTTTCCCGCGTCTGTGGATTTGGTGAAACATTTGTATGAGCACCTTCGTTTGTAGCCTGCAATGAATCCTTCTAAAGAATGACTTGGACTTGGTTCCATTGGGCGGGTATCTGAGAGGTGTAACTGTTTGGGATCATGGCCGCACAGTGGCTACGTGGCTATCATTTGAGGCTGCCATAATTCGAATCCTTGAAAGGCGAGAAGGCCCGCCCGCCCCGGGAATATATTCACACCTTGACAGGTGGGCTGGTAAGTAGCAAGTACCCCTAGGTAAAAAGAGTGTGTGTGTGTGTGTGTGAGTGTGGTGGATGATGCCATGATGGTAGTACGTGTGGCAAGACGACGTGCGATGAAGTGTGAATTTTGAAAATGGTGGCATGAGGAGACAAAAGGGCTGCCTTGCCTCTAGTGATGGACGCGCCGCTGCCGTTGCCCCCTGGTATGATTGTGTCTGGTGATCCATGCGTCCATTCCATTGCCATATAGGAGTATGCTACTCTTGTGTCGTGGCTTGGCTCGTGGGTGCATGTAAAGACGGATGATGCTGTGATTGCACGTAGTCTCCCTTCTCCTGATGCTGCCTGGTGTCCCCTGCGTCGTGGTGCGGCAGAGGCTGGGACTGGGACTGTGAGCGCGTCGATGTCGTGTCCCACGGCCGTGCCACGGGGATTCTGGTTTTGTTGGGTGGTGATGGCTGATTGCTGTGATGGAGCCCGCTGCCCGCCTTGTGTTGGTGTTGCTTTGCCCCGTAGCCGTAGGTATCTCATCATTAAGTGACACCACTTTTTGGGGGCTGAGAAGCGATTCGATTCGGGGCCTGTTTAGATCCCAGAAATTTTGCAAAATTTTTCAGATTCCCCGTCACATCAAATCTTTAGACACATGCATGAAGCATTAAATATAGATAAAAAATAAAACTAATTACACAGTTTAGATGAAATGGACGAGACGAATCTTTTAAGCCTAATTAGACCATGATTGGACAATATTTGTCAAATAACAACAAAAACGCTACAGTAGCGTTTTGCCAAAAATTTTGGCAACCAAACGGTGCCTCGATGCAAAGGCAAGGAAGGGTACCGTACTCTCTCGAGGCTCGAGCTCGCTCCCAGCGCCAACAGCAGCAGCTGATTCGGGCGGGGCCGGGAAAGAAAGAAAGAAAGAGGGCAGGTCGGGTCTCCCTGGCAGGGGTGGGCGAGTGACTAAGGCCAGTCTCACTGGAGAGAGTTTCATTTCGTTGTTTCCAAGACTATCATGTCATATAGAATGAAATAAAACTCGGATAAAACACCCACTCTCAATGGAAAGTTTCACTCCATAGTTTCATAGACATTTAATTCTATGACTCATAGAGAGTTGGTAACTGTGCCAAGAGAGTTTCGTCCCCATAAAACTCAATTCTTTTCTCTCTTCATTAAAACGTTGACATGTCATCAAAAATACATATGTGACAGGTTATTAAATACAAATAAAACTCTAGTGAAACTTCCACTGAGACTCGCCTAAGGCAAACAGATTCTTGTGGCAGCGCTTTCTGTGACGCTTCCTTGGTACCCAGCGTGCCATACGCTGCACCCCCGAACATGATGTCACAGTGCGTGGCAAGGTGGCAGCATGGTTGTGGTATGCGATGCCGTGCCATTCTGATTCTGGATTGGATTGCTGCGTCCGGCCTGCGGGACGGAAGTGGAAGCAACCATCATTGCGTTGCTTTGCGATGCAGATGCTTCCTTCCTTCCGGTCATGGGAGAGTGATGCGTTTCTGTTTCAGGTCGTCCGATTCCGATGCATGCAGATCATGAGAGAGAGAGAGAGTGGCCAGTGAGTGGTGTGCGCGCGCGCGCCCAGTGCACGCACTGTGCTGCATGCTGTGTGATGGATGGATGGATGGACACGGGACACGGACGGGGCGGCCGGCTGCTGCGTGGTTTGCCGTTCCCGGAGAAGATCCACCGTGGACGCATGCATGCATGGACAGCATATAGGAGTACGTATCTACTACTCCTACTATACAAGTAGTGCAATAATGCACGACGTTGCATCATGGAGATGGAGTATTGTTGGTCACGAGAGGGATGGAGGGAGGGAGATAACGAGGCAAGGCACTGCATCTCAGGAGGGAGAGAGGGGGGACGGACGGACACGGACGGTAATGAATCGGACGGCGCGCTGCAAGGCTGCAAAGCCTTTGCGCGCGCGTGTCACCTGGTGCCGGACCGGCAGCCCCGGCTGCGGGGCGCGGAGATCCGGAACGGATCCCCCGGCCCCCTCTGCAATCAGCACTGCATGCGTCCGTCCGTCCCTGCCGAGGCGAGGCGAGGCGACCTCCATTATTGATCCTCTCTGATTTGTGACTGTGCATGTGAGGCGGCCGGCCGGGCGAGGGATGATGCTTGGGTTGGGATCGATCCAGCAGCTCCTTTGATCCAGGCAGGCAGGCAGGGAGGCAGCAGGCTACAGCACCACACCGAGTTGTCACGGGCGGCCTGGCCCAGTGGCCCCGGGGCCGGGACGACGACTAGTCATCCACCTAGCCAGTCCATCTACTAGCTACCCCTGTGTGCCTGCCACGGCCACGCGCATGCTCCATCGGGGTTGAGACGACGATGCATGGACACCAACTGACACATGTTCGTTTGAGTTCTTCAGCGGAATCAACAGTGATCCAGCAGTGTTTTTCTTTCATAACAAATTAGTAAATAGTACTTTCAGCCACAATAAACCAGCGAAACGAACGTTTTGTTCAACCGGCCAGCCAGACGTTCGGACGACGACGCACGTACGGTAGCTGTACGTTGTGCTATTATAATGTACTACGAAATTAGTGTATACGTGTGTGTGCAAGCACAAGCAGCAGTTGGATCGCTCCCATACAGATACTACAGTACAGCAGATCCAGGGCCTTGTTTAGATACCTAAATTCACTCTCAAATTCTACTATGCAAAAAGAAGATTTATCATCACATCAAAATATCGGCACATATATGGAGTACTAAATGTAGATGAAATCAAAAACTAATTGCATAGTTTTGTTGTACTTTGCGAGATGAATATTTTAAGCCTAATTAATCAATATTTGGACAATTATTACCAAATAAAAACAAAAATTGCTACAGTGTGACGGGACATTTACTATGCAAAATTTGCTTCCCAAGCCCTTGTTTAGATTGAAGAAAATTTCAAACCGATGAATAGTACCACTTTCGTCTTATTTGGCAAATATTGTGCAATTATGGACCAATTAGACTCAAAAGATTCATCTCGTGATTTCCAACTAAACTGTGTAATTAGTTATTTTTTTACCTACATTTAATACTCCATACAAGCGGTTAAAAATTGATGTGATGGAGAGAGAGTGAAAAAACTTGAAACTTTGAGGCAAACTAAATAAGGCGCAAATTTGGGATCTCAACAAGGCCGGGTGCAGGTGACGGAGGACGCATGCATCGGCGACAAGCTTTTTTTTTGGATTTGTACGCCGCCTAGTACGTGCGTGCGTGCTTTTTTTGGATTTGTACGCCGCCTAGTACGTGCGTGCGTGCTGAATAAGGCCAGTGTCATTCATGTCTCAGGCCTTGATAGCCAAACTCATCCCTAAATTTTACTATACAAAAAGAAGATTCTCCATCACATCAAAATATCGGCATATATACAAAGTACTAAATATAGGCCCTGTTCGGCAGACTGTTTTTTGGCTTATAAGCCAGCTGTGGTTGTTTTGCTGTGAAAGAAAAACACTGTTCCACGGCTGATAAGCCGTGCTGATAAGCTCAGCCGAACAGGGGAATAGATGAAATCAAAAACTAATTACACAGTTTTGTTCTACTTTACGAGACGAATATTTTAAGCCTAATTAATCAATGTTTGGACAATTATTACCAAATAAAAACAAAATTGCTACAGTGTGACACGACGTTTACTATGCAAAATTTACCTCTAAAGTTTGGTATCTAAACATGGCCTTAGTTTTCAATAATGACATATGTTGGAAACAGTGCCGAAGAAAATTTCATCCCATCAAAAATATCTGTACTCTTGTAGAACTCTTATTACCTCTCTTCGTAAATATTGTGACATGTCAGCATATTTAATGCTCATAAAAATCTATAAAACTTCTATTGAGATTCGTCTAATGCATACTCTCTCCATCCCAAAATATTTGTCGTTTTCGCTTCCCGAGAAACAACTTTGAAAAAGTATATATTAAAAAAATTAATATTTATGGTACATAATTGATATCATTGGAAAGATATTTGAATCTAGTTTTTTAATAAATTTATTTAGAGATACAAATGTTGCACATATTATCTACAAATCGAGTTAAACTTGTGGCACGGAAACAAAAACGACAGATATTATAGGACCGAGGGAGTACTCTAGTATACTGTATGCGCGTCCAGCAGAGCCCCCCCGCATACTATATTAGTTAGGACATGTAACACTCCGGTGTTACGCAATGCATTTGCATGGCAATCATATGCATGGCATTTCATATCATCATCATCATGTGTGATAATATTATAACTTGAATGAAATAAAAGCTTGGAAACGGTATATGTGATGTATTATATTAATATGCTAATTACATTACACCAAAATTTTTGCAACTACAAATTTTATATCACTTAGAACCATAGTTCAATTTTTGGAGCAACTAGATGACTCAAAATTTTGTCAAAAACTTGTTCGAAAATATTAATTAAAAATATTCAAAAATACTCCCTATTTTAGCTTTTATTCTGCAATTCAAAATCTATTGAGAATTTTTAGTTGGCCCCTTAATCAAAGTTGTAGAGAATGAAATTCTAAACAACTTTTATTTTTGGGTCAATTCCAGAAAATGTCTTCTTCTTGTTCAAAATGGGGTTTGAAGTTTGTGTTGCATTTGATTTGAAATTGAGAAATTCAAAAAAAATTATTCGGCTTAACAGGCCACCGCCTCGGATTCGGCCCGCTGGCCGAATCGGCCCGCGCCACTCCCGCGCGCGCGCCCGCAGCCGCCTCCGCCACGGCCCGGCCCAGTCAGCCCCCTCCCTCTTCTTCCCGCTCACGCCCGCGCGCGCTGGCGCCCCGGCAGCAAACGCCCGCCGCGTGGCGGCCGCATGCCGGCGACGCCACTGCGTGGCCGCCGTGGACCCCGCGCCCGCGCTCAGCTTCAAAAACAACCGAGCACCTGGTCTCCCTTACATTTCCGCCTCGCCTGCTCCCTTTCTTCCTCCCTCCAGTGAAGCCGCAGCAGAACGCCGCTTGCCACCGAGCTCCGCCACCGTCTCCGCCTTGTTCTGGCTCAGGTGGACCACCTCCGTCCAATTAGCCGTGCCCGAGGCTCCGCCCCATTCTCCCCTCCTCCGAACGGGCATCGCCATCCCCTCGTTTGCCTCGGTAGGGCTCACTTTCCTCTCGCCTCGCCGCGCCACCGCGACGGTGCCGCCGAGCCATGCTCCGCCACCGCTTCGCTCGCCCTCTCTCTGCCCTCCCGCGTCGCCTTCACGCGCTAGCCGCTCTCTTGCGAACGTGTTGCGCGCACTGGCTGGCCTCGGTTTGGCCGGAGCCGGCCGTTGGCCCTCGACCGCCGCCGCGACGTCGAGACCGTGGACGCCGGCGCCCGCGCTCTGTTTCCCCCTCGGTGGACTGGGCTGCGCCTGTGGGCCGCGCCCCGAGCGGGCCGGCTCGGCCGTTCCCCCGCGCGCGCAAGCCGGGCCACGAACGGCCATGGGCCACTTGACTTCCCGGGCCGGCCCAGTGCCGTTATGAAAAATTCATTTCCATTTTCTTTTATTATTCTTGATGAAAATGCTTTGGAAAATATCTTAGCAGTCATTTCAGCTCCAAAAATTGTGAAATAAATTTATCTAGATTCATGGGAACCAGATCTATGATATAAAAATATTGCATGTCAAATTTGAAATACTTTTATGTAGAGTTTTTATTTAATTATTGAAATGGCTGTTTTCTTGATAAATGCTTAATAAATCATAGAAAAATCAGAAAAATGTGATTCCAATTTTGTTAATCTTTTTGTGACATGTACTTGCTAGGAAAATTATATATCATGCCTGTTCTGTAGAAAAATGTGTAGGTGTAGTTCAAATGCTTTCTATCACTAGTATTTGCTATTTTTGTTAATTAAATAAATGTGAATAAAACATGCAAGTAATAAATTTTCTATAGTGTTTGCTTACTGTGTAGAAAGTAGGAAAATTACTAAATCTGTTGTTTGATACTTTTTATAATGCAAAGTATTTTCATGCTCGTTTTTAGGCCTTAGCTTGTTATTTTTGTATAGACAGTTCTAGTAATCCAAATGCAATGAAAATTTTGTGGCAGGCTAGTTTTGATATTAGTAATCCACTGTAATTTTCTAAGATTTTTCTGTGCTACTAAACTATGTGTTGTTGTTCAAGCATAGGGCTAATTAGGGTTTACATTCACTCTTTAATGCAAGATTAGTTAGTAAACTATACTTTGGTGTATCTTTGAAGCAACTTGAGTATTAAAGTGCCTTTGCATGGTAGAGAATAGTGGTGGTAGTTTTCGAGTACATGTTCTTAGATGACGTAGACTACCTTGTAGAAGAGTCGTAAGTTCCACGTAATCCAAATAACGTAACATGCTCATTACACCGCATGCATTCATTATCATCATCTCATGTCATCCCTGCAATGCACCTAGGCATGAGCACTTATACTTCTGCATCATACAGGATCGCAGGAAGTGATCCCGGTAGCAGTTCCCGAGGACCCCGAAGAGCAGTCCGAGGTGCCAGAGCCGGAGTTGACCGAAGCCGAAGAGGAGGTCGGTGAAGATCTTCCGGAGTGCCCCAACCACCGTCCGAGCTCCTTTGAACGAGGCAAGCCCCGGAGCATTCCTCTCCCGGTTTGCAAATAAATTATTACTAACTTTACTTAATTTGATGCATTAAGTTTAGGAGTTGTTTGCAACCGTTGCTGCATTATACCTTGCTTACCTTTGTTATACTATATCCTTGTTACCTGGTATCCGCAGTCGAGTCAATGCTTAGCTGGCTTAGACCGGTAGAAGTCAGGTGATTTCCTGTCATCTGCGAGCTATAGGTGGTTACCTGGATCTGCTTGGATGACTATGAAGTCATGGTATAACTAAGTGTGAAATGAATTGGAGACCGGGCGGAAACTTGCAGGGTTTCGGACTGTAGTGTTTTCCGTCTGTGTCGATTAAGGACCGACCGTTGTTGGGCCTCGAGTCATGTTGAACGCATGCCTCACATTTAGCTGGCCGAATAATGTACCTTTCGACCGCGAAGCTGGGAGATTATTCGGGCCGAGTGGATTGCCCGCAACGCACTGTACCGGAGCAGTAGTGGCAGGATACGGGGGCGCGATGATAAGGCCAAAGAGCAGTCCGGTGGCCCCCGGGTACATGTGGTTCTTGGCAAGCTCGCGACTTTACCTGAATGGTTGACTCGGTGACCAATACCTCACTTTAGCGGGTGAGTGAGGTTTGTGTGAGGAATAAATTACCAGCTGGTTAATAATCGATTTGAATCGCCATCGTTCACTGGATAGTGAACACTTGACTTGATCTACTTCATCGTAGTAACATTGATGAAACACTTGGATAGTTATGTGGAAGATGACATGGTAATTATTGTTAATGATCAATGGTAATCCTTACTTGCTTGATTACATGGTTACTCTAGCATAAGTGCAAACATAGTTGACAGGGTAATAAAGATTAAAATACTGTATACTTTTGTAAACGAACTGTTAGTTTAAATGCTTTTCTTGCAAATGAGTCAGCTACCCCACCAAAAAGCCTATCATGATCCTTGGTGTCATTTTATTTTTGGTTTTGTCGGGTAAGTCTAGCTGAGTACCTTCTCGTACTAAGGGCTTTGTTCTCACTTGTTGCAGATGGACAGATGTACTATGGTTATTGTATCAACTGTCTCTACCCTGCGATGGGCGAAGCTTAATTAGGACCATGGGCTATGGTCATTCACTACTTCTCGTCTGATGCTTTTGCTGGAGATGGTCACAAGCTGGCACTTTATTTCAAAACGCTGTGTGTGTGCGTGATTTGAACTACTGCTTCCGCTACTTTTATTCGAACCTGGTTTGTAATAACTATGTTTAAACTCCGATGTATTTTATGCCGCGAACTTTTATGTAACTTATGATGGTGACCGCTAAACTTAGTACGATCTTGGCTGTGATGTGAAATAGTTTGAAATCCGTCGAGATTTCACGGACTACCGGGTTATACAGGCTTAAGTTTGTTAAATTGTCCTTCCGTTGGATGATTTTCCTACTTAATCTCGTATAATTGGGCGGTTCTGTTACAGGACAGTCTCAATGGAGAGTTTTATAGCGTTGTTTCTAAGACTGCCATGTCATATGAAATAAAATGAAACTTGGATGAAACACCCACTCACAATGGAGAGTTTCGTTCTATGGTTTTAGAGATATTTAATTTCAAAACTCATAGAAAGTTGGTAATCATGTCGAGAGACTCATTTCTTCTTTCTCTTCTTAAATATATTATCATATCATTAAAGATACCTATGTGACAACCTATTTAATACAAATGAAAGTCACGTACGGTAGCTGTACGTTGTGTTGTTAGGGCATTTACAATGCAAGACTCTATCATAGAGTCCAAGACTATTTATTATACTCTATTTATGGTATTTTGCTGATGTGGCAACATATTTATTAAAGAAAGAGGGAGAAAAAATAAGACTTCAAGTCTTATTTAGACTCTAAGTCCACAATATCCGAGGGAATAAGTAGCTTTAGACTCTATCATAGAGTCTGCATTGTGAGTGCCCTTATGATGTACTACTACGTAATAAAGCAGTGTAGGGCCTTGTTTAGATCCTAAAATTTTTGGGAAAAAATTCTTATAACACTTTCATTGTTATTTGGTAAAATTTATTCAATTATGGACTAACTAGGTAGGCTTAAAAGATTTGTCTCGACATTTACAGATAAACTGTGTAATTAGTTATTTTTTTATCTATATTTAATATTCTATGCATGCGTTTAAAGATTCGATGTAACGGGTACTATGAAAAAAATAGGTGTTTTTAAACATGGCCTATATGTGTGTGCAAGCTGCAGTTGGATCGCTCGCATACAGATGCTACAGTACAGCAGATCCAGACGCAGGTGACGCAGGACGCATGCATCGGCGACAAGCTTTTTTTTTGGATTTGTACGACGCCAAGTACGTGCGTGCGTGCTGAACAATGCATGCTCTCCCGTCCCAAAACATCTGTCATTTTCATTTTCCGATAAATAATTTTGACAAAATATATATTAAAAATATTAATATTTATAGTACATAATTAATATCATTAGAAAGATATTTGAATATAATTTTTAATAGATTTATTTGGAAATAAAAATGTTACACATATTTTCTACAAATCGAGTTAAACTTATGGTATGGAAATCAAAAGCGACAAATATTACAAGACGGAGGACCTACTCTAGTGTATTGTATGCGCGTCCAGCAGAGCCCGCGTACTGTATTCCCAAGACTTGCCATGTCTTATGAAATGAAATGAAATGAAACATCCACTCGCAACGGAGAGTTTTATTTTATGATTTCATAGATATTTAATTTCAAGATTCATAGAAAGTTGGTAATCATGTCGAGAGACTTATTTCTTCTCTCTTCTTAAATACACTATCATGTCATTAAAAATACTTATATGGCAATATATTTAATGCAAATAAAACTCACGTGAAATTCCCACTCAGTCTAGCCTTAGTATTATTACTGATGTGATAGTGATGTACGGCGTGTAGATCATAATGCATGATTATCGATCGACTTCAATTATTATTCGTATATATATATATATATCGTTTGCTGAGTGACTGAGAGGGTAGGGGAGTCCCTCATGCTCTCCACATCAGACGAATCACGTGGTTTGCGTTGCTGTGCATGCCTCTGCATGCATGCAACCAGTCGCTCGATCGTACATGCATGGTCGATAAGTACTGTAGATGGAAATGATATATACAAGCGCAATGCATATATATATACGGAATATGTCCTGTACTACGTACGTACATTTGTATGCATGTAAGACTACCCGCAGTGGGTACTCTAAAATGATAGTTTAAAGCTTTAGAGTATGAATATAGAGTAAAAACTGTTGCACTAGGTATTCTAAAATGATACTCTATCCTTTCTCTCACTCTATATTTAGAGTGGTACAGTGCTTACTCTATAGTGGGCAGTGGCGGGCCCCACTAGCTAAACAAAGAAAAAAATTCTATAACTCACAAACCAAAAATCCAAATTAAATTTCGATTGCACCATTAAATTCGTCTCAATAAATCCTTCAAAACTAGATCACACATGGATATATTTAGATAAAATGATAAGTGAGTCCCACAGTGAATAGAGTGGATAGAGGATGATATAGAGGATGGATAGGTGCGGTAGAATTAAGTATAGAGGAGAGAATCTTTCTGACTATGACGTATAGAGGATGAATACAGAGGTTGATGAGTACGGATAGCCTAATGTATCCTGTCCCACATGCAGTACGTATCTGATTATATATATTAATATGTAGCCAGCTAGCTAAGGTCGTACACCGTAGCTGCAATGCATTGCAGCTTTGCAGCGGGAGCAAGACACGTACGGCTACCCAAGTGACGCAAATTTAGCACCATCCACCGGTGTCAAAGGCGAAGAGCGGCGTTAGACTACTCGCACTCATCACCTCTATATTCATCCTCTATACGTCCTAGTCATTAAGATTCTCTCCTCTATACTTAATTCTTCCGCACCCATCCATCCTCTATATCATCCTCTATCCACTCTATCCACTATAGGGCCCACTTGTCACTTTATCTAAATATATCCATGTGTGATCTAGTTTTAAAGGATTTATTGAGACAAATTTAATGGTACAATCGAAATTTAATTTGGATTTTTGGTTTGTGAGTTATAGCATTTTTTCCCTTTGTTTAGCTAGTGGGGCCGCCACTATAGAGTATAGAGTAAGCACTGTACTACTCTAAATATAGAGTGAGAGAAAGGATAGAGTATCATTTTAGAGTACTCACTGTAGCAGTTTTTACTCTATATTCATACTCTAAGACTGACCGCACTGGGATACTCTAAACGATACTCTAAAACTTTAGAGTATGAATATAGAGTAAAAACTGCCGTACTGGGATACTCTAAACGATACTCTATCTTTTCTCTTACTCTATATTTAGAGTAGTACAGTGCTTACTCTATACTGGACAGTGGTGGGTCCCACTAGCTAAACAAAGGAAAAAATGCTATAACTCACAAACCAAAAATCCAAATTAAATTTCGATTGCACCATTAAATTCGTCTCAATAAATCCTTCAAAACTAGATCACACATGGATATATTTAGATAAAGTGACAAGTGGGTCCCACAGTGGATAGAGTGGATAGAGTGGATAGAGGATGATATAGAGGATGGATGGGTGCGGGAGAATTGAGTATAGAGGAGAGAATCTTGCTGACTAGGACGTATAGAGGATGAATATAGAGGTCCATGAGTGCGGTCAGTCTTAGGCTGTCTATACTGCTATACTACGCTACGTACATCATTCTCCGGTAAGCATATAGCGGATTAAATTACTGCAGCGCTGTTCTGTAGGATAAAAGATTCTCTCGTTCATCTGCTATTCTGTATGCTGTGCATGGGCCGCTGAAGAGAGAGGACAGAGGGAGGGCGTAGGAGAGAATGGAGAAAGGTGAGGCATGCAAGAGTGGACTCCGGCTATTTGGAGTAACTAAAAAATATTATAACTTATAAACTAAAAACCTAAATTAAATTTCGATTGTACCATTGAATTCGTTTAATAAATTTTTCAAAACTAGATCTTACATGGATATATTTAGATAAAATGATAAGTGAGCCCCATAGTGGATAGAGGATGATATAGAGGATAGATGGGTGCAGAAAAAATGAGTATAAAAGAGAGAATCTCGATGAACAGGATGTATAGAGGATGAAAATAGAGGATCATGAGTACAGATAGCCTTAGCTAGTCGAGTCATCGTCTCGTGGGCTCAGATTCTCTGACTTACAGAAGGTAAGTCACGGGTGACTTGCCCCCTACCGGATGCCCTCCATTCCTCATCCAATGGCTAAGAGAAGAACACCTTTCCCACTTCTCAATTCACAGCCCAAGTGCACTCTGTGGCCCAAATAAGAAACATGTCTGGGGATTTTTTGTTTTAATCCTTTTTATTCAATATTTTGATAATAATCGTTTATAAATTTTTGCAGATATGACCTTTTTGGTCGCGCCAGTGCCGTTGGTGCAATAAAACAATGTTGTCGCGCCACAGAATAATCTTGTCATGCCACTCTCGTTGACGTGTGATAGTATTATTCTGTCACGCCATCGGGAGTGGTGTGACAGAATTTAAAAAAAATCATAACTTTTCAATACGATGTCAGATGAAGATGAACATTATATGAAATTGTAGATCTCGATAGAATCTACAACTTTCTAGTTTTGAGTTTTCTAATTTGAGGATGTTAAGATGCTAAAAAATAATATAAAATTTCAAAAACATACTAATCGTGTATTAATACTCGTCGCATTAGAAAAGTAATATTTTTCTGTAGGGTGTCAAAATGAAGATAAACTTTGATATAAAAGGTATCTTGGGCACGGAGTGCATTTGGGCTGTGAATTGAGAAGTGGGAAAGATGCTCTTCTCTCAGCTATTGACGAGGAATGGAGGGCATCCGGCGGGGTCAAGTCACCCGTGGCTTACCTTATGTAAGGCCTTGTTTAGATTCCAAACTTTAGAGGCAAAGTTTGAATAATAAGTGTTCTGTTATATTGTAGTAATTTTGTTTTTATTTGGTAATAATTGTCCAAACATTGATTAATTATGTTTAAAATATTCGTCTTGTAAAGTACAACAAAACTGTGTAATTAGTTTTTAATTTTATCTACATTTAGTACTCCATATATGTGCCGATATTTTGATATGATGGAAAATCTTCTTTTTCATAGTGAAATTTAGGAGTGAATTTGGTATCTAAAGAGCCCTAAGTCAGAGAATCCGAGCCTTCGTCGGAATCCGAGCCCCTCCGTCTCGTCTCCCCTCCCCTCTACAGTACGTAGTAGTACTAGCTCCGATCCCATGCATGCATGTTGTGCAGTGCGGCATTGTACGTACACGTTCCTAGCTCGTTCATATATTTAGAGCCTGTTTAGTTAAAAAGAGAATCTAAAAAGTACTATAATATTTGTCACATCAAATCTTGAGGCACATACATGAAGTACTAAATATAGACGAAAGAAAAAACTAATTACACAGTTTAGTTGTAAATCACGAGACAAATTTTTTGAGCCTAATTAGTCCATGATTAGACACAAATTGTCAAATAAAACAAAAAATGCTACAGTAACCGAACCCAAACATTTTCACCAACTAACAAGCCCTTAGCTAGCGTGCAGCGAAATGCTTATGCATGCATGGTCGAGGCTGCAGCAACGGATCAAGAGAGCACAGTACCGGTGCGGGTTGCCGCTGTTCCAAATGGTTGGGTGGTACGGTGGCCCTCGTGTGCCGCAGCATGCTCGCTCTTCCGATAGATCAGCAACATGCTACCTACTGTACCTAGTATAGCTCTCTCTCCACTTGTGCGTGCAGATCAGCAACATTCCTAAGAACCCCAGCCCTAGCTACGTTGGTACGGTGTGGTGTGTGGCCCGTGCCTCTGCTGTCATCTCTACTCCCTCCGATCCGTTCAAAACACATGTACATGAAGCTATAATCCCTCCGTCCCAGAAAAAATGTCATTTTAGGTTTTTCAGACATCGTGTTTGACCGTTCGTCTTATTCAAAAATTTTATGTAAATTATAAAATAAATAAATCATTATTGAAGTATCTCTAATGATAAAATAAGTCATAACAAAATAAATAATATTTATTAAAAAAATTTGAATAAGACGAATGATCAAACACGATGTCTGAAAAACCTAAAACGACACTTTTTTTTGGGACGGAGGGAGTATATAATACCACCATCTCTAGCTAGTAGCCCCTTTTTTGTTTTTTTGCTTTCTCTATTCCAATTACAATTCTTTATAATAATAATATTGATCACCTACGCATGGATGTAACTTGTACGACTGTTGAGGACCACGGTACTGTATATACACAACTGTCGACCTTATATTAGGTACCGTTTAGTTCCCAAGAATTTTGCCAAAATTTTCAGATTCCCCGTCACATCGAATCTTTAAACGCATGCATGAAGCATTAAATATAGATAAAAAATAAAACTAATTACACAGTTTAGACGAAATGGACGAGACAAATCTTTTAAGCCTAATTAGACCATGATTGGACAATATTTGCCAAATAACAACGAAACTGCTACAGTAGCATTTCGCCAAAATTTTCGCCAACTAAACAGCCCCTTAGCTGAAATTGTCCATGTCCCGTGCCTGACTGTGCGCTGGGCCCCCACGTGCTCGCGAACGACAACGGGCCAGGCAGCCTACGGAGGTTGGGCCTGCCTGGACTGGACTGTACTAGGGAGCAGTAGCAAGCTAGCTACTATAGGGTACTGGCAGCAGCAGCAGCAACCAAACAGGCAGCAGCAGCCCCAGCAGCAGACGCAGAGAGAGGGCGAGGGCGAGGGCGCAGTTCCCGAGGTCATGTCCGTGGCGCCATGCGCTTGTCGTTGCTTCTCTCCTCCCATTCTCTCAGGCCCTGTTCATGGCAAAATACAAAACAAAATTTAAAGATTTCTCGTCAAAAATAACTAATTACACAGTTTGTCTGTAAATATCGAGACAAATCTTTTGAGCCTAATTAATCCATAATTAGACAAAGTTTGTCAAATACAAACGAAAAGTGCTACAGTACTTTTCAAATCAATTTCACAAACTAAACATGGCCTCAATTTGTCTCTCATGTCTCATGGATTGGATCGATCCACTCATCCTCTGTGCATGCCTCTTTGCCGCTGCCCGCCGCCCGGCTACCTACCAGGCTACCAACCATAGCAGAGACATGCATGCATGGTGGCCACCTAAACCATTATTAGGACGATATATCATCAGTTGCTAATGCTAATACTACACTGGTTGTTACAGTTAACAAAGTTTAATATTTTATTGTCTATAGATTCATGAACTATATATTACTGAACTTATTAGTTTTAAGCTAGCCGTATAAATTTTATAGATGACTAACAAAGGAATGTTGGCATGCATGGTGTTAATTCTGGCTTGTGAAAGATTAGATAGCAGTCGTCCAAGTACTAACTACACAATGCAGCCACCCTGTTCGTTTCGCTGGTTTATTGTGGCTGAAAGTACTGTTCGCTGGTTTGTTGTGAGCGAAAAATACTGCTGGATGGCTGCTGATTCTGCTGATCCAGCGAAACGAACAGGGTATTGACGCTGTTCGTCTACGTCGACCACACGAGCGCAAGAGTAGCCGTTTGTCCCTTTTCCCCGGTCTCTCCTCTGCCGTACTCTCTCCGTCCTACAAATAAATACATATCTCGTTTTCTAAGGAGATTAAAAATATATTAAATAATATCAACATTTGTTTTTGTAAGTAAGTATATTATAAAAGTATATTTCATGCTCAACCTAATGATACATATTACATATGATAAATATTAGTATTTTTTTATATATTTAATCAAATTTAAAAAGATTTAACTCCTCGGAAAAAGAAACATGCAAATATTTGTAGGGACGGAGGGAGTACGATCGCCAAGCCAAGCATGCATGCAGTGCAGATGATGGCCGGCAACAGACGACGTCAGTCACGGGCGCACACATGCAATGCACTGCAGGTCTTATCAGTAGTAGTAGTACGTGCGTGCACCCAAACATGATCGTACAAACTTCCGCCTCGTTTCAACCTCAAAATAAACCTGTTCGCAAAAAAAACCTCAAAATAAACCAACCACTCTGCAAACATCACTCTTAATTATTACTAGTATATATTAGGGACATTTATGAGCTAGATTACCAAATTAAAACCTCGTCAGTAGTACATGGCAGATGAGACCTGCAGGGTACGGTGTGTGCGCCACTGCCAACAACTAAACTGCTGCTGGGGCCCGGCCTTCTTCCCTTGTGATCTCTACTGTAATGTACAACGCCATCTCTGACGAGATCGATCAAAGCATGCATTGTCCGCCGTACATTCCACTGATTGCTCCGCTTGGCCGGCTTCATGCATCTTGAGATGCATGGAGACATAATATATACTTCATCTGTCTCTAAATATCTGTTGTTTACGTTTTTTGATAAATAAATTTGACAAAATGTATATTAAAAATATTAATATTTATGATACATAATTCGTATTATTAGAAAGATATTTAAATCTAGTTTTTAATAAATTTATTTGGAGATACAAATATTGCACGTATTTTCTATAAATCGAATTAAATTTGTAGTACACACCAACGACGATAGATATTCTGGGACGAAGAGAGTACTCCCTCTGTCCTGAAAGGATGGATTCCTAAAATCCGTGCCAATCAAACTTTTTAAAATTTAACTAACTTTATAGAAAAAAACATAAATATCTATGGCATAAAATAAGTATATTATGAAAATATATTCTATGATAAATCTAATGATATTAATTTGGTATCATAAATCTTAGCGTTTTTTAGAAATTTAGTCAAAGTTTAAAAAGTTTGACTTAAAACAACTCTAGGAATCATATGCATTAATAATTATGTATATATACTGTATATGCTGCCACTGCCAGAGATGATATACACGACACGGACGACGCCGACACAGCATACGGCCGGATATATGTGTGCTAGTAGGTAGCTATAGCAGGGGGTGTTTAGATGAATTTTTTTTGAATTCGGCTACCGTAGCACTTTCGTTTGTATTTGGTAATTAGTGTCTAATCATAGACTAATTAGGTTCAAAAGATTCGTCTCGTGATTTACAACCAAATTGTACAATTAATTATTTTTTATTTATATTTAATGCTCCATACATGTATCAAATATTCGATGTAACGAAGAGAGAATGTAAAAATTTAGAATTTGAAAGGCTTCTAAACGAGGCCTAGGTATAGACAGAGAATCGGTGCCGTGCAGTCCAAAGCAGGTCTAGGGCCTGTTTAGTTGGAAAAAGTGCTAAAAAAGTTTACACAGTATCCGTCACATCGAATCTTTAGACGCATGTATTGAACATTAAATGTAGGTAAAAAAATAACTAATTGCACAATTTGTCTGTAAATGTCGAGACGAATCTTTTGAGCCTAGTTAGCCCATGATTAGATAAATTTTACCAAATAACAACAAAAGGTGCCACATGAATTTATCCAAAAAAATTTTGCCATCTAAACGGCCCCCCATAGGTGCTACAAATGCACAGCAAAGTTAGAACGTACGTACAGTACTTGTAGGCTGCTCATCATCTGTAGAAGTACTGTGGAACAAAACAGCGACGGATCGGATCGATGCGGCCGTCCGTCCATGGACCATGCCAATGCATGGGCACGTAAATACGTATTAGGAGTACATTGCATTAAACTTGTTAAAAATAACTTTTTAAAAATATTCAAGATATATGTGCAGTTATTTTAATTAGTAGAACAGAGGGAGTAATTGCATGGTTGCTTATGTTAGATCGATGTCTTGGAATTAAATCTGGAGAGCCAGCCTTCGACGGAGGTGGCGGCCAGTGGGCAGTGGGCAGTGGGCAGTGGAAGGCGATGGAACGTCGTCGTCGTCGAAAGAGGTGGGAAAAGAATGGATTGGCGTATCCGGCTGGCAATGGCGAGGCGGCGGCGGCAGCCGGCAGGGAAGAAACCCCATGGATAATGGTTGGTACGGTGGTGCATGCATGCATGCATGACTGGACGTTGCAGAGACACGACAAAGCCGGCCAGGCGTGGCGTGTCCGGCGGTGGGCCGGCCGCCGGTGCGTACGTGCAGGGCGAGCCAAGCTATACACATATTAGTACATCGAATCGAATGGAATCCGGCCGGTTGTTGCATTGATATACTCATAGGAGAAGAAGAAGGCATGAGCAGGCGATCGAGATGGAGGTGGAGGAAGATCCGCCCGGCCGGCCGCTGAATCCTTATCCAGCACTGCAGTTGTGCGTTTTCAGTGGATTACTGCATGCTTAATTACACATTATATATTATGTATTATACATATAGAGAGAAGAATATAATCATCTCCCTTCTTCCCTACTGTCAGCTCCAGTGTATATGACTTTTTGATTAGCAAGGTGTAAAGGCTATAGCTATGTTGTCACAAACGTGTGTTGTACTACTGGTTAAACAAGCTCCAACGTATAAAATATATTTCTTCATATACACGCTAAAATGGATCTGTCCTAATAATATCAACAAGGTGCATGAATACTCCATGGTCCATGCTAACTGCTGTACGTTTTTCTTCTCAATGCAAATTCAGATATGAATCGCAAAAAAAAAAAAAAGCAAATTCAGATACGCAAGCATTGTTCCCAAATGGCCGAGCAGCAGCAGCCAAAGGCTGGGGGCTGCTCCGGTGATCTGCTGCCCTGGGCCGGCGCTACTACCGACGGGACACCTCCAAAAAGTACCACACACTACTGCTACTCGGAGTAGTAGTAGTAGTCTACTGCTATATCTAAACTAGTGATTCTCTTCTGAAAAAGAAAAGGAAAAGTCATTTCTTTGGAGTAGTAGATTCTTCGGAGAAAGAAAAAAAAAACAGAGAAAGAGCATTGCTACAGTATGTACTAGCGTGTGAATGTGTTCGTGCGCGTGTGTGCTCTCAAGCTACCTGCTGATGACTGACATGATGAGCTGCTACTGTGAGTAAATATTGTGGGCGAGAGCGAGAGGGTAATCCGTGATCCATTGCCTTGTATTGTACAGTAACACATGCATATAGGACAAGCCAAAAACAAGCGGTGTGGAGCTACATCCAAAACCATGGCGGTTTCTGGTTTCCCTCCTCGCCTTTTCAGTCCCCTTCTTGGACGCTTCTCGCCAGCAACCTAGCGCCCGCCGGTGCCGGCCCATTCTCATGTGCACTGCTTCTGAATCTCTCTCTTTTTTCCCCTTTTAGGGGTCCTTTGGTTTGCATGATTTCCAAAGAAAAAAATTCAGGAATCAGCTATCCTTAGGAATAGATACTGTGGAGCCCTTTGATTTGCAGGATTCACACGTAGGAGAGGTAGAGGAAATTTTCCGTCACTGGTGACTTTGAACGTATTCCTCAGGAATTGAAACATCCACTCTAGCCTCATTTTCTCTCTCTTGCTTGTGTAGGATCGAGGTAGAACTATGAGCCTGTTTGGGAGGGCTCCGGCCGGCTCCGGCTTCACCTGCGAAAATACTGTTCACGGCACTGTAGCAGCGCGAGAACGGGAGCCGGAGGAGCCAGAAAAACGAGCTTCTCCGGCTCCGGTAAACAGTCGCGCGTGTCAGTGAGAGAGGGAGATGAGGAGAGAGAAAACCGGCTCCGGTGAACAGTGCTTCTACAGTGATTTACGCAGGAGCCGAAGCCGGCCGGAGCCCTCCCAAACGGGCCCTATATGATAGTACATCCTGATAGGCCTTGGAACAAGTGCATTAAAGTAATCGGTTTGGAAAATGATCTACCACACCATTAATTAAATGAATAAATGTGGATTATGTGCTTCCTAATATTCCTATTCCTATGAATTTTTTATGAGTATTCAAACATCTGTCTTCTACAGTATTCCTATAGTTTTCAATCCTCTATTTTACAATTACATTCCTATAAAATTCCCATCCTTTTCCTATTTCTGAGCTTTTGCAATCCTACGTTCCAAAGGGGGCCTTACTGGTAAACCAACCTTTCCCTAAAATCAAGACTACACTACAAATCACCTTGATGACACTCATCAGCGTCTAAGCTAAGATACGCATGGCTTACAAACCGATAAATTCAAATGTTTTAAGTGGGTCCACCAACGAAATGCTGCCTTAATCACTTGATCTAATTGCCAAAACACCATTGTAGCTAAGGGACTGTTTGGTAAGGCTCTAGTACCAGCTTCGCATAAGTTTTACTAAATGGCAATGTAGAAAACGATAGAGCCGTTTTAGAGGAGCTAAAGCCTTACCAAGCAGCTTTAAACATTAGCATGCAAAGAGATCATATGTATTCTTTTTCTAAACAAACATATCATTTCTATAATGCCACGACGACTAAGATGGAGCCGACATATCTCAAGGTCGATGAAGTCACCACAAACGTCTCGCTATTGATGGAACTTTCTCCTAAATCAAACTTCTCTAATTTTAATGTTTGTATAAAAATGCATCAACATCAAGATACCAAGGGCATGTTTGGCAGCACATCACCAAGGACTCCGCGGACAACTTCACCTCCCTGCCAACCAAATGCCTCAGAACATTCCGGCTCCGTGTGTGAAGCCCAGTGAATCCCGCTGAGAAAAGGCGCAGCTAGAATGTGGAGCTAAAAATTGTGGCCTCCCGTCACTTCATCCTCAACTGTGGGCCTACGACGAAATTGACCCTAGTGTGGCACAAGATGAGGCGACCCTATCGGGGCCAGAGCATCATCCCAATTGACGCAAATTTAGCACCATCCACCGGTGTCAAAGGCGAAGTGCGGCGTTAGACTACTCGCACTCATGACCTCTATATTCATCCTCTATACGTCCTAGTCAGTAAGATTCTCTTCTCTATACTTAATTCTTCCGCACCCATCCATCATCTATATCATCCTCTATCCACTCTATCCACTATGGGGCCCACTTGTCACTTTATCTAAATATATCCATGTGTGATCTAGTTTTAAAAGATTTATTGAGACAAATTTAATGGTGCAATCAAAATTTAATTTGGATTTTTGGTTTGTGAGTTATAGTATTTTTTCCCTTTGTTTAGCTAGTGGGGCCCGCCACTATAGAGTATAGAGTAAGCACTGTACTACTCTAAATATAGAGTGAGAGAAAGGATATAGTATCATTTTAAAGTACCCACTGCAGCAGTTTTTACTCTATATTCATATTCTAAAGCTTTAGAGTATCATTTTAGAGTACCCAGTGCGGATAGTCTTAGGACGGAGTTGGGCCTGAACACTGGTGTCGAAGCACAGGTAGGGGAGCGCGGGGGCGGTGGGTCACGTCTGAGTGTGACAACGTTGGAAGAGAGAGATGAGGCTAAGGAGGCGTGTAGTAAAGATAAGGTGGGAGAGAAATAAGAAGAGGGAGAAAATAAAATAATTAAGGAAAAAATAAGGAATAAAAGAAAGAAGAACAAAATAGAATGGTTTTATAGACATTTTATTGTTTTCAACCGCGACAAGCTATTTTTCTAAACGTTTTTTTACAAGAGAAGCTGAAATTAAAAAAAATGTTTCATTAGAGAAGCCATAGTTAAAACTTTTTTGACTAGAGCAGGAGCTCTACCAAAAAGCCCCAAATTAGTGCCATTAAATTCTTCGTGAAGTCTTGACAGTCCGTTTATTTGAATTCGTTAACTGATGTATTTTCTGAAAACGTTATCGGAGTATGAGAGAACAGAGAAGTCTCAATTCGTCGGTTTCTTCACTTGTATACCTACTGGCTGCCGTCCTTTTTGTTTTTAAGCCCTTTTTTCGAAAGATTATCTCAAATATACCTCTCACAGAAAGATTTCAAAAAATAGACTCTTATCTTGGCGCCATGGTCGTCGGCGCCAAGGTAATACGGCATGGCGCCCGGGTAACTGGCGCCAAGACCTTAACGCGTATTTTTACTAAGTGATCAAATTTTGGCAAAGTCTTGATATTTACCATATGATCACTTATAACAACCTATAAATACTTTCTATTTGATCACTTAGCGAAATTCTAGCATAGTCAACTTTCTATTTGATCACTTATAACAACCTATAAATACTTAGGATAAAAAATGATATACATGGTAACAGGTCTGTGGCGCCAGGCTTGGCGCCAATGACAATGGCGCCAAGCTTGGCGCCAATGGTGACGGCGCCAGGGTGCTGCCACGTCAGCGCCAGCTCAGCGTTGTCGGCCAAGTGGCATAGGGGCTTGGCGCCAACGTTAACGGCGCCAAGCTGTGTTACCTTGGCGTTAGCGTGGATAGCGCCAAGCCTGGGTCTATTTTCTAAAATCTTTCCGTCATAGACGTATTTGAGAAAATCTTTCAAAAAAAAAAAAAGCTGAAAAACAAAAAAAGACGGTACTAGCTGCACCGCACTTTCTTCTCATCATGACCTGCCAGGGGACCATAAAAACTGGACGTTTTTTTTTTGTTAAAGGACACAGAGGCACAGACAGGCCGACCTACGGGATGAATAAAAATCCAGACCTGACAGACATGCATGCATGGCCGGTCAACGTCAGCTAGATCTAGCTCCGTTCTAAAAACAAGTGCAACAATTCTATGTTTAAAACAAGTCTAATTTTCTTAAATTTAACTAACTAGTATTAACATTTACATCTTTATAAATATATTCATTAATAAAGATATATTATTTAAAAGTTCTCTTACATATTTGCTTAACTTAAAATTATTTCTAACTTGTTTGAGGGATCTGAGGGAGGATCTTTCACTGTAAACAAAAACAATTTTTTTTTGCATATGTATCATGCAGGAGAGTGTGAGTGCATGTGAGAAACTCTCAGAAAGCATAGTAGCTGAGATACAGATATACTGTGCTCTCTGCTGTTGCACAGCATGCACTCATGTCTGGCCTCCTTTAGATGGCAAAAAATTTGCCTGAAAAGTGTTGTAACACTTTCGTTTGTATTTGATAATTATTGTCTCACTATGGTTTAAGTAGGCTCAAAAGATTCATCTCCCAAATTACAGATAAATTATGTAATTAGTTATTTTTTTAGCTATATTTAATACTCCATGTATACGTACAAAGATTTGATGTGATGGAGAATCTTGAAAAGTTTTTAATTTTTCAGCCCAACTAAACAAGGCCTCTTTTAAGAGGTGAGCAGGAAACATGAAACATGCACATGCCACCTGTAGGTAGGTGAGCTCAACTCCTCCTTCCCCATGCAAGCAAACTGAGCCTGACAGGTCGTATTAGCCACTATTATTGCTCATCAAAAACGACTTGTCATGGAATCTATCGTTGCCACACCGCGCACGCATGCATGCGCGCATGCGTTGTCGAAGTTGAAAACCCACAGCCATGATGTCAACTTGATGCTTGTTTCATTCATCAATTGGGTGATTGATCTGCTGGTTACTTGTTAGCAGGGGTTTGAGGAACAGATCATGCATCCCGATCAACAGGAGCCACCAAATAAAAACTATACCCATCACATGTACATACATGTACAATGTGGTGACATGCATGTGGAGGAAGTACTGTCGCGGCAGCTGCCTGCCTGCTGCACACGAGCTCATCAGAGCTACTGCGTGCAGATTTGTACAGCAAGGTCGCCTGCAGGATCGTGATTCCAGTCAGGATCTTTTTGCCTCACAAGATCATGATCAAAGGATCGGATATGATCCTATCAGATTCTAGGAAGTAAATATTTTTCACATGATTTCTAATCGGTTGTAGAAGTTAAATCCCATAGTATTGATTTCGATGAGTTTTTTTTAACTGTCACTGTAGGGGAGAGGATCTCCACCTGAATAGTATTGATTTATTATTAACAGACTCGTTCTTAGGGAACAGACAAAAACCCTTTCATTCGGTTAATTTTGAAAAACCAAACTAAAACCAGTACAGCAGCCCCGGCACCAGGGCTATATTATGGCATATCCACTAATAAGAAACACAACAGCGTGCCCCAGCTAAAGGGATACAGTTTTTCCCGCTAGGCCCTTATGTAAGAGCCTATAAAAACTTGATCAAGGTAGTAGCTCCAAGGGGAAAACTTAATGAAACTAATGTAATGCTTTAGTTGTTATTGTGCTTTTCTATAACCATAGTTACAGTTGGAAAAAAAAATTAACATACCACTAAATTAAACTAAAATTTATAATTGGGGATTCGATTATATTTTCGAGTGTTATTCAGTATAAGCCGAGCTAATGTTGAATGTTGAACATAAATACAGTTGCTGCAAGAGAAGAGGTGCTGAGGGCATCGCATGCTGATAGCTGAGCAGTGGGAGCACACAGGGGCAGAATCACAGATCGTACCCCGAAACCCAGGAAGGCCCATGGCCCATGAGATAGAGAGAGGACATGTGGGGCTCCAACGCGGGGGCCTTGTGGGCCACCCGCCTGCAGGAGATGAGCAGGGAAACTGACACGGCCGCTGCCCTCCAAAGCCGTTTTCGATTAGACGCATTTGTGGGTCAAACCTGCGGGCCCCACACCCCACGGGATCTTCTGAGGCCGGGCTGGCTTCATTTGATTTGATTTGATCTGATCTCAAGCCTAATCATTCTCCCTCCCAGTGTTTCTCCCAACTAGGCAATTTTTCGAGAGTAAAGATCTGGTCACGTTCAAATATCATCCCCTTGCAATTTAGAACCAGAGCATGTATTATTAAACTGTACTAGTAATCCTTACTATAGACTCATGACACACCGTAAAGAATCTAACCCCATATAGGAGCATGTAACATGTATACAGTATAGTGGTTGCAAGAGTGTACATACAATATACTTATCCAGTACTTACATAGTACTGTACTCCAAAAGAGTAGTAGTGTAGTACTACTGGACAGACTATCAATCAATACTGCTCCTAGCACCAGTACTCCCTCCGTCCAGAAAAACATACAATTTTAGCATAGTATTATGATTTACTATCTCAAATTTAATTAATTATAGATAAAAAATATAAATATTTATGATATCAAATAAACATCATTAGATTCATTATGAAATGTATTTTCTTAATAAATTAATTTGGAGTCATAAATGTGAATAGTACTAACTAGACATTTGGTCAAACATAAACTACTTTTACTGATACGGAACCCGTAATTGCATGTTTTGTTGGGCGGAGGAGGGAGTAGTGATTAAGAAATGTTTGTCACAGAAATCAATCCATTTCATTTCATTTCATTCAATCAACTGGCATGACAATGAGGAAGAACTCCACACTCACCAAAGTTTCCACAGTGTGCGTGTGGGTGTGGCCAAGAGTTTCTGTGTGGAGCCTGTCCTGCCTCTGAATGCCCTCTGCCCGAAGAGTCATGAGTGTTGAGCCTTTCAAAGTCTGCCCGTGGCGTCCAGAAAGATGGTTTTGGATCCTTGCTTGTTGCTGTTTCGCCTCAAATTGAGTCCCAGTCACATTGGACGTTTGACAATAATTTATAGTATTAAACATAAATTAATTATAAAATTAATTGTACAGATTGAGACTAATTTGTGAGACGAATCTATTAAGTCTAATTAATCAATGATTTGACAATGTGTTGCTATAGTAAACATGTGATGATGATGAATCAATTAAGCTTAATAGATTCGTCTCGAGAATTAGGCCCTGTTCACTTGTGTTATGAGCCGTACTTTTTCAGCTAAGGAACAATATTTTTCTCTCACAGCAAAACAACGAGCATTACTTTTCAGCAAAACGAATAGGCCTTAGTCACGGCTTATGTAATTAGTTTTATGATAAGTATCCGAACTCCCGGATGTGACACCCCATGTGACATCTCCTAAACTTTAGTCTCTGCATCAAACAAATCTCAACAGAGTCTTCACTTTTGTTAACTGCCATTCATAGCTTCACGATGCTACTGGAAGTTAACAAAAGTGACATTATCTTTCTGGACGTACGAGCACGTTGTCCACAAATGGGTCTGTTTGGAACCGAGGAACGCAAAACACAGGAACGAGAGAAAAAGAAATAGGAAAGGAATAGATGTGTAAAATAAAGGATTGAAAAACAAAGGAATTATGTAGAAACGAGTGTTTGGAACACATGAATACTAATAGCATCTCAAAGTTTATTGGTTTGTCCTAAACACAGTTGTTTAGATTAAATAGGAGCTAATTACTCCTTTACAAAACGACATATAGCAGTTAAAAAAATGAAGTGTCTTGGACCAGCCCACATGATTGTGCACGCAGGTAGTGACCAGGAAGCAGCACATACTGTGCGTGCATGCAGGGAGGGAGTATGCAGATTAGCAGGGCCGTACCTAGGATTTGGAGACCCCCTGAACAAAATACACCATGGAGCCCTAAATTTTAAGAAAAATCAAAGCATACTTTCACTTAATTATAAAGCTTTAGGGTATATATGGTTCTTACACTACTAAGAACAGATCAAATATTAATGCTAAAAGAGTAAAAAGGAGTATTCAAGTAACACACTAGCATCCCTAACAGCTAGCATAGTAGTATCGTGGCAAGAGAAAGCAAAATGACAAAGAGAAAAATGAACAGACCAGGGAAGCTAAGTTGCCAAGCAGGCCAGTGGACATGGTCATTTGGTGAGTTGATCCAATTAACAAAGCAGGAATTGCAACTTTTAAGCCCTTTTTAGATATGCTACATATTTTCTATTTAAAAGATTAACAATTATTTATTAGTACTTATTGCAAATTTGGAAGCCCTTAAATTTTGAAGACCCTGAACATTTGCCCACCTTGCTCCTGTCAATCTACGGGCCTGCAGATTAGTGCGTGTGAGTGCGCATGAGCCGTAGGAAATATTCCCATGAGGTCAGATCTCATTTTTTCTTTCCTCTAAAACTGCAGGTTTATTGCCTTTCCTCGGAAACGGTTTGAGTCTCTTTCTTCATTCCAAATGCTGCTACAGTGAAATTTCCTATAGGAATCTGATTCCTTTGATCTTCCTATGTTTTTCCTATGAACCAAACAGGGCCTTAAATCCAATTCAGTGAGTACTCATGGCTTCATGAGTTGTACACCTTTCATACTGGTATCGGGGAACAAATATTTCAAACATTCGCTACACTATGGTGATAATAGCTCATGAAAAACACACACGGTATTATCTGTACCATTCTTTTATTTTTCTAATGCAAGAACAGAATCACACACGGGGTGGTGTACTGGTGTAGTACTATACATGTACTACAGTGTTAGTAGTTCTCGTCGTCTCTCTTTGCCTATTATTCATAGATGACACTAATTACTGCTCAATAGTACTCCGTAGACAGTAGTACTGACTAGGCATCGGCATTAGTACACACAACTGATGAATGAGTGATGGGATCACAAGGCAGAGCTTTACCCAAGAGGACGAATCCTGGAGCCGCACTGTTATTCTGCCATACTAGTAGGGTTCACAAGTCACAATACAACAAAAACCAGATTGGGGGCCTCTCTGCATTCTACTGCTACTAGCAGTACAGACCACACTTAATCAACAGCAAAACCCATGGATTAATTAATTAAAACAAACAAACAAATGGATGGATGAATGAATGTGATACTAAGCATCAGGTAGTGTAGTGAGAACTGAGAAGGCAGCAGCAGCAGCCTGGTTCTTTTCCTTTCCAATCCAATCCCATCAACCCTGGTAGCTCCCTCATCTCTCCCCTAATGACATGTGAGCCCTCAACTCAAACCTACCTTAATGGCCACTGCTCACCATTTATCATAGGGAATAATTGTCCCCCTTCCATTCCCCATATATTAATCCCCTCTCCCCTCACTCTTTTCCTCACCCATGGCATTGGCATCCTCCGCTCTCCCTCTCCCTCTCCCTCTCCCCACCACCACACCTCCCTCCTCACAAGACGTAGCCACCACCTCTTTCTGTGCTTACCCTCTCGCCTTCTTCGGGTTCGAGGAGAAGGCAGCGGCGATGGAGCTGGACGAGCAGGCCTTCCTGGAGGAGATCCTCTCCCTGCGGAGGGACGGCTGGGACTGCAATGCCATGGGGGACTTCTTCTCCCCGGTGGCGGCCGCCATGGACTGCTCCTTCCAGGACCGCCACCACCAGGTGCCCACCGTCAGCGTCCTCCCCACCTTCACCGCCTCCTACGCCCAGCCGCAGCCGCAGCCGGCGCCCGGCTTCGACTGCCTCAGCGAGGTCTACGGCGCCGCCGCGGCATTCGGCGGGCCCAATGCCGGTGACTACGGCGGCGAGATGGGGTTCCTTGACGTCGTCGAGCCCAAGGCGGCGGCGGCGCTCGATGACGGCGTCGCCGCGGGCCTCGGGGTCTGCAAGGTGGAGCCCGGCCTAGTGGAGAGCGGCGGCGCGTTCGGCCCTGGCCCCGTCGTCGCGCCGCCGGCGGCCCCGGCGTCCAAGAAGAAGAGGGTCGAGGGGATGCCGTCCAAGAACCTGATGGCCGAGCGCCGCCGCCGCAAGCGCCTCAACGACCGCCTCTCCATGCTGCGCTCCGTCGTGCCCAAGATCAGCAAGGTGAGAAGGACAAAAAAAATCGCTCCTTTTCCTTGGTTCTTGTCCTCCTCGGCCAAGAAAGGACATTTGCAACAACAGCAAACAAACAATCTATCTATGGCGGCTGGGCTGATGAGATATGAAATGTGCGTGGTGGTGCGCAGATGGACCGGACGTCGATCCTGGGCGACACGATCGACTACATGAAGGAGCTGCTGGAGAGGATCAAGCTGCTGCAGGAGGAGATCGACCAGCAGCAGCAGGAGGCGCCGGGCATGCTCAGCGTCTTCCGGGAGCTCAACCCCAACGAGATGGTGGCCAGGAACACCCCCAAGGTACGTCAAGAAGCGATTCTTCTAGGCTTCTAAATGCTGCTGCTGCTGCTACTGCGATTGTGGGAAATGTGAGGGCGATGTGCTGCTGCTACGTTCGTGCAGTTCGACGTGGAGCGGAAGGAGGGCGGCGACACCCGGGTGGAGATCTACTGCGCCGCCAAGCCGGGGCTGCTGCTGTCCACGGTGAGCACGCTGGACACGCTAGGGCTCGACATCCAGCAGTGCGTCATCAGCTGCTTCAACGACTTCGGCATGCACGCCTCCTGCTCCGAGGTACAGTAGTGACCACTGCCTGCCTATCCATTGGTTCGCTGCCATACATACTCCTTCGTCCTCAGTTTGCTTCTTGATAAATAAATGGTTGCTGGAGGTATAGAGAGGCTGACAATTTCTCGCTGACAACAATAACGCAGATGCAGAGGGACATGATCAGCGCGGACGCGATAAAGCAGGAGCTGTTCAAGAACGCCGGCTATGGCGGAGGCTGCTTGTAGAGGGCATGGGATGAGGAGGAAGAAGAGGAGCAGGAGGCAGCAATAAATTAAGCTTAAGCAGCGCTAGTAGCGGTGGTAGCAAGGAGCAGCAGTAGTATCAGTTCAGGTCCAGTAGCGGAAAAGGCCGGCAAAGATTTGGGAGGCCTTTTTGCAATCCATCTACCCATCATATAACCCACTTCGATCTGTCCATCATGTTAGCAGCATGTGTCCGTCGGTCCTAGCATCGTGCAGGATGCAAAGGTTGCCCTGTGCTGCTGAGTCTTTCGCCAATGATGATATACTACTTTATTTAATTAACAAGAGCAAAGCTCGCTGCCTGCCTTTCTTCTAATGATTGATCAGAAGTGCCTTTGGCGATCCCTTCCCTTTCTGGATATATGAATATATATAATGTTATTCATTCAGCTCCTCTGTTGTGTTCGTTCATGGTTGTATCAAGGAAGGAAGAACATGTGTGTTGCTGAAATGTTCAGTCCAGCTTATGATCTGTATCTGTATGCATTGCCAGTGGACGGACACTGCAACTGCAACCAATCAAGCAAAGAAATGTATTTGTAGAGAAGTAGTAGAACAGACAGGAAGCAATGAGGCACTAGCGTTAGCGTGCCACCACAAAATTCTGCGTCTTCTTTTCGCTTTGCCGTCACATTCTGATACCAAGCACTAGCGTTCCGGCCGCCTAATAATAAATCCACAGGAGGGAGCGGAAGAGGAAAACCCCCTTTCCCTCCATTCCATGCTCCATCTGTTCATCATCATCATCTGTAATGATCGCTATCACGGGACGCTGATCGGGACTCGCGGAGGCTCCAAACTTTGTTGCTTCTTGTTGATCTTGGGCCCTCCCCTCTCCTGTGTGTGTGTGTGTGTCCAATCTCGAATCCAAGCATGGAGGGTCGCTTTCGCAATCTCCCGTCTTGCTTGCTGCTCCCTCCCGTTGGTTCCATGACCGTGGTCCATGGATGGACTCCGTTTTCTAAGGGGCGGTAAAAGATTTCACCACGGAAGCAGATCAGTGGCCCTTGTCGTATCTCTTGGCGCTCTGCACGGCGACTGCGGGGGAGGTTGGGCTGGGGACCATGACAAAGCTGACTAGCCGGCCACTCGCTCCTTTGCAGGAGAGAGAGACAGGAGAGGATGCCGGCAGGGAAAGCGTCATTGATGGACGTATTTGACCCCTTGTACTAGTTTTTGTATATATGTATACGGAGTACTCCTACACTCCTACTGCTGCTACGCAGACAAAGACGGTGTCCAGCCGTTTGTCTGCCCAACCTGTTTTTTTCTTCTCTTCTGAGCAACAGTTCAATACACCTGCCGTCTCGCTTGGGCTGAAAATAAACGACTAAAGTACTGGCTGATTTATGTGAGAGAAAAATACTGCTGGTTAGTTGAAAATAAGCGACTGAAAGCTCAAACAAACAGGCTACTATGAGGCAAATAATTTTAAACTTAATGGAAGTCTCACTTGTCTACTATGAGGCAAATAAATTTAAACTTAACTTGATTTATAACAAACGGTTAACATTTACTCCCTCCGTCCCATTGAAAGTGTCGCTCGGGAAACGTGTTTGTGAGGGGGGCACACTTTTCCAACGACACTTTCAATGAGACGGAGTGAGTATGTATCAAAAATAGGCTCATTATGAAAATAAAATAAAGCATCCTGACCGAATTTGTAATGGCCCTATCCTAAATCCTAATGAAGCAGCCAACCGCGTCTTCAGCAAACTGATTGCTAATGGCTAACCCCCCTACCTGTCCTGTGGACGGATCGTCGTCCACTGCAGGTCCATCTGAACCTTGTAAAGGTGCTCAATTCTAGACTCCAAAGTTTGTACTTTTCTTGTCCAAGTCCCAGGCCAGGCCAGACGCCTTAGCTTTGCTTTCCGTAATCGCAATATCTAATACAAGGAAGACGGTGGCTGTGCTAATGTATAGGAGAATTAGTATAGTAGTGGTAGATGGAATGAGTCGCCATCAGGACAAGATGAATGTGGGGTTATAACAATATTAAGGAAGTAAAGGAATGACAGGCTTGCGCAAGTAATTAAGAAAAGAAAGATGCTGAACCGGTCGAGATGGGACGGGGATGGGGACGCAGGTGGGTGGGTGACTGTGAACTGGCAGGCGTGCCACTCTGCCTCGTCTTCACGCTGCTCGCTAGTAGTATAGTTTGCCAACAGTACTGTCTTGTCTTGTGTGGCAGCACGAGGTCAGAGGAGGTAGCATCGTGCCGGCGAGGCGACATGCCGGCTGGCCCCCTGATCACCTCGCCGCTGCAACAGCACGTCTGCACTGTTGGTTGCCGCGCGAGGCGGGCGCTCTCCATGGCATCCGATGGGCGTCGCCGATCGTCGATCCGATCGGGGTGGGCCGGCGGCCGCAATGATTACGATGACTTGGCAGCGCTCATCAGTCAGTCATCATAACCATATACAGCGTGCTTATACCGTATAAGGGCATAGTCCAGACGCAGGAGGCGACGACGCCCATGATCTCCACCGGAAGTCCAGTAGGGTATGGATGGTCCCAGCCAACGTCTCTCTTCTCTTAGGGCCGTGTATTAACCAAATTGAGCTCAGCTGTATCGCGAGCTACCAAATCAACACAGAGCGCACCATGTGCTGGTGGAGTTGTGGTGTATAGGAAAGGAAACAGCCTGCAGAATACCCAACTGGGCCGGACCCATATAACTAGCTGGGCTGGAACTTAATGTTTTTTTTTTTGAGATAGGACCTTAATACTGTTGCTTCATAATAAGCAGTCCTGATTGCTTGCCTTGCCATGTGCCTTTTGATTCCATTCATGGGCCATGGCGCCGCTACTTGCATTGCTTGTGCCTCACAGTCACACCTCACACGACACCACCATTCATTCAGTTCCAAACTTCCAATGCCAATGGATCAACACTAAGATTTCTGACTGCTATAAGTGCTACCCCGAGAGGCCAAAGTCATGTTGTAATATTACTAGTAGATGAAAGAAGCATTGATATGCTAGGTAGTAGGTACAGCAGCAATAAGGGCGTAGGGCAGCCATAGGGCTATTACAAAATGCCACTTTCTGCCCAAAGTTTCTGTCAACCACTACATATATTATAAACATAGTAATTGGCAAGGGGGAGAGAGAGAGAAGACGACCTGTTATTATATAGTAGAACTTAGAACCATGGCATCCACCAGATGTACATTTTGCCGAGGTTGTTGAGGGAGACTGCTTCAGCGATCAGCCGCCGCGCTTGGCCTTCCACGGAGAGCGGCAGTGAAGGGCTGGCTTTAACACCCACCAGAACTCCCTGGAGCCTCGCTTTGATGTTAGTGATGGCCCTCTGGAAGATTGGATTGTATACAACAAGAGATACATCAGAATGCTACCGATGTAATGGTGGTTACTACTTCTACGACAAGTCAAATATGCGCGCGTCCAGTCCAGTGCCCTTGCTGTATATGCATCATACCTGCGCGTGTGGGTTCTGGACTTCACCTCCGCTAGACTTGTTAACTTTGGTCCACTCGACGAGTGGATCATGGATGAAGGTCTCAAGGACAGTCATGAGGGTCTCCTTGTGGGTCCTGAGAACAGATAGAGTGATTTCACAGACCTTTAAAAATACGCCTTCATACCCAGTGATGCCCAAGCCGTCGATCATGTTCTGCAGTTGAAGTCCAAGAAAAAAAAATCATGTTACAGGTCAGATATCCACAGAGCTTGAAAGGCACGAAAAACTAACCAAGACATGCTCTCGCTACTTACCTGTGTAAGCCTAAACGGCACCACCTCAGGCTTGTCCAGTAGCAAGCCCCTGTCAAACAGGCAGCTAAAATCCACGTGCACACAGTCCCCGGTTGTCGAGTCGAAAAGGATGTTTTCACCATGCCTGTTGCCAAGCCCCACGATGTGCCCAACCATCGACCACACTGCCGTGGTATGTGCATATGCCACTCTGGCACGAAACCATGCAGCTGGTTCAGAGAATGTTGTCAGGAACCATTTGTGGAAAACTGGGGGAAACATTGGAAGGATTCTAGTCTTCAGCATCACATCGTCAGGCATTTTCCCATGGCATGTATCATATATCTTCTTGATTTGTGAATTTGTTTTCGCCCTATCAAACTTCCCAAGAGTTATGTAGATGTCCTGAAGAATATGCCGAAGAACACGAGTATTGGGCACCCATTCTACCATTCCACAATCTTCGGTAAGTGGTACCACTGCAAAGGTTCTGATATAGAGCTTTCTCCTGCGGCTCTCAGGGACCTTGGAGAGGAGACGGTTGATCATTGCATTGAACTCCATCATGCGTGAGTCTTTCCTAAGATCATCCTTAGGTTTGCAAAGAAATGGACGTTCAACTCCATCACTTCCGAGGAAAACAACCTGAAGTTCAAAATGATCAGCTGGTGAGTTGCTACCAGCCTAGTGGAGTATAGCTATAGGACTATAGCTAACCCTGATACTAACAAACTTGTACAAGTGTCGAACAGCCTTTTAACTTCAATATCAAATTCAACAATGACTTGTACAAATATTCACCATCTAACAAAATTTAGAATGGCTTTTGATGTGAAATTTAGTTAGCCTAGACAGTTGCTCTTCATACTAATGCAGTAATCAAGCAAGGCAATACTCAACGTACCTTCTTTGGTTTCTGAAGGGAGTTAAGAATTTCTGCTTCATCAGCTATTCCAGCTATAGTGGGATGTTGAGAGACTGAGAAGGGGTGAAAACCAGATTGATCCGACATATTTGAATCATATGATGGCAGAGTCACAGTTAAAGCTTGCTGGACAGGTAAGATAATTCCTAGTGGCATCATTCTTTTCAAGGCACTGAACTCAGTTGAGATGTTTATTGTTTTCGCCCGTGGTTGCCCTGGATGAGAGCAGAGCCTAATAAGATGGCCTATAAGATTAGTAAATTGACTGAAGAGTGCATTACTCCCACGCCGACATCCTTTCTTTGCTGACTGCAATATTTCTGCAGCAGCGTCTCGTCTTGCCAGAACAGTGGAATTAGATACTGCAGCCATCATCCAAAGAGCTTGTTGAGGGTATTCTCGTAAAATAGATGTGATGATGCATTTGACCATTCTAACAACATCAGCATTTTGGTGACAGATGCGGGAGATCAACTGAGACAGCACAGTAAGCCACTGATATGTTGGTAGATCCTTCAAACACCCACGTATGAGGCCTAAAACCTGCAATGGGCTGATTAAGTTTCTTACGCAGAATGAAAAAAAAATGAATATGAAAAGGATGTGCAATCAACTTACATTTGCATTAATCTCTTTCATACGTTGATTGGAGGAAGATTCATTTCGGACATATATGCTTCCAAATTCAAACCAAAGAGTAAGCATTCGAGGCAGTGCTTGAAAAAGATTCTTATGTCCTTTGTGAAGTGCTTTTCCATAACATAGTAGCACTCCTGGAAGAAATTCACACCAAGGCTTCTCTTTTTCTTCAATTGCCCTGCTTGCAGAGCTAGAAGGGACTGGTCCAACTTTACAAGCAAACTTATCTTCTTGCCTTTTCCTAGCATCAACAAGCAAATCATCAAAAAACTTTGCCATGCAGAAAAAACCTTTTTCCCACTTGGGCCGCAATTCTGTTACTCTAGAATAGAGAGATTTGATATCCGCACTCTGTTTTTGCCCTGTATTGTGAATCCATCTAGTATAGAGAAGCAGGGTTTTAGACACATCTGGATCCTCTTTCGATGCTTGTGTTGCAGAGATAGGTGCATTTGGCAAAGCAAGAGAGAGGCTACAAAGAGATGAAACGACGGCATTTCCCAAAACTTCCGCTGGCATGTTGATAAGCGTTTGCTGAAGTTCAGCTATAGCGCTATCAAACTTCCGTATATTCCAGAGATACTTTGCCTTCTCCATGTGAGCATTGGGGGCACCTGAGGCATCTGCTTCTAGTATTGCAAGGTGGGCTGTCTCATTGTGACCAGCCAAACGGCAGAGCTTAGCATACTGAAGCCAGCAGTTCCCAACCTGAACATTCATATGACTCTGACTAAAAACCACCCTTCGCAGAGCAAGTAAAGGTTCCCTTGTCCACAGTGATGGCTGTGTGCATCTCAGACGGTTCTCCCAATCCTTTGTTAACTTCAGAAAGTTTGGATCGTTTGCGCGAAATGACTTATCAATAAACGACTCATCTCCCAATAGGGAATTGAAGTCTTCCAACTCACGCAACATATGGAGCTTGACAACATAAGGATATGCACGCATATATGAGTCCATGCCTGCCGCAGCCAGAGGTACAAGCAATGCTTGCTTGGACTGGGCAATTTTTTCAGCAACCAGAAACTGATCTTTGATCATCATGGCCTTGAATATCTTAGCAAGATCCATGTCAAAAGAAGCATTGTTCTCAGAACTGCTGAACACCAGACCCTTGTCTGTCCCAGTTAGATATGAATCCATGAGATCCCATCTCCCTAATCGCCATGCTGCTTGCACTCCATGCATGCACCAAGTTTTCTTATACTGGGGTATACTGCAAACCAAACCGTCCACATGGGCGATCATGCCTTGAAGGTGGCACATGTTTAGCAAACAATTAAGAACATCGGATTGTCTATGAACAGAGGTAGGTTCCATTTGCAAGGCCTGTTCGCATAAGGTTAGGACTTCAGCCCAGTTTCCAGCTTTCTCATTAATGATAAGCTGATCCTGTAGGCTCGATGACTTCCTCAGATTCGCTAAACCTAGGAGGCCATCAGGCTCATCCAGTCCTCCATATATTTCCATAAGAAAAGATATGTCATTGTCTGAAAAGGTGCCACTACACTCCGCAGCTGGATTGGAGGAACCAGAATTCTCCCGGACATGGGATTCAAAGTACATTAGAGCACGAGCATGAGCTTGACATCTAAGAGAGGCCCTTGCTAGAGTGACTTTAGGTATAGCAACCAGCAACTCAGCAACATTGCTACACTGCACCAGCATTTGATCCTGTTCATGGTCAGAATATGTTCCATCTTTCAGTTTACCTCCATGCTTTCCAGCCATGGCATAACTAGACTGGGATAAAGCAATTTCCTGTTTGAGGTCATCAACCCATTGCCCAAGGTTATCAAGTAAAGTGAAGATGGCTTGAATACAGACCTCACTCTGCCCCACTGCAATTTCATGAACAGCAGCCCCACTATTTTCAGAAGCTGCAGCATTGAGAACACACATAATTTCCTCAGTAATGCTCTGACGAGCCTCTGGAGTACCATAACAGACAACATTTAAGACCAAGTATGGTAAGAGATAGATTGCAGTTGGCATGTCATGCCGAAGAATTCCACGGCATGCACTAAAAATACTAGAACGGGATCCAGTTGCGTGTGATGACAACTTTCTAATCCAGTAGTATATCCACCTTCTAAAAGACATTGTTGGGCGGAATATTGGGCCGGCTAAAGCAGAATCAGTTGTGTTAGGAAGATGAAACCTCGATGTTAAGCATGGGGCAATAATTTCCTTGACATAGTTTGAGAAACGGTCCCACAACTTCTGGCCCCTGTAGCTCATCTCACAACAATTTGATTCTTCACTAGATGAAGACTGGCAACCTGCCAATTTTAGTAGCTCCTGGATAGCCAAGGCAGCAGAATCTTGCACTGTAGTGTCAGCAGCAGCTCTGAATGCCCTTGCAAGATGCTTGTGGATCAACTCAAATATCAGATCATCATCTGAACATTCTATCTTAAAGCGCTCACAAGAACTTACCTTTAACTTAGCAGGATCAACAGCACCAAGTGCGCCAAGACAGTCTGCACAAACTAGTTTGAGTCTCTGGCCAACAACAGTCCTTGATTGCTCTGCACATCCTTTAAGTAAAGCCATAACTAAAGAGCTTATTACATCCAAATCAGCAATATCTTCACCAATGATAAGAGCAGTCATATCCTCCCTTCTGGCATTGAATAATTTACTCAGCTCACAAGCTACCATGTACCTCACATTTAAGCTTTCATGATTAAGACCATTGACAGCATCCTTCAGATGATCTTTCAGTGTCATTAGCCCTCTAGCTTCCTGTATTACCTTGTTTACTTCTGATAAAGACGGTATGCTAGGCAACAGTGGTAGTTCACGTATATGTTGCTTTAGCAAGCTATTGTTTTTCACAACAAGCTCTTCTAGGATTTCAACAATTTTACCTAGGTTCGCGGAAGGACATCCTCTGCACCTTTCCAGAGATGGAATGAAAGCAGCTACAACTTGGGACAGAACATATTTGATACTACTTGGTGATACTTCAGCCAATTGCTTTATGAAAAAATGTAAGACATCAAGACCACCCATCTGGAGACCTTCCTTATCAATGGCGAAACTCAACAGGACCATAATCTTTGGCGTATGTGTACTCAAATAAGGGCCCATCATCTCAATCAATTTCCTTATTCGCTGGAGAGCTTGTTTTTGAAGCTTCATATCATCAGAGTGAAGCATCTTCTTGTCAATGCTATTGAGAAGGCGAACAAAATCATTCCTCAAAAACTCAGGAAGAGTTTCACTGCCTGTCAGAATTCTAGCAATATTCTGAATTGTTGGTGAGATTTTTGCTGTCCTGAAAATTAATATATTATTAGAAAATTGTTCATATATATCTAACGTTTACAATGAACTGCACATCTAATGGAAAGGATATAACCTTATATCATTCTCAATCTGATCAGATTCCCCAGGAAAACATACAATTTCGTCAAGCAGTGTAGGCAAAGCAGCTGCAAATATCTCTTTGCTATCAGTTCCCGTCTCATTCTTATAAAATTGCAGAACAGATGGTAAATGCTGCCCATCTTCATAAAAAAGAGCAAAGCAGAGAACTTTAGGCAACATATTTACAATCAGTTGTACCAACTCAGTGTTTAGATGGCTTGCCAGTTCACGCAGAGTAAAAATAGCATGGTTATTGTTTGGGTGCGATACAATGAGCTTTGGTATAACTGATGGAACCATTCTCTTAATCAGCTCTACAGTCTTAATACCTACAACGTCCTCAGCGAATTCCTTAATTATTACTGGATGAGTCACAAGTCTAGATGACAGATAGTCATATAAATTATCTCTAGCATGTGAGTACTTCAAGAGGAAGAGATCCAGTCCTCCTTTAAAACAGTATGCACAGCATCTGTGAATTAATCTCAATGCAGTCATCCTTATGATTGAATTATGATTATCAAGCTGGCCAATAAGGAACACAAATGAGCAGAAGAAAACTTCTCCATGAATATCACTAACTTTCACAATAGTACCAATTGATTCCAGAAGTGTCAAAAGAATCTGAGAATCTTCAGCTCTGGTGAAAGCACATTTTATCTTGTCCATGAACTGAAGTTCTTTAGACCCTCCATTCATTCCCAGTCCACCAGAAAACAAAATATCCATAACACTGTTTTCCAAGAAGCAGTAGACTACACCAGAAAATGCTTCCCTGACATCTTTCATTTCATGACACAGAAGAAATTCAAAACACTGATTCCACCGAGTTCTCATTTCAAGTAGAAGATGCCTGCTAGAATGCCTCAATAACCGTGGCAAAGCTTCAACCAAAGAAACTATAGATTCCTCAGAAGTCCCTGTGTAGAGAAATTTGAAAAAGAGAGTGTGGGCCTTGGAGATGTTAATATTGAAGTCCACATTCTCAACTTGTAATGGTGCAATGTCCACTACAGAAACTTGCTCTTCATTGTGGACAGTTTTATTCATGATATCACATTGAGGGCAACAGAAACCTCTCAAGAGAAGATCTAATGTTGACACAGGTTGTTCATAGTGCTTGTCCAAGAATAGCTTGCAATGGTCCCCCACATTGTCAGTGTGATCAGTGGTTCCATTTAAGCAAGATAGAAAACCAAGTGAAAAGGCAATACTTTTCCCCACGTTCTCGAGTCCTAAAGCATCCACTGACCTGTAGCAAGCAAACAAAGGACAGCATAGTAAGATATCAACCTAAAATCATGGAACTACATGTATTTAAGAACAAAATTTGAAGGATAGAATCACATGTACTGGATAACAAACAAAATAACTTATTAAAAAACTTTAACTGGAAAAGTACGTCTCATCTACAATAATCATGAAAGGGGAAGCAAGTCCACTCACTCAAGTTTCTTAAACATTGCTCCAAGCATCCTAGGACCAGAATATAACACAATTATGGGTAGTGATATGATTGCCTCATTTTTTATCTCAGCAGTTCCATTACGGATAGCCAAATCAAGGAATTCAAGATCACATCCAGAAGTCAGTCTATTGCCAATCTTAGCAAAGACTTGCAACAAAAGATATTCTATCTTGTAGTTTGAACTAGTTTCAGTGACAGCATGACCAACATCCCACATCAGTTTCAACATGCTGATGAGGTCAGCATATGTTGGATGAACAAAATGTGTACCATCGCCAATCAACTGAGAGTCATCTTCAAGAAGTTTAGTGTGTCCAGGAAGATTGACTGCACCAACATTAAGACAAAAAGGGTTAGCTACTAAAGTTGAAATTAGAGAAGCACAACTTGATTACCATATACTCAGGAAGGTCAAGGATAACAGATCCCTTACGTATACCATTTTTTACAAGCCTAATTGTCCTAATGTTGCAGTCTTGAAGATGCTTTGTTCAAGGGATGATGCTACAAAATTGCAAGGGTGTATAATCTGGACCACCACAAACAGCTCCCTGTGCATGCTAAGTAAGCTAGCTTATCTGGGCATTCGGATTTGGGAATGGGGGTGATTTGTGGTTACTTTTCAGAGCAGTACAGTACTTATTAATAAACGCTGCTGTGGAAAATGAGCACAGGCAAATCATTCTGTTCAGTTTGGCAAAACAGATCGAGTTTGACACATTATTTCTTCCATGGTCCTTAGTTTCACATTCCACGCATTTGTTCTGCATTTTTAAACACAACTGTATCTCTGTCCACAAGATTACATCTTGATTTTGTAAAGAAAAAGTAGCCAAAGAATTTAAAAACGAAAAGTGGTCATGCCAAATCTTTGACAATGCCAAGCAGATCCTTATAGGAGTAGACTAAGCTACACACAAGGTTTTATAAACTAGGAAGTATTACCAAACGTGAAAGGGAAATTAAAGCACTCCCTCCATTCCAATTTATAGGTCATTTTGGTATTTCTAGATACACATTTTTTATTATGTATCTAGACATATCGTATTCTTCCAAGACAAATGAACCTGATGTCTCAAAGACAGTGTTGGAGTATGTGTATTAGGCCCATGTATGGTTACCTATATAGCTACCCTTCTAGGGTTAGCCCAAATCAATAGAATCACAATTTCTAGCATGGTATCAGCAGCCTAGGTTAGCCTCCTCTCTTTCCCCTCCACCCAGCCGCCGCCCCTGGTGGCCGCCGCCGGCCAGCCAGCGCCATGGCTGGCCGTCCCCCTCCTCCTCCTTCCCTCTACAGCCACTCCCCCCCCTCTCCTCTTCTTCCACCTGGGCTCAAGTGCTGGCCACCGCCCCATCCCCTACTTCTGGTGCTCTGCCAGCTGCCGCATCCCATGGCGCCTTGCTGGCCGACGGAGCATCCCGCCCGGCCATCCCAGGGGCGGGCGCCCCTCCTTCTAGTGCTGCCCGTCCTCCTGGCGCGCCCTCCCTTGGGGCTGCCCAACTCCCTGCCGGTGCTGCGCCCCTCCCGCCCGGTGCGGCCTTTGCTGCCGGCGGCTCCCTCCCAGCCGGTCCGGGTGCAGGGGCCCCAACCGCTGGTGATCCTCCAGCAGGTCCAGGCGCGCACGGGGATGGGGTGGCCGTCCTCCCCCTGCCCCAGGACACGACGATTGGTGTCCGGCCCACGCTGCCTGCTGTTCACCCGCCGCCCTCGGCTACTGCTATTGCGCCTGCTGCAGCTCTGGGTGGGGTGGTCGGGCTTCCCTCTGCTGGCACGCCGGACTCCGTCCTCGCTGCTGCTCTAGTGGCGGTGCGGGCTGCCGCGGCGGAGGGGCAGGTGTTGGAGTATATGTTTAGGCCCATGAGGCTAAGGCCCATGTGGCCCATGTATGGAAACTATATAGCTACCCTTCTAGGGTTAGCCAAGGAATGGAAAATCATTTCCTCTAACATGGTATCAGCAGCCTAGGGTTAGGTCTTCTCCTTTCCCCTGCCTCCCAGCCGCCGCCCCTTCCCTGGTGGCGCCGCCGCCGGCCCAGCCACCATGGCCGGCGGTCCTCCCCCTCCCCCTTCCCTCTATTCCTATTTCCCCTCTCATTCCTCTCCATCCTGGGCCCAGGTTCTGGCCGGCGCCTCCGCTGCCTCCTCTCCAGGCGCCGCTACCACCTCCCAGCCGCCAAGGACAGGCGCCCCTCCTCTGGCCGCTACCCACCCCCTACCCGCCGGCCACCCTCTCCCCGCCGGCCATCCCCTGGTCGCCGGCCACCCTCTACCCGCCGGCCTTCCTCTGGCCGCCGGCCACCCCACAGCCGGCACCGAAGCCGCCCGCCCTCCTCTCCTGGCCGATCCGGCACTCCAGCGCCGCCCCCTTCCTCTTCCCCTGATGCGGCTCCTGCTGCTGCTCACGGCACCGCAGCTGCCCGTGCCCTGGCCACCTCTTCCGATCTGGGCACAGTGGGGGACGGCACCGAGGACGTCGCGCCTGCGGGGGTGGTCCAGCCAGGGGTTGTCCAGCCGCTCCTCGACCCTGGAGACCCCGCTGGTGACGGTGCCGGTGCCACTGCTCCTGCTGTTGACCTTCTCGGTCTCGGTGGTCCTCATCTTCTGCGCGCCCCGGGGCCGGACTCCACTCTCGCCGCCGCCCTCGTGGCTGCCCGTGCTGCTGCCGCGGAAGGCCAGGCTCGTGTGCGCGCGGCGGCTCTCGTGTGGGAGCGCGAGCGCGACGCGGCTGACGCTCTGGCTCGCCAGATCGCCGAGGCGGAGCAGCTCCTCAGTCCCCCCGCCTCCCGGGACGTCGGTGCCACCTCCTCTGCCTCGCCCGGGCGTCCCATCTCACACACCACCGTCCTCTGGCATGACCCGGCTGACCCGCTCGTGGCCCAACTCCACTACCAGGCCGGGGGGTCCAGAACATTCGACTTCTCGTCCCGGTCGTCCTCGAGCCGGAGTCGCCCTCCTACGCCCGCTGGCGGGATCTGGTGGTTCTCACACTTCGCCGCTACGCCCTCGACGACCACGTCCTCGTCGACGCCTCGGTCGCCGTCCAGACGCCGTCGTGGCTCCGTCTCGACAGCATCGTCCTCTCTTGGATCTTGGGGACGATCTCTCTGGACCTCCACGACCTCGTCCGCACCTCCCCTGACGCGCGTCGGGCGTGCCTTGCCCTTGAGGGCCAGTTCCTGGGCAACGCCGAGGCCCGGGCTCTGCGTCTCGACGCGAGTTTCCGCACCTTCGTCCAGGGCGACCTCTCCGTCGGCGAGTTCTGTCGTCGGATGAAGAGCATGGCGGACTCTCTTGGCGACCTCGGCTGGCCCGTGGAGGATCGTATCTTGGTCCTCAACGTCCTTCGCGGGCTCAGCGACCGGTATGCCCACCTCCGGACGTGGATCACCCGTCAGCGGCCCTTCCCCACCTTCCTGGAGGTCCGTCACGATCTCGTCATGGAGGAGCTCACACAGGGCATCCAGCCGGGGTCTGCTGCTTCTCCGGGGTCCTCGACGGCTCTGGCCGCTACTCCACCGCGTCCTCCTACTCCACCACGGACGTCCGCTCCGCCACCGTCGTCTCTTCTGGGCCCTCCTCCCTCCGGACCGAGCGGAGGTGGGGGGGGGTCGTGGCTCTCGTCGTCGACGTGGAGGGGGCCGCGGGGGTGGCCGGGGCGGCCACCCACAGGCTCTGGCACCGGCCGGACCACACGGGGGGGCACCATGGCCTTCGTTCCAGAACCCGTGGTCCGGTCGCATCTCCATGTGGCCCTACCACGCCCCCGGAGCCGACACTCGCCCACCAGTGGCCATGCTGACCGGAGCTCCTCCCGCTGGTCCTCCACCCGGCGCCATCCCTGCTACGCCGTGGGTTCCACCCTTCGGGACTACACCGGGGGTCACCGGCTGGGATCAGGCGGCCCTGGCTCGCTCGTTCAGCACCATGGGCTTGACACCTCCGGTCGGACCTGAGTGGATCGCTGATTCGGGGGCCACCTACCACACTACTCCTGACCTCGGTATACTTTCGTCGATTCACTCTCCCTCTCCCTCTCTTCCTTCGTCCATTATGGTTGCAAATGGTTCTTGTATTCCAGTCTCATCTGTGGGTACCGCCGGTGCTCATGGCTCCTTTCGTCTTCCTGATGTTCTTGTTGCTCCTTCTATGGTTCATAATCTTCTTTCTATTCGACGTTTTACAGCTGACAATTCTTGTTCTGTGGAATTTGACTCTTCTGGTCTTACTGTAAAGGATTTGGCTTCCCGGCGTCCTCTGCTCCGATGTGACAGCACCGGGCCTCTTTACACCTTTCGCTTCCCGGCGGCTCCTTCGTCTTCTTCGCCGCCCGTTTTGTCAGCTGCCTTCGTCGCTTCTACTTCCTCTACTACCTGGCACCGGCGCCTCGGCCATCCTGGACGTGATGCCCTGATACAGCTCAGTCGTAGCTCCGGTCTTCCATGTACTCGAGCTCATGATGAGCAACTGTGTCATGCGTGCCAATTGGGCCGACATGTTCGTCTTCCTTTTTCTAGTTCTACTTCCCATGCGGCCCGTATTTTTGATCTTGTACATTGCGACCTATGGACATCTCCTATTCTGAGTATTTCTGGTTATAAGTACTATCTTGTGGTTGTTGATGATTTTTCGCACTATTCGTGGACCTTTCCTCTCCGTGCGAAGTCTGATACGTTTACCACGCTCCTCCACTTCTTTACTTGGGTGTCCACACAGTTCGGCCTCACCATCAAGGCCGTCCAGTGTGACAATGGTCGCGAGTTTGATAACTCCACCTCCCGCGATTTCTTCCTCTCACGGTGTTCAGCTCCGCATGTCTTGTCCATACACCTCTTCGCAGAATGGCAAGGCTGAGCGGATGATTCGCACCACCAACGACACCGTGTGTACCCTTCTGTTTCAGGCCTCTCTTCCCGCTCGTTTCTGGGCCGAGGGCCTGCACACCTCCACCTACCTTCTTAACCGCCTTCCTTCTGCGGCCTGCCCTGCTCCCACTCCTCACCACGCCCTCTTCGGTACCCCACCTCGGTACGATCACCTCCGCGTGTTTGGGTGTGCGTGTTACCCCAACACCGCTGCCACTTCTTCCCACAAGCTGGACCCTCGCTCCACGCTGTGTCTTCCTCGGGTACTCCCCGGATCACAAGGGGTACCGGTGCTTTGACCTTACCTCCCGACGGGTTCTCATCTCTCGCCATGTGGTGTTCGATGAGTCCGTTTTTCCCTTTTCCAGCACTTCCACCCCTCCGGTACCTGACCCACCCTCTCTGTTTCCCACTGACCCGGTGGTCCAGCCACCTCTTTCGTGGTCTCCTGCAGGTACCGCTTCGCCGCGCGCCGGGCCGGCCCCCTGTCCCGGCTCCCCAGCGGATCCGGGCCCGTCGTCCTCGGGCGCGGCCCCGTCCTCTCCGGTTGGTGCAACCCCGGGGCCTTCGTCCCCCGCTTCTGCCCCGGGGGGGTCGTGTCGGTCGCCGACGCCGGATCCCGTCCCGGCACCTGCCCCGGCTCCTCCGTCGAGGTTCGCCGCGCCGCTACGGGTGTACCAGCGCAGGCCGCGACCGCCGCCGCTCGCGCTCCCTTCTCCACCGGGGACACCGACACCACCGCCACAGTCCCCACCGGCTCGTGGTGCCCCGACGGTCTACCACCCGCCGCTGCTTCACCGACACCCGCGGCATGTTCACCCGATGGTGACACGACACGCGGCTGGCACACTGCCGCCTCGTGCCCTCGAGGCTTCGACCGGCGACGCGGTGGTCTCTCCGGTACCCTCTTCCGTCCGCGACGCCCTGTTGGACCCTCACTGGCGCCGCGCGATGGAAGAGGAGTACGCCGCGCTACTCGCCAACCAGACGTGGGAGTTGGTGCCCCGGCCGCCAGGCTCCAACGTCGTCACCGGCAAGTGGATTTGGACCCACAAGCGCCGGGCCGACGGCTCTCTCGAGCGCTACAAGGCTCGATGGGTCCTCCGGGGTTTCACTCAGCGTCCTGGCGTCGACTACGATGAGACCTTCAGCCCGGTGGTCAAGCCGGCGACCATCCGTACCGTGCTATCACTGGCACTTGCTCGGTCTTGGCCCGTCCACCAGCTGGACGTCAAGAACGCCTTCCTCCACGGTCTTCTTACCGAGACCGTGCACTGCAGTCAGCCGGTGGGGTTCGTCGACACCACCCGTCCTGACATGGTCTGCCGGCTCAACAGGTCCCTCTACGGCCTCAAGCAGGCACCTCGGGCGTGGAACCACCGGTTCGCCGCTTTCTTGCTGACCCTGGGGTTCATGGAGGCCAAGTCTGATACGTCCCTGTCCGTCTACCACCATGGAGCCGACACTGCATACTTGCTGCTCTATGTTGATGACATTGTCCTCACCGCCTCCAGCGAGCCACTTCTCCGCCGGATCATCACCGCTCTCCAGCAGGAGTTCGCGATGAAGGATCTGGGTGAGCTCCACCACTTCCTCGGTGTCACTGTTGAGCATCGTCCTACCGGGCTCCTCCTTCACCAGCGACAGTACACTCGGGACATCCTGGAGCGGGCTGGGATGACTGACTGCAACCCCTGCTCCACTCCGGTCGACACTCAGGGGAAGCTGTCTGAGGCTGAGGGACCACTGGTGGCCGATCCCACTGCGTACAGGAGTCTCGCCGGGGCCCTTCAGTACCTCACCTTCACCCGGCCGGACATCACCTATGCAGTTCAGCAGGTCTGCCTCCATATGCATGACCCCCGGGAGCCTCACCTCACGGCTCTCAAGCGCCTCCTCCGCTACCTCCGGGGCACGCTCGACTACGGCCTCCTTCTCCACCGACCTCGTCGTTTACACCGACGCTGACTGGGCCGGGTGCCCGGATACTCGCCGCTCCACCTCCGGCTACGCCGTCTTCCTGGGCGGCAACCTGGTGTCTTGGTCGTCCAAGCGCCAGCCGGTGGTCTCCCGGTCCAGCGCCGAGGCGGAGTACCGCGCCGTTGCTAACGGCGTGGCGGAGGCCGCCTAGCTTAGACAGCTGCTTGCTGAGTTGCACACTCCGCCCTCCCGGAGCACACTGATCTACTGCGACGACGTCAGTGCGGTCTACCTCTCCACCAACCCCATCCAGCACCAGCGGACGAAGCATGTGGAGATCGACCTCCACTTTGTCCGTGATCGGGTGGCCATGGGCGAGGTGCGGGTCCTTCATGTTCCGACGACCTCCCAGTTCGCGGACATCTTCACCAAAGACCTCCCGTCCTCGACCTTCGCCGAGTTTTGCTCCAGCCTCAACATCACCGGTGACTAGTTGCGTCTGTGGGGGGTTGTGTGTGTTCTTTCTTGTTCAGCCTCGAACTCCGCTGCGACGGTAGTTCAGACTGCGGGGGGTGTTGGAGTATATGTTTAGGCCCATGAGGCTAAGGCCCATGTGGTCCATGTATGGAAACTATATAGCTACCCTTCTAGGGTTAGCCAAGGAATGGAAAATCATTTCCTCTAACAGCAGGCTCGTGTCCGCGCGGCCGCCCTCGTCTGGGAACGTGAGCGCGACGCGGCTGACGCCCTGGCCCGCCAGATCGCCGAGGCGGAGCAGCTCCTTGCCTCTCCCGCCTCGCCGGGTGCTGGAGCCTCCTCCGCCTCGCCGGGCCGCCGTCTCTCCCACACCGCCGTCCTCTGCCACGATCCGGCTGACCCGCTCGTGACTCAGCTTCACTACCAGGCCGGGGAGGGTCCAGAACATTCGCCTCCTCGTGCCGGTCGTCCTCGAGCCGGAGTCGCCCTCCTACGCCCGCTGGCGGGATCTGGTGCTTCTCACTCTCCGCCGCTACGCCCTTGACGACCACGTCCTTGTCGACACCTCGGTCGCCGCCCAGACATTGTCGTGGCTCCGTCTCGACAGCATCGTCCTCTCCTGGATCCTGGGGACGATCTCTCTGGACCTCCACGACCTTGTCCGCACCTCCCCCGACGCGCGCCGGGCGTGGCTTGCCCTTGAGGGACAGTTCCTGGGCAACGCCGAGGCCCGGGCTCTGCGCCTCGACGCGAGCTTCCGCACCTTCGTCCAGGGTGACCTCTCCGTTGGCGAGTTCTGCCGTTGGATGAAGGGCATGGCCGACTCTCTGGGCAACCTCGGCTGGCCCGTGGAGGATCGCATCTTGGTCCTCAACGTCCTTCGCGGGCTCAGCGACCGCTACGCCCACCTCCAGACGTGGATTACCCGTCAGAGGCCCTTCCCCACCTTCCTGGAGGTCCGTGACGATCTCGTCATGGAGGAGCTCACGCAGGGCATCCAGCCGGGGTCCGCTACTTCTCCGGGGTCCTCGTCTTCCTCGATGGCTCTGGCTGCTACTCCGCCACGTCCACCTGCACCCCCACGGTCGTCCGCTCCGCCACCGCCGTCTCTCCTGGGCCCTCCTCCCTCCGGGCCGAGCGGGGGTGGGGGGTCGTGGCGGTCGTCGTCGCCGTGGAGGGGGCCGCGGGGGCGACCAGGGTGGTCACCCACAGGCTCCGGCACCGGGTGGACCGCACAGGGGGGCACCATGGCCTTCTTTCCAGAACCCGTGGTCCGGGCGCATCTCCATGTGGCCCTTCCACGCTCCCGGGACCGACTCACGTCCATCGGCGGCCATGCTCACCGGAGCTCCCTCTGGCGTTCCTCCTCCCGGCGCCTTCCCTGCTACGCCATGGACTCCACCCTTCGGGACTCTACCTGGGGTCGCCGGCTGGGACCAGGCGGCTCTGGCTCGCTCGTTCAGCACCATGGGCCTGACACTTCCGGTCGGACCCGAGTGGATCGCTGATTCGGGAGCCACCTACCACACCACTCCGAACCCCGGTATACTTTCGTCTCTCCACCCTCCCTCTTCCTCCCTTCCTTCGTCAATTATGGTCGCAAATGGCTCGTGTCTTCCTGTCACGTCTGTGGGTACCGCCGGTGCTCATGGCTCCTTCCGTCTTCCTGATGTTCTTGTTGCTCCTTCTATGGTTCACAATCTTCTTTCTATTCGTCGTTTTACAGCTGACAATTCCTGTTCTGTGGAATTTGACTCTTCTGGTCTTACTGTAAAGGATTTGGCTTCTCAACGTCCTCTGCTCCGATGTGACAGCTCCGGGCCCCTTTACACCCTTCGCCTCCCGACGGCTACTTCGTCTTCTCCGTCGTCCGTTTTGTCAGCTGCCTTCGCCACTTCTACTTCCTCTACTGCTTGGCACCGGCGCCTCGGCCATCCTGGACGTGATGCCCTGATGCAGCTCAGTCGTAGTTCCGGTCTTCCATGTACTCGGGCTCCTGATGAGCAACTGTGTCATGCGTGCCAATTGGGCCGACATGTTCGTCTTCCTTTTCATAGTTCTACTTCCCATGCGGCCCGCATTTTTGATCTTGTACATTGCGACCTATGGACATCACTTGTTATCAGTCTTTCTGGTTATAAGTACTATCTTGTGGTGGTTGATGATTTTTCGCATTATTCGTGGACTTTTCCCCTCCATGCGAAGTTAGATACTTTTCTCACGCTCCTTCACTTCTTTACTTGGGTGTCCACACAGTTCGGCCTCACCATCAAGGCCGTCCAGTGTAACAATGGTCGCGAGTTTGATAACTCCACCTCCCGAGCATTCTTTCTCTCACGGTGTTCAGTTGCGCATGTCTTGCCCATATACCTCTTCGCAGAATGGCAAGGCTGAGCGGATGATTCGCACCACCAACGACACCGTGCGCACCCTTCTGTTTCAGGCCTCTCTTCCTGCTTGCTTCTGGGCTGAGGGCTTGCACACCTCCACCTACCTCATCAACCGTCTTCCTTCCGCTGCCTGTCCCGCTCCCACACCACACCACGCCCTCTTCGGTACCCCTCCTCGGTACGATCACCTCCGCGTGTTTGGGTGTGCGTGTTACCGCAACACCGCTGCCACTTCTTCCTATAAGCTGGACCCCCGTTCCACTCTTTGTGTCTTCCTCGGGTACTCCCCGGATCACAAGGGGTACCGGTGCTTTGACCTTACCTCCCGACGGGTCCTCATCTCTCGCCATGTGGTGTTCGATGAGTCCGTCTTTCCCTTCTCCAGCACCACCACCCCTCCGGTTCCTGACCCACCCACCCTTTTTTCCGCTGACACGGTGGTCCAGCCACCTTTTCCGTGGTCTCCTGCAGGTACCGCTTCGCCGCGCTCCTTGCCGGCCTCCTGTCCCGGATTCCCGGTGGGTCCGGGCCCGTCGTCCTCTGGCGCGGCCCTACCCTCTCCGGTTGGCGCAGACCCGGGGCCTTCGTCCCCCGCTTCTGCCCCGGGGGGGCCGTGTCGGTCGCCGTCGCCGGATCCTGCCCCGGAACCTGCCCCGGCTCCTCCGTCGAGGTTCGTCGCGCCGGTACGGGTGTACCAGCGCAGACCGCGGCCACCGCCACTCGTGGTCCCTTCTCCGCCAGGGACGCCGACACCACCGTCGCAGTCCCCGCCGGCTCGAGGGGCACCACCGGTCTACCACCCGCCGCTTCTTCACCGGCACCCGCGGCATGTTCACCCGATGGTGACACGGCACGCGGCTGGCACACTGCCGCCTCGTGTCCTTGCTGCTTCGACCGGCGACGCGGTGGTCTCCCCGGTACCCTCCTCCGTCCGCGACGCCCTGTTGGATCCTCACTGGCGCCGCGCGATGGAAGAGGAGTACGCCGCGCTTCTCGCCAACCAGACGTGGGAGTTGGTGCCCCGGCCGCCGGGCTCCAACGTCATCACCGGCAAGTGGATCTAGACCCACAAGCGTCGGGCTGATGGCTCTCTCGAGCGCTACAAGGCTCGATGGGTTCTTCGGGGCTTCACTCAGCGTCCGGGAGTCGACTATGATGAGACTTTCAGCCCGGTGGTCAAGCCGGCCACCGTCCATACTGTGCTCTCGCTGGCGCTTGCTCGGTCATGGCCCGTCCATCAGCTGGACGTCAAGAATGCCTTTCTACACGGCCTTCTCACCTAGACAGTGTACTGCAGTCAGCCGGCGGGGTTCGTCGACTCCTCCCGTCCTGACATGGTCTGCCGGCTCAACAGGTCTCTCTACGGCCTCAAGCAGGCACCCCGGGCGTGGAACCACCGGTTTGCTGCTTTCTTGCTGACTCTGGGGTTCATGGAGGCCAAGTCTGATACATCACTGTTCGTCTACCACCATGGGGCTGACACTGCGTACTTGCTGCTCTATGTTGATGATATTGTCCTCACAGCCTCCAGTGAGCTACTTCTCTGCCGGATCATTGCCGCTCTTCAGCAGGAGTTTGCTATGAAGGATCTGGGTGTGCTCCACCACTTCCTCGGGGTCACTGTTGAGCACCGTCCTGCCGGATTACTTCTTCACCAGCGGCAGTATACTCGGGATATCCTGGAGCGGGCTGGGATGACTGACTGCAACCCCTGCTCCACTCCGGTCGATACTCAGGGCAAGTTGTCCGAGGCTGAAGGCCCCCAGTGTCCGACCCCACTGCATATAGGAGTCTCGCCGGTGTCCTTCAGTACCTCACCTTCACCCGGCCGGACATCACCTATGCAGTTCAGCAGGTCTGCCTTCACATGCATGATCCCCGGGAGCCTCACCTCATGGCTCTCAAGCGTCTCCTCCGCTACCTCCGGGGCACGCTCGACTACGGCCTTCTCCTCCACCGGGCCTCCTCCGCCGACCTCGTCGTCTACACTGACGCTGACTGGGCGGGGTGCCCAGACACTCGCCGCTCCACCTCCGGCTACGCCGTCTTCTTGGGCAGCAACCTGGTGTCCTGGTCGTCCAAGCGCCAGTCGGTGGTCTCCCGGTCCAGTGCCGAGGCGGAGTACCGCGCTGTCGCTAACGGCGTGGCTGAGGCCTCCTGGCTCCGGCAGCTTCTCGCTGAGCTGCACACTTCACCTTCCCGGAGCACACTGATCTACTGCGACAATGTCAGTGCGGTCTACCTCTCCACCAACCCCATCCAGCACCAGCGGACGAAGCATGTGGAGATCGACCTCCACTTTGTTCGTGATCGGGTGGCCATGGGCGAGGTGCGGGTCCTTCATGTTCCAACTACCTCCCAGTTCGCGGACATCTTCACCAAAGGCCTCTCGTCCTCGACTTTCGCCGAGTTTCGCTCCAGCCTCAACATTACCGGTAGCTAGTTGCGTCTGTGGGGGGTTGTGTGTGTTCTTTCTTGTTCAGCCTGGAACTCCGCTGCGCCGGTAGTTCAGACTGCGGGGGGTGTTGGAGTATGTGTATTAGGCCCATGAGGCTAAGGCCCATGTGGCCCATGTATGGTTACCTATATAGCTACCCTTCTAGGGTTAGCCCAAATCAATAGAATCACAATCTCTAGCAGACAGATCATAAGCAAATCACAGCACACAAGGCCAAACAAGACATGCACAAAATGCAAAGTGCTGCTAAATTAAAGACATGCAGAATTAGAAGGCTCACATTGGAGAAGCATTACAGTATGAAGAGCTTCAAAATACAGTGGCGCGTCAAATGAATGCAAGTTTCTCTGGGCTGTCTGCAAGATTAATAATTTTTATTAGGATGAAAAAAATACAAGCTAAATCAATAAACATGCAAGTTTCGGTGATTTTTGCCTACCTGTTTATGAATCCAAGAAATCCAGGAAAGGACTTGCTTAGAAACTCTGGTAAACAGACTTGTCTTCGGATAAACACATAATGAAATACACAGCAGACTAATCACTGCTATAGCAGCCTCAGGGTCTAATGGATAAGTCTCATGATTGTCTGGTGACAGGCAATTAATCAGTGAATTTAAAGACTGTAGAAAAGCATAGCCATAATCTTCTCTTTCAAATCCAGTGGCAGCAGAAAATCCTGATTCAGTCATCTTCTGACGTTTGGCAGAACTGCTTTCCTCATGCCGTGATATTCTTTTATGGCCAACTTTTGGCAAGTCAATTTTTTCAGATCTTGCCTGAGGACTGCTTTGACCGTTACCATCATCCAGAGTGAAAAAGGTCTGACCAAATTTGCTGATAACCGCTCGAATGCATTGAATCAGTTTGCTGCAAGGTTTTGGCAAGCAGAGCAAATTCAGAAGGATTTCTGGTTTCCATACTTGTACAGAGCAAAGTTCAACTATTCTCTTGTATGCAGTGTATAGTGCAACCTGAAAAGGAGTAGGGGTTAGCAGATGGAACTATGCATAGAACCTGGTAAGTCAAGTTGGTCCTTGAACCTGAAGTTCTGCACTTTTGCTGGTCTTTACTGCTTTTTCGAGAATATTAACAATATCAACAGCTGTAGATTCAACAATATAGTCAGGACATGAAGAATGCAGTGCACGAAGACACGCTCCCATTGAGAAGTCATAATCTGCATCTCTGCAGAAACCAAGATAAAGCAATTTGGTAACGTGTCAGATTTCTGGATTCCAATAAACAAGGGGGAACCATAACCTATGTTATAAGTTACTACTTCTATTTGATATATAAATCATTTTAGACCTTGGCAGAAGTCAGGAATTACAGTAGCAGTGTAGCAGAGAATGTTGCCAGTCAAGACCTCGTTCATTACAAGGACTGTTTTCCTCCCCTCCAAAGGGACCTAATTCTTAATTCTCTCCCCAAGAGGGATGCATGGGAAATGATGACACATTTATTGATTAGAAATTTAGAATAGCATCCAATTAGCATGGGCAGAATAGGAACAAAAGGAGAACTTTGAATGACAAATTTTAAGAAGAGCTGTAAAAGGTTAAAACTTCAGTTGGAACCGTATGGAGTATGGATTTTCACATGAGGTAGGATGAAGTGATATGTCTAGTTGCAATTTCATTTGGCCTCGAACCCGCAACAGTTATATGAATCATCTATCTGGATTTAATTTTAATATTGTCTTCGATGACCAAATAAACCACCCAATTACTGCCACCATTCAGATTTAGAGAGTGCTTTTATTTTCCTGTGGGCTTGTTCAAATTTAGAAGGTGTAACTAGTTTCCAAGGAATTAAAGTACAGTTATACGTTTGTTAGTGGTTCTCTGCTTTGGTTCACAGGCAATTTTATTTAAGCAAAGGCAGTAATTGATCCACGGTCATGCACATACGCATGAGGCTTCATTTACTGGCTGCGTAAGTAGTACATGGCAGGAAACAAAACTTCGGCAGAGTATGTATACTTAATGAATTAAGCAAGTGCAATATTGTTAGCTATCATGCTCCTTGGTATATGAGCCAAAAAATGTGGGCCCTGAAAAGAAAAAAAAAGGAGAGAGTATTTGCTAGGTATAGTCTAATTAGCAGCTGGTTAGCATATAGCATGCATGTAGGTTGGCAGCATATTCTTCACTTGAGTCAGTGCAAGGCTGGAGAAAATAATAGGAAATTTGGTTTGATACAAGCAACTTGGAACTTGGAAGGCAATGATGCACATGCAGCACAAAATAGAAAGGAAAATTATCTGAACATGCAGGTCCGTGCCTTCGTGGAGTCAAACAGCTGACGTGTTTGCATGCCTTTGTTGAAGAGAAAAATGTTGATCTCTTTTAATTTATCTAGCTTTCACATGCTTAAATTTTTCTCCTGGTTGGCCAATACAGCAAAACGATACCGATGGTGCAGTTGTGGGCTAGTTCTCATGCAGAAAATGGTTATAACTAGGGTGTCCTTTATGTGTAAGTGTGTTGCCTAGGGTAGTTGGGTTTGTCGTCTGGGCTGTCATGGTTAGGGTTTTTCGCCGGTTTTCCATCTAATAAACCGCGTGTCTGTATGGTTTTCAGGCCCAGTTTCCCTTATAAACCGGGTCAATTCCATTCTACTTAATTGAAAGGCAGAGCTCCTGCCATTGTGTTAAAAAAAATAGATTTGATTCAGATTCAAAAATGGAAAATAGTGAAACATCCAAGTTATATTCTTGTTCCCACCTTGAACTAAAGACATGATGGACAAAAATGAAAAAATGCATATCTGAGCAACTTTAAAGTGGTAGCTATCTGTTTCATTTATAATTTTATTTACAGAGAAGTTCCAAGCAGTAACATTCCAGTGACAGTAAAGAGAAATAGTATGTAAAACTATTACCAAAAACGCATGCAGAGCAGCTAAAGAAAACAGATGAAAATTACAATCCAGCATGATGATAACCCAATATTGTGTCCAAGATCCAACATATGTCTCCTCAATTGGGTGCAGTAATTTCAATAACTGGGAGCAATGAGTACGAACATAATTGTACCTGATATCGGAGAGTTCGCTAATTTGTTGGCTCAAAATGCATGTGATTGAACGAATGATGTTTTCTAGAGGAAGAATCTCAGGAGTCATTACTGTGGCAACAATACGTGCGAAATCAAAACAAACCTGTTGAAACAGATTGACTTTCAGATACTAAAGGATAACCAAAAGTTAAAGCTATTCATAAAGAGAGATACCAACCTTATGCAGAGAACCATCCCCATAGCAGAGGATAGAACAAGCAGCAGAAACAAATGGCATGTTAACAAGCCCATCAACATACAAGGTCCCATCTGTAAGACACTTGTTAACTAGTTTAATCAACGAAGTGGCAAATGGGCGCCATCTTGCATCGCCTGTCAGATCAACCAGCACGCCAGGTCCATTTTTAGGTCGGCAACTAGCAGGGAGCTCACTATAAGGCCCAGGTGTGTCTAATATATCCAAGAAGGATCCACTGAGGCATTTAACTAAACATCTTCCAGGAGGCACACCACTAGGACTTCTGTCATGCAATGATGCCACATATAGCACATCTGTTGGATTGGACAAGGTCAAGTTTCAGCCCTTTCTGCATGACTTAACTAATCATATCATATTCCTACATTGTCCGTAATTATAGAATATAAGACGAACAGAACAAAATGCATACCTTCTACCGCAACCATAGCATCTAGAAAGAATTGTCTGTAGGCTTCACGGTCACCTGTACGGAGAATGGAGAGAAGATTCCAAACTGCCTGGAATATAATCTCATGGCTCAACCTGCAATAGTGAAGAAAGAACATGCATGTAAACAATAGGTGGGACGTTTAGCAAGTGAAATATGCCCATGTGAAACTTAGATAGCACTACCTCATCAAATTACTTTTAAAAAGAAGACTGCAAGGATAACAGTTACACACACTTGTAGTTCACATTTATACTATTATTACTATACATGTGAAGTCGTCGTTAGCCTACTAGGCCATTTTCCCTTTGACCCACAAGAAGAAATCCAAAGGTTAATTTATGTCCAGTTGCAGGTAACTTGGTACTCCTACTCTGGTAAATTAAGACACATGTTGCCAGGCACACAATACCCTAATCACTAGTGGGTATCTGCACCTTTGGCCTCTTAGGCACAGAGATTATAAGCTAGCTCCATACCACGTCTGGATAGTAAATGGATTGGTACCCAATGGGCAATATGCAACACCACTGCACAACTGTATGAATGGGGATAAATCTGTGTACATTTTTTTTAGGAAAAAAGTGTACAACATACGAGGTCCCAATCAAACAGCACATTCATACCACAATAGCATCCGCAATCTATTCCCGGATAGAAGAAGCGATTGGACTAGGGTTTAACGGAGGCGAAAGGGAAGGGAAGGAAGGCAGTGCCTGAAATTGGGCTCGGCGAGGAACGTAATGATGCGGGCGATGACGCTGAGGACGTCGGCGGCGCGGCCGTTGTAGAAGACCCCAGGGAACTTGAGCGCCGTGAAGGCGACCAGCTTCAGGATCGCGCTGACTTCCCTGAGCTCCCTCCCGGCGGCTGCAACCTCGGGCCCACACGGCACCGGTCAGGCCAACCGCGGTCCGCGGGAGATGAACGTGGACGGAGGGGGCGAGAAGGGGGGGCGCACCTTTGGGGGAGGGGACGACGTAGTCGCGGAGGAGGTTGGGGAGCACCTCGCGGAGCTTGACCTCGAGGTGCGCGGAGACCGGCTCGGCGCCGTCGGGCGCAGTGGAGGTCGAGGTGGACGCGATGAGCGCGCGGAGCTCGTTGATGTAGGTCGCCATTGCGCCGCGATCGCCGCAGCCGCAGCCGCCGCCACCGGAGATGGGGCGGAAGCGGGAGGGGCGGAGGGCTCGGCGGCGGGCCCTCGATGGCCTTTCCCTCTTTCTTTTTCCCTCCTTAATTTCGAACGGGAGTGGAGGGGAAGGGTAGGAGGCAGGTTCCAGGTGCGTTCGTTACTGGAGATGGCAACGGGTACATGAAATCCAAGTACCCAACGGGTATTACCCGATAAAGAGGTGGGTATGAGATAAATTTTCTACCCATAGGTATGTTATTGGGTAAAATCCTATACCTATCGGGTATGGCGGGTACGGGTGCGGGTGTATACTACCCATACCCGCATACCCGCGGGTAAGACATACCCATAAAAATAACTAGTCAACCTCAGTTATTTTAGCGCATATAAGTCATGAATTTGACCCATTGAGACATCTACTGTATTTCTAGTAGATTGTCTTTGTTGTAATGATGCTAATAATGTTTGTTAGCATGTTTGTAACTTGTTGGAAGCTTAGAATGATTTATTTTTGCATGTGACTATTTGATATTTTTAGGTAATTTTTGGGTATGCTATCGGGTATGGATTACCCGTCGGGTGAGAATTACCCGGCGGGTACGGGTATGGAACTATTTTTTTACTCGCATGCAGTATGGGTAACCCAACGGATAAAATTTTACAGGTGCAAGTACGGATATGGGTGGATACTGCCCGTCAGGTACGTACTCGTTGCCATCGTGATTCGTTCCCCTCGCGGCCTCTCCGGCTCTCTCCCACTCACACAGGTTCGGCGGCATTCCCACGCGTGGGCTCAATTGGGCCGCAAAGTAGGCCCAATTCAAAATTCAGAGCGACTTGGGGTCCTTTTTTCCTAGCAAAGTGTGTATATCCTTCCTAAAAAAGGAAAATGTGTCCATGCGATAACGAAACCTGTAATGCGTATATGAATTAATTAGGCTCCATAATAGTTAGACACGATTTATTCACAACACGGATCATGAATCCAGGTCACGTACGAGATAGAGAGGGTGGGACATAACATGAAATCAGACTTTGTATCGATCATTTCTAGACATAAATTGTTCTGACTCGATCTCGAAAACATTGAATTGAAGGATTTGATTACCCAATATTCGTATGATTATGGGTCATAAGTCTAGATCACATACGATACACGTAGGGCGTGAGTGCAACTTGGGAAGTAAAAAAGTTGAACGGAAGAAACTCTCCACATTTTGGATAGCTAGGTGGAGGTGTACAACAAAAAATGGAATGAAATTTTGGCTCTTTCATACCTAATGCGGCTTGCTAACGCTCGGATGTCGGATGGATGGGCGTGCGGACGCCCGCGCCTGTAGTACTTTTCTCACGCTGTTTCATGCGCCCACGCAGGGCCCATGTCGCCCTAAACGTCACCAGCACCGAGAAGAGGGGGAGAGGCGACGGATGCCCAGCCGACGCCGGGAGGAGGAGGAGACACCGAGGCGAGGCAGCAGGAGGCGAGGAGGGAGATGCAACACCTGATCTACTTATGAAACATTTAGATACAACACTTGCAACATCCGTCTGAAGGCATATAAAACACTTGAAACATGTATCTGAAACACTTGCAAAAACACCTGAAACCATTGCAAAAGCATAAGCAACATCTAGATAAAACACTTGCAACATATGTGTGAAATATATGCAACATCAAAATAAACACACTTGCAATATACGTCTGGAAAACAGATGAAACATTGGGAACAAAAACTTACAACATATATGTACAACTATTGCAATAAATGCAATATCCCGATCTACTTCTGCAACGTCCATACGAAACACTTGTAATACCTATGAAACATCTGACGCACTTGAAATATAGGCTTGCAACATGCATTTTCAGCGTAGCATCTGCTTGCTGCTTGAACGAACATAGGTTCGTCGACACATAGCTCGATGTCGTGGAGTGCCGCGGGGGGAGGGGGGATGCCAACGGGCGGGCGATTGCGCGGCCCCGGCGAGCAGCTGTCCGGCCACCGACGAGCTAAGCTGCTGCGTGGATTCATGCCAGACTGCGACAAGAGGAGATGTTGCACAGGCCCCACCGTCATCGAACCATCCGCCGTCCACCGGATTCTTTGCCACGCTCTCCGATGGTTGCGCATCTTGAGCACGAGCGCGAGTCGAGTCCCTTCGCCTTTGCGTTGCAGGTAAAGTTTGCCACCAGTCTCGTCGACTCATGAGTGGCAGGGGAGAGGATAATGTTGTGTTTGCGAAACGAGAGCAAGGGGAGGATAAGGCTGTATTGGATCAATAGGAAGGAAGTGGTGTGCAGATAAGTATAGTGTAAGCTTTTTTTTATTCGCACGGGGATGCGTGTTTTGACAGTGAGTACCGTCCGATTCTAGCTGTCTAAGACTACCCGCAATGGGTACTTTAAAACGATACTCTAAACATTTAGAGTATGAATATAGAGTAAAAACTGCTGCACTGGGTACTCTAAAACGATACTATATCCTTTCTCTCACTCTATATTTAGAGTGGTACTGTGCTTACTCTATACTCTATAGTGGCGGGCCCCACTAGCTAAACAAAAAAATGCTATAACTCACAAACCAAAAATCCAAATTAAATTTTGATTTCACCATTAAATTCGTCTCAATAAATCCTTCAAAACTAGATCACACATAGATATATTTAGATAAAGTGATAAGTGGGTCCCACAGTGGATAGAGTGAGGATGGATGAATGCGGGAGAATTGAGTATAGAGGAGAGAATCTTACTGACTATGACGTATAGAGAATGGATATAGAGGTCCATGAGTGCGGGTAATCTAAGCGTAGCATTCCCGATGGTTGATGGAGTCCTTCACGGCATCTCTAAAATCAATTTTTTTTGAGCAAATAGGGCAGGTGCTCTGCCTTTTCATTTAGTAGATAGCAAAAGAACAAACTGAGATGTTACATGTACATAGTTGCAAGAGGAAAAAAGGAAAAAAAATAGGGGGAGGAATGCCGGCATCATGCCGACATCAACACCAGCAGCAGCAACTACTGGATATGTTGCTTCTGCTTCTATTTGGTAGCCTTAGCGAGTGTAAGTCATCCTGTATAGCTGCAACCAGCTGCTGATCGTTGAGGGCTTTGTTGTCAAAAACTCGCCAACACCTTTCCTTCCAAAGGTTCCATGCTGTGTAGATTACGATAGCAGCTCGTTGCTGATCGGATGTGCTATTTGGATTTGGCCTCTTTATCTGAAGACTTAGGCTTCGCGAGCTCCTCGTTGTCCTACTCCTTCCTACAACACGCTTCTCGTTGTGTTAGGGAGCTTCTGCTGTACTGGTTTGCTGTTGTCCAAGGATGATAATGAAGAGCAGGACGACGAAGCTGAAGATGCTCTCGATGATTCTGTTGAGAGGGTACTGTTCTCAGTCACGCTTTTGCTTTTGCTGAATGATTTCTCCTGTGTAAGTAATTCAGAGCGAGTTAAAATTAGTATGTTCAAGAAACCCAAAATCTAGAGCCAGGGCTGACCAACCGGGGCTTTAGTTATAGTAATTCTATCTGAATTCTTTGCCGTTAAAAGAAGTGAGATACAATGTTACAGTAACGTGTTAAAATTAACATAGTGATATCTGGATTAGCTTTACTTTCAAAAGAATATCTGGATTAGCTGGGATTTGCACTGGGGCATGCATGCTGCTAATAACTGGCAGAGTATGGCCTGGACAACAGAAACAGAGGGAGTTTTTTTTTTTTTTTTTTTTGCAAGATACATACATAAACGGAGTATGGACTTTCTATGAATCACTAAAAAAGTTTTGGGATCAAAATACAGTTTTAGAGTTGGTGGATCTAGATGACACCAACTTAAAAGTTAATGGATCTCTAATGCATTTTACTCTTTTGATTTTTGCACACGAGTTCGTCTGGAAATTGAAATCTAAGAGGCTTGATTTGAAGAGGGGGAATAGTGTACATATAAATAATAGAGTAAAGTGCACCAGCGGTCCCTAAACTTGCGCTGCTGTGTCATCCCGGTCCCTAAACTCGCAAATCGACCATTCAGGTCCTCAAACTTGTTCATCTATGTCATCTCGGTCCCTAAACTTATTCGGCTGTGTCATCCCGGTCCCTAAACTTGCAAATCGACTATTTAGGTCCTCAAACTTGTTCAGTTGTGTCATCCCGGTCTCTAAACTTGGTTTTGGATCTCATCTGGGTCCAAACTGGACGATTTAAAAACTTGATATCAAACAATAATTCATAACTTTTTCATATGAACTCAAATGAGGACAAACTTTATATCAAAATTGTAGCCCTCGACGCGATCTACAACTTTGTAGTTGAAAAGTTTTTGAATTAAAACTGTTTAGAGTCCCAAAATAATGTTGTATGTTTATAGATTTTGAAATTTCAAATTTCAAATTATCAAACAATCTTGGATATTGATAGGGTCTATATGAAAGTTATAGTTCTCAATATTATCTACAACTTTGTAGTTAAAAAGTTTTTTTATTTGAAGTCGTTTAGTATTCTAAAATATTATTGTAAGTTTACAAATTTTGAAATTTAAAATTCAAATAAAAAACTTACAATAATATTTTAGAATACTAAATGACTTCAAATAAAAAACTTTTCAACTATAAAGTTGTAGATAATATTGAGAACTACAACTTTCATATAGACCATATTAATATCCAAGATTGTTTGATAATTTGAAATTTGAAATTTCAAAATCTATAAACATACAACAATATTTTGGGACTCTAAACAGTTTTAATTCAAAAACTTTTCAACTACAAAGTTGTAGATCGCGTCGAGGGCTACAATTTTGATATAAAGTTTGTCCTCATTTGAGTTCATATGAAAAAGTTATGAATTATTGTTTGATATCGAGTTTTTAGATCGTCCAGTTTGGACCCAGATGAGACCAAAACCAAGTTTAGGGACCGGGATGACACAACTGAACAAGTTTGAGATCTAAACGGTCGATTTGCAAGTTTAGGGACCGGGATGACACAGCCGAATAAGTTTAGGGACCGAGATGACACAGATGAACAAGTTTGAGGACCTAAATGGTCGATTTGCGAGTTTAGGGACCGGGATGACACAGCAACGCAAGTTTAGGGACCGCTGGTACACTTTACTCTAAATAATACTACTACCGGTCCTAGTACAAGCCTGCAAGGCACACACTCGGCTGTCCCATATTTATTTCAAAATTGCAGTTTTATAATGCTTCAGGTATTCATGTGCTTTGCATACAGCTTCAGAAGCAAAGTCATGAAAAGATCAACACAAATGAAAACCCTGTGGTGACTTGGCTTCTTTGTTACACTATCCGTGCTTATCATCCTTCGAACAACTCTTCCAACATCTCTTTCAGCTCCTGGGGACTGAATTTTGGGGTGGTAATTTTGTTGTCCTCTATGTAATTTGTATAGCCTGGAACGATTTTCTCGATGATAGCTTTGCGCAGTGTTTTTCTGAGCTCAGGATCTGGGACTTTCCACAACTTTTGAGTGGTGTACGTCTTCTGAAACTCAGACTCAAACTTAGGCAGCAGGGAGTATTTTCTCCCCAAGTAAAGAGGTGTAGGATTCAACAAGCATGACAACACCGGTGCCCAAGATACTTGTAGATAGCTCTCCATATAGCCCTCAACTTTGCCAAATAAAGCTGCCAAGTTTTGTTGGGGAGAAAAGTAATATGTGCCGTAGCTGAGCTCCTGCCTTATGAAGTATGAGTTGTTGAGCAAAAATAAGAACCTGAGGCCATGGTTTAGAAAGGATTCTGATATGTTGACAAGCGTTTCGTGTAGACTGGACGCAGTCTCCCTGATCATATTGCCAAGGCTAGCTGCCTTATTACACACTATTGCAGCCACTGACTCGTAATGAGAGCACAAAAACCTGATGTACTCGACTACAAACTGAGTGGCCTTGTGGACGTCTGATGATCCTTGTGTATCTAGAGAACACGACGAGTCATCACGATCATCTATGGACTCCATCCTAATTTGCTCCATTGTGCTCCATATGCCCTCAGCCGCCTTAGCCACCTTTCCTGACAAAATGTTGACTATCTTTTCATGTATCCTTTCAACTCCTCTGGGGGGCCGTGACCCGAATAGCCATTCGATCGCTGATAATGCATCGTCAGACAGAGCACTGTGTACTCTGAGAAGGGTACGGAGCTTATGGTATAGCTGCAGCACCCTTCGATTCATAATAGTAACTTCTTGTTCTTGTAAAGCGATCTTAGAATTTGGAGCAGCTATGACGTCAACAAAAACGAGCAGTTTCAACAAGGTTTCTAGGATGAATTGTGCGAACTGGAACAGATCCGAAATGCTGTCTTTGTTGCCAGTCTCAATCTCAGGTTGCTGCTCTTCTTCAGCGCAGATACTACGCAGGCCCACAGAGTTGTGATTACGACAGAGCGAAGGCGCCATGAAACGTACGGCCTGGCTGATCTTAGCGAGAGCCAAGATCCAGCTCCGTGCATCATCAAAAGTATGCTCGAAGAGTTTCCCGGAAGATGCATAATCATCAGTGATGTCAAGGACCCAGCCGACACGCAGATGTTTCAACCACCAATCTAGGACACTGGTGTCACCACCTTTGGCTTCGAGGCTGCTGCAATCATCCACCGACGGCGCACCGAGGAAGAATTCCTGGACCAGGATTCTGATTTCCTCCATCTCCTTCTGCGCTATGTCGACTTCTTGGTGGTGGTACATCTTCTCCTTCTTTTGTGTTTCTTTGCTTGTATCTATTTCTTTGCGAGACTTCTTGGTTGGTTGAGACAACCACCTGTCCTCGTCCAACTCCAAGTCCAAGTGTATGGCCGCCTTCAGGGAGGAGAAATATGACAGGCGACGAGAGCTGTTAGATGTGTAGCCAGTCGAGACGATGGTACCTGCTGATGTGTAGCCGCTAGATGAGGTGGAACGGCCGGAACCACGGGTGGTGTGATCGCGATACCGGCTCCTCCAAGACCCGCGATCTCCATTATTCCTACCCTCCATGCTCGCAGCTGTGCCAGGCAAAGGCAATGAGAAGGGTACTGGGACCTCCCGTCGTTTTATTTTTGCCCGCTAGTTCCTGTGGCACCTGTCTCCTCAAAGCCAAAATACCTGATGAGCAATCCAAAGCGGCTCGTCGTCGCCGGCGAAGACGACAAGGGCGTGGCGGCTGGCGGCAGCACCTCAGTCAGCAGGAGCCAGGCCCAGGCGTTATGGGCAGGAGCAGGACCAGACCAGCGGAGGGTGCAATGGAGAGCTCAGCTTCCTAGGAACCGCATTGACATAGACAACCATTTTTCTAGCATGCTGATAGTTCCTTCATTCATTGTAAAAGAACATTTGCTTACATTTTTTTTAATAATGGAAAACAGTTTCCGTTTCAGCCTTCTTCCGAAAGGACACACGTTGCCAGCTAGCAAGTAGTTTCTTCTAGTGTTGTTCAGGACTCCAGGACACGTTGGACGTGTATCAGTCTGAGACGTCCTAGAGTGAGTGGAAGTCCCAGGTAAGTTACCGCTGCCCGACGTCGTCGCCGGCGAAGACTACAAAAGCGTGGCCGCCCAGGCGTTATGGGCAGCGGAGGGTGCAGTGCAATGGGTTGCCCAGTACTTTGGGCTGACATGGGCCGTCCAAATTACGTGGGCTTACTTTGTCTGCGATGATGTCAAAGCAGTCAGTAGCAGAGAATGCAGAGCATGTAAAAGTAAGGAACGATAAGCGATGCTGAGGTGAGAGCACATCAGACACAGGTAGCTTCTAATTCTGATAGAGACAGAGACGGGGGACAGACATGCATGCAGCTAGGCTCTTCTTTTTTCTGCCGTATGCTTCCAATGAAATTGCATCAGTCAACAACAGAGCATTTTTTAAACACCAGAGGAAATGGCTAAGCACCAATTGTAGGAAGCACATTTATGTAGTCGATTAAAGATGTTTTTGCGTGTTTGTGTAGTTCGTTGTAATTTCACACTTACTAATTCCTCGCTATATAGACAGCAATTTAGGAGCTAGGTTTGATTTGACTTGATAAATATGATAAATCATGCATGATACATTTGTCTCTGGTGCTAGAATAAAGCAGAGTATGCAGGGGATAAAAGGAATAAACGGGGAGTATCTTCTGAGCTGTTCATCGCTTGAGGCAGGAAACCAGAGACAGATACCTGGCCTTGTGATGTACAGTATGATCTAAGTGTTTCCTATTTTGTACACGTGAACAGAAAGGGAGCCGGAGAGGTCAGCTTTTTGTACTGATTTCTGTTATATATGGCATCACGTACTGATCGCTTCATGAAAAAAGTAAATCTCATAACACTTAGAACACTTCCATACAACTTTACATATCACTTGTACCGGTACAAAGCCCACATGAAACAAGATAGAGACAGCTATGTGGTGTTACATTTTATTTCTAAATGTGAGGAAAATACATAAATAGTGTAGCGAATGAAGTATAATTATGCTTCAACTTTTGCTCTGCTTCACAAACAACTTCAGAAGCCAAGTCATTGGATACATCAGATTCAATTCCAAATAAACCAACACTAGATGCTTGGAGACCTACACCTACATGGTGATGACGTGTACTTGGTGGTGCACTCTGCTCGTCATCCTTCAAATAACTCTTGCAACATCTTCTCCAGATCCCGGGGAGCAACTCCTGGCGTGGTAATATCGTTCTCCTCTATGTATTCTGTGTACCTCGGATCAATTTTCTTGGCGATAGCTGTGCGCAGTCTTTTTCTGAGCTTAGGATCTGGGACCTTCCATAGCTTTTGAGTGGCGTACGTCTTCTTAAACTCAGACTCAAATTTGAGCAGCGGAGAATAATGATTTGTCCCAAAGCAAAGAGGTGTAGGAGTAGGACTCAGCAGGTATGACAACATTGGTTCCCAACATGCTTGTACATAGTTCTCTAGCCCTTCACTTTCTCAGAGAGGGCTTCGCCTTCCTCATGGTATAGGAGCCAGTACCAAAAGTGACTGTCCACAATGCTCTGCCGTATGAATTCTATGTTGTTGAGCAAGAATAAGAATCCAAGGCCCTGATCTGGAAAAGATTCTGACATCTTGACAAGCTTTTTTTGTAGACAGGACATCATGTCCATAATCATACTGTCCAGAGGATTTTGTTGTCTAATCGGAGGCTCATATTTACCAAACCTAACTGCTTTAGATACAATTTGGCACATTGATGAGTAATTAGAGCACATGAAGCTGATATACTCCATTGGAGACAGAGTGGCCTTGTGAATGTCCGATGATGCTTGTGGCATTGGAGAACTCGATGAGTTGTCGCCGTACTCTATGTCTATGGACTCTAGAACACGAGTCCTAATAGGCTCAATTGTGCTCCATATGGCCTCACCTACCTCCTCCCGCTTTGCTGACAAAAGCTTTTCCATCTCCTGCAGTATCCTGCTAACTCCTTCAGAGGAGTAGTAGAATGACCACCAGAACTTGTCTGGTGCATCGGACAGAGCCTTGTACACAGCTAACAGAGTATGGAGCTTCTTGTATGGTGCCGGCGGCAGCCCATTAATACAAACATCAACCTGTCGTATGGCGAAGTCAACAAAAGAGAGCATTTTCGACATGGCTTCTTTGGCAAATCTTGCAAAGCGGATTTGATCAGGAGCATTATTAGCTTCTCTGTCACTCTCAGGCACAGGTTGATCTTCTTGCTCACAAACATCGGGCAGGCCCAAAAACATCACGGAGGTGGACCGGATGGTTTCCAAGATTCTGTGGAGACCACGGATCCATCTCTCTGCAGAAGTCTGGTGGAGTTCTGCAGATGCATCATCACCATTAGGAAGGTGAAGAACCCAGGCGACGTCCAGCTCTGAGAACCACCTCTCTAGGACACTCATGTCGCCGCTGTTGATGTTGATGCTGCACTCTGCAGACGGCGCACCAAAGAATTCCTGGACGAGGCTTTTGATGTCCATGTGCTTCATCCTCTCCTCCCTTTCTTTGCATGACTTGGTGGTGGGTCGAACAAGCTCAGCATCCTCGTCTAACGCCAATTCGAAGTGCCTGACCGCATCCATGGAGGTAGAGGACAGACGAGAACCACTAGATGTGTAGGTAGTTGAGACTATGGTACCTGATGACGATCTGCTAATGCCGGTGCCGTAGGAATTGGATCGTCCGGTCTGCTCGTGGAGGCGGTAGCTCCAAGGACGAAGAGAAGGCCCGCGGCCACCATCGCTGCCCGTGGCCTCCATGCCAAGCTTGCTGCCCCTCTAGATTGAGACGGTGTCCGTTGATTTGACTCTCGGGTTTGGGGAGGAACAACTCACGAGTGATGGAGAGCCAGGACGCGCTTCCACGTTCCGTGTTTACGCACTGTATTTTTTCTGGGCCGAAAGCAAAACGTCTGCACTGGCCCACAATGGCTCACGCGGCACCAGGCAAAGTAATCAAAGTGGATCTTTCCTCGTCATCAAATCATCAATCAATCAATTAAGAAAAAAAAAAGCAATCTAAGTGGAGCTAAGTGAAACCGAAATTGCTAACGTCATGGCGCATTGCAAAATTTGGAGACTTAAAAAAATGCTAGGGATTTTAAATTAAATTCTAATTTCAATAATGCATTTATTACAATAGTAACTTTAGGATCCCACTCAATAAATATATCTGTATCTGGAGGATATTTGTAGAATAACAATTTCCCGCATAAAGGTAGAGCATTTTTAACTATATCCATACTGATATAGACAGATGTTTCTTGCATGGTTATAGTCTGTTCATTATAAAAGAACATCTACTGACATTTGGGCAAGTAAAATGGTACTTTTTTTTAGACGAAAGAAAAATTATGCTAGATCAGAGTTGAGTGCGTCGTCACGTTACAAGCACTCTGAAATACACTATGTATATCCAAAAAATAATCAACTAAATTGTACCCACGTTTTGTATAACTCTAAATCTCAATTCCAAACCTGTATGACGATCTGTATGGATGGCCGCACATGCAAACACTAAGCAAACGACCTGAGAACAGATGCCTAACGAACAATGACTAACATTCCCGCAGGCAAAGTGGAGAAACTTCTTTCTTGTATCTTCCTTCTTCTTCGGTGGCTTGTGTCTTCCTTCTTTTTCTTTCTGCCACTGAAGAATAATTCTCCCTGGTCCTTCGTCCTGGTCCGATCTAACCATAACAAAACGGAGAAGAGACCGGAGAAAATTATTCCATGGCATGATGTCACCGTCTGAAAAGCCAAGTCTCAATGTCTTCAAGCCGAGGAAGTTGCTAACGCCATTGTCGCCCTCATCTTCCACAGAGCCGCCATGGGGAAAACGAATCCACCCTGCCCCCTCGCCGTTGCCGTGGAGGAGGATGAGGAGATAAATCCCCAGTACCAAGAAACTTGGCATGAAGAGACTCTAACAGACTCCATTTACTAGAAAAAAACTTATTAAAAACAATGGATCCCCACACCCTCTGGCCTCCGACGAGATGCCGAAGGAGAAGGGAGGGGAACCAGCGGGGGCGGCGTTGGCGGCGCTCGTTAGGGCGAGGGAGTTGCGAGTCTATCCTATCGAAGCTTGTAAAATGGTACTGAATACTGTTATATATAGCATCACTTACTGATCTACCTCGTATGAAAAAGTAAATCTCATAACACTGAGATCATTCCATATAAATTTATATATCATTGATACTGGTACAAAGCCTACATGGATCGAAGAAGATATAGACAGCTATGTGGTGTTACATTTTGATTTATAAATGTGAGGAAAATATATAAATAGCGAAGTGGATGAAGTATAATAATGCTTCAACTTTTCGTTGCTTCACAAACAACTTCGGAAGCCAAGTCAACAGATTCAATTCCAAATAAACCGACAATAGAATGCATGGAAACCTAAACCTACATGGTGTCATGTCGTTGGTGGTGCACTCTGTTCATCATCCTTTGAATAGATCTTGCAACATCTTTTCAACAATATCCTGAGGAGCGAATCCTAGGGCGATAACATAGTTCTCCTCTAAGTATTCTCTATATACACCGGAACAATTTTCATGGTGATAGCTGTGCACAATCTTTTTCTAAGCTTGAGATCTGGGACCTTCCATAGTTTTTGAGTGGTGTACATCTTCTTAAACTCAAATTCGAACTTGAGCAATGGGGAATGGTTTGTCCCGAAGCAAAGAGGTGTGGGACTAAACAAGCACGACAATGTTGGTGCCCATCATTCTTGTAAATATCTATCCAGTAGCCCTCGACCTTTTCAGCAAGGCCTTCAGCTTCTTTGTGGTATAGGAGGTAGTAGCAAAAGTCGCTGTCCAAGAGACTGCCATATGAATTCTAAATTATTGAGCAAGAATAAGATTCTGAGTCCCTGGTCTAGAAAAGATTCAGACATCTTGGCAAGTTTTCCTTGTAGACAAGACTTAATGTCCATGATCATGTTTTCCAGAGGGTGCAGTTCAACAATCTAAACTTGTAGCTTAGACGTTGGGTTTTTGGTTTTTTTTTGACAAAATTACTAAAATATATTAGCATAAAAACCAGAGTACAAATTTTTGGAAGTTCCTGTCCCAAGGACTAACTTGTAGCTCCAAAGCTACGACAAGAACTGTACTTCTGCTGATGCAAAAACAGGTCATGTCTTCGTCGGGGACGTTGGGCCTCAGGAGAGAAGTGGCAATGATAAACACATCAGAGATCCTCATTCTCGCACTCCGATAGTATAGTCGATGCTCCCCTCGATTGTCTAACCGGCCTGTGTCTTCGAGGATTTGGTGTCTCGAGTTGTAGATGATATTGAATGAGCTTCCCGACTCAAGAAAATGGTGCCACGTCTTCCAACATTAAATCTGAGGACCAGCAGCAACGATTGTTAGAGGTCGACTATAATGTCAATGAATACTTTGCCAGTTCTGTAGTCTGTAGTTGCTATCAATAAAAAGAAAAGGACAATGTTTTTGCTCCAACTACATGTGCAACTATTGGGAACCTTACTGCAACACTTGCACGACGGGCACACAAACAGGATTAGGCACCACGAATCAAGTCCCATTTGAAGCTTTTAGAGCAACTCAAAGAGACTCTCTGCATCTTAGGAAAGGAGATTTTGATAGAAAAATACTCTCAAACAACATTTCTAATTGGTTATCTAAACATAGCATCTTCTATTCCGGATTTCTCGCTAGCCAAAGATAGAAAGTAGAAATATCTCTCTAGAGTACGCACAAGATATATAGAAAAACTCTAAATGATAATTCAAAGAGTGAGTTTTAGAAAAACTACTAGAGACGCTCTAGTATAGAATAAAAACTACGCGCTTGCTTGAGCGTGGACCTCAGCATGCAAGTGTATATACGTGTAGGGGGTGCTTGATCAAGAGACTAAAGTTTAGGAGGTGTCACATTGGTGTCACATCGTGTGTTCAGATACTAATTATAAAACAAATTACAAAAGCCGTGACAAATTCGCGAGACAAATCTATTAAGACTAATTAATCCATCATTACCATATGTTTACTGTAGCACAACATTATCAAATCATAGACTAATTAGACTTAATAGATTCGTCTCGTAAATTAGTCTCAAATTATGTAATTAGTTTTGTAATTAGTCTATGTTTAATACTCTAAATTAATATCTAAACATCTGATGTAATAGGACTAAACTTTATGAGGGGAAACCAATAACCCCCAGAAGCACCAAAGGCTCGGCTGCGTCTGCGTCTGCATGCACGATAAGCATGTAAGCAAGACTCCACCTGCCACCAAGGAGCAGAACTGAGGGCGTGTTTGTTTGCCGAGGGCCAGATGCAGGCTCCCCAGCTGCACTGGGCCGTGTTTGTTTGCGTGGACAGCGTCTGGGCCTCTGCGCACACTGCTTAAAGCATGTGGGAGCCCGGCTCCAGAAAACGAGAAAAACGAAGGTGGGGGTCGTTTCTCTGGAGCTCGGCTCTCTCGAGCGCGCATGGGTGGTTCGCGTCTCCTTCCCACCGCGTTTCTCTCACCCACCATCGCCTCTCTTCTCCTCGCTCACGGATCCGGAGCCTGCACATCGCCGCCCGTAGCCCCGTGCTCCTCCTCCATGGTGTGGCGCGAGAGCGCCGCCGGCGCTGCTGCCTCCACCGCTTCCCTCGAGTACCAGCTTTACGACTACGGCAGCTTGGCTCCGCGACCGCATCGTCGACCCCGGTACTGGGCCACCATCAGCGCCAGGCTCCGGGACGGCCACGCCTGTGCCGGCATGAAGCGTCTCGCGCTGGACCCCAACACCGGCATGCTCGTGCAGGAGGCGCTCGGCATGTTCTATGGGCACAGAACAGGGACGAGGTGGACCTGCATGCTCGACGGCAGGGAGCGCCTCCACCGCTTGAGCGCGGCCGCGGTGCGAAGGCAATGGGAGCTCCCGCAACACTAGAGGAGAGCGGCGCGAAGGCGAGGGCTGCAACCACGACGCCGGAGACGATGGCAGCGAACCACTCACCGGCGCTGCACGTAATATGTTCGTTGAAATGCCTAACCTACACAACAGCTCAAGTAACATGGATGTAGCGATGGTAACTCTACCCATGTGTTTTTGGAGGCAAGTCTACATGATCTTACAGGCAAACATCTAAAGACAAGAGAACAGCAGGAGCCGGCGCGGCCTTAGGATGGCCACGTCATCGAAATGAATACCGGCCGTTGGATTTGGAGATCGACGATGCTGTTGTTTCCTCCCATATCGTATATATACCGGCTTCAACCCTAACTTCCCGTCCGCATCCGCCTCTCCTCCCTCTCCCTCCTCTTTCAGCGGCGGCGACTAGGGCGAGCACCGGTCGCGCCCATTCGGGCGACAACGCCACAACCCCCCGGCAAGGGAGGCCCGAGCTCCAGCGAGGGTGGCCAGGCGCAACGGCATGAGGGGCCGGCAGGCGCCGCTGCGCAACAGTGCGTGGCGAGTGAGCCCCCTGGCGCGGTGTTTCGGGGCGAGCTCGCCCCCATGGGGCCTGGGTGGCCTCCCGGCGCGGCGACGGCGGGTGCGCCCCCCAGGCGCGGCTGTTTGGCGGCGCAGGGCGAGCGCCCCACCGGCGGTGCGGCGCCGGCGCGTGCACGCTCCAGCGGCTTCCGCACGCACAAGGCGAGCGCGCCCACCTCTCCCAGCTCCCTCCTCTCTCGCTGAGTCCGGCACGAGCAGACCTAGGTGAAGGTGGCCTCTCTCCCTTGCTCCTCCTCTCCTTCCCTCACCGGCACCGGCGTTCAGCGTCGGTCTGTGTTTCTCAGCCTTCTTTGCTAGGCCAAATCCAGGGCCTCCATGACCGGATCCGGCCGTCCTGCCATCTAATCCGTGCATAGCACCAGGCACGCCCCCGGCGCGGCGGCCCGCTGGCAGCCCCGGTTAGGGCGTCCTGTGCGGCGGCGAGAGGGCCCTGGAGAGGGTTCCCCCGGTAGGGCGGTCCCTGGCGCAGCAGCCCTGCACGAGCGGGCTCCGCCGTGGTGGCCCGGGCACAGCTTCGGCTGCTTCTTCGTGCTGCGTCGTCTCACAGCTCGTCGCCTCCCCAGGACAAGATGCACAATATGGCGTCGGCTCCGTGGATTCTTAGCTAAGACCAGCTCCCGCTTCTACTCCGTCGTCTGCTCCATCTGTGACAGCCTCGCCTACTCCTGGGCATAAGTGAGCCTCTTCATTTGCAGCCGACTCTTGTCCATAAGTGTTCGTCTTGCTCTTCGTCCTATTTGCCTTGTACTAATGTTATGGCTGGATGGATGTCCGACAGGAAGAAGGTGCTTAGTGGCTTGGACTGTACTGCCCAAATTTAGACGCCTCAAACATATAAAGCATTTAAGTCAGCAAGATACTTATGTGTGTGCTTTTCCCCTTTTTTTCTTTGAACTAACTCCCAATGAATTTTATTCTCACCACAATTCCTATGTATGGCTCACAGTTTTGTAAACTGATATGTGATGATGGCTGCTGTTAATGTTGAAATTAAAGGGATGGAGCATGGAGGCGGAAGGAAACTTATTCGCAGTCTAGCAGATTTTGAGGTGAGCTTGTATGTTCTTTTGCTTTCAATTGCTCCTTGTAGGATAATCCTACAAAATAAATTTCGCTTCGATAGTTTTTTTGTTTCTTTTGTCTGCATATTCAATTCGTTCCATGTATTAGAATGTAGAGCGCCAATAAAATTTTATGTCAGTGATTTGGTTATATGGAGATAATTCTACACAGAAGTTTGATTTGGAGGCAGCTCCCGTAATAATTGTTGTGCTCCACATTTTCTGATTCATACTACACAAAAAAAATACTTTCCAATTTTCTATATTTCTATTTTCACTAACTCAATAATCAAAGGTTAGCTATGCCATGTAGTGAAAGAATTGTAGATTCTGGCTAGAAACATGTTGACCATTCCTGGTAGTTTTCTTTTTTAATATTTCTCCATCCAGATACCTAGCCAGTGTTCGTTGTTACTGTTCCTGGAATACGTTCTGCATTACATCATGATCCACTTGCAATTTTGCACCTTGGCGTTGTACGGTTGTACCTGATATCAGCTTGAATTGCCATGTGCAAATTGCAGAGAATCACAGAGGGAACATGTGAAAATTATAGTGATCAAATATGCGACTCAGCATTCCTCCTTCCCGTGCTCTTTATTTTTGAGGTCGTACGTGCATACATTCGAGCACTCACATGGATGTGCAAAATGTTCTCTGATAACTGACCATATTGTGCGGCCTTATGCAGCATGTATATTTCTCTTAAACTAAGGATGTCTGTCCAATAATAAATATGTACCTGTGATCTTCAGGATGCTTCTTACTAATACTTTGCAATTCAGGCATGGACTGTATGGGTACAATTTTGCAAGGTACCACATTGGCCAGATATGTTATTCTTAGATATTTATTAAGGTGCTACATATTTTTCCCATCAAATTATCTATATTATTTTCTCATCTATCGTTTCTTGTGTCAACCAAATAGTTTACTGCAGCATTTCTTGAAAATGAAGAATTTTTTTAGTGTGCCTATAGAGTTATTCAACAATAAATTTATAGCTATACACATAAACAGATCTAACATGGTATGCAGTGGCGTTCTTATTTCAGCAAGCTTTTGTAGCCTGCAACTTGCTTGACGTCTATCCAACTGCTTGCCACAAGTATTGATCTTGAGATGCTGAAATCGAGATATATGTCCTGGTATCTATCTGCAAGGCTAATGGGCACTCTACAGGTTTGGTGTTGATTAATTTCTTATATGTGCACCAGATTTGGATGGTCATATTGATTTAACAAAGATAGCTGTCTGTTAAAGAGGCATATATATACCTTAACAAAGATAACTTCACCTGCCTTAGGTTACCATACCCTCAGTATAAAATGTTCGTTTAACTTGTCGCTTAATATCATTACGTTTAATCATTGCTACTCTATCCATAATTTCAACAGAAAACTATGATCTGCCACATGGAGTTTTTCAGCATTGGCCTCTATCAATTCACAGGTAAAAGTGTGTTAGACAATTTTGAAATTGTTTTCAGCGTTTCAATACCGTTAAATGTCTTCCCACAATTAGACATGTGGCACTTTGTTGATGGGATCTCCTGACACTCAGTGAGTTCAATATATATAGGTAATAGTTGTCTCCCAGGTCGTGAGCCAAGAGGATGGAAATTAAATAGCCAATGATAACTGCTCAGCTTATGGTACGATGTGGTGTGCCATCTCAGAGACTATGCCTCCTTGGTGTTCTATCCTAAGATTGTTTTGTGTAAAATTATATGCTATTTGGACATCTACTGCCCCGGTGTGGGACTGTTTATGTAAGATATAAATACTATTTGGACCTCTATGTCTCATGTAATATGTAGGGTATGAACATCTCGCAGATGTTTTTGAAATTCAGCTTGAGATTCGGCTTGCGTGTTGCCGTGTTGCTGGCCTAACTGGTCTGAGTGGTGGAAACAAGCACCTCCTGTGATATGTTCAGTTTGTATCAACATTATTCAATTTTTCATATAGAGCTTGTCATATTCGTTCTTTGTCAACATTATTTCATTTTTCAAATAGAGCTATGACAATGACTTGCGCGCATGGGCGCGCGCAAATCACTAGTAGACTCTAGCCAGATAGGCTCTGATGAGAAATGGAACCATACAAGCGCATGTTGCAGCTGCTGGGCCTAGGCCTGAGCGTTTAGGTTACCCGATTTTTTCGGGTCAGATAATTTGGGTAATTCAAAGTTCGGTCGATGAAAACTGCTACCCGATATTAGTCTCGAAAAAACACTATCCGCAAATTCGGGATCAGGTATTACCCAATATACCCGAATTTACATAAAACAACAAATTACACTAAATTTTAGTCGCGATCTATACATAATTTTAGCAACAATTTGTATAGAATTTCAAAGCAATTTACAGAGAATAATATATTACGGTCACTTGTTCAAATAGAGAGAATTATATTCTAATAAGTGATAAGTTCAAGTGTTCAACTAACAACACATGATAAATACAAAGATAAAAACAATTTTTTGGGTAGTTCGGGTAATTTGGGTACCGGGGGATATTACCTGATTACCCAAATTAATTTTGAGTAATCAAAATTGCTATATGAATTTAGGATCGGATTCCTCGGGTTTGGGTAATTCGGATACAACTAATGGATATCGGGTGTTTTGCCTAGCTCTAGCTGGGCCTGCCTCCCGATGTCCTTGCCTTCCTGGTCCGAGCAGGTTGAGGATGTGCAGGGAACAAACACAAGAATTTCATGCGACATCTTGTTTTGAAGTATTTATTGAAACGAATTTAATGGTACAATCGAAATTTAATTTGGTTCTTTGATTTGCGAGTTATAACATTTTTTGGTTAAAGCAGTGGGACCCACCTGTATGGGTTCTCTCTCTACTTTTTCCCTCCTCTCTCTCTGTGGGCACCTAGAGGACGAATGCGGACGGGCGCTCTCTCTCCCACGCGGTGGCCCCCGCAGCACATGTAGCGTACGTCCACTGTAACACCAAATTTGACGGACGCGTTCGCGTCCGGTAGCGGATAGAGGACCGCGCTGCGGCTTCTCCGTCCGCTGTCCGGGATTTTTAACTTTTTGCCACCGTTATGGTCACCGCTCCTCCGTTTGCCACCTTTAGAAGTGCTCCTACACATTTGCCACCGCATGCACTTGGGCTGCTACGATTTTGCCATTTTCGCCGACGTGGCGTGCCAGGTGGACATGCCAGCGTGGCAGCAAGCTTGGGAGCTCTCACTTGGCACGGGAAATGACCTATTTACCCATGCTGCTTCTCTCCCTCTACTCTCTGACGTGTGGGCCCCATATGTCAGCTTCATCTTCAACCTCCGGCCATCACTACGTAGCGAGGGGAGGGCAGGAGCTTGTGCAGTCGTGCGGACTCCCAGCCGCGTCGACCTGACTGGGCGCGTGCGGCAACCTCACCATGGACCTCTCACCCAAGAAGCAGCAGCGGGCTCGACGCGCCACTACTGAGCATGGGAGGTGCACGCCAAGGTCGGCTGCGAACGGCGTCGCGTAGGCCAGCTCGTGGCGGCCGTGGCAAGCTAGCGTGGAGCAACCGAGGCAGCCTGCAGCGAGACGGCGAGGCCACCCGTCGGCGTGTGCGTGCGGCTCGACATCGGCAGCAAGCAGCAAGGCCGCCCGACGGTGTACGCGTGCGCTCGGCATCGACGGTGAGCAGCTAGGCAGCCCACGAATCAGCTGCAAAGCGTGCAGCCGGCGAGCTTGGCTAGCAGCACAGGGCGCGCGGCGGAGCTCAGGTGATCCCTTGGCGACGGCGCCAGCGCGAAGGCGATCTCGTGCCCATGCGTGTCGTCGTGCCTGGGCACCATGGTGACCATGAAGGTGCTGGAGAAGGAGTGTGGCGTTCCTAGTAGTCAGTAGAGGCAAGTGGCAGGTCCAGGGTATGAGGAGGTCATGCGCAGGGGGCCGTGCGCCTCGTCGTGCCTGGGCACCATTGCTCACTCCGGCTGCCATACGGGTGCCGTCACAGCAGCACGACTGCCGACTGCGAGGCAGCCACCACGCCATGCACGCGCACCTGCAGGGCTCGCTTCCTAGGGAGCTCGGACGATGCAACGTCCGTCGGGGAGCGCAGGTGGCCGGAGGTTGTATGGCTCCCAGGCTCGCATCCACGCTGGCAGCGCCACCTGGCGTGCCACATCAACTAAAGTGGTAAAAGTATAGCACCAAACTTGCATGCGGTGGTAAATGTGTAGGAGCACTTCTAAAACTGGCAAACTAAGGAGTGGAACCATAAGAGTGGCGAAAAGTTAAAAATCCCCCGCTGTCCCGTCCTCCGGTACGCGTTTAGCGTGCCCGGTGCAGATAGCCTGAGACGCGCGTGAGCAGAGATTTTGGCATTTCACCTATTATCAAAAACCGGTTTCGCACTTTTACCATCGCTCGAACTGGTTTCGCTCCTCTGCCATTACGAAGCTGGGGGTACCTGCTCAATTGCCATTCGGGAAGTTTTAATTTGTAAAAAAAATAAAGAATACACATCCTTCTACTTCTACCCTGCAGTCTTCTCCTTATGCCCGTGACTGAAACGTTCCGTTCCCGACCGAAACGGATCGAGCCTCTCTCTTCTCCTCTTCGTCGTCTCCACTGCGCCGCCCCTGGACGTCGCCGCCTCCAGCCCAGCTCTTCACAATTGCATACAAATTGATCACTACTACAATTGCACAGACAAATATCAGCAAAAGCACAATCTGCTCTGGGAGTTGGGAGAAAAACTCCAGTACACTGGATGGTCCCCTTCGATCTGCTGCTTCCCTCCGATGATCGCTGACCGGGAGCGGTGATGGCTAGGAGCTGTTGCGCCATGGGAGCAGGCCTGCGCCTGCAGAGGGCAGGGAGGCGTGGGGGTAGCCCTGCGCCATCAGGAGACGGGGAGGCGTGCGGTAGCCCTGCGCCGGCAGGAGATGGGGAGGCGTGCAGCAGCCTTGCGCCGGCACAGGATGGGGGAGGCGTGGAGGCAGGCTTGAGAGGACAGCCATGGTGATGGAGCGGCGCTGCCCGTCGGTCACCATGGGAGGAGACGGAGTAATGGGAGACGAAGCCAGCGCCGATCCGTTTTCTTCGTCGATCCGTTCTGATGAAGAATGGTAGACAGGGGCAGAATGGAAGGATGGATCTTCTTTTTTTTCTTGATGAATAAAAATTTTCCAAATGGCAATCGAGCGGGTTGCATCAGCTTCGTAATGGCAAAGGAGCGAAACCGGTTTGAGGGATGGTAAAAGTGCGAAACCAGTTTTTGATGATGGGTGAAATGCCAAAATCTCGACTGAGCAGCTGCAACCAGAAAGAGGTCTCCGTGCAGGGCGACGAATGCCCGCGACGCCGCCACCGAGATGGACACCGGCGCTAGCAGTGAAGCTGCAGGGAGTGCATCAACTGCCCGCAAGAGCACGACCCTGCGGCTTGGACTCCTTGGAGCCTGTGTCCTCCACCGCCGGGAAGAAGACAGCGCCCTTTGTTGCCGCCGCCGTGGACGATACCGACAGAAAGAGCACCGCCCACGAGCACACCTCCACCGGACATGATCACAGTTCCGGTGAGGAAGAAGACAGGGAGCATTCTCCACTGGAGCACTGGCGGATGAAGCTCTCTGGTCTCTGCTCGCTTCCCTTCCCCTCTCACTAAATTTGGCAATGAGCTCCAAGAGTCCGGTTTCCATCAGGTAGGCCCGCGTGGCTGCGAATTCCTTGCTCGCTGCGCGCGTTGGAATCGGAGTACAGAGACTACAGACCGCGGGAGCGCGGGATTTCCCTTTGTCGCCCCAAATTTTTGGATTTGAGGCAATTGGGATCTCCTCCTGTCTTCTCCCCCTGCGCCTTACTGGGACTTGACTAGCGTCTCTCCCATCCCAGCCATCTTTGCATCATGGGTCTGCTGGCGCTGAATCGTCTCGTGTCCGTTCAGCGGGAGCGGGAGCGACGCCGCCGGCGGCGGCAGCGGCAGCGCGGCCAGATCCGAGGTAATCCTCTCCCCCTCGCGGTTGTTTCAGCACTGCTGTCATGCTATGTGGATTGCCTGCCATATATAGCCTCTTCTTCTGAATATTACTGCTCCTGTCGCCACAAAAGGGGGAAAAACTGTTTCTCTCTCTCTCTCGTTAATTTGGTGAGGAGAGCTTACTGATTGATTCGTCTAGACTGACCAAAGCGAGCCTGCCAATGTTTATTTGGCAGTAAGAAACTAAAAATCTAAGTTTTTTGGTGGATAGACGACAGGCAGTCTCCTTTTTTTTTTTCAGGCGAGCTAATCGATTGATTTGGTTTTATCCAAGCCAACTAGAGCTAGCCAGAGTAATATCCCGCAACAAATCGTTGTTTGCTGGAAACAAAGATTGCCCCTTTCCTGCATATCCATCTAAGCCACCTATCTAATGATTGTTTGACTACAAAGTTTTACTGTTGAAGTAGGAAGTCTCAATACCGTACTGAGATATGAAAAAAAGGATCGGAGTGATAGATAAGTCTCTGTGTTGGCTGGTGGTTGTGGGGCTGCTGCAGTACGCAGCACATGATCTTTGTGTCCAGCATCTTTTGACTGTTGTTAGGACAACAGTTAGCATCTAGGACAGCATCTAGGACATCATCTGCTTTTAGGACAGCAGTTGGCATCTAGGACAGCATCTTAGACTAAGCAGTTAGCATCTAGACTAGTATCTTAGACTAGCATCTTGGCATATGCTTGGCTGGCTAGCAGCCTATAAATATGTATCCCCCAATCCCTCAGGTTGGCATGACATTGTATGAGTTTGTGTGAGAAATAAACCAGAAAATTGCCCCAACTCCTAATGTCATCCTCTCTCGATGAGAGTAAGGATTCTACTGCTACCAAGAGTGCGAATCCAGCGACTAACACGGAGTACACTAGAAAAACAGGCGCGGCACCCGGCCAACACGTTTTTACAGATTGTATTTTCCAAATCTAACTAAAGACTGCATTGCAACCATCAATGGGCCATGAACTGATAATAGTTTGTGCTGTCTTCTGTAGTGCTTACCTGAATTCAATAGTTGAGAGATGAGGAAATAAAGAAAATTATATTCCTCTTTTGTTTTTTTTCATATTGTCAGACTGCATTACATCATGCAGACTGACTGTAGATAAGCTTTAGTCTTAATCAAGCTATGCTGAAATCTGAAATAAGAGGAGCCAAACTACATTGTAGGAGACTTTCAGTTTAAATAGATCACAGAAATCTGATATGGTACTAGTACCATGGGTGTATGAACAGTGTTCGTTTTGTCGATTCCGCCTGTTTATCAGTTGCAAGTATGAGCAAGCGTGTAACTGAGTTAGCACAACAAATATGAGTTAGAAAACATTGGTGGCTCAGAAAAACTTAAAGGCCCTGTTCGCTTGTCTTATAAGCCGTACTTTTTCAGCGAGAAAACAGTGTTTTCCTCTCACAGCAAATTAGTGAACAATACTTTCAGCCATGGCTTATCAGCCAAGCGAACAGAGCCTTAGATTTGTTCTGTTGCTCCTCCTATTCTCTGTATCTTCTCTGCCTGTAGTATATCTTCTTTGAAAGAATAAACAGATATTGAATTGTTCATATCTTCAGTTTATCATACTTCATAAGCTTCTTCTCTTCTGTTCTTTGTATGTACAAGGTCCCTGAAATCATTTGAGAGGTCTCAAGTTATAACATAACATAGACCATATATTTTAAGGTAAAAAAATATGTATTTAGGAGAGTGAGCCATTCTCTACCTTTGATTAGTTCCTTGTTTTGCTTCAAATCAGCACATCCTCGCTAATGCGAAGGGTATGTTTCAACTTTTAACAGTGGGATCACCGGACCACAAGTTTGACACGGTAGCCCAATCACATGAAAAAACTTCCTAATTTCTAATTGGGTTCCATGTCTGACAATGTGCTGTTGAAAATTGGCAAGAATTTGTAGAAAGAGAACCAAAGTTAACAAAGAAACTGAGTGGTAAACTTCAGAACAGCGAAAGAACTGTATAGTAGATGAAAATGCCTACCAGCCTAGTGTTCATATTTCAGTTTTTTCAATAGGATCATTGCAGGAACACTTATGAACAAATATCTAGTTGGTATATGTGTAAACTTACTTTCTAGATTAAGATCTACTGCAGATACTATATACAGCAAAGGCCTTTTTTTTTATTCTGATATTTTTTGCACGCACATTGTGGCGAGGCTGGTCCTAAAGTCCTATCCCAAAAAATGGTCTGTGATTTGTCTTTTCCTAACTACAAGTAGCAAAGATTATTGAGTATGGATTGTGTACTCTCATATTACTGAGACATCAGAAATCATATAAAATCAGTTTCACTTTACCTATAATTCTGTATCACTATTCATCAGCATGGTAGTAATCCTCCACTAGCTTTTTAAAAAAAGTAATTCTCCACTACAAGCTGCAGGCATTGCAGTTGCAGACTCACAAAACAAATCACAGTACCCAATACGATGAGTGCCTGCAAATTGTAACTCTTGATCACATGTCATCCTATCCCAAGCTTGACCTTTGCTTCCATTTGTTGTGTGGCAGAAAAAGGTGCTAACGATATAAGCATATCATCTGATTGAAAGATACCACAATGTGGAATCAATCTATCAATATTCATTTATATACCTCACACAGGCATATCGTTGAATAAGTTGTGTGTAGCGTCTTGAGGTCAACCGCGTCATCGGAAGTGATCGTGGGCGCAGCCATGGTGGTGATAGGCAGTGTGGGTGGTTGGGATGCACAAACAGCTGTCCCATTCGGCTTGGGGACGGCAGGTGGCTTTGGGCCTGCCGGCTGCCCGTTCTGTGATTGTACCTGGAGTGCACAGAACGGACTTAGCCATGTACTGGTGTGGGCATAGGCGTGTAGCCATCTGCTATGAGAGCAGGCGAGTGGGTAGAGGTACATCCATGTGGAGGCATGGTTCGCGCGCGACCAAGGTCGAGGGTGGAGACTTGCTCTCTGGCAGGGGGGAGCATGGCTTTGGCTCAGGATGGTCCATCTCTCTGATGATAACGCGTAGGGGTGACCGAGGTCAGGGACAGGGCCTCTCTACCACGCTGATGGGGTCAGTCTGCGTTAAGCATAGAGCTAGCGTTCCTTCTGAGCCAGGATGATGGCGTGGGAGGGTCTAGGCTCACAGTGGGCATCGATCTGGGGGCTGGAGCTGATCTCTTCAGTGGCCAGCGGCGACACTCTGCATGGCATCACGTGACATTGGAGGCTGTGGCCTGCCACGGTGAAGTGCTGCCGCCAGGCACCAGGTACCCGTGGACGTGGCAGCTTGCCCACGCGCCGGAGTTGACGAGTTGGCTCGATCCGACGGTTCGCAGGTTAATGTGTGACGTGGATAATGTGCCCGCCTGCAGTTCGCCCCACAGATTCTGTTACAGAAATTCCAAGATAAAGAAACTTTGGTTTAGTCATTGATTTTCTGTAGTAGTAATATCTTATGGATGATATGACATGAGCCATCATATGCTTGCACAAAAGAACAGCATTGGATGCCAATGCCTTAGTGTGCAGAAACATTAGATTAGAGTACTAGATTATGAGGGATGAACAAAGGGTGTTGGGTGGGGGAATCTATGTCACTGGTGGTTGGGCCCCACTACAATTCTCTGTTGGATTAAATGGACTTGATGTGGGTGAAGATTGTAATATCTTGCATAAGTACGTAGGTCAATTGAAGTTATTTTCTTATACTGACACTAGTCATGTGGTATAAGCTTGTCAGTTTTATTGCGTAACATTTTTTCTGACAAACTAATTGCATCTTTATGGGGAGTCCATGTGCTTGATCTTGCATTTATTTTGTATTAGCGTCTTTACTATTTACTTGTTATAACTGGAATGTGTTGTATTACAGATGCGAAAGTTGCTTCGCTAGCTAATGGAAAGGATTCCAGCTGCCAACAAGATGGTAGTCCTCAAGGTCGCAAAAGGAGGAGATATTCTGGGCCAGACCTGCCAGAGGTATGTGGTAAAACGTAGATTATCAAAGTCCCATAAATTGGCCAAGGAAAATGATTCTGTATATTGGAACATGTTGAATAACTTTACCGACTATACATAAGTGTTTGTATGTAGTTGGGTGGTGGGGAATCAAGAATAGGCAGAGAGGATAAATGCCCCACATGTAGGCATAGGTCTTTTCTTGTTATGGCCTTGTTTAGATTCCAAACTTTGGAGGCAAAGTTTGCATAGTAAGTGTCCCATCACACTGTAGCAATTTTGTTTTTATTTGGTAATAATTGTCCAAACATTGATTAATTAGGCTTAAAATATTCGTCTCGCAAAGTACAATAAAACTGTGCAATTAGTTTTTGATTTCATCTACATTTAGTACTTCATATATGTGCCGACATTTTGATGTGATGGGGAATCTTCTTTTTGCATAGTGGAATTTGGGGGTGAATTTGGGTATCTAAACAAGGCCTATGTGGTGGAGTGTAGGTAGTGTGAAGGTTGTAGAACCATTAATCCATTGTCTCAAATGTTTGAAGTAGTGAAGAGATACCGACATTTCTTTTCTAACCACACAAATAGGTAAGGATGAAAACGGTCGGAAACGGTATTACAATATAGAAAACGGAAGCGGTCGGTTCAGGATATTTCTACATTTTAGCAATTAAAGAGTACAAAAAATGGTTGTGAAACCAATTGAAAATGACAAATTTTTATGTTTGGCGAAATTTGGAAACAGTATCATAATATAGAAAACGAAAGCGGTCGGTTCGGAATATTTCCGTACCGTTTTCATCCTTACAAATAGGTGGACTTATGCTGTCTAAGTAGAACCTACCAGCTGATGAATCTTATCTTTTATCTCTGCAATCTCCTATGGTCCTACTGCATTCATACTCTTGCTTTGTTCAAGCTGTTACTGATACGACTCCCGAGCAGAACCACTCAAGTAGTCTGAAGACCTCTACACTTAGCCTACACAATGCCTTCACCCTTCACTGTTATGGTACATCCACCCAAGCTCCTCTGCAACACACATTGTGCCTCTACTTCTATGCCCAGTCTGTGTTGCCCTATTGGCCTGTATCCAAGATCATCCTGTTTCCCCCATCGTTGCGGCCCCGGATGACAGGGACAACTTGTGTCTCTTCACTTGCACAGTGATCTTTGGATGGTATACTATTCTGCAGACCTTTTTTTTTCAAAGCAACATAGTATTTACCAAGGTATATTGCATCTTGCACTTTAGCTAAAGAAGAATCTTCTGGAGATTATTGCATTTGTAGGGTGCTCAGGCTGTTTGAATATTCGGTGCACTCTTTTTATCTGATTTAAAATGTCCGTGTTTATTTCTGCTTGTTTGCTTCTCAGGCCTTTCTCTAGCAAGCGCAAACAGATGCATCTTGGTTTGGACAAATATCATAGAATCCAATATTGTTAATATCATGGGAAGGGATGTTTAAGGGAGGAGGATGGTGTAGATTGTAGTCATGCCATGTTGGACCCAATATTGTTAATATCATGGGAAGGGATGTTTAAGGGAGGAGGATGGTGTAGATTGTAGTCATGCAATGTTGAACCCAATATTGTTAATATCATGGGAAGGGATGTTTAAGGGATGATGATGATGCAGATTGTAGTCAGGCAATGTTGACATTGTTGTGGCCATTGACCCCACGGAGCAGGCGGTAGGAGAGTGGGAAGACAGATCGCTGTATTGTTTTTCAGACATCGGTTTATATATTGCCGACATTCCCCAACAACCTTCCTATCCTCATATCCAAGTTAAACCAATCTGCTAGACCAAATAGCTAGCCTAACTGAAGCCTAACAAATCTAAACAGCATACCAACTTCTGCTAAAACGAAGCTTAGGCCTGATCTTGGCCTGGAGATTCTTTGCGCTGTCCAATCCGGGAGCCACCTCTTGCGCTTTTTCATATTCTTGATACTTCACATGACAGTTAACTGCTCATGCTTCAGGAATACACTTTGTAATTGCTAACCTTTACTCTTTGTAAAGACATTAATAGGCTGTTAGTGAAAATGATATAGTGACCTTTATACAATGATCAACCTACTCATCGCAGTGAATGTAGTATTAGTACACTATTGATCATTGCATTGACTATTGTGCAATCTGGCACAGTGCACCTATGGTTGCATGTTACTCTCCTTTTTTGCCTTCTTGCTGTTTACAATTCAAACATTAACTTTTCCACACCTATATGCAGGACATATGGCGTCATATACATTTCCTGATGCCACTGCAAGATGCTGCCCGCGCTGCCTGTGTGTCTCATGCCTTTCTAAGTTCCTGGAGGTGTCGCCCTGACATTACCATCAGCTGGAAAACACTAGGCTTGGATAAGAATTTTCATCGAAAGGGTGAAATTGCAAAGGATTTCAACAGCATAGTTGACCAGATTCTGAAAAACCGTTCAGGCATTGGCTTGAAGACTCTCAAGATAGATTTCTGTGATTATAAAGCTGACATTTATTCTTATCTTAATAATTGGCTTGAGATTGCTATTACACCAGAGCTTGAAGAACTCTCCCTAGATCTGTTTCCAAGGAAGGAGAAGTACAGTTTCCCGTGCTCCCTTTTATCTAATGGGAGAGGAAACTCGATTCAGCATCTAAAGCTTGTTTGGTGCGCCTTCAGTAACACAGTCAGGCTAGATTGCTTGAAAAACCTGACTAGTCTGCATCTGCGTGACGTGCATATTACAGGGAATGAGCTAGGGTGCCTCTTTTCTAGTTCATCCGCTTTGGAGCGATTGGAATTACATGGATGCCATAGGATAGTTTGCTTGGAGATACCTTGCCACCTACAGCATCTCAGGTATCTCGGGGTGTTTGTATGTGAGAGGCTGAAAGTGATAGAGAGCAAAGCTCCAAATATATCCAGTTTTCGTTTATCAGAAATCCAAGGAAAATTCTCACTTGGAGAATCATCATTGAAACTGAAGGACATGATGCTGAGCATGAACTGCACTATCTCCTTTGCTCGTGCCAAGCTTCCATTCATCGTTCCAAATCTTAAATCTCTTTCCTTAGCTTCAGACTATGAGGTTTGTATTGAACGCTAAGGTGATTATAGGGTAGGTATGTGCTTATTAGAACTGTGGTTTTAATCTTGGAATCTGAGAAATCTTTTTGCAGGTGCCTAATTCACCACTGGTGTCAAAAACATTCCTCCATCTCAAGTATTTGAGTATTACTCTTTCTGAAGGGGCATTTTCCCCATATTATGATTGTTTCTCTGCGGTTTCTTTTCTTGATGCTGCACCGTCATTGGAGACTCTACTGTTGGGTGTAAGTCATTGTTAATCCTGGAATGGAATATAGTAACTATGGGCCCAGACCACTAATTTCCCCGTATTGGCTTTTCATCTTCAGGTAACACAATTACGGATGAAGCATGAGCCGTTTGTTGGGGAGCCTTCGCCTCAGAATCAGATCATGGGAACCCGCCACAGCAACCTTAAGAGTGTGAAGATCACTGGTTTCTGCTCTGCAAAGAGCTTGGTTGAGCTAACATGCTATATTCTTGAGTATGCTACATCACTTGACTGCCTTACGTTGGACACCACTTGGGGTTTTTTCCCTAGGTGCTCTGATCACGAAATTAGCAAATGTCCACCATTGACCAAGAATATCATCAGGGACTCCGAGAATGCTCTCTTGGTTATCAGAGCATGGATTGAGGGGAAAGTTCCCCCCTCGGTGAAATTTAATGTTCTTGCGCATTGCAGCAAGTGCCATAATGCTGATGAAGACTGAGCTACCATAGTTATAAAATGTACTTATAGTTTTTGATGCGCTTTGCTCTGGGTGAAAATTATGCTATTGTTTATGTTTGGCTACATTGTTGTAACTGTGTCTATGGCTCTATGCTTGGCTACATTGTTGTAATTGTATTTGTTCATGCTTGGTTAAATTGTTGTGACTGTACTTTGTGTATTAATCTATCACGTTGTCTAGTACTCCCCCCTTCCATAATAACAGCAGTTGTAGTATTTAAATTTTGTCGCAACCAAACACATCCTAAGACTATAACTAGTGATGCCTGATTAGCACAGTGGCTGTTTTTTCTGGTATAAGAGAGCGATGCCGCTTGTGTACGTATATACACAAAAATGTTAATGTAGGTGAAAGTGAGCCTGGACTTGTCTGGGGTCGTTGTCTCTGACTCTTGAGAGGGTTTCAGACAGAGACGCAGCGACCCTGCAACGTACGGGTACGGCAGGACATGGGTTCATGGACCTGGGGCAGCCAGCTCGTCGCGTCAGCAACAAGCAAAGGAAATGTTCTATTTGTTGACCTTCTGAACAAACAAGTTGCTGTTGTCGATGATGTGTTGTCTTTCTTATCCAATGCAGTAACAATTTAATCAGTTTCAGTGGCGAAGACGGGTCAGTTGATTGAGATTTGGCATGCTGGAAAGGCCAGGCCATATTCGCTGGGCATTTCGTTTCCGTCTCTCGGCTCATGGTTCACTGACCTGATCACGAGCTGACGTGAGGCCGGTTTTGATCTCTAGCTACAGCATAAGAACCAAAGTCAACGAAGGGAACCGCAGTGGGGGCGCCGGATATCCGGTTGGTGATGCCGGCAGTGCCGTGCGGCCGTACGCCGTCGGGATTCAAGACCAGTACAAAAGCCGGCGGTCGGGTGCGTGAGAACCGAGAACTGAAGAGCCCCCCAACCACGACATCAGCTAGCTCTGCCTCTGCGCGCCGATGGAGGGAGGTCAGCACCGAGTGCACCCGCAGCCGCCGCCGCAGCGGGCATCGGCGGGCGAGCACACTAGGCTCGGCGTCTACCACGACGTGCTGCGCCGCCTCAGGGACGCCGGCGCGGCCGAGGCGTGCGCGCCGGGATTCGCCGACAGGCTCTGGGCGCACTTCCACCGCTTCAGCGTGCGGTACGCGCTGGAGGTGAACGCCGAGAGGGCGGAGGATGTTCTGGTGCACATGCAGCTGCTCGACAGGGCTAAGAGCTCGGAGACGACGGAGAACCGGCCTGCCTTCTCTGTCAGAGTTGTTCAGGTGCGATGTGGCCCAGCAAAATCGGCTCTTGTTTCTGAATCAACTTCTCACTCTGTATCAGCAAGCAACCTGTGCTGTGTTTCTGAGCCACCTGATGCGTCTTGTGCAGGTGCCTGCTCCAGAGATTGATGCCACCGAGACCGATTCTGCCGAGCCCAATCCGACTGAAGAGGGCGGCGACTCTGCAACCCCAAGAAAACTGGCGTATGCTGCTTCTCGCTTATTTACCTTTCAGCTGATCGCCATGAGATACCGATCATTCTCGTTCTAGTTCCAAATTTCAGTGTTTGCCCCCTCAATGATCTTGATGTTGTTTGGTTCATCAGTGTGCACCCAGAACCCATTTTTGGCTCCTCACAGAATCTCAAGGCTCTTGTTCGTGAAGCCAGCAGCAGGAACCTCCTGGATGATGGCGATGATGATGCTATTCTCAGGTTATTTCTCTGTCAGTGGAATACCAGCGCCTACATTCATGTTACCGGCTCAGTTACATGGTCTCGAAATTCTATGGTACTCGTTTGTAGTATGTGCTAACTTGGGTTGGTTGCACTATGTACATGGTTAGTTGGTTGCACACAAAACTGTAATTTATTTGCATTCAGGCTCCATAAACTTTCTTTAACGAAACATAGACTACATAATTTCCCAGATCTCTTAGATTCATATCTGCCAACTTTGACCACAAGGCTACCAATGGACTAGAATAATGTTGAAAGGGGATTTGTACCCAGCACTGTAAATTCTCTGTCTTTTGTATCCAACGTCCAGACATTCCAACATACTATTCGCTAATCAGGTGTTTAGTGATAATCATGCCCTTGTTATTTTTTCAGTTGTGGTTGCTTGTTAACCGTTCCTTGTTCAAATCGTTATTTCAAAAGGTCAAGCAGCCAACTGCACCCAATGAGGAACTGGTGTATGCTTGTGCAGTAAAGCACTTAGATAAATATAAAAAAAAATTCTAATTTTGTCTCCATCTGGCTACCTTTTCTTATCTTGCAGACCCATGCACGAGATCACCTTTGCGTCCAACGACAGGCCAAAGGGCCTTACTCAAGTACGTTTGTACCATAAGATAGATATTCTCTTACCCTGCATTATTTGTATTTTCATTTGTCTATCGTATTACCTGAGGTTTGGAGGCTATCTGATGCTAACAGTGTCATCATGTCTCAGTTGTCTACACTTTTAGGCCAGCTCAATCTTGACATCAAGGAAGTACATGCACTTTCAACAAATGATGGCTACTTCTTAGATATCTTCATTGTAGTTGGGTGGGATCACAAGGTATCCTTATCCAAATCTCTCCACTTAGCAAACACTTGGTATGAAACTCTCTGCAGTTGTGTTGCTCGTGTTCCCTTTACACGCAAGAACATCAAGTTTTTCATGATGAAACCATTCCAATATTTATCTCTGTTTTAACCCTTATCTATTGAATTGCTAGACATATTATACTCCCATGACATTTTCTTGATTCCAGTACACTTGTCGGTTAGGAGGGAAGTCTTACTTTTGATTATGCAGGAAACTCGACAGCTTGAAGAAGCATTAGACAAGGAAATCCTTAATTATAAGGCAAAGGTAAAGTAGCACTCATCCCATTCCTTCCCTTATTTGGTCATGGGCTATCTAATGCCCTTTTTTCCGGCCAATGAGAATGATCCATTAGAATTCTTCTGTTCATGGAGATGCATGAAAAGAAAAAACCCACAAACAAGAACAAAAAGACATATGAGTAAACTCAACTAAGAAATTTATAATAAAAAAATAGTTAAGTATTTGCCTCGCCAGGATTCCGTAAGCATCAGAACCACCACTTTTCGACCAAACTAGTCTCTTATTATGTGCATGCATGATATCTAATATTCTTGTCCAAAAGTAAAAAACCTACACCTTAAGTTTAACATCTCTAGCACAACTGCGCTGCATGTCACTAGATCAAATTACAAACTCTTTGATCCACATCAAAGAATTGAGATTCAGAAGTATTAGAACATTTTGTTTCTGTATAGGATGAGATCCTAAAAAAAGGTTGCAACATTAGAATATCTTATGATCCATTTTGTCCTAGTTCTATGTCTACAATATCTTATGATCCATCCCCCCCCCCCCCCCTAGTTTTAAGTCTGCAAAGTGAACAAAATACATTCTACAGATGTCAGTGTTTATAATCAAGTTGTTTCTACTAAATATCCTGTTCGTTTGATAAGCTTTGGGACCTATAAGCTTTTGCAAGACTTAACTTGTGTCTATTTGACAATTTCCTGGAGCTTAAGTTTTGCATTGTCAAAACTCTTCTTCAGATGCATTCAAAAGCTTCTTGGTGGCCTCCTGAATTGGCAGGCAAGAACTGTGTGAATGATTTGCAAGACAACCATGTTGAGATACCTAAAGATAACACTGACGAATGGGAGATTAATTTCAAAGCATTGACATTTGAAGATAAAGTGGCATCTGGAACATATGGTGATCTGTGAGTATTATGCTGTTGACCACTTGACCTGCATTGTGATCCAGTCTATTAATCATTGCCTACAAAGGAAAAATAAATAAGTCACTCTTTAGTCCACCCTTGATGTTGCAGTTATCGTGGTACATATTTCGGCGAGGATGTTGCTATTAAGGTGCTCAAATCGGATCGCCTTAATGAGAACATGGAGAAGGAGTTTGCCCATGAAGTCTATATCATGAGGTTGTTAAGAAAGTCTGTAACAATTATTTTAGAAAAATGAAAAGGGAATGCATGCTAGTTTGCCCTTGTTGGGAGGCTGTTTCATATCTTAGAACGAGCTGCTTGGTCTTCACTCTTTACTGAATGTGGAGCTCTTGGCATTGTCTATTCTTTTTAAAAAGAAAAGTTTTGATGGCCAAAATGAGCAATCAGTTTTTTTTCTACGAGAATATACAAAACCAATGCAATGTCTTTTCTCGTTGGTAAATAGTTTGCATTTTTTTTGAGCATGTTGTTGACAAATTTTTCATTTCTAGGAAGATCCGTCACAAGAACATTGTTCGATTTCTTGGGGCATGTACCAAGCCAAAAACGTTATGCATAGTCACAGGTAAAATTAGTATATATACTATTCTTCCCGCCTTGCAGATTTTCTTTATTTGATATATGTTTGATATATGCTTATATTTTTTCCCATTTATAATAAACTCACCAGAATTTATGAAAAATGGAAGTGTGTATGACTTCCTTCACAAGCGTAAAGGTTCTTTCAAACTTCCTGGACTACTTAAAGCTGCAGTTGATGTATCAAAAGGGATGGACTATTTACACCAAAACAGAATTATTCATCGGGACTTGAAGACTGCCAATCTTCTTATGGATGAACATGAGGCAAGTTTTCTTCTGTCGTTATATGGTCAAAGAACAGGTTTGTATATATTTGCAGTTTTCCTGGGTCCAGCCATTTATTTCTGGGGGCACTCACTATCATATACTCCCTCCGTTCCAAATTGTAAGTCCTTTTAGCTTTTCTAATACATAGCATTTGCCAGGCATCTAAATATACACTATGTCTAGGTACATAGATATATAGTAAAATTATGTATCTAGAAACATCAGAACGAACGCCCTATTCGCTTGAGCTTATCAGCCAAATCAGTCAGCCATTCAGCAGTGTTTTTCTCTCATAACAAATCAGCGAACAATACTTTCAGCCATGACTTATCAGCCAAGCGAACAGGGCGACGAAGGAAGTAGTTTGAGTGATTCATATCCAACTGCTTCTTGTATTCCTCATATCTTTTTGGCATCCTTTACCCCTTCTCTATTTCTTCGTTATGTACAATGACTTGTTATATTCTTTTCTTCCTGTATCTCTACTATACTACATCCAAAGTTAACTTCAAACTGATAACCAGTGGCACCTTTCCAGCTCATCAAAGTTGCTGACTTTGGTGTTGCACGTGTCAAAGCCGAGTCAGGTGTTATGACAGCAGAAACCGGCACATATCGTTGGATGGCTCCTGAGGTAATCTTTCCTAATCGATGACAGAGGAACGGCCAGCACTGCCTTTTTTTTTCAGTGCTGCTCGCTGGTACTGTAATCCAAATACTTGGAAAGTTTCCTATCTATGCAGCGTTTTCTGTGTAGGTTATAGAGCACAAACCATACGACTCCAAGGCTGATGTATTTAGCTTCGGGATTGTTTTGTGGGAGCTGCTAACTGGAAAGGTAACACTGGTCCATTAGCTAGAGTATAATTGATCTCCTTTGTATAAGCCTAAGCTTGGTCATAGTACCAGACGCCAGCATATCCTTACCATCGAACATGTTATACTTGAATAGATTCCTTACGAATTTCTAACGCCGCTCCAAGCAGCCATTGGTGTTGTTCAAGAGGTAATGAACAAACTGAAATTCTTCATATGATTCGTCTTTCTATCATTTTACTGTGACACATGAATCACATACAGCCTAGGTCCATTAGACATATCTTTGCATATTTTTTTTGCTTTCTTGTTTCTTAACCTCATTAGGGTATGTATACTCCCTGCCTATTTTCATAAGGTGTACCGGATTGTGTGTGGGGGTGGGGGTGTTAACTAGGGGGGGTACGGTGGGGAATGGGGATTAAGAGGCTGTAAAACCAATGGAATGGTTTTTGGAGTAACCAAAGGTATATGTGGCGGTGCTTGTGTGTTCTTTTGAAATAAGAGTGGATGATCATCCATGAATGTTAATGATGCACTGAAGGCATTTGAGCATTTTCAAATCACTAGTAGAGCACACAAAATTATTTCCGCTTCTTAAATAAGTGAAAACTTCATCTTGTAGGGCTTAAGACCAGTTATCCCAAAGGGCACAAACCCTAAGCTCGCGCAGCTGCTTGAGAAGTGCTGGCAACAAAGTCCTCTCAACAGGCCAGACTTCACAGAAATTTTGAGAACACTCAATGAAATCGCTGAAGAGGTAAATATCCCTGCCCTCATCTAGTATTTCTCAAAAATCCTATATGGTTAGATTGATTAGTGCATGAAACATCCATGCAGGTCGCCATGGATCATAATAAGCTCCACAAAGAGAAGGAAAGAGGAACCAACTTCTTTTCATTTGGGAAGAGCCACTGATGAATTGCTTGTCTGCTGCATTCGTACTTCACCATTAATTGTACAGATGTATATTTTCTAGATGGTTTTTCCTCTTTTTGTGAAGATTCAGGTTTTCGTATCTAGTGTGGTTGCGGTTGCCTAACTGCCTAAGCATCTCAACGTACAGGACTGTACCGTTTCTTAAATGGAACCCTCTAGGCATGCAAAAAAAAATGCCACAAGATATAGGAGCAACTCCAACTATTTGAGTTAAAAAATGTAATTTACTTCCACTGAACTTGTCAAGGGCTCCACTTAGGTCTATAAACTTTGAAAAGTTATTTTAGGTCCCTAAACTTTACCTAGAAATGTATTTTTTAACATTTGTAGACCTAAGTGACACATCTTGACAAATTCAGAGACCGCTATGCACTTTACTCAATATAAGACATTGGCCTTTCCCAAACTACCCCTTCGACGTTCGAGCTCTAGTCACCAAATCTAAATGCCATGGGGCCAGATTCGGTAGTGATGGCCATTGGGACAATAAACATCTCAACAGATTTTCTTTGTTATTTTTAACTATATTCCACCTTCTCTTTCCTAATCCTCCACGTTCACTTAATATCTAGGCCCACCACCACTGCATATGCTGCCATATCCAACTTGTTGCTTGCATGAGTGAAAGCTTTCTCCTCTCTTTCATTCTCTCCTATCAAAAACACTAACTAGCTTGGCTATAAGACTATTGTTATACTTGCTCTAACAAGCTAATTAGCTTTGGCATACATATGTATGCATGGTCGCCTATTGGCTATTGAGATGTGTACATGAGCTTCTGAGGCACGGCTGCATGGTACATGTGCGCCTAATAAGTTCCTTCTCCAAAATACGTATGCGTACAAGTACATGTGCCGCTTGCATGGCCACCAGTCAGCCGGTATGGCCTACTAGCCTACTAGGAGGTTCCAGAAGCCCTAGGCAGGTATGGGCGCTGCATGCAGGCGTGATGTCGTGAGCTGTTTGAGATAATCTCCAAACAGATTAATACGTACGAGCAACCACCAGGATGTGCAAGAGTGCTGAGCCACAATGGATGAGACGTACCGACAACTCAGTTGGCTGTGTGCTAAGCGTGATTAACATGCATAAACAATAACTACGGTAGCTTGCAGTGTTCATCAGGCATTATGGCACTTGCTGCAAAGCCCTAGAACATTAAATTTCACCGAGGGGGGAACTTTACCCTCAATCCATGCTCTGATAACCAAGAGTGCATTCTGGGAGTCCCTGACAATATTCTTGGTCAATGGATGACATTTGCTAAATTCGTGATCAGAGCACTGAGCACCTAGGGAAACAACCCCAAGTGGTGTCCAATGTAAGGCAGTCAAGTGATGTAGCATTCTCAAGAATATAGCATGTTAGCTCAACCAAGCTCTTTGCAGAGCAGAAACCAGTAATCTTCACACTCTTAAGGTTGCTGTGGTGGGTTCCCATGATCCGCCTCTGAGGTGAAGGCTCTCCAACAAACGGCTCATGCTTCATACGTAGTATAGTTACCTGAAGATGAAAAGCCAAGATGTGGAAATTAGAGGTCTGGACCATAGTTACTACTCCAATCCAAATTATAAGACGTTTTGACTTTTCTAGATACATAGCTTTTGATATATTTATATGTACACTATGTCTAGATACACAGTAAAAACAATATATCTAGAAAAAGCAAAACGTCTTATAGTTTGGAACAGAGGGAGTATTAGATATGCCAGCCATTACAGGATGAACAATGACTTACACCCAATAGCAGAGTCTCCAAGGAAGGAGCAGCATCAAGAAAAGAAACCGCAGAGAAACAATCATAATCTGGGGAAAATGCCCCTTCACAAAGTTTAATACTCAAATGCTTGAGGTGGAGGAATGTTTTGACACCATTGGCAGATTAGGAACCTGCAAAAACGTTGTCTCAGATTCCAAGATAGAACCACCATTCTAAGCACCTAGCTAGTCAATCGCCTTAGCACTCAATACAAACCTCATAGTATGAATATACGAAAAGAGCTTCAAGATTTGGCACCATGAATGGAAGCTTGGCAAGAGCAAAGGAGATGGTGCAGCACTTGCTCAGCATCATGTCCTTCAGTTGCAATGATGATTCTCCAAGTGAGAATTCTCCGTCGAGTCCTGAAAAGTGAAAACTGGATATATTTGGAGCTTTGTTCTCTATCATTTTCAGCCTCTCACATGTAGACACCCTGAGACAGCTGAGACGCTGTAGGAGGCAAGGTATCTTCAGGCGAACTATCTTATAGCATTCTGATAAATCCAATAGCTCCAAAGCGGTTGAATTAGAGAGGAGGCACCCTAACTCATACCCTGTAATACTCACGTTACTCAGATACAGACTAGTCAGTTTTTTCAAGCAATCTAGCCCGACTGTGTTCCTGAAGGTGCACCAAGCAAGCTTTAGATGCTGAATCGAGTTTCTTCTCCCATTAGATAAAAGGAAGCACGGGAAACTGTACTTCGCCTTATTTGGCAACAGATGTAGGGTGAGTTCTTCAAGCTCCGGTGTAATAGCAATCTCAAGCCAATTATTGAGATAAGAATAGGTGTCGGCATTATAACCACAGAAATCTATCTTGAGAGCCTTCAAGCCAATGCCTGAATGTTTTTTCAGAATCTGGTCAACTTTGCTGTTGAAATCCCTTGCGATTTCATCCTTTCCATGTAAATTCTTATTCAAGCCTAGTGTTTCCCTGCTGATGGTAATGTCAGGGCGACACCTCCATGAACCTAGAAAGGCATGGGACACACAGGCAGCACGGGCAGCATCTTGAAGTGGCATCATGAAATGTATATGACGCCATATGTCCTGGGTACACGTGTGGAAAAGTTAAGGTTTGACTGTTTGAACTGTAAATAGCAAGAAGGCAAAAAGGAAAGGAGTAACATGCTACCATAGGTGCACAGTGCCAGATTGCACAATAGCCGATGCATTACAGAGATCAATAGTGTACTAATACTACATTCACTGTGATAAGTAGGTTGATCATTGTATAAAGATCACTATATCACATTTTCGTTAACAGCCTATTAATAATACCTTTACAAAGATAAAAGATGTCACCATTGACCCATGAGCGGTTGAATTAGAGTGGTTCTGCTTAGGAGTCATATCAGTCACAGCTTGAACAAAGCAAAAGCATGAATGCACTAGGACTGTAGGACATTTTGCAGAGCTAAAAGATAAGATTCATCAGCTGATAAATTTTATTTAGACAACATAAGTCCACCTATTAGTGTCGTTAGAAAAGAAATGTAGTATCTCTTCGCTACTTCAAACATTTGAGATCATGGTTTTGATGGTTCTACAACCTTCACACTACTTCCACACCTCCATCACATAACAAAAAAAAGACCTATGCCCACATGTGGGTTCTTCATCCTCTCTAACTATTCTTGATTCCCACCCAGCCAACTACATACAAACACCTATGTATAGCTGGTGAAGTTATTCAACATGTTCCAATATATAGAGTCATTTTTTAGAAAGGGCATATATAGAATCATTTTCCTTGACCAATTTATGGGAATTTGATAATTTGCGTTTTACCATACCTCTGGCAGGTCTGGTCCAGAATATCTCCTCCTTTTACAACCTTGAGGACTACCATCTTGCTGGCAGCTGGAATCCTTTGCATTAGCTAGCAAAGCAACTTTCATATCTGTAATGCAACACATTCCAGTTATGACAAGTAAATAGTAAAGATGCTGATACAAAATAAATACAAGATCAAGCACATGGATTCCCCATAAAGATGCAATTTGTTTGTTAGAACAATGTTACGCAATAAAACTAACAGCTTATATATACCACATGACTTGCGTCAGTATAAGAAAAGAACTTCAATTGACCTATGTACTTATGCAAGATATTACAATCTTCCACAACACCATGTCCGTTTAATCCAACAGAGAATTGTAGCGGGGCCCAACCACCAGTGACATAGATCCCCCCACCGACACACCCTTTGCTCATCCCTCAATACTCTAATCTAATCTTATTCTGCCACACTAAGGCATTGGCATCCGATGCTGTTATTTTGTGCTAGCATATGATGGCTAATGTCATGTCATCTTCAGTTATGTGCCGCTGACTCCTCCATAAGATATTACTACTATAGAAAATCGATTACTAAACCAAAATTGTTTCGCTGACACTAGGCTGGTAGGCAATTTCATCTACTATACAGTTATTTCGTCGTTCTGAAGTTTACCACCCAGTTTCTTTATTAACTTTGGTTCTCTTCAACTCTTCCTACAATTTTTTTGGCAATTTTCAACAGCGCGTTGTCAGACATGGAACCCAATTAGCAATTAGAAAGTTTTTCATGTGATTGGGCTACCGTGTCAAACTTGTGATCCGGTGATCCAACTGCTGAAAGTTGAAACATACCCTTCGCATTAGCGAGGATGTGCTGATTTGAAGCAAAACAAGGGACTAACTTTCTATCTGCCAAAAAAAAAAGATTTTTTTACTGCCAAATAAACATTGGCAAGCTCACTTGGGTAAGTCTGCACGAATCAATCAGTAAGCTCTCCTCACCAAATTAACGAGGAGGAGAAAAACAAAAGTTTTTTCCTCCCTTTTGTGGCGACAGGAGCAGTAATATTCAGAAAAAAAAGGCTATACATGCCAGGAAGTCCACATAGCATGACAGCAGTGCTGAATAACCGAGAGGCGGAGAGGCTTACCTCGGATCTGGCCGTGCCGCCGCCGGCGACGTCGCTCCCGCTGAACGGACATGAGACGATTCAGAGCCCGCAGACCCATGATGCAGAGATGGCTGGGTGGGAGAGACGCTAGTGAGGTCCCGGCAAGGCAAAGGGGGAGAGGAGAGGAGACCCCAGGTCCCAGTAAGGTGCAGGGGGAGAAGACGGGAGGAGACCCCCAGTTGCCTCATCAAATCCAAAGAAACTAGGCGCGAGGGGAAATCCGGCGCTCCCGCGGTCTGTATTCCGATTCCAACGCCCGAAGCGAGAGCTACAAGAACCAATGGAAACCGGACTCTTGAGTTCATTGCAATAATTTTGAAGGAAAACATCCAAATTTGTACTTCCCTAAAGTTTGGCTTACTCCCTCCCTCCCCTTTTAAGTCGTCCGGGAAGCGCGACATATATTAAGGAGCAGAGGGAGTATGTCCTTCCTAAACTAATATTTAGTTCAATTTATTTACTCCTAAGTTTAGTCTATGTCCATATAACTTTCTGAACTAATATTTAGTTCAACTTATTCAGCCGGTCTAATTTACCCCTTAACAATATTTGTTATATTTATTTCTCCACATATAAATTGAGTTTCAATATTAAATTTTATGAGATGATAGCAGACACCATAACTTATGTTAGAAAAATATATCTTAACTTTGTACCACTGCTCTAGTAGCTTAGGAAATTTAATAGTAAATTAACACTAGAGATACAATACTATACAAAATATGATGACGGCAAAAATCATAATGTATTCTTTTAACACAAAATATGATGTCCTTTATCACCTCAAAATTTTGAAACCAAAACCCAACTATATGTGGAAAAATATTTTTAAGGCATAAATTAGACCAACTGAAATAGTTGGAGGGAGTAAATTGAACCAATTATGTATTTAAGAGGTTATTTGAATATAGACTAAACTTTGAGGAAGTAATTTGGATTCTTTTTTCTTTTTTAGAAAGAGAGAGGAAGGGAAGCGAGACAAGACGAGACAAAACACTACACTGTTATATGGATGGGCCTTTTTTGGGCTAAATATGCTGATCCTTGCTCTCAGGCCGTTGGTTCGCTCAGTCATACAAGCGTTGACATGATTCCGAGCTGGCCAGCCCGATTTCGTTACGCGCCAGGCCTTCTTTATTTTGGCGCTTGGTGATTACCAGGCTCCTTTGGTCATTGCGCCATTTCTGTAGGCCCATTCCATAGACGATGTGAGCTGCCAAGCCCATCTCCATTCTCCGGTCAGAGTGGCTCTTTTTTTTTTTCTTTCTTCAGCCATCGTCCCGACGTAGCGTGTTTCATGTTTTCTTGGCCGCCCCGTAAATCTACATACCTCAGGCCAAGCAGATGCCGGGGCTCTGGAGGTCCTGGCCAGTCTGACGACGTCTTTGCAAAGCCACTGCTACGGCTACTGTGGTACAAGCCAACATTGGGAATTGCGGGGAGGAAGACAACTATAAGAAGAAAACGATGCTCGTGTTGCTGCTGCTGTGGCCAGAAGGACACTAGGAAGGAAACGTGTTGACCAGCAGGGCCCACGCATGAAAAGAATGGGGGCGGAAAGAGAAATTAAGCCCGGAAAGTGTTCTGAATTTAAAATCAATAGAGGAATTTCAAGGAGGAAACTTTTCCTGGCTAACAGCAGAGTTGAGTGTACTTTTTTCTACAAAGGACAAAAGAAGAGGAAGCAATGGGTGTAAGCAATGGGATGACCCCCCCCCCCCCCCCCCTCCCCACAGACACACAAATTTTGGACAAAACATAAAAAGGAGTGAATCTGAGCAAGTGGAACAGACCTCCACAAGATTCGTACAGGCCAAAGGATTGGGGAAAAACAAGTAGAGTTAAACAACGAACAAAAGGGATGGCCCTTTTTTAATAGTAACAAAAGGCTAAATTGCCTATTTAGGAGCACATTGTTGCCTAACAAATGACACTTTAATTGCCTAAGAAAATGTGAAGATGCTCACATGGGGCTGCTAGGAATAGGTGACACGGGATTTATGAAAGGCAAGGCCATTGCACATAGGCAACATCATTAGCTAAGTTGAACTCTAGGTAAAATGATGCATTAGCATACTACACAAAAGAAGAGTAGGCATGAAAGAAACTACACAACAAAATGATGAAGTATAGGATGAATCAAAATTTTGTAATTTTTTTTAAAAGCGTAATGGACAGAACCTTGAATTTAGTAAATAGAAAAGGCAAGGCACATTAACATTTGAGCCTTAATATATAAGATGCATGTAAAAAAGAATTACAGGGGTCCGCCAACACAAATTTAACACAAACACATTCTAATTCATTTCAATAACACTATTTATTAGGCTAATATTTTGAAACTTCTAATTTAAACTATTTCTTGACTTTGAACTTCTCTTCCTAGCTTGTTTAGTTATCTTGCAGCATTGTGATAAGTTGACTTCGCTTCTAATTTAAACTATTTCATAGTACATCTTCTTAATGTGATTTTCCATAATAGAATAATTTTGGGAATTTGGTGTTTGTACCCCTACTCTAAAGTGCAAATGTGATTTTACCCTCACTATTTTAACTTTGTGATTTTACCCCTACAATTTTGAATTAAAACGTCCGTTTACCCCTGATTTTAGAACGGTGTTAAGTATTGGTCGATTAAATGACTGAAAAAATAGAAAAAAAATGATGCCCATGCGAGATGACCAAAATGCCCTGGCGTTATCTCATTCCCAGGCCGGCCTCACGCACCGTTCAGTTCAACACAAATCGATCGGATGGATCCCGGCTCTAGGTGCTGGCGCATGAAGCGACGGCTCCTGTCAGCTGGGCCACTCGCAGAGGGCAGCGGGCCCTAGGGGTGCGGGCGGGTGGCCAGCGACCTCGCCGACGGCAGCCAGGCGGCCGGGCTTGACAGGGAACTGTCTATGTAGGTATTAGCGATTGGAGTGCTGTGCTACCTATCTTGCTTTGCAGGTATTAGTGATTTTCAGGGTGCTGAGATACTAGTTTGTTATTGTTGTCTAACATTTGGGATGCTTGATAAGTCTTTAATTCCCAATCAAACGTTGATCCAGTTCTGCATACCTCTTTGGGTTCTACCAGTAGGGAAGGACTGTATGGATCATGTCAACCGATAGTGCTATTATAGTTTGATATACGCTTAAGGCTTGATAGCTTGCTGGTAACCTTCCCTACCGGAGTCGTGGCACCCTTGCAGCAGTAGCAATGATGAAAATTTACCGTATTTCTTCTAGAAGGAGCACACCATACATGCTATGTTGCCAGCCGCTAATCAGAGTTTCAGAGCACTTATTAAATTGTCCATATCAAATTTGATGAACCGTTGATATGCAAATAGGGGTAAAAACACAAAGAGCAAAATAAAACAGGGGTAAAAACATGTGGGAAAAGTTGTCATTTTGTCCAACAGTTAACACTCAGAGTAGAGGTAAAATCCCTCTTCGTTTTGAAATCGCAGAAGTAAAATCACAAAGTTAAAAAAAACGAGGGCAAAATCACCATTTAGCTTCAGAACGACGGTAGAAATGCTTAAGCCCCAATAATTTTCATCACTTTTAGATCCCTTAGTTGCTAATTTTGCAAATGCGGTGGACAAGTTGGTGAATCTCAAAGTTTTCTTGTTGGTCAATATAGTTGGGGCAGCGTGTGTCCCCAAGCTTTTTTTCGGAAAATATTCCCAAGCTTTTGTTCCAGAACAGTGCTAGTGGATGCAATTGCACTACTGGCCCTTTGGCCCTGCATGAATGATTTGGTCTTGCTGAGTGCCAAACTTCATGCATCCTTGCTATTACCAAATGTGCGTACATATCCTTTTCTTAATCTTCTTTGATTTGTCTCCAACAGTTCAATAGAGTTCCGTGTGGACTCTGCATAATATGCAAACATTCCAACAGTCCATATCATAGAACACCGAGGAGGACTTATAAGCAAAGGAAGTAAAGAGGGAGTTCTGTGAAGGGTAACAAGTTCATGAAAAGGAAGTTGATAGTCGGTGTGTAGAACAAACATGAATCTGAAGACATTACAAGCTTACAACAATTGTACATTGTACCTGAGAGGAACCTAGTTTTTTTCTATATAGGTTTCTGTAGTGAAAACTTATACTGCATAGTATGATCTTGAGAGTATATAGAGTAGGAGACTGCTGCTTCCTCAATCCAGCCAAATGAGGTAGCTCATTAAGATCTATATTTGACACCTATATGATGATTCCCTGCATGCAAAATAATAAGTATAAATGTGTGCTGCTATATCATGAGTTCATGACATGTAGGCAACTTAGTGAAACCCATTAGGCAATAATACTGTATTGAATTAGGTTAAGAAAAACCACAAGGTTATGCAATTTTGTTCAGTACATGCTATGTTGTGCCTCATCTTTCAATGCATTTACATGAACCAACTTTCAATGCTTATATATGACATCTAATTGTTGTGACCCTAAATATTTTAACATTTAATTGCAGGTGTGATAGTCTCAAGCATCATCATGGGATCAAATGAACAAAGAGAACCATGTGCAGCAGCAAGCGGGATGTATGGTGCATCAGAATGTATATATGTTACCACCACAAGGAAACAAAGAGGTACACAAGGAGGTTCAGTGCAACTAGCTTCTGTATTTGTCTGATGATGTTTGTGTTTTGCTCTCTAAGGCTGATGATATTTGTTTTTCCTGCTTGTCACTTTGTGTCTAATGATGTGTATTTTTCTTCATGTCATTGTGTTCTAAAATGGTTCATAATATCTTTTAAAAAAAGGTTCATATATCTACTTTTTCGTCTATGTGTTATAAGATGCCTGAGATGCTATACAAAATATCTCAAAAATGCCCAGAATGATATGTGTTGAACAATTATATTTCATTTGGGCTTGCTCGGAGTGAACGTATCAAATTTGTAATATTTGAGATGTGGGCTAAATAATGCCTGGCAAATCTAGGAGCAGCGAGCCTATTGGGGAAGCAGAAAGCGACACGGAGAGAAAATGAGTGGAAAAACAAAATTTTCAAAATAGGAATGGTTACTAATTGCTTGAAAATACTTTCCGTAAATGTGGAGTGTGCGTACTAGATGCTAATAGCATGGCTGTACGTAAATTAGCCACAACCAATTTATTTAGCACTGTACAGTACGTACCAGAGTTTCTTTAAGCATAAAACCTTTTATCCAATCAGGAGGAATAAATGCTGAACAGAAAGAAAATGCCTGCGTGTTGCTGCGCCCCGTGACTGCCGGTGCTACTGCGCCTGCACTTGCCGCTGTGCCCGTGCCTCCTGCTGCTGTGCCTGTCGTGCTGGGCCTGCCCATGGGGACCGCCTACACCTGCGGGACTGTCTGCGCTAGCTTCCTAACTCATGAAACAATTGCAACATGAAGCACTTGCTCTAACATACGTAAGAAAACAAAGAAAACATTTAGAACATACTCTTGCAACATATGCATAGCCACTGCAACATATGCAACGTCCAAATAAAATACGTGTAACATACGTCTAAAAGAACTGAAACATTACGAACATACACTTGCAACATACGTGTATAGCCATTGCAACATATGCAATACTAGATCTACTTTTGCAACATTCAAATAAAACAAATACAACATCCATATGAAACATACATTTAAAACGTATGAAACATACAGAGCTCAACGTCGACACTGACGCGGAGGTCACCGGTGTGGATGCACACACAAATTAGTTTCTATTTTAATATGCAAGCATGCGCACATGCACACACAACTAGCAACATGCTTCCTTAAAAATTGAGGATATGCAACACTTCGCTGTGTTGCATGTGGATGGACACGTGGGGACCAGGAAGGAGGTAAAGCCTCACGTGGGGACCAGGGAAGAGGCAAAGCCTTCACACGATGCATACATGCGTGGCCGCGTGGGGACTAGGAAAGATGTGGGGACCGTAGGCATGACGCAATGCAGATTGGGGCATGGCGCGCAACAGAGGCTGGGTCCGTCCAGACGGACGGACGTTCTATACGGAGCATTACCGATTCTGTATGTGTGAAAACTGGAATTAAATTGTAGGGACCCTAGGTCCAATCACTCTCCGATGCAACCCCTCACGGATGGATGATACGTGGCGCATGAAAAAATCACAACTGTGTGATGCTGGACCCCACCATGCATGAAATTTATTCCATGCACAACTACCCTTAAATGTAGGTAGTTAATAGATTCTCGGTATCACCTTGAGTGGCTGATTTTTTTTCATGCGCCACATGTCATCCCTCCGTGAGGGGTTGCATTTGGAGAGGGTTTTAAGACCGTCTCTAACAGGTGACCCATGAGGGCACCAAACGCAAAATGGGTCTTCAACAATACTGTATCGGTCTCCAACAGAGTACCTATACAGGAGATCTATTTTGGGTGCCAAGAGAGGCAGAACCTAAATCTGGGTATTCTCGCTCCTGGAGACCTATATGCAGAAAGTGTTCTCTTTTGGTTCTGGTTATTAGAGAAGACCAAAAATGGGCATTGAAATTTTGCCTGTAGCGCTACCTAAATATGAAATGGATCTTGTATTTTGGGTTCTCATTGTTGGAGACAGTCTTGCACCCAGGGTCCTACAATTTAATTCCGTGAAAACTCCGGCTCTAGGTTTCAGTTTCAGACAGGCGCAGCTCGTCGCGTCAGCAACGAGCAAAGAAAATGTTCAATTGTTGACCTTTCTGAACAAACAATGCTGTTGTCCATGTGTTGTCTTTCTTTATCCAATACTAACAAATTAACCAGTTTTTTTAAAGACGTATCCTCCTCCGCCTGGGCTGCCTGGGCACGTGGCCACGTTGATCTTGCTTCCATGGAAGGAGGTGTGGATGGTAACCACTGAGAGGCCCTTCATGACCCCCTTCCTGCTTACAGATGCATCACCAAAGTCACAGTGGGGGACGGTCGCTCCACCTCCTTCTGGTGGGACGCCTGGACCGAGGACGCGCCCCTAGCCCAGTGTTTCCCATGCCTCTTCAGTCACTGCACCAACCACAATGTTTCAGTCTTCAAAGTCTGTTAGGACGGCCTCGATTCAGTGCTAGTTGCCAGATTGTCACTGCAAGCCATACACGAAAAAGCAAAAGTTTTCACGGTGGACCATCTATTCTGGCACTGTCCTTTCGCACAGCAATGCTGGGGCCTCCTAAATATCAACACAGTACAAAATGATGGAACGTTCAAAAATATACAAGCCATCAAGGATCAGATATGCAGTCAATTCTTCATGGTTGCCGTAATCCTAATGAGTTGGACGATATGGAAAGCCAGGAATGAACTTATATTTAATAGTAATCAGTTATCTTTACAAGATTGCAAGGCCTTATTCATCAAAGAAGTTCAACTTGTGGCTCTGCGAGTCAAAGATGGTCTCTCGGCACATTATGATCAATGGATTCAAAATCTGTAATAGAGAGTAGCATTTGTTCTATTTTTTTGTATCCTTCTTTGTTTCTTAAGCACCTACTCGGCGCTTTATGTTGTAAACTGATTGTTTTTTTTACTTGTTTCAATAAAATCCCTGCAGGGGCTTCGGCCCCTCCAGTTCAGTAAAAAAAAGCAGAAGTCAGCTGCCTCATCAACTCCACTCACCTACAACACCCGGATGAACGCAACAGCTTCTTTGCTGCCAACGGCCACAGGCTGGACACCAGTCAGCTCTACAGAGCATCCACTCAGTCTGGGCATCAAAGTCAATCTTACAGCTTTGTATGGAAGAACTATGCACCCCCTAGGGTCAAATTCTTTGGCTGGTTACTGCTACAAGAAAGAATTCACTGCAGGGCCAACATTGCCAAGAAAAACATCCTGGATGATGTCATGTGCGAACTGTGAAGACAATCTGAAGAGGACTGTGAACACCTCATCTTTCGCTGCCCAGTTGCCAGCTCGCTCTGGGCTCATCTTGGCAGGGACATGAATCAGCTACCTCCGATCGGCAACCTTTGGGAGATACCTCGACCAGACCAAATCCCGTTGGACCTCTTCTCCACCTTCATCATGCTCTGCTGCTGGCACATTTGAAATCACAGGCACGACGTGGTCTTCAGGCAGCTACAACCGAGCCTCCCCAGGCTCCTGGCTGGCATGCAAGGCCTCTTGCCGTCAATGGAGCTGCCGCCTGTGGACCCAAGCGAAATGGGTAGTAGACCACTGCTGTAATATGTTTGTAATGGCTTAGCCCCTATCTCCCCCCCCCCCTCAGTTGTAATTCACTGGGGCCTGCCCCATTAACTGTAGGTGCCATGCACCCTCCATCTACCGGCTTGCCGAAATCAATGGAAAATTATTTAGGTAGGGCGCTCACCCCTCCGGTGATCTCTTAAAAAAAAGACGTGTCAGTTGAGAGAGCTTCACTTCATCACTTGAGATTTGCATGCTGGAAAGGCCAGGCCATATTCGTTTGCATCTCTTGGTTCATGGTACAGGTACACTGATCACGAGCTGACGTAAGGTTTTGATCTCTAGCTAATACGGGTACAGCAGTCAGCATGCGAGCCAAAGTCAACTACGATGCTGTCAATGAAAAATGAAGGAAATGCCACTGCAGCGGCATGTCGTCGTTGTCACTGCGGTTTGGCCAATGGGATGCTGGTCAACGCCTCAATGGCCCCGCACTGGGGCGCCGGATATCCGGTCGGTGATGCCGCGGTGCCTTGAGACCGCACGGCGACGCGAGGGAGGGATCAGTACAAAAGCCGATGGAGGGAGGAGGCCACCCGCAGCCGATGGTGGCGAGCGAGCGCACCAGGCACCCAGGCACGGGCGCCGGACTTCGACGACAGGCTCTGGGCGCACTTCCACCGCTTCAATGTCAGGTGTCGTGTCGGCGTGGAGCTACCTGTCGGACCTTGGATAGCCGACCAGAGGTCTATCGGCTTCTGGAGAACCGACAGGTTCCTATCGGCCATCCAGCAGCCGAAAGGTCCTGTCGGCTATCCGCTGGCCGATAGGTCCTAGTCCAGGCAGTTCGGGCGAGTACACGAGAGTACGTGACACACAATTATGCGTTTTTGGAGCAGAACGGGGGTGAGAGCGCTGGATCCATCGTCCATTGCCCCATCTCCGTCCTCCTCCAGCTGGAGAAGCCATGCCTCTAGTTCTCATTCTTCTTCCTCCGGTGTGACAGGTACGCGCACTGAGAGGGCGGAGGACGTTCTGGTGCACATGCAGCTTCTTGACAGGGCCAAGAGCTCGGAGACGGAGGACCGGCCTGCCTTCTCTGTCATAGTTGTTCAGGTGCGACGTGAACACCAAAATCAGATCTTGTTTCTGAATCAACTTCTCACTCTGCATCAGCAAAGCAACTGTGGCATGTTTCTGAGCCAGTTGTGTCTTCTGAAGGTGCCTCCAGAGGTTGACGCCACCGAGACCCACTCTGCCGAGCCCAACTCGACTGAAGAGGGCGCCTCTACAACCCCAAGAAAACTGGCGTACGTATGCTGCTTGTCCCCCAGTTACCTTTGCCTTTCAGCTGGTTGATCACCGTGAGCTACCGATCATTCTCGTTCTAGTTTCAAATTTCAGTGTTTCGCCTGCCCCCCTTACTGATCTTTATGTTGTTCGGTTCATCAGTGTGCACCCAGAACCCATGTTTCGCTCCTCACAGAATCTCGAGGCTCTTGTTCGTGAAGCCAGCAGCAGGAACCTCGTCTCCTTGATGATGGCGATGCTAATGCAGATGCTGTTCTCTGGTTATTTCTCTGTCAGTCTAAAGTCTAAACCTGCATTCATCTTACCGGCTTCTTTCACTTACATGGTCTCGAAATTCCATGGTACTCGTTTGCATGTGCAAAAATCTGGTGGTAAACAGATTATGTCTATAGACATGTACCTTCGTTCAAATGTTGTTTAGCAGTACTTGAAAGTGTTTTTTTTCTATGTACTATAAACAAACGTCATGCTTATGCCATTTTCTGTTTATACTCCTTGGCTGTGACTACTATCAAATGCATATGTTTCAAATTTCTTCCTACCAGTCAGCCTGCTTTGTTTATCATATACCGTGTACATCGTTAGTTGGTTGCACACAAAACTGTAATTCATTTGCATTCAGACTCCATAGACTTCTTTTTTAAACGAAACAGACTCCATAGATTCCCAGATCTCTTAGACTCGTATCTGCCAACTTTGACTACAAGGCTGCCAATGGACTACAAGGCTACCCAGCACTGTAAATTTTCTTTCATTTTCTATCAGCAGACATTACAAAAATACTATTTGCTAAGCAGGTGTTTGTTGATAATCATGTCCTTACTATTTTTCAGTTGTGATTGCTTGTTAACTGCTCTTTGTTCAAATCGATATTTCAAAAAGATCAAGGCAACTGCACCCAATGAGGAACTGGTGTAGTCCTCAGATAAATATAACAAAAGTCTAATTTTGTCCCCATCTGGCTGCCATTTCTTATCTTGCAGACCCATGCATGAGATTACTTTTGCCTCCAACGACAGGCCAAAGGGCCTTATCCAAGTAAGTTTTGGAACTAACTGCTGTAAAATATTCTCTTACCCTGCATTATTTACATTTTCATTTGTCTATCGTATTACTTGATGTTTGGAGGCTTTCTGATGCTAACAGTATCACCATGTTCCAGCTGTCTACACTTCTAGGTCACCTCAATCTTGACATCAAGGAAGTACATGCACTTTCTACAAATGATGGCTACTTCTTAGATATTTTCATAATAGTTGGGTGGGATCACAAGGTATCCTTATCCAAATCTCACCAGTTAGCAAACACTTGGTCCCCTTCCCTCGGGGGCGACAACGCCAGTGCGCCGTAGCCCCCCCTCCCGACCTCGCCTCCGGCCACCGCTGTCGCCCTTCGGCTTGCGGCAGTGGCGGCCAGCAGCGGATCCCCAACAAAGGAGCCCGTCCGCACCTCCCCCTCCCTTCCCCTCGCTCCTCCACCACCCCCTGCCCATCTTCAAGTCCGGCGATACTTGGCGGTGCCCGACCAGATCTAACGTCTGGGGGCGCCTAGCCCTTCACCTCGACGATAGTCGGCAGCAGCTCCATCAAGGCGGCTGGAGGCGGCGCCGGGGCCGCGTGTCGGTGCTAAGGCGGCCGACCGGCTTGCCGGATCTAGCGTTGCCTTGCCGTGCCCGGCCAGCCGTCCAAGGTCACGGGGGTTTCTTGCAAGCGGAAGGAGTCTGCGTCCAAGGGCAAACGACGTCGTGCGCAAGTTTCTTACAAGAGGAAGGCAACCGCGTGCGCGTGCTAGCTCAACAACGAGGACGACAATCCTACACAGCCAACTCCTCGATGGCGGCCATGGCTAGGCCAGCCAAGGCTGCAGCTGCTCGCGCATGCGGCGGTTTGGTGCACGTCGGCGACCAATAGCTCCCTAATCCTGGGCGGTTGACGGCCAGCGGTCGGTGCCCTGGATCTTTGCCCTCCGGGCGCCTTCGCCTGGCCAGGGTCGTTGGGCGCGGCCGGGGCGGTGGTTGCCAGTGGCTTGCGGTCAAGGTCGTGGCTATAGGTCGAAGCTTGTGGCCGGCCATCTGTGGGATGCCCCAGCGACTATGCTCGAACAATTTTTTGGGTGAAAACTCTGCCCTGCTTCATGCTTAGGGTTGGCGGCAGTGGTACAACATGTGCCATATACCTTCTTGAAGATGTCGTTGAAGTTATGTTCATCGCGCTAGTCGTTGGGGGTGGTTCTGGTAGAAAGTCCTTCTCATACTCTCTTCAGCTTAATCTTCACTTTGGTATGCCTAGCTCGGATGTTTGGTGTTGTCGTAGTTGTTTAGTTCTTCGCAGCGGATACTTGGCTGCTTGCGCTCTTTTCGACGGATGCTTTGCTGTCGTTTTCCTTGGTGGATACTATGTTGCCGAAGTCGCTCCCCTTACACGGATACTTTGCCGCGTGGTCTCTGGCGAATGCTTTGCTACTGTGCTGCTAGTTGATCTTGTTCGGGCAGATACTTCACTATCGTAGTCGTCTCTTCTCAGTGGATGCTTTGCCACCACGGCTTCATCTTCTCTGGCAGTCTTTTGTGTTGTTTTTTCCTTGCAGGTCTAGTCGGTTAGGTTGCGGCGGAGGGCCCTCTCCCTATCGTGTTTCTTTCCTTATTTTGTTCTTAACCACTCCCTCTGTGGTTCGTGTGTTGCGCTATGGGTTCTCCATAATCGCTTCGTGTAAGCTGTTATTTCAGTGCTCTAACTTCTTCTTAATGAAATACATGTGAAGTCGTGTTTTCGAAAAACAAACAAACGTTTGAAACACCGTCCACTGAGAAGGTCGCAGCAGCGGGCACCTTCCTTGACGTGCACTGGGAGGTGGCGGTCCCTGAGCCATCTGCAGTCACAAGGACGTGAAGGAGCTAGAGAAGGTCGCGGCAGCGGGCGCATTCTTGGATGCACGCTGAGAGGTGACGGTCCTTGAGTCGGGATGTCGTGTAGTAGCTCCCCATTTTGCCAAGGCGCTCGTTACATGGATGACCCAAAGAAGAGGTTGGTGGCCGCTGCCGAGATTAGCGTGTGCACCAACCGTCCGAGGTGCACGCAGGCGGTGGAGATGAGATCATCCCCACCGAACGTCCACCCCGGTAGCCCCATCCGATGACAACCTTTCCGTTCTTCTGCAACCTCCGAGCACAGACAACCTTCACCTCCTTTCCTCCTCGGTTCAACAGCTAGCGTGTTCCGTGAAGCGTCTGGGCTCCCACTCTAGCACAACGTAGGCATGGAGAAGCCGAACACCGAATATATATATATATATAGAGAGAGAGAGAGAGAGAAAAGAAAGTACTTGCAACATGTAGAATCATCTCCTGCAACATCACAAATTACCCATTGCAACATCACGAAAATCAACCTGCAACATCCAAAAGTCAGCCTACGAAACATCTCAAATACCCATGTGCAACATCAAACATTCATCTACTGCAACATCACAAAGGCCACTCTATATCGAGTCTGCCATAAAACATGCAACATTGAAGATCGACTGTGGCAACATATCACTTAAACTACTGCAACATAAACCTCGGGTGAAACATCCAACTGAATCGATGCCTCCGGACATCCAACTGCAAGCATTACCATTATTGTTAATTGTCTTTGTGTCAATTTAGATCATAATTTTGTAATTGTCTTACAATAGAAAGAATTGTTTATTGTTAATTTTCTTTGTGTGAATTTAGATCGTTAGATCTTCATTTGATGGCTCAGAGCCATTGCCTAAACAGATGCTAAAAATAGCAAATCCTTTTTAAAAAAATAAAATACTGTACTTCAGCAAGCAATATACTATTTTATAGGTATGTACATTTGAACCTCGTCTAAATTCAAATTGGTAAATAGTATAATTTATAAGTAGCATCACATTATGCTTGATACTACAAGTAGTGCCACTAAATTTTTTATTGTGGTTTATATGTTTCAATATTCCAACCGTGAAGAGGTATATATACATGTTTTTTTAAAACTTTATTTATGCTTGTTTAGACTGAAAACCCGAATTGATGCGGATACTGAATCATTACCCTCCTATTTGATACTTCCTCCATGTTATAACTTGAGTTGCATGAGTGCAAATTACAAGGGATTAAGGGAATCAAACTTTATTAGTACTCGTTCTTTGATTCATGTACTATATATCTAGTACAAATTGGAAACACCAGTATGTGTATTGTTTAGTAAACAAATGAATACTATTTAATTAATGGCTAGGATCTACTCCCTTCGTCACCAAAGAAATCAATTCCTAGAATCCGTGCGAGTCAAATATTTTTAAGTCTGACTAACTTTATAGAAAAGAATAAAAATATATATGATATAAAATGAGCATCTTATGAAAATATATTATATGGTAAATCTAATTATACTAATTTGATACCATAAGTCTTAGCATTTTATTCTATAGATTCGGTCAAAGTTTAAAAAGTTTGACTTAAGACAAATCTAGGAAACTATTTATTCAGGGACAAAGGGAGTATATTGTACCTTTTATATACCTTAAAAGGCTCAAAAACCATCTATTTCTACGACTTTACATAGGCAACCCCAACTCAAACTATTTGATTCTTCGTAGCTCCAACAAATCTTGGATATAGAGATGGGGTATGTTAAAAGTATTTTCATGAATCATTTTATTTAGTTTTTGCTCTACTCCTTATTGGAATTTAGTTTTTTTGTTAACCTACCTCATACCTTATAAAACCTTCTAGGGCTATTTATCTGACAACTCTTCTATATATAATGATATCAGCAAAATGTCATGCTAGGTCATTAAAGAAATATGTATTACTTTCGTCCCAAAAGGATTGCAAGCCTAGTTTTTTACTACCTTCATCCCCTAAACAAAGCATTTTAGGTTTAGCAAACCGTCTTAATTTTGACTAAGTTATAGAAAATAACATCAACATTTATGACTCCAAAAAGCTATACTATGAAAATATAATTAATACAGATATAATTACACCTATCTAATAAGATAAATAGCAGTACTAATTTATATAAATTTGGTCAACTTTAAGATAGTTTGACTATGCTAAAACAATATACCTTTTTGAATACAGACAACACTTGTGTGAACAATTTACTTTTTGAATACAGACAATACTTGTTTAAACAATTTTTACTTGGGTAACTTTTTTAAAAAGGTATTAATATTTATAACTCCAAATCGATATTTTTTTTAAAAAGATTCCGTTTATAAAATTAGTAAAACTTTTAACATAGTTTAATTTAGCGCTATGCTAGAGTTTTATCCTTTTCCAAAAATAGATGCATTATAAACTAAATGACTACTGTTTTTTTGACACCTACCGGCACCATTAGGTGTCAAACATCGATTGGAACACATTGATTGACGTAATATAATATCTGTGACGATCAAACCTCGTGCTTCTGGAACTTCACTTTATTTAACGCCGATGTTTGGCTCGCATTTTGGAAGGTTCTACATTATATTGATAAAGTTTTTCCTTAAGGAGATTGACATGTTAGATGCTACTGTCTACTTCATGGACTCATGTTGGTCATCAACTTGTAATCTGCTCTGATGGAGATGTGTTTTTTCTTGCATTGTTTCTAATAAAAAAGAAGAATGATAAACTTCTTTTGGTATTGCTAAGCTGGAATGGCTGGCTGAATAGGTGAAAATGTAGAAATTGGCACATCCTGTGCCCCGGTTCGTTTTTTTTAAAGAATAGGTGAAAATGCAACATCCAAGGGCAGAGTGGATAATGTACTATACATGAGATGAAGCATAATGTAAAACTCCCTATTTGTTGTGCTTCTACTCTGTAAAACTCCCTATTTGTTGTGCTTCTACTCTGCTTTACTTTACATGCTCCATTTTGCTGCACTCTTATTCCAGAACTATGGAAGACATCAGACATATGTACAATCCTGGAGCAGAACAGGCTTTGACAGAACGCTGGGCTACTAGCTCCGACAACATGCATAATGCTGCCGAGGCAAGCTCAGATCTGTCACTGGATTGTGGTAGGCAGCTCATTCTCCCTCCAAGTCGAGAATCCACCGGCGATGTCGGTCACAGCAGTGAAGCCCTGGAAATATGGTCGCAATGATTGGATTGCCATGAATTGCAGAATGCCAAGGGCTAATTTGTGAGGAGGAGATGATGGAGATGGCCATGCTAGCTAGCTTACACCAGAGCAGAGTTCAGTCGCCGCCATCAGAGACCTCTTGCCGCTTTGGCAGCCCTGGGAAGGAACAGCAGGTGGGATTTGCAACGAGTGTTAAGGAACCGATTGAAACAAACGTTAGTTCTCTGAGATTGAGATTTGTTCAGCAAACGTACAACGATGATCTCGTCGTCCTTTCCGAAAACCCTTGACACTTGCTCAAGAAAGTGCTTGTTTTTCGTCATTCCTGCACGCGCGTGACACACAAAGTTCAGAAACATTCAGAACCGAAGCAGCGCAAAGAATACACGTTGCTCAGCTTTGATAATGATACAGGCAGCTGACGGAGATGGAGATGAGATGCTCACAAATCACAGAGTTGAACTGAAGTAGCTAGCTCGGACAGGACAGAACAGCACAGAGGAAGCAACGGCGGTGAGAACTATGGTTTTGGGAGGCAGACAGCAGGCATTACCTGAGCCGGTTTTGTTCATGTAGGGGATGTTGACCGCTCCTTCCGGGTGGCCAGCGCTGAACTCGCCCTCCGTTCTACATACAGGATGGAAGCATTATCACGTCAGATGACAACAAAAAATTAGAACGGGAACGACGAGCCGGCAAGAATTCTGAATCCCAGTTGAGCTAGTTAGCACTGAATGAGGAGCCCCAAGCCCAGAGAGAGGCTTACTAATCACTGAACACAACTGAACTGTCTGTCGCAGTTGGCGGCGGGCGCGTGCGCCGCCCTGGCCGCGAACCGAGCAGGAGCAGGAGCTCGTGCGGCGACGATGCCGCGCCACATGCTGCGAACGGAACAGAGCATGCGGTTAGTTAACAAGATCAACAAGTGGCTAGTTCATCATCTCCAACTTATGATCAACATCAACATCCAAGCAATTAAGTTCAAGTGCTTCAACCAACTAACATTGCAAAAGACCATCCATTGGATTCCATCATTGGTGACATACAAGGGGAGTTCAAACTAGATCAAGATTGACATCATTTTGTGCTTACTCTTCTTTTGTGTCAATGGAAGAACTTAAGGACATTGATAAAGCATTGAGAGATCCGGATTGGGTAAATGCAATGTATGAAGAGCTCAACAACTTCAAAAGAAATAAAGTATGGGAACTAGTTGATAGGCCTAAGGATCACAATGTCATTGGAACAAGATGGGTCTTTCGCAACAAAAATCAAGATAGAATAGTAGTAAGGAACAAAGCAAGACTAGTGACTCAAGGTTACATACAAATAGAGGGTTTTGACTTTGGTAAAACTTATGCCCCGGTTATAAGATTAGAAGCAATTAGGATCTTACTTGCCTATGCTTGTGCTCACAATATTAAGCTATATCAAATGGATGTGAAAAGTGCATTTCTCAGTGGGTACATTCAAGAAGAGGTGTATGTGGAGCAACCTCCCGGTTTTGAAGATGACAAGAAACCCAATCATGTCTACAAGTTGAGAAAAGCTCTGTATAGATTGAAGCAAGCACCTAGAGCATGGTATGAAAGATTAAGAAATTTCTTGCTATCCAAAGGATTTGTTATGGGCAAAGTGGATACTACTCTCTTCAACAAGAAGATTGGGAAAGACTTGTTTGTGTTGCAAATATATGTTGATGATATCATATTCGGTTCAACCAATCAAGATTATTGTGATGAGTTTGGAAAAATGATGGCAAAGGAATTTAAAATGTCAATGATTGGTGAACTTAGCTTCTTCCTTGGACTTCAAATCAAACAAATGAAGGAAGGAACATTTGTAAGCCAAACCAAATACATAAAGGATATGCTAAAGAAGTTTGGTATGGAAGATGCAAAAGGAATTACTACTCTAATGAGCACTAGTGGAAGTTTGGATAGTGACAAGAGTGGCAACATGGTGGATCAAAAGCTATATAGATCAATGATTGGTAGCATACTCTATGTGACGGCATCAAGACCTGATGTAATGTTTAGTGTATGCATGTGTGCAAGATTTTAAGCCTCGCCAAGAGAAAGTCATTTGAAGGCAACAAAGAGAATATTGAGGTACTTAAAGCATACTCAAGATGTTGGATTATGGTATCCCAAAGGTGCAAGCTTTGAGCTAGTTGGATATTCGGATTCCGACTATGCCGGTGACAAAGTGGAGAGAAAGAGCACTTCCGGGACTTATCAATTATTGGGAAGATCACTTGTCTCATGGTCATCCAAGAAGTAAAATAGTATTGCACTATCTACCGCCGAAGCCGAATACATCGCCGCGGGTAGTTGTTGTGCACAAATCTTGTGAATGAAGGCAACATTGAAGGATTTTGGAATCAATTTCAAGAATGTGCCATTACTATGTGACAATGAAAGTGCCGTGAAGCTAACCAACAATCCGGTTCAACATCAAAGAACAAAGCATATTGATGTTCGCCATCACTTCATTAGAGATTATCAACAAAAGGGTGACATTGCAATTGAGAATGTGGGCACCGAAGATCAATTAGCCGATCTATTCACCAAGCCACTTGATGAGAAGAGATTTCACAAGCTAAAGAATGAGTTGAACATACTTGACTTCTAACATGATTTGATGCACTTCCATGATATGACATGCCTCTCCTTCGAGCCCCAAGGTATAATTGATTGACATGTCATACATTCTATACTAAGGACTTGTTTAGTGCATCTAGTCATAATTTACATGTTCTAGGCTCATTCATGAAAATCAAATGAATTTGAAGTTTATATGGTGCCACTATTGTTTCCATGACTTGTATGATCTAGTGGTAGCATATAACTTGTTTAAGTAGCTTGTGATCCTAAGTGTTTAATCTAGATCACTTGTCTAAATATTTGTTTTAACATGGTGCATGATAACCCTTCTAGCAAGGTGTGAAGAAGCTTGCCCTTGGATCAAACCGAAGCATTTTATTTATGCAAGCAATCTAGGTTGAATCACAAACTTGATCTTCACCCCATAATTTAACATGATAATTTATCTAAAATTGGTCCCTTGTGGTCATTGGTGCCAAAGGGGGAGAAAATGTTGTTTACAAAGATAGATTCTAAAAGGGGAGAAAATGATAAAAGAAGGGGATCAACTAAAATTTTGAGCACACAAGTAGGGGAGCAAGCTCTTAAACATGAATGTTGCATTTCTTTGTGCAATTCATATGTATGATGCATTGTTATCTATTTCTTTTTCTCCGATACATTGCTTGTGTGACGTTCTGCTAGTATACAATTGAATGGTGTATTGAGGTCCTAGCATGAATAGGAAATAGTTAGATTTTTCTTGCTTCATGTTTTCCAAAGTGGTACTAGAGCCTTGCTTATAATGTTGATCTCACGAGGTTTCTAGTTATGTTTGTGCTTTTCCAAGTGGTATCTAACTACATAAGGTGCTAAGATGGTGTTTATCGCTACTCCGATGGTATCACACTTCAAAGGTCTATAATCTAAAACACTTAGCACCTATTGGTAGTCAATGCTCCTATATTTACCTATCTAAACATGTATGCTTCCTAAATCCAAACATATAGCATACATGTAGGGGGAGCCATTGCTATCAATTTGAATTCATGATCACCTGTCCATACTTCTTACACATTGTAACACATTTGGACAATGTGACATGGGTTCAATCAAAATTCTATCATAATATCTTTATGAAAGGTTTGTCACCAATTACCAACAAGGGGGAGATTGAAAGTTCTATGTTTGGTGTTGGTAATTAGTGACAATGCCTAAGTACTAATCCTATGCCTAAGTTGTATGTAGCATATGAGGATTAGTACATTCCAAGGTTGGTGGCAAGATGGACATGGTGATCATGATGGATACACTTGGATTTGGACGCAACCCTAAGTGATCAAGGCAAAGGTATATGTTTAAGGGTTATGTTTTAGTAATCAAGACACCTAGTGGGTGTGGTTATATTATAGGATAGTTAGCCGTACTATAAAGAGGGGAATGACGCGGCTATTGAACTTCTAAGTGCCTCTAGGTGTGCATTTCATAATCATATGCATTTGGATAGAACTAATAACGCCTCGAAAAATGATTGTAAAAAATGCTAACACACTCGCACATGACGTGATCACTTGGTGGTGTTAGCACTTTTGCGATGGCGTTGGAGTTTAAGCGGTAGAGATGGTTTGGGGTCCTCTCTCCCTCCCGCCGAGATTGCGAGACGGGATTCAGGCGTTTTCGAGGAGTTAAAACGACTATTTTCCACTATGCCGGAAGTCGGAAATCAAATGGAGGCAAACGGAGGTCACAGAGGTGACCGGACACTGGACCGGACGCGGTCTCTGTTTGACCGGACGCGTCTGGTCAGTGTTCAGCGTCTACGCATGTTTCAGCTTTTTGATCGGACGCGCAGCGCGTTCGGTCACAGCCGACCGGATGTGTTCGGTTCGTCTGGGAGCTTACTGGACTCCAACCGAACGCGGGCTCTGTGGCGTCCGGTGCGACATGCAGAGCGTCCGGTCACTGTTTCGTTAGAGCGCTGCTCAGGCTTGACCAGCGCGTCCGGTCCGTTATGGGACCAGCGCGTCCGGTCGAGCCCAGCGCGTCCGGTCAGCGCGACTGCAGCTGTTTCAAGTTTCTAACGGCTATATTCGAAGGGGTACGTCTATAAATACTCGTTGGCTGGCTCAAAGATCTCACTCTTGCACTCTTTGACATACTTGTGAGCACTTTGAGCTAAGAAACTCCCCTCCCACTCATCTCTCTTGCTTCTTTACATATTCGAAGTGAGATTGAGTGATCCAAGTGCATTTGCATTGTGAGATTGCATCTAGTTGGCACTTGGTGGTTGATTTGCTGTGGGATTCTTGTTTCTCTTAGTGGTTGCCGCCACCTAGACGGCTTGGAGCACCTTGGAGGCGTTGGCAAGAGTTGGTGATTGTTCTTGGCCACCTCCGGTGATTGTGAGGGGTTTGTGCCTACCTCGGCGAAGCGCCAAAGACAACGTTAGTGGATTGCTCGTGTCATTTGCAACCTTTTACCATTTGGTAGGTTCTTGTGGTGCCTTTTGAGAGGCTCGGTGTGAGACCGATTAGCCACCGAACCACGTGGTGAAGAGGGACACAACGGGGACTAGCGTGCTGGCAAGCACGTGAACCTCAGAATAAATCTTCGTGTCATCATTCTTATTGTGATTGATCGATCCCGGTGGTTGTGTATTATGGAATTCATCTCTTGATCATATTGATTGGTTGGCTAAATACATCGCCCCTCGGTGATACCCTTCTAACTCTCTCTTGTATTATTTTCTTTGTTACCTTGCTAGCATGTTAGTGTAGCTCTTAGCTTGTGTAGCTAGTTAGCTTTAGTTGTAAGCTAAGTTGTGTGGTTTGACTTGTGCGGTTGAGTGCAAATATACTAGAATTGTGAATTGGATAGGTGGCTTGCAAACACCCCGTAGGCTAAGAAAAACTCGCATCTCGCTATTTGTTATATTGATAAACTTGTTTAGCTTGTCTTTGTAGAAATTTTTAAAAGGCTATTCACCCCCTCTAGCCATCAAGACCTTTCAATCTCACCGCCGATTCATTCCATGGTCAGGTCTCACCGATTGAGATGCTCCACAGGGCCCGTTGCTATCGCGAGTGCCGAGTCCAGATACCGTATAGCAACTTCACCGACACGTGCGAGCTCTGGCTCCACATATGCTATTCGCACCACTGCTACGACGCATCGCTCGGACGGCTGGGATCTGAGGAGGAGCGCCTGCCGTGCCGACACCCCTGTTCATCGGCGCATGTCGGCAATCACCTTTCTTCACTAGGATGGCCGGTGTTCTCTGTCACACCACCATGTTGTCGTTCGAGGTGCTGGAACGGTCCGCACACCAAACACATGCAACGAGAGTTTGAGATGCCATCGGGCATGGACGTGGCGATGCTAGGGCCATCTGGCCTGAATGGCTGAACTCCTAGGCCCGTGCATGCCTTTGCCACTGGTGTTAGAGGTACGGACCGTGCCGCCCAACCCTGAGTAACCGGATATCCCACGGCCATAGCCCCAGCTATATCATGTGCTTTTCAATGTCTTGGCAGAGCGCAACCAGACTTACCTGGGTTGGAGCAAGATGGGTAGCAACAACTGCAAGAATTGTCGTGGATGTGGCATAGCGATGGAAGAAGCCAATAGAAAAACAAGAAAAGCGTGGTGCCTGAATTCTGATTGACACGACAACATGAAGAAAGAGAGATACAGCGACAAGTTTATTAAATTTTAAAGAAAGAGCAAAAAAATTTCTATTTTAATATGCATGTGCACATGCATACACAACTAGCGACATGCTTCCTTAAAAAATTGAGGATATGCAGCACTTTACTGCGTTGCATTTGGATGGAAGGATTTCACGTGGGGACCAAGAAGGAGGCAAAGCCTTAGTGGGGATCAGGGAAGAGGCAAAGCCTTCACATGATGCATACGTGCGTGGCCGCGTGGGGACTAGGAAAGATGTGGGGACCGCAGGCAGGGCGCAATGTTGATTTGGGCGCCATGCGCAACAGAGGCAGGGACTCTGGGTCCAATCACTCTCCGATGCAACCCCTCACGGATGGATGATACGTGACGTATGAAAAAATCACAACTGTGTGATGCTGGACCCCACCATGCATGATATTTATTCCATGCACAACTACCCTTAAATGTAGGAAGTTAATAGATTCTCGGTATCACCTTGAGCGTCTGATTTTTTTCATGCGCCACATGTCATCCCCCGTGAGGGGTTGCATTTGGAGAGGGTTTTTAGACTCCCTAATAGGTGACCCGTAAGGGCACCTAAACACAAAATGAGTCTCCAACGATACTGTATCGGTCTCTAACAGAGTACCTATATAGAAGACCCATTTTAGGTGCTAGGAGAGGCAGAACCTAAATCTGAGTATGCTCACTCGTGGAGACTCATTTGCAGAAAGAGTTCTCTTTTAGTTCTGGTTATTGGAGAAGACAAAAAAAAAAGGTATTGAAATGTTACCTATAGTAGTATCTAAACGTGATGTATTCTGGGTTCTCATCGTTGGAGATAGTCTTGCACCCAGGGTCCTACAATTTAATTCCGTGAAAACTCCAGCTCTAGGTTTCAGTTTCAGACAGACGCAGCTCGTCGCGTCAGCAACGAGCAAAGGAAGTGTTCTATTTGTTGACCTTGAGATTTGCATGCTGGAAAGGCCAGGCCATATTCGCTGGGCATTCGTTTGCATCTCTTGGTTCATGGTACAGGTACACTAATGACGAGCTGACGTGAGGTTTTGATCTCTAGCTAGTACGGGTACAGCATGCGAACCAAAGTCAACTACGATGCTGTCAATGAAAAATGAAGGTTTGGCCAATGGGATGCTGATTGCTGATCAACGCCTCAACGGCCCCGCACTGGGGCGCCGGATATCCGGTCGGTGATGCCGGCGGCGGAGCCTTGAGGCCGTACGCCCACGCGAGGGATCAGCACAAAAGCCGGCGGTCGGGTGCGTGAGAGCCGAGAACTGACTAGCCCCAACCACGACATCAGCTAGCTCTGCCTCTGCCTCTGCGCGCCGATGGAGGGAGGAGGCCACCACCGAGTGCACCAGGCACCGAGGCACGGGCGCCGGACTTCGCCGACAGGCTCTGGGCGCACTTCCACCGCTTCAATGTCAGATGTCGTGTCCGGTGCCCGGCGCGGCGCTACCTGTCGGCCGCGGATAGCTGGCCAGAGGCCTGTCGGGCGCTCGGGGACCGATAAGTCCCTGTCGGCTGTCTAGCCGATAAGTCCTAAAGTACCTAGTCCAGGCAGTTCGTCCGAGTACACGTGATACACAATTATGCGCCTTTGGAGCAGAACGGGGGTGGGAGCGCTGGATCCGTCGTCCATGGCCCCATCTCCGTCCTCCTCCAGCTGGAGAAGCCATGCCTCTAGTGCTCGCCATCGGGGATCCTCGTCACCGGACGAGTGGCCATCCAACCGGGATTAATTGACGCGACACAGCTGCCGCCATCCTTCTCGCAGACGATAACTCGATGCTCATCCTCCCCGATGGTTTGGTTCCCTACCCCAGCCGAGACGGGCTCTGGGCACTTCAATGTCAGGTGTCGTGTCAGTTACCCGGCGTGGCGCTACCAATATGCTGCTCCGCTCAGCTGCCGACTTGGTTGATCAGATTGCACTTCTAATTATGCTTCTCATTCTTCTTCCTCCGGTGCGACAGGTACGCGCACTGAGAGGGCGGAGGACGTTCTGGTGCACATGCAGCTTCTTGACAGGGCCAAGAGCTCGGAGACGGAGAACGGCCTGCCTTCTCTGTAAGAGTTGTTCAGGTGCGACGTGAACACCAAAATCAGATCTTGAGCCTGTTTAGTTTCCAAAAAGTGAACCAAAAAATGTTACAGTATCTGTCACATCAAATCTTGCGGCACATGTATGGAGTACTAAATGTAGATGAAAGAAAAACTAATTACACAGTTTAGTTGTAAATCACAAGACAAATCTTTTGAACCCAATTAGTCCATGATTGGACACAAATTGCCAAATAAAACGAAAAGTGCTACAGTAGCCGAACCCAAACTTTTTCACTAACTAAACAAGCCCCTTGTTTCTAAATCAACTTCTCACTCTGCATCAGCAAAGCAACTGTGGCATGTTTCTGAGCCAGTTGTGTCTTCTGCAGGTGCCTCCAGAGGTTGACGCCACCGAGACCCACTCTGCACGCACACTCGCCTCTGCAACCCCAAGAAAACTGGCGTATGTATGCTGCTTGTCCCCCAGTTACCTTTGCCTTTCAGCTCATCACCGTGAGCTACCGATCATTCTCGTTCTCGTTTCAAATTTCAGTGTTTCGCCTGCCCCCCTTACTGATCTTTATGTTGTTCGGTTCATCAGTGTGCACCCAGAACCCATGTTTCGCTCCTCACAGAATCTCAAGGCTCTTGTTCGTGAAGCCAGCAGCAGGAACCTCGTCTCCTGGATGATGGCGATGCTAATGCGGATGCTGTTCTCTGGTTATTTCTCTGTCAGTCTAAAGTCTAAACCTGCATTCATCTTACCAGCTTCTTTCACTTACATGGTCTCGAAATTCCATGGTACTCGTTTGCATGTGCAAAATCTGGTGGTAAACAGATTATGTCTATAGACATGTACCTCCGTTCAAATGTTGTTTAGCAGTACTTGAAGGTGTTTTTTTCCCTATGTACTCCCTGTCCCTGAAAGCTTCAATTCCTAGAATACGTGCCGGTCAAACCTTTTTAAGTTTGACTAACTTTATAGAAAAGATGAACAACATTTATGACATAAAATAAGTATTTTATGAAAATATATTATATGATAAATCAAATGATACTAGTTTGATATCATAAATCTTAGCATTTTTTCATAGAAATTCAATCAGAGTTTAAAAAGTTTAACTTAAGACAATTCTAGAAATTAAAGCTTTCAGGGATAGAGGGAGTACTATAAACAAACGTCATGCTTATGCCATTTTCTGTTTATACTCCTTGGCTGTGACTACTATCAAATGCATATGTTTCAAAATTCTTCCTTCCAGTCAGCCTTCTTTGTTTATCATGTACTGTGTACATCGTTAGTTGGTTGCACACAAAAGTGTAATTCATTTGCATTCAGACTCCATAGACTTCTTTTTTGAATGAAACAGACTCCATAGATTCCCAGATCTCTTAGATTCATATCTGCCAACTTTGACTACAAGGCTGCCAATGGACTACAAGGCTACCCAGCACTGTAAATTTTCTTTCATTTTCTATCAGCAGACATTACAAAAATACTATTTTCTAAGCAGGTGTTTATTGATAATCATGTCCTTACTATTTTCAGTTGCGATTGCTTGTTAACTGTTCTTTGTTCAAATCGATATTTCAAAAAGGTCAAGGCAACTGCACCCAATAAGGAACTGGTGTAGTCCTCAGATAAATAACAAAAGTCTAATTTTGTTTCCATCTGGCTGCCATTTCTTATCTTGCAGACCCATGCTTGAGAGTACTTTTGCCTCCAACGACAACGGCTGGCCGGATCTAGCGTTGCCTTGCCGTGCCCAGCCAGCCGTCCAAGGTCGTGGGGGTTTCTTGCAAGCGGAAGGAAGGCAACCGCGTCCGCATGCTAGCTCGACAACGAGGACGACAATCCTGCACAGCCAACTCCTCGATGGCGGCCGTGGCTAGGCCAGCCAAGGCGGCGACTGTTCGCGCGTGCTGGCGGCTGGGACGTGGCCGGGCTACCCCTGCAACAGGGTCATGTCACGGCTGCCCGCACATGCAGGCGCGCCGGCTAGATCCGGCGACGAGGCGCATGCGGCCGCTTGGTGCACGTCGGCGACCAATAGCTCCCTAAGCCTGGGCGGTTGACGGCCATCGGTCGGTGCCCTGGATCTTTGCCCTCCGGGGCGCCTTCGCCTGGCCAGGGTCGTTGGGCACGGCCGAGGCGGTGGCTGCCAGTGGCTTGCTGTCGGGGCTGTGGCTGTAGGTCGAAGCCTGTGGCCGGCCATCTGTAGGATGCCTCAGCGACTATGCTCGAACAGTTTTTTGGGTGAAAACTCTGCCCTGCTTCATGCTTAGGGTTGGCGACAGTGGTACAACATTTGCCATATACCTTCTTGAAGATGTCGTTGAAGTTTTGTTCATCGCGCTAGTCGTTGGGGGTGGTTTTGGTAGAAAGTCCTTCTCATGCTCTCTTCAGCTTAATCTTCACTTTGGTTTGCCTAGCTCGGATGTTTGGTGTTGTCGCAGTTGTTTAGTTCTTCGCAGTGAATACTTGGCCGCTTGCGCTCTTTTCGGCGGATGCTTTGCTGTCGTTTTCCTTGGTGGATACTTTGTCGCCAAAGTCGTGCCCTTACACGGATACTTTGTCGTGTGGCCTCCGGCGAATGCTTTGCCACCGTGCTGCTAGTTGATCTTGTTCGGGAAGATACTTCACCGTCGTAGTCGTCTCTTCTCGGTGGATGCTTTGCCACCATGACTTCATCTTCCGTGGCAGTCTTTTGTGTTGTTGTTTCCTTGCAGGTCCAGTCGGTTAGGTTGCGGCGGATGACCCTCTCCCTACCGTGTTTCTTTCCTTATTTTGTTCTTAGCCACTCCCTTATTTTGTTCTTAGCCACTCCCTCTGTGGTTCGTGTGTTGCGCTATGGGTTCTCCATAATCGCTTTGTGTGAGCTGTTATTTCAGTGCTCTAACTTCTTCTTAATGAAATACATGTGAAGTCGTGTTTTCAAAAAAAAACAAACATTTGGTTTGAAACAGCGTCCACCGAGAAGGTCGTAGCAGCGGGCGCCTTCCTTGACGTGCGCTGGGAGGTGGTGGTCCCTGAGCCATCCGCAGTCACAAGGACATGAAGGAGTTGGAGAAGGTCGTGGCAGCGGGCGCATTCTTGGACGCGCACTGGTGGTGGCTCCCCGTTTTGCCAAGGCGCTCTTTACATGGATGGCCTAAAAAAGAGGTTGGTGGCCGCTGCTGAGATTAGAGTGTGCGCCAACCGTCCGAGACGCACGCAGGCGGTGGAGATGAGATCATTCAATTACAATATTTGTAATACATCTATTCTCGATCAATATCTCCCCCACCTATTACATTACAAAATGTGACACTATTATCACTGATTAAGTATTAATATCCATTGCTAGAGATAATGATGGACATAACTTCACAACATAGGTATAAATGATTTTTTAGTTTGGCAAGATTGTGCCTAACTAAAAAAACTTTAAGTGATACATAACATTACAAAGAAAACTTTTGAACAAAGTGACACTACCAAGAACTCATGTACACTCTATACTCGCTATTATTACAAGATTACTACTCTTACTACTCACTATTATTTATGGCGTCTTGGTATGAATGAGAATAAAGAACACCTATTTATATAGTTTGTCATGTCATTATAGTGTTGCGAAACATTTCTATTTTTCCTAGTATTCTTAGATATTTCTTAGCATACAAGAATATCTAGACCTAGAGTATTCTATTTTCACCCTGCAACATGACAACTACAACTCCTGTGTGCTTAGTGTTTCTCTCTAGAAAGTTCCACAAATATGCTTTTTTTGTTTTTAGCACTACTCTTTAATGCATACTTGTCTTCACTAGTCATCTGATCCTACCTTTGCAATGATTCATTTGTCCAAGCGTCATATATTTATAATCAAAGTGAGTATATGATACATTAATTTGAAAGTCAAGAAGGCTATAATCTATGATCCACGAGCAGAGCCGGAGCTAGAGTAGACTGGTTTGGGGGCCAAACATTACTGGGTAATAGGCAGTCCATTCTCCCTCCATGAAGAGAATCCACCGGCAACATCGGTTACGGTCATGAAACCCTGAAAATGGTTGCATTGAATTTAGAGAAAACCACCGTGAATCAAAGGGAAGCCAAGAACTTATTGGTGACATGATATGAAACTGAGGATCATAAGATGATCATGCTTACAGCAGAACTGAGCTCAGATGCTGCCATAAGAGATCTCCTGCCACTCTGACAACCCTGAAAACACAAGTGACAATTTCTTTTCTTTCAGAATTAGAAAGAGAGTTGAGATGGGGAAAAAAATGAGAACTACTATTTTGTGATTAATCATTGGTTCATCATGTGTTCAGGAACCATACAACGATGATCCCATCGTCCTTCCCACAGATACTCGCCACTTGCTCGAGGAAGCACATGTTCTTCGTTGTTCCTATATATGGTTGGTAGCAGGTAGAGAATTGCTCAGATGTGAACCAAAACAAAACATGGTAACACTACAGGCAGTAAAATTTCAGAAAACTTAGCATGCTAATGAGTTTTTGCTAGAACTTGGTCTCACACACACCACACACACGGCTGAAAAGACACTTGTGCACAGTAAGGAGTCACTAACATAAAGCTGTGCCCTGACGGGTGTATGTGTGTGTATATATATATATATATATATATATATATATATATATATATATATATATATATATATATATATATATATATATATATATACATACTATTCTATAGCCTGGGTTTTGAATAACATTCATAGCTCCGGCGGAGCGCCGCCTTCCTCCGGCGAGAGGAAAAGACTGGCGTATTTAATTTGAGCCCAACGATTTTACTATGAGCTTCTATGATTAGGTAATAATAAATCATCAGCATAATTGCATTCCCCGCTAACCATCCCAATTAGCTCCTCAATCCACGCCGCGCACTTAAGGTAGGTCCAGAACCGTAAAAATCGCGCAGGTCCAAAATTTACAGATATAAAAATAACCCGCCGCCCCTGTTTCTTCCTCGTTTTCTTTCCTCTTCTTATACTCTCTGTCCTCGTAACTTCGGCGCTGTGGATGCGGTATGCCGGCAGCGGCGGCAGCGCCGTCGTCCCTCCCAGCTGCGACTGCGGCGCCGTGCCCCGAGCCCCGAGCCCCGAGCCTCCCGACTACGCAGCCGGCGGCGTCCCCACCCTCCTGGATGTGACCGCGGCAGCCTCCACATCACGGCACCCCCGGCGGCGGCGTGGAGGCAGTGGCTCCATGGCGACCCCCACCCCACATCCGAACGACGGCATGGCGCTCCTCGGCGGCGGCGCATCCTGTGCACGCGGCACCCCCGACGAAGGCGCGTCCTGTCCCCAGCGCAGGAAGCTCCCGCGGTGGAGTGACCTGTTGCGCGCGGACGGCGCCCCCGGTGGCGGCGCGGCCAGCCCGTGTGGACGGCGCGGCGTCCCCTGGCTGGTCGATTCGGTCGACTAGTGGCAGATCCAGTTGGTTGGTGTCGGGTCCGGTCCACTGGGGTCAGCGCCGTCACCTTCCTCAAATCTGGCGGCCCCTGCACCCAAGCAACAGCGGTAGGTCATCGTCCTGCACAACTTGATGGCGCCCCTGCACCACAACGGCTGTGGCGGCGGCCGGCAGCATCCAGGTATCTCCCCCGGTGGTGATACCTGCTGGTGTGATGCCCTCTTGCTCCCATCGACGGCGACGCCGGTGGCCCCTCGCCAACCATCTGGCCGTGACCCCTCCCTACACGGCGGCATCTCACGGAGGCCGGCGGCGGCGCATCCTGGCCCTAGAGCGGCGCCCACGTGGACGCCCCCCACCCCGCGTGACAGCCCCCACCCCGCCAAGGTTATTATTACTTGTTTTCTGGTTAACACAGTCATTTGAAGTTAATTTGCGCACAACCTTTTTAGTTAAATATAAATTAAAGTCTGCACCACATAACCTGTACTGATTCGTTTCTGTACATCTCCATATGCATTGCTACAGATCGGGCTGTTGTTATAGGTGAACAAATGGTGGTTTTGGAAGTGCCAAGAGATCAGAGGCAGATTCATCATTATTTACGGAGGCCTTGTTTAGATGTTGGAATTGGGAGGAGAAGTTGGAATAGTGTAGGTCACGTCGTACTGTAGCAACTTTTGTTTTTATTTGGTAAAAATTGTCCAAACTTTGACTAATTAGGCTCAAAATGTTCGTCTCGCAAAGTACAACAAAACTGTGCAATTAGTTTTTAATTTCATCTACATTTAGTACTCCATGCATGTGCCGACATTTTGATGTGACGGGGAATCTTCTTTTTGCATAGTGAAATTTGGGGTTGGATTTGGGAACTGAACAAGGGCGGAGTGTGTGATCATCTTGTATTTGTTTCAATTGTTCACGCACTATGGACGTATCTTCACTCTGGTGATAATTCCGTGATTATTGCTGTACCATACAAATACAAGTTTGGCACTGAGATGTTTGATTTTAAAATGTATTCCCATATCACAGGCCTTGAAAGAATTATTTATAGTCAAAAAGATATTATTAGTAATAAAAACTATTTATAGTTAAAAAAGATATTATTAGTAATAAAAAACTATCCTCATCTACAAATAGGATGCCTCGGTAAGTACCACACCCAAGTTTACGACTTATGTACCTGATGATAATTATTTGAGAACCACAAGATAATAGTAGTAATAAACAATTATTTTCCATAATTATTTATGCAAACAAATTACTATTAGTAATAAAATTTACCCTGCATGGAGACCGACAGCCGAGTTTACTACTTATGTCCCTGCCGGTAATTATTCGACGAACCAGAAAAATTAACCGCTCACAGTCCGAGAAGGAATTATTTACTTAACAAAATGATACTATTAGTAATAAAAAAGTCTCAATAAATACTCAAATCGTACTATTAGTAATAAAAAATTAGGATGCGGACGTGCAAATTTACCGCTCACAGGTTAGGATAGAATTATTTATTTAACAAAAAATATTAGTAATAAAAATGGTCTCACCACACAACGTACAACCTGTTGATTAATACATACAAATTTACCACTCACAAGTTATGATGAAATTATTTACATAGAAACATGATACTATTAGTAATAAAAAATATTCTGGCCGCAAACCGAACGTCTCGTCGATTACCAAACGCAAATTTATCACTCCAAGGTTAGGATGGAATTAATTGCATAGCAAAATGATACTATTAGTAATAAAAAATAGTCCGACTGCAAACCAGATGGCCCATTAATTAACACATCAAATTTTACCGCTCCCATGTATGGATGGAATTATTTACATATTAATAAAAATTTACCACTCACAGTCCAAGAAAGAATTATTTACTTAACAAAATAATACTATTAGTAATAAAAAAATAGTCCGACCGAACACTCTGTGATTAGCTCAGAGAAATTTACCGCTTACACATCGAGAAGGAATTATTTACTTAACAAAATAATACTATTAGTAATAAAAAAAGTCTCAGTAAGTACTCAAATCGTACTATTAGTAATAAAAAATTAGGATGCGGACATGTAAATTTACTGCTCACAGTTTAGGATAGAATTATTTACTTAACAAAAAAATATTAGTAATAAAAAAAGGCCTCCCGGAGGCCGGACAACAAATTTTACTATGGACATGTCCGAACGAAATTATTTATAGGCTCAAATGATACTATTAGTAATAAAAATTACCTTGTCTGAATTTTACAGCAAATTTTACTATGCACAGGTCTAGACGTAATTATTTATAGGCTTTAATGATAATACGAGTAATAAAAAAATTGAACGAAGACAGGACATGCTGGTGATTATTACACCAATTTTACTATATGTTGTTCCATCCGGATTTATAGGTCAAATGATATTATTAGTAATAAAAATTACTTGTCAACGTCATAGGCAAATATGGAGAATAATAAAAAATTAAATTAGGAAAAAAACAACGTGTGTATCCGAATTCAAGGAAATAAATCACTGATCAAACGCATGGTTATGGCACCGCGTCAATGCAATTATATCGGCCTCCTTTAAAGCAGCAGCCTACGTCAGCCATGCATGGTAATTAAAAAAGCTACTTTAGTTACTAACGCTGACTATTTAAGGCTCACCGGAAAAAATCAATGGCTGCCGGCCAGGGTGCTCCACGGTGGTGGGTGATGAATACTATTCATAGTGCAGGATGCTAATTAGTAAGGTCCTATATATATATATATATATATATATATATATATATATATATATATATATATATATATATATATATATATATATATATATATATATATATATATATATATATACCCTACAACTGGCTATAAAATAACTTATTTTGTAGCTAGCTATAGAGTACTCTCCCTATATATATATATATATATATATATATATATATATATATATATATATATATATATATATATATATATATATATATATATATATGTGACATTGGGACGATGGATATCCGGTGGTGTAGTTGGCAGACTTAGCAAAGTTATAAATATTGCCCATTCATGATTCATCTATGTGTGGTCTGTAGCTGGGAGTCTGGGACCAGCAATCTGGAGATCAGGCGAACAAGCATGCAGCACGTTACAATGTCAAGATGATAAAGTTTGTAAGCTAAGTACTGCCCCTTGGGCAAGCCAAAGCGGCGCCTCAGTTTGCTGCTGCTTTGCTTTTAAACGTGCAAGTTGACAGCGGTCTCATTCGCTTTTAATCTGTTCAGCATGAATGGTTCAGATCTGTCTTCCTCCTAATGAAATACGTGCTAAGGCACATTTGCGAAAGATTAAAAAAACATGAATGGAACGTTCCTAATGGGCTTTGAGAAGTCAGAACCATCAGTAGACCGACAGGTTGCCCTCATGGTCATGGCAATGATCACAAGAGCTGAACCGACACACGCTAGGTAATTAGAACAATGTTGTTAGTGGCTGGAATGGAAGGCATTTACCTGAGCCGGCTTTGAACAGGTAGGGGATGTTCACAGCTCTCTCCGGATGGCCGGCACTGAACTCAGATTCAGTCCTGCAGAAGCAGTAGTAAACATGAAAGGCGAGACCACACAACGAGGCGTTACGACTAAATCAAATCGAATATGAGATGGAACAAGAGTTGTTCAATTTAATCATAGTTGTTGTTCACGGGCAGCAGATCTTTACTTATATATTAATTAATTTGATGTTCGATCGTTAGTATATATATTCTGCTGTCAATTGTCACCGTACTCTCTACGCTGACGGTGGCCAGTAGCGTGGCGTGTGTATTACTACCTGACGTCGAGGTAGCGGTGGCCAGCCTGCTGCAGCTCGTACGCCACGCGCACCGGCACTGACCGTAGTGGCACCGCCGCCGCCGCCTCCGCCTGCAACGCCCCGCCGCCGGTGGCGCTGGTGACGGTGTGCCTGGGGAAAGAAACAGAAAGCACCGGGAGTATCAGGGAATCCATTCATAGTCTATAATTAATAATAACATAATATATGATCCGTCCACATGCAGGACACAACGTTGGCATGCATTATGAATCATAGATAGATGTAGATCCGATCCCAAGGCTGGCCGTGGGATCCATGATTTCTATAATTTCAGGAGTTGGAGGATGGGAATCTCGACCGATCGCCGGAGTCGGAGAAGACGATCAAGAGAAGAGACAGTCAGACAGAGAGGGTGATGACGCACCTGACGTTTACAAGGGAGCCGCCGGCCGTCTCCTTCTTGCTGCTCGCCGCGGCGTCGAACCGGAGGAGAGGAGCTCCTGCAGCGCTGTGCCGCCGCGACCTACGGATCGTCGCACAAACGCAGAGCATGCACCGTGTGAGGGTCAGCAGGGGCAGCGACGTCGCCTTCGATCAAGTAGAACAAGAACGCGTGCATGGGGAACTGGGGAATCGGGAGCCGTGGCCTACCTGCTGGCAAGGGATCGGAGGGCAGCAGGGAAGGAGGCGCGGGCCAGGGTCGCTGCCATTGCTCGCTCGCCGCCGCCAGCCGGAGGCTCTGTTCCTTTTCGGTTCCTCTGGTGCGTCTCTTGGGCGGATCGCGGAGAATCTGTACTCTGTACTCTGTACAGAAGGGGCGTCTCTCTCGGTTTTCAAAGGGTAGCTAGACACTACTAGTAGACTCTTTAAAACACTTTTCCTAGGAAGCATGTGCTGAAGTCTTTAGTTCAGGCGATGACGTGATCCTTTGATCTTGCTTCATGATTTATACACCTTTGTGTCAATGCAATTATAATTTTTTAATTATCTTACTATAGAAAGAAATGTTCGTTGTTACGGAACTACTAGCACTCAGACGTCAGGACATTAGAAATTATAATTGAAATTATAATTCATCACACGATCACGTGGCCGCACGATGGACGTTTTCATAGCAATTGTGATTGGCCAGTACCCATAAACTCACTCGTCGCACTCCTCCCTCTCCCGCCGCTGACACACGCCACAGGTCACCTCCTTTCCTCCTCGGTTCAACAGCTAGCGCGTTCCGTGAAGCGTGTGGGCTCCCACTCTAGCACAACGTAGGCATGGAGAAGCTGAACACCGAATATATATTGAAAAAAAAAGAAAGTACTTGCAACATGTAGAATCATCTCCTGCAACTTCACAAATTACCCATTGCAACATCACGAAAATCAACCTGCAACATCCAAAAGTCAGCCTACGAAACATCTCAAATACCCATGTGCAACATCAAACATTTATCTACTGCAACATCACAAAGCCCACTCTATATCGAGTCTGCCATAAAACATGCAACATTGAAGATCGACTGTGGCAACATATCACTTAAACTACTGCAACATAAACCTTGGGTGAACCGTCCGACTCAATCGATGCCTCCGGACGTCCAACTGCAAGCATTACCATTATTGTTAATTATCTTTGTGTCAATTTAGATCATGATTTTGTAATTGCCTTACAAAAGAAAGAATTGTTTATTGTTAATTTTCTTTGTGTGAATTTAGATCGTTAGATCTTCATCTGATGGCTCAGAGCCGTCGCCTAAACAGATGCTAAAAATAGCAAATCCTTTTTTTTAAAAAAATAAAATACTGTACTTCAGCAAGCAATATACTATTTTATAGGTATATTTATGTATATACATTTGAACCTCGTCTAAATTCAAATTGGTAAATAGTATAATTTAAGTAGCATCACATTATGCTTGATACTACAAGTAGTGCCACTAAATTTTTAATTGTGGTTTATATGTTTCAATATTCCAACCGTGAAGAGGTATGTATACATGTTTTTTTTTAAAAAAACTGTGCTTATGCTTATTCAGAACTTCTAGAAACCTGAATTGATGCAGATACTGAATCATTACCCTCCTATTTGAGACTTCCTCCATGTTATAATTTGAGTTGCATGAGTGCAAATTACTAGGGATTAAGGGAATTGAACTTTATTAGTACTCGTTCTTTCATTCATGTACTATATATCAAGTACAAATTGGAAACACCAGTATGTGCGTTGTTTAGTAAACAAATGAATACTATTTAATTAATGGCTAGGATCTACTCCCTTCATCACCAAAGAAATCAATTCCTAGAATCCGTGCGAATCAAATATTTTTTAAGTTTGACTAACTTTATAGAAAAGAATAAAAACATATATGACATAAAATGAGCACCTTATGAAAATATATTCTATAGTAAATCTAATTATACTAATTTGATACCATAAGTCTTAGCATTTTATTCTATAGATTCGGTCAAAGTTTAAAAAGTTTGACTTAAGACACCTCTAGGAATCTATTTATTCAGGGACAGAGGAAGTATATTGTACCTTTTATATACCTAAAAAGGCTCTAAAACCATGTATTTCTAAGACTTTAGATAGGCAACCCCAACTCAAAGTATTTGATTCTTCGTAGCTCCAACAAATCTTGGATATAGAGATGGGGTATGTTAAAAGTATTTTGATGAATCATTTTATTTAGTTTTTGCTCTCCTCCTTATTGGAATTTAGTTTTTTGTTAACCTACCTCAAACCTTATAAAACCTTCTAGGGTTATTTGTCTGACAACCCTTCTATATATAACGATATCAGCAAAATGTCATGCTAGGTCATTAAAGAAATATGTATTACTTTCGTCCCAAAAGGATTGCAAGCCTAGTTTTTTACTACCTTCATCCCCTAAACAAAGCATTTTAGGTTTAGCAAACCGTCTTAATTTTGACTAAGTTATAGAAAATAACATCAACATTTATGACTTCAAAAGGCTATACTATGAAAATATAATGTAATACATATATAATTACACCTATCTAATAAGATAAATAGCAGTACTAATTTATATAAATTTGGTCAACTTTAAGATAGTTTGACTATGCTAAAACAGTATATCTTTTTGAATACAGACAATACTTGTGTGAACAATTTACTTTTTGAATGCAGACAGTACTTGTTTAAACAATTTATAGTTGGGTAACTTTTTTAAAAAGGTATTAATATTTATAACTCCAAATAGATATTTTTTAAAAAAATTCCGTTTATAAAATTAGTAAAACTTTTAACATAGTTTAATTTAGCGCTATGCTAGAGTTGTATCCTTTTCCAAAAATAGATGCATTATAAACTAAATGACTACTGTTTTTTGACACCTACTGGCACCATTGGGTGTCAAACATCGATTGGCACACATTGATTGACGTAATATAATATCTGTGACGATCAAACCTTGTGCTTCTGGAACTTCACTTTATTTAATGCCGATGTTTGGCTCGCATTTTGGAACGTTCTACATTATATTGATAAAGTTTTTCCTTAAGGAGATTGACATGTTAGATGCTACTCCCTCCATCCCAAATTATAAGACGTTTGACTTTTTTGATCTCAAGTTTGACCATTCGTCTTATTCAAAAAATTTGTGCAAACATAGTCAAATTTAAGTCATTCTTGAGGAACTTTTATTAATAAACCAAGCCACGATAAAAGAATTGATATTTTGCACAAATTTTTGAATAAGACGAGTGGTCAAACTTGGTGTCAAAAAAGTCAAACGTCTTATAATTTGGGATGGAGGGAGTACTGTCTACTTCATGGACTCATGTTGGTCATCAACTTGTAATCTGCTCTGATGGAGATGTGTTTTTTCTTGCATTTTTTTTAATAAAAAAGAAGAATGTTAAACTTCTTTTGGTATTGCTAATCTGGAATGGCTGGCTGAATAGGTGAAAATGTACAAATTGGCACATCCTGTGCCCCGGTTCGTTTTTTTTCTTTTTTTTAAAAAAAGAATAGGTGAAAATGCAACATCCAAGGGCAGAGTAGATAATGTACTATACATGAGATGAAGCATAATGTAAAACCCCCTATTTGTTGTGCTTCTAGTCTGCTTTGCTTTACATGCTCCATTTTGCTGCACTCTTATTCCAGAACTATGGAAGACATCAGACATATGTACAATCCTGGAGCAGAACAGGCCTTGACAGAACGCTGGGCTACTAGCTCCGACAACATGTATAATGCTGCCGAGGCAAGCTCAGAGCTATCACTGGATTGTGGTAGGCAGCTCATTCTCCCTCCAAGTCGAGAATCCACCGGCGATGTCGGTCACAGCAGTGAAGCCCTGGAAATATGGTCGCAATCGCAATGATTGGATTGCCATGAATTGCAGAAAGCCAAGAGCTAATTTGTGAGGAGGAGATGATGGAGATGGCCATGCTAGCTAGCTTACAGCAGAGCAGAGTTCAGTCGCCGCCATCAGAGACCTCTTGCCGCTTTGGCAGCCCTGGGAAGGAACAACAGGCGAGATTAATTTTCACTGAGAGTTAAGGAACCAACCGAAATGAACCTATAATCTCTGAAATTTAGATTCATTCAGCAAGCGTAGTTCACGTACAACGATGATCTCGTCGTCCTTTCCGAAGATCCTCGACACTTGCTCAAGAAAGTGAGTGTTTTTCGTCATTCCTGCGCGTGACAAGGAAAGTTCAGAAACATTCAGAACCAAAACAGCGGAAAGAATGCACGCTACTATGCTTTGATAATGATACAGGCAGCTGGTGGAGAGTGGAGACGGAGATGCTCACAAATCACAGAGTTGAACAGAACAGGACAGAGGAAGCAACGGCGGTGAGAACAATGGTTTTGGGTTTTGACTTGCAGGCAGGCATTACCTGAGCCGGTTTTGTTCATGTAGGGGATGTTGACAGCTCCTTCCGGGTGGCCAGCGCTGAACTCGCCCTCCGTTCTACATACATACAGGATGGAAGCATCATCACAAATCACATCAGATGAAAACAAGGAAATTAGAACGGGAACGACGAGCCTGCAAGAATTCTGAATCGCAGTTGAGCTTAGCTAACACCAATCTTTCGTTCTCTGAATCCGAGTGAACTGGGAAGTGGTGAATTGAACACACATTTCGATTCGGCAGCTAGCACTGAGATAGAATGAGGAACCAAGCCCACCAGGCACCAGGGAGAGGCTAACTGAATGAACTGTTTAAAAAATGTGTGCTCTTGCTCTTCAACGCCGCGCCTCTCAACCACCATCAGATTCAGAACCGAACCGACAGGTGAAACAGGGAGCGTGGCTGTGCTGTGCCGTCCGTACCGTACCTGACGTCGAGGTAGCGGTGGCGAATTTTTTTTATTTTTAGTCCAAATTTGAAACAAATTTTAAATTTAACTCGGGTTTGAAATTTTTTTTAAATCTAACCTGTTTGGCCCCGCCACCATGCATGGCGGGGCAAATACACTGAACCCCGCCATGCATGGTGACGAGGTACAGGTGCCACGTGGCATGCAGCGAGTAATAAATGCTGACGTGGCTGAGAAACGTGGAAAGGTGTACCCCGCCACGCATCATGGCGGGGTACGCCTAACCCGCCATAAGTGATGGCGGGGTACAGCCCCGTCCCGCCATAGGTAATTGCTACAGTAATAATAGTATATACTATACAGGACATGAAAACACACGGAGAGAGAATTCCTGTACAGTAATAATAGTACAACATATATTCAGCGTTCGTGCATCCAAAGGCAACACGCATGCAGTAGTGTGTGGCTAGGGCTGCGTTTAGATGCAAAAAATTTTGCAAAACGGCACTGTAGCTTTTTTTTTGTTGTTATTTGGTAAATATTGTCCAATCATGGTTTAATTAGGTTTAAAAGATTCGTCTCGTCCATTTCGTCTAAAATGTGTAATTAGTTTTATTTTTTATCTATATTTAATGCTTCATAGATGTGTCTAAAGATTCGATGTGACGGAAAATCTGAAAAATTTTGCAAAATTTTCTGTAAACTAAACAGGGCCTAGGTGAAATCCAGCAGTTCGCTAGGGCACTGCACGGCGCTAGTGGCGAGGTGACAGTGGCGAGGTGACAAAGGCTGTGTTTAGATGCACTGAAAAGTGCACTATGCAAAATAAGATTCCCCGTCACATCAAACTTGCGATACATATATGGAGTACTAAATGTGGATAAAATCAAAAACTAATTGCACAGTTTGGTTGTACTTTACGAGACGAACATTTTGAGCCTAATTAGTCAATGATTGGACAATTATTACCAAATACAAACGAAATGCTACAGTGTATTTTGGCTATCCAAATTTTGGATCTAAACACAGCCAAAACGTGATGCCTTTGCGCGACCTGGGGGCCGGTCGAGTCAGGCACAGTTTAGTTCCAAGAATTTTGCAAAATTTTTCACATTCTCTGTCACATCAAATCTTTGGACGCAGGAATGAAGCATTAAATATAAATAAAAAATAAAACTAATTACACAGTTTAGACGAAATTCACGAGACGAATCTTTTAAGCCTAATTAGTCTATGATTGAATAATATTTGTCAAATAACAACGAAATTGCTACAGTAGCATTTCCCATAAATTTTCGAGAACTACAATACAGTGTGTATTTTTGTGCAAGAAAAGAGAGCAATGCAATAGCGCGCAGTCGGCAGTACTGCTACTGGAGCGGAGTGTGGAGTACAACGATTCCAGAGTACAGTGCTCCCTCCTATAGGAAAGAATGTAATTCTAGCATAGTGTTATGGTTTTGTATCTGAAGTTCGATCAATTATAGATAAAAAGTATTAATATTTATGATATTAAATAAATATTATTAGATTAATTACGAAATGTATTTTGTAATAAATTATTTTAGAGCCGTAAACGTAAATAGTATTTGCTAGAAATTTAATTAAACGTGAACTATTTTTTGCTGGCACTTACCATGCAGTTGCGTTCTTTATTGGGCGGAGGTAGGACGCTGGTCAGTGTAAAGCGTCACGTACTGTATGACTCTAGGGCTTGTTTAGTTGCAAATTTTTTTTGCAAAATGATACTGTAGCAAATTTCGTTGTTATTTGGTAATTAGTGTCCAATTATAGTCTAATTAGGTTTAAAAGATTCGTCTCGTCCATTTCGTCTAAACTGTATAATTAGTTTTATTTTTTATCTATATTTAATGTTTCATGTATGTGTCAAAGATTCGATGTGACGGAGAATCTGAAAAATTTTGTAAAATTTTTTGAAACTAAATGAGTGAGCTAGGCTAGGATGTGACGGACTGATCTGATGGATGTAGCCTAGCCATTAATGGGCTTTCTCCGTGTGATGGATGGATCGAGCGAGCTGGGAGCAGTGGAGTGGAGTACTGGGGCCGTGTTTAGTTGAGCCAATTCGGTAGGAGTAAATTCTGTACAGCGTGTAGTTCTCGAAAATTTATGGAAAATGCTACTGTAGCAATTTCGTTGTTATTTAACAAATATTATTCAATCATAGACTAATTAGGCTTAAAAGATTCGTCTCGTGAATTTCGTCTAAACTGTGTAATTAGTTTTATTTTTTATCTATATTTAATGCTTCATGCATGTGTCTAAAGATTCGATGTGATAGGAAATCTAAAAAATTTTGCAAAATTTTTTTGAACCAAACAAGGCCTAGGAATACTTGTCGCTGTGAGCTCCCTGCGGCTGCGGGACAGCAGCAGGGCACTACTGTACTTCCTCGGTCCCTAAATACTTGTCGCTTTACGTTTCCTGAGAAACAACTTTAATTAAATATATATTAAAAAATATTAATATTTATAGTACATAATTAGTATCATTGGATAGATCTTTGAGTCTAGTTTTTTAATAAATTTATTTGGAGATAAAAATATTACACGCATTTTCTACAAATCAAGTCAAACTTGTTGGCACGAAAACCGGAAACGACCTCTAAAAAGGAACAGAGGAAGTACACACCAGAGAGGGAGGGCCTGTGCTTGCTTGCTGGACAGGGCTGTACCCCGCCATCACTTATGGCGGGTTAGGCGTACCCCACCATGATGCGTGGCGGGGTACGCCTTTCCACGTTTCTCAGCCACGTCAGCATTTACTACTCGCTGCATGCCACGTGGCACCTGCACCCCGCCACCATGCATGGCGGGGTTCAGTGTATTTGCCCCGCCATGCATGGTGGCGGGGCCAAACGGGTTAGATTTAAAAAAAATTTCAAACCCAGGTTAAATTTAAAATTTGTTTCAAATTTGGGCTAAAAATAAAAAAAAAATTCGCGGTGGCCGGCCTGCTGCAGCTCGTAGGCGACGCGCACCGGCACGGACCGCGGCACCGAGGACGGGGACGGCACCGCCGGCTCTGCGGCGTCGGAGCGCAGCGCCTCGGTGCCGCCGACGCCGACGGACCTGACGCTGACGCTAACGAACCGGAGCGTCCTCCTCTTGGCGTTGGATTTGGCGGCGAGGGCCGCGAACCGAGCAGGAGCAGGAGCTCGCGCGGCGACGACGCCGCGCCACAGGCTGCGAACGGAACAGAGCATGCGGTTAGTTAACGCGCGCGCGCGATGACGGTGAGCATGCTGAGGGTGGGCGTGGGCGGTGAACTGCATGGTGATTGATTGTGTGTGTACCTGGTGCCGTTGGCAGGGGGCGGCGGCTGGGCGAGGAGGAAGGAGACGCCGCTGGCCGAGGTCGCCATTGCTGCCTAGCCACCTAGCTAGCTAGCTGCCCTCTCGGTCTCGGTCGTTTCGTTGGCAAAGGAAATACCGTTCCGTGCTTTCTTCCTCCTCCCGAGCTCACCGTACCGCGTCTTGTCTTGGCATGGGGATCCAATCCAATATACTTGTATATATAGTACTAGGAGTTTGCTTAATTACTTATTCTGATATTCTGATTTGCACCTTCACTTGGCTTGTGGCAAGAACAAGAGTGTTTCTTGTGTTTGCACCTGCATAATCAGATCAATTTCTCCTTTCCTTCTTTGACTCTTTGTTAACTAATAATGTTAATTGCCATTGGTTACTGGTTGGTGATTTTGAGAGGCTTCAGCTCCTTCGACTTTTGGGGAGGGAGGGAAGGAGAGAGTTGGCTGTTGATGGGAACAAGGACCAAAGCTAGACCAGGGTGTCAGTGACTCAGGGGAGGGAGCAGGACGATATGGACGGGATGCGAAATGGATAACACGCGGTGTGGTGTGGACGTGTGTGGTGTGCCGTGTGCGGCGGCAGCTGATGACGAAGCGACAACAAAGCTATCCGCAAACACATGCATGCATGAGCCATACCAGAGGGCCCGTCAGAAATTTGCTCTTGTTTTTCCTTTCCGGATAAGGAGATCATTTCCCTCCGCCACGGAGATTTCTCTTTTTTTTTAAAAAAGGTTTTATTCTAATCTCAATATAAGTTATGCACTTAATCAAAATGTAATACAAATTAAGTCTCAGGCTTATAAAAACAAGCTCTTAAAGAGCTCACAAGAAGTGACAAAAAAAAAAACCAAATATATGCAGTAAGCCTACTCGAAGACAGTCATCTATGTTTAGTGAAGATCTCCATTGCTGCCACCTTAGAATGCGACTTACCCACTTTAACATTGGTTGACCGTGTTTCTTTTGTAAGATGGATAAAAACGTGTTTAATAAATGAGAAGATGGTATCTTTTTTCCAAATGAAAACCAAATCATTTCAGCTCAATCGAATAGACCAAATGATTGCGCTTGCTTCCACACAAACTTGAGAGCGCAAGTTATGATCTACTTGCTGAAACCAAGGACAAAAAAAATCAACAACGCTTTGGTGGACGTAAACCAAAAGCAATTTCAAACACCCTCCAAACAAAATGTGCTACGCGACAACAGAAAAAAGATGTTTGAGTAGTTTCTTTTGGTGTTGCAAAACCAACAAACTCTCCACCAAAGCTATTCGCAAGTGGCAAACATATTCATTGTTCTACATAGTCCGAACAATCAACATCGACTAATTATAATAGATAAGGAGAGATTATACTAGCAAATAAGCACCAAAATGAGTTCATAAATATTCAAACAATTTCGAGCTAGGCGCCATAAGATAGAGCATGGTTTTAGAAATAAAATTGAAACTAGTTCCATATTTTTCGAGGTAAAACAATTTTTCTAGGGTTAAACCAGATTTTGAGATTTTTAATTGCATTATTTTTCATGTAAAATATTTGGTCACTTTTTTAAATTATTATTTTATAATTTTTATAATTTTTTAAAAATATTTATAGTCTGATTTACCTCCCTGAACTTTCAACTTAGTCCGGTTTACCTCCTTTTGATGTGGCGTCATATTAGCAAACTCACTATCAAAACCACCCAAGATGTAAAAATAAACAATTTTAAAAATTGGGGTGGTCAAAAAACTAATTTTGTGCGAACTGAGTCTAGCTCAGTTTGTTTAGGTTCCTTGTGGTGGAATCTGTCCACCCGGATTCAAGTCCTCGACTTGGCTCGGGTGCTCGTATTTTCCTGTATTTAACGGCGTTATACTTTCAGTGGTAGACGACGTTCCCGTCGATAGCAAAACGTCTGTGGTGACTTCGTCAATCTCGAGATGTGCTGACACGTCTTTCGGAGGTGCTTGTAGGAGTAGGGCGTACGTGTATTCATAGGGGTGAGTGTACGTGTATATTGATCGTGTGCGTTTGTACTTGTGTAAATTCGAAAAAAAAAAACTAATTTTGTAACTTAGGGAGCAATATCGGACGACCGCAGCTGTGGTAAATTGAACTTTTTCGACGACACGATGACAACCGTGCGAACCAGGTCGTGGGAATTACTTACTGGGCCAATGGTAGTGCAAAAGGTTGTGGTCCGTTAGGCCCAATACAGTTTTCAAACATTTTTTTTTGGCATATTTAGCGGTTAACCGCTGGTGCCCTCTCATATGCTAGTGGGCCACCGCGACTTTCAATGGTTGTCTCACTACAATTACTACTACTGTAAATCCTCACTACCTTATTTAAGAACAATTTTGTTGGTTAGACGGAAACTTGTTAAATAAATTAGTAACAGCTGTCACAACAAAAGCGATCACGGCAACGATGCTTGATTTGACACTAGTTCAGCTTTTTGTTGGTTAGAGTCCATAGATCCGTTGGTTGGGTTCTTTGTGGTGGAACCTGCCCATCCGGATTCAAGTCCTCAACTTGGCACGAGTGCTCGTATTTTTCTAGATTTATTCTAGGATTTAACGTCGCTATGCTTTCAGAGGTAGACGATGTTCATAGGGGTTGGGTTTACGTACGTATGTTCATAGGGTGAGTGTGCGTGCGTGTGTTGTGGGTGTCATCGTTGACATCTACTTTTAACTTTTACCAAAAGTATAGTAAGTTTCGCCGTATAATTAATGAATCATCTTGACTCAAGAACTGTTCTTCGGATGACCCCAGCAGATAAGTCAATGGAATTTATTAGGTTCAAGGTAAACTCCAAAACACAAGCAAACTAGATGATTCAAACAAGGTTTCAAATCCAACATGGATATCCATGTTTAGCGAAGTCCTTAGTTTTCCCGTCCAATTGCTTTATTTTGACTCTAAATAAAGCTGCTTACAATGAATCAAGACCAATATACTCTATTCAGTCTTCGGGCGCGGTATCTTCACTGCTCTAAGACGAGCCGCAGCGGGAGCCGGTAAACGATCCTGCAGGATCGATTTACCGGATGAAGGCCCTGCAGCGGCGTCCGCTACCGTCCACGCGGGCACGCTATCGGCTGCGCCGTCCGCTAGAAATAGCGCGGTAGCGGACGTCCGCTACGCTCCACCGTGGCCGCGAGGAGGACCGGCCCGCCGCTCGCCGCGAGGAGGAGGACCGGCACGCGCGGAGGAGGAGGTCCGCACCACGCCTGCGCGCCGCCGTGCCCGCGCTCGGTGGGGTGGCTGGAGCTCCGCCAGGGGCCGCGCCGCGCCCGCGACTGAGCTTGCCCGTGCCGCGCCGCACTGGTGCAGAGAAGCCCGCCGAGCTCCACCGCGCCGCCCGGGAGGAGCTCCGCCGCGGGAGAGCTGGCCGCGTGCTGCCGGAGGAGGAGGCCGCGCCCGCTCCCCGCGCCGGAGCCGGAGCCGGAGGAGGAGGCCGCGCCCGCTCCCCGCGCCGGAGCCGGAGCCGGAGGAGGAGGCCGCGCCCGCTCCCCGCGCCGGAGCCGGAGCCGGAGGAGGCCGCGCGCTCGCCAGGGCCGCGCGCCCTCGCCGGGGCCGCGCGCTCGCCGGGGCCGCGCGCCCTCGCCGGGCCGCGCGCCCTCGCCGCCTCCACGCGCTCGCCGGGGCCGCGCGCTCGCCCGGGCTGCCGCGCGACCTCGCCGTCGGGAGCAGAGGAGAGGATAGAAGAGAGAGGATAGAGAGAGATGGAGTGGGGGTAAAATATAAATAGAGTGTGACATGTGGGTCCCACTAAATGGAGAATGAGATATAGAGGATGAATGAGTGCGGGAGAAAGTGATATAGAGGAAAGAATCTTGATGACCAGGACATAATATTCCTTTTAGAGGATGAATTTAGAGGACGATGAGTGCGGATAGTCTAAGGAGGGTGTCGTCCGGTCTGGCCCATGATTCAGCTTACCAAACACCAGCGCATGCAGTCCACGAGCATGGCCCACCCCCTCGTCCAGGAAAACAAACACATCCCTTAGTCTGGAGCCAATTTCCATTTGGCGAGACGCATGTATATTCTTCGTAAACGTTAGAAAGCCAGTAAGCACAGGGCCACCGGAAGATCTAGCACCTCTCAGTGAGGGACATCAGATCATCCGGGTTGTATTTGTCCATTGTGTAACCGTGGGAGATAAAGCGATACTAGCCCTACGTGGGCCGAAACCCCACGCCTAGTCGAATAGGCCTAGCTGATGCATAAGAGCTTCTCCAAAAGATGAGCCAACTACCGTTGAAAACGGACAGAAAAAATCCCGTTCCGATCCGTTCTGTTTTCGTATTCGTGGGATCCCATTTTTAGGAGGAATTTTTCCGTCCGTTTCAGTAGGATCCCGTTTTCATCCGAATTTGACCCGTATTTATTCCGTTTTTCATTCCTTTTTCAATCTTTGTGAGATATATCTAGAATTTGATATGTTCATAAAACTACTAATCACCAATTATGCATGTTAACATGGCATGCTAGTGAATATTGGACCAGTAACTTCGTACGTGTATACTATTTTACCACTTTGTTTAGGTATACTCGAGAATATTTGATCATGTTATTCTAACTTAATTTTCCGGCTCTCCATCCGTATTTGTCCGTTTCCGTATTTCCGTATATCATCATCCGTTTTTAATTTCATTTTCCCCCAATTCCGGTTCCGTTTCCGCTAAAAATATAGAAATGGAAATAGGAGAGGGGTTTCCGTCCGTTTCCGTCCGTGTTCGTCACTAGAGCCACCTATCTCGCTATCGCTGTTTAGCTGACCATCGTGCAGAAAAACAAGTCTCCAACAGTCATGTCATCCGCCTCGCCAATCTATCTTATAGGCTACTAGGCATACCAGGCTTCCGGTTTAGCAAATATAGCATACCCTAAGGCGTTTTCCATCACCGATCAGTGAGCCTGACAGGAGCTACTAGGCATACCAGGCTTCCGGTTTAGCAAATATAGCATACCCTAAGGCGTTTTCCATCACCGATCAGTGAGCCTGACAGGAGGGCTAACGTCTTGTTTACCTTGTTTTGCTTCCAAACTTCATTGCTTCTCTCCTCTTTAAAAAATTCAAAAGGTGGCTACATTGAGATTCTAAAATCATGCCAAATTTACTGTTGATATAATAAACAACGGAGAACCCATTTTAACTGTACCTACCTCAAAATCAGTTTCAATTTTAAAATGAAAATCATCGAAGCTGAGTGTTTTTTTTAAGTTAGTTGAACTTAGGCATTGATTTAATTATCAAAAATCAAGAAAAAAATCTATCGATTCTTGTTATTATTCTGAATACCAATAAGTTGGGTCTCGTCTAACAGAGCAGACGAACCCCCCGACCCGCTCCCTCCCCTTGGCGACGCCGGCGGCGCCGCACATCCACCCACGCCAGCCCACCATCCAAGCACCAATCCGACCCAGCCAACACCAGATCCGAGCCCCCAGCAAACTGATCTATGGATCCATGGGAGTGGTGAGGTCGCCCCGTCGCTTCCTGGGGAGGCCGCGGCTGCTTTGGAGCCGTTAGACGCCCTCTCCTCCCCCACTCCTCGCACCGCCCCCAAATCCGTCGCCGTGCCGCAGCCCCCAGCCACCATTGCCGCCGACCCCCTCCCGCCCGGTCCCAGCCCTCCGCTCGGCCGGGGAAATCCCCAAAACCCGGCTGCCGTCTCTACTCTGCCGGCGCGGCGCCTGCCATGGATGGAAGGTTGGAGGACGAGACGATGGTCATCGCCGAGGACGTCATGGAAGGCGAGGACAAGGAGGAGGATGATGATGACGACGAAGCCGGTGAAGCCGCATGGGCGTCCACACCGTCAGCCACAACACGGGCGTCCGCACCACCACCTGTAGGCACCTCTCTAGCGACGATCGCACGCTCGGGCAGGTCCTTGCCATCCTCCCTCTCCCCGCATGCCCCCTTCTTCTTTGCCCATCAGTCGGCTGGCAGGAGTAAGTTCCAGCATTGGAAGGAAGACCCCTGCGTGGGCAGCTCCGACGATGAACTCGCCTCTGCCACGCGCTTGTCGTACCTAGACGCCGCTGGCAAGGCTCTCTGGGCCACACCTCCACCGCCGACGGGGGCTCAAGACGTGGCACAGAACGCAGCCGCCGTGGAGGGTAACCACCTGGCGGCTGCCAAGGGGAAGCGGCGTCATCGGCGCAGGACCTGCGCGCCCGATGGCCGTGGGACACCACCGCTGTGGGCCGCGCATGTGCCATGCAATATCGCCTTGGTCCACAGCCGGCGGCACGGGTCCCAGTGCACCAGTGCCTCGCCCTATGGCGCAGATCATCGGTGCCTGACACATCTTGGCAGCGTACACGGACCGCGCTTGTGCCCCGACAAGGGCCCAACGCCGATGCCAATGGGTTCCAGATCGTCGAAAGCCGTTGTTGCTGGCGCTGCCTGGGGAGAACGGCCCCCAAATGCCACCGCCCCGTCTTGCCGACGCTCATGGGTCTCTGCTTCAACTATCTTGCGCATGGCCACGTCGCCGCTCAGTGTCGCTCCCCGTCCCGCTGTCTCCGCTGCTGGGGTACTGGCCATCGGGCCAGGGCGTGCATGCGAGGTCGCTCGCAGCCGCGTAGGTCCTCATCCTTGGAGGCCGAGGACGGTCGGGGTGCCCCAAGGACGTGTCGCCTCACCGAACATAAGCGACCCAGCATGTCACCGAAACATCGCGTTGTGCCAAACCAAGATCCAGCTCCATCGCTGCCTCCTCGCGTGCTACAATTACCCACGCCGCCATCGTCTTCGCCGCAGCACCACCACAACACATTGCCGCCATCATTGTGACACCCCAGGTGTCAGTTTTGAGTTAAGCAGTGAGTTAAGTCTAATCCACATAAGTCAGCGGAAGATTATGAACTTTAGTTTAACACTTTGCAAGTGGTGACAGAGGTGGAGTCAAACTTTTTCATTTGATACCTAACTCAAAATTCTTTTGAAAGGCAGAAGCAAACTTCTTTTGGGTTGACTTGTAATCTTTTCAAAATGTGCATGAATATTCTTAATCATGTCCCTTGCATTTGAGTTAACAAAACCTTGATCATGTTAATCATCAAGCTTGTGTCATGTTTATGCATTTCATGTTTTAATTATAGTATATATATGTGTTACATATGTTTTGTTTTGTGAGGCCATGAAATGTTAGCAATAGTGTTGATTTAGGTTCCTTGTGAATTTATGTTTGGAAATCTTCTTAAACAATTGAAATTTTTCTAAAATAACCTTTGAAGTGAAAAATGTATTCCACAATATTGAATCAAAGTTTATTTATATTTTCAAGTCAAACATGTTTAAATTGGAGCCCCAAATTTGAATTCTATAACTGTTTTTCTATACTTAATCATTTTGGTTAAGTCCCTGAAAACAGGAGTAAAGTTCAATTTTGGGGAAATTATTAAAACAATTTTCATAAATAAAAATTGTGAAACTTTGCTTCTGTGAATTGGTGTGATGTTTGTACTTTGATATTGTGCCATTGGTTGGATAGTTTGAATGCGTTTTGGCCACAAATTAATTATCCTAAGATAACTAATCAAAACTGTTTTGGAAACCCTGAACTGAATCCAATTTTCAGTTTAGGTTTCCTGTTTTCAAAATTCAACATCTTCCAAACCAGTGAGAGTTTGATGTTGGCCTTTTAAGCAAAGTTGGAGATCTCAGGAAGATGAGCAACTTTTGTTAAAGGAGCTCATCAAGTTTCTGTTTGAATTCAAGAAAAAAGAGAGAAGAAGATGGGCAGCCGTGCTTGAGAAGGCGCTGGCGAAGCTGGTGACGTCGCCCTCGCCTTTAAAAGCCGATGCCGGCCACCGTCTTCTCCTTTTCCCTCTCTGCTCCGCTCAGCCGAGCAGAGCTGCGGCAGCCCTGCTCGCTCCACTCCTCCAGCTCCCTCCTCCGCGCCTCCCCATCTCAACCGACTCCTCCTGTGTCCCTCCCTCTCTCTCCCACGCCTAGCGTGCCGCTCCACCGGCCGCCGCCGCCGCCGAAGCTCAGTCTACCGCAGCCACTGCCACTGTATGTCGCTGGCATGCACAACCAAGACGCCTCGGTCCACCTCCGACGAAGCCGAGGCCACCCACAAGTCCACCTTCGCCCCTGGGTGCTTCCCCGCCACTTCGCCGCCGCCGGCGACTACCCCGACGGCCGGAAACCAGGCCAGCTCCGGTCTCCTCTGTTCTGACTTGCGAGTAAGGACCATGCGCAATCCAGGGGGTTTTCTGCATAAGCCATGACTCAAAGGAATAGTGTGATACAGTGCAGTTTTGCCTTTTCCTTTCTCTTTTATGTTTAATTAGGCTGAAACTTTGGAAATTCATAGTAAATAGTAAAAAAATCGTAAAATAGAAAATGAAGATGTTTTGGAATCCTTGTGAGTAGATCTATGCAGTGCATGTATAATCTTACATGTGTTAGTAGAAAAATCTTGCTCTAGATTTTTATCTATGCTTTTTAGGGAGAAATTCCTATCTGTAGTTTCTATGCTCCAAATATCATGAACTGTTAATGGTAGGCTACTCATGTGATGCTTGTTCTGTAGTAAAAATTTCAGCTTTATTGGAGCACGTATGAGTGAGTTCTTGATTTACCAAGTTTAATGCTTGTTTTATGTGAAGTTTATGTTAAGAACTTGTTTTCATAGTGAAAATTATCTTTTCTGTGTTTGTGATCTATACAAAAGTTCTAGGTAACTTGCTGATCTTGGTTTCCTAAACTTTCATGATTTTAGGCCAACAGGTTTGGGAGTTTTGAATTTTAGAAATTTCCTGTCAGATTCTATCCATGTTTTACAGAAATGTTTCCTTGTGTTGTTGGACCTTGATAACTGTTGAATCATCTCAAGATGATAATAAGAAAGTTGTAGACAATTTCATAAGTTTCCCAGAAAGTCTAAAAACACCTTTGTTGGATGCCTACAACTCTGGTTATGATTAAACTAAGTAACTGCTGAGCTGCAGTCCAGAAAAACAATGACTTTGCATAGTTTATGTTAACAATGTGAATTAGATAATTTGGATTGTAACTTGCTATATCACCATGGTAAACTATATGGTTGCTGTTATGAATCCTCTAAGGTAAATACGAGTAAAGAGAATGTTAAACACCTACTGATCCATGTTAGATTAACTACTTTCATGATGAAAATGTGTTTCCTTATAATTCAATTATAGAAAGTTACTATTCCTTATAATTGAAGTACAAGAGTTGTTTTGAAATGATAATGGCTTGTATGCTTTAGGTGAATTAGAATCTTTGCCTTCTCTACCGGAGAAGAGATATGCACCTACTCGATAAAAGAATTAAAAGTTGATTACCATCTTGTCATTTCTATGATGTTTGTCTAGTTTTAATCTTTTATGTAAATGCTCAATGGATTGTGTGTTGATGAATTGCTATGCTTTATTGTTTGTGAATTAAGCTAGGTTTAGGATTAGATTACTACTCATATCATGTGACATGTTTTCTTATGAAACCATCCATGCTCTTGTACTCCATAAACGGGTGTCCAATAGAAAGTAATGAAAAGATAAAACGTCACCCTGTCACTCTATGTTTGTATGTCTAGGTATGCCTATCATGAATTGTTCATTGTGCGTTTAGCTTCTTTGGTGCTGCATCATATCATTCATATATTGCATATCATATAGGTACGCTAGATGTATGACGGAAAGGTGAAGTACGTGGTGTCGGAGTCAACCAAAAGATGGTGTAACAGTGACCAAGTCCAGAAGATAAAGATGATGGTTGATCATGTCCTGAAGATGAAGTTAACTAACTGACATTGTGCTTCAAACCCGGGCAAGCCTCAGAGCATTCTGAGCCCCCTACCTCCCTTTAGAAATTCACTCGAGTATACCTTTTGTATTGTGCATTAAGTTATAAGAGTTGATTTGAAACCCATTAGTGCATAACTTACCTTGTCCACAATATATACCTGCACTCTCATTAGTATGTGTAGGTCGTTCTATGCTTAGCCATGCTTAGATCAGTAGAAGTCGGGTGATTTCCTATCGCTCGCGAGATATATGTGGTTACTTATACTACTCTGTCACGGTTGGCTATATTTGCTATCGTGGAAAAGAACCATGTAACAATGGATAATTGGAGACCGGACGAGATCCGATGTTACTCTGATTATTATTGATGCCGGCTAGGCATGTGTTCTTTGATCCCGTCTATGTCGGTTAAGGACCGTACCGCTGTCTAGACCTTGGTTGAGATTGAAGGTATCAAACACATAACAGGGCCTGAGTTATAGTTGACCATGAAGCCAAGTACCTCGTTCGGGATGAGAGTTGGACTGGACTAGCATCGCAGGGAGGAGAGCACGATGCAGAGGGGCAGGGATCGACCAGGCTAGCAGTTACAGACTGAGCGTCCTGGCGTCGGCCGTCCCCTGGGCCTTGCGGATCAGTCCAAACTCACCTTCGAATGGAGCGAACGATGACCCACGCGAGCTAATGTGGGCTCGTATGGGTGTGTGTTTGGGATTGCTCAGCTGGATTTAATCAATTTGAATTGTCGTCTCTCCCGGATAGTGAGAAACTTGGTCACTGTCCAGCATCGTAGTAACTGATGATACATGATGGTTCCGTTGATTATGATAATTGAATATGGTTACTATTGTGATGCTTAATAATCAAATGATTGTTACAGGATAGATGCAAACTTAGCTTTAATTAGCTTCATAGAACTTGATGCTAAAACATTGAAGGTAAGGACTTATGTTAGTAATGCTCTTTTGCAAAGTTATGCTACCCAATTAACTCCACTAAACAAACCTTGCATATCCTTAGAGTCATTTTATATTTCCTTCTATCGGGTAAGTCTTGCTGAGTACAATTGAGTACTCAGGGTTTTCTCCCACCCTGTTGCAGGTGAAGTTGTCAGCCTGCTGAAGGTGGTAACTAAATGCCGGTGGGCTCGGCTACTCTATATATACTTCTCATCTATGCTTTTGCTGGAGAATGTCATCTGAGCTAGCAGTATGGTTCAAACTTATGACTTGGTAATCATTTCAAAGCTATATTGTTTTAACTTATTGGATTTGAAACGGAACTTGTATTAATTACTTGTAACCCTATTGTAATATTATTTCCGCTGCAAACCATGTGTATGTGATATGTATTTGCTTAATCAAGTACGATCTTGGCTGTAAAGTTGATTTATCGAGGCCCTTCATGGTACTCGACGGACTACTAGGTTTATATAAGTGACGATATGCGTGTGCCAACGTGTTTAATAGGGACAGTCATACTTAATCTTATATAAATTGAGCAGTTCTATCACAATCACCACCCCTGGGTGACCATGATAGCTGTCCCAAGATCGAGGTCTTCGCTCTGGCTGAAGCAGACCTCTCTCTCGTTCTCGTCGTGCTCGTTGGTGGGAATCGGCCTGTCGTCTCGCCGGCGGAGGTTCGGGCGCACCTTTCCTCAGTGTACCACATCTCGGAGGGCATGGCTAGCATCAATGCCTGGATCCATCGCGCCTACTAGGGTCGATCCACATCACCCCGCCGCGGTTTAGTCGACGATGCCAAAGATGGGCACGATTCCGGTGGTGCCGACGGGACTGACCTCGTCGTGCCTGACCGCACGTACTGTGTTGTGTCCATGCCGGACCCGATGATGCTGGAGGCAGAGCTTACTGCTTGGTCATCGGTCGTGCCTCTAGTCTCGTGGGCAGTCGCCCTGGCCACCTGTTCATCGCTTGGCATTGATGATGACAGCGCGATGACACCGATCATGCAACCAAAACCGGATGGTTGTAGCTCCGGCCAGAGTTCGCCTAGGCTATCCACTCTTCTCCTAGACTAGGCCGGGACTTCCTTCCCATCCCCGGTGGATGCTGCCTGTTGGTATTTCTTAACGTCTACAAAAGTTAATCCGCAAGCGTACAGAATTATCGTTGTAGTTTTCACCCGAAAGTATTCAGGGTATCGTATTTCCATAGGGAATGGAGGTATTTCTTCTAGCTAAATCATCCAAGGACAACACAAGGATAGCTAAAAAGGGTAGAGAAGGATTCCTATGACTTAGGGTCTAAGGATAGATAAACTCTACTTCTACTTGCTCACTTTGAGCACCGGCGTACAACTGGTCTGCCAGTTGATACCAGCCTACGACTCTATGCCGTATCTGAACGTGGGGAATTACAAGGGACGGACAGGGCTGTCACCACCTGCCGCCTACCTGTAACACCCTTGGTGTTACCGCTTAAACAACTCACTAAAGCATGTCATGAGCATCATGTTTATGTGTTTTTGTATGTGTTGAAGTGTGTACAACAATTCTAGCAACTTAAGATAATTAATAAAAATGTTAAATGAAAGTTGATGCATTAGTTCGCGTTATACTACTTAGGGTTCAAAACAAAATTTTATTGAACAAAATACTAAAGAACTTATATGAGGCACCTTAATAAAGTTTGGGGTACAAACTTTGTAGATGACAATGAAGTGCTTTCTGTTCAAAAATGATATTGCTAGCTAATATTTCTATTAGCGTAAAAGTGCAATTGGAAATTGGGTTCAGCTCCAAAAACTTAGAAATTTTCCAAGTGAAAGTGCATCAAGCCCTTTAGTGGGTTTTGGATGATTCAATGACAACGTGATTAAAGGTCTAACCCATTTGCTAAGTGTGGATAGGAAATATATTATTTCACAGGTATTTAATGAAAGCCAAAATGATGTATTGTTGGAAACAATCTAGTTCAAACACAAGACAACAATGCAAATGAAATTCATGCAAGGCTTATTCATTGTGGGATTTCTATAACTCATATGAAAGCAAGCACGTTGATAAATAATTAATGAGTCATAAGTGATTGCATATGGAATGGTCTCACCTTTGAAGCTTGCTTAATGAAAGACAAGTATATGAATGAATGATTCGACACCAAGTGTGATTAGATGGCTTGAGATGGTGTAGATAGCAAGGAAAGGCTTCGAGGTACTAAGCAAGGGTGAAGGACAAGCGACGGCTTGGTGACTGAGGAACCTAGCTAGGGTGAAGAAGAAAGTACTTGCATTTAGTCAAGGCACCAATCAGACCGTATTGGTCATATTGAAGTGAAGGATCAAATCCTAGATGACTTTATAAAGGGATAACTTGATATCTTTGGAGCCAATTCATGTTCATTGAAAGAAGTCAAGTCACATGCTCAAAATGGCTATCCTCAAGGAGAAAATCAAATTGACATGATTGACACCCTCACTTGTCGAAGATTGAAAACAACGACATTTCAATTCAAAGGAATTCAACTCAAGTGGTTCAAACACCATTTTCATTTAACCTTGAGTAAATAGGTATGATGTACTATTAAGAGGGATGCATCATGTTGATAGATGATTATTCATAAGTGCTCAAGCCAACCCATGTGAGTTTGAGTGTTTGAGAGACAAAAAATGCTAACTCATGTTTTGCTGGTCTGGCAATACCGGACGTGTTCGGTATTTGTCTAGCCTCAGTGAAAAACTTGTTCTCAATTTAGCTCGTCAAGAGTTCTGACGTCTCGCGCATCACTGACAAAGTGACTATTGGTGGTTGTTCGGCCAATACTGGACGTACCGGACGTGTCCGGTACTACCCAACGGTCACATAACGACTAGTTTTTCAAAGGGGCTATAAATACCCCTTAGCCTCTACCTTTGGAGGCTACTGATTCTGCTGATTTCTAGATACGTTTTTGAGTCTTGAGAACACTCTCCAACCCTCTCTTAGTGAGTGATTGATTCAAACTTGCAAAATCCATCTAGTGGGTTGAGTGAGATTCAAATTTGAGAGCAAGCCACCCTTGAGCACTTGTGCATATTGTTGATCTCGTGATTTGCATTTGTTACTCTTGGCCTCTTCGGTCCTAGATGGCTAGGCATCGCCAGAGAGCACCCAAGACATTGTGGTGTGCCTCGGAAAGTTTGTAACGGTTCGATTCCATCGCCACAAGGGAAGGAATCATCTAGTGGAAGGAGGAAAAGGAGTTGGAAAAGACTCCAGCTAGAGTGGCCTTCGTGGTCCTCTAGAGCTGACCTTCGCTGGGTCGCTCGTCGCCCCCTCAACGGAGAGTAGGACTTGATGGAGTCCAAACTTCAGTAAAACAAATACCATGTCTCGATCTCACTTTACATTTGGTATTTGTGATCTTTGTGTGTTGTCTGAGCTTGTCTGCAGGTTACAAATAGTGGTCTGGAACTTAGTTTGAAAATAGAAATCAATCGGAGCAAGTTGAGAGCCGGTCGAGCAAACCCGTGAATACCGGACGTGTCCGGTATCGATACCGGACATGTCCGGTATTTGGTCCCTGAGCTGAATTTGTATACTTGCTGATCTAACTTGTTTGTTGCAGGGTTGTACCTTCTAGACTTATTCTATATACCTTGTATTCTCTGTTGGCTAACTCTTTAGGGGTTTATTTCTCTGATTCGAAGTTTCCAACACTAATCGTTTCTGCATTTTAAAGGATTGAATTTTAGAAACGCCTATTCACCCTCCTCTAGGCGGCATCCTCGGTCCTTTCACCAAGTATGTTGGCAGCTAGACATTGTCATGTTTAGCTAATTATTTTGAAAGATTGGGTTAATGAGTGGTGTAGTGTTATTGCTCAGTTTAGTAGCTTCATATACCACCTTGAGAGTAGCAAAGTCGGTTTAGGGTTAGGGGCAACGGGTTAGTCGTAGTCGATGCTTTAAAATTCATGCACAACATGTTTTTGAGCTAGCTCACTGGTTGAGCGCGGTCACTAGCTCTTTGTGGCTCGGCGTCGTGCTCCTGGCCACACACTGGGTGTGCGCATGGCTGGAGCCGATCGGCCAAACCTGCCCTTGGACGTGGCCTAGCGTGGCTGGCCACGGTGGCCGTGGGCCGTCTACCACTGCCCACATCGGCTGCCGCTCTACCCCATCCCTCTCGGCGCTGCTGCCACCTCTGTCTCGCCTGGCTAAGCGCTGCTGCTACTGCTGGTGGTGGTCTCCTCTATTCTATGCATGTGGGCTCGCTCCTGCTCTACGGCACCATCGCCTCGCGTCGCGTCCGTGCTTTGGCCACAGTGGCATTGCCAGTCTGGCCAAAGCCGCTGCCACCGCATGCACGAGGGGTTGCCCTCCTTCTCACGCTGTGCTATCGCTCGCCTTAATGGCTCTGCCTGTGCATGTTTTCTTGCCCACGTGGGCCGTAGTACTTGCCTGCGCCGTCCGCTAGCATCCCACCAAGCCGGAGGTGACCCGAGCACTGACCTCTCCTCTCTCCTCTGCCAGCATGCCCGCCGGACCCGCACCTTCAATTCAGCATGGTGAAGCCACCTCGGTTCAATTTGCCTTGCATGCCGCTTCGTAGTCTAGTACCTCAGCTGCCCGTCCCCACCTCATTTCGAATCGCACGCAGCCGAGCTCCAGTCGGAGTTTTCCCCATCGCCGGTGCCATTAAGGTCTCGACTCGGTCGTGGGCAATACCCCTCCTCCTAAGCTGTTCGCACTCAACCGGCTACTCCACTAGTTTCCCCTCCATCTCTTTCCCACCCTGCGCACCACCGCTGTACCGGTATCGCCCCTAGGACGTCGCTGACGTGGCTGTGTCGCCGTGGTGTGCCATCGCGCCGTCTGAGCGCACGTGGCCAGCTTCACTTGGGGCATCTCCGGCTGTGCCGTCACCATAGCCGGGTCCGTGGTGAGTCACGGATGCTCACCCATCGTTTGTACTGCCCATTTTGCCTTGCATCTCACTGAAATAGTTTTGCCACCACTGCAGGTCAGCTGCCGCTGTGGAGGAGCCGCCCTACTCCGTCTTCGGTCTCCGAACCGCTTCCCATCGTCGCACGTCGGTCCATAGGTGAGAATCGGTCCCCTAGCTAGGGTTGTGCGGGCTCGGGGTGGCCGGTGTAGCGGCACCGCGCCGGCCTGTGCCACGCCAGCGAACAGGGAGACGTCGGGGATTCAATGATGTGAAGTAGAGTTTTTGAGAGGGCCTTATTGCATAGTCGCTGTCTAGGGGAATAGTAGTTGGGATCACGGGTTGTTTTGTCTGAAGCCCGAGGTCTCTTTTGCATGAGTGCCAGCGTACGCGGGCCTCCCTATCATGGGCCGCCTCGCGTGCAGGGGCCCGTTGGTGGGCCGCGCCGAGGAAGTCGACTTTCCTTTTTCTAGCGAATTAAGAAATAGTTTTATAATTTAGTTGTTGAGCTGATCTTTGATAATGTTAAGAGTTTTATGTTAAGAGTTGTTGCCTAAATACTAAGTGGTTGCACCATTATCACATGCATGTAGAGAACGACCTGGTGGAGTTCGTGACCGCCGGGGAATAGGAGTACGATGAGGTGATCGAAGAGTAGGAGGAGGTGCTCGTACAGGAGGAGTTTCCGGAGGCACCCGTGACTGACACCACTGACACTGTGTAAGGTCCTAGATGGCTAGAGGGGGGGTGAATAGCCTATAAAAATTCTACAAGTACCACTAAGCAAACTTGTTAGAATGACAAACGGCGTAAAGCGAGTTTTGCTTAGCCAAAGGTTGTGATGCAAGCCTCCTATCCACAAGTCTAGTAGATTAAGATCTTTAGTTCACACAAGAGCTATGTCACTAAAGTTACACTAGAGAACAAGCTAACAACACTACTAGCAAAGCTACTACTAGAGCTACACAAGATAATCTAGTGAATGTAAATGCAAGAGAGAGGATAGTGATTCTTATACCGACGGTGGAGTGAAGATGTTGCCAATCACCAAGAAGATATATAATCAATCAATATTGACAACAATACAATATGAAGACCAATCACTGGGAGACAAGAGACAATATTTTTGTTCACCCGGTGTTCACTTGTGCACCGACAAGCTACGTCACCGGTTGTGTCGACCAACACTTAGATGGTTCCCCGGTGTGACCCTCAAGTCACTTGCCCCTCAAGGCACGCCCCGCAAGGCACCGCAAGACGCCACTCTCAAGTGAGGTAACTCAATGACACGCGGATTCCACTAGAGTTGCTTTTGGCGTCCCGCCGAGGAAAGCACAAGAACCTCTCACAATCAACCGGAGGTGGCCAAGAACAATCACCTTATCTTACCAACGCCTCTAACAATCTCCAAGCCGGCTAGGAGCGGTACTCTCCAAGAGTAACAAGAAATCCACCGGCTAAACCACCCACAAGTGCCACTAGATGCCCTCAAGCTATGCAATGCACTTTGGGATCACTCAATCTCACTTTTGATTTGCAATCAAGCAAGAGAGATGAGTGGGAGGAGTAGCTCTAGCTCAAAGGATGCACAAGAGTGTTAGAAATGCCAAGAGACCTCCCCAAGGGCCGGCCAACGAGTGTTTATAAGCATCCCAAACAAATAGAGCCGTTGCCACTCCACTGACCGTTTTTTCGGGACGACCGGACGCGCCGGTCGAAACTGACCGGACGCGCTTCACCGCGTCCGGTCGCCCTGCGACGTCCACGTGTCCACCGATTTCAAACGCGACCGTTAGATCCTCCAACGGTCACTGCGCGCCAACGGTCAAACGCGACGACCGGATGCGCAGTTCAAACGACCGGACGCGCAGGTGCGCACAGTACCCGCGCGCGCGAAGACATGACCGGACGCGCTCCTCGCAACGACCGGACGCGACAGTGCCAGCGTCCGATCGGAGTCCAGTAAGCTCCCTTGACGACCGGACGCGTCCGATCGTGTGTGACCGGACGCGCCCCGCGTCCGATCAGCTTCACGCCACGTGCTACACTACTGGGCGCCTGACCGGACGCGCCGGTTGCAAACCCTAGCCCGCGCGCCTGACTGCTGCGCTGTACTGACCGGACGCGTCCGGTCACACCGTGACCGCGTCCGGTGCAGCGTCCGGTCACCTCTGTGACCTCCGTTTGCCTCCGTTTCTTTTCCGACTTCCGGCGTAGTGGAAAATAGGCATTTCATTTCCCCGAAATCGCCTGAATCCCGCGCTCGCACGCTTGGCGGGAGGGAGAGAGGAACCCAAACCCCTCTCTACCCGCAAACCACAGCGCGATCAACGCCACCTTTGCAAATGTGCCAACACCATTAAGTGTACATCTCCATGTGCTTGTGTGTTAGCTTTTTCTCAATCATTTTCAAAGGTTTTCCAGTTAGCTCACTAGGCCCTACATGCAATGCACTTCATGAATTCACCTAGTGGCACCCGTGCGTCGAATAACCGATAAGACTTCCCCTCTTAATAGTTCGGCTATCGACCCTAAACCACTCACACCCTCTATGGTGTCTTGAGTGTAAAACAAAATGGCCCTATGGTTATACCTTTGCCTTGAGCCCATTTTGTTTCTCCAAAAGATATGATTCATTTTATATCAACACATGACCGTCTCGATCCATCGACCTTGATTTCACTTGCTCTTCACCGTTGCATCGGTCCGTCGGCGCCAAGTCTTGCTCAAGCTTCACCATCGCATGGTCCTTCGCTTCGAAGCCTCGACTTGCCCTTCACCTTCACAACCGGTCCATCGAGCCAAGCTTCATCTTGGTCTTCACCATCTTGGTCATATGAGTCAATGTTATGTCTCATATTCAATGACCACCTTTATCTAAATCATCCACTTAGATACAAAGGTTAGTCCTAGGTTTCATCAATTAGCCAAAACCAAACTAGGGACTTTCACACTGCGCCTGCCCAAGGCAAGCCCCGCTGTATGACCCGTATTTTGATAATCAAGATATATATATATATATATATATATATATATATATATATATATATATATATATATATATATATATATATATATATATATATATATATATATATATATATATATATATATATATATATATATATATATATATATATATATATGTTGTGTATTTACGTTGCAGGAATTTTATGATACCCCCCCCCCACACACACACACACACACACATATATATATATATATATACCTAAGAGTCTTACTAGTGTAGGATCGCGTAGCTGCTTTGCTTAGGTTTATCGGTAGCGTGAGTAACCTGTCATTACTCACAATAGGTGGTTATGATTATTATAACTCTCATGATGAACTGATGGAAAGGAAAATGGTGACTGGCAGGGATATGGTATGGGTATTGGTGGGTGTAACAGGTTATGTCCCGTGGCCACGGAGCTTAGCTTGGTTGAACTATTTTCCCTGTCCGTGTCGATTGAGGACCGTCCGTTGCATTGGACACTAGTCAAGTCACAGACTTATTATCCCGAGCATATGCTTGCTTATGGGAGTGGGAAGGCTTGTTACTCTCTTGTCATGGGTTCTGGCTCTTTCTGGACCGACTGATTAGAGGCGGGATAGGTGGAGGTCTAAGCACTGCACTGAGACCGGATCTCAATCGTGGGGGCTTGGAGTCCAAGTTTAGACGGGGACCTGGACCGCTCGACAGGAGTGTAACGGGTTGGTCTTGTTTGTGCCTGGGGTACAAGCAAGGCGTGTGTTTTTCGGGGTACCCAGTTGGGCACATTGATTCGTGAATCGCCGTTTCTACGTGACGGTACGACTTGACTACAGTCTGGCACCGTAGTAAGAACTGGAATAATAACAATGGGAAAATGGTTCAGATTGCTCAACCTTTGCTTAAAAATAGAACATGTGCTTACATAGAATGTTTGGATAATGCACTAAACAAGACTGCTAATAATCTAAGGAAATAAGGACACACTCTTAGTATTGCTTTTCGCAAACCAGGAACCCACAAACCATAAAGCCTATCATAATTGTTGAGAGTCGGGAAATATATCCCCTAGACGGGTAAGTCTTACGAGTACATTGTGTACTTAGGGTTTATTTTACCCTTGTTGCAGGTGCACCTTGAGAGGCTAGTCCTTGTGTAAAGGATTCTTCTGGTGGGCACAGACGGATCCTTGTACCTTACCGCTAGATGTTCATTTTTATTCCGCTGTTTATTTATCGCACTCTTAACTCTGGTATTGTAATAAACATTTTCTAAGACCCTATGTTGTATGAAATGAATTAAGTGTTGTAAGCTCGTACTCATTATTGGATCTTAGATGTAAAATGTGGATTGTTTGAGTTCTCCCGTTGGGTGTGCTCGACGAAACCGTTTGAGTTAGCTCGCTTTTGGGGTACTTAGTGTCTAGCGGAAGATAAGGGCCTCCGGGAACATGCTATTTCGAGCGGTTCTGCCACACTACCCCTCAACCGGAGGATACGAGGCAAACGAAGGTAACCTCTAGCCTAGACACCACGTCTATGCTTTTGACTACTACTCTATTGTGTCGACAAGGGTTATCCATCTTTATCAGGGCCCTTCTACTAGAGCATCCGTCACGAGGACGGACGACGATCCCGCAAACAAGTAAAAGTAAAGCTTAACTGGTCAATAGACTTTATAACCAAAAGAATCACAAACACTTACTAAATACCCGTTGAGGAACAAAGTTGGTATTCGCCAAGGTACAAGCAGGGGAAGGTCACCAACAAACCCGACACTTCTTCCCCGAACTCTCCCTCACATCTCTCCCTACTAAGTTGCTAGAGCTAGCTAGGGCCTAAGCCCATGGAGTGGAGATGCTCTTGCTCTTGCTTTGTGGTGCTCTAGTGCTCTTGTGTGTTGTTTTGAGGAGGAGGGGGAGGCCTTCTTATATAGTGGAGAGGAGGGGTTGATCCCATGGAATATTCTTGCTCTATACATGGAAAGTAGCAAACCGACCTCTGGGTACAGTGAACCTGGACGTAACCCTATGAACCGCCCTTGGCATGTCGGTATGAACCGACCAGACGAGGTTGGACCCGAGGCGAGGCACCAGAGGCACCTTGGTTGGCCCACCTTGAGTCCATCTTCGTTGGGCGTTCTCCTTTGTTCTTCTGGACTTGGCCCATGGTGGTGCTCCATAGAGTTGAGTCGGTTTAGTTTGGGTTTTGGCCTTACTCTCCTCTTGTCTGGGCCCGGATTTGCTTAGCATTGGCCTTCTCCCCCTTGGGCTTCTTTTGCCTTGCGCAAGATGGCGTTACGCTTTGTCTCTTTGTGCATTTTTAACCCTTTTATGTGTATTTCCATGAATGCCCTCTTGCAAATGGTAAATCACCAAAACTCGTAGAAATCGTTAGTTGTAAGCCCTAATTCTAAATTTGGTGACCATTTGTGCAGATTTTATGTGAGAATTGGCGGTTAGAATTAGGAGTTAAGGACAACCAACATGTCGAGGGTTCCGAGCTCGACGATACGGTAGGCCTTGACACTCCAGCACCAATGGTGGTGCTGATGCCAATCAATGACTTCATCAACACCTTCAGGAAGCCTCTATCGCAGCCCATTCTCTCATCCCTGCCACGACTCAGGATCACCCGCCCGGCGTGGGAGCTCGACGATGAGGAGCTCATCCCAAGCGGAGCACTCGTCTTGCTGCGAAGAGTAGGTTCCGGGAGCCAAAGACGGAAGCGCAAGCAAGGAAGGTCACGATGAAGCGCTTGGACGTTGAGGCAGAGACACAACTACCTGATGAAGCATTGTTTCATGAATTCCAGGCGGCCTTCACTCTACCGCTCATGCCATCGAAGTGGGGGGCAATGGAGGTGCTTTTCCCAGGCAGGAAGCAGTGGGCCGTTAGGGCCGTCCGCGCCGCCTAGTACGATGATAGCTTTACCGCGCGCGGTCTGGTCACAAAATTCGGATCATATGTAATAGACATGCATGGCTTCAGTAGCTAGGGCTCGGCGTATTGCTTTCGATGGCCCCTCGCCACTATCGTAGATCGTCTTTGTAATATTTTCAAAAAAACTCTTTTCCACTTAATAAAAAACGGGCTAAACCCCAATCGAGAAAAAAAAAAGAATACCAATAAACTATAGATCAATAGATATAGATAGTGCGATTTGGCTAGTCTATTGGAGTGCATTGAAATATAAGAGGAATCTTATGGAAGAAATGGAGAGCCAAATAAAGATATAGAGAGTGAAATTTAGACTATTTGTTGGAGATACTCTAATAAAAATGTGCTATTGTTTGTGTGAAAAGGGAAAAGAATGGCAGAGTGCTCTGTTTATTTTTTTTAATATAAAGCAAGCGGACCCCATGTAAAGTCCAAACTCTAACCCAACTGTTGCCGAACAATGGATTGGGCTGCAAGCCTCGTTTCCCAATCCATAACCCGTCCCTTTCTGTCCCGTTCTATTTTCATTTCCCTATTGTCTACTGACTATCCAAACGTCACCTAAAGTTATTTCACAAGATACAATTGGGACCCCTTTTGTTACTGAGATGCCGGCAAACGATTTTCCGCAGATATTACTAGAAGAAAAACAAAATTGCCAGACCAATTTTTTTTAGGAAAAAAAAGAACTAGACCCAAGGAAATCTTACAACTAAATGGTGCATGATACGTGTCATCTACATTTCTGGGGCAAGAATAGACCTAACTTACTACTTACCACACTACTAGTTGGCATGGCCAAGCTAAATAACCACGACAAACCTCTAACATACCAACAGTACTCACGCTTGTCCTTGGCCAAGGAACTCAGACATGAAAAGTAACCACAACTCAGCTCATGAAATTAATAAGTTCACCTTGAGCCCAAACGGCACCTACGAGGCACTACACCTCAACAGCTACCACAACTCGCCTAGGGAAGAAAACAAAATAATTGGCATCCATAAAATATAGACTTCTGTGAGATAAACAGTAAAGGAAGAAAAATAACCAGATGGTATGTCCTACCTAAAAATATATATATTTAACCAGATGGTAACAGTAATAGATGTCTTGATCGAGGTACACAAAATACGCACAACATATAAAATAACAGACAAATGTCTTTAATAACAAAAGAAATAGCACTCTCATTGTTTTGTCTTTTGTTTTGCTTTTTTTGTTTTTTTTCATTAACACCACACTCTAGGTAAACACAGTTCCTTCCGCAAGCAGAGTAGTATAGGTATATGTGAAAATGACTTGACAGCCGTATCTTCCGTGAACCGATAATAGCGATGGACCTTGGGTTTACTCATGTTTGAATTTCCCTCGGATTCTGCAGCTAGTCTCTCCTGGTCCTGGCACGTCTGCCTCCGTTGACGACGACGGCAGACGGCCATTGACGACATGGCGTCGACGAATTCCAGTGGGCGGAGGCAAGAAGGTAGAGGAGGTCCTGACCGGCCTTGGTGGTGGTGGCGCTGCCGCGCTAGGGTTTGCTGGCAGTGGATTATGGAGCCTGTGCGAGCGAGCTGCAGCAGTATTGAGAGGCGCATCGGCGGTAGACAAGATCAGGGTAGTGGGCGGGCTGCTGGATGCTGGGGGTGGCTGTAACTGGGCCTCTGCTGAAGTATCAAGTGGTGTAAGCGAGCGGGAGGTGACTGGATCAGGGTGCAGCAGGCCCGTGGGAGTGGGAGGTTGTGACTGGGCAGCTGGAGGAATAGTGGGGTGGCCCTGCTGGCTACTCTGGACAGGATTCGGGTCACAAACAGTCAAGGTACGCACCTGCCGCCGCTGATCCTCCTTCAAGTCCTCAATCATCGTCTTTATTGCCAGGTTCGGGATCAGCTTCTTGTCCGGGAGCGTCTGCCTCGTTACCGGGGACGTATCGTTCCCGTAGCTGAACGAAGTTTCGATATAGTCGCGCTCGTACGTGTGCCCATCTGCGGCGATGTGAGGATCAACCATCAGCCCCTGACTGAGAGGGCAGTAAAACTGGCGCGGCGCCTGTGCTTCTGCTTCATCCTGGGAGGCAGCAGCGAACCGATCAGCAGCGACAAACAGCTGCCGCACCTCCTCCGCCAGGTCGTCAGGGGGGGCCTCTGCAGGGCTCTCCAGCCCGCCGCTCATCCCGACGCACCGCAGGCCGATGTGCGCTAGCCGCTTGGCCAGCTCGGTCGGCCAGTCCCCTGCAGTGGTTTTCAGGACGGTGTCCTCCAACTCCCCTTTTTTATTCGCCTCGTCCACCACCTTGACGACGTCGTCTTTCTCCGAGGACAACCACGTCATCAGCAGCTGCAGGGCAATGGTTCCAAACGAATGCATGTCGTCGTCTTCCGTGGCGGTGGGCGTGCCGATGGATTGGAAAATGCCAGCTGAGGCCTCCAGCTTGCACGTGAAGTTGGAGTCCAGGAGGACTTTGGACGGCTTCAGGTTGCCGTGCACCAGCGGCGGTTTGCTCGAGTGGAGGAATGTGAGAACCGTCCAAATCTCGCGGATGATGTTGATGCGCACCTGCCATCTCAGTGGTGACATTCCGTTTCTGCACGCAACAAGCTGGTCCTGGAGGCTGCCGTTGGGGAGGAACTCGTACACCAGGCCGAATACCTCCCTGCACACGCCCATCAGTGTAACAAGGTTGGGATGCCGCACTCGACCAAGGACAGCAACCTGCAATGGTTTCACACATACCTAGTGTCAGCCTGCTGTGAGCCATGATTTATATAAGAAATATGAGGATGGTACGACGGATTTGCATCACCTTTCGGTTGAAGTCAGACTCCCCTTGCATGCTCTCCCGATGCATCATCTTTATAGCTACAAGTGTTGTGTTGTGGAGGAGGCCTTTGTAGACGCTTCCTGATCCGCCCTCACCGATAAGTGTGTCACCCAAGCATTTCTTTGCTTCTTCAATCACGTCTTTGGACAAGTCAGTGTTCACTGTTTCAGCAGGCAATGTCATTGCACTCTGTTGATCATTCTTCTCTTTTACCTGTTCAAGTAGTATATGATTCTGGTTGGTTGAGGTTCACGATTTGCAATCCCAATCGAATACTGGAGATAACTTACCTTTTGAAGAGCAAGAGAATCCACGGGTGGTGGTTGTATGGCAGGAACAGTTGCATTTGCTTCCCTGCGGTGTTCATAGCTAGGTGACATTAGCTTTTAATTTTTTTTCTTTTTGCGATGCACTTCACTGACATTAATTCTTTTTGCAGAGATATGAACACGACTATCGTAGAACGAGATGTTGATCTTTCAAAAAAAAAAAAAAAGAACGGGATGTTGGCATTCTGTGACTTGCGAGTCCTCCACAAAGCACCCACCTAATATTGTACTCTGTAGATAGTGGAACTCAAAAAAAAATCGAAAATACAGATGAAAACTACGTACCAGTTATAAACGCAAGGACTTGGACGCTCACTAAAACATTGAACAGTTTGATTTATACAATGTGGCGGTCAATGACGGGGCGATGTAACTTTTAGTAGTGTTTGGTTTCAAAACATTCTGAACAGAGTCATCCAACTAGAGGAATATTTTCCTCAGATGCTGGACAAGCTCATCCGACAAAATTAGCCGAGCTCATCAGCCTTCTCTAATCGTGATCATTAATAAACAAATTAATGATAATTAGTATGTATATTGTTACTATGTTGGTTACTTATCAGTTAGGGCAGTAGATGAGCAGTTGTTGGACAGATAATATCCGGCCCGGCTTTGCAGGCTCTCAGCGTGCGGCACGCGTCCATGCACCGACGCCCAGGTAAATTAAATCATCTTTGCGAACACAAGGTTGACAAGTACTTTTGTGTGTTCGTTTTGTGATGAGTGATTGTCAATGTGATCCATGAAGTAGGTTAAGTGGTGACTAACCCTACCATGACGAAAGCTATGTGTGTGACATGTCTGTTGGCTTGTGTTGTGTAGGTGTGGAGTTCGGAGGCGGTGGTCGACGGCGAGGTGACGATCAAGGAGGACGTGCCGTGCCGACGGACCGGGAGCGGTGAAGGACGGACGTGAGGCTTGGACCGAGGGACCCAGAGGCTGGGTGACTAGCCGCGGTGGCTGACACTTAGGACATCGACAAGTGCAAGAAGACATGGGAATGACGGTGTTGACCGAGTCAAGATGGCGGACGTACGGGTCGAGCGAGGCTCAGAGAACTTGGCGTGCCGGCCGGTCGAGAACGGCGGTGACACGTGTCGAGCGGCGAGGGACGCGTACGGAGTATGCTACTCGCGAGCGGGTTTGGTGGTTTAGGCCTCAAAACCATCGGTGGCGAGTTTACGGGTTTAGGCCTCAAAACCCGGGCGAAAATTCCGAGGAGGAACGAACGGCACGTGGCGGTATCGGGGAGTTCGCGTCAAGGCGAAGCTACTGATGAGGAGGCGCGGTGGCCGTCGGATGAAGATAACATCGGGTTGGACCATAACGCCCTTGGGCTAAGTGATTTGACTCAATGGTATCCAGGGACAAAACTGAGATTGTGTAATAGCCCTATTAAATAGGATGAGGGAGCCCCCGTCTCCCTCACCTCTCTCCCCACCCTCATTTTCCCCTCTTTCTCTTAGGGTTCGCTTCTTCTAGTTCATGAGAGAAGTCACAAATTTACTGAATTTTTTGGTGGTGTTTTTACTGAGATTTAGAGTGGGAATGGAGACCTAAATCCTCCTCTTACCCTCTAGGTTTCTATTTGAAGCTGTGATTTTCGTTCTTCATTTTTCCTCATTTTCGTTTATGGCTTCGATCTCGATTTGCCAAAGTTTAGGTTAATCTCGAGCAATGATTTTTGGGGAATAGCTTCGTGCTAGGTTCAATTTTATTTATGCAAAGTTTGAGCTCATATCTTTTTGTTTTGATTTGATGGAGATCCTGTCGGTTTTTGGTTGAAGCCGGCCTGCTGTTCCTGCTGTCTGTTCGTCGCTTTTTTCTGTCTCTGTTCATGTGCTTGGGCGTTAGTCTCCAGTGAGCAGTGAGGGGGCAAGCAGCGCAGCAGCCTCTTGCTTCTCTCTGTGCTGCAGCTTTGCACGGAATCTTGTTTTTCGCGTTATGATTGTGCCGGCGGAGTGCAGCCCCTCCGTTCTCGTTCTCAAGTAAGCAGCTTCCTGTTCGTCTGAGGTGGTCGAGCAGCAGCGGCTCTGTTCCTGTGTTCGAGTGGAGGAGGCCGAGCATAGTGGCAGCAGCGCTACCAGCGCTGGCGTTCCAGCGTCGTGCGTGCTCGCTGAGCAGCGCCCCCGGCAGCCCAGTCTGCTCCAGGCCGAGCCCAGCTTCTACGGTGTCGTGTTGGTCAGAGCGGTGCAGACCCCGCTCGTTCTTGGTCAGGTCCCTGCAGTTCGTTCCCAGGTACAGCGGTAAGCCACCTTCATTTGAATCCTGTGTCTGCTGTAATCGGTTCAGCACTTGTTGTTGCGTCAGCTTGGTTTCAGTGAGTTTTGCAGGAGCAAATACCCAGATGTGTAGCACTGCTGTGCTCGTGTGTTTGCTGAAATTTTCTGGTTGTGCTTCTTGAGTATTTCAGGCTTGAATTTTCATCTCACTTCTTGGTCCGTCGTTTGCGCGTTTGAGCTTCGATTTGAGTACCGTCTTTTGCGTTAGTCTTGTGGTGTCCCGCTGTGTTCCTAAGGAACGTACACCCACTCTTTTAGGTTGTGGACATCACGTTGGTTGCTTCGTGTGTTTGGGAGTGAATTTGGGACAGTGACCAAATATTTTAGAAAGAAATTTTACGGCTCCCATTCACCTCCCCTCTGGTCGTCGTTTTTGATCCTTCAATCTTATTTCTTTCTTAATTTTTTGTTATGAACCCAAGGCCTTGTTTGGTTCCAAAAAAATTTGCAAAATTTTTCAGATTCCTCGTCACATCAAATCTTTGGACACATGCATGAAGCATTAAATATAGATAAAAAATAAAACTAATTACACAGTTTAGACGAAATTTACGAGACGAATCTTTTAAGCCTAGTTAGTCCACGATTGGATAATATTTATCAAATAACAACGAAATTGCTACAGTAGCGTTTTCCAAAACTTTTCAGGCACTAAACAGGCCCCAAGTATCTGGAATAGGATTTGGGTAGGAAGCAGCAAGCAATTGGGAAGAATTTGAAGAGTTGGGCGCTCCCAGTAAAAGGGCGGGCGATGCCGCCCCTAACGCGCGGGACGCTAGCGAAGACACACAAAGATGATCGAAGCATGGCCAAGCAGGAGGTGTTAGGAGTTCATCACGCCGCAAGCAAAACTCTTTACTATAACCTTGTTGCAAAGGCAAATACCATTTGTACCTTTGGATATTCGGGGAATATAGTTGCTGTAGCAAGGGCATTTTGTAATTTGCCAAACAGCCCCTCGGCTCTCCTATAAATAAAGGAGCACTGTAACTGATAAGACAGGAAGCAACAGATAACAAAAACCGCGCTTATTGTCCTTGTGTGCTGCAATTAGAGCTGTGTTCACTTCGGTGACCAACACTAGTGTTCTACGGCATGATTACTTGTCTCATTTTCCCTTAGATCAACAATACCTTAGCCTCAGATTTTAAAATTCATTGCTATCAAGTGAGAGCACAAAAATAGACTGGATCCGCCCTTGATTCTTTCCAGAAAAAACGGTTGTCATGAAGTTAATAATTGGAAATTGTATGTGGTCGTTAAGTATGGAGCCTTTAATGACCATGAACGACTGCATCTTTTTTTGGTCATTAACAATTTCTAACGACCACATCTGCACTTTTAACGACATCATATTCTGTCGTCAATGCCTTTTTCTTATAGTGTCGATAGCATAGTCTAGGTTTATTTTACTGGAGCCTAGATTAAACTTTCAAGTGACCTAAATCACCTCTCTCCCTCTTAGGTCACCCGTGCATCCTTTCCTTTCACCATCTCCTCTTTCTAATCATTTGTGTTAATTAACAACATACTCATGCTATGCTAGACCTTGGTGCGCTCCTCTAGACGACGGCGTGCGTCGTGGTGCTTGGGGTGGCCGGCAGCGGCAGTGCTTAGGGTGTTGGGCGTGAGAGAGGAGTGAGAGAATACTATCGGCGGTGGAATTGAGTGAGAGAGAAGGGAGATGGGGGCGTTGCTGAGAGAAGGAAGATGGGCCGGGGGCGTTGCATTGAGTGAATGGTGCTAAAACCCTAGGAAATGAATATATACCGGCTGGTCCTCAAGCCAATTTACTGAGGGCCTTTGAATAGAGGCTCCATTTTCAGAGTTGGGCAGCTTAAGAGTCTCGCCTCTATTAATTGATTTTTAGAGGCGGCGGTGAGTTGGCAGTCTCCATAAATGGGTCAAGTGCCTCTGATAATCAATGCACATTTTGGAGACCAAAACTCTTTTTAGGCCACCTCTGTAAATAAAAGGGGTAAAAATCATTTTTGTAGTAGTGTGGATAGCAACCAATATATGGGCCAAGCTTACTGAAATTAAGATCATACTACCAATAGGATGCATCAATCTTAGGCTGGTCATAACCTACATGGCCTAACCTTACCTGGTGCATATAAGTTGCCCGTTACAAGTAAACCATATCTTGCACGTTAAGGGTGCTGCCTTCATCAGTTTGATCGCCGTGTTGAACTCCGGTGATTTCATTTCCCTACAATAGTGAACCACTTATTATTAGGTTGAACCATTTTTTTAAAAAAAATTTCCTCATATTTTACTTGCAGCAAAAATTAAATTTGAGCACTGCAGTTCGTAACTCGTGCTAATATATATAAGGTGGTTTGCAGCTTTCAATTACCAAAACAGCATGAGAAAAACACTATAATCATCTGGTGTCAGGTGTGTGATACATACTCTGAGTAACGTTCGTCTGCAGCTCCTCGCATGACAAGCTTGGTGATACCTTCACGGTCAATAAGCTCCGCAAGCGCTTTGGCAACATGACCATTCTTAATAATTTTTAGGTCACAGCTCACCTGTCGAAAAGTAATTGACCAGAAAAAAAATGTATATTAAGAATTAGAGAGACATATGTATACATGGTATATTCTTCTGTTTGTGGAATGCGTGTTGCCGGGTAGTTTATTCATATCACACGGAGTTGGGGATGAGCACCTTGCATGCGTTGCACATGGCCACATAATCACCTAGTTTCTTCTCTACCCCTGCTCGCACATGGATATTATAATAAGAGTTGGTCACAAAATTAAATAATCATACAAACAGCACAGAGAACGAAGAACGTTACCCTTGCGGCGATGGACATGGACGATGAAAAGCCTTTCACCGTTGTTGGCCACGTTCAGCAGCGCCCAAAGCAAGTTGTTCATGCCGTGCTTGAAATCCCTGGGAACGACGACGCAAACCCTGTCCTCCCTCGGTGGCGGGCACGCCGACTGGTCCGACTTCATCGCTACTTGGTTCTTTGACTGAGAGGAAGAACAGAGTTTAGGAGGTGCGTAAATATCGATACTTGAGCACAGCAGTTTGGGTAAAACGCAAAAAATGAAACAGCAAATCAGGCAAACACTAGGAAGCATGAAACAAACAAGATAACGCGTGGAGAGCTCAGATCTGCCCGTCACCGCGCGCGGCCTCTTTCCACTGGAAACTTGCAGCTGCAGGTCCGGATCAATTTGAGCTCTTCCAGAAACGGGAAAAAAAAAGAATCCACTCCAATCCCTTCTTTTCTTTTCTTTTCTTTTCCTTCGTGATTGCGTGAGCAGATGAGTGTCATCAGGGAGCATAGCGGATGACGCCGACGAAGAAAACGAGTGCCAGCGACTCACGACCTGTCAACGGAGTAGAGGCTCACCGGAGAAGTGGGGCCAGGGAGCAGCGCCGGCGAAGGCCCACCGCGCCGCCCGTCGCACCGCCCGCCGCAGCCTCGTCGCCTGCCTGCAGCCCGTCCCGCGCTGCCCTCCCTGCGCCGCCCTCCCCTCCCCGCCCGTGGCAGCCGCGTTGCCCGCCCGCAGCTCGCTGCGCCGGTGTCCTCCATCCGTATCGAGGATGCGGAGAGCAGCAGTATACTGTGTGCAGTAGCAATTCTCCGTCGGAGGAGCTCCGCGTACAGCAGCAGAGTGTCCAGTGAGAGAAAAAGAGAGAGCAGCAGTGTACAGTAGCAATTGAGTGGAAGAAGGAATAATTAAAAGCATCCATCCGCAGTCGTTGCAACGCTTCCTGCACCGCGTCGCTTTAAAATTTTTCTTCAGCGGCAAGATTCGGTTGCATGTTTGCGGTGGGACCCATGACCAAAAAAAAGTACTTTTTCTCCTCACCGAGTGGACTTGCAGCGTCTTCCCTCTGGTGCAATTTTTAACACTTGATCTAGCGACGAAACCGTACGAAAAAAAACTCTCCGTCCAGTTTCCGTTTCTGTTTCTATATTTTTAGCGAAAACAGGATTAAGTTCGAAAAAAATCAGAATTAAAAATGGATTGAGATATACAGAAATACGGAAACAGATAAATACAGCGGAGACCCAAAAAAATTAAGTTAGAATAATATGATCAAATATTCTTGAGTATACATGAGCAAAATAACAAAATAATATACATGTACGAAGTTATCGGTCCAATATTTAATAGCATGCCATGTAACATATTATCATGCATAATTGGTGATTAATAGGTTTATATCAATTTCTACACATATATCTCATATAGGTTGGAAACGGAATAAATACGGGTCAATTCTGGATGAAAACGGGATCCCACGGAAACGGGCAAAAAAAACTCCTCTTCTATTTCTGTACATACGGAAACGAGCAGAATAAAACAGAAAACGGAATGAGTCGGAACGAGATTTTTTCCGTCCCTTTTCAACCTTACTTATCTCTCAGAAAGAATATGCCTGGTTCTTGCAGGTTCCTCGAAGCGCTTGATTACCCATGTCAGAGTCAGAACCTGGCTTCCCCACGCAAAAGGCAGCGCAGAGCGTGGCTCCCAGGATACAGATTTTATTTGTAGCAGAGTTTTTTTTTATTGATGCTATTAACATATGATTAATATATATTAAGTGATATTAGTGTATTTTAAAGTAAATTAAGATATTAAAAGTAAAATATGAACTATTAGAGTGCAATTACACAAGTTAAGGCCCCTTTAGAACATGAGATTTTTTTTTCTGTTCCTATGTTTTCCCTATGAAAAATAAATTGATTCCTGTGAAATTCCTACACGATTCCTGTAAAATTCCTGCGGGGTCTAAATATTATAAGATCTCTTGTTTTTCTATTTTTATTTCATACGGTACAACTTCATGCAGGCAACCAAACACTATCTCTTCTTAGCCATATTATAGACATGTACTCCCTCTGTCCCTTTTTATGTGTCGCTATGCTATTTGTGCTGGTCAAACTTTCTTAAGTTTAACTAGGTTTGTACAAAATATTAGCAATATTTGTATCTCCAAATAAGTTTATTATAAAAATAGATTCAATGATCTATCTAATAATGCTAATTAGTTAAAGTTGAGTACGTTTGACTTCGTGGAGATAACAATGACGGCTAAAAAGTAACGGAGGAAGTAGACCAGCATACAAGAACAGCTTGCATCTCTATAGCATGTCCAGCGAAACCTGGTTCCCAGGTGCGAGCAAGGCTTTCCTCCAACAAACCAAACACACTAATAGACTTCCAAACTTGCACTGATTCTTTCTCTCTCCAGGATGAATCGGCTTGCTCCAGCAGTACGAGTCGATTCATGAAACTCCACGTATGATGATGCATCGCTTTGAGAAAGCCACCGCATAGGAAGATGCTAACATATGGCCATACGGGGACCTGTTCCATGCTTTAAGTGGTATATGTACCAACTTTATAAAAGGAAAAGAAATATTCACTGTTAAATTTAATTTAAACCATTGAGTTTGCGACTAACTCTAAAGTTCTTACGCTAGTCATATTTTCTGCCTTTCAAACACATATTTCTATAAAATTACTGTATTTTTCAATTCTCTGTTTAACACCTCCATTCATTTAATATTCCTCTGTTTTCTTCCATTTCTATGTTTTTCATTTCTTTATTCCCACTAAAGAATGATTGACCCTCCCCCCTACGGAACATGGCCTTACAACCTGCAGTTCTTTTGTAAGGAGTTGTCTTGAAAGTGTAAAATATCTAAATTTCTCGTTGCAAACCAATATTTTAAATAGCCGGATATAGCTTCCGCTATAGCCATATTTAGCGGCTTGGCAAGGCTGAAGATAGGAGAGTTGCCTTTTAAATGCTAGTAGCGGTGATTAGCGTGCTAAATAGGCTAAACGAGAACAGTTTAGCATACTCCTTCTATTCCAAATTATAAGTCATTCGGTCGTTTCTAGATTTATAGCTTTTGTTGTGCACCTAGACATATGTTATGTGTAACTACATAGCAAAAGCTATGTACCTAGAAAAGACAGAACAACTTATAATTTGAAACGGACAGAGTACCTAGCAGACTGGTGGACCAAAATCAGAGTCATGTGACGGGCCAAACCCTAGCCATTCTCTGACACCCGGTTTTAAAGGCAAAAATGAATGCAAATAACATGTATGCCAGGATGAGTTTATTCATACATGTGACGACATCAACAGTGATACATTGCGGTGTTTCTTACAAAAGCGGTAACTTTATTTAAAAAGGACCCAGGGATCTAAAAGAAAATTACATCACATAACTTTAGCGGAGCAGGCACAGGCAGCCGACCGGGGGTACACCAACGTAGCTCGAACCATGTCTTCGTGTAGCTCCATCTCCAAGTCTAAACAACTAGGTAGGATATTGAAAGCATCTAGGCGCCTGTTTGTGTTTTGGTAATTAATAACATTTGTGGACTAACATTTCTCATGAGAAATGAAAGGCAAAAGGTTGGTCCACATGGAGGCTTTGACCGACATGAAGGTCATGGTGGAGATGACAAGGAATCATGTTGACAAGCCTCAAGACAAAGGCTACCGGCGAAAGGCCTTAATTTGGTTTTAGTAATTGAGTGACAATTTAGGTGGCTAATATGTGTTTGATGTGAGATACACGGGTGACTAGTCCCTAGGTACACTAGTGTGAGCAACACTTAAAGCCATGATGGAGAAGTGGCTTGGTTATGTTGCAAGTGGTCAACTAGTGCTTTGGAGGAGCTCATTGCATATGAGACATGACATGATGTCAAGTGGCTAGGTGGAGAAGATCAAGAGGCATGGCTTGGCTACGAAGGACCGGGTTGCAAGTGTGACGGGAAAGCTAAAGGCTCGGGTGCGATGGACTGTCGAGGCGGTGAAGCGCGAGTAGAGAGCTTGGCACCAATGGACCGAGGCAACGGTGAAGAGCAAGCGAAGCTGCGATCGATGAACCAATAAGGCCTCATGATGACATGAAGTCGATCATATCATTCAAAAGAGATAAAACCAAGTGTTGATTTGTGTTGATGATCAAGTGGCTTGATGGAGAGTGATGGAGGAACTTCATGCTATGGACAATGATGAAAAGTAGCATGTGTAACACCCCGGTGTTACGCAGGCATTAACATTGCAAATCATACGCATGATACGTCATTGCATTCATGATCACATGTGAAATAGAGTGCACCTTTAGTTAAAGCAATTTTGTGGAACGATTGTTGCATATAGTGTTTATAACTGTTTCACCCTAATTATGTGGGTTAGATTAAGAAAACATGTGTAACTAAAATTTTTAAATCACCTAGAATTATTTAGTGCAATTTTTGGAGCAACTTGATAACCAAAGTTTTGTAAAAAATTTGCTTTTAAAAATATTATTAGAAAATAGTCAAAAACCCTCCCTATTTAGCTTTTATTCTCCAATTCAAAATCTGTGGGGATTTTGGAGTTGGCCCCTTAATAAAAGTTGTAGAGAATTAAATTCTAAGCAACTTTCATTTTTGGGCCATTTTCAGAAAAAGTCATCTTCTTGCTCAAAATGGAATTTTAAAACTGTGAATTGAAATTATTTGAAAAATTTCTGGAAAATAAAAATGAAAAACAGTTTCTTACCTTGACGGGCCGCCGCCTCCCTTCTCGGCCTGCTCACGAAGCGGCCCGACCCAGCTCCGCGTGCCGCGCCTGCCTCGCCCGCCCGCGCGCCCGCGCCACGTCCCGGCCGCGGCAGAAGCCGCTCGCCCCGTGGCCGGCATGCGCCGCTCGCTGGCGACATCTGGCCGTCGGTGGCCCCCCCAAGCGCGCGCCTCACCCCTTCAAGCCGCAGGCGCTTCGTTTGCCGCTCTGCCCTCTCCATTTTTCTCCCCACGCGGTCGTCTTCTCCGCTCCGCACCGAGCACCGCTCGAGCTCACCTCGCCACCGCCACCTCCGCCGGCAAAATTGGCCGCCGGTGATCCACCACCGCCCTCCATCTCGTGCACGTCGCTCCACCTCCATCTCTGACACGTCGTGCTTGCCTTAGATTCACCGTCCGAGCAAGGTAGGTGCGGTTGATGCCGTTTCGCCACCGTCGGTCATGGCGCCGCCGCGCTCGACCTCACCGTGGGAAGGGCGTCCCCGCTGCTTCTTGCTCCTTGAGAAATACCTTGACGAGTTCGCCTTCTCCTTGCGGACCCGGTGCGCACCTCCTCACACCCGGTCATGGCCGGCAACGGCCGACGGCCGGCTACCGCACGGCCGCGACGCCATGGTCACCGACGTGACCCCGTCTTTCCCCTGGCCTCGCGGACGAACGGCTTTGGGCCGTAGGCCCAGCCGGGCCGGCTCCTTTCCCCCGCAAGCGCGCGCCTCCAGGCCGAAAGCCGGATCAGGCCGGATGTTTCCACTGGACCGGCCCGTTAGCGAAAAGAAAAATTAGTTTTCATTTTTCTTTTATTATTTGGGAATAAAAATGCTTTAGAAAATGTTTGTGTGATCATTTTAGCTCCAAAAATTGTGAAATAAATTTTTATGGACTTCTTAGGACCAGATCTACAATCTAAAAATGTTGCATGTCAAGGTTGTAATACTTTTCTGTAGGGTTTTTATTTAATCATTGAAATTGCTGTTTTCTTGATAAATATGTAATAAATCATAGAAAACTTAGAAAAATATGGTTTCAATTTTGTTAATCTTTTTGTGCAATGTACTTTCTAGGAAAAATATGTACCATGCATGTTCTGTAGAAAAATTCTTATGTGTAGTACAAGTGCTTATTATTGTTAGAAATTGTTATTTTTTATAAAGAGAAAAATATAAATAAAACATGCATATACTAATTTTTCTATAGGGATTATTTAGTGTGTAGAATGTAGGAAAATTGCTAAATCTGTTGTTTGATACTTTTCATAGTATAAATTATCTTTATGCTCATTTTTAGGCCCTAGATTGTTATTTTTGTGTAGGCAGTTATAATACTCCAAATGCAATGAAATTTTTGTGGCATGCTAAGGTAGATGATAGTAATCCACTGTAATTTTATTAGATTTTTCTATGATATCAAAAGAAGTGTTGCTATTCAAACATGGTGTCAACTAGGGTTTAAATTAGCATTTTTAATGCAATATTAGTTGATAAATTTTGCTTTGGTGTATCTTTGAAGCATCTTAGGGTGCTGGAGTAACTTTGCATGGTAGAAAATGTTTGTAGCAGTTTATGAGTACATGTTCTTGGATGATGTAGACTACCTTGTAGAAGAATTGTATTTCCACTTTAGGCAATAAAGTCAACCTGTTCATCTACATCTCATGCATCATCATCATCTCATGTCATCTCTACAATGCACCTAGGCATAAGCACTTATACATTAGCATCATACAGAATCTCAAGAAGTAACTCTGGTAGCAGTTCCCGAGGAGCCGGAAGAACATCCTGAGGTGCAAGAGCAGGAGGTGCCCGAAGCCGACGAGGAGGTCGGTGAGGATCTTCCAGAGTGCCCAGACCACCGTCCGAGCTCTTTCGAAAGAGGCAAGCCCAGGAGCATTTCTCTCCCGGTTTGCAAATATTTTATTAATACTTACTTTAATTGATGCATTACGTTTAGGAGTTATTTGCAACCGTTGCTGCATTATACCTTGTTTACCCTTGCTCTACCGTATCCTTGTTACCTTGGTATTCGCAGTCAAGAAATGCTTAGCTTGCTTAGACCGGTAGAAGTCGGGTGATTTCCTGTCACCTACGAGCTATAGGTGGTTACCTGGATCTGTTTGGAAAAGTATGTCATATGGGAATAACTAAGTGTCAAATTGAAATTGAGACCGGACGGAGACTTGCAGGGTTTCGAACTGCAGTGTTTTCCGTCTGTGTCGATTAAGGACCGACCGTTGTTGGGCCTCGAGTCATGTTGAACGCATGCCTCATATTTAGCTGGCCGAATAATGTACCTTTCGACCGCGAAGCTGGGAGATTATTCGGGCCGAGTGGATTGCCCGCAAAGCACTGTACCGGAGTAGGAGTGGCAGGACACGGGGGCGCGATGATAAGGCCAAAGAGCAGTCGGGCGGCCCCCGAGTACATGTGGTTCCTGGCAAACTCGCAACTTTACCTGAATAGTTGACTCGGTGGCCAATACCTCACTTTAGCGGGTGAGTGAGGTTTGTGTGAGGAATAAATTACCAGCTGGTTAATAATCGATTCGAATCGCTATCGTTCACTGGATAGTGAACACTTGACTTGAGTTACTTTATCGTAGTAATATTGATGGAACACTTGGATAGTTATATGGAATATGACATGATGAAGGTTGTTAATGATCATTGGTTATCCTTACCTGCTTAATTACATGTTACTCTAGTACAGGTGTAAATGTAGTTGACAGGTTAATAAAGATTTAACTTGATGCAAGCTTTTGAAAAAGATTCTTTAATATTAAAAATGCATTTTTGCAAATGAGTCAGCTACCCCCACCATAAAGCCTGTCATGATCCTTGGTGTCATTTTATTTTCGGTTATGTCGGGTGAGTCTAGCTGAGTACCTTCTCGTACTCAGGGCTTTGTTCCCACTTGTTGCAGATGGGCAGATGTATTACGGCTACTGTATCAACTGCCTTTATCCTGCGATGGGCGAAGCTTAGGACCATGGGCAGTGGTCATTCACTACGTCTCGTCTGATGCTTTTGTTGGAGATGATCATGAACTGGCACCTTATTTCGAACTCGGTGTGAGTGTGTGTGGTTTGAACTAAATGCTTCCGCTACTTTTATTTGAACTCGGTTTGTAATAACTATGTTTAAACTCCGATGTATTTGTGACGCGAACTTTTATGTAACTTGTGATGGTGACCGCTAAATTTATTACGATCTTGGCTGGTACGTAAGTTGGTTTGAAATCCGTCGTGATTTCACGGACTACCGGGTTATACGGGCTTAAGTTTGCTAAATCGTCTGCTTGATGGATGATTTTCTTACTTAATTTCGTATAATTGGTCGGTTCTGTTACAGCATGGTTGGCTACACCTATGGATGATCATTTTTCATCATTTGATGAAGATGAAGGTTGGATGCTTGTGTTGCATCACCGATGAAGGAGATAAAATGGAATGCGCAAGGCAAAGGTATATTTGTAGGGTATTTTATTTCACCGGTCAAAGGTTAAGTAGAGAAGTGCTTGATCGGGTTTAAGATAGATAGTTGTACTATCAAGAGGGGTTCTCTTGTGAGCTAATCGGTTATCTAGTGGCACTAGGTGAGATTTAACTCACGATGCATTTAGATCGAGTGGCGTGGAAAGGTGCAAGTGAAAATCCTTTGAAAATGCTAACTTAGGGCCAAAGGTGTTGTTGTCATGTTGGACAACATTTGGGAGTTAGCATGTTTGAAAAAGGATTCGAAACAAAGCGCGAAGTGTTGTTTCTACACTCACTGAAGTTGTCCGGTGTTGCACTGGAGTGCACACCGGAGCTCCCGGGCAGTGGCGGTTGGTGGAGTTGTTCTGAGGCGCGCACGTTGTGTTCCGGTGTGCACCGGACGTGCATCACCGGACGCGTTTGGTGAAGCCCGCTTGAGGCGCGGGAAGTTCAAAAGGGGGCACCAGAGGTGTCAGGTGTGGGCACCAAATGGTGCACTGCACCATTCTACCAGAGAGGGTGTTGGTGCGCAATTGGAGGCATTGCATGCATCGGTGTTGTCCGGTGGTCACCGGACCTATGCACCGGATGGTGAACAGTGCCAACGGCTAGTTTTGGAGTAGTTGGATTTTGACCATTGGAGAGGTCCGGTGCTGCAGTCCGGTGTGCACCGAACATGTCCGGTGTGTGCGCAGAATCTGCAGCAAGGGGGCAACAGCTAGTTTTGGTTGGTGGCTTATAAATAGAAGGTGTGGCCGGGTGTTTGAGGTTGTTGGGGACTTTGTGAACCCTCCCACACATATGAGAGCCAAAACTAACTACTCCACTCACTTGCATAGTTGAGATTGCGATTCGGTGTGAGATTGGAGTGATCTAATGCATTTGCTTGAGAGAGATAGCTTCTGGTGGCACTAGAGGCTGGTTAGCAAGCTTGAGGACTTGTTACTCTTGGAGGTTGCCACCTCCTAAAAGGCTTGGAGCCTTGTGGACTCTGTCGTAGCATGCACGGAGATTGTGCAGTGCTCCGGAGTAAGATAGCATTGTGAGGGGTGTTGTGCTCACCCCGCGGGAGATCGCGAAGAGAAACTCTAGTAGAAGCAAGGTGTGAAGAGCATCATGTGGTCTGGTTGGATCAAAGTGCTAGAGCTCAAGTTGGGAGCACACCTCGAGGGGTGAGAGCAAGCTTGCGGGCTTGCCACTAGCAAGAGGATTGGCGGCAACCTTGGACTTGCCTCAATGGGGATTAAGTGGTTGGCAAACCACCGAACCTCGGGATAAAAATCACTGTGTCATCATCTTCCCGTTGGTTTACAATCTCTTTACACTAGCTTATATTACTTGTTCTTTACTTGTGCTAGTGTGGTTGCTCTAGTGTAACTAGTTAGCTTGTATAGTTAATTAGTTGCTCTCTTGTGCTAGTTAGCTTGTCTAGCTAAGTAGCTTAGCTTAGCTTAGCTTGTGTAGCTAAGTAGTGGTAGCTCTCTAGTTGCGCTTGTGTAGCCGCTAGTGAGTAGTGTTAGTAGTGCTTGTGCTTTGTGCGCTTTGCTTACTAGTATGTGTATGTAGGAGCTCGCTTTGTGCTTAGTTGACTAGTTGCATAGGTTTGTGTGACCTTGCTAACTAGAATTGTGTAGGTGAGCTCACTCTAGCTCGACACCTTAGATATATCTTGTAGTATGGGTGTAGTCGAGGCTAGACCGATTAATTGAATTCCGTATTTGTTTCAGTTAGCCGACACGATTAGATTTTTAGAAATGACTATTCACCCCCCCTCTAGTCGGCTCCTTGTTCCTAACAACTGGTCATAAGGTGATTAGAGGATGTTATATGATCGGGTTCATAGGCTAGGTAGCCGTACTATCAAGAGGGGAAAATGTATTTTGTATATCACTTACACAGTGCCATTTGTGAGGTCTAACAAATGCTTTGCATTTAGAACCGAGTGGTGGTGTGAGGTAAGTTTGAGAAACCTTTGGAAAAGGTGTGAAAATGCTAAGGACTAAATGTGATGGTCATCCCGAGAGAGACCAACTTGAGCTAGTGGATTTGAAAATGGTGTTGTTTGCACGATTTTTATGGGCACCATTGGAGAATGCATCGGAGCTTCGAAACAGTGCATGTATGGAGTTGCTATGTGGGCATGAAAGTATACTTCTGATGACCACACTAGAGGTTACTTCGGAGATATACTCCAGCAAGTTTCTTCTAGGCCGAGAGGCAAAGAAAGAGCACCGGAGTTCTCTGGTGAGGCACCAGAGAAGCCACCAGAGCTATCTTACAGTTCTCAGAGGTGGTACCAAAAATTTGAAAAAGGGGCACCAGAGAGTACACCGGAGATTGAGTGCAGCAAGATTGTTTCTGGGCTGCCAGGGCAGTAGAGTTCACTAAAACTCTCCAGTGGGTGGAGAAGATATGTTTCTGGGCTATTTTGATAGTGTGTCAGTGACCGTTGAAACTTTTATCCAATGCTAAATTTCGGTGCTCACCGGAGCTTTTTGGTGCTGCCTGTCTTTGCGTAGTGAGGTCCCAATGGATCTCTTGAGTGTGTGGCCTATAAATAGTGGCTTGTCCAGTCGTGGGGAGTTCTCTTGGTCATCTTGAAAAGCTTCATACACATTCTAGAGCTCTCTTGCAAAGCCTTCACTCTCATACAATTGCATTGTGAAGCAATCTTGGAGAATTGGAGAGTGGTTCTAGTTCATAGCTTTGAGAGATTGATCAAGTGGCAATAGGTGATTGTCTTGAAAGCAGGTTTGCTTGTTACTCTTGGTGGTTACTACTACCTAGATGGCTTGGAGCTTACGAACTCCATTGGAGCACAACAAAGAAGGTTGTGTTGGTGCTCCGAAGAAGATTTGTGAGGGGCTCTTGTGCTCACCTTGGCGGAGATGGCAAAGAGCAACTCTAGTGGAATCAAGATAGTGATTGGCTCGGTTTTGCGAGGCGTCCAGGGTGAGGAAGCTTCAAGCCGGTGAAACTGCGAGGAGGCAGTGGGCCAGGGTGACACTACTACTGAAGTCATTTTTGGAGGCGGTTGTTTTTGATTAACGGAGGTGGGCACGGCCTCCGCCTTCGGCAAAACGCCTCTGTTAATCAGGCTTCCCGGAGGCACACGCCGGGGGCCACCGTTAATCCCATTAACAGAGGTGGACGCCTTACAAACCCACGACCTATAGTTCGATACTAGCACCTCTCTACAACTACACCACACACTCTTTTGTGACTACATATAATGTGCTATCTTTTTTATATTAACATTTTGTAATCTTATATTGAATATTTTGGCTACTAAATTAACTCAAATGAAAATTCTTTGAACTACAAAGTTTTAAATCTTGTCAAGCACTACAACTTTGATAGAGGATGTCTCTCCATCTGAGATTATTTGAAAATTTCAAAAATTTAAATCTCAAAATATGTGAATTTAAAAACAAATATTTGATACTCTAAACGACTTCAACTAAAAAACTTATCAACAGTAAATATGTAGCTCAGGTCAGCCACTACAACTTTGGTACTAACTATGTGAATATTCGAGATCGTTTAGGAATTCTAAATTTTGAATTTCAAAATTTATAAACTTAGAACACATATTTAGGACTCTAAATGACTTCAAATAAAAAAAACTTTTCAGCTACAAAGTTGTAGACTGTATTGAGAACTATAACTTTCGTATAGACCATGTCAACATCCGAGATTGTTTGATAATTTTAAATTTCAAATTTTAAAATTCCTGAATTTACAACAATATTTTGGGACCTTAAACAGTTTTAAATCAAAAACTTTTCAACTACAAAGTTGTAAATTGCGTTAAGGACTATAATTTTGATATAAAATTTATCTTCATCCGAGTTCATATGAAAAAGTTATGAATTATTTTTTGTTGCAACTATTTATAGAGACGGGCATCTTAGGACGTTCGCCCCCATAAATCGATTTACGGAGATGGTCGCTTAGAATGAGCGCCTCTGTTAATAGGCATTTTCGGAGATGGGCACCTTAAGACGCCCATCTCTGAAAATCAATTTGCGGAGACGAGCGTCCTAAGATGACCGCCTTTGTTAATCGATGATTTACGGAGACGGTCGCCTTAGGATGCCTGCCTCCTCAAATAATTTTTGGAGATGGGTATTTTTCTGGAGGCCCCTCTAACCATTTACGGAGGCGGTTGCTAGGTGTGCCCGCCTCATTAATATTTGGCTCCTATCTCGTAAAATCATTTTTGCAGTAGCGTGAGGAGACGGAGGGAGGGGGAGGCAGGGCAAGGAGGCACGAGTAGGCGGCCAGCCGGGGCGAGTAGGCGGTAGTGGATCTCGAGCACGATCACGACCACTGAGGTGAGCTCCTCTCTCCTTCTCCTTAATCTCCCTCACCCTCTTTCCTCTAGCAGATCTCCACGGCAGCAGGTTGATTCAGTGCAGCTGATCAAGATCTGGAGCAATGGGTGAAGGTCTCCACGGCTCCGGCACAGCCAGTCCAGATCTAGGTGAGCGATGAAGGTCTCCACGGTGGAAGAGGCCCTTTCTGTTGCTAGGTTGGGACTACATCCCAAAGTGCTTGATATACTTTTCTATCCTTGATTGGTATCTTTGTAGTACAGAAGAGCATAGGAATCTCAGTACTCACGCGTCCTCCCAACGAGCTACGTTGTTTCATTATTTAGTTAGTACCCTTCTGTGCCGCACTACTCTTTTCTCGTTAACCCTGCTAGAATTTGGTAGATATTTGAGATAAAATCAAGAATCATATTTATTAATACTCTTAGCCACAACTGTCCCAAAGGATAAAAAAATATGATACTTTGGAATACTAACGGGTGAAATGCTACAATATAACTTTATGCGCTTGCGAAATCAATCTACTTGAGTATAAGAAATATCAACAAAGAGCTCTCCGAGCAGAGTTTAGGAATCGAAGAGTTGACAGGAGGACACTGACACTTGAGACTGACCCCAACAATAGAGGAACCGGCACGCTCGACCATAAAGAGCACGGGGGCTACTGATGAGTAACTGTACCGTTGGTACCCTCATCAACAACATAAGACTTCATAGAAGGCTAACCCCTTGACCGACTCCGACTAGTCGACAGGGGCTCGGTGGATATACCCACCGAGTGCGCTCACGTGACCCGCTCGAATCAGTCCTCGGAAGACCAAGGTCCCCGTGGCTGGTCAAACGGAAGGCGGTCTGACTGGCAAGGCAGTATCAGACTGGGAGTTCGACCTCCCACGTCTCGGTCACTCAGAGCCCCGCTAAGGGGTTAGACCGAATGACCGAAAGGTTGAGCATAGTCAACATGCCCTGAGGCAAAGGGCCCACCAATAGCAGTCGTATAGAGCAAGGACACACAGAGGATACACCACGACATGTGCTATAGCTACCCTATAAGGAGCAGGTGACGGTGACGGTGATGACTACAGTGTTAAGCCATCTGGGCTCCATGTGTGATACAAATTTACTAGTTGGTAATACGAATCACCAATGCTATCATTCTGTAACACAAAACTGTTGACACAAATTTGGTCCCACGATTAAAGAGTTAGCATGCTTGGATCTCACTAGGATCGCTCGATGATCAAATGACCGAGCCGGTTTCCAAATCGTCCTGGCCGGTTTTGGTAGATTTGCCTTGAAAACCCAGAAACGCCTCCTGGGAAGTTGTAGGATCAGCAGGCCACCTAGAATCACCGTCGAGTTGTTTGTAGAACGGCGGATTCGGGATTGAAAAAGCTAGGGTTTAGAAAAAAAAAAGATAAAAAAATAGACATTGTATAAAAGATCGATTGGGATGTCCTGAATCGGTCATTGACCTTTATATTTATTTATAGGGCAGGTGGACTTATCTTGTTGGGGTCGAAACTCTTACAAAATCCGTGAGAAAATACAACCCAAATTCGGTTTCAACTGCCAAAACTGGCCTATCCAATTTCCACGGGTTGTAATTCTCTCATCTGGACTTCAAATTGAACGTTATATATATGTATTTCGATAATTTCGATGAGAAGAACGCAATGATGAAGTCTAATTTGCAGTTTGACAAAGTTTTCAAAACCATCATGGCCAGTTTCGGGAAATCGGCTAGGCTGGTTTTCCCGGAACAGCCGAGGTTCAATTTTGGGTGTGAACAATTTCATTCCCATCGGTCACGCTTGCCTTTCACATTAATCTGTTACAAGCGCATTTGAGACTGCTCAGAAATAGCTGAAAAGCTGAAAATGCAACATCCAATCCAAGGGAGTACATGAGATGAAACACAAACCCCTGGTTTGTTGTGCTACTATTTTGCTTTACATGCTCCATTTTTCAGCAATCTTATTTCAGAATAAGGGAAGACATATGTACAGTCCTGCAGCAGAACAGCCTTTACAGAGCGCTGGTTTCCATCCATACGATGGCAGGCTCAGATCAGTGGATGATAGGGAGCTCATTCTCCCTCCACGCCGAGAATGTCGGTGACAGCAGTGTAGCCCTGAAAATGGTCGCGATTAATTCTCGCCATGAATTACAGGAAGCCAAGAACTGACCTGTGGGAAGATGAGATGGCAATGCTTACAGCAAAGCAGAGTTCAGTCGCCGCCATCAGAGATCTCTTGCCACTTTGGCAGCCCTGGGAATTAACAGCATGCCGCATGCGAGATTAATTTCCACGAGTGGTAAGGAACCGACTGAAACAAACGTTATAATCTCTGAACTTTAGATTGCTTCAGCAAACGTACAACGATGATCTCGTCGTCCTTTCCAAAGATCCTCGACACTTGCTCAAGAAAGTGCGTATTTTTCGTCATTCCTGCGCATGACACAGAAGGTTCAGAAACGTTTAGAACCGAACCACAAGAGAATCACAGTGCAAAGAATACACATTGCTTGGCTTTGATAATGACACAGACAGGTCGTGGAGACGGAGATGCTCACAAATCACGGAGAGTTCAACACAAGGTAGAAGAAAACAAGGAACGGTGAGAACAATGCTTTTGGCAGGCAGGCATGCATTACCTGAGCCGGTTCTGTTCATGTAGGGGATGTTCACAGTTCCTTCCGGGTGGCCAGCGCTGAACTCGCCCTCCGTTCTACAGGTACAGGATGGACGCATCACACCAAATCAAAACAAATGAATTATGTATCCCAAATCAAAACAAATGAATTATGTATCCCAGTTGAGCTAGTTAACATCAATCTCTCTTTCTCTGAATTCTGAATCTCTGAATAGCAGGGAACTGTGATTCAGACCCGACAGGTGAAACAGAGAGCGTGGCTGAGGTAGCGGTGGTCGGCCTGCTGCAGCTCGTAGGCGACGACGCGCACCGGCACCGACGACACAGCCGGCTCGGCGTCCTCGGAGCGCCGCTAACGCTAACGAACTGGAGCGTCCTCCTCTTGGCGTTGGCGGCGGGCGCGTGCGCAGCCCTGGACGCGAACCGAGCTGGATGAGGAGCTCGCGCGGCGCCACCGCCACGCCACAGGCTGCGAACAGAACGTGGTGACGGTGAGCATGCAGAGGGGGTGGGTGGCGAACTGCACGCATGGTGATTGACTGTGTGTGTGTACCTGCTGCCGTTGGCAGGGGGCGGCTGGGCGAAGAGGGATACGCTGGCCGAGGTCGCCATTGCTGCTAGCTTTCCCTCTCGCTCTCGGTCGGTCACGGTCGTTTAGCAAACAAAGAACCAAGAGTAAATTGCATGGCCGATTCAAAGTATTATGTGATTCTCATCTGAGTCCTCAAACTATGAAATCGTCTATTTGACTCCCTAACGTATTTAAGTGATCTCATTTAAATCCCCAAACTATGAAATCATCTATTTAGCTCCCAAATGTATTTACCGGTGGTTGTCAGTGCTAATCGGTGGCGCGGCGGTCGCGCTGTCGGACATGAGCATGTTGCTGCTGGTTCAAGGCCACCGTCGCGTGGGTGAGCGGCACGCCCTTGTAGAGGGTGAGCACCATGGTGCCGGACAGGGACACCAGCGTGCGCAGCAGCTTCACCATGCCCGTCCTACTCTTCTGACCGCGTGGCAACGGCGAGGAGGAAGGTGAGGACGGGCACGATGTTGGAGAAGGCGGTGACGAAGGTGGCCGTGGTGTAGCGCAGGGCCACGACGCACGCACGAAGGTGGACGATCACCTGCACGAGCGTGAAGGCGAAGACGCTGGGTGCCCGGGTGACGGCGTCCACGACGTTGCCGTTGGCTCCAACGACGGCTAAGAAGAGCTGCATGAGGATGGGCCCCACGGTCTCGTCGGCTGATGCGAGCCTGCCGAGCGGGCTCGAGAACGCCATCGCCAGGATCAGCACCTGCGCCGTGACGCATGGCAGCGTGCCGCCCTGGACACCCAGCCGGGCGGCTGTGGCCGACCTAGCCTTGCAGATGATGAAGAACAGCGCGTTCGCCGCGCTGCTGCTTAGCACCGACAACGGCTGGTGGATCCAGATAAGATCACTTAAATACATCAGGAAGCAAAATAGACCATTTTATAGTCTGGGGACCTAGATGACATCAATTAAATACATTAGGAAGCCATATAGATGATTTCGTAGTTTAGGACCCAGATAACAATTGCATAATACTTTAGGGACTGACCGTATAATTTACTCAAGAACTAACTGGTCCGGCTTTCTCCGGTTCCTCCTCTCGAGCTCACCGTCCGCGTCTTGTCTTGTCGGCAGCCTGCAGGACAGCAAAGTTAAGCACTCTGCTACTACGTACAGTAGCTGTTTGCGTCACTTGCTTGCCATGGGGAATTGACCAATTGGGTATCCAAAGTGACAGTATATATAATATATACTAGGGGTGTTTAGATGCAAAAAAAAATTAAAATTTTGTTACGGTAGCATTTTCGTTTGTATTTGACAATTAGTGTCAATCATGAACTAATTAACGCCTTGTTTAGATGCAAGGCTAAAGTTGAAATTTTTTGACTCTCTCCATCACATCAACTTTTACACGCATACATGAAGCATTAAATATAGATAAAAAATAACTAATTACACAGTTTAGTTATAAATCATGAGACGAATCTTTTGAGCCTAGTTAATCTATAATTAGACACTAATTATTAAATACAAACGAAAGTGCTACAGTTAAAAAAATTCTAACTTTTTACCAACTAAACAAGGTGTTAGGGAAAGTGTTTCTATTAATTTGGCTAACCCTAGAAGGGTAGCTATATAGGTAACCATACATGGGCCACATGGGCCTTAGCCTCATGGGCCTAATACACACACAATCCAACACCCCCGCAGTCTGAACTACCGGCGCAGCGGAGTTCCAGGCTGAACAAGAAGAAGAAGAAGAACACACACAGCCCCCCACAGACGCAACTAGCCACTGGTGATGTTGAGGCTAGAGCGAAACTCGGTGAAGGTCGAGGTCGGGAGGCCTTTGGTGAAAATGTCCACGAACTGGGAGGTAGTCGGAACGTGAAGGACCCGCACCTCGCCCATGGCCACCCGATCACGGACAAAGTGTAGGTCGATCTCCACATGCTTCGTCCGCTGGTGCTGGATGGGGTTGGTGGAGAGGTAGACCGCACTGACATTGTCGCAGTAGATCAGTGCGCTCCGGGAGGGCGTAGTGTGCAACTCAGCGAGAAGCTGCCGGAGCCAGGAGGCCTCAGCCACGCCGTTAGCGACAGCGCGGTACTCCGCCTCGGCACTGGATCGGGAGACCACAGGCTGGCGCTTAGACGACCAGGACACCAGGTTGCCGCCCAAGAAGACGGCGTAGCCAGAGGTGGAGCGGTGAGTGTCCGGGCACCCCGCCCAGTCAGCGTCAGTGTAGACGACGAGGTCGGTGGAGGAGGCCTGGTGGAGGAGAAAGCCGTAGTCAAGCGTGCCCTGGAGGTAGCGGAGGAGACGCTTGAGAGCCGTGAGGTGAGGCTCCCGGGGATCATGCATGTGAAGGCAGACCTGCTGAACTGCATAGGTGATGTCCGGCCGGGTGAAGGTGAGGTACTGAAGTGCCCCGGCGAGACTCCTGTATGCAGTGGGGTCGGACACTAGGGGGCCTTCAGCCTCGGACAGCTTGCCCTGAGTATCGACCGGAGCGGAGCAGGGGTTGCAGTCAGTCATCCCAGCCCGCTCCAGGATATCCCGAGTATACTGCCGCTGGTGAAGAATTAACCCGGCAGGACGGTGCTCAACAGTGACCCCAAGGAAGTGGTGGAGCACACCCAAATCCTTCATAGCAAACTCCTGCTGAAGATCGGCAATGATCCGGCAGAGAAGTAGCTCACTGGAGGCTGTGAGGACAATGTCGTCAACATAGAGCAGCAAGTACGCAGTGTCAGCCCCATGATGGTAGACGAACAGTGATGTATCAGACTTGGCCTCCACGAACCCCAGTGTCAGCAAGAAAGCGGCAAACCGGTGGTTCCACGCCCGGGGTGCCTGCTTGAGGCCGTAGAGAGACCTGTTGAGCCGGCAGACCATGTCAGGACGGGAGGAGTCGACGAACCCCGCCGGCTGACTGCAGTACACTGTCTCGGTGAGAAGGCCGTGCAGAAAGGCATTCTTGACGTCCAGCTGATGGACGGGCCATGACCGAGCAAGCGCCAACGAGAGCACGGTACGGATGGTGGCCGGCTTGACCACCGGGATGAAAGTCTCATCATAGTCGACTCCCGGGCGCTGAGTGAAACCCCGAAGAACCCATCGAGCCTTGTAGCGCTCGAGAGTTCCATCAGCCCGATGCTTGTGGGTCCAGATCCACTTGCCGGTGACGACGTTGGAGCCCGGCGGCCGGGGCACCAACTCCCACGTCTGGTTGGCGAGGAGCGTGGCGTACTCCTCTTCCATCGCGCGGCGCCAGTGAGGATCCAACAGGGCGTCGCGGACGGAAGAGGGTACCGGGGAGACCAGCGCGTCGCCGGTCAAAGCCTCAAGGGCACGAGGCGGCAGTGTGCCAGCCGCGTGCCGTGTCACCATCGGGTGAACATGCCGCGGGTGTCGGTGAAGAAGCGGCGGGTGGTAGACCGGTGGTGCACCACGGGCCGGCGGAGACTGCGGCGGTGGTGTCGGTGTCCCCGGTGGAGAAGGAACCTTGAGTGGTGGCGGCCACGGCCTGCGCTGGTACACCCGTACCGGTGCGGCGAACCTCGACGGAGGTGCCGGGGCAGGTGCCGATGCAGGATCTAGAAACGGCGACCGGCACGGCCCCCCCGGGGTAGAACCGGGGGACGAAGGCCCCGGGTCTGCGCCAACCGGAGAGGGCAGGGCCGCGCTAGAGGACGACGGGCCCGGACCCACCGGGGAGCCGGGACAGGAGGCCGGCAAGGAGCTCGGTGAAGCGGTACCTGCAGGAGACCACGGAAAAGGTGGCTGGACCACCGTGTCAGCAGGAAAAAGGGAGGGTGGGTCAGGAACTGGAGGGGTGGTGGTGCTGAAAAAGGGAAAGACAGACTCATCGAACACCACATGGCGAGAGATGAGGACCCGTCGGGAGGTAAGGTCAAAGCACCGGTACCCCTTGTGATCCGGGGAGTACCCGAGGAAGACACAAAGAGTGGAACGAGGTTCCAGCTTATGGGAAGAAGTGGCAGCGGTGTTGGGGTAACACGCACACCCAAACATGCGGAGGTGATCGTACCGAGGAGGGGTACCGAAGAGGACGTGGTGTGGCGTGGGAGCGGGACAGGCAGCAGAAGGAAGACGGTTGAGGAGGTAGGTGGAGGTGTGCAAGCCCTCAGCCCAGAAGCGAGCAGGAAGAGAGGCCTGAAACAGAAGGGTGCGCACGGTGTCGTTGGTGATGCGAATCATCCGCTCAGCCTTGCCGTTCTGCGAAGAGGTATACGGACAAGACATGCGCAACTGAACACCGTGAGAGAGAAAGAATGCTCGGGAGGTGGAGTTATCAAACTCGCGACCATTGTCACACTGGACGGCCTTGATGGTGAGGCCAAACTGTGTGGACACCCAAGTAAAGAAGTGAAGGAGCGTGGGAAATGTATCTGACTTCGCACGGAGGGGAAAAGTCCACGAATAATGCGAAAAATCATCAACCACCACAAGATAGTACTTATAACTAGAAATACTCAGAACAGGAGATGTCCATAGGTCGCAATGTACAAGATCAAAAATGCGGGCAGCATGGGAAGTAGAACTATGAAAAGGAAGACGAACATGTCGGCCCAATTGGCACGCATGACACAGTTGCTCATCAGGAGCCCGAGTACATGGAAGACCGGAACTACGACTGAGCTGCATCAGGGCATCACGTCCAGGATGGCCGAGGCGCCGGTGCCAAGTAGTAGAGGAAGAAGAAGCGGCGAAGGCAGCTGACAAAACGGACGACAAAGAAGACGAAGTAGCCGTCGGGAAGCGAAGGGTGTAAAGGGGCCCGGAGCTGTCACATCGGAGCAGAGGACGCCGGGAAGCCAAATCCTTCACAGTAAGACCAGAAGAGTCAAATTCCACGGAACATGAATTGTCAGCTGTAAAATGACGAATAGAAAGAAGGTTGTGAACCATAGAAGGAGCAACAAGAACATCAGGAAGACGGAAGGAGCCATGAGCACCGGCGGTACCCACAGACGTGACTGGAAGACACGAACCATTTGCGACCATAATGAACGAAGGAAGAGAGGAAGAGGGAGAGTGGAGAGACGAAAGTATACCGGGGTCAGGGGTGGTGTGGTAGGTGGCTCCCGAATCAGCGATCCACTCGGGTCCGACCGGAGGTGTCAGGCCCATGGTGCTGAACGAGCGAGCCAGAGCCGCTTGGTCCCAGCCGGTAACCCCAGGTAGGGTCCCGGAGGGTGGAGCCCATGGCGTAGCAGGGAAAGCGCCGGGAGGAGGAGCACCAGGTGGAGCACCGGAGAGCATGGCCGCCGGTGGGCGAGGGACGCCCCCGGGAGCGTGGTAGGGCCACATGGAGATGCGCCCGGACCACGGGTTTTGGAAGGAAGGCCATGGTGCCCCCCCGGTGGCCCACCCGGTGCCGTAGCCTGGGTGAGACCACCCCGGCCGCCCCCGCGACCCCCTCCTCGGTGACGACGACCACCACGACCCCCCACCTCCGCTCGGCCCGGAGGGAGGGGGACCCAGGAGAGACTGCGGCAGTGGAGCGGGTGACCGTGGTGGAGTAGACGGACGTGGCGGAGTAGCAGCCAGAGCCGTCGAGGAAGACGAGGACCCCGGAGAAGAGGTGGACCCCGGCTGGAGGCCCTGCGTGAGCTCCTCCATGACGAGATCGTCACGGACCTCCAGGAAGGTAGGGAAGGGCCTCTGACGGGTGATCCACGTCCTGAGGTGGGCGTAGCGGTCGCTGAGCCCGCGGAGGACGTTGAGGACCAAGATGCGATCCTCCACGGGCCAGCCGAGGTCGCCTAGGGAGTCGGCCATGGCCTTCATCCGACAGCAGAACTCGCCAACGGAGAGGTCACCCTGGACGAAGGTGTGGAAGCTCGCGTCGAGGCGCAGAGGCCGGGCCTCGGCGTTGCCCAGGAACTGCCCCTCAAGGGCAAGCCACGCCCGGCGCGCGTCAGGGGAGGTGCGGACGAGGTCGTGGAGGTCCAGAGAGATCGTCCCCAGGATCCAGGAGAGGACGATGCTGTCGAGATGGAGCCACGACGGTGTTTAGGCGGCGACCGAGGCGTCGACAAGGACGTGGTCGTCGAGGGCGTAGCGCCCGAGAGTGAGAAGCACCAGATCCCGCCAGCGGGCATAGGAGGGCGACTCCGGCTCGAGGACGATCGGAACGAGGAGGCGAATGTTCTGGACCCCCGGCCTAGTAGTGCAGCTGAGTCACGAGCGGGTCGGCCGGATCGTGCCAGAGGACAGCAATGTGTGACACGCGGCGTCCCGGCGAGGCGGAGGAGGTGGCACCGGCGTCCTGGGCCGTGGGAGAGGGGAGGAGCTGCTCGGCCTCGGCGATCTGGCGGGCCAGGGCGTCGGCCGCGTCGCGCTCACGATCCCACGCGAGGGCAGCAGCGCGCACACGAGCCTGCCCCTCCGCGGCAGCAGCCCGAGCAGCGAAGAGGGCCGCAGCGAGAGCGGAGTCCGGTCCCGGCGAAGGACCAGTGGGAAGAGCACCGGCAGTACCACCTCCAAAGAGAGGAGTCATCCCCCCAGGGCCAGTGCGGAAGACCCTCCAGTGCCGGGGCGCACTGGATCCGCCGAGACGCCAGGAGCAGGGATTGGATTGGCGGCCGGTGGTGTTGGGCGGGTGGCCACGGCGCCAGCAGCAGTGAAGTCCACTGGAACGGCGGCCGGTGGTGGTGGGCGGGTGGCCACGGCGCCAACAGCAGTGAAATCCACGGCAGGGGGTGGCTGGCGCAGCTGCAGAGGAGTTGGGGGGCGGAGCCCAGGCGGAGCAGAGAGCTGGGGCGGGCGTGTCCCAGGCGGCGGGGAGGGAGCGGGCGCCAGAAGGCCTGCCCCGGCCACTGCGACCAGGTCAGGCGCAGAGGCGCCGCTGCCCTGGGTCGCCGGGGTGATGGCCATGGCGCCGGCAGGGGTGGCGGCCTGAGGAGCAGGGGCGGACGCGCCAGGCCCGACGGCGCCAGGAGCAGGGTCGGACGCGCCAGGAGCAGGGGCGGACGTGACCTGAGCCCAAGATGGAGAGGGAGGGGAAGGGAAATAGGTGTAGTAGGAGGGAGGAGGAGGAGTGGAGCCGGCCATGGCGCCGGCGGCGGCTGGCCGGCCGGCAGGCCAGGCGGCGGCGGCAGAGGGTGATGGGGAGAGGAGAGGGAAACCCTAGGCTGCTGATACCATGTTAGGGAAAGTGTTTCTATTAATTTGGCTAACCCTAGAAGGGTAGCTATATAGGTAACCATACATGGGTCACATGGGCCTTAGCCTCATGGGCCTAATACACACACAATCCAACACAAGGCCTAAGCTCAAAAGATTCGTTTCGTGATTTACAACCAAACTGTGTAATTAGTTATTTTTTTTATCTATATTAAGTGCTCCATACATACGTCTAAAGATTGATGTGATAAAGAGAGTGTAAAAATTTGAAATTTGAAGGGGAAGTAAACAGGCGCGCTCCGCCGCCGTATCGATTCCACGCGCCTGTTTTTGCTCTGGCATTGTGCACAGAAGCAACAAAATTGAGCCGGCACCCGACGTCTGTATGCATATATTAAGGTGTCTGAGCGCCTATTAAATAATTCGTGTTTTATCACACGATTAGGAATAATTGGTTAATACTTACACAGCTCAGAACAGAACATAGTGGCCGAACAAAGGAGAAAAAAAAAACATTGCAATGCATAACAATAAATGACCCCTATACAGATTAGGAAGATTGGTAGATTATCTAATTTAGAGGATTACATGCTGAAATGAGCCACAGGGAAAGATCTTGATTAGATTGTTCTGAACCTTGAACTGGGACTGTAGGGAAAAGTTGCTAGAAGAGCAGGTCTATTTTTCATCAACCTTGGACCCTTGTCAGATGTCCACACATGGCAATACACATGTTAAAGCAAGATCCTCCTCAGCTTTGCCCTTCCATTGTTTCCAATTCAGTTCAACCTCAACCATGTATACATGCTGCTGTTCAACACGTGGTATTTGGGTTCTAAACTCCTAACTTCTTTTTCATGATAGGACATTAACTTTTGTTGAGAAAAAATCTCTAAGACAGTGCAATGCCATATTGTATCATATGCATTGCTCAGAAGAGAAACTCCAAGCCCAAGGGATATTTCATGATAACCTCTTAAGTTCTATAACAGGTACATCCATTAGGGACCCACCATAACCTAATTGGAGTTATAATGTGGTGCACAGTGTCACTACTAAAATTAAAACAGAGTTCATGAGCACAATGGCATCCCTGTGTCCCTGTATCAAAAGATTATTATGGAAATAATTAAAGCTGTAAATGTTTAGAACATTAGATAAAAATACAGGGAAACTAAACCTAGCATAGGAAGACATGATAATGGACCGATGGAAGCAATCTTTTGAATGCCATTTGAAAGCATACCGTTCGCTGGCCTGTGTAACAGTAAAGAAAGTCAGCACAAATCCCACATTAGTGCTTGAAGGACACATGTACTGGAATGAGAAAAGAAGATAGTAATGTGGTGTGGAAGCACTAACCACATATTGAACAGCACTACCATGCATTCATGCTTGCTTGTTGGTAACAAAAATTTTCTGAATGCAAATTGTTGGTAACAAAATGAAGAGGATAGTAATAATGAGAAATTGGAGAGAGAATGCCTGATCCATATTAGCACATTGTACTATTTTGCAGAGGAAACCTGAGCTAAAAATCATCACAAGTGCAGTATGTATCTCTAGTCAATGTCCTAGAAGAGATAAAAAAAAATTCTAATGCAATAACCTCAAGTATACCCAACAACTATTTTCCTTGGTTTTCCTCCTTCCCTCGATAGTGACTACAGAATCCTGGAAACTTTTAGGGAAACTTTTAAGTGGCGAATCCAAAATCCATTCCGCGGTACTAACTGATTCAGTTGAACAGAACCATTATGCAGAAGACTAAATTAATATCATGATACACAGCACAAAGATTGAAAGAAAGCAGCGAAGAGACCTGGAGTAGGAGGAATTGAACCTAACTGTAGATTCACACAATCACACAGCAGCACCACAGGGAAGAGACCTGGATGAGAGCTTTGTGTGAACATATGTGTATCCATGTCTGAGATTGCAAGCACCACATTAGGAAAACAGGCAGCATGCAAGAAACAAAAATGACACATGACCTCAGGATGTATTTTTGGAGAATACGTACTCTGGACAGCCTACAGCATGTCATGTAAACTAATGCAACTGTGATCAGTCTAATAACTGATAAAACCAAAATCGTAAGCACTCACAAAGCTGGTCATATTTTTTTGTAAGCAACTTGATCCAATAGTAGTGGTATGCTTGAAAGTTGATAAAGGGAACGTAATTCTACAATTCCCTGATGCTATCCATTGAACTACAGGAGATTTATAACTAAGAAACAATCACTGAGTCGATGAATTACAAAATTACAGTGGGAGCACAGAAAGGAAAGAAATGTTAAACCAAACCTCACCATGTCAATGCTCCTAATTTTGCTCGTAGAGGTAGAAGGTGTGATGAGTGCAGGACAGTGGTCATTGAATCACATGGTACGGACGAAAATGGGCCTCACCGAGAAGGAGTAACCACCTAAATAACCTGCAGTCGAGCAGGACCCAAGGCATCATCTTCATGAAACCATATGGCACCCATAGCCTGAAAAAAAGGAATCACCTAGGTTAAACACCACAAACGCTTAAGCCTGCATGAATCAAACTGGACTCATCATATAACTAGAGCAAATGGTACGGTAACTTCCCTGCAAAGCGAATAAAACTGAGTAGAGAGAAAATGAACTGGTACACCGAAGGGACATATCGTCGAACACCTAGGATTCAAGAGCAGACAAAACAGCGAAGTGTGAATATACATGGAGACCGAGATCGAGTAGGGGGGATAAGAACCTCAGCGTGAAGATGTCGGCGAGGTAGCCGAGGATGACGGTGAGGCATTCGAGGACGGCGGCTAGGTAGTCGACGACGACGATGAGGCATTCGAGGACGGCGTCAAGGTAGACTCGGCGGATCCCCATGGTTGCAGGAGGAGATGAGGATGACGGCAGCATTTAGTCGTCGCTTCCGCACCGAGGTCGGCCGCGCCCCAAGCGCCGTCGTGTCGCCACCTATCCGTCCTGCCCCGCGCGCGCAGCAGCCGGCAAGGACGACCGACGAGGCGACGACACATCGGGCCACCCAGCCGCCGAACCGGGCAGCGCAGGCGCCGCGTGAAACGAGGGCATGTCGCGTAGCAGGAGAGCCTGGCTCGTATCTGAGAGGCAGACTTGCATGGGACAGGCTGAACGCACTAAAAATATCATAAAGTTATGATTCTTATTTGGTTGGCTTGTTTGGTCGCGTAGCAGGAGAGCCTGGCTTGTTTGGTTGGTATCTGCTCAGCTTGGTTGAGAAGAGATGCTGCTCGGTTGCTTATATGAAGATATGCTATATGGGATAAAAATATCATAAAGTTATGATTCTTATTTTTATTTTTTGCAAATACGCTCTAAAAATTCTTATTTTACCTAATTATGTCTTAAACATCTTTAAAACACATTAATATCACTTGATATTTACTAATCATACACTAATACATCATTAACTGGGTTAATCCATGTTGCCAGCGAGCCTGGCCCGGCAGGAACGGCCGATTCGGGCGTTCCCACGGAGCCTGACCGTGGCGCCCTTCCTGCATGGCCAAAGCCTGGCCCGACGGCACCAGCAGCCAACCAAACAAGGTTGCCCTACATCCGACCAGCCTAGTTCAGCCGGATGCAGGGAACCAAACAGCCCCGAAGAGGAGACGAAGCGGGGTGGAGGCAGCGGGGCGCAGGGGATTTTCTATCGGAGCGGAGATGAGGCAGCGGCGGGTGCCGGGGCGCTGGAAGTACGCGGCCCGTTTTGATTGGTATAGGGTGCTGGAGGCACGTGGGCCGGCGAAGGTAATGCGCGTTGCTAGCACGGGTTTAGTATGTGAGGGCGAGAGGCGCAACCATTGAGCAGATGGCACGGCCAGGCGCTGAGCGGCGCACGGCAGGGACGCGTGGACAAGCGGAGAGGCTGAACCAAAGGACATTGATTCGATGACGGTAGACTGGAGGGGCCCGCCTCGAAAACCGGTCATGATGGAGACGTGGAACGCATAGGCCCAGCACTCGCGCGAGCTCTGACGCGCGCATTTGAGAGGGCACTGTTGGAACGGGAACGGAATGGAGCGGAACGGGTAGCACCTACAGTACTGTGCACGTGCTGTGCGGGCGTTGGTCAGAGGGACGCCCTAGGAGGCCTACGTTTCGTTAGGGCAGTCCCAATGCATAGTTTCTAAGATGTAGTTTCTAAGAGTAATAAATTCTAGTTTAGACCTTACCTCTCCAATGTATAGTTTCTACAAGTCTAGTAAAAATTAATGACCACATGTATTCTTTACAAATAGAGTTTGATCTGTTGTAGCAAGGATATATGCAGTAGTTATGTATCCAGAAATCAATCTCCAGTACACATAGCAGGGAACCAAGCTATCTTCAGGAACAGAGACCATTGCAGCTCACCCTGTTCATCGGTTTGTGAAAACCGGATACCGGCCCGCACCAACCCGGGATGGAACCCATCACCCGAGGTTTCAGACGGGTTGGGTTGGTTTGTGATCACAGACCGAGTAAATAGAGATGGGTCAGCCGGTCTGCGGTCCGAACCCGAGAAACCCGCACTCTCTCCATGCCTTTCCCGTGAATGGAGAAGGAGAGGAAGCAGGGGTTCTTCGCTGCACTCAAGGAGGAGGTCGTATGGGGGTTGTTGCCGGCGAGGTCCAGAGGCAAGTCCTCGGCGCCGCCGCGGAGCGCGTCACTGGCGAGGATGCTGATCCCGCGCCGGCACAAGGCGCTCGCTGCTCCGCCGCCGCCGCCGCCGGAGAAGGTGCTGCAGCAGTACCTTGGGGAGCAGCTCGTCGTGCGGTACGGCAGCCTGCACCCTAGCGGGGAGGCTCTGGCACCGCTCATCAGGGGCTTGACGCCGAGCGCCTCACCGCCGGCGACCCCGATGCCAAGGACCCCGGCCGCCGCGAGGGGTTCAGGCACAGGGTCTACGGGCACCTGACGTGCACGCCGTCCATGGCCTCCTCTGCCGCAGGTGGCCGTGGTGGTCCCGGCGGGTCTACTGGCTCGTTTCGGCGCTCCGACCTGCGCCTGCTTGTCGGCGTCATCCCGTCCAAGCCGGCGGAGCCGCTGCCCATCGCGTCTACTACAGCAACCCTAACCCATGTAAAGCCGTCAACCCGAACCAGACCGGACCAGCCCAATTACTTGCAATTACCAACAACGGACCCGTGCAAACCTTAACCAGCCCAGACCAAATCAAGTGCACACGGGTTGGTTTCTAAACCCGGCCAAAACTGGAAAACCCAAACCATGAACAGCCCGAATTGCAGCGACGAGGTCAAGCATGCTGCATTCGGTGGCGTTAGATATCTTCAACCTCCCCCGCTATAGGATTGACGAGCAGCAGAGTTGTGGGGTTCATAAATTCAAACAAATCGAATAAAAAAATGCACAAATCAAATCGAATCAGCATACTAGTCTCTCTGCAATTAGGGCCGGCTGCACACCTCGACCATGGTGTCGTACATGCAGACTGCATAGGGGCGGCGGTGGCCCCTTCGCGGTGGTCTGCGGCCAAGTTGAGCGAGCGAGGTCAGGCATAGTTGGGCGGCCTTGGCTGCCGGAGGGGCGAACACGGGCAGCATCGGCAAGGTGGTGGCCGTCTGTCCACATCTGTCTGCTCTGGTTAAACGGGAGAAGGAACAGGGGCAGAGAAATTTCGTTGAGCAGATCCTGGGAGAAGTGCGCGCATGGGGCCGTTTGGGAGGAGAAGCGCGCGAAGGTTTGGCACGACGGCGGCGGCGTACTGGATCCGGAGGAGGGGTGATGGAAACGAGTCGTGTCTCCCCGACGCCATTTTCGTGGTTTCTTCGTGTCTCGGTTCGCGAGAGGACGTCGTTCCTTCACCTAGAAACGGTTTCTTCTTTCCATACTCTCTCTCTATATTAATTTCTTTACCATATCAGTAAATTACTGAATTATCAGGCTAATTAAGAGAGATAGAAACTACCATCAATATGTCATTAGGACTGCCCTTACGCGTTTAGGAGCTACTAATAATTAGCAGGAGTTTGCTTATTCCGAACCAACCTTGAACCTGCGCACCTTCTTCACCTGTGGCAAGAACAAGAACCAGTCTCTCTTGTGTTTCAATTTTGCACCTGCAAAATCACGTCAGTTTGTTCTTTCTTTCTTGTTACACTACTCTGATTGGTTGCGACTGGTTATTGGTTGGGGATTTGGGATGAAGGTTTGAAAAATTGAGAGGCTTCACCTCCCCTCCCCTCCCCTTTCGTGTCTTTGGGACTTGGGAGGGAGTTGGCCGTTGGTAGGGAGGGATACAGTCTACAGACCACACAGCCAGAGCAGGGTGTGAGGGAGCAGGACGATCTGGATGGATGCGAAATACACGCGGTGGGAGTGGCAGCTGATGACGATGCGGCAGCAAAGCTATCCGCGAGCGGCAAACACACATGCATGCATTTGCATTTGCATGGGGCATATAAGACCAGTCCCAATGGAGGGTTTGATGTCCTAGTTTCTAACACATCTTATTTTAAAAACAGTGCAAAAGTGCGCAGCATTTCGCAAGGCCGATGGAGAAGAACACCATCGAGGCGATCTAGGGACTCATCGAGCATGCCAACGGATGCCAGAAGATAGGCCTCAACCTGATGGGTGCGACCGGCGCTCCGGTGCTGCTGGCTTAGACGCCAGCGTCCAGTGGCACAATGTTCACATGACAGACCCCTTAGGTAAGGGGGTCGGGGCTGATGGCCCAATCAATTTAGCTCAAGTGGTTGCAGTTAGTAGTGCCCCGCGTGGCTGTTGCAGTGCTGTTATGCACATGTCGTTATTTGAACTTTGCTATCTTCATCAGACGAGTGCCTGCTGGCCTATGAGCCTTCGGCCGAGAATTTGTAAGGTCTGGACCTTGGGGGAGAACTCTGACCTGCTGGCTCTGTTGCCTTCGGTCACCCTCGGTTGTGAACTCTGTGGGTCTGTTCCCACCTGGATGGATTGCCTTATGCAAGTAGTTCGTTTGTTTCGCTATGTCGTCTAAAAATTGCAACATTTTGTGCTGGAACGTTAGAGGCTTAAATGACGGGGCAAAGCGGGCATCTGTGAGAAGTCAGATCATCTCTTCTGGTGCTACGGTGGTTTGCTTACCAGAAACAAAAATCAGCAATTGGACACAAAGCCTCCTGATTGATACGGTAGGCACTAATATGGCAAACAATATTGTTTCACTGCCATCGGTAGGTGTCTGCGGTGGCATTCTCATCGCGGCATCGGAATGCTTCTTCACCCTATCTCAACCTTTCCTTACGACCAACACGGTCACAGCTAAACTAACGATGCTAGCCAAAAACAAGGAATGGTCAATATCTGGAGTTTATGGGCCTCAAAATGAGGCAGACAAATTTCTTTTCATGCAAGAGCTCTCGGATCTATGACAGCATGTGCTCTCGTCTTGGCTTTTGCTAGGGGACTTTAATTTAATCCTTAGCGCCCAAGAGAAAAACAATGACAGGCTGAATCTGTCGTTGATCAACAGATTCAAGGCGACAATAGACAACCTGGAGCTCGCAAGGATAGAGCTTAGAGGAAAAAGGTACACATGGTGTAACGACCAACAATCGCCAACCATGACAAGAATCGACCACATCTTTGCGTCCACGGGCTGGCTGGAAATCTTCCCAAGAACTGAAATGAATGCCCTTGCGTCCCTCAGGTCGGATCACTGTGCACTATTCCTCCAAGGGGATGTAAATGGTGATTTCTATAGGGGATTCAGGTTTGAGGCACATTGGGCTCGGATGCCAGGGTTTATGGACACGGTTCAGCAAGTTTGGAGCAAACCAGTGGACACTCAAGACGCCATACTGAGACTCCACGTTAAACTGCTACGCACGGCCAAGGCATTAAGAAAATGGAGACGCTCATCTCTGGGAGGATGGAAACTGAGTTGGGAGATTCTTAACATTGTGCTAACAAATCTGGAGAAGGCACAGGAGGAGAGGGTCCTCACGCCTGAAGAAATGGAGTTCAAAAAATATCTAAAAATAAAGGCCTTAGGGATTGCAGCAATGCAAAAATCACGTGCACGCCAACATTCAAGGCTAACATGGATCCGCAAAGGTGACACCAACACACGTTTCTTCCAGCTACATGCAAATATGAGAAAAAAGAAGACCTTCATCGCCTCCTTAAATGGGGACTCTGGGCCGGCAATATCACAGGAGAGTAAGTCAATCTTGGCGCACACGCATTTCTCCAGGCTAATTGGGACACCGAGCACACGAACTAAGGCCTTAAACTGGAACGAGTTAGGATACATTCACCATGACCTGGAAGACTTGGATGCACCATTTACTGAACAAGAGATTGAGGCTGTGATCAAGGAAATGCCATCGGAGAAGGCACCCAGCCCTGACGGTTTCATCGGCTCATTCTACAAACAGTGCTGGTCCGTAATTAAACACGATCTGGTATAAGCGATCATAAGCTTCTATAACCACCGAACAGCCAAACTGGGCCTGATCAACTCAGCCAATATCATCCTCTTACCCAAAACAATGGATGCAGCATCCCTATCAGAAATACAGACCCATCAGCCTCATTAACAGTGTGTCAAAAATCATCACGAAAATTCTAGCCAACAGATTAGCGCCTCACATGAACTCGCTTATCTCCAATGCACAAAACACTTTCATTAAGAAGAGGTGCATCCATGATAATTTTATCTACGCTCAAAGAGTGATCCAGCTCCTGCATAAGAAAAAAAGACCGGCTCTCTTCATAAAGCTAGACATCTCAAAAGCATTTGATTCAATAGGGTGGACCTTTTTGCTGGAGGTATTGGAGAACTTGGGTTTCAGGAAAAAAATGGAGAAATTGGATATCGGCCATGTTAGGAACGGCGACCTATAGGGTCCTGATCAACGGCCAGCCGTCGATGGAGATTAGACACGCTAGGGGTTTAAGGCTAGGAGATCCTCTATCCCCTCTGTTATTCATCCTTGCTATTGATCCGCTACAACGCATCATCGAGGTGGCTGCAAACAAGGGTGTCCTGAAACCAGTACTGCCAAAGGCAACCAATCTACGTTGCTCTTTATATGCGGATGATGCAGCTATCTTCGCAGATCCAAATAGCCTGGAGTTGGAACATCTTCACAAAATTCTAACATTTTTTGGAGATTGCTCAGACCTCAAAATCAACATCTCCAAAACAGAGATCTTCCCAATCCGGTTGGAGGACAGTGCAGTAAGCCAATTGCTACTGAACTTTCCTGGAAAGATCGCTAAATTCCCAGGGAAATACCTTGGCCTACCCCTCCACGTTAGGAAACTACGCAGAGTAGAAGTTCAACCTCTAATAGACAAGATCAGAGCTAGACTACCGGGTTGGAAAGGTAGGCTACTATCCACAGCAGGGAGGGAGACTCTTGTCAAGACAGTGCTCACGTCCCAACCAATCTACCACATGACTGTTTTCCCGGAACAAAAATGGTTGATCAAGAGGATTGGCTAGTTGAGACGCAGTTTTCTCTGGAGGGGAGAAACTCCAGACAAAGTGTATGGGGGGGGGGGGCACTCCATCATCAACTGGCCAACGACCTATCTTCCCAAGATAAAAGGTGGTTTGGGGATTTTGGACCTTGAACGATTCGCATGAGCGCTAAGACTACGCTGGTTATGGTTCCAATGGCGACAAAAGGAAAGGGCATGGAACAAGTTGGAGCTGCCCTGTGACAGCTGAGACAAAGATCTCTTTGCTGCCTCAACGACCGTAACGATCGGTGATGGCAAAACCGCCAAGTTTTGGACGTCATCTTGGGCACACGGACAGACCCTAAAAAACATTGCCCCGACGCTGTTAAAAAAAGCTAAAAGAAAGAACGTTACAGTACAGAAAGCATTGCAGGATAACAAATGGATAGGGCATATCTGCCCATTAGGCCATTACTAACACCAGTGGAATTGCAAGAATACGTTCTCATCTGGAATGTGGTACAGCAAAGCCAAATCGATGAAAGTAGAGAGGACAACATAGTTTGGCGATGGACAGCAAATGGAGAGTATACAACACAGAGCGCATACCGAATTCAATTTCAAGGGACGTTCAACAAATTGAAACTGACGCCGATTTGGAAGGCAAAGGCCGAGGCCAAATGCAGGTTCTTTGCATGGACCCTGTTGCATAAGAAGATCCTAACGGCTAACAATTTGATTAAGCGACAATGGCCTAACGATCCGATATGCAAGCTTTGCAGAATCGATCACGAAACCCCAACGCATCTGTGCAAGGATTGTGACTTCACTAAACACGTCTGGACACTCCTAAAGCAATGGTTTGGCCTCACAGCAATCAACACGGTTGGAACCAATGGGTCCCTTCACAACTATTGGCGGAAATGCCGAGTAAAGTTTGACAAAACCCAGAGGAGAACGTTCGATGGAGTCATGATCTATTTTTGGTGGAATATATGGAAAGAGAGGAACAGAAGAACCTTCCAGAACAAAAGCTTACAACCAGAGGAGGTAGCATTTCTATGCAAGGAAGAGGTGGAGCAATACAAGTCGGCGACAAGGTCAAATGTAGAGACTAATCAGCAGCAGTAGCAGGGTTAGTTTTTCTCATTTTTCTCCCCCCCTTTGGGGACGTTTGCGTTGTTTCTTTTCAGGGTTCTTTCTGTGGCGAGTTTTGGGCTTGGTTGTAATTCTGTAATTTTTTTGCTTTTTTCTTTATCCGTCTAATAAAAATCCAGCAAAAACCTTTTGCCGTCTTTCGAAAAAAAAGTTTCATCCCTATGAAACTCTTTCTGCTCCTATGAAACTCTTATCATCTCTCTTCATTAATACAATGCCACATCAGCATATTTAATGCCCATAAAACTCTGATAAAATGCCATTGAGACTGGCCTAAGAGTCCGGTCATAGATTTGGTCTTTTTTTTTTCTTTCCGGATAAGGACGACAAGGGGAAGGTAATTTCCCTCCGCCACGTAGGAGGAGTTGTACAGCATAGGTATGGGCCCACACGCCCGTACCACAGGTATACACCGTTTCACATGGGTTTTTTTTTCTCCCAACCGCTTACACCACGTCACCACAGGAAGTTAGAGGAGCCGGTGGCTTCAAGAGGAAAAAAAATACGCCCCTCCCTTTGCATAGAGTTTCGCAAAGTCTTTTTTTTTTACAGCAAGCAAGGTTTATTAACAGCAGCGAACTGTTAGGAGCTGCGATTCTCCCAGTTTACAACAGACAGTGCATCCCTGAGGGCAGAGGCCGGAATAAAATTCCTTTATCTAAAATAAGTGCATCCCTGAGGGGGCACGATGCTCGATGACCCTGATTAGAGCAGGTTACAGAGAGAGTTGAAGAGTTGGACCTCTGTTATAGCTGATGAACTTATGGGTGAAGGTCTTGATTCTCCAATCTGGTGGTGAAGAGAACTCTCTGTCGTTGAAAAAAAAAACCAATTCTTGGTTGTCTGAGAGGTAATCTGGACCTTGTAGATTCAAGAATGAAGCAGCCATCGCAGCCAAAGCAAAGTCTTGACTTAGCGTTAGAAATTCACCGAAGAATCAGAGAGCCCTGCTAGTGTTGGTGCACCTGAACGAACTGAGTCTTGCTTCACCTTCACTTGTGGCAAGAAAAGCTAAACTATCCCAAATTAAACTGAGCCTGGCTTGTGTTTGCACCGGCATAATCACATCAGTTTCTTATTTTTTTGTTAATTAATAATGTTTGCAATTGGTCATTGGTTGGAAAATTTGAGAGTTCACTGCTATAGAAACGATTTTTACAAGCGCCTCCTATTTTTTTTTCCTGGACGGTTTAGTTAGCAAACTTTCTCTAACCAGCTTTAGGAGCACTATAGCTTATAAAACGCTCCTGGAAATACATCTATTTTCAGAGGCAGACGATTTAAGAAAACCACCTCTGAAAATATGATTTTCAGGGATGGTCCCTTATGTCAACCGCTCCTAAAAATATGTAATTTCTAGGGGAGTCAATTGCCCTTAAAAATAGCTTCAGTACAAATAAATTCATAACTTTGAATCAAATGAAGTTGGAGGAAGACAAATTTATATCAAAATTATAGAGCTCGACGAGATCTGAGACTTTATAGATGATGAAATTTTTATTTAAGATCGTTTAGGGGCCCTTGTTATCCTCAGCCATGCACACACTGGACTCAGGCTCTATCGTCTCCCCAGACAACACCCGAAGGGCACACTTCTCTGTGCATACAGGGTTCTCCACAAATGCCGCTACCAGGGCTAACACGAGAACAACATACGCAGAGGTTTCTCCTCTAGGGTCCCTAGCATAGAGACATCGCCCCATATGAATGAGCTTAAAGGAAGGCAGGGATATTCACAGGATAGCTTAATTCATTTCCACAGAACAAGCTTACATACGGTTTTCCCTTTCGGGAAACCCCAAGCACTTAGCACAAACCTTAGGGATTACTTTACAAGCGCGGGACGAACACTAGAACTCCTTTATTCTATATTAGTGGCTACTAAGTAAGTGGAGTGGTGGTGGAGGTCTTCAGGCTCTCTCGTGCACCTTCATGCCTCTGCCGTTGGATAAGTCGATGGTGGTGCTCATGGTGGTTTGTGGCAGAACCGTCCGAAATAACACACTTCTGGAGGCACTTGTCTTCCACCAAACACTAACCACCCCAAGAGCGAGCTAATTCAAACAGTTCTGTCGAGCACACCCCATGGGAGAACTCGAAAATCCACATTTTTCATCAGGATCATAAATAAGAGAATAAAGCTTATAACATTCTTAGCCATTTCTTACATCACTTTTCATGTAGCATCAGAGTATAATATCTATTGTTTATAACAACAGAATATAATAATGTTATCAGAGTTTCAGCGAAAATAAAAATCATTTAATGATAGGTTAAACATTGACCTTATGAACTTTTATATACATGAAATAATATTAGGTTATAAGTTTTTCCTTTGTAAATCATTTTTGTGTAAACTTGAAATAAACCCTATATCCGCAACGTAAAGGAAATCCTCGCTGAGCTTACCAGGAGGTTTCCACACAAGTGTCAGCTCCACATGTTCCTGTCACCTGCAACATGGTAGAACAAACCCTGAGTACTCAATTATACTCCGCAAGACTTACCCGTCAGAAGGAAAGAAAAGACTCCAAGAATATGCAAGGCTATCTGGCTTGTGAGTTATTGTAACTGCAAGAAGCATTACTAAGGGTGCATCCTTTTGTTCAAGTTTTATTAGCAATCATCATTAGTTCATTAACCAATCATTCTATGTAAGCGACTATGCTACTTTCCAGCAAGGGTTGAGCAATTAGAACCATTTTATCATCTTCCATGTTCCAGTTTTTACTACAGTGCTAGACCATAGTCAAGTCATACTGTCATGTAGAAACGGCGATTCGCGAATCAATGTAACCCAGCTAGGTACCCTGAAACACACGCCACATTTGTACTCCAGGCACAAACAAGATCAACCCGTTCCACTCCTGTCAAGGGGTCCAGATCCCCGTCCAAACTGGGACTCCAAGCCCCCAACACCTGAGGCCCAGCCTCAGTGCGGTGCTTAGACCTCCACCTAATAATCCACCCATAATAGTCGGTCCGGAAAGAGCCAGAGCCCCCTGACAAGAGAGTACCAAGTCTTCCTGCCCCCATAAGCTAAGTATGTGCTCGGGATAATAAGTCTGTGACCTGACTACCATCCACAGCAACGGACGGTCGTCAATTGATACAGGCGGGACAAATGCAACCAGAGCCTTGCTGGGATTGCCCACCCAAGTTCACATCCAATTCCAAGTATGGTCCCGCCCGGTCTCCAATTATCATTCATATATATTCCATGTGATAGTAGTATGATAATAATATCAATAATATATTTTCTATCTCTCGCGAGTGACAAACGATCACTCGACTTTTATCGGGATCCTATAGCATAGCAAGCTACCCGATCCTATCATACTAGTAAGACTCATAGGATAAGAATATGTATATACAAGTGGATTTCATTCAACTCCTTAAAATTTAATGCTCAAACATAAAATAAAGTGCAGAATAATAGAGGTTATGCACCGGGGCTTGCCTGGGTATGATTTAACCAAAGTTAGCATTTCATCGAAGTGACATGATCCTTAAGGCAGCATCTTTTCTGCGACTTCAGTCAACTCCGCGATCCATCATCATTCCTATTATAATATGCGCGAATGCAATCGCAGAGACATAAAGAAAATTGCAAGTTATTAAAATACAATTACGACTCTCAAGCTACCGAGCTAGCTCTAACGTTCTAGGCCACGCATTTCCATTGTCGAACTAGTCGTTATTTCCCAATAAGTATTTTAGTTATGAGATCCCAAGGTGTTCCTTTATTTATTCATTGATTAATATATATCTGAACTAGGACTCCTTAGCTACCTTAGCAAACTAATTATTCTAGCCACAGAAATCACAACGAGCATATAATAATACTAGGAACTTACTCTAAAATTTCTAGAATAAATACTATCACGGATTAATCATAAAAATTCCTATAAGTTCATGTTTGATAATATTAAGCGTCTCAAAATAATTAGAGCAAGCCTAAAAATATTATAAAATTATGTGAACCAATTACACCTTTAGATAGATCATGATTTTAGAAACCTAACAAAATTGGTTTCATAATTTTTGGACACGTACGCAAATATATATGAATTTTACAACCTGTAGCTGTTAATAAAAAAACAAAACTAAGTACAAACACTAGAGAGCGAAATAGGGTTGGCGCCAGTAGAATTGGCCAAGCGGCCCAAATCGGCCCATGGCGAGGGTGTGGCCCGCACGCGTGAAACGGCCCAAGCGGAGGCACCTGTGTGCGCTGTAGTTTTTGCAAAAGAGACCTTGACCTAACGGATTATTACGTGGCACTATGTATACTATTTCAATAGAGACATGTTTCGCATCCAGCACCCTGCAAGAATCCATCTTCGCGACGGGAATGCCCCTGGGCGACGTGCGCTGGGGCACGATGTACGAGCGACGGGTAGCGCTGTCGCTGCGGTGTTACCGGCCGAGGAGGGCTTGCTAGCGGCCGTGCAAGGGTCGGTGACCTATACCACTTACGGGCGCACGCAAAGGGGGCAGAGGCACGGGGCACGGTACGCCGTGACATGGTTAGCCACGGTGGCGGCCATGGCTGTCCGGTTCAAGGTGGTGACGCGGGCGTTCCAGTGAACCAAGGCTACGACTACACAAACTAAAGGCAGGGAGGCATCAAAGCCTTACCACGGACACATCCAAGGGGTTGTTAGAGGCGGAGGAAGACAGAGTTGAGCCGGCCACGTGCGAGCAGATATGCTGCGCGCGCCCCGGGGTTGGCACCACCGCGTCACGTCATCAACAGCGAGGTCGTTGGCCGAACCAAAGGAAACATAAGCATCGGGATGGCAAGAGAAGTTGATCGGCATAAGAAATCAAACTAAAACGAAGGATCAATACTCACCCCAAAACGTCCAAGGCTCCAGTTAGAAAAATGACCAGTTGCGGGGAAACTCATCATTCGCCGCCGACAGTGCATGAATATGGATCGATGTGGGTGGCGTGGCTAGGTAACTTCCATGGTGACTCACTGATGCAAGGAATTGGATTGAATCAACCGAGCTGTGCAAAATTGGAAGTCGAAGGTAGCTCTGCTTTGAACGTGAAAGGTGCTCTGCTGCGGTCATGCCGTTGAGAGTGGCGACAGCTTAGGCGGCTCGGTTGAGGCCCTATTTTGGCTCACGCACCGAGTCAGCAGACGTGCAGCGGGGATAAGCGCCGTGAGCCCATCGGCTAGCGATTGGATGGGGCGGCCTCGACTTGGTGGGAACGTGCCGTGGGGTACCAAGATGGGATGGTGTTGACGGTAGATAAAGTATACCGTGAACCGCCAACCTTTCTTCCATAAATGATCAATATGGATAAATACTATAGAGTAGGAGGTTATTACTAATAGTTTCCATGAGTTTTGGTGAATCTATATTTTATGCAGGATTTATACAAAAATCACCAAAGAGGACCTAAATAGCAAAAGAGATTGCGGGATCATTTCATCACGAATACACGGGAAGGTTCTAGAGGACATCAGAGGACTCCACGCCGAGAGAGGGGATCAGACCCTGCCAGGTGGGGCCGCTCGGCCCCTTGTGGTGGGAAGCCACCACAAGCTTCTGGAGTATTCTTCCACCGCCTCCAACGATGCATCTCAGCCATACGTGAAGTCAGTTTGATCCAAGGGCTCGTATTCAACCTCCTAGGCTATAAATAAAGGGCAGAACCCCCCTAAAGTCAAGTTAGATACAGAGCTAGAAACCCTAATTCCTATTACATCAGGATCTAGACCAGCAATCAAGAGAAGATTAGTCCTCCATAGATAGGATTTAGTCTTAGTTGGAGATAAAGAAAGATAGAGTGCAAGAGTAGAGTTCTGGAGGAGTTCTAGCCTGTCGGTGCTCTCTTCTGCTGTATTCTACGGGATCAAGTTCTTTTGGAGCTTGTTTCTAAGATTCTTTGGTAATCAACTTCTGATTCAAGTAAGCAATTTGTCTCTATTGTTCTTCAAGTCTGCAACTCTCTTTTGAGTGCTTTGATCTTGGTAGCTCTTTGATTGAAGTAGTATTCATAGTGTAAGCGTGGTGCTTAGACTAGGGTTACTTGTGAATATCCCCTATTGGCCGGAAGGTGGTAGATCGCGTAGGTGACAGCTGCGTTGAGTCCTTTGCAGTCCATCTCCCGTCGATAGGATTTGGTAGGCCAAATGGTGCTCGTAGGGAAGGAACTATGATTTTATTCCTTGGGAGATATCGCCCACGAATTGAGCTTTAGTTGACAAAGTTTATCGAGATTGGAACTAGACAGTCCTTAGTAGTCTTCTTTATTCCCCTTTATTATCAGACATTGATTGTGAATTTAGATGAAGTTTATAGACCAGCTAGTTAGAACACACTCACATACTATTTCTTTGGGTTCGATATTAAAACCGGGATTATCTTGGTGAAGTGCTACAACATGATAGATTTATCTGTGCGTTTGCGGATACCTTATAACTTGTGTGCATTTAATTTATACCAACAAGCATTTCTGGCGCTGTTGCCGGGGAACGGTTTGCTAAGTTAACTTTGAGTCTAGCTTAATCTTGTATTATACTTTTATCTTTTATCTTTTTAGTTTTTTATTTACTTTTTATTATGAAGCCCGTACGTATCCTTCTTTACCAATATGGAGCACCCACAGACCTGAGCCTTAGACCAGACAAATCATCTAAACCCATCCAATCATCTGGTTATGAGCTTAGTTCAGAGTTAGTTGCAATGGTTAAGGATCAATCTTTTTCTAACGAAGTTAATGAAAAGCCCTATTCCCGTTTATGTGAGTTTGAGTAGATTTGTGCATGTCTTCACATTGAGGGCATATCTTATGAAACTTTACGATTGAAACTATTTCCTTTCTCTTTGATTAGAAAAGCTAAACATTGGTATAATCGTCATGTTAAGAGGAGTAAAGGAAATTGGGGAGCCCTAAGTTCTTTTGTTTACAATTCTTTCTCATTTATAAGGTTGTCAAACTTCATGCAAAACTTTTAACTTTTAAACAATAGAAAAATGAACCTTTGGGTAAGGCCTGGGAACAATTTAACACTCTTGTAGACTCTAGTCTCAATCTTGCTTTGCCTGAACCCATTCTTCTCCAACACTTCTTTGTGGGCCTTAATAAGAAAACCATAAAACATCTTAATTCATCCGCAGGAGGTTCGTTCATGCATATCACTGCTGAACAAGCTAAAGATATTCTTATAAAAATTATAGATAACCTTCCTGAAGAGGATGAGAAGTTGTTAGAAAAAGAACCCAAAATAGCTGAACCTGAAATTTTGCCTGAACCATCCCAACCTCTAGCTTTAGCTATTCTAGATCTTGAACCACCGAAGGAGGAGGAAACTCGAATTTTGGATTTTATGTTTGAATTCGAGGATGAACTTTTTGATGATTATGGAAATACCTTAAAATATCATATGATGAAGAAACCTTAGAAGTATAAAAAATCCATCATTCATAGACCCTTCTAAGAAAGAATTCTTTAAAAAGACAACAAAAGGGCCTGTGTCTGTGTTGAGCGACGAGTGGTTAGAGGAATCAGAGCTTTTATCTGAGATAATTCGTTTAGATTCACCCTCTATCGTTATTCGGTGCCAACTTGTTAAAGCTCCTTTTGATACTTTTTATAATCCAATAGTAGGTGTTAATATCATGTCTGCTTTATTTGCTCATGATTTTCTAAAGGACATGCCATTAGCCCCTACTACCAAATTGCTGAAAAGTCTTTCAGGTCACATTGTCCCAAGTTTGGGAATTCTGTGCGCCCTTCCTATTTTTATTAATGGTACCCAAGTCCTGTTAAATTTCTACATCTTTGATGTGGTAGAATTCGATGTGTTGATAGGGCAACCAAAAGAAAGACTTATTCAAGAAGGACAAACGGGGAAGTTGAATATTAAACTTGGGAAAAACTTTGAGCTCTCTGTGCCCCTAACTTATTCTCTTAATACTAAGATAGAGCGACTTCCTGAGTCAGACCCAATATAAAAGGTTAAGGTAGCATCTCCTGATGACCCAATTGAACCCAACATAGAAGATGATGCTCAGCCCTTCATTGATGAGGAAGGGGATGATCCTGTTCCCGATGCTCTCGATGAGTTGCTAGAATCCCCTAAGCCCTCTATTGAACTTAAACCCCTGCCTTCTGGTTTGAGATATGCTTTTCTCAATAATGATCAGGATTCTCCTGTGATCATAAGTAATAAACTCTCTCAAGAAGAATCTTTGCGCTTAATAACTGTCTTAGAAAAACATCGTTCTGCTTTTGGATATTCACTCCAAGACCTTAAAGGGATTAGCCCTGTTCTTTGCACCCACCGTATCCCTACAGACCTAGATTGTACACCTTCTAGGGAGCCCCAATGTAGGCTTAACAACGCGATGAGAGAGATAGTGAAGAAAGAGGTTTTAAATTTTTTGCATGCCGGGATCATCTGTCCTGTGCCGCATAGTGAGTGGGTAAGTCCTATTCAAGTTGTACCTAAGAAAGGGGGAACGACTATTGTTAAAAATGAAAAAATGAATTAATCCCCCAAAGAACTGTCACTGGATGGCGTATGTGTATAGATTACCGGAAACTTAACAAGGCAACTAAGAAAGGTCATTTTTCGCTACCTTTCATTGATGAAATGTTAGAGAGATTAGCGAACCATTCTTTCTTTTATTTTCTTGATGGGTATTCAAGATATCACAAAATTCCAATCCACCCAGATGACCAAAGCAAAACCACCTTTACATGTCCATTTGGAACTTATGCTTATAGAAGAATGTCTTTTGGATTATGTAATGCCCCAGCTTCTTTTCGAAGATGCATGATGTCTATATTTTCTGATATGATTGAAGAAATCATGGAAGTTTTCATGGATGATTTTTCTGTTTATGAAAAAACTTTTGATGATTGTCTTAAAAATTTAGACAAGGTTTTGCAAAGATATGAAGAAAACCACTTAGTCCTTAATTAGGAAAAATATCATTTTATGGTTAGAGAAGGAATAGTGCTCGGACACCTAGTGTCTGAAAGAGGAATTGAGGTAGATAAAGCTAAAATTGAAGTAATAGAAAGACTACCTCCACCTATGAATATCAAATGAATCCAAAGTTTTCTGGGTCATTGTGGTTTTTATCGCTGATTCATAAAAGATTTTTCATATATTGCTACACCACTGACAAACCTATTAGCTAAGGATGTTCCTTTTGAATTTGATGATGCATGTTTGAATTCTTTTAATATTCTTAAAGAAGCACTCATCTCTGCACCAATCATCAAACCACCTGATTGGTCATTACCTTTTAAAATTACGTGTGATGCTAGTGATTATGCTGGGGGGCAGTTTTGGGACAAACAAAAGATAGAAAGCATCATACAATTGCGTATGCTAGCAAAACTCTAACAGGAGCTCAACTTAAGTATGCAACAACTGAAAAAGAACTCCTAGCTGTTATTTTTACTATTGATAAGTTCAGATCTTACTTAGTAGGAGCAAAAGTAATTGTTTACATTGATCATGCTGCCTTAAAATATTTACTCACTAAGAAGGATGCTAAACCTCGATTGATAAGATGTATTTTGCTACTCCAAGAATTTGATTTAGAAATAAAAGATAAAAAGGGAGTAGAAAATTCTATTACCGATCACCTGTCCAGAATGCAATTTGAGAATCCACAGGAATTACCTATCAATGATTCGATGAGGGATGACATGCTCTTCAAGGTCTCCAAATCAGACCCCTGGTACGTGAATATTGTTAATTTTATGGTTGCAAGTTAAATACCACTAGGGGAGGATAAGAAGAAGCTCGTTTATGAAAGTCATCTCCATATATGAGATCCGCCATACCTCTTCAGAGTCTGTGCTGATGGCTTGCTCAGAAGATGTGTATCGACAAGAGAAGACATTCAAATCATTGAAAGATGCCACTCATCACCATATGGAGGACATTATGGGGTATTTCGCACTCATGTAAAGATTTGGCAGAGTGGATTCTATTGGCCAACCATGTATGAAGACACAAAAGATTTCATCTGGAGATGTGAAGCATGTCAGAAGCACAGAAATATAAATTCAAGAGATGCCATGCCACTCACCAACAATCTTCAGATTGAGTTCTCTGATGTCTGGGAAATTAACTATATGAGACCATTCCTAAAGTCAAAGAACTGTGAGTACATCTTGGTGGCGGTTGGTTATGTTTCCAAGTGGGTTGAGGCCATGCCATGCAGAGCTGCTGATGCTAAACACTCCAAGAAAATGTTTCATAAAATAATATTCCCAAGATTTGGAGTGCCAAGAATGGTGATTAGTGATGGAGGAACACATTTTACTGACAGGAATTTCCATCACTATTTATTGAAACCTAGGATTCGTCACAATGTTGCTACACCATATCACCCTCAAACAAGTGGCCAGGCAGAGATGTCGAATAAGCAAATCAAGAATATTTTACAGAAGACGATCGATGAAATGGGAACTGTATGGAAAGATAAACTACCCGATGCACTTTGGGCTTATCAGCTGGTGTACGGAAAGACTTGCCATCTACTTGTGGAGTTAGAATTCAAAGCTCATTGGGCTATCAAGCGATGGAACATGGACTTTGAAGCCACAGAAAAAAAGAGAAAGATGCAACTCTCTGAATTAGAAGAATGGCGAGAGAAAACTTATCACAATTCAAGAATCTATAAAGAGAGAACTAAAATATGGCATGACAAGAGAATCAAGAAGAAGGAATGTGCACCCGGAGATAAGGTATTACTTTTTAATTCTAGGGTCAGATTATTTGGGCATGGAAAACTACAAACCAAGTGGGAAGGACCATTTACGGTGGTGAGCACTTCATCGCATGGAGCGGTAACTCTTCAAAACAACGAAGGTACGTTATTTAAGGTAAATGGCCAACGTCTCAAAATATTTTTAGAACCTGATAAACCACTTGAGGTAGTTGAGGAATTAGATTTCATTATACCTTAATTACACCACTGCCATCCTCTGTTGTGAAATAAAATACGAATATATGTTTTTCGGGAAGGAAATAGAGTTAGGAACACACAAAATGAAGATGAGCCCGAGAGGATGATAGGTGGGGCCGGTTGGCCCCACCACTGTACCGCCCGGCCCCCATCTCCACCTCTCGTGCGCCGCCAACTCTCATGACCCTTCTACACCCTTCCAAGATAGAATGGCATCTAGTTGCGATTCATTCGGATATTCTTTCACACGGATCTATCCAGGGAAAGATTTTGACCTCTGCTGCAAGTCAACCCCCTATATAAACAACCCCATGCCTACATCCAAACCCATTCAAGCCTTCTCTCCTCACCATAAGCAAGAGTTTTCTGCTTCTCCAAGATCCAATGGTCGGAAAGGAGATCGTCATCTATGGAGTTGACCTCAACAAGACTCTGTCGAAGGAAGATGCTCTGGCCATCGTTCCTGTAAGAAGAAGCTCTTCCTCTTACTATCATCCCTCTGAAGGAAGTAGTGCCTGTGCCTCCTAAGAAGACCTATGGACAGTCCTACTATGCCCAAGCTTGTCAGCATATGCTCCCGGCACCATAAGAGTGTCTACTCCTGAAGGATGCACCGAAGGGACCAATGTTTGCTGTGTCGAAGAACACCAAGCTGTTGCCTTCACAACCCAATGAGAGGACCATGGGTGTGAAAACTAACAAGTTGGGGGAGGTAACATGTGTGAAATACACTAATGCCACTCCCCGTGTCTCTCTGAATGGAATTCGTGTTGCTCCAAGTTAAGTCAAATTTATTCCGCCGAGAGAAGCTCCTAAAAGATCTGCACCTTCTACCTTGGAAAGAGAAGCCAAGCACCCTAGAATGACCATAGCCATGCTCGAAGATAGGGTTGAATCTCTCAAGCAAGCACTTGCACTTGTTTCTAGTACCGTTCGTACTATAAGTAGGCAGACCGAGATGAATATGTTAGAAATTAATAATCTCAAGAAAGAGAATGAGTGGCTTGTTAGAGAGATGGCTAGGCTAGCCAAGAACGATTAAATTATGTATCTAAGTGATAGGACACAGTTTTGGTTAAGAGTTAGATTTGTCGCTTCGAATTGTTAGGTTCATTTTAAATATTAGGTTTAGTTTGTTAGCTCAATTGTTTAGAAGATTGGTTTGGAATAATAAAGTGCCCTATTCATCATTAATAAAGCTTTTAAATATGATTACCTGCTCTCTATCTCTCTATTGTTTTTTATATGTGTTTGTCTCCACATGTTGTGCAGAAGAGTTTATAGAGGAAAATAAGTGTGGGGGAGACACATCGCGACCACGGAACGAAATTTGATCAGGAAAATCATGAAAATAGGAAGATAATTAATCAGGAACCTCGTACGCCAAAGTGAGCCCCGAGAGGACACCAACAGGTGCCGCCCGGTCACCCTATTGGGCCAGCCGGTCCATCACCTCGCCGCCTCGCGTCGCATTTTGTCCAAGGTTAGGTTTGAGCCCAATACACTCCAGTTTCGTATATTTCGCCTTCTGTTTCGAATAGAATTGAAAATCACATGCTAAGACATCTTAAAAGAGACAGAAAAGATTATTTCAGTCTTGACTTAGGAATAAACTCACATAACACTTTTTCTAGAAGTCTTGCTACTGTTGGGAACTTATTTTAGGGACCCCATGATTGTTTAAGTTGTTGAGGAATATGATATAGTAGAATAATAAGAACCTAAATCTTAAAGTTTTGTCATTGGAGAATTTTATTTCAAAAGTAAAATGAATAGCTATACCACTCCTTTTTAGTAATAGTAATGTCCTACCAGATCTATATATAGGATAGATAAACCTTCTACGTATACAACTTGTATTTGTATTGAGTTTGATCAAAACTTGTGACCCTTGTTGAGAAATTTATCATGCTTTCAAGATCAAGATCACGTACACTCCACATATTTTTAGCTATTCCTACATTGGGAGTATGCAATCACATGTTTTTCATCCACCAAAAATGTTTTACTCCTACACTGGGAGGAGACACAAAAATATTTGTTAGGAATAAATGCTTCAAGTTCTTGTAAATGCCTTTCTTGAAATTTTCCAATTGCAAAAAAGAGATGTGTGGCTATGCAAAAAAGAAAAGTATAGGAAAATTGGACAAGTGTCCAAGTATCTAAAACAATGGCTACTTAGATGCCCGCTGAAAGAAAAAAAGAAAGAAAGAAGAAGAAAAAAAGAAAAGAGAAGAGAAAAGAGATAGCCCATACTCTCTAGCAAAAGTTTTCAAGTGTTGAATAAGAGAGACATGTTTCACAGAACATAGTAGAATTAGGATTAGTGTTGACGGTAGTTAACGTATATCATGAACCGTCAACTTTCCTTGTGAAATGCATAAATATCATAGAATAGAAGGTTGTTACTGATAATTTCCACGAGTTTTGGTGAATTGCTATTTTTCTAGGGATTATTCCAGAAAGCATACAAAGGAGGATTTAGTTGCATAAAAAGATGAAACTTTCCCACGACGAAAACTACGCTAGAAGAATCAGGAAGACACCAGAAGACACTGGCGCGAAGGGAAGCACCAGAACCTTCTAGGGGGTGCCGACTGGCCCCACCCCTTGGTGCCACCCGGCCTACTACTGTGGTCCCCACCTGTCATCTTCTGCGACCTCCTTCTACCGCCTCTAAGGATGCATCTTGGTACTATGTTAAGTCAGTTTGATCCAATGGCTCTCGTGCACCCCACCAGACTATATATACAGAGACTAGACCCCCTCCCTAAGGCATTGCCTGATCAAGAGCTGAAGAGCTAGAAACCCTAATTCTACATCCCATAGAGATCTAGGCTAGCAATCAAGAGAGATTAGTTCTTCTTAGAATTACTCTTGTTTAGAGAGACAGAGAGAGTTAGAGAGTGAAGTATTGGAGGAGTTCTAGCCTGTCGGTGCTTCTCTACTGCTGTATTCTTCGGGATCAAGTTCTTTCGCATGGGACTTGCTTCTGAGATTCTTTGGTAATTGACTTCTGATTCAAGTAAGCAATTTGCTCATATTGTTCTTCAAGTTTGCAACTCTTTTGAGTGTTTTGATCTTGGTAGCTCCTTTATTGAAGTAGTATTCGTAGTGTAAGTGTGGTGCTTAGACTGGTTTACTTGTGAATGTCCCCTAATTTTTCGGACGGTGGTAGCTCGCGAAGGTGACTTTATAGCTTCATTGAATCCTCTGTAGTCCCACCTCCCGTAATAGGTTTGGCAGGCTTATAGATACTGGGTAGGGGAGAACTCTGATTTCTGCTCCTATTTTGGTTATTGCCCATGATAGAATGATAGAAGGCATAGCTTATCGAGATTGGAATTAGAAAGTCCTTAGTATTCTCCTTGTTCTTGATATTTTCTAGCTTGATTGTGAATTGGGTTAAGTTTATAGACTTAGTCATCGTCACCTACTGTTCCTTTGGGTTCGATATTAAAATCGGGATAATCTTGGTGAAGTGCCACAATGGTATTATATCTGCGGGCTTGCGGATAATCATATTTACCAGTGTGCATTTAATTTATACCAGCAAGCATTTCTGACGCCGTTGCCAGAGAACGGTTTGCTGAGTTGACTTTAAGTTTAGCTTAATCTTGTATTATACTTTTACCTTTATTTTACCTTTAGTTTTTAGTTCATTTTGTTTTTACCTTTTTACCATGGAACCCGTATCCCAACTTTTATATCAATACAGAGCACCATCGGGCTCGTACCTTAAGCCAGTAGAATCATCTAAACCCATCACATCATCTGCCTATGAGCTATGCCCGGGGTTAATTCAATTAGTTCAGGAACACATTTTTTCTGGTAGTGACAGCGAAAACCCCTATTCCCATCTAGCGGATTTTGAGCAGACCTGTGCCTGTCTCCGCATTGAAGGCATGGCCGATGAAACTTTAAGATATAAGCTTTTTCCTTTTTCTTTAACGGGAGAGACTAAACACTGGTATAATCGCCACGTTGGGAGTAGTCAAGGAGATTGGGAAGCTTTATGCTCTAACTTTTGTTTATAATTCTTCCCTATCCGAAAAGTCGCTAAACTTTGTTTGGAAATTGTAAGTTTTGAACAACAGAAAAACGAATCACTAGGTAAGGCTTGGGAACATTTTGATAGTATTATTAATTCAGGTCCTAGTCTTGCTTTGCCAGAACCCATGCTTTTGAAACAATTCTTTCTAGGCCTTAATAGAAAAACAAAGAAATACCTTAATTTGGCCGCAGGAGGAGCGTTCATGCATATTACTGCTAAACGTGCGAAAACCATTCTTATGAACATTTTAAATAACCTTCCTGAAGAAAGAGAGGAGTTGTTAGAAGAAACCCAAATAGTTGAACCCGAACTTTTGCTTGAATCGTCTCAACCTTCAGTTGTTTTAGAGCCTGAACTAACACAAGAGGAAGAGGAGGAAACTCCACTTTCTAATTTTATGCTTGATTTTATGGATGATCTTTTTACTAAATTTGGAAATACCTCAAATTATCATGTGATAATGAAACCTCAGGAATCTAGGGAATCCAAAAATACAAACTTTTTACAACCTGATGATGTAGAGTTTCTTAAAAAGACAACGAAAGAATTAGTATCAGTTTTGAGTGACGAGTGGTTAGAAGAATCAGAGCTTTCAAATGAAACAATTCATCTAGATTCTCCCTCTGTCACCATTCAATGCCAAATTGATAAATATCCTTTTGATACTTTTTACAATCCAGTAGTAAGTGTTAATATCATGTCTGTTGCTTTTGCTAAGAAATTATTAGAAGACATGCCATTAATCCCAACTAATAAATTGCTAAAAAGTCTTTCGGGACACATTATTCTAAGTTTGAGAATTTTATGTGCCCTTCTAATTATAGTCAATGGATTCCAAGTCCAGTTGAATTTCTACATCTTTGATGTTTGGGAATTCAACATGTTGATAGGATTGCCAATAGAAAGACTTATCCAAGAAGGACAAACAGGGAAGTTAGATATTAGACTTGGGAAATGATTTAAGCTCTCTGTGCCCATAAATCATTCTTTGAAAGCCAAGATAGAGCCACTTCCCGAGCCTGACCCAATAGAAGAGGTTAAGGTAGCTTCTCTTGAAGAATTAATTGAACCAAACTTAGAAGATGATGCCCAGTTCTTCACCGACGAGGTAGATGAGGATGAGGGTCCTCCTGATCCTGAACCTCTCGATGAATTGCTAGAGCCACCTAAGCCTCCTATTGAACTTAAACCTTTGCCTTCTAGTCTTAAATATGCTTTTCTGAATGATGATCCAGATTCTCCTGTGATCATAAGTGATAAACTCTATCAAGAAGAATCTTTGCACTTAATAACTGTCTTAGAAAAGCATCAATGTCACACCCGGTTTTAAGGACAAAACCAGACATACACCATATGTGAAATAAAGTAGTCAAATCTCACATATAGCCACAGATAAGTGTAATATCAAGAAACAAATGCTTAATATACATAACACAATGGTATAAAATATACCTTAAAGAGCAACACAACGGAAAGACAACTCCAAACACCGGGTGTAGACTTCACTCCAGGAACAAACTAACTGGTTGATCACAAGCCTAACAATTCCAGAATCTAACAGTCTGGTACCCTTCCTGAGATGTGGGAAATAGCAAGAGTGAGTCCATGTCGAACTCAGCAAATATATCATGGGGTTCATGAAGCTCAAAAGGTTTGACACGGGTTTACTGCAATAGCTTTTAGTGAGTCAACTTTTTAACATTTGAGTAGCAACAAGTTTACCATAAACCCAAATAACCTCATGATCATGTAAACGAGAATAATGTATAGCAAGAAACAATAATCATTAGTGAACATCAATATCATCAGAATTCATCGTTTATTCTGTAAGGGTCCAAGGCCACTCGTGACCGTGAGCACGGCTGTTATAACAGTTTTACACTCTACAGAGGTTGTACACTTTCACTGTGAGTCATGATTACCCATATGCCCGGGATCGCGACTCCCAAAACACTTCCAAGGTGAGCAGGCAGGGAAACACTATGAAGCCTTTCAAAGGTTCGTCTAACAAGTTAGGGCCGCTAGGTTTCAGAAGTCAGTCCGTGTGATACACCACGCAGGGATCCACAGTCTGCTTTACCCCATTTGCGCCACAAGGGTAACCTCTAACAAGCTAGAAAAGGTCCTCATACTGAGCTAAAGCCAGAGCCATATAGCCCTCACAGTTGTACTGTAAGTCCCGGATGTTCGCTTACAGATAAGTCCTTATGGAGAGAAACTAGAGCACCATAAAAACAACCAAATATGCTCTAGCCCTCTTGAGCCATATTGCTTTAAAGCATCATTTAAACGTTTATTGCATATATCATTAGTCAAGTTACAGATCATGGTTATTTATCTTGAGCACTAGCATAAATACTACCCAATGCAATGTCCCATGGGTGTCAAGGTACAAGATACAAAAATTAGGATATCCTTAGTGGTAACAAGGTAGACACATGCACATGAATTAAGTATATTAAAGGTGAATAGGAAATAAGGATGATCCCATGCTATACTTGTCTTAAATCAAGATCCTTCCTCTGATCCAAATCTTCAATTAATTGCTTCTTGAATCACCACATAAATCTCACCGACTGGACTTGATCAATAAATCACCACACACGCATCGAGCAATCATACACGAAGCAAACAATGAATAATAATTAGAACAGTACACCAAACATATGAAACAATGTGTGAAAAGGTTTTAAAGATGTTCTACGCATTGCTACGAACACACAGGCGTAAAGATCACAAAATTCGGATTTAAAACGTGAAAGTTATGAATTTTCTAAGATTTCCTATAGATAAATAATTACTTTAATATAAACTCAAAAATTAAAATTTCCAAACCTACTGTACAGTACTACCAACGTGTAGAGCTCGCAAATACGAACCTAACGCAATTTGAACGGGTCAAATTGAAGTTAAAACGTAGAAGATATGGCCTAAACAAGATAGTGGCAGTTTTATAAATACCTAGTTTCAAAAATAAATCAAAATCTTGTTTTTAATGTGATCTACACGGTGGAATTCAAGTAAATACCTCTTCTTCTTCTTAGAGTAGAACGCCTGGTGGCTTCGTCGAACGGCGACAAGAGAATGAGGAGAAAATATAATTTACTACACGAGAGATTTCCCAAACTAGGGGCTCCTCTACGGTAGTTTTTGGTGTGCATTACCCATAGGGTAGGTACGTATATATAGGGAGGAAAACTCTCCACCTCCATGTCAACTAGCGATATGGTGCTAATTGACGTTGCACCATCCACCTCCACTAATAGGCCTAAGTAATTATTTAAGCCCATTAGTAAATAAATGTATGGGCCGTTGAGTTTTATTAGAATTATTGCATATGGGTTTTGAGCGTTGGAAAAAAATGAAAGATTTATTATTTTCGGAATTAATTATTTTCATGGATAAAATAATTCTAGAAAAGTCCAGAATTATTATTTAAGCCGCGAAAAATACTCCGAAAGCTCCGAAAATTCGGGAAAAATTTCCAGAGACATTATGGAACATGAGGAACCCAAATAAAGTATTTGGAGCTCACTAAAAGGTAATTTTGGAGCATCTAAAAATTAGATTATGCTCATAGACAAGTGGAAACAAGCTACAGAAAAAGTCGGAAAAATTCCTGAAAAGTGAGTAGAGGTTGATTGACAGATGAGAAACAAGGAATTTGATTGTATAAAAATAATATATGTATATCGGAGAAGGAAAATCGACCTAAACGCATTTTGAAAGAAAAACTTGAATTCATTTTGATCTTTGGTCAAAACCAAGCAATACAAAAACACAAATGCATCAGCATGAATGCATCAACAAGTTGCTAAACCTTATGATAAATTTCAATTTAGTGAAAAATATTATTTCCCTATGTTTTCATGAGCACAAAAATTCAAAATTAACTCATTTTAGCTCTATTTCCAAAGAAGCAAATTTTAGGGTGTTACAATCAAGCTGCTTTTGGCTATTCACTCCAAGACCTTAAGGGAATTAGTCATATTCTTTGCACCCATCGCATCCCAACTGATCTAGATATTACCCCATCTAGAGAGCCCCAGCGTAGGCTTAACAATGCGATGAGAGAGGTTGTTAAGAAAGAGGTTTTGAAACTATTGCATGTCGGGATTATTTATCCTGTCCCGCATAGTGAGTGGGTAAGCCCTGTTCAAGTTGTACCTAAAAAGGGTGGAATGATTGTTGTTAAAAATGACAAGAATGAATTAATACCCCAAAGAATTGTCACTGGATCATGAGTGTGCATAGATTATAGAAAACTTAATAAAGCAACAAAGAAAGATCATTTTCCGCTACCCTTCATAGATAAAATGTTAGAGCACTTAGCGAATCATTCCTTCTTTTGTTTTCTTGATGGCGATTCGGGATATCACCAAATTCCAATCCACCCTGATGATCAAAGCAAAACCATTTTTACATGTCCATACGGAACTTATGCTTATCGTAGAATGTCTTTTAGATTATGTAATGCTCCAGCTTCTTTTCAAAGATGCATGATGTCTATATTTTCTGAAATGATTGAAGAGATTATGGAAGTTTTCATGGATGATTTTTCTATTTATGGAAAAACTTTTGATGACTGTCTTGAAAACTTAGATAAGGTTTTGTAAAGATGTGAAGAAAAACCATTGTTCGCCTACACGGCCGTGTAGGCCGTTTACACGGCGTGTAAACGCTACTCGATGGGTAACCGTGTAGGCCGATTAGCCGTGTAAAGCCGTGCAAAACCGTTTTGACCGTTTAAAAGGTCGTTTAAACGGCCGTGTATACCGACTTTTTGCTAAACGATGGGTGACTGACCATTCAGCGTTTAACGTTTAGGCTAACACTGAGAAAAACACTTAGTCCTTAATTGAGAAAAATATCATTTTATGGTTAGAGAAGGAATAGTGCTAGAACACTTAGTGTCTGAAAGAGGTATAGAGGTAGATAGGGCTAAAATTGAAGTGATTGAATAATTACCTCCACCTATGAATATAAAAGGAATCTAAAGTTTTCTTGGTCATTGTGGTTTTTATCACCGATTCATAAAAGATTTTTCACATATTGCTAGACCACCGACTAACTTGTTAGCTAAGGATGTTCCTTTTGAATTTTATGATGCATGTTTGAAATCTTTTAACATTCTTAAGGAAGCACTCATCTCTGCACCAATTATTCGACCCCATGATTGGTCATTACCTTTTGAAATTATGTGTGATGCTAGTGATTATGCTGTGGGGATAGTTTTAGGACAAACAAAAGATAGGAAGCATCATGCAATTGCTTATGCTAGCAAAACTCTGACAGGAGCACAACTTAATTATGCAACAACTGAAAAAGAACTCCTTGCTGTTGCTTTTGCTATTGATAAATTTAGGTCTTACTTAGTGGGAGCAAAAGTAATTATTTATACTGATCATGCTGCTCTAAAATATTTGCTCACTAAGAAAGATGCTAAACCTCATTTGATAAGATGAATTTATTACTTCAAGAATTTAATTTAGAAATAAAAGATAAAAAGAGAGTAGAAAATCCTGTTGCCGATCACTTGTCTAGAATGCAATTTGAGAATTCACAGGAATTGCCTATTAATGATTCACTGAGGGACGACATGCTCTTCAAGGTAACCAAGTCAGACCCATGGTACGCGAATATTGTCAATTTTATAGTTGCAGGTCATGTACCACCAGGGGAGAATAAAAGAAAACTCATTTTTGAAAGTCGTCTCCACATATGGGATCCACCATACCTCTTCAGAGTCTGTGCTGATGGACTGCTCAGAAGATGTGTGCCGGCAGAGGAAGGCATTCAAATTATTCAGAAGTGCCACTCATCACCATATGGAGGACATTATGGGGTATTCCGTACTCATGCGAAGATTTGGCAGAGTGGATTCTTTTGGCCAACCATGTATGAAGACACTAGAGATTTCATCCGGAGGTGTGAAGCATGTCAGAGGCACAGGAATATCAATTCAAGAGATGCCATGCCACTCACCACCAACCTTCAGATTGAGGTCTTTGATGTCTGGGGAATCGATTACATAGGACCATTTCCAAAGTCAAAGAATTGCGAGTACATCTTAGTGGCAGTTGACTATGTATCCAAGTGGGTAGAAGCCATGCCATGCAAGAAAGCTGACTCAAGGCATTCTAGGAAGATGTTTGAAGAAATAATATTTCTAAGATTTGGAGTTTTAAGAATGGTGATTAGTGATGGAGGAACACATTTCATTGACAAGAGGTTTCACCTCTATCTGAAGAGTCATGGGATTTTTCACAATGTTGCCACTCCATATCATCCTCAGACAAGTGGCCAGATAGAAACATCAAACAAACAGATCAAGAACATTCTATAGAAAACAGTAGATGAAATGGGAACGGTGTGGAGAGATCGATTACATGAAGCACTTTGGGCTTACCGTACTGCCCATAAGACACCATTGGGTATGTCACCATACCAATTGGTGTATGGTAAGACTTGCCATCTGCCTGTAGAACTAGAGCACAAGGCTCACTGGGCTATCAAGCGATGGAACATGGATTTTGAAGCCACAGGAAAAAAAGAGGAAGATGCAAATATCGAAATTGGAAGAATGGAGAGAAAAGGCATATCACAATTCAAAAATCTACAAAGAAAGAACCAAGAGATGGCATGACGAGAGGATCAAGAAGGAGTTTGCACCCAGAGATAAGGTATTACTTTTTAATTCCAGGGTCAAATTATTCGGGCATGGAAAACTTCGAAGCAAATGGGAATGACCATTTACAGTGGTGAATGCATCATCACATGGAGCAGTAACTCTACAATCACACGAACGTACGATATTCAAGGTAAATGGCCACCGTCTCAAGATTTTTCTAGAACCTACTAGACCTAATGAGGTAGTTGATGAATTTGATTTCATTAATTTACCTTAATTATGATAGTCGTACTCTCTGTTACAAAAAATTAGTAAAAATATGTTTATCGGGTAGTAAATGGAAGTAGAAGGCACCACGACGAAAGCCACCCCGTGGGGCTAACTTGTGGGGCGGTCGGCCTAGGCCCTTGATGTCGCCCGGCCCCCTAACTCCACCTCTCCCCTTAGTTCAAGTCTCTCTGACCTTCTACGACCTTCCTCATTCTAATCCCATAGTTTTTGACGCGATTCAAAAATTCTTTCATACGGAACCATGACAAGATGAATCTTAACCCCTGCTGCAAGTTGATGCCCCCTATATAAACGAGCCTAGACCCCCCTCTAACCTCATACCATCAAAGCCTCCTCTCCTTTCCATAGAGAAAGTCCTCTCCTCTCTTCCTCCAAGCTCCAATGGCCGGAAAAGAGATGATCGTCTTCGGGACTGACCTCAACAAGATCCCGAAGGAGGAAGCTCTTGCCATTGTCCCTATCAAGAAAGAAGCTCTAGCCCTTGTTCCTGTTAAGGAAGAAGCTATGGCCATTACCCCTATCCCTGATGCTAAACCTTCCGCCGTTGTCCCGCCGAAGGCATTAGCAACAGTGCCACCAACCCAGAGCTATGAGCAAGCTTACTATGCTCAAGTTCATCGGCCTACACTGCCATCACCTCCGGTGAAGCTGCTCCTAAAAGATGCTCCGAAGGATAAGAAGGTCGCTGTTCCGCAAGGCACCAAGGTGCTACCTCCCAAGGACAATGAGAGGGTCGTCAATGTGAAGACCAACAAGTTTGGAGATGTCACCTGTGTGAAGTATGCTACTACCTCCCGTGTCTTCCTTGACGGAATTCACGCACATCCAGGACAAGTCTGATTCCTCCCTCCTCGAGAAGCTCCTAAGAGATCTGCACCTCCACCACTGTTTGAAAGAGAAGCAAGGTGTCCGAAGACCACCATTGCTATATTGGAAGAAAGATTTGAAGCCATGAAGCAACAGATGCCTGCCATGCAGGCGAATAGAGATCTCCAGCATACGACAATGAAAAACATGACGGCGCAGATAGAAACTAATACTAGAGAAATCTATAGACTTAGGAAAGAGGTTGAGAAATTAAAGAATCGCCCTTCTGAGAAGAAGGATTAGTTATCCTTAAGTTATCATAGTAATAAGGCACATGAGTGTTAGGTATAAATTTTTAGGTTCGTTAAAAGTTAGGTTTGTTCGTGCCCTAAGTGTTTGGTTAGTGATAGCTCAATTTGTTAGAGCATTGTTTCATTAGGTTTGAATAAATAAAGTGCCTTATTCAATTATCATGATTATCTGCTCTCTCTCTCAATTTTTGGTATGTGTTTGCCTCCACATGTTGTGCAAAAAGTATACAAAAAAACAAGTGTGGGGGTGACACACCGCGACCATGAAAAAGAATTCAATCACAAAAATCATGCAATTCAAACAACAATCAACCGAGAGGCCACCATGGGGTGCCGCCCAGCCTCACCCTACTGGGCCAGCCGGCCTACTACTTCCCCCTCTCCTGTCTCATTTCATCCATGGTTAGGTTTGAGCCCAATACTCTATAATTAAATATGTTTCACCTTTTGTTTTGATCCGAATCGAAAATCACATGTTAAAACATCCTTAATTAGATAGGAAAGATTATTTAATTCATGACTTAAGAATAAACTTACATAATACTTTTCCTGGAAGTCATGTTGTTGTTGGAAACTTATTATTAGGGACCCCATGATTACTTAAGTTGTTGAGGAATATGAGATAGTAGAATAATGAGAACTTAATTCTTGATGTTTTGTCTTTGGAGAAGATTTTATTTCAAAAGTTAAAAAAGAATAGCTATACTTCTCCTTTGTAGTAAAAGCAATGTCCTACCAGAGCCATACATAGGATAGATAAACCTTCTATATTTACTGCTTGTATTTGTGTTGAGTTTGGTCAAACCTTGTTGACCCTTGTTGAGAAATTTATGTAACACCCAAAATTTTGCATATTTTAAAATAGAGGAAATTTGAATTTCATGTTTATTTGTGGGCATTTAACATAGGAGAAATAATAAAATTTTATGAAAATAAAATCAAATTTAAGGCAAGCTACATGTTGTTGCACTCATGCTGCTGCATATTTAATTATGTGATGTTTGGTTTTTACTCAACTCAAAAAGGAGTTCAAAATCTCTTGGAAATGAATTTACAAAAATTATTTCATAAAAGAAAAGACAATACTTTATTTTCTTCCTCCCCGGTTTTGGCCCGCTAGCCCAACCGGCCCACCTCTCCCCCTTTCTCTTCCGCAGGCCGCGTGGGCGCTGCCCTCCTCTTTTTGGCCCGTTCAGCACCGGCCGCGCGCCCTCTCGTTGGGCCGGCCCGCTGGTAGCGCGCGCGCGCTTTCCCCCCTCGCCTCGGCCGCTGACACGCGGGGCCCCCCGTTCATCGTCACTGCCGCGTGGGGCCACGGCGTCAGCCGTCTCCTACCTCCCGCCGAGATGGCCGGGCGCCTTCCTTATTCTCGCCCCGCCGGTAATCGAGCAAATCAGCTCGACTCCTTCCCGATTTACGCGTCCCGCGGGGCTATAAAGCAAGCCGCACCCCTCCTCTAATCCGACGGTCCAGATCGCTGGATACCCCTTCGGGGGTAAATTTTGTTAAAGAGCCCCCCGGAATTTATTGAATAAGACCCGCAGTCCAAAGCGTAGTTTCCCGAATACGCTTTCTTCTTTTGAAAACGTAACTGGTCTCGGTAAACTCAAGAAATACGCTTTCAGTTATTTACAAGTTTGCCACTGCTTTTGTTTTGGCCATAAAATGTTCATTTTAACTCCGATTTGACCCGTTCAAATTCCGTTAGGTTCGTTTTCATGAGCTTTACATGTTAGTACTGTTCTACAGTAGATTTGCAATATTTAAATTTCGGATTAGTTTTATATTAATTATTTGTCTATAGAAAAATCTTGGTAAATACGTAACTTTCGCGTTTCAACTCCGTTTTTCGTGATCTTTATATCTGTGTGCTCGTAGCAACGCATAGAATAGTGTTTTAAACCTTTTATATTTATTTCTATCTGTTGGTGTACTGTTCTAATCTAGTCTTGTTTGTCTTGCATGAATGATCTTGGAATGCATGTTGTTGATTGTGGTTCGAGTAGACGGTAATTGCTACGCGGGAGACGAGATCTTCTTCTGTGACAATCCAGACCAGCAGGAGTTCTACGAGCAAGGCAAGTATAATATGGGATATTCTTTGTTGTCCTATTCATTACATAATTAGACATTTGCATGGGTCAATTTGCTCAACATAGGATACCCTAGTCTTTGATTATCTTGTACCTTGTTACCGATGGGTTACACTTGCATATGGGTAGTAGCTAGCGCTCCACTTAAATACAATGAATATGGACAATGAACCATGATTATATGCAACATTTGTTAAAACTTGATTTTGAGAAACATGAACTTAGGGTGAGAGAGCTTGTGTATCATGATGCTCTTGGCCCTCCATAAGGACTTATTCATTGGCAAAAGCTGGGAATTACCGTACAACTGTGAGGGCCATATGGCTCTGGCTTTAGTCAAGTATGAAGACCTTTTCTAGCATGTTAGAGGTTACCCGAAAGGGCGCAAGAGGGGTCTGCCGACTCGGGTATAGTTTGGCTCCTGTCCCTATGTGTATAGGCTGCGTGTCATTGTGCCATTTGGGAAGGGGAAACCTATATCTATTTGCCACCGAAACCTAGCGGCCCTAACATGTTAGACGAACTTTTGAAAGGCTTCATAGTGTACCCTGCCCACTCACCTTGGAAGTGTTAGGGGGTCGACGGGCCCCGGGCATATGGGAATCATGACTCACAGTGAAAGTGTACACCTCTGCGCAGAGTTTAACAAACTGCTATAACAGCCGTGCCCACGGTTATGGGTGGCCCGGAAAACTGATGGAATATATGAATCTTTGCTGATGATGTTAATGATAATGATTAATGATGATGTGTTACTTGTTCATAATATTTCTGTGGGAATTGGGGCTTAAGCATAACCATAACTTAATTAATCTTAGGAATATGTATACATAAAAAGCGATCCGCAGTATAACCAGTGTCAACCTTTTGAGCCTCATGAACCCCATATTATCTTGTTAAGTACGAGATGTACTTATGCTTGTTTATTTTTCATTATTGGATAAAAATCCCGGATGGGTACAGATGGCAATGATTACGATGACTACTATGAGGACAACTAGGTTTGTTGTCAACCAGTCGACCAGATCCTGTGGACTTGGAGACGCCCTTGGAGTGTTATGCTTATTTTTCTAGATTACCAGACTTGAGATGCTTTTATCTATGTAATGAACTATGGTTCGCTATTGTAATAAGGCACTGAGTATGATACTTCTCCTTTACAATTTGTTCTATATGTTTTATACATATGGTTTGCCTCCAAATTTTGTGTATTCAAAATATGGGCGTGACAATTTATCATGCTCCCAAGATCAAGATCACGTACACCCACATATACCTGCTGCTCCTACACTGGGAGTACGCGAAAACATGCTTTTCCATCCACTTAAAAATGTTTTACTCCTACACTAGGAGAGAACACAAAAAAATATTTAGGAATAAATGCTCTAAGTCTTTTATAAATGTCTTCTCTTGAACTTTTCCAATTGCAGAAAGGAGGTATGTGGCTATGCAAAAGTAAAAGTATTGAAAAAATGGACAAGTGTCCAAATAAAGTTAAAAAAGAAAGAAAGAAAGAGGAAGATAGCCCATACTCTCTAGCAAAAGTTTTCAAGTTCCAAACAAGAGAGACATGTGTTCGAAGAGCATAGTAGAATTAGGATAGCCACCATACATATATATATTCCACACACTTGCACATCTTGATCTAAGAGTATGACATTTTTTTCTCCTTGGATCCTTGTTTTGACTTTATAATATATACAATGCAAGTATGTTCTTACATTTTCATACCTACTTGAGATCCACATAAGCTTTTAGAAGTAGGATAAAGAAGGCAATCATCTATGCCTTGGTGAGGATCCAAAAATACTACATATATGAGTGATTTGAGAGTACTGCAAAGGGAGAAGGTAAGCTATGTTTTGTTTTCAAAATTCTAAACCAATTTTCCAATTGAATTGACTGACGAAGAGAGTGATCTGTTTCAAGCTGTTCTATTCTTTAACCGCCCAAAGTTTTATGGTAGACACTTTGAATCCCGCAGTGCATGAATGACTAGGAATAGTCTTGTGTTGATGTTTTGTTCTAAAGTTATGTCTTAAGTAATCTATCCTATCTAATCTATCTTGATAATCCAACCTTTTCTCGAGGACGAGTAAAAGCCTAAGTGTGGGGAAGTTTGTTGACGGTAGTTAACGTATATCATGAACCATCAACCTTCCTTGTGAAATGCATAAATATCATAGAATAGAAGGTTATTACTAACAATTTCCATGAGTTTTGGTGAATTGCTATTTTTCTAGGGATTATTCCAGAAAGCATACAAAGGAGGATTTAGTTGCATAAAAAGACGAAACTTTCCCGGGATGAAAACTACGCTAGAAGAATCAGGAAGACACCAGAAGACATCGGCGTGAAGGGAAGCACCAGAACCTTCTGGGGGGTGCCGATCGGCCCCACCCCTTGGTGTCGCCCGGCCTGCTGCTATGGCCCCACCTGTCATCTTCTGCGACCTCCTTCCACCACCTCCAAGGATGCATCTTGGCCCTATGTTAAGTCGGTTTGATCCAATGGCTCTCGTGCACCCCACCGAACTATATATACAGAACCTAGACCCCCTCCCTGAGGCATTGCCTGATTAAGAGCTGAAGAGCCAGAAACCCTAATTCTACATACTATAGAGATCTAGACTAGCAATCAAGAGAGATTAGTTCTTCTTAGAATTAGTCTTGTTTAGAGATAGAGAGAGTTGGAGAGTGGAGTATTGGAGGAGTTCCGGCCTATCGGTGCTTCTCTGCTGTTGTATTCTTCGGGATCAAGTTCCTTCGCACAGGACTTGCTTCTGAGATTTTTTGGTAATCGACTTCTGATTCAAGTAAGTAATTTGCTAATATTGTTCTTTAAGTTTGCAACTCTTTTGAGTGCTTTGATCTTGGTAGCTCCTTGATTGAAGTAGTATTCGTAGTGTAAGTGTGGTGCTTAGACTAGGGTTACTTGTGAATGTCCCCTGATTTTCCGGATGGTGGTAGCTCGTGAAGGTGACTTTATAGCTTCGTTGAATCCTCTATAGTTCCACCTCCCGTAATAGGTTTGGTAGGCTTATAGATACTGGGTAGGGGAGAACTCTGATTTCTGCTCCTATTTTGGTTATCGCCCACGATAGAACGATAGAAGACATAGCTTATCGAGATTGGAATTAGAAAGTCCTTAGTATTCTCCTTGTTCTTGATATTTTCTATCTTGATTGTGAATTGGGTTAAGTTTATAGACTTAGTCATCGTGACCTAGTGTTCCTTTGAGTTCGATATTAAAACTAGGATAATCTTGATGAAGTGCTACAACGGTATTATATTTGTGCGCTTGCGGATAATCATATTTACTAGTGTGCATTTAATTTATACCAACAATTAGCCACTATATATTCCACACACAAGCACATCTTGATCTAAGAGTATGATATTTTTCTCCTTGGATTCTTGTTTTAACTTTACAATATGTGCAATGCAAGTATGTCTTCACATTTCCATACCTATCTGAGATCCACATAAGCTTTTAGACGTAGGAAGAAAGATGGTAGTGTCATTTATGCCTTGGTAAGGATCCAAAAATACCAGATATATCAGTGATTTGAGATGTACTATAAAAGGAGAAGGTAAGCTATGTTTTTGTTTTTTGAAATCTCAACTATTTCTCCGATTAACTCAACTGAAAGAATAAAGGTGATCTGTTTCACGCTGTTCTATTCTTCAACCGCCTAAAGTTACATGGTAGACAATCCTGCAGTACAAGCATGACTAGGAACAGTCTTATGTTGATGTTTTGTTCTGGAGTTATGTCTTAAGTAATCCATCCTTTTCTCGAGAACGAGTAAAAGCCTAGTGTGGGGGAGCTTGTTGACGGTAGATAAAGTATACCGTGAACCGTCAACCTTTCTTCCATAAATGATCAAAATGGATAAATACTATAGAGTAGGAGGTTATTATGGATAGTTTCCACGAGTTTTGGTGAATCTATATTTTCTATAGGATTTATATAGAAAATCGCCAAAGAGGACCTAAATATCAAAAGAGATCGCGGGATCATTTCATCATGAATACACGAGAAGGTTCTAGAGGACTCCACGCCAAGGAAGGGGATCAGACCTTGCTAGGTGGGGCCGCCCGGCCCCACCCCTGTGCCGCCCGGCCCTCTATGGTGGGAAGCCACCACGAGCTTCTAGAGTATTCTTCCACCGTCTCCAAGGATGCATCTCAGCCATACGTGAAGTCGGTTTGATCCAAGCGCTCGTATTCAACCTCCTAGGCTATAAATAAAGGGCAGAACCCCCCTGAAGTCAAGTCAGATCTAGAGCCAAAAACCCTAATTTTTATTCCATCAGGATCTAGACTAACAATCAAGAGAAGATTAGTCCTCCATAGGATTTAGTCTTAGTTAGAGATAGAGAGAGATAGAGTGCAAGAGTAGAGTTTTGGAGGAGTTCCGGCCTGTCGATGCTCTCTTCTGCTGTATTCTGCGGGATCAAGTTCTTTTTGGAGCTTGCTTCTAAGATTCTTTGGTAATCAACTTCTGATTCAAGTAAGCAATTTGTCTCTATTATTCTTCAAGTTTGCAACTCTTTTTTGAGTGCTTTGATCTTGGTAGCTCCTTGATTGAAGTAGTATTCGTAGTGTAAGCGTGGTGCTTAGACTAGGGTTACTTGTGAATATCCCCTATTGGCCAAAAGGTGGTAGATCGCGTAGGTGACAGTTGCGTTGAGTCCTTTGCAGTCCATCTCCCATCGATAGGATTTGGTAGGCCAAATGGTGCTCGTAGGGAAGAAACTATAATTTTATTCCTTGGGAGACATCGCCCACGAATTGAGCTTTAGTTGACGAAGTTTATCGAGATTAGAACTAGATAGTCCTTAGTAGCCTTCTTTATTTCCCTTTATTATCAGACATTGATTGTGAATTTAGATTAAGTTTATAGACCAGCTAGTTAGAACACACTCACATACTGTTCCTTTGGGTTTGATATTAAAACCGGGATTATCTTGATGAAGTGCTACAACGGGATAGATTTATCTCTGCGTTTGCGGATACCTTATATCTTGTGTATATTTAATTTATACCAACAGACGGCATGTCTATGGCGTAACATGGGTGGCAGGAGAGGAACAACGACAAAGGCGTCAATGCGAAGGGACAGCGGAGGCAGGCAACGCTACTGTGACAAGGGCAGTAGTCCCGACGTGACCACGGTCGCAGGCGGCATCATGGCGAGTAGGTGAATCACATAGCGGGACGGACGCCACGTTGGCCCAGTGACGCAGCCGTCGCCACGGCTCAGCTCTACGCTCGGCACAACAGCACCAGGAGCTAGGTCGCGGCCAACCAGGGCCGGCCAACGCAAGGCCATGGACGCCGCATGGCACTGAGCGGGCCCACGGGCCGTCCAACGACAGCGCCCTAGCCACGGCAGGAGCCTGTCACCAGCAGCATTCACACGTGGTGATTGCGCCCATGGGGCCAAACGGCCAAAACGGAGTCGTGCACGGGTTTTAAAGCCGAGCGTAAGTCACTGACGATCACGGTTGCGATTCAAGAAATCCCTCTAACCCTAAGCCAGCAACACCAGCTATCTAACAGAACAACCGCCATGGCCAAAGAGTGACTGGATAGGGAGGTAAAGGAATGCCAACATGAGTTCGTCACGCCGATCACCAGTTCGCGAACTAAGCGTCAACACACGGCTCACAGCGCGTTCTAACGATGTTTGGGTAATTTCTACGAGAGCAGCGTGATAGCTAACCCAACTACGGTCTACACCATGCCCAAGAGCTCACTGCGAGGCAATCAACTGCACCAGAACACGAAGTTGGTGTTAAAGCATTTTTATTAGAATTTGAATGCCAAGATGGCATTGTCTACTGCCCATTTCCGACTTAGAAAAAATTTGAGGGCTCAGTTGAACTAACAACCATTTGCCCTATTGCCTTAATTTCTAAAAGCTATAAACCTTGTAGATTCCAACTAACAACATAGCATGACATAGCCCATACTTCATACTAACTTAAAGAAACAAAGTTTGTAGGCATTGTTCAATGATTTTGCACAAATTAATTCTCCAAAAAATGGTACTTTTCAATTATAAACTATATTGCACTTTTGGTTATAGAACTTGTTTTTCATGGCAAACAATTAAACAATTTATTCTATTTTTCATATTAGAACTTCGCAAGCATGTCTACACATTAATCAACTCACAATATACATTTGACTCCTCTTCTCCAAAAAGATGAGACGTACAATTTGATTATCATTTCATGTGAGTTTAAAATTCTAAACCCGAAAACTTGGTTTGTTAATTTCCTTTAGGCCTTAGCCAAGGTGCTAAGCGAGCTCATAACACCAAAGGCGTTACATGGTTGTCGTGGTTGTGTGTGTTGGTGTTAGCGAGGGAGAAGGTCGGGTTAGCCTGGTTCTGAAGCAAGCTAGCGAGGCATATGGTGAGTACCGAGTAGGACTGACATAAAGCATCATCTCACGATCGGCTGAATTGTTGGTCTCGTCAGCCTGCAAAAGATCCTGAGAAATATAATCCGCATATGCATATTCACAATCATGCACACATCCAGCATCCACCATCCACCGACCAAGTGCTCCAAATAGTGCTTGAATAGCAACCTTGAATATTGGGTGCCAGAGCCACTCAACCCTCCCAGGTGAGTGCTCATGCAGTATTCATATTCCTATTTTGAATAGTAGTGAATATTTTGAATAGTGCAACGAATTTGAATAGTGAACGCCGAATTTTGAATAGTGCTATGAATAGTAACTCAAAAATTCAAAAAATAGTTTTTGAAACCGTTCGAGTTTGCCAGTGTTTTGGCCCCTGTCGCAACAGTGCTCGTGGGATAAGACTACATGCCACTATATTTAGATTGATGTCTGTGACATCAATCATTCGGGCGTGGAAGACCATACCAAGGAATATCCAGATAGACACGTGAAGACAGCGCAAGACCATACCAAGGAATATCCAGAAAGACACATGAAAACAACATGCGACAAAGGATAGCGCAAAAGGAATATACGGTGGCTCTACTATAGCCAGGACAATTATTGAAGACCGTAGCACCATCCATGTGTCCAGGCAACAATGAAGGCAAATAGTTGAAGACACTCCAGAACGCTCTTCAGCGGCTATAAAAGGAGAAGTCAGGCGCATGCATTCGACACCACCAACACAACCACGAAAACCACCGGCATCGACTCATCCACTGGCAGAGGCACGAAGGCGCGCGAGAGAGCCTGAAGACCTCCACCACCACTCTAGTTACTTAGTAGCCACTCCACTACCATTGAAATATAGAATAAAGGAGTTCTAGTGTTTGTCTCGTGCTTGTAAGGTAATCCCTAAGGTTTGTGCTAAGTGCTTGGGGTTTTCCAAAAGGGAAAGCCATATGTAAGCTCGTTCTGTGGAAATGAATTAAGCTGTCCTGTGAATATCCCTGCCTTCCTTTAAGCTCGTTTATATGGGACAATGTCTCTATGCTAGGGACCCTAGAGGAGAAACATCTGTATGTATTGTTCTCGTCTTAGTTCTGGTAGCGGCGTTTGTAGAGAACCTTGTGTACGTAGAGAAGTTTTCCCTTCGGGTAGAACTGCCTGAGGAGATGATAGAGCTTGAGTCCTATATGTGCATGGCTGGGGATAGTGAGGAAGAAGATATCGGGTTAGCCTGGTTTTGAAGTGAGCCAGTGAGGCATACGGTGAGTATCGAGTAGGACTGACACAAAGCATCGTCGCACGACCGGCTGAATTATTGGTCTCGCCAGCCTGCAAAAGATCCTGAGAAATATAATCCGCATTCGCATATTCACTAATCACGTAGGCATCCTGCATCCACCATCCACCTTCCAAGTGCTCCAAATAGTGCTTGAATAGTAGCCTTGAATATTGGGTGCCAGAGCCACTCAACCCTCTCAAATGAGTGCTCATGCACTATTCATATTCCTGTTTTGAATAGTAGCGAATATTTTGAATAGTGCAACGAATTTGAATAGTGAACGCTGAATTTTGAATAGTGCTATGAATAGTAACTCAAAAATAAAAAAAAATCAGTTTTTGAAATCGTTCGAGTCTGCTAGTGTTTCCGTCTCGGTTACGGCAGCACTATTCTACACCCTAGGTGTAGAATATTCTCACACGCCCAGCAGAACTTGGCTAGCGCCAAAATACCGTTCAGAGTCAACTGATGCAACTGTACTCGAAACGTCTCCGGCAGTTGCCTCAAGAAGGGCACTGGCAGAGTCTGAAGGCCACAGACAAAAAAGTCCTTGAAGACAACTGCCTCATTATCCTCCCGCACAGGGACCATCTCACCACCCGAAGGCCTAGCCCGGCCTTTGGGGAAATAACCAAGAGCAGCATACTCTTCAATCTTATCCTCTGTAACTAGCGAAACACCAAAATCTCAAGTCTTCGGAGCCTCGGCCTTACCGCCCCTGCCCTTAACTAACTCCCTAGGGCTCACTTCAACATCTTCCAAATCCTCTTCAAGATCCTAATCCATAGCACTTACCATCATGGAACGCTCGTAGTATGCACACCACTCGCTAGCCTTCACACCGATCAGACAAGAATACGAACCGTTGAATGTAGCCACCTCCGAAGACAGAATCCCAACAAGCGCAAAACTGAACGATGGCCCAAGAATACCAGGCGGTGAAAATATCTAGCCTGAAAGCGACAACGTGTATGTCCACCGCCCCCTTATATAGCCTCCGAGCGGGCGGTCCAACTGCCGACGCCCAATGGTCAAATCCCGTCGGAACCGTGTAAGTTACAGTACACCAGGAACTCCAATCGACGGACGACACATCAAAAGCATAGGTCAGACACAAACGAGCCCCGGGGGAGGAGGAACCCCTTGGAGCCCAAGCCCTTTGAGAAGGCTCGAGGATCAAGGCTCACCTGCGTCAAACCAAACCCTCGAAGGGGGAACTGTTGGGGAACGAGGGCTCGGGCCCGAAGGTTCTCCGAGCTAACGCTAACCTTGATTGTTCAAGATCATCATGACTATGGGAATAGCAAACGGACAGGGACCTTCGGCGAAGGCCTAGACTCTCGACAGGGCGTCAAGATGCCGAAGGTCCAGAGGCGGGAGGCGAAGGTCGGCAGAAGGAGCCTTCGGCTCCACTATGGAGGTCTCGGAAGATGATTCAGGTGGAGATCCTGGAGGCTAGAGGGCAACATCACCAGAATCAAGCGCCTATGGAGCCCGAGGCGGGCCCTGATGGGCCTTGGCTCAACTCGACAAGGGCCCGACGAGCAGGGCGGTGGCTTCAAGGAAAGTCTTAGATACCCTCAGAGGAGGAAGAGATGTGTAAGGAATATTTGGGAATATGCCTTAGCTGGCACTGGGCAATAATGTAAAAGTGCATACATGTAATGTTGTCCTATAAAAGGGGGACTCGATCCCCAATAAAGCAGACCATTAGCTAGGCTCGAAACCCTAGAGATGATTTGCCTTAGTAATCGCGTCGAACTTTCATCACCCACCTTCGGCCTTTGTTAAAGGTCTCGGCTCACGCAAGTTAGACAGCACTGCGCCTAACCTTCGTACTCGCAGGGAAGGTTATCCCAACAACGTTTTTTTAGAAAGACAGCAAAAGTTTTGCCGTATTTTTATTAGACGATGAAAATACAAAAGACCACACATACAACCAAAACCATTGAGCTACCAAGAACGCAACCAAGAACGCAACCAGGACTACTGCGGTTTGCAGACCGCCACACTAAAACCACAAGGGAAAAGGGAAGACTAAGCAACCAAGAGAGAACTGAAAGAACAATAGGCAAGCCTGAAAAAAAAAACTAAGCTTCCTCTCCTCCTGGGGTTGTAGCAAGTTGGTATTGTAGGATGTCATCCTTGCATAATTGTGCTACTTGACTTGATGTTAAAGCCTTGTTTTGGAATGTCCTCCTATTCCGTTCCTTCCAAATATGCCACCATAGATATATCATGATTCCATCTATCTTCCTCCTCTGTGTTCTTTCGAATTTGGCTCGACATTTACGCCAATATCTGTGGATCGATCCTGACATATCCACTGAATCCAAAACTGAAAGGTTTAACCACCTCCTGAGGCAGGACCAAACTTGTTTCGAGTATGGGCAATCCTTGCAGAGGTGGGCAGGGGTTTCCGGCTCATTGCCGCAAAGTTTACAAATCGGATCGTTGGTCCAGTTACGCTTGGCCAGATTGTTGGCGGTGAGAATCTTCTTGTGTATTAAGGTCCAAGCAAAGAAACGACATTTGTGCTCCGCTTTAGCCCTCCAAATTGGCATCAACTTTAACTTACTATATCCTCCCTCAAACTGGATGTGGTATGCACTCTTGGTTGTGTATTCTCCATTTGATGTCCATCTCCAACGGATTGTATCTTCACTATTCTCCTCTAACCGAACTCTACTCACAAGTTCCCAAAGCGCAACGTATTCTTGTATCTCTTGTGGTGTTTGTAAAGGTAGAATATGAGCTATCCATTTGTTTCGATGTAGAGCATTGTAAACTGACATTTTCTTCCTCCTTGATTTCACAAACAGACTCGGAGCCATGGATTTTGGAGTTTTTCCATCCACCCATGACGACGACCAAAAACTAGTTGTCCTCCCATCTCCAATTGAGACCACCGTTGACGCCGCAAAAAGCTCACGATCTCGTCCATCACATGGAAGCTCTAGTTCATTCCATGCCCGATCTTTCTGGTTCCATTGGTACCACATCCATCTCAGTCTCAATGCTCTAGCAAAGCGTTCTAAATCCAGGATGCCCAAACCCCCTTTTATCCTTGGTCGGCAAGCAGTCGGCCAATTCACCAAGGAATGTCCTCCATAAACCTTGTCCGGGGTTTCCCCCCTCCATAGGAAACTCCTCCTTAATTGGTCGATCTTACGTATAAGCCATTTTTGTTCTGGGAATGCAGTCATGTGGTAAATGGGTTGTGATGAGAGAACCGTTTTGACCAAAGTTTCTCTCCCAACTACGTTCAGAAATTTCCCCTTCCATCCGGGCAGCCGTGCTCCAATTTTATCAATGAGCGGCTGCACCTCAATCCTTCTCAGCTTTCTAATGTGAAGTGGGAGTCCAAGATATTTGCCCGGGAATTTGCAAATCTTTCCCGGGAAATTTTGTAGGATCTACATGACCGACATGTTGTCTATTCGAATTGGGTAAATTTCAGTCTTGGAGATATTAATTCTGAGTCCCGAACAGTCTCCAAAAAACATCAAAATCTTGAGCAGACGATCAAGCTTCGTGGCCGATGGTTCGGAGAAGATGGCTGCGTCGTCCGCATAGAGCGAGCACCGCAACTTTGCCGCTTTTGGTAAGATTGGTTTGAGCACCCCTTTCTGTGCCGCCACTTCAATGATGCGTTGGAGGGGGTCAATGGCCAATATAAACAAGAGCGGGGATAGGGGATCACCCTGTCGTAAGCCTCTAGCATGCTTGATCCCCTCCGTCGGCTGTCCATTTACAAGTATCCTTGATGATGCAGTACCCAACAGTGCTGCAATCCAATCTCTCCACTTAGTGCTAAAACCCAAAGCTTGCAAGACCTCCAGCAGGAAAGGCCATCCAATGGAATTGAAAGCTTTGGAGATATCAACCTTAATGAAAAGCGCTGGTTTCTTCTTCTGATGGAGGAGTTGGATAACTCTCTGGGAGTATAAAAAGTTGTCATGGATACATCTTTTTTTGATGAAGGCGTTCTGTGCATAGGAAACTAACTCGTTCATTCATGGAGCAAGCCGATTTGCCATTAGCTTCGTTATTATTTTTGCCACACTGTTTATTAGGCTGATCGGTCTGTAATCTGAAATAGTAGCAGCCATCTGGTTCTTGGGCAAGAGAACAATGTTTGCTTCATTCACCAGGTTCAGTTTGGCGGTTCAGTGTAGGTAAAAACTTGAGATTGCCTGCGTAAGATCGTGTTTGATTATCGTCCAGCATTTCTTGTAGAATAGGCCAATGAAGCCATCAGGCCCCGGTGATTTTTCAGCTGACATTTCCTTGATAACCCTCGCAATCTCATCCTGAGTAAAGGGGCTGTCCAGAGTTTCCAGATTATGGTGTACATACCCTAGTGCCTCCCAGTTGATAGCCTTCGTTCTTGAGTTTGGTGTGCCCATAACCTGGGAGAAATGCGAGTGTATCACGCTTTCCTTTTCCTCTTGGGATACTACTGTTCTCGACTGAGCAATGAGAGAGGGGATAAAAATCTTTTTCCGTCTTGCATTGGCATGTAAGTGAAAAAATCTCGTATTTGTGTCCCCTTTCCTGATCCAAGTTAAACGTGAGTGTTGTCTCGCTCTAGATTTTTGTATTGCCGCCAGCCCAATTGCTTTGGTTTTTAAGTAACGTTTGAAAGCCAGTTCATCTCGTGTTAGCGTTCGTGCTTCCTGGGCCCTCTCTAGATTCGCCAAAGTAATGTTCAGAATCGCCCACCGCACTTTCCAATCGTTGAAATTTTTCCTTCTCCAAAACCTCAACGCCTTCGCTGTCCGCATCAGTTTTACATGAACCCGCAGTATGGCGTCTTGGGTGTTGACCGGTTTATCCCAGACCTCTTTGACCGTTTCCATGAAACCAGGCCACTTTGGCCAGTGGGATTCGAATCTGAACCCCTTGTAGAACTCCATGTTCACCTCGCCCTGCAAGAAGAGGGGGCAATGGTCGGATCCCAGTGAGGCTAGGGCATGTAGATGTGTCCTTGGGAAAAAAACTAGCCATTCAGAAGATGCGAAAAAATGGTCGATCTTTGTCATCGTAGGCGACTGTTGGTCATTACACCAAGTGTATTTTTTCCCATGCAACTCAATTGGCGCGAGTAGTAAATTGTCTATCGTAAGTTTGAATCCATTGAGCAGAGATAGATTGAGGCGGCCATTATTTTTGTCCTGTGCCCGGTAGATCAAATTAAAATCACCCATCAGTAGCCACTCCGGGAGCATGTGTTGTTTGAGGTCAGTGATCTCTTGCATGAAAAGGATTTTTTCGTGATCAGTTTGCGGTCCATAGACTCCCGTAAGTGACCATTTCCTATTGTCTGCCAGCATTGTCAAGTTTGCTGAAACCGTGTTCGTTGTCAGGTGAGGGTTATCAAGGCGAAAGAAACGGACAGAAGCTGCTAAAAGGATTCCGCCCGAAGCCCCTACTGACGGTAGGAATACTACATTTTGTGCCATGTCTGCTCCTATTGTCTCAACTAATAAGGTGTTTGTCCAGGACGTGATTTTGGTCTCCTGCAGACATACTACCGAGGCCCCCGAGGAAATGATTTGATTTCTCACGCTTGCTCTTTTAGCTCCATCATTGAGGCCTCTGACATTCCAGCACAAAATGTTGCAATCTTTATTTGACATTGATTAACAAAAGATCTACTTTCGCACTAGCAACTGGCTGTGTATGTGATAGAGGATACCGAACGAAACTAGGAACCTTGAAGTTGGCCGAAGGCAACAGAGCCAGCAGGCCGAATCCGATCCTGTTTTTAAGGTTACACCCCACTTGCCGAAGGCTCCAAGGCTAGCAGGCACCAAATCCGATCCAGGTCCTAAGGTTACTGATGATTTGCCGAAGGTTCGCAGACCAGCAGGCAATACTGACAGGTTCACCAACAAATTCAGATAACAACCAGGGCCTTAATGGCCTCCAACGACATACTGGGCTCATGACCCAGCCCTCTGTGCACAGAGGGACTAACATGGAGAAACTTGACCTACTGGTGCTGGGAGGGCTTCCCGGCCCACCTGAGCAGACATCTTCCTATTGATGCTGCTCATCTTCATCTTCTTGTTCCCCTGCTCGATCAACACCTGAATAGCCTCCATCTTGTTCTTCTCCATCGGCCTCTCGAAATGTTGTGCATAGAAGTCAAAATCAGGTTCATAATAATTAGCTTCCTCTCCCGCCAGATCTCCTAACTTTTTAGTCAAAAGGTCTTGTGCAACTTGTACCGAGTCTTTGCCTACATTCAACTCAGCCTTTTTAGCAAGTCTAGTACTTTTCCTTTGTGTTGATGTCTCGGGATCCCTATTGTGCCCTCTTCTATTGTTAGAAATCACTGCTAGGGGTGTGTGGGAGGCCTCTTGAATTAGAGGCTGCTGTAGAGGTATAGTAATTGAATCTAGAAAAGCTTCTACTGTTTGGGGCTGGGTTGAGGCCTCACTGTTGAGGATAGTGTCAGTATCCCCTGTTGTTCCTACCTGCTGTGTTGTGAAGCTGGCTGGAACAGGGCCATTATTGGAGCGGCGTTCCTGTGTTAGATCAGCATCTACATTTCCCCCTACAGTATTGGGTTGGGTTGTAGCTACATGCTCTGGGCTCTGCATCGTGAGAATTGGATCCTGTTCTGCCTCTAATCCCTCCCCTGGATTATCTATTTGTGCTCCCTCTAGTGCCTCTAAAGTATCAACATGGTTATCTCCTAGCGCTTCCTCTACTTCCACTATAGCATCCTGGTTTGTAACTACTGCAATAACTTGATCTTCTATTTCATTTGTTTGTTGCAGTGTGTGGAGGCTAACTGTATCTGCTCCTGCCGATGTAATCGTGCTCTCCAGCAGGTTGAGTGTCTCTGTCAGCGCCTGCTGCATCTTTTCAGCCTCCATCTTGTTGTTCACCATGAACTCCATGTTGATGCTCTTGCTGTGCTTGTTGCCATTGCCCTCAGCAGTGTGTGGAGTGAGATCAGCTGCATGTGGAGTGAGATCAGCAGGTAACAAAGTTTCCCCTTCTAGAATGTCATCAATATCGTGAACAGGGAAAGGCAAGAACTGATTCTGAAGGTTACCCTTGATTAGCATGATGCTGTCGTCGGGCTGAGTGCACTTTGGTGGCTTGAGCTCGGTTGCGATTGGGTCTGCAAACGAGACCCTCTTCAGCTTCTTTCCTTCCTTGACGGCCTTCACCTTCCAAACCAATGTTGGCACATGCTGAGGCTCCGCGGCCGCTCTACTTCTGCCCCCGCGCCACCTGGTAGAGCTGATGCAATCCTCCACCCCACTCCTGCAGCGTGGGTTCCTGACCCAGCTGGAAGCGCTGCGGTGTCGACGAGTGCCCTGGTTGTGGCGTGCGTGGTCATAGTCGTCATCGTCCCGCCTATGGTGGTGCCCCATGTCCCTGCCTCGATCATGTCCCCGTCTGCTAGGGAGACGTTCGCCCACCGAGTCTGGCTGTCCGTAGGACCAGACCAGCTCCCGGCGAGGCAGGCGGTTCAGGAGACCGCCGATCCTGCCCCTGCCCCGCAGGAAGGTCAGGTCCTCCATGATCTCCAGGTGGTTGCGCAGGTGGAAGACGTGGGCGTGCTTGATGTCGACTGGCTCATCATGATGTGGCGTCGGTGGCTGCTCCCTGTCAGGCTCGGTGACCGTGAGCATGACCTCCATGGGTATGGCACAGGGGTCACTGCACCACGCCCACAGGTCAAAGGTCCTCGTGCGCTCGCGCCGGCGTGTCTTCTCCTCCAGATAGTGCACATCACAGCTCCTTCCTAGCGCCTGAGCCGCCACGTCCTCTGCCCAGCAGTGGACAGGGATCCCCTCGATGCGTACCTTCACGCGGAACTCCTAGTTGGTGTTGGTGGCATGGAGGCGCTCCGACCAGGGGGCGAAGTGGAAGTCACGGCCCCTGTCGGAAAGCCCCCCACGGTCCAGCAAGCGCTGCCTGATCTCTGGCTCGGAGAAGATGACCAGGAACAGCTCGGGGTAGTGCTCGAGTGGGGGAATGGATCTTACCTTGGACTCCAGCATGGGGAGCGTTTGAATCATCGGCGGCCATGAGCTTGAAGCAGGTCGCGGGGCCGTCCGAAGGTGCCGTCGGGGTTCCTGCCCCGACAGGTCCACGAGGTAGGCATGTACCTTGGACTGCGGCAGTCAAGCACGGCGGCGCGCGTCGGTGCCGGCATAGCAAGTACTACAGCGATGCCCGCCAGGAAGGCAAGGCAATCCCAGCAGGGAGGAAGATCTGAGGTTGAAGAGCTTCGGAGATGTACCTCGACAGGACCAAGGAAGCCTAGCTGGGCTGAGGGATGGCAGTCCAGCGGCTTCAGTCCACAAGCCAGCTCGAGGTCCAGCGGCTTCTCTAGAGGCAGTCAGATTCGCATCAATCCATATTCACCCTAACACATGTGGATTGAGGTGAATTCGACAACGTCCAAAACAAGGCCTAATATGGAGCACCGATCCATCCATATATGTTACCCTACTTGTATCCAGTGCTCCAATAGATCAGGTGGGTCGATCCATCTGGGGCGCTAGTCACCATAGGAGCTGTGTGCGCGTGTGCCCAGCTGTTAGCAGTCAACCAGCACCAGTGAATGGTACACCTTTGCAAGCGCGTGAACACAAGTCCACAAGCAGACAAGCTCCTCAAAATAAACAGTCTTTGCCACTACACCTACGACAAGATTACAAATAGCAATCGAAACAACGTCCCTCAGGTTACAAGCACAACAACACACAGTTCTTTACTCAGGAACACAAATGCACTGGCACAATTATTGGATCGTATTCATCATCAGTAACCATATATATATATATATATATATATATATATATATATATATATATATATATATATATATATATATATATATATATATATATATATATATATATATATATATATATATATATATATATATATATAGTGGCAATAAATATTCATCAGTCCTGAGATCTTCTACGATGAACCAGGTTGCTAAACTGCCACCTGATTGATCCTCAGACCGTCTCCAACAACCGCGACCTAAAATATAAGACTTATTCGTCCTTTGGGTAGCGCTATAGATAAATGGTTCAATACCTATTTTTGGTCTTCTCCAACAACAAGACCCAAAAGACAACCTTTTCTGTAAATGGGTCTCTAGGAGAGAGGATACTTAGATTTGGGTTATGCCTCTCCTGGCACCCAAAATAGGTCTACTATACAGGTACTCTGTTGGAAGCTATAGGTATTGTGTTGGAGACTCATTTTGGGTTTGGGTTCCACAATGAGTCTCCTGTTGGAGACAGCCTCACCCAATGCAAATTGGAGCACCTTCATTTTCTACTGCCAATAAACTTATACATTTTATCATCAATCATTAAAGTATGAAAAGTGTTTCAAATTACATATCGTCGTCGTCATCATCATCAAAGTATGAAAAGTGTTTCTAATTGGAACTATAGCAGTACAACTACAGGCAGCAGAGATGCTAGGAGCAAACTCATGAATCCCTTGTTGCTACTGTTAGAACTCCAATCAACCAATCCTGATTAGATAGATCCTAAAAAGGCTCCAAATTTATGAGATTACTGATATCCTAACAGTACATGTTGTGCGTGGCAAAAAATAGTTACAGATGTATTATTATTTTTGGACCCACGGAGCTATCAACCAGTCTTCCAGAAAATGGTTTCGCATGCTGCAGGTGGATAATGACATTGCACGGGCCACTAGATGGGTAACGAACAAGGTCCATGACTCATGCAACAAGCAAGGTCTGCTCTGCTCCGGCGAAGTGTAGTAAGAGAAGAGACAAGGGTTGCTAAAGATGATGCAAGAGATTAAAAGGATGAATGCTGCAATAAAAAAAGTATCGAGTGAAGGCATGCTGTTTCGGATCTCAAGATAGGAAAAAGAAGCCTTGAAATTTTACTTTGCGCATTAGGAAGATGGATCCCACAAAAAGTCTTGCAGCCTTAACATAGCATCCAATACAGTGCTCAAGAAACACTTGGGGAGATTATTTGCAAAGACAAGTGCAATTATTAACCATGCACAACATATTTTTCTTATGTGCTATACCAAGCTGAATGCCAGGACTTTAAACTCCAGATTCAAGTATGTCTGATTCTGTGCAAAATTCAAGTAAAAGATGGGCAAGGAAAATGAGCAAGCAAGTATTCGACTGTCTACAAATATAACCCACAAACTTATAAAATATTTCACCAGACACTAGAGATGCTACCATTTGTGTAACCTAGGTTGCAAACTTCACAACTGTTCCCCAAGTATTCAAGTTGGTACAGTGGCGGCAATCGCCATACTGAAGGACAGTTTAGGCAATTTAGGCAGAGATTATGCCCAGAATCCCAGTTTGAACTTAGATCAGAAGGCTCTTTTGATTAGTAGTATAACTTTCACTTTAACAAAATAGCAAGCAGCAGTTTGGTACTCTGTAAGTTATAGCAGCAAGTAATTAAGTACACATCTGATCCTAGGTCATTCTATTATCGTTCTGACATTTACTCTGTAAAGACAAAAGGAACTATTGTTTCAGAAAGAAAAATCTAGGTTTCAGAAAGAAAAGTGACGAGATATCAAACGTACGCGCTAAGCATATCTCCACACTGTTTCTGTCGGTTCGCCATCTCTAAAAAACAAGACGAAGCCCATGTTGTCTGCTGCTGAAGTAAGCTAAAAGAACTGTATGGATCATTTGGACACTAATTGCTAGTCCAACTAAAGTTTATATGGCTACAACGATTCAGTCATGTGCTGCTGGATACATGGGACTATTGAAAAGCAACTACCGACTAGTTGTGCTACACTACCATTTAGTTCACTTTTTCATTCATTCATTCATTCATTTGGATGATGTAGAAAAAAAAATGTTTAGCTGACCGATGTTTGGTGCCGGCTGCCGGCGCAGATGTTTTCGCAACACGAGCGGCTTTGTCTGCAAACTCTGATGAGCAAGCGCTAAGCGATGGAGCATGGACCAATCCCAGCTCCGATTGGTGGCGAGGCGAGGGCGAGCCTGCCCTGCCCTGATGAATCCACCCACCACACCACGTACTTGGGCACTCCATGCTCCGGCAACGGCATACTACTACACGTTGTGTCACCCTACTACACGAATCGGCATGAATCAGCATGTTGTGTCACACTACTACACGAATTAATCAATCTCAAATTCTCAATCATACGACGGCCGATTGATGGGAGGCAAAGAATCGAGCCAATTGGCGAGCCTCGGGTGTGTCGGGAAATGAGTGGGAAACACACCCTAAGATGGATTGGAGAAGGGGCCATTAGGGTCGTTTGTTTAGGCCGGTTCGCCGAACCGCACCGTCCCCATCTTGACCGGCGGAAAGGGAAAAACTGCTCTCTTTTTTTTACTGCAGAAAGGTGATTTTCTCGCTTATCTCGCTCCGTCTCCCCTAAACACACTACTCTGGCAAAGGCTACGATCTAGCTTGTACTGCACCTCTTTTAATCCTAGCCGGTGATGGACATCGACGGCAACCGAAATGCCCGCCGAATCGTATTTGCGGCACGGCGCCGTTCCGCTGAACCGACGGCCATGCGCGTATAAAGAAGAGTTTTCCACCCGAAGGACATATTTTTCTTATATGCTTCGTGCCTTTTGATAAAGTTGGGGCACTCTCAAGACTAAAGCCCACTCAGTTTACTTCATCCGAAAGGAAGAACATGGTTGCCTCGGTACCCATAAGCCATGTGATGTGCCGGAGTGACTCCTCTACCCGCGTCCACTCACTGTCCTGGCAGCGTCTTCTCGTGCAGCTCCCATCGCACCCCACAGCGCACATCTCCCGTACCCGGTCGGTCTCGGATCCAACCGCCTCTCTCCAGTCCGTTCATCACCGGCGTCCGATCCGGCTGTCGCTGCCGGCCTCCACTGAGTGCTGCTCAGCTCAGCTGCTGTACGTCCGTGGAGGACGGACGACGGCCATGGAGAAACTACAATGGATTCTCTCAGCCGGGGCCAACTTCTTGGAAGAGACCCAGACGAACAACGAGCTGGACCGCCTCCGAGCCACCTTGCCCAAGGCTCGCAAGCTCATCTGTCGCGTCGAGTGGGGCATGTTCAAGGACAAGGAGCTGGCGAAGCTTCTCTCGCATCTCAAGGACACCACCTACGATGCAGAGGACATTCTCCGCGAGCTAGATGACCAGGTGCTGAGGCAAAGCATACAGGACGCTGACCGGAGCAGGGTAGGTCAGCTCCTATCTTCCTCTATGAATCTTGCCAAAATTTGGATCCTTCGTGGCAGAGCAAGGATAAAGGAGATCCAAGATAAGCTCGACAAGGTTGTGGCTGAGATCGAGGGGATGCTCAATCTTATGGGACTTATGAGCTTTGAGCCATCACAGATCATGCCGGAGACGAGTTCGGTCATCAGCGCCCCGGAAGTTGTTGGTCGTGATGGTGAACGAGATGTGTTGATCGAGATGCTTGGTGTGACGATTGGGCGCGAGGCCCAACGGGATCAGGTGATCAAACTATTGGGAGTGCAACTCGCCGGGACCGGGGGCAGTAGCTCAAACTCTGAAGGTGGTGGGTCTAATCGCCGGAAGAGAGAAGCCGCAAGCAATAATGGTGTCGCTTCCACATCCAGAGCCAAGCAACCAAAAGGAAACAGCGGTAGGGCTGGACTTGCTGAGACTACTAACTGCACCAACAATGTTTCTGTCATCTCGATTGTTGGTATTGGCGGTGTGGGGAAGACTACCCTAGCTCAGTTCATCTACAATGATCCAAGGGTGCAACACCACTTTGGTGTGGTGATATGGGTTTGTGTCTCCGACTTGTTTGATAAGAGAAGGATAACAAAGGAGATCATTGAATCCATCCCTGGGAAGAAATTCGACACATCATCATGTAGTCTAAATGCTCTGCAAGTCGAATTGAAGGAGCGTTTGAAGATGTGCCCAAAATTCCTTTTGGTGTTGGATGACATTTGGCCGAATGCTAATGCATATTGGGAAGCATTTTTTGCACCTCTGAGGTATGGACCTGAAGGCAGTATGGTCTTAGTGACTACAAGATGTCCAGTGGTTGCTACTCGTGTTACCAGAAGCAACTGTGAGCCTATCCAACTTGAAGGATTGGCTACTGATATATTTTGGGATTTCTTCAAAAAGTGTGCATTTGGTACAAATAACCCAGAGTCATATCCTCACTTGCAAGATATTGGTAAGAGCATTTGCACTAGGTTGTGCGGGTCTCCTTTGGCTGCAAAAACACTCGGGCGCTTGTTGAATATGAGCCTGACAGAGCAACACTGGAGGACTATCCAGAAGAGTGAACTATGGGAGCTGCGGCATGAAGAGAATGAGATATTACCAGCCCTTCAACTCAGCTATTTGTATCTCTCAGAAGAGGTTAAGAGATGTTTCATATTTTGCTCCATGTTTCCCAAGGATTATAGCTTTGAAAGAGATGAGATAGTTAGCATTTGGGTGGCCGAGGGCTTTGTTGTGCCAGGGGGAAGCATGCGTCCTGAAGATGTGGGGATTATTTATTTTGATGAATTGAGAAACAGATTTCTTTTCCAAACCGATCCAAAATGCCCGAATAAAACAAGGTACGTAATGCACGATCTTATCCATGATATGGCTGTGTCCTTTTCTATGGATGAATGCTTGGTGATGCAAGATTTAAGAAACCAGAACAAGAAGAGCAGAATGCAGAATACAGTTCGGCACATGTCGATTGAGGTGGGTGGTGAGTCATTGACCCGAATGGGAGACATTCAACATTTGAATAAACTGCATTCACTTAGGTTTGGAATCAGATTTGATGTTGAAATTACCTGGTTCAATCAGCTCTCTAACATTCTATTTTTGAGCCTAAAAAGCTGCCAGCTGGTAAAGCTACCCGAAAGCATATGTGAGCTGAATAGTCTCCGTTATCTTGATATATCTCATAGCAGTGTACAAGAATTACCTGAGAAATTATGGTCCCTTTACAACCTACAAGTTCTTGATGCAAGTCATTCAAAGCTACAAAGAATTCATCAGGGCGTTACAAAGCTAATCAACTTGCGCCATCTAGCACTGCCAGCAGAATCCTCTCAGACCTTGTCATGGGTAAGAGGGCTTGGAAACCTGTCTTGTCTACGAAACTTGAGTGAGTATATAGTTGCAGAAGAGACTGGGCGAGGAATTGATGAGCTGAAGTTCATGAATCAGCTCAACGGAACACTTTGCATCAGATCTCTTGCTAATGTTTGGAGCGAGGAAGAGGCTGCTGAGGCTAGACTTGTTGGAAAGCAATACCTCAAGGAACTTGTTCTACAGTGGCGACAGGGATCATTAAGGTTGACGCGCAGTGATAATGGAGTGCTCGAAGGCTTGCGTCCGCATTCAAGAATTGAATGCCTTAAAGTCGATGCCTTCTGTGGTGATAGGCTTCCAAGCTGGTTTAAGCCAGAAGACCTTCCAATTTTAAGAAGCCTGGAGCTTTCCTACTGTGTTTCCTTGGAAAGTTTATCAATCCCCTGCTCTGCCGATGGCGCACAAACCGGTGGCAATGATGGGACGCAGCATGCAAGCAGCAGCATCAGTCGCAACAATGGAATTGTGTCCTTTGCCTTTACACGCCTCACTACTTTAGGTGTTTTCAAATGCTGGGCGCTGACAAATCTTGAGCAGTTCTTGACCCCAGAGATACTGCCATCCATCAAGTCGATAACGCTTGAGGAGTGTTGGGATCTAGTATCAATACCGGTTCATACTTTTGTGGGGTTTGCTTGCCTACAGGACCTAAAAATATGTTATTGTCGCAAGCTGGAGTGCCCACGGGAAATGGTTCTGCCCCCCTTACTCCGACGACTCTGTATAGTGAGTTGCAATGAGCTGGACAGGTCATTCCCAGCCTGCCTAGAGAACCTCACCTCTCTCACCCTCCTGCAGTTGTGTGGATGTGGCAGGGTCAAGTGCATCCTGTCGAATTCGATCGTCACGCTCACATGCCTGGTAATACGTGCCTGCGGGGAGTTGTCATCCATCGGAGGATTGCAGGGTCTTGCATCCATACAGCATGTCGAGCTATCTGACTGCCCTAAGCTTACTGAGGTGCAACAGCCCTTCGAGAAGAAGGAACTACAGACCAAGGAGGGGAATGAACTGCTCAAATATATACATAGAGGTTACATGGATTTTGATGCAGCAGACCCAATATGGTAGTTCCAGATCACCTGTGACTACATGGCTTATCGCAGCCATATAATGTGCATCCAACGGCTGAGTTGCAGTGCATGTGAGGGAGTGTGTGAGGGGGTGGTTAGATGCAATCCAACGGCTGACTCAATTTTGATCCAGATGCCTCAGTGCCAACCATGGTGATGGTGTACTTTGGCCAACCTGCTGACATATCTACCAGACCATATTTTAGAGGTAATTTATTCTACCCTAATTATCCAGCCCAATCGATGTATTCAACTGCTTATATTTGCGACTTTACTTGTGTTCAACTTAAGTGGGAGTTATGTATACTAATGCGCACATATTGATTCAGTGATGTTCTAAAAATTTTGTAAAATATCACTTTGTTTATCTGATACTCTGATTTGGTTTCAGCCTTTTTTGTATGTATAGTAACTGAACATATGAAGCCATGATGTTGGTGTAGTTATCAAACCTAAGCAGTTGTTATATCTCACTAATCTTGCTGGCATGGGCTTCTAGGTGCTCCAACTTACTAGCTGTCATAATTTTAGATTTTGGTTTAATTGTCGATGAAAGTTGATTATCTCTAACAATTTAGTTTAACCAGAACAAGAACTAGGCATGCTGGTTCAAACATAATATATACTAGGTGAATTCCCTGCGCGTTGCTGCGGGAATGCAAGAGTAATTTGAATTGAGTTAGGAGAAATAGGATGTAGAAGGAATCTCGTTGGTGTATAATACATAAGTATATATGCGATATAAGCAGAGAACAAATTTAGTTTTTTTTGTTAAAGGTGTAACTAAAGACAACAAAAACCATATCAAAGAAAACACGGTCACTAACCTATAGGATCGACCAGTACGGGAGACTAATCTCATCCACCCTCACCCCTCACCCCTACTATACCTGAGGGTCATCCCCCTCCCAAAAGTTCTAAGAGTTTTCCTTCATAAAATCATGCATGTTTCGGAGGACCACATATAATCCATGTGATATGTAGTTTTGCTAGGTTTTTGCTTAGAAACGGACTTTTGCTTAGAAACAGTTATCAAAGAAAACACGGTCACTAACCTATAGGATCGGCCAGTACGAGAGGCTAATCTCATCCATCAGAACCCCTCACCCCTACTATACGTGAGGGTCATCCCCCTCCCAAAAGTTCTAGGAGTTTTCCTTTACAAAATCATGCATGTTTCGGAGGACCACATGTAATCTATGTGATATGTAGTTTTGCTAGGTTTTTCTTAGAAACGGGCTTTTGCTTAGAAACGGTTATCAAAGAAAACACGGTCACTGACCTATAAGATCGGCCAATACGGGAGGCTAACCTCATCCACCCTCACCCCTCACCCCTACTATACCTGAGGGCCATCCCCCTCCCAAAAGTTTTAGGAGTTTTCCTTTATAAAATCATGCATGTTTCGGAGGACCACATGTAATCTATGTGATATGCAGTTTTGCTAGGTTTTTGCTTAGAAACGACAGTTTTGCTAGGTTTTTCTTAGGAACGGCCGTTTAAATGTTTGCAAAAAAGTTATCGAAATATATCCATGTGGGGTCTTGTTTTGTAGAGTTTATTGCGAGGAACACCATGGTGCAATTGGATTTTAATTACGATACTTTGTTTAGGTGCTACAACTTTTTTTCTATTTCAAAAGAAATAGCTAGTGGAAGATAAATGAGGCTTAGTGGGCGGATGACGTCACTCAGTGGGCGGATGACATCATTTTGCTGATGTGGCCCAATGAGAAGCCAGAGAAATAGGCTAGTGGGTCTTTGCTTTATAGGAGATATAGATATCACGATTTGGACACACCTAGATAATTCAAGTTGTATTTGTCAGTTTTCAATTAATTTTGGCATTAATCGGTGTATATGTCTGTCAATATTCTATCTTAAGAGTAGTATAAGGCCGCATATGTCTGAGGATAACCTGATGAACTTGGTAGTTTCTCGACTCTTTGACATCAAGGTGTGGACCATGCAATTAACTAGCTAGATTTTCCAATTATTTATTTAGGGACAATCGGACAACATATTTGCACGTACTGATATATGCAGCAGAGCGAGGTGCTTAGTCCAAATGATTGAAATTCTCATCCTAGCAAGAGAGCATATCCCTCCTGGTATAATTTATCTTCTCACTGTCTGTTCGGTAGAGAGAATTTTGATCTAATCCTTGGAATGCACCTCATGTTTTGATATTTGTTTAAAACTACCGATAAGTCAAATGCTTAATGCGTATAAAGCTAATTGAATCTCTGCATCTCAATGAACGAATTCAATTGCATAGTGTGACTGTATAAGGTGAAATACTGTCGTTTTTCATGATACTATTCACTGAAAACTTATGCTATTTGTAGGATCCTAGGTGCATCCATTGTTAGCCCCAACAATGCAAAAATAACTTCAGTTCCATCTTTCATTCATATGGGCTACTCAACAACTGCTTTGGTAGTTCCGCATTTGGATCTCGTTGTCTAAAAGCGTGCATCTGCATGCTACTATTAAATTAATTGCTGCTCCTGTTGAGTAAGCTGGGCACACGACACAACATATTGTGTGATAATTACAATTTATTTCTACTCAAATGAGCTTCCCGTACCTCTACATATGGTGTGATACGATGCAACTTATTTCTTCAGCTTAACTTCATGTTTACTCTGTGATATGATGGTTCCTTTTTGCAATATTCATGTGCTTATGCTTATATTATAGTAGAATAATAATGGCTCAAAAGTGATGGTTCGGCTTCTGTGCTGCAGTCTTCGGATGCAAAGTTGTTGTGAGGATGTAGTAAAAAAAAAGTTGTTGTGAGGAAGGGGGTTGAATTTGCATGAGAGCTTGTTCGGTTTGACAGGGATTGGAAGGTGATTGAGAGGATTGAGGGGGATTAAATCCCTAATTGGCAGCCTCTTTCCCTGCGCCATGCTCCCCCGTGCCAGAATGCCACGCTTAGAGCTGGACAAAAAACCCGAAGCTCGCCAGCTCGCTCGGCTCGTTATGATTTTCTAACGAGCCGAGCTCAGCTTTTAGCTCGTTAGCTATAACGAGCCAGCTCGAGCTGGTTCGCGAGCTGCTCACGAGCAAGGACGGAGCTCAGTGGAGGCCAAACTGGGCTCCGGCCCCTGCTTGCCTGCATCAAAGCTATGAAGGACAGGTAGCACTGCAGCAGCATGTCAAGCGATAGAGAGTACCTGTCCAGTTTGTCATGATGAGTTGCTAGCTTTTGCATTCAGTTCTCATAATCTGTAGCAGTAGTCATGGCAGCTCACACGTTGCTACTCCTACAATACTAGGCTGAGACCTACGTATACTGGTGCTGAAATAGTTCTTAATCACTGTTTATGCTCCATAAATTCACATGCTGTGGTGCTTACCATAGAAATTGGGATAATGTTTAGCACTGAATTAAATTAGCCCCCCTTGATGTTGAGTCACGCTCCGCCACTGCTCACGAGCCAAACGAGCTTGAACATCTAGTATGTTTGTCACTCACACACCGCTTCTAAACCCAAGTCACCTCCTCAAGCTATGTTCCATTCCGGCCCTGCCCATGTATGGCGGATTATCTGATATTTGTTTATTTGTAGACTTGGATTTGCTTGATCCATAGCCTAGTAGCTGCAAGGAACCCGATCTATTGGATAAAACTTTATATTAACCACACATCATCACTTCATCGGTACATACAAATCATGTATATGTATGTTTCCTTTTACATAGATGTGGATTGATGAATCGCTGAACAAAATGTGCGTTGTTTATTGCTAATTTCTCTTTCTTCCTCTCTGGCTTGCAAGCTAAGCTGGACTTTTGGCTCGTTAGGATAACGAGCTGGCTCAGCTCATTACGAGCCAGCTCGTTATTATCCTAACAAGCCAGATCGAGCCGAGCTGATCCGAACCGAGCTGACTCGATATCCAGCCCGGCCCACGCCGTTTCGAAGCCCAAGCGACAGGGTTTTGCGGCCCAAATCTCTCCACTCTTCCAAATCTCGCGACGACGCCTCCCGCTTCTCTCGCTCGCATCGCCCGTCGCCGCCTCTGCCTCTTTGCTCGTGACGGCCTCCGCCAGTTCCTTCCTCGCCCTCTCCGTGGTCCCTCCCCTCAATCCGCTGGACGCAGCTCCGTTTCGTGGGGGCTCGAGGTGAGGTGAGCTCAGGCGAGGGGGCCATGGCGGAGGCCATCAAGAAGGCCAAGGTTGTCTTGGTCCAGCTGGCGGTGGGGGCTCCGGCGTTGCGGCCATCCATAGGGATCTAATCAGGAAAGGGAAGATCGATGGGGGCAGGGCACATAGGGAAAACCGGTAGATCCAACTGTTTCGCAGTTCATTAGCAGTGCCTAGCTCGACGGCGAGGACTTTACTGTCAAGATGATTCCCATGACCAAGGTGCGAGCATCTCCTCTTTCTCCCTGTTATGATTTCTTCTACTCAGTTCCTCATTGTGTTCACTATTCCTCAATTGTGTTCACTACTTACTTTTGTGCTCGATATAGATCCGCCCATGTGACTCCTTGCATTCTTTAGTAAATCAGCTCGAGTAATGCTATTCTGTGGTTCCTTGTTGTCTTCTTTAATTATCAGGAGCCAGCTCCTCTGATTAAAGCACTGTGATGTATGACCAACTGTTTGCGTGATTTGATCATGCAACACTTAAACTAGTTTGTTTGATTCGAGCTACTGGTGGATGTGTCATCCAGTGAGTAATTTGAGGATAGCTGTTCGGGATTAGTTGATTTAGTGCTAGCATTTTGCGATTCAATGTGATTCAGTTATCATCAGATTGAATTGGAGTCTAGCTTCATTTCTTCCTGATGCTTTCAGCAATTTAGATGTTCATTTTTGTGTTGCCACTTGGTGCATTTTTTCCCTTCATCATACTATATCTACAGAGAGCCTTATTGAGGAAGTCATCCACTTGGGAAAAAGATAATACAGAGATTGCTGATTGATACTTCAATGCAGAAGCACTTATACATGTGTCTTGTTTCGGTCCACTATAGGTCTGCAGTAAGCTTTGTGAAAAGTTTGGAAAGCATGGTCTGGTGAAACCCAAACAAGCTATGCGCAGCCTTTCAGGGACGGACGATGATGTCGCTCCAAAAAAGCAGCAACCTGAAGTATTTGACGGACCACTGCTGTCTTCGCACGATAAAGCCTAGATTGAACGGAGAAAAAGAAAAGAGGAGAGGCAAAGAGAGGTAATCTATTTTGCAGATGACCCTCTTAGTTCACGTTCACCACATGATGTTTTGCCATTTCTTATCTTTTGTGATGGAATTCTTAGTAGTATATATACATCTGATGTTCATGTTCAGCATCTTCCCCACTTCGTTCTTATTTTATTTGCAGACGCAAGTCTTCCTTCCTTGCTATACTTTGTTTTTAGCTTGTGCTCAGCATGTTCATGTTCAGCGTCTTCCCCACATGAGTTCACCTTGTGCTCATTTGGTTATAGACTTTCAGTTGACATGCTTGTGACTTCAAATCTTTTAGCTTCATACTGCACGCTACCAGTTGGTGATATCGTCTTCTTATCTGAAAAACAATCATGGTTATTAGATTTCTATTAGTCAAAGGTTTGGAAAGCATGGTCTGCAGTCTGCAGTAAGCTTTGTGAAAAGTTTGGAAAGCATGGTCTGGTGAAACCCAAACAAGCTATGCGCAGCCTTTCAGGGACGGACGATGATGTCGCTCCAAAAAAGCAGCAACCTGAAGTATTTGACGGACCACTGCTGTCTTCGCACGATAAAGCCTAGATTGAACGGAGAAAAAGAAAAGAGGAGAGGCAAAGAGAGGTAATCTATTTTGCAGATGACCCTCTTAGTTCACGTTCACCACATGATGTTTTGCCATTTCTTATCTTTTGTGATGGAATTCTTAGTAGTATATATACATCTGATGTTCATGTTCAGCATCTTCCCCACTTCGTTCTTATTTTATTTGCAGACGCAAGTCTTCCTTCCTTGCTATACTTTGTTTTTAGCTTGTGCTCAGCATGTTCATGTTCAGCGTCTTCCCCACATGAGTTCACCTTGTGCTCATTTGGTTATAGACTTTCAGTTGACATGCTTGTGACTTCACATCTTTTAGCTTCATACTGCACGCTACCAGTTGGTGATATCGTCTTCTTATCTGAAAAACAATCATGGTTATTAGATTTCTATTAGTCAAAGGTAGCAATGTGTTTGGTGCTATGCAAATCCAGTCTGTATCATTAAAAATCAGTACTGCCATGCGCTAATTTTCGTTATATTGAAATATTCACATTTACTCATTGTGGGGCCTTTCAGTTCTGTTAGTGGAAGCAAAATATTTCTGTAGGACACATTGAAGGACACTCCATGTGGTCTTGCATTCTTTATTATATAAATCAGCTCCATACTAAAAATTTCAGATTGTTAGATGTTAATCTCTGGCTTGATTGGCATTAGAAGGACACATTGAAGGGTCTAAATTTGATTTCTTGAGTTATTGGGGGTGGATTGATTGTGCACTACTCGTACTGGAGTGATCCATCTAGTTAGCTTTACCGGTTGACAGCCATGTTCTAAGGTGGTTTTGCCGGTGCAGTGCATCATCAAGATTATATTCAGGCATATACGCATGCAGTAGTGTCTTCTGGAAACAACACTTTGCATCATCGCTTGGTCTGACCATCTGCTTGCCTGGACGGTGTCTGCCTGTCAAAACGAAATACTAATGCAGAATAATATGCCCTGGACAGCGCAGGTCATCTATTATTGGCGTGAGTGACGCGGAAAGAAAAACAAGTAAACCAAAGTATACGCTTGATAGAAGCTATCAATATAGCCTACTGGCTTCTGTTCATCTATATATATGCAGTAACATCAAATATAGCCTACTAGCCTGCTTTATCTTTGCATTGTTTTTTTTTATATTAAAAAAATGCAACTACTTCGATTTCCTTCTGTTACTGCTGGTAACGTTCTGTACTCTAGTTCTTTATATCTTCTGTTACTGCTTCATGGTGTTAATTTTCTTCATTAAGTAATATGTTACTTTGTTTTATCAAATAAGGTGTGTTGATTAATAATATAAAATGTACACATACTAGATGGACGTCCAATTATTAGGATACTGGTAACGTCCCATCGAAAACACCTAGGGTGTGTTTAGTTCGCGAAATATTTTGGGTTTGGCTACTGTAGCACTTTCGTTTGTATTTGTTAATTAGTGTTCAATCATGGACTAATTAGGCTTAAAAGATTCGTCTCGTAGTTTTCTACCAAACAGTGTAATTAGCTTGTGGTGGCGGACTTTCGCTTTCGGGTACGTGTCCACCGGGACAAACGGGTCAAGATTGCGAGAACGAAGTGGTGAAAGCTTAGAGGGGAAGCAGCGCAAACGTTTAAGGAGAGGATGCTAGGCGAGGGGCCTTGGGAAGAAGGAGAAGATGCCAACGACATGTGGCTAAAGATGGCAACATGTGTCCGGAAGGTGGCTTCAGAAGTGTTTGGCGTGAGTAGGGGAGGCAAACGGGAAGCGAAAGACATATGGTGGTGGAATGACGAGGTGCAAAGGGCTATTAGGGAGGAGTGTTTCAAGCGCCTCCACCATGACAAGAGTGCAGCCAACATCGAGGGCTATAAAATAGCGAAGAGGGTTGCAAAGCGAGCTGTGAGTGTAGCAAAAGGTCAGGCGTATGATGGCCTTTATCAGCGGCTAGGCACAAAGGAAGGGGAGAAGGACATTTATAGGATGGCTAGGATCCGCGAGAGGAAGACAAGGGACATCAACCAAATAAAATACATCAAGGATGGGACAGATCGACTTTTGGTGAAGGATGAGGAGATCAAGAAAAGATGGAGAGAGTACTTCGACAAATTGTTTAATGGAGAGAATGAGGGTCCTACCCTTGAGTTGGACGACTCATTTGACGATACGAACAGACGCTTTGTGAGGAGAATTCAGGAGGCAGAGATCGGAGAGGCTTTGAAGAGGATGAAGGGAGGTAAAGCGATGGGCCCTGATGGTATCCCCATTGAGGTGTGGAGATGTCTAGGCGTCAGAGCAATAGTATGGTTAACTAACCTTTTTAACCTTATTTTTCGGTCTAACAAGATGCCTGAAGAATGGAGAAGTATATTAGTACCTATCTTCAAGAACAAGGGAGATGTCCAAAGTTGTACTAACTACCGTGTGATTAAGTTGATGAGTCATACGATGAAGCTCTGGGAGAGGGTTATCGAGCATCGCCTAAGGAGAGTGACACGTGTGACCCAAAATCAGTTTGGGTTCATGCCTGGTAGGTCGACCATGGAGGCGATTTTCTTATTACGACAATTGATGGAGAGATATAGGGAGCAGAAAAAGGACTTGCACATGGTCTTTATTGACCTCGAGAAGGCATATGACAAAGTACCAAGAAATGTCATGTGGTGGGCCTTGAAAAAGCACAAAGTCCCAACTAAGTACGTTACCCTCATCAAGGATATGTACAGGGATGTGGTGACGTTTGTCCGAACAAGTGATGGCGACACCAGTGACTTTTCAATTAAAATAGGACTGCATCAGGGGTTAGCTTTGAGCCCTTATTTATTTGCTTTGTTGATGGATGAGGTCACAAGGGACATACAAGGTGATATCCCTTGGTGTATGCTCTTTGCTGATGATGTGGTGCTAGTTGACGACAGTAGGACAGTGGTTAATAGGAAGTTAGAACTATGGAGGCACACGTTAGAGTCGAAAGGGTTCAGACTTAGTAGGACGAAGACCGAGTACATGAGGTGCGATTTCAGCGCGACTAGGCATGAGGAGGGAGACGTTAGCCTCGATGGGCAAGTGGTGGCCAAGAAGGATACTTTTCGGTATCTAGGATCGATGCTACAAAAGGATGGCGATATTGATGAAGATGTTAGGCATAGAATTTCAGCTGGCTGGTTGAAATGGCCTCAAGCTTCTGGCGTCCTCTGTGACAAAAGGGTGCCTCAGAAGTTGAAAGGTAAGTTCTATAGGACGGCGATTCGCCCGGCGATGTTATACGGTGCTGAGTGTTGGCCTACAAAAAGGCGACACGTCCAGCAATTGAGTGTAGCAGAGATGCGTATGTTGCGTTGGTGTTGTGGGCACACAAGGAGGGATAGAGTCCGGAACGACGATATTCGGGATAGGGTTGGGGTGGCACCAATTGAGGAGAAATTGATTCAACATCGGTTGAGATGGTTTGGACATGTTCAACGGAGGCCTCCTGAGGCGCCGGTGCGTAGTGGGGTTCTAAAGCGGGCCGATAATGTAAAGAGCGGTAGAGGTCGACCTAAACTAACTTGGGACGAGTCCGTTAAGAGAGACCTTAAGGAGTGGAATATTTCTAAGGATTTAGCTATGGACAGGAGCGCTTGGAGAGTGGCAATCAACGTGTCTGAACCGTGACCTCTTTCTGTCTTGTGCCATTTATGTCCCTTTATGTGTCTCCCTGTTTATCGTCTCTTTTGGGTTTCATCTCTAGCCTACCCCAACTTGCTTGGGACAAAAGACTATGTTGTTGTTGTTGTTGTTGTTGTTGTTGTTTTATCTATATTTAATGCTCCATGCATGTGTCCAAACATTCGATGTGACGGGAAATCTTAAAATATTTTGGGAACTAAACATGGCCCTATAGGATGGAAACATCATTATCTGGCAAGCGGTGAAGGTCTCCACGGCTCCGGCACAACCAGTCGAGATCTAGGGTGAGCGGTGAAGGTCTCCACAGTGGAAGAGGGCGTTTGTGGAATTGTCTGGCACCCTTCTCATCCCTTTCTGTTGCCAAGTTGGGACGATGTCCCAAAGTGCTTGATGTATAACTCAAGAGAGTCGCAGGCCAGGGAGGGCAACTGGTGTATCCACGTCAATGAAAAAAATCCCGTGCGTTCGGTTGAAGATCAGTGGCAGCTGAGCTCCTGTGCTAGCACTGTACGGGCGTTGAATTCGGCGGCCCGCGCTTCCTGCTGACCTGTTGTTCCGTTGTCGATCAGGGAGTGGCCAGTGGCCCGTCCGCGCCGGATCCCCACTACGGCCCGTCCGCGCCGGATCCCCATGGAGGGCGCTTTTCATTGTCGAGCGGGCATTGGCCCGGGGCGCTTCGCCACGACCGCCGCGCAGCGCACGCTCTCCTCGGCGCTGTTACGCAGGTGCCCAGCGGACGCGCCTCCTTGATGCTGAACGCCTCGATGCTGCGCTCTGCTTAGAGATTCGATATTTTGTTCATAAGTTTATCGCTCATGTGATCTGCCTCATCTGTGTTTTCCACGTCGTTTTCTATTCTCATGCGGATGCTTCTTTTTTATTTTCGTTATGTGGGTCAAGCGTATGATGACCTTTATCAGCGGCTAGGCACGAAGGAAGGGGAGAAGGACATTTATAGGATGGCTAGGATCCGTGAGAGGAAGACAAGGGACATCAACCAAATAAAATGCATCAAGGATGGGACAGATCGACTTCTGGTGAAGGATGAAGAGATCAAGAACAGATGGAGAGAGTACTTCGACAAGTTGTTTAATGGGGAGAATGAGGGTCCTACCCTTGAGTTGGACGACTCATTTGACGATACCAATAGACGCTTTGTGAGGAGAATTCAAGAGGCAGAGATCAGGGAGGTTTTGAAGAGGATGAAGGGAGGTAAAGCGATGGGCCCTGATGGTATCCCCATTGAGGTGTGGAGATGCCTAGGCGTCAGAGCGATAGTATGGTTAACTAAGCTTTTTAACCTTATTTTTCGGTCTAACAAGATGCCTGAAGAATGGAGGAGAAGTATATTAGTACCTATCTTCAAGAACAAGGGAGATGTCTAAAGTTGTACTAACTACCGTGGGATTAAGTTGATGGGCCATACGATGAAGCTCTAGGAGAGGGTTATCGAGCATCACCTAAGGAGAGTGACACGTGTGACCCAAAATCAGTTTGGGTTCATGCCTGGTAGGTCGACCATGGAGGCGATTTTCTTATTACGACAATTGATGGAGGGATATAGGGAGCAGAAGAAGGACTTGCACATGGTCTTTATTGACCTCGAGAAGGCATATGACAAAGTACCAAGAAATGTCATGTGGTGGGCCTTGGAAAAGCATAAAGTCCCAACTAAGTACGTTACCCTCATCAAGGATATGTACAGGGATGTAGTGACGTTTGTCCGAACATGTGATGGTGACACCAGTGACTTTTCAATTAAAATAGGACTGCATCAGGGGTCAGCTTTGAGCCCTTATTTATTTGCTTTGGTGATGGATGAGGTCACAAGGGACATACAAGGTGATATCCCTTGGTGTATGCTCTTTTGCTGATGATGTGGTGCTAGTTGACGACAGTAGGACAGAGGTTAATAGGAAGTTAGAACTATGGAGACACACGTTAGAGTCGAAAGGGTTCAGACTTAGTAGGACCAAGACCGAGTACATGAGGTGCGATTTCAGCGCGACTAGGCATGAGGAGGGAGACGTTAGCCTCGATGGGCAAGTGGTGGCCAAGAAGGATACTTTTCGGTATTTAGGATCGATGTTACAAAAGGATGACGACATTGATGAAGATGTTAGGCATAGAATTTCAGCCGGCTGGTTGAAATGGCGTCAAGCTTCTGGCGTCCTCTGTGACAAAAAGGTGCCTCAGAAGTTGAAAGGTAAGTTCTATAGGACGGCGATTCGCCCGGTGATGTTATATGGTGCTGAGTGTTGGCCTACAAAAAGGCGACATGTCCAGCAATTGAGTGTAGCAGAGATGCGTATGTTGCGTTGGTGTTGTGGGCACACAAGGAGGGATAGTCCGTAACGACGATATTCGGGATAGGGTTGGGGTGACACCAATTGAGGAGAAATTGATTCAACATCGGTTGAGATGGTTTGGACATGTTCAACGGAGGCCTCCTGAGGCGCCGGTGCGTAGTGGGGTTCTAAAGCGGGCCGATAATGTAAAGAGCGGTAGAGGTCGACCTAAACTAACTTGGGACGAGTCCGTTAAGAGAGACCTTAAGGAGTGGAATATCTCTAAGGATTTAGCTATGGACAGGAGCGCTTGGAGACTAGCAATCAACGTACCTGAACCGTGACCTCTTTCTGTCTTGTGCCATTTATGTTCCTTTTTGTGTCTCCCTGTTTATCGTCTCTTTTGGGTTTCATCTCTAGCCTACCCCGACTTGCTTGGGACAAAAGGCTATGTTGTTGTTGTTGCTGCTGCTGCTGCTTGTGTGGATTTTTTTCCCTTTTGTGGTCTTCGGAATCTTGGTGAATGGACCTGTGTTCTCTAATTGGTTTTCGTTTTGCCTTTTGCCTTTTGTGTGTTTCTCCTTTTTTTCTTCCATTGTTCCTGATGCTTCTTTTCTGTGTGCTCTATGCTGCAGGGTGGCCTATGAAAGGGAGTGTTGTTTCCAGGAAATCGAATTGAACGGATCAGCTAGATTCGGTGAGTTTCTTTCCCTCAGCTGCTTTGTTTTCCTTCCTGTCTTTTTAGGCCTGCAGTGTGGTGTGCTGTGTCTGATTTCATCGAGTTGCATTTTTTTGTTTTTAGCAGCTGCGCATCGAGTGTCTGATTTCGTTGTTCTTTACCCTGTCTTTGGTTTGTGAAATTCCTGAGGATGGGGCTGTCATGTGCGGGGTGGAGATTGAGTTGCCGCTGCCAGGTTTCATTCAGGGTCCACAGAGCATTTTCGTTTGGGTCCCTGTGCAGTCAGATCATGCCTGTGCATATGAGCTGGCTGCCCAGCAGGCAGTATCATACCTAGGAGTACAAAATATCTATGGGTTTCTTCTCGTGGACTATAATTTCCCGGGATTAGTTTTGTACAAAAAGGTAGCTCGTGCGCCTGTTTCTCTGGCAACCAGAGCTACTGAAGTGGCAAATGTTGCTGCTGCTATTAAGCAGTGTGATTCAGAGAGGTGTGAAGATATAGCAAGCCAATGTCATTGCTTCCTTAAAGAGGTTTCGCTGCTTAGACTGTTTGTTTAGGTTTTTCTTTTGCCGCTGGGCTATGGACAAATTGTTGATCTGTACTTTTGATGGTGAACAAGAAAATAGATGCAGAGTATGTTTGGGAATGTGTTTGTTCATTGTTCTACTCGATTCAGGCCTACCTACTCCCATCTCTTCTTAAGAACTCCTTACACAGGGTACACCCCTACACAGGAAACACACAGCGATGGAGGAAGAGGACCACCTTCCCAAGGTATTTGATCATCTGTCTTTAAGCCGCAGCATCACCTCTTCTCCATGAAACATGCCTCCTCGTCACTTACGGTTCCTGCTTCAGGTTCCAAAGGTGAGCAGCGTTGATCCAAAAGTCATCTTCGCTACAGCTGCAAAATGGTTACATCTTCGAGTGAAACAAGAACACACTTTCAGCATCGATGATGATACAACATATGTCAAAGAAATTGAGAATATATCCAAACCTAGGACTGTTTCATGTAAGATATATGTACTATTTGGACACCTCGAATCCCGGTTTAGAAATCCGGCTTATGTACTCTATGTCTCATGTAATATATATGTAGTATTTGAACATCTTGCATCCAGTTTAGAAATCCGCCTTTCTGTTCGGCGCGCATGGGCGCGCACAAATCACTAGTATACTTGAGTATTGCTTTGCTCTTTCTAATTTCTATCCTAGATTGGTATCTTTGTAGTACAGAAGAGCATAGGAATCTTAGTACTCACTCGTCCTCCCAACGAGCTAAGTTGTTTCATTATTTAGTTAGCATCCTTCAGTGCCGCACTACTCTTTTATCGTTAACCCCTGCTAAAATTGGGTAGATATGTGAGATAAAATCAAGAATCATATTTATTAATACTCTTGGCCATAGCTTTCCCTAAGGATAAAAAAAATATGATACTCTGGAATACTGAAATGCTACAATATAACTTTATGTGCTTGTGGAATCAATCTACTCGACCATGAAGAGCTCGAGGGCTACTGACGGGTAACTGTACCGCATGTACCCTTATCAACAACGTAAGACTTCATAGAAGGCTAACCCCTTGACTGACTCCGACTAGTCGAACGGGGGCACGGGGGATATACCCACCAAGTGCACTCACGCGCCCCCCCCCCCCCCCCCTCGAATCAGTCCTCGGTGGACCAAGGACCCCGTGTTCGGTCAACCAGAAGGCGCTCTGGGAATGAAATCCTCTGCAATCGCTCCCACCGACGGCGCCGTGCAGTCACCAAATCAGAGCCGATCGTTGTGGATCCAACAGCTACGGGCTTCAACCAAGCTTACATGGCACGCTTCGTCAGCTGCGCTGGGCCTCGGCCCAACAAGAGCATCACGCTGCTGGGGTTTTTGGCACTGCAGCAAGTGTTTTTGGTGCGAGGCTGCGGCAGTACGCGCCCTCTCCGTATTTTGGCGCGAGGAAAAGCCTAGAGGGGCGATCATCTGGAGATGGAGCTAGGTCACCTTGGATGGTAGGTGTGTCGTTCTTCATTCTAATTTGTTCCTGTGTGTCAGATTGCAAAGTGCACTGCTCTTTTCTCTTCTCACCAATCTTACCCAGATTGCAAGGGTTGGGTCCTAATTTGGTTGCTTTTGTCCTGTATACCAAAACAAAATCTGCATATTTTAGATGGAAGATTGAAGGAGACATCAACTTGCCCACATTGAAATCAAATCTGCACATTCGACATGGAAGAAAAAAGGTTTGTAATGCCACGGATGTTCCTTGTTCTCCACAAAATTAGATAGACTTCAGTTCCTTTACCACCGAATCAAATACCCATGTCATAATTATTTTTTCTTGCAGCAGGGAGGGTTTGCTTCCTAGTTTGTTACCTCAAGTTGGAATGGAGTTCAGTACTATAGATGAGGCTTGGATGTATTAGATTAGCTATGGAGGTTAAAATGGTTTTGAGGTTAGAAAAAGGTACGCAAACAAAAGAAAGACAGATGGGAAGGTTCGGTCGTGCAGATATGTTTGTACAAATGAAGGTCATAGGAAACAAGATAAAAGGGATCATGTAACAAAGTATCCAAGAGCTGAAACTAGAACCGATTGTAAAGTTCGCATGGGTCTTGTAATGGATCGAGAGAAGGAAAACTATAAGGTGTCTAATCTGATTTTGGAACACAATCACAGTCTTCATTTGCCACAAACCTCGCACTTGATGGTGTCTCAAAGGAAAATTTCAGAGTTACAAGGTTTTGAAATTGAGACAGCCGAAGGAACCAAGAAAATTTCAGAGTTACAAGGTTTTTGAAATTTCAGAGTTTACAAAGAAGGGAACCAAGAAAAAGGAGAAAGGTTCAATGGTACGTACTACCACAAAATATATAACATTCTCTGTAGACTGTAGTTGTATCAATGAAAAACTGTTATTTTACTCTTCTATTATTAGAAGGAACAACAAACTGTTAAAGTGGCATTCGATGATGGTGTAGCCAAGGAAGGAATGTCCGAACCTTACTCTGCAGAAAATGTTTGGCCTGGTACTTCTTGTCCTAAGGAAGGGATGTCTGAATCTTACATGGCCATTTATAGCTACTCTCAGTTATTGACAGTAAGATTTAAAAACTATGATCTTTCATCTTTCTAGTGAGGATCTGGACAGAGTTTAATTATTGTTCTTTTATTTTGCAGGGAGCAATAACTGATGATCTTAATGTTGAATTCTAGTAATATAGCTAATTCTGGAGAATAGCTTTTGGTATTTTGCTTGAAGTGTAAAGTTCAGCCTGTTTAATTATAGCAGATGCTAGAAAACAGTATTATATTTTGTCAAACCTCTGAACTTGCAAAAGTCAGTAATATATTCTTAGTTCTGAACATGTCTCTGAACTTGTAAGAAGGAGTACAATTTATTCCACAATTGCAATCTGTATAGCTTTCCTAGTTTCTATACACAATATATCTGCACGAAATTGCTAGTTCCTGCACAAATTTCCTACACAAAATTGCTATTTTTTTCCTGCTTCCAATACAGAAACAATGCTTACATAGTTGTGGATTACAAACACAAAGTGCTAATACTCTAGGATGGGTGTCGCTGAACAACTAGCTAGAGAGGCCCGTGCCTCTCAAGTCGATCTCCATAGCCAGAGCTCGTGCGCCAAAGGGCTCCACCTTGTCTGCGATGGAGTGGAGCATCGACATCTCACCAGCGAGCACGGCCCGAGCACAGCACTTGCAGACGACGAGCAGCAGCCGCGTGTATGACGGCCTAGACGAGAGCGCACGTGATGCGCCGGCTATGAGCTGTAGCCCCGGCCTCCGGGAGGGCCACGCCTCTGTGGCGCGACGAGGGCACGGAGGTGGATGGTGTGGGTCGGAGCACCGTGGCGGCGAGGATGGCGGCGGAGCGCATCTGCGGCTGCGATGACAGAGATGACGGCAGAAGGGAAAAGAGAGGTCGCTACTGTTTATGGGCGCTGTGGGCTGGAATGGGCCGCTCAAACTGGCCTGCTATGCGATTTTGGTGGGGCTGCCATCGGATCCACAACGATCGGCTCAGATTTGGTGACTACACGACGCCATCGGTGGGAGCGACTGCAGATGATTTCGTTCCGCGCTGTGACCGGCAAGGCAGTATCGGACTGGAAGTTTGACCTCCCATGTCTCGGTCACTTAGAGCCCCGCTAAGGGGTTAGACCGAATGACTGAAAGGTTGAGCATAGTCAACATGCCCTGAGGCAAAGGGCCCACCAATCGTAGCCGTATAGAGCAGGGACACATAGAGGATACACCACAACATGCGCTATAGCTACCCTATAAGGAACAGGGGTATGCAACTGTAGCGGCGCTGCTCCACCAACCAAGACGTGCATGGGCCACTGTGGCAAGTCCATCCCAACATCAGTGGATCTCATGGGGATGGACCCGTCCTTTCTACCACTCCTCTGCACAATGCCACGGCGGCGGGGAGGAGGATCGGCAATGCCATCAAGGGGGCACACCATCTCCGATCGACATGTAGGCCTCAGCACCTTTTATAACCCCTCTCTTCCGGATATATAAGGTGAGGTAGGGGACCCCTCATGGTGACGCATGCACATACTCACACAGAGGCACACACACACACTAGTCACGTGCTATACATTCTTTCAACCCTTTCTTCAACATTAGGATCCCAGTTCCTCTCTCCCTTCCATTTGTAGCCTCTACTGCAACCATTTAACCCTTGGTGCTCAGGAACACGATCGAACCTCTACTAGACATAGGCCACACTGCCTAAACCAGTATAAATCCTGAGTCAGTGTTAAGCCATCTGGGCTCCATGTGTGATACAAATTTACTAGTTGGTAACACGAATCACCAATGCTATCATTCTGTAACACAAAACTGTTGACACAAATTTGGTCCCACACTTAAAGAGTTAGCATGCTTGGATCTCTCTAGGATCGCTCGATGATCAAATGACCTAGCCGGTTTCCAAATCGTCCTGGCCGGTTTTGGCAGATTTGCCTTGAAAACCCAGAAACGCCTCCTGGGAAGTTGTAGGATCAGCAGGCCACCTAGAATCACCATCGAGTTGTTTATAGAACGGATTCGGGATTGAAAAAGCTAGGGTTTGAAAATAAGATAAAAAAGTAGACATATTGTATAAAAGATCGATTGGGATGCCCTGAATCGGTCATTGACCTTTATATTTACTAGCAAACATGCCTGTGCGTTGTAACGGGAGAAAAGAAAAGTATCAAACGTTTCGCTTCAGCTTGATGCACGACTGCAACAACCATGACAGCTTAATTTGTATAGGTGCTACTTCTGATATTGTGTGTGGTTACCGTAGCAATCACAAACGGCGGGCTCATTAACAGAGACAGGGATGACAGTCTTAGTTATTGTAACACCCCGGTGTTACGCAAGCATTTAGGCACTGCAAATCATGCATATTATACATCATCAAGCATCATAATCATACATGTCTAACCATGTAAATAATAACGGAAACAATGCTTTGAAACATATGAAACATGCTCGTGAAACATGAATGTTGCATATGCTTGTTTAGCTCTATTTTGCCCTAGTTATGCTTGCTAGGCTAAGAAAACATGTTTGGCTAAAATTGTAAATCATTTAGAATTATTTAGCACAATTTTTGGAGCAACTTTGGTATTCAAAGTTTTGTCAAATTTGCTTTTTAAAATATTATTGAAAATGGTCAAAAATCCTCCCCATTTAGCTTTTACTTTCCAATTCTGTCCCTTAATAAAAGTTGTAGAGAATTAAATTCTAAGCAACTTTCATTTTTGGGCCATTTTCAGAAAAGGTCATTTTCTTGCTCAAAAATGGGATTTGAAAACTGTTATTTGAAAATTTATTGAAAATGGAATTGGAAAATCATTTTCTTGCCTTAACGGGCCGCCGCCTCGTTTTCGGCCCGTTGCCGAAAGTCGGCCCAGCTGCCCGCGCGCGCCCGCGTCCGCTCCCGCGCCGCGCCGCTGCCTTGGCCCGGCCAAGCTCGGCCTCCTTCTCCCCCCTCCCGCGCGTGGACGCGCCGACCACGTCAGGCATCGCGCGCCGCGTGGCGGCCGCATGCCGGCGACGCCGGCCGGGTGGCGCCCGGTGGCCCCCTCTCGCGCACGCGCTCACCTGCCTTCAAGCCGACCGCAGCGTGTCTCCCTCTCCATTCGCGTCTCCCCCTCTCTGCCTCTCTCGCGCCCGCAGCCGCAGCAGCACCGTTCCGCCGCGCGCGAGCTCGCCGGCGTTGCCGTTCCGGCCACCGCAACGCACCATTGGCGCCTCCATCTTGCTCCGAGCCCCGCCTCTCCCTTGCGCAGCCCGTGCTTGCACCAGCTTCCCGTGGTAAGGCCCCCTTCGTCGGGTATTGCTCGCCGGAGCATGGCCGAGCTCGTCGGAGATTTTCCGCTCCGTGGGCTACTCCTCTCCGCCCCACATTCTTCCCTTCTTGTGCGCGCATCTTGCTCGCCTCGGCTCACCGGTGCTCGAGCACCCTTTCGGTGACCATTTTGTGGTTAGGAATGGCCGGCCGGCGACCACCCGCGCCGCCGTTCCGCCATGGACGGTGGTGACTGGTCTTCCGAGTTCCGTTGGCCACCGCGTGTGCGCCATCGAGTTCGCGGGATTGAGGTGGTCAGCAAGGTGACCTTGGCCTGGCCGGAGACCTCACCGACGGCGAGGAATCGCCGGTCAACGGCGTGCTCTATCCCTACGCGGCTGACGGGTGGGACCGTGTTGACCGCGGGGTCCGCTCGTCAGTGCCCGTGTTCGGGTTTGGGTGCACTACACCGGGTTCACCCAGCATTTTCAACGGCGGATGTTAAAAAGGATTTTTGAAAATAATTTTTCAGAAAAGATGTAAATGCTTTAGAAATTCATAACTTACTCATTTTGGCTCCAAAAATTGTGAAACAAATTTTGGTAGACTTCTTAGGACCAGATCTACTATGTAAAAATATTGCATGTCAAGTTTGAAATACTTTTCTGTATAGTTTTATTTTATCCTTGAAAATGCTATTAAACTTCAGAAATGTATAGTAAATCATGTATTGCTCAGAAAATATGGTTCCAATTTTGTTATTCTTCTTGTGTACTGTACTTTCTAAGAAAAATATGTGTCATGCATGTTATGTAGAAAAATTATGAGCTGTAGTTCAAGTGCCTATAATGGTTGATTTTTGTTATTTTTGATAGAGGGCAAAAGTTGTATAAAACATGCATATGATGATTTTTGTACAGTGGTGATTTACTATGTAGAACCTAGGAAAAATAATAAATCTATTGTTTGATACTTTTCATAACACAAAGTATTTCCATGCTTTTATTTAGGCCCTAGCTTGTCATTTTTGTGTAGGCTATTTCACTTACCCAAATGCCATGAAAATTTGATGGTAGTCTACTTAGGGTAGTACTGTGCTATGGTAATTTTCTAAGATTTTTCTATGCTATAAAAATAGATGTTGCTATTCAAACCTAGTATCAATTAGTGTTTAATCAAATATTGTTTTATGCATGATTAAGGCATTAGTGAAGCTTTGGTGTATATTTGAAGCCTCCATTGAGATGTGTGGACTAAGCATGTTAGTAGTAGAAGAGAATGCAGTAGATGACATATGCTTTAGTACATGTTCTTGGATGATGTTGACTACCTTGTATGAGATTTGTATTATACTCTAACCATTAAAGCGAATCATGCTCATCTACCTTGCATGCAAGCATATTCATTGTGTTCATTTCATCCGATGCACCTTTTGCATAAGCACTTATGCACCTGCATCATACAGGATCGCAAACCGAGAGCCTGGTCGTCGTACCCAAGGAGCCCGAGGAGCAGCCCGAGGTGCAGCCTCAAGAGGTGACAGAAGCAAACGAGGAGAACGTTGAAGAACTTCCAGAGTGCCCCGATCACCGCCCGAGCTCCTTCGAAAGAGGCAAGCCCCAGAGCATTTTTCTCCCCTGGTTTGTAATTATTAATTAATGCTTTACTTTAATTGATGCATTACGTTTAGGAGTTGCTTGCAACCGTTGCTGCATTATACCTTGTTTACCTTTGTTATACTATATCCTTGTTACCCTGGTATCCGTAGTCAAGTCAATGCTTAGCTGGCTTAGACCGATAGAAGTCGGGTGATTTCCTGTCACCTGCGAGCTATAGGTGGTTACCTGGATCTGCTCGGATAACTATGTAGTCATGATATAACTAAGTGTTAATTTGAAGTTGAGACCGGACGGAGACTTATAGGGTTTTGGACTGTAGTGCTTTTCCGTCTGTGTCGATTAAGGACCGACCGTTGTTGGGCCTCGGGTCATGTTGAACGCATGCCTTACATTTAGCTGGCCGAATAACATACCTTTTGACCGCGAAGCTGGGAGATTATTTGGGCCGAGTGGATTGCCCGCAGCGTACTGTACCGAAGCAGGTGTGGTAGGACACGGGGGGCGCGATGATAAGACCGAAAGGCAGTTGGGCGGTCCCTGGGTACATGTGGTTCCTGGCAAACTCGAGATTTTTCCTGGATAGTTGAGTCGGTGACCAATACCTCACTTTAGCGGGTGAGTGCGGTTTGTGTAAAGAATAAATTACCAGCTGGTTAATAATCGATTCGAATCGCCATCGTTCACTGGATAGTGAACACTTGACTTGAGTTACTTCATCGTAGTAATGTTGATGGAACACTTGGACAGTTATAATGGATATGACATTATGGAAGTTGTTAATGATCATTGGTTATCATTATTTGCTTAATCACATGCTTGCTCTAGTATAGGTGCAAATGTAGTCGACAAGTTAATAATAATTAACTTGACAATAATGCATTTGGAAAGGTTCTTGAAATGCTAAAAATGGCCTTTTGCAAATGAGTCAGCTACCCTACTATAAAGCCATTCATAATCCTTGGTGTCACTTTATTTTTGGTTATGTCGGGTTAGTCTAGCTGAGTACCTTCTCATACTCAGGGTTTTGTTCCCACTTGTTGCAGATGGGCAGATGTATTACGGCTACTGTATCAACTGCCTTTATCCTGCGATGGGTGATGCTTGGGACCATGGGCATGGTCGTTCCTTACGTCTCGTCTAATGCTTTTGTTGGAGATGATCATCAGCTGGCACTGTACTTGAACTCCGTGTGAGTGTGTGTGGTTTTGAACAAATGGCTTCCGCTACTTCTATTTGAACTCGGTTATTAATAACTATGTTTAAACTCCGATGTATCTGTGATGCGAACTTTTATGTAATATGTGATGGTGACCACTAAACTTATTACGATCTTGGCTGGTATGTGAATTGGTTTGAAATCCTTCGTGATTTCACGGACTACCGGGTTATACGGGCTTAAGTTTGCTAAATCGTCTGCTCTGGCGGGTGATTTTCTTACTTAATTTCGTATAATTGGCCGGTTCTGTTATAGCTGGCATCGGAGCATGGTTTAGCGTGTTACTGTTCACAAGTGTATTTAAAACAAAAAGGTGTGAAACGATCTCGATTTTCCTCGAAGGGAAAATCCACAGATACGATTTATAATGTAGTAGATCACGAGAGCAATCCATCACATTGTCAATTATCAGCTGATATCATAGTCATACATCGTAAAAAAATACAAGTTACAAAGCTTTACAACACTGATTAACACACCTATTACATCGTATTCTAGCAAAAACACACGCGTCTTCATCAGAGTCGTCGTAGCGCATCAGCAGGTGAAGGCTCCTCCTTCACGGGCAACCATCAGAGTTGGCGTAGAATGTCAGCGGCATTGACTTCATCATCTGAACCAAACTTGAGCGTAGGAACGTGACCACCTAATCCTTCTAACTTCGCTATTACTGCAAGTCAAGAAAATCTGCACACCGCCAAATGTGTGCAGGCCATGGTCAGCACCGATGAGCTTTAGTGGAAAAGAGAAAAGGGATCTGGCGATCCTAATAATTTAGCTGTGGGTTTCCTATGATGCATGTTCATCAATAATTATATAATAATAGTTTATCAAGTTTTAACCCATCTCAACCACACGTTCACCCATCCCATCACACACATCTCACCACACTCTCACTCTCTAGACGGCAAGACCGACTCCCGCTCGTACCTTGCCTCAACGGCCAAAGCCGGATCCAACACCAAAACCCAGGGGGAAGGTAGAAAGGACTTCTCTCACTAATCAAGTGAAGCGTAGGTCATGGGAATGTCCATATCCGCGGACGCGGCTATACGTATAGATCAATCAACTCTGCAGAACGTGTACACCTGGAAATCCACAAGATCACCATCATCGGCGGTGCCCCGCCTAGGCTGATGCCGACTGCCTCCCAACCGGTGCGATGCCACCCTACCACTCAGCCCTGCACCACCTCGGAGTCCACCGAAACACTGAGACTGTGAGACGTAGTACCGGGCCCCCAAGGTCACTACGCTGTCTTAGGAGGGTGTGGGCCCCATGCCCGTACCTCCCTACACTATCACCTTCCAACCTAGTAGTAGTGGCACCGTCCTAGTTAGTTGGGTAATCGTCTCCCGCCCATCAGGAGCGAGTGGTGTGCACGAAGGGTCTCATGGTTCCGGTTCTCAAGACATACCAGTCCTTAGGGGGGACCGGACAGGATATCTTCTCAAGGGGATAACCAACACCCCGTGCCTCGACGGCACCTCCACCGGGGATAACCAACACCCCATTTGCTCACACATGCACCCGCCACAGGTACCACTCACGAGGGATGCCCAGGTCGCACCCCTCCAGCATGACTTGCCCCAAAGACTCGTCATAGGATCCTGTCCGATCGACTCAACCCTCACCACACACCCAAAACACACGCCAAGATCTCCCCAAGTTCATTATCTAGTTTTACCAAGTTATCGGCACTACGTACCTTATCTACTCACGTTATTCCTTCACCAAGCATCACATCTCAGATATAATGCGTAGTGAAAGTAGAGCAGTAAGTAGAATGCTAGCATCTAGCCTAACAATGGGTGAGCAGGGGAAGGGTTGCGACAAGGTAATGGCTCAGAGCAATTCTACCATGCACCCTATCACAGTTCAATTGCATAAAAGTAAAGCACTAGCATCTACATTATAGCATGCCTAATAGGATTCTCTAAAGTAAGGTGCTGCCATGACACCTGCGATGTCGAGGAAGTAGCGGTACACATCTCCAGCAGTCAGGGTCATCCACTATCGAGATCCATTGCCTCCAGGCGTGTCGTCGAATCCAACGAACTCAACTCGTCGCTACGCAAAACAAAGCAAAGACGACCGTAATAAGAACCAAATAAAACATGATGGAGACCTATCACACTAGACCCCAAGAATTGCACTAGGAGGTAGGGAAAAGTTCTAGAAAAATTACGAAACTTGTTTCGTAATTTTTGGAACTAAGATGAATATTTGGCGGATTTTTGAAGGTGGTTGGGAAATATGAAAATAGAGAAAGGAAAAGAAAAGGGGGCTTGGCTCCAACTGGGCTCGCTTGGGGTTGCTATTGGCACTCGGCAAAGAATTTAATTTTTTTTTCTTTTTGCACCCAAATTTTTTGTGAAGCCCTACTATAGTATTAGGAGCTAGATTTTAAAATTTGGTACAATTTTTATGTTTTTTGCTGCAGTTAGTTAATTTGTATCATTTACTTGAATTTTTTCGTAAAAAGCAAATTTGAACTGCAGGTGCATGGAATAATGGAATTTAGCCATTCAAAAAATGATATTCATGCTTTTGAGTGTATTATGATGCGCTATCTAGGAACACACCTGAAATTTCGAACATCATGTTCACGAAACATGGGCACCGACTTGCGGGCGATTTGTTTTTAAATTCTATTAAATACAAACGAAGTCCGAAAATCACAAAAATTGCCAAGATGTCATGATATCGCATGTAGAGGCTATGATAAAAAATTAAGAATGTTTCGAGGAAGTTGTGACGTACGTTGTTTGAAACCCACACATCTCCACATGTGTCATCACAATATCACATGTGGTTTGTCTGGGTTTCAAGCAACGTACGTCACAACTTCCTCGAAACATTCTTAATTTTTTATCATAGCCTCTACATGCGATATCATGACATCTTGGCAATTTTTATGATTTTCGGACTTCGTTTGTATTTAATAGAATTTAAAAATAAATCGTCCGCAAGTCGGTGCCCATGTTTTGTGAACATGATGTTCGAAATTTCGGGTGTGTTCCTAGATAGCGCCTCATAATACACTCAAAAGCATGAATATCATTTTTTGAATGGCTAAATTCCATTATTCTATGCACCTGCAGTTCAAATTTGCTTTTTACGAAAAAAATTCAAGTAAATGATACAAATTAACTAAGTGCAGCAAAAAACATAAAAAATGTACCAAAATTTAAAATGTAGCTCCTAATATTATAGTAGGGTTGCAAAAAAAAATTGGGTGCAAAAAAATTTTTTTTTGCCGAGTGTCAGCATCCTAGCACTCGGCAAAGAAATTAAAAAAAAATAAAATGTTGAAAATTCTTTGCCGAGTGCCAAGTCGTGGGCACTCGGCAAAGTAATTAAAAAAAATTTTGGTGCAAAAAAATATTAAAATCTTTACCGAGTGCCAGATGGCCGGCACTCGGCAAAGAATTTTTATTAAAAAAAATTAAAAACTTTGCCGAGTGCCGGCGATCTGGCACTCGGCAAAGAAATTAAAAAAAAATAAATGCTGAAAATTCTTTGCCGAGTGCCAAGTCGTGGGCACTCGGCAAAGTAATTTAAAAAAAAATTTGGTCCAAAAAAAAATTTAAATTCTTTGCCGAGTGCCAGATCGTGGGCACTCGGCAAAGATATTTTTTTAAAAAAAATTAAAAACTTTGCCGAGTGCCGGCGATCGGGCACTCGGCAAAGAATTTTTAAAAAAAAAAGAAAACAAAATTCTTTGCCGAGTGCCAGATCGCCGGCACTCGGCAAAGTATTTTTTAAAAAAAATAAAATCTTTGCCGAGTGCTGAATCGCGGGCACTCGGCAAAGCAGGTAAATAAACGTGCCCGCGAGCCCGACATTTCTTTCAGCCGCGCCCGCCCAACGCCTCCGCGCCCCCAGCCGCCGCGCCCGGCCGCGCCGCACCCCACGCCCGGCCGCGCCGCGCCCCACGCCGCCCGGCCGCACCGCGCCCGCGCCAGCCCGACCCACGCCCGCGCCCGGCCCGCACCCAGCCCGCCCCGCGCCACGCCGCGCCAGGCCGACCCGCGCCCGGCCCGCCCCGCGCCGCGCCCGCCCGACCCGCTCGGCGCCGCGCCCGCCCGGCATTCCCGCGCCGGCCACGCCCGCGCCCCGCGCCCGCGCCGCCCCGCGCCGCCGCCCGCTCGGCCGCCACGCCGGCCGCTCGCACACGCGCCCGCCCGCGCCGTCCGCGCCGCCCCGCGCCGGCCGCGCCGTGCGCCCGCGCCGCCGTGCCGCCGCACCGCCGACGAGCACACACTAGGTTCGTTCATTCCTTTTCTATGCAATTCGTGTAATGCGTGAAATAGTCATGTCGGTAGTAATTGTTGTTGTATGTGTTGTCGTTGTATGTGGTTTTCGGACATTGAGCCGTTGTATGTGGATATCGGCCATCGAGCCGTTGTATGTGGATGTCGGCCATCGAGCTGTCATATGTGAATGTCGGCCATCGTGCCGTTGTTTTTTGTAGGTATTCAAAACCTCCCCGTGCAGGGGAGGTTCTGCCAAAATTTTTAATTAACAATATTATTTTTCTTTCTTTTTTTTGGCAGAGAAGAGCCCGTTGAAGCGGAGTCGGAGTACGTCGATCGTCTTCCTCGGTGTTGTGGGTCTGCCTGCACCGCGTCGCCTCGCCACTGCACCGACTCGCCACGGCTCCGCTATCCTGACTCCACCGGCACCCTAGGTATAACCCCTTTCCTTATCATAGTCGTAGCTCGCGTAACTCGGTTAGGCGTCTCCCGTTCGAAAGAGATACAGTTATTGGTATGCAGATCTTTGTATATCTATGACCGTATCTATTTCGGATTATCCACGTATTTTGGACAGCCCGTGGATACGTAGATGAGTTAGTTTCCTTGGTCTGCTCCGATTCGAGACAGGGTTTCGGTATCATCTCCCTGTTGTTCTCCGGATACACACTCTCCCTGCTAGGACGTGTATCTAGAGAACAGCGGGGAGGTGCTGCCAAAATTCTGTCTCCGATAGGAGTAGAGCATGGAAAGTAACCTCATCTACGCATCCACGGGTGGGATTAGGACCTATCCTCACCTATTAGATAGTACGAACGACATGTAGCTACAATTGATGGTTACTTTGCTCGCTGGTATATATGTTAGAGGATGGATGACCGTGAGTGGATGTACATGGGTCACTCAAGTCAGAGTGATTTCACCACTGAATGGATGATGAAGACCAATGATTTCTTGGAACTAGCATTTGGCGAGTCTACTAAAGGAGCGTTTCTAGTTTTGTGTCCCTGCAAGAGATGTGCAAATAGAAAAAGGAAAAATAAGGTGGATATGGGTAAACATCTTTTGAAGAATGGATTTACGTCGGACTATACTCGGTGGGTCCACCATGGTGAAGCCCATCGTCTAAGAGAGGAGGTGGTGAGACCCCGCGTCGAGGATTTTGATCCTGCTGCCGGGGTAGCAGATATGTTAGATGACTTTCATGAAGGACAGTACACTAAAGGACGTACGGAGGAGGAGATGGAGGAAATGGCAAAGGCGTTTTATGACATGATGTCTTCAGCACAGAAACCCCTTCACGACCAGACAACAGTTTCTCAACTGGATGCCATTGGACGTTTAATGGGGTTCAAGTCTGAGTGTAGCATGAGTCGAGAACACTTCGATAGTATGTTGACCGTGATTGGCAGCCTCCTTCCGGATGGCCACATTCTGCCAAAGAGCATGTACGAGTCACAGAAACTCCTTCGTGCACTCAAGATGCCATATGATCAGATACATGTTTGTCCGAAGGGGTGCGTCCTATTTAGGAAAGAACACAAGGATGCAAATTACTGTCCAAAGTGTAAATCATCCAGGTACCTAGAGGTAGACCTGGTGATGGCCAGAAGAGGCAGCTTATGATCCCTGTGAAGATCCTACGGTACCTCCCGTTCGTACCGAGGATCCAACGGCTATACATGACCGAGGAATCCACGAAACAGATGACATGGCACAAAAAGGGAAAACGATACAATGCTGATAAACTGGTACATCCATCTGATGGTGAAGCATGAACCCGCTTTGATTGCATTTATCGTGAGAAAGCAGATGAGGCTCGTAATGTACATGTTGCGCTGGCAACAGATGGGTTCAATCCTTATGGATTGATGGCTGCCCCATACACATGTTGGTCCATGTTCATTATCCCCCTCAATCTCCCCCCCGGCGTATGCTTTCAAAGACAGAATATATTCTTGTCATTGATAATTCCTGGACACCCAGGGAGTAATATGGGTGTGTACATGGAGCCTGTGATTGATGAATTGGTCAGTGCTTGGGAGGAAGGCGTATGGACATACGACCGAGCTACAAAGACAAGCTTCAAAATGTACGTTTGGTACCATTACTCTCTGCATGACTTCCTGGCCTATGGGATATTCTGCGCCTGGTGTGTTCACGGGAAGTTTCCATGTCCAATATGCAAGGAACGTCTGAGGTTCATTTGGTTACAGAAGGGTGGCAAGTATTCGTCGTTCGACAAACATCATCAATTCCTCCCTCTTGACCATCCATTCAGACAAGACATCAAGAACTTTATGAAAGGTGTCGTAGTGAAAGACCCTCCACCGCAAATGATGACTAGTGCCGAGATTCATGCTCAGATAGATGCTCTCGTGCCCAATCAAGAAGGTGGTGGTTTTGTGGGGTATGGTGAGGAACACATGTGGACTCATAAGTCGGGGTTGACGAGGCTCCCCTATTTTGATGACCTCCTTCTCCCACATAACATTGATGTAATGCACACTGAAAAGAATGTCGCCGAGGCACTTTGGGGAACCATCATGGAAACTGAAAAGTCAAAAGATAACCCTAAGGCTAGAGTGGACTTGGCAACGTTATGCGATAGACCAAAACAAGAGATGCAGCCTCTTAGAGCCGGCAAGACATGGAAAAGACCTAAGACCGATTTCGTCTTGGCTAGGAAATACATGAGGGAAGTACTTGAATGGATGCAGACGCTAATGTTTCCTGATGGGTATGCAACGAATCTGAGGAGGGAAGTGAACTTATCTACTCTGCGAGTCAACGGGATGAAGAGTCATGACTACCACATATGGCTTGAGTGGCTTCTTCCGGCAATGGTTCGAGGCTATGTCCCTGAGCATGTGTGGCTAGCGCTGGCAGAGTTAAGCTACTTCTTCCGCCAGCTTTGTGCTAAGGAGTTATCTCGGACCATGATTGATGACTTGGAAAATGAGGCACCTGTGTTGCTCTATAAGTTGGAGAAGATCTTCCCACCCGGCTTCTTCAATCCGATGCAGCATTTGATATTGCACCTCTCGTATGAGGCACGAATGGGGGGGCCTGTGCAGGCCCATTGGTGCTATCCAATCGAGAGATGTCTAAAGACTCTTCGCAAAAAATGTAGAAATAAAGGGAAAATTGAGGCTTCTATTGCAGAGGCATACATTCTGGAGGTGTCAAACTTCATAGAGAAATGCTACGCCGAGAACCTTCCAAGCGTCCATAATCCACCCCCTCGTTACAATGCTGGTGAAAATGAATCGAACCTCAGCCTTTTCCAAGGGCAACTCGGAAGCGCAAGTGCATCAACCACTAAGACCTTGACACATAAAGAGTGGCGCTGCATCATGATATATGTGTTGAACAACCTTGACGAGGTGGCACCATACATTGGGTAAGTTCTCAACGAACTTGTTTCAATACGCCATCACTGTTCCTCATCCAACCCCTTATTTTACGTTGGTACAGGGAATTTATTTATCACTTCTGGAATCAATCAAGGGATCCTACCCCGCAGGAAGCTGATACCCTTCTTTCAAAGGGTGCGGGACCAGGGAGGCCTGATTTTATTTCTTGGTTCAAAAACAAGGTACTTTTGAATGTAGCTCATACTTAGTTCGACCTTCCAAGTTGCTCGTACATTGAAATAATATAATGATCTATTCTGCTCGAGCTTGCAGGCCCAAATCGATGCGTCTATCAGTGGCGAGCTGAGACAGGTTGCAAACGGCTGTGCCTATAGGGTCAAGTCATTTACCGGTTATGATGTGAATGGATATCGCTTTCACACAGCAAGCTACGAGCAAAGTCGGCCCAACCGAAGAACCACAAATAGCAGAGTTTTTACCCCCGGCACTGATGGCCTCGACTATTATGGAAGAATTGAAGGAATATACGAACTTTCATTTGTAAATGCCATCGGTTGCAAACCTCTTAGTCCTATCATATTCAAATGCCATTGGTTTGATCCTGGAGTAACGAGACGGACCCCTCATCTTGGGCTAGTCAAAATTCGACAGGATTCTGTCTATCCAGGAGATGATGTATATATTGTGGCTCAACAGGCCACGCAGGTTTATTATACCTTATGCGCATGCCAAACCAAAGAGCATCTTAAGGGTTGGTCTATTGTGCACAAGGTATCGCCACACGGTAAACTACCTGTCCCAAACGATGAAGATTACAACTTCAACACAAACACATATGACGGGGAGTTCTATCAAGAAGAGGGGCTACAAGGGAGGTTCGAGATAGACTTAACCGAAGCGATAGGAATGGATGTAGACGATGATTGGGTTGATGACGAGGACGATGGAGATGACGTGCAAGATGTGAAGGACTTACAAATGCTTGAGCGATTACGTTTAGGCAATGACAATGAAGACAACATTCCTCCTTCAAATAGTGTTGATTATTTCGACATGGTTGATAGTGATGATGAGACTTATGATCCAGCTAATCCCGATCATGCAGATTATTTCTAATACATGTAATACAATGTTATTTTGTAATTATGTTTTGTTTATTTTGCATCTATTTCTAATTACTTCTTGTTTATTCTTTCTAATTTCTAATTAGCTTGTTTTTATTCTTTCTAATTGCAGGTGTTTGAACAAAGATGGTGGGCAGCCGTCAGAGGAACGTGTTCTCGATTTACCGAAGGACACGCCCTATGCCGGCTGCAGAAGAGGAGCCGTCGGACACTAGAAGGAGCAGCAGCAGGAGGCAGGCTCGTCCTCCCACGCCGGTGGAGGATGAGGTGGAGGAGGAGGTGGAGGTCGGGGACAGAGACAGAGACGGGGACGAGGAGGAGCAGGCTCGGCAGACGGACGAGGAGGGGGGGTGGGGACTCGGACGACGAGGAGGAGGCGGTAGGTACGGGTTCTGCTTCCTCTAGTTCGTCGAGTGTCTACTTGCGAGGTCCCGCGAGCCTCCCTCCTCCGCCGGCAACTCATCGACGCCCGGTGATTCGTCCCGAAGGGCAAAAGTAAGTAAATTAATATGTTATCAATACTTTTTCATTTGATATGTTGAAAATTAAAGTAGAAACTAATATTTTATTCTTAATCAATTATGCAGGAACTGGACCGTTGTGTCAGGTGGAGGTATCGCACGCCAGTCTAATATGTTATCAATACTTTTTCATTTGATATGTTGAAAATTAAAGTAGAAACTAATATTTTATTCTTAATCAATTATGCAGGAACTGGACCGTTGTGTCGGGTGGAGGTATCGCACGCCATGTCAATGGCATCCTGGGTCTTTTGTGCAGGACCCACTTTCCTGGTCTAGTTGACTACGCCGGAAAGAGGGAGCCAGCCTACACCTTCGACCACTACGCCAACGCCCTCGACGCGGAGGCTGAGAACAAGATGGTGCGGGTGAAGCGAGGCTTTTGGGTAAGTCTTCATCGCATCACATTCATTATATTTTTCTTGAAATAATGAATGGATACATCGTGTCTATATGCAGCTTTATTACAGATGCGAGGAGGGATTTGAGGCCAGGGCGGAGGTGGTGCTTACCAAAGCCTGTAAAAAGCTCGTCGTGGACATCCATTATGAGGCGCGTGTCCAGGCTGTCGTCACTTACTACAGGTCGATCCTTGGAGAGGATGTTAAGAAGCCACAAGCAAGAAGCATGACGCTGACCCGGGACCAGTACATACAGGTAGATAAAGAACATTAATATTGATTCCCTTTGACATTAAGTACTCTTAATTTATTCATCTTATATGTCAAATACTTGATGACGTGCAGATGTGTCCATGGTGGTGCGCCGCGTATCCCGAGTGCTGGGAAATGATAGTGGACTGGTGGTGCGGCCCCGAGTGGACCGAAGCGCACAACGCTGCCCGAGAGCGGCGATTAATGATGCCAGGTGTACCGCACCATCAAGGCAGCCGTAACCTCGCCGCATACAGACAAGCATGGGTACTCGAATTCATTTCTCTATTCTAACGCTCAATTTTGCCTGATTTCTAATTATCTTGTTGTCTTTCTCGTAGTCGGCGTCACATGCGGGCCAGGAGTGCACCACGTTCATGGCATATGCTATGGCCCACAAGGGCAAGGCGACGTCCGACGTCTCCTACAACCCGGAGGACCCGCCCGAGGCGTACAGCAACCCGTCCGTCTACACCAGCATCAATGAGTACACATCGGCGGCAAGGGCTCTCCATGGAGACGACTACGACCCGAGCTCCCAGGACTTTGATTCAGAGGTCGTCATGAGGATTGGAGGAGGCAAGAAGCATGGGCGGTACTATCTTGGCGATGGCGTCATCGACGCTACCTCTACTCCCTCCCTCTCCCAAATTCGAGCACGGAGCACGGACGCAAGCATTCCCATACGTCCATGGCCAGAGACTGCACAGCAGCGGATTTTATCACTCCAGGTGATTCCTGTTTTATTTGTCATACATTGATATTTACATATCTTAGCTTTTCATTGTTTAAACATTGTGGTGAAATATTGCAGACCCAGATCGAGCAATTGGAGGCCCTACGGGAGGCCGATCGCCAGAGGATGGAGGCTATGGAGGCCCAGCGCATTGCGATGGAGCAGAGGCAGCAGCAGCAGATGGCGGAGGTTCTCCAGTACATGCAAGCTCTTGGGCAAAAGACGGGTGTAGCTCCGCCAGCTTCGCTATTCGTTACACCGCCACCTCCACCTTTAGGGCATGCTACTCCTGTAAGTATGAATATGATTGTTTAAGTTTGTATGTTTATGCTTAGGGCCAAACCGTAACACTACTTATTGCCTAGTGGATTATTGTCTCACACATGCAATGTCTTCTCCTTTGTGCAGCCTCAATCGGCGAGTTTGAATAATCCACCTCTCGGGTCCTCGAATGATCCAGTTCATGGTACACCATAGTCTCAGTGGGGAGCTTGGGGATCTGGGTAGTTGTCTTTCTAGTTGTTGTTCACTTGGTGATGGACTTGTGATGCACTAGTGTTAGTTATTTGGACTTTGTGATGAACTTGTGTTAGCTATTTGGACTTACGATGCACTTATGTTATATATGTTGTGATGCATCTGATCTATATGAGATATTTATGATGTTTGTGAGATATATGTGATGAATTTGATATATATGTGAAATATTATTTTTGTCGCGATGGAATGTAAAAATTCAAAAAAATAGGGCGGTTATGGTCACTTTGCCGAGTGTAACACTCGGCAAAGGAAGCCTTTGCCGAGTGCAATCACAAAAACACTCGGCAAAGCTGGGAAAAGCAAGCCAATTTTGGCAAATTTCCCAGTTTTGCCGAGTGCCAGGGAAGAGGGCACTCGGCAAAGAATTTTTAAAATTTTTTTTTTTGCTTTGCCGAGTGCCAAGCAGAGGGCACTCGGCAAAGAATTTTTTTTTAAATTTTTTTTTGCTTTGCCGAGTGCCAAGCAGAGGGCACTCGGCAAAGAATTTTTTAAAAAAATTCTTTGCCGAGTGCCCAGCTGTGGGACACTCGGCAAAGAATTTTGGGAAATTTTTTTTTTGCCGAGTGCCCAGCTGTGGGACACTCGGCAAAGAATTTTTTTTAAAAAAAATCTTTGCCGAGTGCCGAGCTGTGGGACACTCGGCAAAGCACCCGTTAACGTTATCTCCCCCGTCACGGCAACTTTTCTTTGCCGAGTGCTGTCGTGGCACTCGGCAAAGCCTTTGCCAAAAAAAATTTTCTTTGCCGAGTGCCACTCGGAGGGCACTCCGCAATTCTTTGCCGAGTGCCCAGCTGTGGGACACTCGGCAAAGAATTTTGGGAAATTCTTTTTTGCCGAGTGCCCAGCTGTGGGACACTCGGCAAAGAATTTTTTTTAAAAAAAAATCTTTGCCGAGTGCCGAGCTGTGGGACACTCGGCAAAGCACCCGTTAACGTTATCTCCCCCGTCACGGCAACTTTTCTTTGCCGAGTGCTGTCGTGGCACTCGGCAAAGCCTTTGCCGAGTGCCCGACAAAAAACACTCGGCAAAGAGGTCTTTGCCGACGAATTTTTTGCCGTGTACTATTTGCCGAGTGTATTTATGGCTTTGCCGAGTGTCCTGGACACTTGGCAAAGCGCCTGATTCCATGCTCGGACGCATAGTGCCATTTGGTGAAAGGTCCTAAAGGCTTTGGCTCGCTGTGCTGGTGCGCCATGCTAGTTCGCCCTGCCGCGGCAACGCTTCGTCGGCCGGGCAGACAGGCACGGGATACGTCATGATAATGGAGGATCTTTGGGGTGCTCACCGGCGGGCTTGGCGGCGTAGGTCGCCTGGCGCAGGAAGGGGGGCGATGCAGGCAGCGCGCGTGCGCCGCGCGCGACGTCCTGACCAGGCTACGGCTGCTAGGCGGAAGAAGGCGTTCTCCGTGCTGCGGCTTTGACTGGTGGCAAGGCTAGGCTCCGAGAGGCGTCACAGACCCAGGCAATACGTTCGTCGGCGTCAGTCTGCCAGGGGAAACAGAGATGGCAGTAGTTCGCTAGAGGGTCAGGTTATAGGCACTACCTCAAAAGGACACAGTAAGAGTCAGGACCATTTTACTATCATTTTTTTTAAAATTTAAAATTTGACTTGGTCAAACTTGGTCAAAAGAGACACTAAATGACCTTAGATGAAAATTTTTTGAATACAAAGGTGTTAGAACTCATCAAGATCTACAATTATTATATAGGCCATTTTTCCATTTAAGAAATCGTTAGTAAACACGAGTCGCAAAAACATGAATCTCACATACGGTTTATGAAACTACATGAGAGACTTGTCAATTTAGAACTAAACTTTTCTAACACTTTCTCAAATACAAAAATTGCCTATATAATAATTGTAGATCTCGATGAGTTGGTCAAACTTGGTATTAATGACTTTTCTAGTTGAGACCATCTAGGGTCCCGAAAACTAGTTTGGAGCTATCAAAATTTAAAAATCCAAAATTTGAACCGTTCAAACATTGTCAAATGAAAAGTTGACCAAAACAAGAAATGTAGATCTTGATGAGTTTGACAAACTTGGTATTCATGACTTTTCAAGTTGAAACCATTTAGAGCTTCAAAAACTGACGTCAATGTGTCATTTTTTTTTAAATTTAAAATTTGACATGGTCAAACTTGGTCAAAGGAGACACTAAATGACCTCAGATGAAAATTTTTTGAATACAAAGGTTTTAGAACTCATCAAGATCTACAATTGTTATATAGGCCATTTTTTCATTTAAAAAAGCGTTAGTAAACACGAGTCGCAAAATCATGAATCTCACATACGGTTTATGAAACTACATGAGAGACCTGTCAATTTAGAACTAAACTTTCCTGACACTTTCTCAAATACAAAAATGGCCTATATAACAATTGTAGATCTCGATGAGTTGGTCAAACTTGGTATTCATGACTTTTCTAGTTGAGACCATCTAGGGTCCCGAAAACTAGTTTGGAGCTCTCAAAATTTAAAAATCCAAATTTGTACCGTTCAAACTTTGTCAAATGAAAAGTTGACCAAAACAAGAAATGTAGATCTTGATGAGTTTGACAAACTTAGTATTCATGACTTTTCAAGTTGAAACCATTTAGAGCTTCAAAAACTGGCGTCAATGTTTTATTTTTTTAAAATTCAAAATTTGACTTGGTCAAACTTGGTCAAAGGAGACACTAAATGACCTCAAATGAAAATTTTTTGAATACAAAGGTGTTAGAACTCATCAAGATCTACAATTGTTATATAGGCCATTTTTCCATTTAAGAAATCGTTAGTAAACACGAGTCGCAAAAACATGAATCTCACATACGGTTTATGAAACTACATGAGAGACTTGTCAATTTAGAACTAAACTTTCCTAACACTTTCTCAAATGCAAAAATGGCCTATATAACAATTGTAGATCTCGATGAGTTGGTCAAACTTGGTATTAATGACTTTTCTAGTTGAGACCATTTAGGGTCCCGAAAACTAGATTGGAGCTCTCAAAATTTAAAAATCCAAATTTGTACCGTTCAAACTTTGTCAAATGAAAAGTTGACCAAACAAGAAATGTAGATCTTGATGAGTTTGACAAACTTGGTATTCATGACTTTTCAAGTTGAAACAATTTAGAGCTTCAAAAACTGACGTCAATGTGTCATTTTTTTAAAAATTTAAAATTTGACTTGGTCAAACTTGGTCAAAAGAGACACTAAATGACCTCAGATGAAAATTTTTTGAATACAAAGGTGTTAGAACTCATCAAGATCTACAATTGTTATATAGGACATTTTTCCATTTAAGAAATCGTTAGTAAACACGAGTCGCAAAAACATGAATCTCACATACGGTTTATGAAACTACATGAGAGACTTGTCAATTTAGAACTAAACTTTCCTAACACTTTCTCAAATGCAAAAATGGCCTATATAACAATTGTAGATCTCGATGAGTTGGTCTAACTTGGTATTAATGACTTTTCTAGTTGAGACCATCTAGGGTCCCGAAAACTAGTTTGGAGCTCTCAAAATTTAAAAATCCAAAATTTGAACCGTTCAAACATTGTCAAATGAAAAGTTGACCAAAACAAGAAATGTAGATCTTGATGAGTTTGACAAACTTGGTATTCATGACTTTTCAAGTTGAAACCATTTAGAGCTTCAAAAACTGACGTCAATGTGTCATTTTTTTTAAAATTTAAAATTTGACTTGGTCAAACTTGGTCAAAGGAGACACTAAATGACCTCAGATGAAAATTTTTTGAATACAAAGGTGTTAGAACTCATCAAGATCTACAATTGTTATATAGGCCATTTTTTCATTTAAGAAAGCGTTAGTAAACACGAGTCGCAAAATCATGAATCTCACATACGGTTTATGAAACTACATGAGAGACCTATCAATTTAGAACTAAACTTTCCTGACACTTTCTCAAATACAAAAATGGCCTATATAACAATTTTAGATCTCGATGAGTTGGTCAAACTTGGTATTCATGACTTTTCTAGTTGAGACCATCTAGGGTCCCGAAAACTAGTTTGGAGCTCTCAAAATTTAAAAATCCAAATTTGTACCGTTCAAATTTTGTCAAATGAAAAGTTGACCAAAATAAGAAATGTAGATCTTGATGAGTTTGACAAACTTGGTATTCATGACTTTTAAAGTTGAAACAAGTTAGAGCTTCAAAAACTAGCGTCAATGTGTCATTTTTTTAAAATTCAAAATTTGACTTGGTCAAACTTGGTGAAAGGAGACAGTAAATGACCTCAGATGAAAATTTTTTGAATACAAAGGTGTTAGAACTCATCAAGATCTACAATTGTTATATAGGCCATTTTTCCATTTAAGAAATCGTTAGTAAACACGAGTCGCAAAAACATGAATCTCACATACGGTTTATGAAACTACATGACAGACTTGTCAATTTAGAACTAAACTTTCCTGACACTTTCTCAAATACAAAAATGGCCTATATAACAATTGTAGATCTCGATGAGTTGGTCAAACTTGGTATTAATGACTTTTCTAGTTGAGACCATCTAGGGTCCCGAAAACTAGTTTGGAGCTCTCAAAATTTAAAAATCCAAAATTTGAACCGTTCAAACATTGTCAAATGAAAAGTTGACCAAAACAAGAAATGTAGATCTTGATGAGTTTGACAAACTTGGTATTCATGACTTTTCAAGTTGAAACCATTTAGAGCTTCAAAAACTGACGTCAATGTGTCATTTTTTTTTAAATTTAAAATTTGACTTGGTCAAACTTGGTCAAAGGAGACACTAAATGACCTCAAATGAAAATTTTTTGAATACAAAGGTGTTAGAACTCATCAAGATCTACAATTGTTATACAGGCCATTTTTCCATTTAAGAAAGCGTTAGTAAACACGAGTCGCAAAATCATGAATCTCACATACGGTTTATGAAACTACATGAGGGACTTGTCAATTTAGAACTAAACTTTCCTGACACTTTCTCAAATGCAAAAATGACATATATAACAATTGTAGATCTCGATGAGTTGGTAAAACTTGGTATTCATGACTTTTCTAGTTGAGACCATCTAGGGTCCCGAAAACTAGTTTGGAGCTCTCAAAATTTAAAAATCTAAAATTTGAACCGTTCAAACTTTGTCATATGAAAAGTTGACCAAAACAAGAAATGTAGATCTTGATGAGTTTGACAAACTTAGTATTCATGACTTTTCAAGTTGAAACCATTTAGAGCTTCAAAAACTGGCGTCAATGTTTCATTTTTTAAAATTCAAAATTTGACTTGGTCAATTATGAGACTATATTTAAATAAGAAAATATGCATTTATATATATATATAAATTAATCATCAAAATACATGGAATAGTTTAAAATTATTATATAAATATATTTTGATTTTTGAGTATATATAAAATCTATTTTTAAAATAAGATTTGATTTTACATTTTTAAAAAAAAACCACTGTAAGGGCGGCTGATAACCTCAACCGCCCTTACAGTGGATGCCCCTGAATAAGAGAGGAATAGAGCGCGCAGCGGCTAAGTTACGAGCGAACATTTCATTTGGACGCCGTCAGGCTGCCCGATTTGCGCCCTGGCTAGGGTTTGGTGCCGCCGCGCGCTGCCGGTCCCCGCTCCTCCTCCCACCGGCGCCCCTCCTCTAGCCGGCGCTCTCCTCCCTCCAGCAACTCCTGCCGGCGCGCGTTCCTCTCCTCCCTCCAGCAACTCCTGCCGGTGCGCGTTCCTCTCCTCCCTCCAGTAACTCCCGCCAGCGCGCGTTCCTCTCCTCCCTCCAGCAACTCCCGCCGGCGCGCGTTCCTATGGGAGGGCGCGTCCCGGGTGTCCGGCCATCGCCCGAGGGTCTCCAACCTCCTCCTCATCGCAGCCGCCAGGTACCAGATCGATTCATCCGGCCCCTTGTTCCTCTCCTCTCTCTGTAGCCGCCTCTGTCTTGTTTACTCATGTCGCTCGCCCTTGGAGTCCCTGAAACCTGGGTTATGCATACATTAGGTTACTCATGTATTGAACTGTTGATTGAGTCCATGGTCGAGTTTTGTTTTGTTTGATGAAAAAATCTACGCTAAAAAAGACAATTCACTGTTTGCTTGGTCATGTATTGAGTTGTGCTGTAATCACTGCTTGCTTGGCTCTAGTGGCCCTGGCCTATGGCAATGTAGCATTGTTCTGTGCTCGAGTAGGTTTCAGGTGTTTGAAATCTAGATGTTATGTTTCACCATTTTACCTAGCATTACTGCTCTCTGGTTATTCTTATTTGCTAGCCTAACCCGATGGATGACATGTTTAATTGTGACATCCAAGTGAAATGCTGACTCTGTTTCGCTTGTTATCCTAACCTATATAATTTGATCAATTGAAATTTGCTTATATGTTTAAGAGTAATGATCTGTATATTTTTAATCTGACCAATTTGATTAATTTGAGATCGTTTGTCAGTCTACAGTAGGAATTTGTTAAGACTAGCAATCTGTATATATCCGTATAGGCTATAGCTTCGGAGTGTTCATCACCAACAGTCCAACACAAATGTGATAGGCTGACATCTAATTTATTGTTCTTATTCAGCCATAAGTTATTGAATTGAGAAGTAGTATATCAGAGTACATTGCGATGAGAATTGGAGCTTAAGCCCTTCAAAGTTACAACTCTAGCAGCTTAAGTGTTCTGTAGTCCCTCTACTAACAAAAAAAGTGACATGTTACTTACAATAGCGTGCAGTCTACCAATCATATCTTTGACTACTGTCTTAGATTTGTCTCCAAAAATGCTTTTGTAATACCCATAATTTAAGTAGGCTAGCTGCAAGCATATATATTTTATTGTAAAACTGCTGGAATGAGCTAAATCACACACTTCATAATATTAGGATGTCCTGGTCAAGCCCATTTGAGAACATGTAATTTTCTAAGGATCACCTTAGATCCTGAACTTTGGGTATAAGGGTACTTGTTGACATCAAGCAGGATACTATAGGGCTCATATTCAACCTGAGCACAGGGCCTCCAATGAGGCCAGTACCACCCTGTAGGTTGCGCCTCACTTGACCATAGCTGCCTATTTAGATGAATTGAGCTAAAACCTTTTCTTCTCCTCTCCTCCTTCCTCTCTACTACTCTCACTACTCTACTACTATTCTATCTACTGCACCTCTCTTCTCTCCACTCTCTCTACTCTACTCTCTTCTCTCTACCGCACCTCTCTTCTCTCCACTTTCTCTACTACTCTACTAGTACTCTACTACTCCCCTAACACTCTACTTCTCCTCTCCTATCTACTACTGCTAGTACTACTAGTACTACTACTACTCTACTGCTACTACTTTTTCCCATATCTCTCTACTCTACAACTCTCACTACTACTACTCTCTTCTCTCTACTGCACCTCTCTTCTCTCCACTCTCTCTACTCTACTACTCTACTAGTACTCTACTACTCTCCTAACACTCTACTCTCCTCCTATGTACTGTTAGACATAATCTGCTGATCCTCTATTTCCTTCTCTGTAATGCAGTCAATGCTTGCGCTATCCATGGTAGACTCGTGCCATAGCCCAATGCTTCAATGCTTGTGTTACCTTGAAATTGACAGAACAATGCTTCACAAGTAGTTTCTTATACTGACAGCGCTTAGAATTTCTCGAGATAATTCTTGGTACATGAACTACCATTATTTGTCAATAGAAATTAATTGTCGAACATGTACAGTGGTTGTTATTGGTTCAGTATGGGGTATGATGATTCTGCCTTGCAATTTTTTAATGCGCATAATTGAATATATTTTTCCAAGTATACCATTGCATTTGCTGCCATTTGCCTAGTTCTTTTATAAAGAAAAGAATGCAGTGGAGCAGAAATGACAAAGGTGAACTGCTACTAGGAGCAAAAGTTAGTTTTCATATCTAGTGTAGTTAGTACTTAGTTTATATGTAATGGTTTCAGTGGAGTGACATTGCAATTTTATCTTATCTCTACTGGTATTGAAAGAAGTCATTTCTCTTTTACCTGCAACTTGGCAGCCTATTCTAGTTGTTCACTAGCTTACTTGAATTGAAGGTTATGTTCTTAAATAAATGTGTGGTGCACCCTTGACAGATTGTACTAGTATTTCTAAATTTTTCCAAATTTTAGGAAGCTTCTTTACTCAATAAACCTTACTAACAATATACTCAGTTACATATTTGACTCACGAGGAATTATTCTTGCAAACTCTTGGCTGAATGTCTTACTGAATGTCTACTGATAACTACTGCAGGTTTGCAGCAGCTATTTTTTTACATCTTCTCTTCTCTATGTTTTGGTAAACAACTGCTGTTTTTTTTGCCAAATCTCCCCTCTCCTCTCCTTTGTTTTGCCGATGATGAAATTGTCTCAATCCATACATTATATGGAATATGAGCTGATGATCAAGAACTTGTGAGGAACTTGGCATTGTTACCAACCGCCCCTATTCTCTGTAATGATGCCTTTATGCTCCAAGTTTGTGATCAAATGATGGTTGACATATTTCTGAGGCCTTTTTGTATTCTTTTCTTCTCCTCTCCTCCTTCCTCTCTACTCTCTCTACTCTACCATCTGTTAATTGCTGGGAAAGGGATGGGGATTCGCTGCCATCTGTCACTCATGTGTCGTTTGTTCACTGACACATGTCAATTAACAATAAATTGTTGAATTCATACTCTTTTTATCAACTAATAATAAATGAACTTCCAGTACTTAGGAGTTAAGATAATTAGTTCTTCAAAGGAAAAGAGATCTAAGACAGCTAATGCTCAATATTTTATTTTCATCATTATACTTATGCAGTCAACTAGCCAAGTTGACAAAGTTAAATCTGATCACATGCATGTACATTACACAACCTCTGCTGCACCTGAAAACTTGGTTTCTATTCATTTTTTTTTGGAGTGGAGATGTTTAATGCTTTTTATGCCCATGTCTAGCACTTATCATGGGATCTGAAGCTTTAGTTTGCACTAATGAAATGGTGGGCAAAATTCTGTCTTAGTATGTCTAACAGCCAGCTGGAACTAGATACGATCACATGACCACCCATTCGGATTCTCAATCTCTTTAGCTGTCCCAGTGGGGGAAAATCTTCAGTGGGTTTGACCACACTATAACTAAAAGTTCATTTTCCACCCTACTTTGGTGTTCCCGTATCTCTCTACTCTATTACTCTCACTACTCTACTCTCTTCTCTCTACTGCACCTCTCTTCTCTCTACTCTCTCTACTACTCTACTAGTACTCTACTACTCTCCTAACACTCTCCTCCTATCTACTACTACTTGTACTACTACTTTTTCCCGTATCTCTCTACTCTACTACTCTCACTACTCTACTCTTTTCTCTCTACTGCACCTCTCTTCTCTCCACTCTCTCTACTCTACTACTCTACTAGTACTCTACTACTCTCCTAACACTCTACTTCTCCTCTCCTATCCTCTACTACTAATTCTATGTTTTTTTGCCAATCCTCTGCTCTCCTTTGTTTTGCCGATGATGAAATTGTCTAAGTCCATTCATTATATGGAATATGAGCTGATGATCATGAACTTGTGAGGAACTTGGTATCATTACCAGCCGCCCTTACATTACCTTCTCCTTTCTTCTCTGTTATGATATCTTTATGCTCCAAGTTCATGGTCACATGATGATCGACATGTTTCTGAGGCCTCTACTACTTGTACTACTACTACTTCTACTTGTACTACTAGTATTACTACTACCGCTACTACTACTAGTAGTACTACTACTTCTACTGCTACTACTTTTTCCCGTATCTAATTCACACTTTATTCCTTGCATCTATTAGAACAAAGCACGAAATGACGCGGACAACAGACAGTGCAACCCGATCCCACAAAAATAATGAGCAGCCTAGCCATGGAGGTCAAGAACTACCGAAACAGCTTACGCAGGAGCAGTTTGATGATGAAGGGGTGCCAATGTACCAACACCTTCGTGAGACTCACAGGCTCGCTCTAGGCCGTTGAATGGTTTGGACTTGTGGAACTATTTGAACTTATAAATTCTGGCTATGTAATGATGGACTTTGTAAATTAGACTTGTGAAACTTTTGAATCATGGACTATAATGATGGTTTATATCATGCTGGTGTGTTTGTGGATGTATATTTATATATATGGTGGTCATATTTGAATTTGAATTTGAATTATATATTACATGATGTGGTCAGATTTAAATTTGAATTTTAATTTTTTTTCTAGAAAATCCACTGTAGGGGCGGTTATAGATTGAACCGCTCTTACAGTGACCCACTGTAAGGGCGGCTGCATCACCAGCCGTCCTTAGAGTGACCCACTGTAAGGGCGGCCGGTGATGCAGCCGCCCTTACAGTGACACACTGTAAGGGCGGTTTGCCCAGCCGCCCTTACAGTGCCGAGCACTGTAAGAGCCAGCCTGGAAGAGCGGCTGGGCTAGCCGCCCTTATAGTGCCCTGGGAGCCGCCCTTACTGTGCCGAACTGCAGTAGTGAGGCATTGGTGAAGAAGGAAACGACGGTCTTGGTTGAGAGAATGGACCTTCGGACCGAAGATGGCGAGAACGTGATTTCCTTCGTCACAGCTGCTACCGGTGGCGTGGCCACCATGCCGTCCTCGCGGTGCGTCACGGCTCGATAGGGCACGACCCGGGGCGTGTCGGGGTCACGGGTTCGGCTACGACGGCAAGGTGCAGGGGCTCGACGTCGGCGTCATTGTGCAGTTCGACGTCGCGGAGGCGGGCTCGGGTCATGGCGCGATGTAGGGGTCCATGCGCGACGTAGGGGTGAACGGCGGTGCTCGGCCTCTGGCTCGGCGCGGTGGGGCATGGCCGTGGGTTGGAGCAGGGGCACGTTAGGGTGCTCGCACTACTGGATACGCGTTCTTTGCCGAGTGTTTGAAACACTCGGCAAAGCCCTATTTACACTCGGCAAAGACTTTGCCGAGTGTTGCACTCGGCAAAGGACACACGGCAAAAAAACTGTCGGCAAAGCCTTCTTTGCCGAGTGTTTTTTATCGGGCACTCGCAAAGGCTTTGCCGAGTGCCTGACACTCGGCAAAGTTTGAACCGAAAAAAACAAAAAAAAAAGCAAATTTTTTTTTTACGGAAGGACCCAGTCTGCTGGGCAGATTACGGGAGCACCCACCAACATCACATATTTTTTTGCTTGAAAATCACGTAAGGTGCGGCCAACAAGATTCGATCCTGCGACCTGCGCGCCGTGACTTGCTGGGCAGATTACGGGAGCACCCACCAACATCACATATTTTTTTGCTTGAAAATCACGTAAGGTGCGGCCAACAAGATTCGATCCTGCGACCTGCGCGCCGTGACTTACCACCGCCTCTGCTGACCGCTTGACCCATTTGATTTTCATGTACAAATATGATATTTGCTCTTGTTATGTTATCTATCTCCGATACTAAAGTGATTATTTGATACATTAAACGATCTCAAATTAAAAAGTTGTCAACTACAAAGTTTCATAACTTTTCGAGATCTACAACTTTCATTTAGGGTGTTTTTCCATCCAAGGTCGTTTGAAAATTTTGAATTTCAAATTTCAGAAATTCAAACATACTTTTGCATGACAAAATGATTTCAAATTAAAAAGTTGTCAACAACAAAGTTTCATAACTTATCGAGATCTACAACTTTCATTAAGGGTGTTTTCCCATCCGATGTCGTTTGAAAAATTCGAATTTTAAAATTTTGAAATTCAAAATGAACTCATGAGAAGGTAGTTTTGCATGACAATGAACTCAAATGAAAAGGTTGTCAACTACAAACTTTCATAACTTTTTGAGACCTACAACTTTTGTTTAGGTTGTTTTTCCATCCGAGGTCTTTTGAAAAATTCGAATTTCAAAATTTTAAAATTCAGATACAGTTTTGCATGACAGGATAATTTCAAATTAAAAAGTTTTCAACTACAAAGTTTCTTAACTTCTCGAGATCTACAAAGTTTATTTTGGTTATTTAATTTATGTACAAATTTACTTTCACTTTCTCGAGATCTACAAAGTTTATTTTGGTTGTTTTATTTTTATAAACTACAAGAGAGATCTAAAATTTATGTACAAATTTAATTTCACTTTCTCGTATGAAGAAATGACCTAAACAAAAAAATGTTCATCTTGATGAGTTCTACAACTTTGTAGTTGAAAACTTTTTCATTTGAATTAATTTACTGCTTCAAATTTTGATTTGAAATTTGTCTTTGCCGAGTGCTTTAAAAAAAACACTCGGCAAAGATCTTCTTTGCCGAGTGCGTAAAAAAAACACTCGGCAAAGACCTTCTTTGCCGAGTGTCAAGAAAAAACACTCGGCAAAGAAGCTCTTTGCCGAGTGCCAAAATAAACACTCGGCAAAGAGGTCTTTGCCGAGTGTTTTTTTTTGGCACTCGGCAAAGAGCTTCTTTGTCGAGTGCCCGAAAAAGAACACTCGGCAAACCATTTAGCACTCGGTAAAGTTCCGTTCTCCGGTAGTGTCGGTGCCGTGGCTAGATCGGGCGGCGTGGCTCTGGTGTGGCCATCCCCAAGGGCCAGCAGGACGCAGAGACAATGGAGGGAGATAGCAATGGTCGCGACTGATGGGGATCAGGGTGAGGGCGACGGCTCCTGTGACTTTTATAGCGGTCAGGCTAGGGTTCGAGGGCTGCGACGGCGTCTGGGCCGTGGATGGGACGGCCGGAGCATGTGGCATTCATCCAGTGGCGTGAGCAGATGAGCTAGGAGAGGAAGATTTGAGATGGGGGTAGAGGCTCCGTCCGTACGATCAAAGCACCAGGATTGCCAGCTCTTGCGGTGGGGCATGTGGACGTGAGCGCGAGGGCATCCAAGGTGGGGGTTTGGCACCATCCGGGCTTCAGCGTCGACGGAAAAGCAGCGTCAAAGGATGGAAACGGAAAGTCACTGCTCGACTCGAACGGAGAGGTAGAGGGTCGCGGTTGTACGAAGGTGGAAGATGACGGCGCTATCTGACGGGGGCGACGGGAAGGAACGGTGTCCTCAGCTTCGTGTCTCTACGTTGCAGCTGACGCGAGGGGTCCCGGATACGACGTTGTCGGCTCGCATCCGAGGGACGAGAGGTGATGGTTCCTTTCTCGGCTGTAGAACGTGAGTAGGAGAGGCATCCGAGGGGGCAGCTTAGCTTCTTGCGAACGCTTGGCCTGCTACACTACTGGAAACAGCGGCTTTGCCTAAGCAAAGTCCATAAAACACTCGGCAAACGGTTTGCCGAGTGTAACACTCGGCAAACCACACTCGGAAAAAAAAACTTCGGCAAAGGGCTCTTTGCCGAGTGTCATTTGTCGGGCACTCGGCAAAGACTTTGCCTAGTGCCGGCCTAACACTCGGCAAAGTGAACTTGCCGTGACGGACGCGGTGCCGTTAACGGCAGGTTTGCCTAGTGCCGTAGTCCTAGCACTCGGCAAACCTGGCCACTTTGCCGAGTGTCCTTGTCCACGGCACTAGGCAAACCCATCTAGTTTGCCTAGTGCTTGGCCCGAGGCACTCGGCAAACCTGCCCAATTTGCCTAGTGCCTGTGGACAAGGACACTCGGCAAAGTGGCCCAGTTTGCCTAGTGCCTGACCCACGGCACTAGGCAAATCAACCCAGTTTGCCTAGTGTCAGCCCCGCGACACTCAGCAAACCCACCCAGTTTGCCTAGTGTCATGGCTTTGACACTCGGCAAACTGGGCTGATTTGCCTAGTGTCTTAGTCATGACACTAGGCAAACCGGGAAAAAACAGTCTTTTTTGTTTTTTCCATTCCATCCAAGCAAACATCATATATATATATATACATACATCACATTTCACAAACATCTCACATATATCACAAACACCACATATATTCACACACACACACACACACACACATATATATATATATATATATATATATATATATATATATATATATATATATATATATATATATATATATATATATATATATATATCACAAACACAATATATATCACAAGTCCATAGTTGTCCAAAATAAACCACAAGTTCATCACAAACTACCATCATGGCGACTGTCGGTGTTGATGAGGCCCATGATTCGATCCTGGTGAATCTCCGAGGTGACGAGGCACGCTATTAGATGCCGCCGATGGATTCTGCACAAAGGAGAACAGATTGCATGTGTGAGAGACAAGATAAACATATACCATCAATGTTGCAAGAGTAGTAGTTGCATGAGTTAGACAAGATAAACATATAGCTAGGTTTCAAGTAGTGTTCTGGTTTGACCCTAAGCATGAACATACGCATTAAAACGTCCATACTCACAGGAGTGGTTACATGAGGAGGTGGAGGTGCAGCGAATAGCATAGGTGGCGGCGGTCGACCCACAGCGGCGCCAAGAGTCTGCACGTACAACATCATCGCCTCCATCCTCGCCTCCATCCTCAGACGCTCGGCCTCTATCCTCTGCTGTTCGGACGCCATCCTCGTCTCCATCTCCTCCCGAAGCCTCCTCTCTTCTTGCAGCTGGGCCTACAATATTTCACCCGAATGTTACAATAATGCGAAGCTAAAGAGTGTGAGAATCAATGAACGATGAAAACCAAAATAACCTGTAGTTCGTCGACCCGTTGCTGCGCAGTGCTTGGCCGTTCACGTATAGCCGGGCTTGACCTTGTGCTCCTTGCTCGGATCTACGAGAGACTGGGAGTAGCGGCCATGTCGATTGTGCTATCGCCAATCCAGTACCGCCCATGCTTCTTGCCTTCTCCCACCCTCATGACGACTTCTCCATTAAGGTTTGCAGTGGTCGGATCGTACTCTGGCCCATGGACCTCCTTTGCCACCTCTATGTACTGACTGAGGCGGCTGTGGACGGTCGCGTTGCTGTACGCCGATGGAGGGTCCTCCGGGTTGTAGGAGACGTCAGACGTCGCCCTGCCCTTATGGGCCATAGCATATGCCATGAAGTCCGAGCACTCCTGGCCACCATGTGATGCCGACTGCGAGAAAAACAGCAAGATGTTTAGAAAATCATGCAAAATTGAGCATTAGAATAAATAAATGAATTCTCATACCCATGTTTGCTTGTATCCGTTGAGGTTGCGGCTGCCTTGATGGTGTGCTACACCTGGCATCATCAAACGCCGCTCCCGGCAAGCGACGTGTGTCTCCTTCCACTTGGGGGAGCACCACTTGTCAACGATCACTTCCCAGCAATCGGGATGCGCGGAGCACCAGCACGGAATCACCTGCACATCATCAAGTACATGACATATAAGAAGTTCAGATTTAGCCCACCTATTCTCAGAAGAAATCAGTATTAATGTTTGACTAAGCTTACCTCCATGTACTGTTCCTTGGTCAGCATCATCTCTCTTGCATCTTTCTTGGTGACCTTCCTTCCAAGGTACGCCCCGTAGTATGTTATGATGGCCTGGATGCGCGACTCGTAGTGCATGTGCTTCACGAGTGTTTTACATTCTTTGGTAGCCACCAAAGCCGCCTTGTCCTCAAATCCCACCTGACATCTGAAGAAATCCTGCATATAGACATGATGTTTTCATTCATTTTAAAAAATGTTCAATGAATGCGATGTATTGAGAAATGTAGTGTGACAAAGACTTACCCACAGCTCCTCCCTCACCCGCTCTGCCTTGTTTCTGAATTCCCTGCCACGTAGATCTTCAGCATCGGGGGCGACGGTGTAATGGTCAAACGTGTTGGCCGGCTCTGTCTTCCCAGCGAACTCAACCAGGCCAGGGAAGTGGTCCCAGACCAAAAGACCGAGGATGCTATTGACTTGGCGTGTGTGATAACCTACAGACTCTACAATCGTCCAACCCCTGCACAAGTTATTATTAAGAAAAATTATTAGTTTCTATTATGATTTTCAACATATCATATGAAGTAGTGATAATATCTTAAGTTCCTTACTTTTCTCCCTCGGGTCGAATCAGCGGGCGTCTATGAGGAGGTATCGGTCTCGGAGGGAGGCTCGCGGGTCCTCGCAAGTAGGTACTCAACGAACTAGAGGAAGCGGAACCCACTGCTGCCTCCCCCTCGCCGTCCCCGTGCGCCACCTCGTCGGTCCCGGGCATCACGTGCTCCTCCTCCTCCTCACGCGCCGTGGCGGGAGGCGACATGGAACTCCTGCGGCTGCTGCTCCTGCTCCTCCTCTCCGATGGCTCCTCATCTACATCGGGCGATGAAGGGCGTGTTCTTTGGTAAATCGAGTTCACCCTCCTCTGACGGTTACCCGCCATCTTTGTTCAATCACCTGCAATTAAAAAGAATGAACAAGATTTTTTAGAAACAAAATAACATAAGCATGAAAATAACATAGATGCAAAATAAACAAAACATAATTACAAAAAAATATAGTATTACATGTATTAGAAATAATCTTTAGGATCGGGATTAGCTGGATCATAAGTTTCATCATCACTATCAACCATGTCGAAATTATCAACACTAGCTGAAGTAGCATTGTTGTTATCATTGTCATAGCCTAAACGTAATCGGTCAAGCATTTCTAAGTCCTTCACATTGAGCACCTCATCTCCAGCGTCCTCATCATCAACCCTTTCATTGTCTACTTCCATTCCGATCGCTTCGGTTAAGTCTATCACAAACCTCCCATCTAGCCCCTCTTCTTGAAAGAACTATCCGTCATATGTGTTTGGGTTGAAGTTGTAATCTTCATCATTTGGGACAGGTAATTTACCGTGTGGCAATACCTTGTGCACAATATCCCAACCCTTAAGATGCTCTTTGGTTTGGCACGCATATGGGAGATAATAAACCTGTTTGGCCTGTTGGGCCACAACATAGACATCATCTCCTGGATAGACGGAATCCTGTCGAATTTCAACTAGCCCAAGACTAGCCCAAGTCCGTCTCGTTACTTGAGGATCAAACCAATGGCATTTGAATATGACAGGATTAAGAGATTTGCAACCATGATAGTTGAGTTCGAATATTTCTTCAATTCTTCCATAATACTCGACCCCATCTTGGCCGGCCGTAAAAACTCCGGTACTTGTGGTTTTTCGATTAGGCCGACTCTGCTCGTAGCTTGTTGTGCGAAAGCGATATCCATTCACGTCATAACCGGTAAATGACCTGACCCTATAGGCAAAGCCATTGGCAACCTGTCTTAACTCGGCACTCATGGACTTATCGGTTTGGCCCTGCAAGCTCGAGCAGGAAAGATCGTTATATTATTCACATGTATGAGCAACTTGGAATGTCAAGCTAAGTAAAACCTAAATTGGATGATACCTTCTTTTTGAACCAAGAAATGAAATTGGGCCTCCCATTTCCGACACCCTGTGTAAGAAGGATATCAGATTCCTGCGGGGTAGGTTCCCTTGATCGATGCCAGAATTCATGAATAAATTCCCTGTACCAACGAGAAACAAGGGGATTGGATGCAGAAGAGTGATAGTGTATTAAAGAGTGACAGTATATTGAACAAGTTCGTTGAGAACTTACAACACGTACGGCTCCACTTCGTCAAGGTTGGTCAACACATATAGCATGATACTGCGCCACTCTTCAAGTTTCAATTTCTTGGTGGTCGATGCACTTGCGCTTCCAAGTTGCCCTCGGAATAGGCTGAGGCTGGATTCATTTTCACCAGCATTGTAACGAGGGGGCGGATTATGCACACTAGGAAGGTTCTCATCGTAGTATGTTGTTGTGAAGTTTGACACTTCCTCTAGAATGAATGCCTCTGCCATCGAAGCCTCAATTTTGCCTTTATTTCTACATTTTTTTCGAAGAACCTTTAGACATCTCTCGATTGGATAGCACCAACGAGCCTGCACAGGCCCCCCCATTCGTGCCTCATACGGGAGGTGTAAAATCAAATGATGCATCGGATTGAAGAAGCCGGGTGGAAAGATCTTCTCCAACTTACAGAGCAACACTTGTGCCACTTTTTCCAAGTCTTCTATCACGGTCCGAGATAACTCCTTAGCACAAAGCTGGCGGAAGAAATAGCTCAACTCTGCCAACACTAGCCAGACATGTTCAGGGACATAGCCTTGAACCATCACTGGAAGAAGCCGTTCAATCCATATGTGGTAATCATGACTCTTCATCCCTAAGACTCGTAGAGTAGATAAGTTCACTCCCCTCCTCAGATTCACTGCATACCCATCAGGGAACATTAACGTCTGGATCCATTCAAGTACTTCCCTCTTATGTTGCCTGGTCAAGACGAATTCGGCCTTAGGCCTCCTCCATGTCTTGCCGGATGTAGGAGGCTGCATGTGCTGCTTTGGTCTATCGCATAACGTTGCCAGGTCCACTCTAGCCTTAGGGTTGTCCTTTGACTTTTCAGGAATGTCCATGATTGTTGCCCAAAGTGCTTCAGCGACATTCTTCTCGGTGTGCATTACGTCAATGTTATGTGGAAGGAGAAGGTCATCAAAATAGGGGAGCCTCTCCAAGCCCGACTTATGAGTCCACATATGTTGCACACCATATCCCACAAAACCATCTTCATCTTCATTAACCACGAGAGCATCTATCTGAGCATAAACCTTGGCGCCAGTCATCATCTGCGATGCAGGGTCTGTCACTACGACACCTTTCGTAAAGTTCTTGGTGTCTTTTCTGAATGCATGGTCAAGAGGGAGGAATTGTCGATGTTTGTCGAATGAAGAATACTTGCCACCCTTCTTCAACCAAATAAACTGCAGAGTTGCCTTGCATACTGGGCATGGAAACTTCCCATAAACACACCAGCCGTAGAATATCCCATACGCCAAGAAGTCATGCAGGGAGTAGTGGTACTAAACATGCATTTTGAAGCTTGTCTTTGTAGCTCGGTCGTATGTCCAGACCCCTTCCTCCCAAGCACGGACCAATTCATCAAACACAGGCTCCATAAACACACCCATATTATTCCCTGGGTGTCCAGGAATTATCAATGACAAGAATATGTTCTGTCGTTGAAAGCTTACGCCGGGGGGAAGATTGAGGGGGATAACGAACACGGGCCAACATGTGTATGGAGCAGCCATCATTCCATAAGGATTGAACCCATCTGTTGCCAGCGCTACACGTACATTACGAGCCTCTTCAGCTTTGACATGATGTTTGTCATCAAACCGTTTCCATGCTTCACCATCGGATGGATGTACCAGCTTGTCAGGATTGTATCGTTTGCCCTTTTTGTGCCATGTCATCTGTTTCGCGGATTCCTCGATCATGTAGAGCCGCTGTATCCTCGGTAGGAACGGAAGGTACCGTAGGATTTTCACGGGGACAGAAAGCTGCTTCTTCTGGCCATCAGCAGAATCTACCTCGATGAACCTAGAGGATTTACACTTTGGACAGTACTTTGCTTCCGCGTATTCTTTCCTAAATAGGATGCACCCCTTCGGACAAGCATGGATCTGCTCATACGGCATCTTAAGTGCACGAAGGAGTTTCTGTGACTCGTACATACTCTTTGGCAAAATGTGACCCTCCGGAAGCAGTGTGCCAAAAATGGCCAACATACCATCAAAGGCGTCTCGACTGAGGCTAAACTGGGACTTGAACGCCATTACGCGTCCGATGGCATCTAGTTGAGAAACTGTTGTCTGGACGTGAAGGGGTTTCTGTGCTGAAGACAACATGTCATAGTACGCCTTAGCGGATGCCTCCATCTCCTCCTCTGTACGTCCTTCAGCGAACTCTGCTTCGTGAAAGTCATGTATCATGTCTCCTACCCCAGCATCAGCATCACAATCCTCGATGCGTGGTCTCACCACCTCCTCTCTCATACGATGGGCTTCCCCATGGTGGACCCACCAGGTATAGCCCGGCGTAAATCCATTCTTCAAAAGATGTCTACCCATGTTCTCCTTGTTTTGTTTTTTCCTGTTTGCACATTTACTGCAGAGACACAAGACTTGCATCGCCCCTTTAGCAGCCTCGCCAAATGCTAGGTCCAAAAAATGATCGGTCTTGTGCATCCATTCATCGGTGAATTGACCCTGACTTAAGCGACCCGTGGACATCCACTCACGGTCATCCATCCTCTAACATATATATCAGCGAGTAAAATAACCATCAATTGCATCTACACGGTGTTCCTACTATCTAATAGGTGAGGATAGGTCCTAATCGCACCCGAGGATGCGTGGATGAGGTTAGTTTCCATGATGTACTCCTGTCCGAGACAGAATTTCAGCAGCACCTCCCCGCTGTTCTCCAGATACACGTCCTAGCAGGGAGAGTGTGTATCCGGAGAACAACAGGGAGATGGTGCCGAAACTCAGTCTCAGATCGGAGCAGACCATGGAAACTAACTCATCTACGCATTCGCGGGCTGTCCAAAGAATGTGGACAATTCGAAACAGATACGGTTATAGATATGCAAAGATCTGCATACTTTCAACCGTATCTCTTTCGAACGGGAGACGCCTAACTGGGTTACGCGATACAAGACCATGATATGGAAAGAGATGTTATACCTTGGGTGGCGGTGCAGTCAGGCTAGCGGGGCCATGGCGGGCTGGTGCAGTGGCGAGATGACGCGGTGCAGGCAGACCCGCAGCGGCGAGGAAGACGATCGGGGTCGGCAAGGTACTCCTGCACGGCTCCGACGGGCTCTTCTCTGCAAAAAAAAAACAAACAAGATCAATTGAAAATTTCAGAGATATCATATGTGGAGATGTCACTTAGCCAAAGCCAAAGGCAATTGAATCAAATCCCATACACATGGTCTTTGTTACCACATTATATCACAGTATGAACCAAGTCAAGGCTTGCCACATGGTCTTTGAGTTCTGGAAGCAGCAAATGCTTGCTGATCCCGTGAGTCAAGATGAAGCTAGGAGTGTGGAACTACCGGGGGTTGGGAAACGCCCCAGCAGTTCGAGGCCTTCTGGGTTTCCAGAAGGAGGAACAGGTGGATGTCCTTTTCTTGGCCGAAACAAAAATGGATAAGAGGAGAATGCAAAACATTAAGTTTTCGTTGCAAATGGGAAACATGGTGGAGGTGGATTGTGTAGGAAAAGGGGGGGAGTTGCAGTGTTATGGAGGAATGGGGTGGATGTGAGGCTTAGAAATTATTCGGCCACTCATATAGATGTAGATATAGTGGAGGATGATGGTTTCAAGTGGCGTTTCACGGGTGTGTATGGTGAGCCAAGGGCGGATATGAAGCTTTTGACATGGACAAAGATAAGGGACTTATTTAACCAAGGCCCGAGTCCATGGCTTTGCGCGGGGGATTTTAATGAGATCCTTCATGCGCATGAGAAGGAAGGGGGATTCCACAGTCTCAGCTGTGTATGGACCGGTTTAAGGCGGTATTGGATGAATGTGAGCTGCAAGACCTGGGGTTTAGCGGTGATATTTTTACATGGAGAAATAATAGTCACCATGCTGGGGGCTACATCAGAGAACGCCTTGATAGGGCAGTGGCAAATGAGGAGTGGCAGCAATGTTTTCCACATGTCCAAGTGCATAATGGGGATCCATGGCATTCCGATCATAGGCCGCTAATTATTTCACTGGACATTGATGGTCCAAAGAATCTCGGAGGTCAGCCGGGTGGGTTCAAATTTGAAGCGGCATGGTTGGAAGAGGAGTCTTGGAAGGAGGTGATAAAGGATGCTTGGGAGGGTGCGGCTACACATGGAAATGTCCCACTTGCGGATTTACTTAAAACAGTTGCAGGCGATCTGCAATTGTGGAACACGAATGTGTTAGGGGTTTTGGAAAAAAATCTGAAGAAAGTTAAAAAAGAATTGGAGGCGTGTAGGAGGGGCTTGTTGGGTGACGAAGCAGTAAAACGAGAAGCAGTGCTGCGGGGGAGGAGGGAGAAGCTGGAAGTTCAAATTAATACTTTCTGGAAGCAGAGGTCTCATGTCAAATGGCTTGAGAAGGGGGACCGGAATAGCTCTTACTTTCATGCAGTTTGTTCAGAGAGGAAGAGGAAAAATTATATTGGAAGGTTGAAGAGGGGAGATGGCTGTTGGGAAGAAAGGGAGGAAGGGAAGAGGGAGATTATTGCTAACTATTTTTCTGATATTTTCAGGTCAAATGAAACGACTGATTTTCAGTCGTTACTGGCTTGTGTCCCCCAAACTGTGACACAGGGGATGAATGACATCCTGGTGGCCGAATTTAACCGTGAGGAAATAAAAGTTGCGCTGGACTCGATTGGAGATCTAAAAGCTCCAGGGCCTGATGGTCTCCCATCTATTTTCTACAAAGATTGCTGGGATTTAGTTGGCGAAAAGGTGACATTAGAGGTGCTGGCTGTTCTTAATGGGGGTGTATTGCCGACAGAGTGGAATAATACAAATATTACGCTAATACCGAAAGTCAGAAAGCCAGAGCAGGTAAAAGATCTAAGGCCTATAAGTCTTTGCAATGTCTTATATAAGATTGTCTCAAAAGTCCTAGCAAATAGACTGAAAGCCATACTCCCAGAGATAATCTCTCCTGCACAGAGTGCTTTTGTCCCGGGTAGACTAATATCTGATAATACCCTGATTGCTTATGAAGTTTTGCATTACATGAGAAGGAAAAAGAAGGGCGGGCAAGGTTATGCTGCTATTAAACTTGATATGAGTAAAGCATACGACAGGGTAGAATGGGCTTTCTTGCAGGCCATGATGGAGAGAATGGGTTTTGATGGTAGATGGATAAATCTTATTATGAACTGTGTATCGTCCGTTAAATATAAAGTCAAGGTTAATGGTGTTATAACGGATGAGATCAATCCTGAAAGAGGGTTGCGGCAAGGTGATCCATTATCACCTTATCTCTTTCTTTTATGTGCTGAGGGCTTCTCGGCATTGCTGCAAAAGGCCCAACATGACGGTATGATCAGAGGAGTGAAGGTATGTCATAGGGCGCCAAGTATCTCTCATCTCTTTTTTGCGGATGACTCGCTTATTGTGATTCGGGCTACCAAGGAAGATGCAGAAAAATTGCAGGAAGTACTCCACATATATGAGGTTTGTTCTGGTCAAATGATAAATAAGGATAAGTCGGCTATTTTATTTAGTCCAAACACTACTGATCAGTGCAAGCAAGAGGCGAAGGGAAAACTGCAGTTGATACAGGAAACTTTCAATGATAAATATTTAGGCCTTCCGATCCATGTTGGCAGATCACGGAGTAGGACTTTTGAATATTTAAAAGAGAAGGTGTGGCAAAGGATTCAGGGATGGAAGGAACGATTATTGTCAAATGCCGGCAAAGAAGTGTTGATAAAGGCTGTGGCTCAAGCAGTCCCAACATATGCGATGGGCTGTTTTGATCTTACAAAAAATTTATGCGATCAAATCAGTGCGCTCATATGTAAATTCTGGTGGAGCCAACATGATAAAGAAAGGAAGATGCATTGGGTTAGCTGGGATAAGATGAAGAAACCTAAAAAAGAAGGAGGAATGGGGTTTAGAGATATCCATTCTTTCAATTTGGCCATGCTTGCTAAGCAAGGCTGGCGCCTACTGCACAACCCTTCATCTTTATGTGCTCGAGTTTTAAAAGCCAAATATTTTCCAGATTGTGATGTACTACAGGCTACCAGCAAAGGGGGTATGTCATACACGTGGAGAAGTATTTTACGAGGTATAGATCTGCTCAAGGAGGGCATCATATGGAGAGTGGGCAATGGAGAAAATATAAGAATATGGCAAGATCCTTGGTTGCCAAGGGGGTCCACTCGTAGGCCCATGACGACCAGAGGACAATCACTGCTGACAAAAGTTCAGGACTTGATCGATCCAGTTTATGGCGAGTGGGATGAAGATCTGGTATTGGACACGTTCTGTGAACAGGATGCTAGAATTGTGTTGTCTCTTCCTGTCCATACTGAAATGGATGACATCGTGGCTTGGCACTATGATCAAAAGGGCATGTTCTCTGTAAAGTCTGCCTATTGGGTGCAGTGTGAAAGGGAGCAGAGACAGAGTATACAGGGGGTGGCCTCTTCTAGTAATGGAGTTGTAATGGGGGGATTATGGAAGGAAATCTGGAATCTTCAGTGTCCTAACAGAGTAAAGCATTTCATTTGGAGGCTTGCCAATAACTCTCTAGCTTTGAAATGTAACCTGAAAAGAAGGGGGATGGAACTTGATACAATTTGTTTTGTTTGCCAGAGGTTTGATGAGGATGGAGCCCATCTCTTTTTTAAATGCAAATGGTCTAAGAAATTGTGGCGGGAGTTGGGTTTGGAGGATGTCAGACTGCAGCTGTGCACCTTGCCGGACGCCAAACAATGCATAGAAGCTGTCCTCCGTCTGAAACCTGACAAGAGTGCGTTGGTAGCTATTTTGTTGAATAATTTATGGTGGGAAAGAAATAAGGTGAGGGAGGGTGATAGTGGAAGGGAGCAGCTGGAACTTGCTGGCATCACCTGGCGTCAGTTTTGGGAATTCAGACAGCTGGTGGAGTCCAAACAATTGGTGCAGCCGGCCCACGTCCGAGCAAAATGGAGTCGCCCTCAGGGTGGTATGCTGAAGATAAATGTGGATGGAGGATTTATTAAGGATTATGCGAATGGAAGTTGGGGCTAGCAGGGAAAATAGCGCACGCGCTACAGCCCTGCCAAACTGAGTTGATGGCGTGCATCCCGGGGATCAAGGCAGCAATGCACTTGGGTGTGCACAGAGTTATCCTTGAGACAGACGCCTTGATGGTTACGCAAGCTTTGCAAACCACTGATTTCAGGTTATCGATGATGGGAGGTCTTGTGTATGAACTTAAGGATCTACTTGCTACGGAGTTCTTCGAAGCTCGAGTTTCTTATACTCCACGTTTTTGTAATAAAGTAGCACATGAATTAGCTAGATTTGGTAGTTCGTGTCAGGGTGATATAGTGTTCCTACCTGGTAATCTACCAGATTGTATTCATGTGCTGGTAGCCAGTGATTTATCTGGTTTACAAGGTTAATGGAATCATGTGGTTCCCTCAAAAAAAAATACACTCACATGCAGTACCGTGTGAAACACTAAACCGGTCCTAACAAAACACTAAACTAGTAAATTCTATCTACTGTCTTGTACAAAGTATGGAACTAATATTTTCATACGCAAATCAATGAACAATTTGCCATCAGAACAATAATAGTAATGCATAGTTTTTTGACAGGAAACTGTGGACTTTGCTCCCCAGGGCAAGAAATGCATAGTTAACATTGGAAATCATTATTAGAAGTAAAGCATTAATACATCCCTACGTACTATGTCATCCAGTATACAGTCTGAACCAGATGCAATAGTCAGTACAGCAAAAAATTTAGAGAGATAACTAACCAGCACAATGTATAGGATTTCAGGACAGCAGGATGGAAGCTTGCACAGCAATTACGGTGGATGCTCCAGAAATTATCTCTGACAATATTTTCCCTCTCCCAACTGGTGTAAATTAAATAACCCAATTTGATTCAGACCAAATAAAAAACGAAAAATAAAAATTTCACCATACAAAAAAGAAGAAATTTCCTTGGAGCCATCATCTTACGTACAGCAGCAGCAACCAATTTCCTGGTGGTCACCCCAAAAGCCTAGGCAACAATACCCTACACAATCATGGGTATTCAGATCTGAAGAAATTCTTTAGAGGATGAGTCCATAGGGAGAGGATAAACAGGAAATCCGAACCTGGTGGATGGGGACGGCGGGGCTGGGATCTGGGGACGACGAGTCTGGTGGCCGGTGCCTGGGGGCAACGAGTGGCGGGTCTGGTGGCTGGGGGCAGGGGCGACCGATCTGGTAGGCAGGGGCGGAGCCTAATGGCTGGGGGATGGTGGTGATGGCAGGGGGCGACAGGCCTGTGGTGGCTGGGGACGGCGGGCGGCGCTGGTGGTGCTGGAGGCCGGCGGCGCTGGCTGTGGTGGCTGGGGACGGAGGGCTGGACTTCAAACTCGTGTGCCTATCTCTGTTTGGGGAAGGGGAGGGAGGTCACGGGCTGGTGGTGCTGGATAGCTTGTGTGGCTGTCTCTGTTGCCTGGGCCATGGCGCAGCGCTGCAAAAAAAATCTATTTAGGGCCTTTGCCGAGTTTTAGAGCATGGCACTCGGCAAACTGTCCAGTTTGCCTAGTGTCAAGCGTCTGACACTCGGCAAAAACACCCTTTGCCGAGTGTGACCTCGGCACTAGGCAAACTTTTTTTGTTTTTTTTATTTTGACCTCCCAAAATTTTTTGTAATCCTCCTATAATACCTTGAACTACATGGTCAAATTTGGCACATTTCTCGGACCTTTTGCTATATTTTTTTAATTTATTTCATTTAATTGAATTTTTTTGGATAAAGCAAATTAGAACTGTAGGTGGATCGAATAATAGAATTTAATGAATGGAAAAATGATATTCATGTTATTGAGTCTAAAGTGAGGCCGTATCCAGGAACAGACCAGAAATTTCGTACATCTTATTCACGAAATATGACTACGAACTTGTGGGCGAGTTGGTTTTAAATTCTATAAAAAACAAACGAAGTCCGAAAATAATAAAACTTGACAAGATGTCGTGATATCGTATGTGAAGTTTATGATAAAAATTTGAGATGGTTTCGCGCAAGTTTGTCACGGCGTTGCTTACAAACCAAGACATCTCCACACATGATATCTATATATTATATGGAGATGTCTTGGTTTGTAAACAACGCCGTGACAATTTGCGTGAAACCTTCTCAAATTTTTATTACAACCTCCATATACAATATCACGACATCTTGTCAAGTTTCATGATTTTCGGACTTCGTTTGTTTTTTATAGAATTTAAAACCAACTCGCCCACAAGTTCGTGCTCATGTTTCGTGAACAAGATGTACGAAATTTCTGGTCCGTTCCTGGACACGGCCTCACTTTAGACTCAATAACATGAATATCATTTTTCCATTCATTAAATTCTATTATTCGATCAACCTACAGTTCAAATTTTGCTTTATCCAAAAAAATTCAATTAAATGAAATAAATTAAAAAAATATAGCAAAAGGTCCGAGAAATGTGCCAAATTTGACCATGTAGTTCAAGGTATTATAGGAGGATTACAGAAAATTTTGGGAGGTCAAAATAAAAAAAACAAAAAAAGTTTGCCTAGTGCCGAGATCTGACACTCGGCAAAGGGTGTTTTTGCCGAGTGTCAGACGCTTGACACTAGGCAAAGCATATGTTTGCCGAGTGTCGGCCGTGTGACACTCGGCAAACTTAAACGGCAGGGTATGGACGTCAGCAGTTGTCGCTGTTTGCCGAGTGTCAAACGTTTGCCGAGTGTCCGGCACTAGGCAAAATGCAATTTGCCTAGTGCCCAATTTTGCCGAGTGTTTGACACTCGGCGAAGGCTACCTTTGCTTAGTATCATTATTTACCGAGTATGACACTCGACAAATCATCTGTTTGCCGAGTGCCCGATATATTACACTCGGCAAATATTTTTGCACTAGACAAATTAGACGTTTCCGGTAGTGCTGCATTCGGACGAAAAACAGGGCAGCGGCTTGCGGTACGGAGAAAGAAGAAGATGCGTTTGATGACGGAAGGAAACGGCAGGTCTCGGCTCCCTCTGCTGCTGCAGCTGACGGGCGGGTCCCAACGACGACGTCAGTACAGGTGTGTGCATAAGACGGAGGGGATCCGGATAAGGGCGGCGGCGTCCTCTTCCCTGCGCGTGCTGGCCACGTGAGGCGGAGGAGAGGAGCTGGCTGCTACCTCCGCTCGGGCTGGGCTAGGTAGCTCGCTGGGCCTGCGAGTCGTGTTGAGGCTCAGGGTGGAGGCAGAGGCCCAGAAGGCAGCGTCGGCGCTAGCTGGGGCATTTGTGTACGTACACACTTGGTACAGGAGCATGCATGTGTCGCGAACGGACCCGCGAGGCATCAGGCATCAAGCAGCAGGACTAGTTGGTCATGGAGCTTCTCGGCTGGGCTGTTTGCCATGGGTTGTAGGAGCATGCGAGGGTAGCAGACGGCTCCATCTTGGTTGGTCCAGATGATTCACAGCAGATGGTCGAGGGGTTGGCATGCAGGCCATGTACCATGCATGAGCGGCGGTTGCTTGTTTGGTCCACGAGCTTACATCATGATGAAGGAAGCGGCCGACTTGATTTGTGCAGGCAGAAGTGATGACAAGCGTGCATGCCTAGAGATGGTCGTGGCTTCTGCTCGTGTTGTGCGGGCTCCTATTCTTGGAGAACAACAGGCATAAGTTGATAGCTGCATACTTATACGTGATTCATGTAACTAAAGATACATGTATATAAGCAGGCGTGCTTGTGTAACATGCTAGCTAGGAGATTAAGATGAATTTTCAAAGGGAAAAATTTGAGAATAATACAAACGGAATTGAGATGGCTTCTAAAAGGAGTTGAGCTTGAGGTAAGAGAGAAGGTACCGGTCCTCTATTTGTGCCAGGATGATTTAAGGAAAATTCCAGGATAGAACTTGGGAGGCGAAAACCACGGGGAACTTCGGCACACGCCTACAAGCAAATCTAAATGTATGCAACGATTTGTTAGCGGGTTAGACTGGTGTTCGGCCTAGAACTACATGCTTCACACATTTGCAGGAAATTTTTTTAGAAAGTTCGTATTTTTGGTTGCTCGAAAAACCGGGATGTTACAAGGTGTTTGAAAAATGTGATTTCCAAACTAAAGATTGTGTTAGTGGTGATATCCTTTATGCCCAGTTAATGACTCTAGGTGGCTTAATTAAGTACTGACTTAGGGTTCTTGCATCATATTTCTATTTTCGTTGCTCATACAGCGTGCTATTGTATGAGTACCACTTGTTTGAGTGGTAGTGTATGGACCAATTGCCTCCACTCCTCGGTAAGTGTGAGTTGTAAGAGCATGAACAGATACACCGCCGATCTAGGGTGAATGCTTATATGATGCTGGAGTAATTACATGTTCTACGCATGTTTTACAAAGGTATCTCTTGTGTGGGTGTTCCATCCGTTGAGGCGATGCCATCAATAGGACGATGGTTCGGGTAGTTACTACTGTTGTACACGTATCTGAGGATTCGTGTAGAGCGTGTAGATAAATTTACTGCTTTTATGCATTCATTGGGAATTGGGCTGAAATGAATCTTCTGCAGGTACATAACAACGTTTTTCGTGTAGAACGTATTAGTTTCGTATATGAGAGATCGTTTGTATGCCACCGAATTCATCGCTAGAAATTATTTATTTCTTAAGTTTGTGAGAACATACGGCACGTACATACATCATATTACTTGTGCATTTCATTCATGTCATGCATTCCTCCCCTTTTAAACTGATTATCTCATTTTGATAAAAGTTATACAACCTAAAATATGTTCTTACGGGGTAATAAAAACTTTTGCTACAGATGGCTCGCACGAAGCAGACCGCCCGTAAGTCCACCGGAGGAAGAGCACCTCGACGTCAGTTGGCCCTAAGGGAGCACCGCAGCACGGACACCTTTCTGAGCGAGTTTGGCATGCCGACCTTGCTTTGGAGAGTGCTCCGTGATGTGGGGTACCTAGAGGGTCAGGAGCCGGTGTACTCTTGGAATGAGAGCCAGTTAGCAGAGGATGGACTTGCAGTGATAGAGATCACAGTTCCTGCTCTTGGTGATGCTCTAGAGTGGGATGGTTGGCACTTGGAGTTTGAGGGTCGCACTCATGTTGAGGGTGCAGAGGGAGCAGCTTTCCGTGTCATCAGGGCATTATGAGCATATTTCCCCATGAGCTTGCTGCAACTCTAGCTGGCACTTTTCCTAGGGATGACCCTCGAGATGCTATTTGGGTTCAGCCTCAGGGAAGTGCTTTGGTCAGAGGTCCAGATGAGGGACAGGCTAGCGACAACCATGCTATGAGTGCTATGTTTGCCGCTATCAGAGCATATCAGGGTCTCGAATGTACCTATTGGACTTTGACTGGCTTACGTGGTGATGATAAGCTCAAGGCAAGAAAGCAGAAGAAGAAGCAGGCACGTGCTATAGCTAGTTTGCAGGAGCAGCTGGCTGATATGAGATTACAGCGGGACCAGGCTATAGAGAGAGGTGATGGTGCTATGCACTGGGTGCATACGTTGACTCAGGCCAACAACAATGCAAACCGTATGATTGGACAGTTGGTTCAGGAGAGGAATGAAGCCTGGAACGAGAGGGATCTTCTACTGCAGAGGGTCGATGAGCTAGAGGAGTACGACGTCAACCTGCATGAGGAGTTTCACGTGCTCTACAATGGGGTTGGCCCCTATGCTCCTCCAGACGCTGCTGGCATGGACATCGACGACGACGACGAGGACGAGCCTGTAGTTTCACCTGGGGGCGATGGTGATGTCTCCGACCCCGACGACGGCCCCGAAGAGTAGGCTAGTTGCCTTGCGCTAGTGTTTTAGGTCCTGTCACGATGACCTTTCTTTTGCCGGCATGTAACCTAATGTAACTTGCTCGATCTTATGAGACATGGCATGTGTTTGGAACTTGGTAGTAATGCGATATCTGAATGCATAAAGGTCCAGTGTATGTATGTTGACAATTTGGTTGTATGGACGCGATGTTTGCATTTGAAGTAATTTAATTAGTGATGTTGTTTTAATTGGGATGTGATTATTGTGCCTCTGTTTTATTGTATGAATTTATTCTCTCCAGTGAATTCAGTACGGCATAATTTTTCATTCACTCACAATTATTACAGCTTCACTCAATCATTACTTGTTGTTGAAATATGCAGATGACAAATACTCGCCGTTCCACTTATGAGGCCGTTGAGAAAGGTGGTAATGGTGCTGGGGTAGGTGGTAGTGGTGGAAACAACGTCAACAACAATGAGCCCCACCTGGAACCGCATTTGCCACCTCCTCCCCTGCTCACTCCGGAGGTGTTCTTTGCACAGTTGCTCGGGAGTCAGCGCAACACTGAACAATCTCAGAAGAACATGGAGGATTTTCTGCGTACCATTGCCAACAATGTTCAACGCGGTAACAATCAGGGTGGTGGCAATGGGGTGAATCAGTACAACAACTTCAAGGATTTTATGGACACTAGGCCGCCAATATTTAAGGAAGCAACAGAACCACTCGATGCTGAAGAATGGATCAACACTATAGAAGATAAATTTCGTGTGTTGAGGCTGACTGAGGTACTGAAGACCGAATATGCTGCACATCAGTTGCAAGGGCCAACGGGAATGTGATGGAAGCACCATCACACCACTTTCCCTCCAAATGCTCAGATTACGTGGAGAGAGTTCACTGAGGCCTTCCGTGGAGTTTATATTCCACCCTGGCTGACCGAGATGAAGTTGGGAGAGTTCTTGGCATTGAATCAGGGCACCAAAACTGTGACACAATATTTGCATGCCTTCAACAACTTGTGCTGTTATGCCCCCGATATGGTTGACACCGATGCTAAAAGAATTGCCAGTTTCAAGAGAGGACTCAATCCAAAGATGATGAAGCATGTGGGTACCAGCACCCGCGCAAGATTCAACGACTTCATCAGTGATTGTCTGAAGCAGGAAAAGAACAACAACGCCAGTACCGCAGCCAAGACTCGCAAGAGAGCACTAGAGGGTGGTCCGTCCCAAGCAAGAGCACCTGTGGGAGGTCGTCCTCCCTATCGTCCATCGGCACCTGGCGCTAGGTTCAGGCCACCACAGCAGAGAGGTCAGAATTTCAGGGGACCATAGAAACCATACAAGATGGTAGTGTAGTCCAACAAGGTAGCCACAACTGTGGGACAGGGCAGTTCCAAGGGAGCCGTGGGATCTGCTGGTACAGTGAGGGGACCCTGCTACAATTGTGATCAACCCAGTCACTTTTCAAGGTTCTATCCTTATCCACCCAAGAAGAGCAGCAGACCTATACTGCTAGAGTGCATAGTACAACTGTGGATGAGATTCCTGAGGGAGAGCCTGTAACTGCTGGTAAGTTTCCTGTTAACCAACACCCTGCAGTTGTTCTATTTGATTCTGGATCATCACATTCTTTTATGAGTCAAGTATTTGCACGGAAACATGAACAACTATACACAGAATTGGGTTATGGTTACCGTATAAGTTCAGCAGGGGCTGATGTTTTGACCAATCAGATGGTTTGAGGGGCAACCCTTGAATTAGGTAGCAGAAAGTTTTGAGTGAACTTGATAGTTATGCCTGGACTAGTTCTGAATATCGTTATAGGGATGAATTGGATGAAGGATTGGGGAGCAGTTATAGATACGGGGAGTCGGGTACTTACCCTTAAGGATCCCTAGCGTGAGGGTACTTTCCAAGTACCATTGCCTCAGAGAACGGACCTTATAAGTGTGACCTGTGCTACTGAAGTTATTTCTATTCATCAGATTTTGGTAGTGTGTGAGTTTTTGGATGTGTTCTCAGATGAGTTACCTGGTCTTCCGTCATATAGGGATATTGAGTTTGGAATTGAGTTAATCCTCGGAACAACTCCGATTTCAAGGAGACCCTATCAGATGCCTCCAGATGAATTAGTTGAGCTGAAGAAGCAACTAGAAGAGTTGTCGAAAAAGGGGTTTATCCGGCCAAGTAAGTCTGAATGGGGATGTCCCGCCCTGTTTGTGAAGAAGAAGAAAGAGGGCACGTTGAGAATGTGCGTGGATTATAGGCCACTTAATGCTGTAACCATCAAGAATAAGTATCCCTTGCCTCATATTGATGTTCTGTTTGACCAGTTAGCCAAGGCTAAGGTGTTCTCCAAGATAGATTTGAGATCCGGTTACCATCAGATCAAGATTAGGCCACAAGATATACCAAAAACCGCGTTTTCCACCAGATACGGGTTGTACGAGTATCTTGTCATGTCCTTTGGCTTGACAAATGCTCCTACATACTTTATGTTTTTGATGAATACAGTTTTTATGCCAGAATTGGATAAGTTTGTGGTTGTATTCATTGATGATATTCTGGTGTACTCAGAAAATGAGAAGGATCATGAAGAGCATCTGAGAATTGTCTTGACCAGACTTAGAGATCATAAGTTGTATGCCAAGTTTAGGAAGTGCGAATTTTGGTTGAAGAAAGTTCCTTTCCTTGGTCACATTCTGTCAGAAAATGGAGTTTCAGTTGATCCAAGTAAGGTGCAAGAGGTTATGGATTGGAAAGCACCGACCATAGTTCCTGAGGTTAGCAGTTTCTTAGGATTAGCTGGTTACTACCGTCGTTTTATACCAGATTTCTCGAAGATTGCCAAACCAATGACAAGTCTACTACAGAAAGATCACAAGTTCGTGTGGACAGAGGATGTGAAGCAGCTTTCCACACTTTGCGGAAACTGTTGACCACTGCTCCAGTTTCAGCACAACCGGACATTGAGAAACCTTTTGATGTGTTTTGCGACACATCGAAAACTAGATTAGGTTGTGTTCTTATGCAAGAAGGAAGAGTCATTGCTTATGCCTCACGTCAATTAACAAATCACGAGGTCAACTATCCGACACATGATCTTGAACTTGCTGCAGTGGTACATGCACTAAAAATTTGGAGACATTATCTACTTGGTAATGTATGCAATATTTTCATAAATCACAAGAGTCTCAAGTACATCTTTACCCAACCAGAGCTAAACATGAGACAACGAAGATGGTTAGAATTGATCAAAGATTACAATTTAAATGTGCAGTATCATCCTGGAAAGGCCAATGTAGTGGCAGATGCTTTGAGTAGAAAGTCACATTGCTTGAATGTGCAGCCATTACTTGAAGATGGGTTCGATCTAATGCATCCTGCTGTGTTACATAGTGTTTAGATTAGTTGCTCTTTGGAGAGTAAGATAATAGAAGGCTAGAAAACAGACAAGGGAATATTTCACATCAAAGAGAAAATAAAAGAAGAGCCGTCTAAGCACTTTAAAGTGGATGAACAGGGCATGTTGTGGTTCGACGACCATCTTGTGGTTCCCAAGGATCGAGAGCTTAAGAATAAACTCATGGATGAAGCTCACTTTTCTAAGCTATCTATCTATCCAGGAAGTTGTAAGATGTACCAAAAACTGAGACCTCATTATTGGTGGACTAAGATGAAGAAAGAAGTTGCAGCCTATGTTGCTCGGTGTGACACGTGTTGTAGGGTGAAAGCCATTCATATGAAACATGCCGGTTTGTTACAACCCTTGTCCGTACCTAGTTAGAAGTGAGATGGTATAAGTATGGATTTTATCTCGGGTTTGCCCACTACTCAAAAGGGACATGATTTAATTTGGGTGATTGTGGATCGTCTTACCAAGACTGCTCATTTCTTACCTGTTAAGACAGATTATCGACCACCGCAATATGCTGAGAAGTATATTGTAGAAATTGTGAGGTTGCATGGTATACCAAAGACCATAGTATCTGATAGAGGGCCACAGTTCACGGCTCACTTTTGGGAACATTTACACAAAGGCTTGGGAACTAGTTTGATTCGTAGTACTGCTTATCATCCTCGGACAGATGGTCAGACCGAGCGAGTTAATGCCGTTCTAGAGGATATGTTAAGAGCCTGTGTGTTGTCTTCTAGGGGTTCATGGGAGTCCTGGTTACCTTTAGCTGAGTTTGCTTACAATAATAGTTATCAAGAAAGTATCAAAATGGCCCCATTCGAAGCTTTGTATGGCAGAAAATGTAGAACACCACTGAATTGGGTCGAGCCAGGAGAAAGAAGGAATTATGGTATTGACTTTGTAGAAGAAGCCGAGAAGAAAGTTCATATTATTCAACAAAATATGAAGGCGGCCCAATCACGTCAGAAGTTATGCAGATAGAAGGAGACCGCTTGTGTTTGAAGTCGGTGACTATGTTTATCTGAAGGTCACGCCAATGAAGAAGAAAAGGTTTGGAGTCCGAAGAAAGCTTGCCGCTAGATTCGTAGGACCATACAAGATCTTGGAGAGAAGGGGTCCAGTAGCCTATAAGTTAGAGTTACCTGAGACAATGAGTACCGTCTTCCTAGTTTTCCATGTATCATAACTCAAGAAGAGTTTGCGTGTTCCGGAGGAAAGAATAGAACCTCGAGGCGTAAAACTCAAATCGGATTTGGTGTATCGTGAGCAACCGGTTCATGTTTTAGACACTAAGGAATGTGCTACCTAGAATAGTGTGGTGAAAACATACAAGATACAGTGGAGTCATCATGATGAAGGAGATGCAACTTGGGAAACGGGAGAATATCTACAAAAAGCTTATGAAGATTTTTATAACAAATGGTTCGTAACTCAAATCTCAGGACGAGATTTTTATAAGGGGGAGGGCTGTAACACCCCGGTGTTACGCAAGCATTTAGGCACTACAAATCATGCATATTATGCATCATAATCATACATGTCTAACCATGCAAATAATAACGGAAACAATGCTTTGAAACATATGAAACATGCTCGTGAAACATGAATGTTGCATATGCTTGTTTAGCTCTATTTTGCCCTAGTTATGCTTGCTAGGCTAAGAAAACATGTTTGGCTAAAATTGTAAATCATCTAGAATTATTTAGCACAATTTTTGGAGCAACTTTGGTATTCAAAGTTTTGTCAAATTTGCTTTTTAAAATATTATTGAAAAATGGTCAAAAATCCTCCCCATTTAGCTTTTACTTTCCAATTCAAAATCTGTTTGGAATTTTGAGTTGGTCCCTTCATAAAAGTTGTAGAGAATTAAATTCTAAGCAACTTTAATTTTTGGGCCATTTTGACAAAAGGTCATTTTCTTGCTCAAAAATAGGATTTGAAAACTGTTATTTGAAAATTTATTGAAAATGGAATTGGAAAATCATTTTCTTGCCTTAACGGGCCGCCGCCTCGTTTTCGGCCCGCTGCCGAAAGTCGGCCCAGCTGCTCGCGCGCGCCCGCGTCCGTTCCCGCGCCGCGCCGCTGCCTCGGCCCGGCCCAGCTCGGCCTCCTTCTTCCCCCTCCCACGCGCGGACGCGCCGACCGCGTCAGGCACCGCGCGCCGCGTGGCGGCCGCATGCCGGTGACGTCGGCCGGGTGGCGCCCGGTGGCCCCCTCTCGCGCACGCGCTCGCCCGCCTTCAAGCCGACCGTAGCGCGTCTCCCTCTCCATTTGCGTCTCCCCCTCACTGCCTCTCTCGCGCCCGCAGCCGCAGCAGCACCGTTCCACCGCGCGCGAGCTCACCGGCGTTGCCGTTCCGGACACCGCAGCACACCATTGGCGCCTCCATCTTGCTCCGAGCCCCGCCTCTCCCTCGCGCAGCCCGTGCTTGCACCAGCTTCCCGTGGTAAGGCCCCCTTCGTCGGATATTGCTCGCCGGAGCATGGCCGAGCTCGCCGGATATTTTCCGCTCCGTGGGCTACTCCTCTCCGCCCCACTTTCTTCCCTTCTTGTGCGCGCATCTTGCTCGCCTCGGCTCACCGGTGCTCGAGCACCCTTCCGGTGACCATTTTGTGGTCAGGAATGGCCGGCCGGCGACCACCCGCATCACCGTTCCGCCATGGACGGCTGTGACCGGTCTTCCGAGCTCCGTTGGCCACCACGTGTGCGCCATCGAGTTTGCGAGATTGAGGTGGTCAGCAAGGTGACCTTGGCCTGACCGGAGACCTCACCGACGACGAGGAATCGCCGGTCAATGGCATGCTCTGCCCCTACGTGGCTGACGGGTGGGACCGTGTTGACCGCGGGGTTCGCTCGTCAATGCCTGTGTTCGGGTTTGGGTGCACTGCACCGGGTTCACCCAGCGTTTTCAGCGGCTGATGTTAAAAAGGATTTTTGAAAATGATTTTTCAGAAAAGATGTAAATGCTTTAGAAATTCATAACTTGCTCATTTTGGCTCCAAAAATTGTGAAACAAATTTTGGTAGACTTCTTAGAACCAGATCTATGATGTAAAAATATTGCATGTCAAGTTTAAAATATTTTTCTGTATAGTTTTATTTTATCCTTGAAAATGCTATTAATCTTCAGAAATGTATAGTAAATCATGTATTGCTCAGAAAAATATGGTTCTAATTTTGTTACTCTTCTTGTGTACTGTACTTTCTAAGAAAAATATGTGTCATGCATGTTATGTAGAAAAATTATGAGGTGTAGTTCAAGTGCCTATAATGGCTGATTTTTGTTATTTTTGATAGAGGGCAAAAGTTGTATAAAACATGCATATGATGATTTTTGTACAGTGGTGATTTACTATGTAGAACCTAGAAAAAATAATAAATCTATTGTTTGATACTTTTCATAATACAAAGTATTTCCATGCTCTTATTTAGGCCCTAGCTTGTCATTTTTGTGTAGGCTATTCCACTTACCGAAATGCCATGAAAATTTGATGGTAGTCTAATTAGGGTAGTACTGTGCTATGATAATTTTTTAAGATTTTTCTATACTATAAAAATAGATGTTGCTATTCAAACCTAGTATTAATTAGTGTTTAATCAAATATTGCTTTATGCATGATTAAGGCATTAGTGAAGCTTTGGTGTATCTTTGAAGCCTCCAATGAGATGTGTGGACTAAGCATGTTAGTAGTAAAAGAGAATGCAGTAGATGACATGTGCTTTAGTACATGTTCTTGGATGATGTTGACTACCTTGTATGAGATTTGTATTATACTCTAACCATTAAAGCGAATCATGCTCATCTACCTTGCATGCAAGCATATTCATTGTGTTCATTTCATCCGATGCACCTTTTGCATAAGCACTTACGCACCTGCATCATACAGGATCGCAAACCGAGAGCCCGGTCGTCGTACCCGAGGAGCCCGAGGAGCATCCCGAGGTGCAGCCTCAAGAGGTGACAGAAGCAGACGAGGAGGACGTTGAAGAACTTCTGGAGTGCCCCGATCACCACTCGAGCTCCTTCGAAAGAGGCAAGCCCCGGAGCATTTTTCTCCCCTGGTTTGCAATTATTTATTAATGCTTTACTTTAATTGATGCATTACGTTTAGGAGTTGCTTGCAACCGTTGCTGCATTATACCTTGTTTACCTTTGTTATACTATATCCTTGTTACCCTGGTATCCACAGTCAAGTTAATGCTTAGCTGGCTTAGACCGGTAGAAGTCGGGTGATTTCCTGTCACCTGCGAGCTATAGGTGGTTACCTGGATCTGCTCGGATAACTATGTAGTCATGGTATAACTAAGTGTTAATTTGAAGTTGAGACCGGACGGAGACTTACAGGGTTTTTTGACTGTAGTGCTTTCCGTCTGTGTCGATTAAGGACCGACCGTTGTTGGGCCTCGGGTCATGTTGAACGCATGCCTTACATTTAGCTGGCCGAATAACGTACCTTTCGACCGCGAAGCTGGGAGATTATTTAGGCCGAGTGGATTGCCCACAGCGCACTGTACCGGAGCAGGTGTGGTAGGACACGGGGGCGCGATGATAAGACCGAAAGGCAGTCGGGCGGTCCCCGCATGTGGTTCCTGGCAAACTCGAGATTTTTCCTGGATAGTTGACTCGGTGACCAATACCTCACTTTAGCGGGTGAGTGTGGTTTGTGTAAGGAATAAATTACCAGCTGGTTAATTATCGATTCGAATCGCCATCGTTCACTGGATAGTGAACACTTGACTTGAGTTACTTCATCGTAGTAATGTTGTTGGAACATTTGGACAGTTATAATGGATATGACATTATGAAAGTTGTTAATGATCATTGGTTATCATTATTTGCTTAATCACATGCTTGCTCTTGTATAGGTGCAAATGTAGTCGACAGGTTAATAATAATTAACTTGACAATAATGCATTTGGAAAGGTTCTTGAAATGCTAAAAATGGCCTTTTGCAAATGAGTCAGCTACCCTACTATAAAGCCCTTCATAATCCTTGGTGTCACTTTATTTTTGGTTATGTCGGGTAGGTCTAGCTGAGTACCTTCTCGTACTCAGGATTTTGTTCCCACTTGTTGCAGATGGGCAGATGTATTACGGCTACTGTATCAACTGCCTTTATCCTGCGATGGGTGATGCTTGAGACCATGGGCATGGTCATTCCTTACGTCTCGTCTAATGCTTTTGTTGGAGATGATCATCAGCTGGCACTGTACTTGAACTCCGTGTGAGTGTGTGTGGTTTTGAACAAATGGCTTCCGCTACTTCTATTTGAACTCGGTTTGTAATAACTATGTTTAAACTTCGATGTATATGTGATGCGAACTTTTATGTAATATGTGATGGTGACCGCTAAACTTATTACGATCTTGGCTGGTATGTGAATTGGTTTGAAATTCTTCGTGATTTCATGGACTACCGGGTTATACGGGCTTAAGTTTGCTAAATATTCTGCTCTGGCGGGTGATTTTCTTACTTAATTTCGTATAATTGGTCGGTTCTGTTACAGATATCTATTTATTTTCCTGGTGAAGTTAGATATCAAGTTTTAGGGCATTTTTTATGATCCATAAAAATATGTAATTTTAATATCTTATCAAAGCCGGTAAGGGGTTGCCATCATCATATTTCAATTTACACATGTCAGCCTTGTTGAGAGTTTGCAATGTTATATGCGGACAACTTAGAGATTTGCGTTGACATGTGCAGATAGCTTGAAGAAACATTTATCTTTTTAGATTAGATTAGATGACAAAGTGTTCAAGATTTAAGTATATGGTTTGATTAGTTAGATCATCGGCTGAACAGGCGATGAGTTGGGCAAAGGATACAACCTTTGACTTGTGGCACCTGAGTCACCCGCCGAACCAGCAAAAGCCACAGAAGGAAATCCCTAAATGGCGACGGCCGAAGGAGAGATGGTCGAAGGTTAACATGGATACAACATTATCTGAAGATAGCAAAGAGGGTGCAACAGTATCTGTTATCAGAGATGATTAGGGAGCACCCCAAGCGGTAGAGGCACTCTGGTATGAGCGAGGCCTTGATGCATGTATCATGAAGGCTTTGGTGTGCAGGGATGATCTCAAACTGGCTATGCAGTTGGGGCTATGGAGAGTGCAGCTGGAATCTGATTGCCTTCAGGTTGTGCAGCTATGGAAGAGGAAGGATATGCGACGTTCTATCCTTTATCCTATTCTGAAGGTTATGGAGCTGCCTTTCATGAATTTTCTCTCTCACATTAGTAGAAATTATAATAAGGTTGCGCACTGCTTAGCTAGGCAGGTCTCTAGTTCGCATCATTCGCAGGTGCGGCTTGATGCTCCGACATGCGTATATGACTTGATCGATTTCGAGGCCTCGGCCAGTTGATAATGAAAGGCAAGAAGTCACAAAAAGTTATAAACAATAATTTATTCTTAATTAAAACCAACAACTTAGTAATAGAAATATATTTTTAAACATAGTTATAGAAATATTTGTTTATTATAAGTAATGGTCGACGTTTAAAAGACCCGTAATATTTTATTTATTATATCTTAATTCTATAATAAAAAGTATAGTTACTTCATCACTCATCGGGATAGAAAAAACACATAAAAGGAACATAAAAGTCACGGACATGACCATCCAGGAGAGGGCAGCACTTTCCTAAAACCCAACGTACCAAATGTGCGTGAAAAGGTGTGGAAATTGGGAAAAAAAGACGAAGTGACAGAAACGGAATTGAGAACAAAAGATACCCAAACCAAATGTTGTAACTAGGCTGCATGCGGATAAACGTTGATGATTGTGTTGGACGAAAAAAATATGGCAAGAAATTTTGTCTATTTGGTATTCGGTATAGAGAGGTATAGATTATATTATATTCCTTTTCTATTTGATTAAAATTCCTATTTCAGATTTAGGAATTGGAGATATTTATTTGATTAGAATTTCTAGCTATCCATATATTACCTTAAAACTGTGTATATATTAAAATTGGACTCCGTATCGTCGTTAGACGCGAGTTGTTCTAACACATATGAGCATGGACCCAATATGTTTTGGAATCGGACTCTGCCTCACGTTGGACAAGAGTTATGCTAACTCGTATGAGCACGTGTATATATATATATATGTGTGTGAGTCTAAATAGAAAAAAACTTTTCATCATTCAGTAGTTAAAGGGAGACGGACCAAACAAATAGATGGACGAAAAAAAAGAGTCTGAAATTTTGCCTCTTTATTATTAAGTATAGATATAGATATAGATTTATAGGACGGGTGGACTTATCTTGTTGGGGTCGAAACTCTTACAAAATCCGTGAGAAAATACAACCCAAATTCGGTTTTAGCTGCCAAAACTGGCCTATGCAGTTTCCACGGGTCGTAGTTCTCTCATCTGGGCTTCAAATTTGATGTTATATATATGTATTTCAATAATCTCGCAATGATGAAGTCTAATTTGCAGTTTGACAAAGTTTTCAAAACCATCATGGCCAGTTTCGGGAAATCGGCTAGGCTGGTTTTCCCAGAACAGCCAAGGTTTGGCAATTTTGGGTGTGAACAATTTCATTCCCATCGGTCACGCTTGCCTTTCACATTAATCTGTTACAAGCGCATTTGAGACTGCTCAGAAATAGCTGAAAATGCAACATCCAATCCAAGGGAGTACATGAGATGAAACACAAACCCCTGGTTTGTTGTGCTACTATTTTGCTTTACATGCTCCATTTTTCAGCAATCTTATTTCAGAATAAGGGAAGACATATGTACAGTCCAGCAGCAGAACAGCCTTTACAGGGCGCTGGTTTCCATCCATATGATGGCAGTCTCAGATCAGTGGATGATAGGGAGCGCATTCTCCCTCCACGCCGAGAATCCACCGGCAATGTCGGTGACAGCAGTGTAGCACTGAAAATGGTCGCGATTAATGCTCGCCTTGAATTACAGAAAGCCAAGAACTGACCTGTGCGAAGATGAGATGGCAATGCTTACAGCAGAGCAGAGTTCAGTCGCCGCCATCAGAGATCTCTTGCCACTTTGGCAGCCCTGGGAATTAACACCATGCCGCATGCGAGATTAATTTCCACAAGTGGTAAGGAACCGACTGGAAACAAACGTTATAATCTCTGAGACTTTAGATTCGTTCAGCAAACGTACAACGATGATCTCGTCGTCCTTTCCGAAGATCCTCGACACTTGCTCAAGAAAGTGCGTGTTTTTCGTCATTCCTGCGCGTGACACAGAAGGTTCAGAAACGTTCAGAACCGAACCAGCGGAAAGAATACACGTTGCTCAGCTTTGATAATGAAACAAGCAGCTGATGGAGACGGAGATGCTCACAAATCACAGAGTTGAACTGAAGTAGCTAGCTCGGACAAGACACAACAGAACAGAGGAAGCAACGGCGGTGAGAACAATGGTTTTGGGTTTTGGCAGGCAGGCAGGCATTTACCTGAGCCGGTTCTGTTCATGTAGGGGATGTTGACAGCTCCTTCCGGGTGGCCAGCGCTGAATTCGCCCTCCGTTCTACATACATACAGGATGGAAGCATCATCACAAATCACATCTGATGAAAACAAGAAAATTAGAACGGGAACGAACGAGCCTGCAAGAATTCTGAATCGCAGTTGAGCTAGCTAACACCAATCTTTCGTTCTCTGAGTGTCTCAGTGAACTGGGAAGTGGGGAATGGAACACACATTTCGATTCAGCAGCTAGCAGCTAGCACTGAGATAGAATGAGGAGCCCAAGCCCACCAGGGAGAGGCTAACTACTGAATCACAGAACACAACTGAATGAACTGTAAAAAAATGTGTGCTCTTGCCTCTTGCTCTTCAAACGCCGTGTCTCTCAACTACCATCAGATTCAGAACGGACAGGTGAAACAGGGAGCGTGGCTGTGCTGTGCCGTCTGTACCTGACGTCGAGGTAGCGGTGGCCAGCCTGCTGCAGCTCGTAGGCGACGCGCACCGGCACGGACCGCGGCACCGAGGACGGGGACGGCACCGCCGGCTCGGCGGCGTCGGAGCGCAGCGCCTCGGTGCCGCCGACGCTAACGAACCGGAGCGTCCTCCTCTTGGCGTTGGCTTTGGCGGCGAGCGCGTGCGCAGCCCTGGCCGCCGTGGCCGCGAGCCGAGCAGGAGCAGGAGCTCGCGCGGCGCCACCGCCGCGCCACAGACTGCGAACGGAACGCGATGACGGTGAGCATGCAGGCAGAGGGTGGGTGGTGATTGGTGAACTGCCTGGGGATTGAAGGCTACGGCCAGTACCTGGTGCCGTAGGCAGTGGGCGGCGGCTGGGCGAGGAGGAGGGAGATGCCGCTGGCCGAGGTCGCCATTGCTGCTGCCTAGCAAGCTAGCTGCCCTCTCGGTCTCGGTCGTTGCGTTAGCAAATGAAAGACTAGTTCCGTTCCGTTCCGTGCTTTCTTCCTCCTCTCGGCCGAATTTTTTTTTACTGTTTAGCCTTTTTTTTCAAAAAATTTACATTTGGCCCCCTGGACGACATAAACTCATCTTTGGACCCTGGGGGTCGGCGTCAGAACTCGTAACTCCGAGATAACACATCTCGGCGCCACAGATCTTGGCTGCGAGGTGCCTGACCACACACAGCATGGCATCCGAGGTGGCGCTGACGTGGCCGGTACCTCGGAGCCACAGATCTTGGCACCGAGCTCGGAGCCACAGATCTTGGCGCCGAGCTCGGAGCCAAGATCTGTGGCTCCGAGGTACCCATCAAGGAATGACCCCTAATCCGGCATGCACGTGGATGCATCTTTATTTACTATTCTTTGATTTGCCTGCAGGCCGCAAAAGAATACCAGTACCTCCCGTCAACAAAAAAGTAATCATACGATTTGTCTAATCTAATCTAAGTCAAACTAATTTAAAACGATTTATCTAATCTACCTCTCTCATACCCACCCATGCATGATGAGCACGTACAGCTAGCCATTAAAAATTAGGGCATATATATAAAGTGGTTAGTATAATTCATTTATATAAACGTATTACAAGCTTTTGTCAGAGTTTTCAATCAAATAAAATGTCCAAACTTTTGGCAAACGATGGATGTTTTGCCCTCACTGTGCTTGATGCTGCTGATTCGTTGGATGTTTTATGCTGCCTTAACCTATTGTGTTTTGCCACGGTTTTTTACCATCTGTCTTAAGTCTTGACATGGACATGATGTCATACAAAAACAACCTCTTATCATTAATTTTTTGGTACAACAACAGTGTAGGCTGACTCTTCAATCAGGGAATCTGAACATGTTACAAAAAAAATGTGATCTTTCCAGCAATGCCAATCAACTGAAAAACTTAATCCATTCCTTGCTGTGAAAGATTTTGTGAGGTCTCAATCATAGATTGGATTTAATTAAGCAGGCAGCTAAAAAACTTCATAAATTAACTGTGATTTCTTCCATTGCCCGTTATTTCGGTTTTGCTTCATTAATTTTTTTGTGTGGTTATTTTCACTGTGGCAGGGAAGGCTTTTAACTGGGGTCATGATAGCGTTGGCCATTGGTGGAGGTGCTTATGTGAGTACCGCAGATGAAGGAAAGTTTTGGTGCGTGATATTGAGCTCTTGACTATTAATTATCTAGAGCTGGTTCTAATTTTATTTGGAATATAGTGGAACCACCCCTTTATGTGCTTGAAAAATGTACTAACTGGTATTTTTGAAAGCTCATTAGGCTGTAGCCATTTATAGCATTATTAATTGACTAAACCCTTTCTAATCCTGCAGTGGTTGGTTATTCAAGTCAACAGAACTCGTGAACCCACTATTTGCACTACTGGATGCAGAGTTTGCTCATAGTTTAGCTGTTAAAGCTGCTGCCCATGGATTTGTTCCAAGAGAAAAGAGACCTGATCCACCAGTTCTTGGTCGCACGATGACACCATACGCCGTTCGACACCGACGAGGCGAATAATGCAGGCGGGTATGGTCTTTTTTTTATCCATCGTTTGCCAAAAGTTTGGACATTTTATTTGATTGAAAACTCTGACAAAAGCTTGTAATACGTTTATATAAATGAATTATACTAACCACTTTATATATATACCCTAATTCTTGATGGCTAGCTGTACGTGCTCATCATGCATGGGTGGGTACGAGAGGTAGATTAGATAAATCGTTTTAAATTAGTTTGACTTAGATTAGATTAGACAAATCGTATGATTACTTTTTTTTTTGTTGACGGGAGGTGCTGGTATTCTTTTGCGGCCTGCAGGTAAATCAAAGAATAGTAAATAAAGATGCATCTACGTGCATGCCGGATTAGGGGTCATCCTTGATGGGTACCTCGGAGCCACAGATCTTGGCGCCGAACTCGGCGGCTCCGAGCTCGGCGCCAAGATCTGTGGCTCCGAGGTACCGGCCACGTCAGCGCCACCTCGGATGCCATGCTGTGCGCGGTCAGGCACCTCGGAGCCAAGATCTGTGGCGCCGAGATGTGTTACCTCGGAGCCATGAGTTCTGGCGCCGACCCCCAGGGTCCAAAGATGAGTTTATGTCATCCAGGGGGCCAAATGTAAATTTTTTTCAAAAAAAAGCCTAAACAGTAAAAAAAAAATCGGTCCTCTCGGCTCTCGAGCTCACCGTCCGCGTCTTGTCTTGCCTGCAGGACTATGCTAACGATGTTAGACGAACCGCACCGGGAGACGGTTACCGGATGAGAGCTCCGCACCGGGTGCTGTAAATCATACGCTGCCAAATGATTGTACGCTAAATATAGAGTATCTTGACCCCGTAGAGGATGAGCCGGACCATGCGTGCGTGAGAGGAGAGGAGAGAGGTGGGAGCATCAGCGGTGGGCCCCATGTTTTTAAGATATAAAAATATTATAACTCACAAACCAAAAAACCAAATTAAATTCCTATTGCACCATTAAATTTGTTTTAATAAATACTTCAAAACAAGATGTCACATGAATAGATTTAGATAAAGTGATAAGTGGACCTCACAGTAGATAGATGATGATATAGAGGATGGATGGATACGGAAAAACTGTATATTTTGTGGTGACCGGGATGGAATATTTCTTTTAGAAGATGAATATAGAGATTCATGAGTGCGGATAGTCTTATGCACTCCATCCCAAATTATAAGAGATTCCAACAATCTGGAAGAGTCAAAGGATTTTAAGTTTGACTAAATTTATACGATAAGATAATAATATTTATGACACCAATTAAGTATCATTAGATTCTTCATTAATTATATTTTCATATTATACCTATTTGATGTTATAAATTTTTATAATTTTCTCTATAATTTTAGTCAAACTTAAGATGCTGTGACTCTCTAAAATTCTTAGAATGTCTTATAATTTGGAATGAATGGAGTATATAACAGTATAGTACCAGGAGTTTGCTTAATTAGTTAATTGCTTATTCCGAACCAACCTTGAACCACGTGATTTTCACTACTTCACTTGTGGCAAGAACAAGAGTCTTTCAGCCTGTTCGTTTGAGATTATCAGCTAAATCAACCAGCCAGCCAGCAGTGTTTTTCTCTCACAGAAAACCTGCCAGCAGTACTTCTAGCCAGCGATCAGTCCAAGCGGACAGGCCATTTCTTGTGTTTGCATCTGCATAATCACATCAATTTCCCCTTTTCCTTCTCTGTTAACTAATAATGTTAACTGCGATTGGTCACTGGTTGGTGATTTTGAGAGGCTTCCTTCAGCTCCTGTCATGTCCTATCCTTGCGACATTTGGGGAGGGAGGGAGGGAGGGAAGGAAGGAGAGAGTTGGCTGTTGGTAGGAACAAGGACCAAGGCTAGACCAGGGTGTCAGTGACTCACCAGGGGAGGGAGGGAGCAGGACGATATGGATGGGCGGGATGGGAAATGGATAACACCCGGTGTGGGGTGGACGTGGACGTGGACGTGTGTGGTGTGCCGTGTGCGGCGGCAGCCGGCAGCTGATGACGAAGCGACAACAAAGCTAGCTATCCGCAAACACATGCATGCATGAGAAAGAGGGTCAGTCAGAGATTTGCTCTTGTTTTTCCTTTCCGGATAAGGAGGAGAAGATCATTTCCCTCCCCATCCGTATGGTTTCTACTCACTTCCTTCCTCTACACAAGAATGCAAGTTCATAGTAAATAATATTAACATTTATATCTTTAAATAAGTTTAAAATACAAATATATTCTATAACTAATTTAATGATACTTATTTTCATAGGTTCAAACAGTTTGATTCAAAAAGCGAAAATTATATTATTTTATAGACGGAGGGAGTATACTGCAAAACTCCAACCAAAGCACCCAGGGATATCCACCCACTCTGTCATCTGATGACCTCGCCAGTGTTGCAACCGCACACCTCTGTTAGCGTTCTTCGATGTTAACCGCATCCACGTTGATTTCAGCCAAACCTGCTGGTGTGGGAATCCAACCGGCTGCAGTACTTGCGCTACCTTCTTTCCTTCAGTCATCGCGAGATCAGGGATGAATGAGTTGACAAAAAGGAAATATAGTATAGCCTTCCTGCAAGCATACAAATTGCCCGTTGTAATTAGAACCCGTATCAGATCCTCATGCTTCCACGTCTCTATCAACGAAAAGATCCAGCTTATTGCATCATGTTCCTGAACATTGATGAGATGTTCAATAACTTATTAGTCAACCAATGTCCAGACACATTTAGTTAGACATGGTGCAAAGGATACCGAGTGTTTTCAGGAGTCCACAACACTGCACAGAGAGCACTTTGAATTTTCATCCTATGCCTGTGATGACGTACATATGCAGTCCGTAGTGATTGTTTTGCCGATCTCCAAACACATGGATGGATCCCGGATACAGAACGTGCCATGCCCCAGGTTAGTCATGCCATAGTTTTTCTAGCAGCTGTTTGGTTCGCTGCCACAGTTATGACTGCCACATTTTCTTAGTACACTGTCCCACACGTCATACACTCATTTTTCTTGTCAAACTTTACCATAAATGTGGCTTCAATTTTCCTCATCGAACTTTCTGTGCCAGCCACAGTTTACCAAAAGTTTGGCATGACAAGCTACGGCACCAACCAAGGCCTTAGATAATTTTCCTCCACCACGAGTTCTTGGTTTCTGCATAGACGTTCCCGGCTGCTGGCCCGGCCCATCACTACGCCAGTTGCCCAAGAGGCCCAAGATTCAACCCAGACATCAGCCTATGACAACCGCGCGCCCGCCCGCAAGGATTACTCACTGGGCCCATGGTAGGGCAAAACCGCAAAAGGCTGCGCTCCGTTAATTAGGCGGGGCCAATACAGTTTTCAAACATATTTTTTAGCACATTTGGCGGTTAACCGCTCATACGCATCATATCATCATCATGTACTAGTGGGCCACCGCAAATTTTATAGTTGCTATCTCACCTTAATTACGAGTACTGTAAATCCTCAACGTAACGTATTTGATTTGTGATTGATTTGGGATGTGCGCGCAGTGATTTGTTGAGTTAAGGGGAGACTTGGGGCAGTCAGTCTTGCCGTTTGGGAGGAGGGTACGGGACAACCAGACCCACATGTCAGAGTACTCGTGTACTAAATTATTATATTGTGTACATACATTGTACATACACTGTACAACTTTATTTATTATTTACTTAATAACATATTGACAACAAATAATCCGTAACGTCTTGACAAAGTGACGATGAACAAAGTACTCATACTAAATTACTAATAATCACGCTCGTGTGTTTGCTGCTGCCAACGCGCTCATGCCCGGACGAGCTGCTCGAAGTTGACCGGCGCGGTGAACTGCTCGGGGCCATCGTAGAACGCCGACACGATGACCTCAGCGCCGCGCTGCGTGGGATGGCCGTAGTCCCAGAAGAGGTGGCGCCGCCGGTCGCCGCACAGCGTCGAGTTGGGCTGTCCGCAGACGCTCTGCGCCCCCAGCCGCCCGCCGCCGCAGCACGCGCTGTCCACGTCGGCAAACCCTGCCGCCAGCGGGTTGGCTATGATCGCCTGCATCAGGCCGTACAGGTCGCCGAGGGAGTAGGTCAGGCCGTCCAGGCGGTGGTCACCGGCGGCGAGGCTGGACAGAAGAGACCTGAGCGCATCGTCGAAGCCGGCAGCGAGCGCGTCAGCGCCGTCGTCGCACGCGCCCGTCGGGGTCTGCAGGCTGTTAGCAACCTAGAATTGATAGGCAGAGAATAGAAGAACAGCAACAGAGCAAGGATAAGGAGAAGACGAACAGCAGAGAAAGAGGAATAACGATATGAGGATCAGGAGTAGTATGAGTTTGTTACAATAATCTTGATACCCCTCTCCACAGCCACAGGTAAATATATACCACTCCATACACGGGTCAAACCCAACCGGCAGAGGCACGCAGGCCCATGTCCGAAGCCCATAGCTATTACTAATACTAGTACCCAGATACCTGACATTCTCCCCCGCTTAAGCAACAGCTTGCCCCCAAGCTGTTAGAATTCTTGGTAGATGTATGAGCAAGTAGTCTTCCTTGGCCGACCAAAGCCTTCAAGGGTCCTCAACCAGCAGGTGATAGAATTGAAGTTGCAGTAGCCATTGCAAAGCCCACAGATCAACACCAGCATTAGTGAGATACAGTAGCCCAGGTGGCGGCCAAGGGTGCTTCAAAGGCTGATCAGTAGGAATTTCGCCCACTACCATTGCATCAATACTGAAACAAATAATATAGCATGCATCTATAGGACCATCAACTCCATCAACCAAACTAAAATGAACATATGGATGGCAGATTAGACAGTTATCGAGCTACTGCCAATCTGAAGATGGGTGAGGCCTCTGAGTCAACAGTACAGCACTGATAGCATTGAAGGGCTTCATTTGAACAAACTGATCTTGTGCAGGTGGAAGCCATGGTTGAGAACAAATTAAACCACCACACTTCCGCTGTACTTGCTCCGGAATCAGTGTACAACTAACCATACGCGTTGATAGCAAGAGCTGCGAACCACCAGGAATTGCAAGCACGTCATAGCTTGAAACTTCCACACTTTCAGATGATGTTGTCAGAGGAAACATATGGGATTGAGCACTGAACAACAACTGTATATGTGAAGACTGGACTATGCACCCATCCGGTTGAGCACTGATCAAACTCGTGCGCACAAATAATACCCATGCAATGAAGTTATGCAACACTGTTCCACTGCTACTGAGTTGGCTCACTGTAATCACGGATAGCTTGGACTGTACACTCCATTCTTGAGAAGATAATAGTGATACAAAAGCAGACAGCATATGGAAATGTGCAGAAGCATACCAAGTTGGGATATGAATCAAGATAAAATCAGAACACCCTTTCCAGGTAAAGGAAATCCACATCATCGTAGCTTTGTGCACATATGAAGACCAGATTAGCTTCCAATACTCCCAACTGAACCCACAACAGAGAAGCCACATCAGATACTTGTGTAGGAAACATGTATGGCACCTCACTGTGAGACAACCAAACGACGGCCAAGGTGTAGGCCTGAGTTGAACCCCATCACTCTGTATCTCGAACTGCATAGGTGGTGGCCATGGTGGCCTATGCCGCACTGCATCCCAGCTTGGCGAGAAACAGCTCTGTATGTTCTTATCAACCAAGTATGGAGCTACTGGTATACTAGAGCCACCACTATGGACTGCAGCAACATGAGCTTCTAGTCTCTCAGGCTTTTCATCATCAGGTTTGCCAAAATCAACCACATCAACATAGCAAGGACTGCAAACTATACCAACTCGAGCCATATGTTCAGACATTTCCAGAGATTTGCTGGTGGCTACAGAAATCCAGTACATGACCATTTGATCTGAATGCCATGGCTGATAAGCTATACTGTGATGACATAGAATGTGCACACTAGAAACATCACTGTCACTACAGCTTCCACGATGAACTAATTTTAGCTTTCTAAAAATAGATGCATTCATCACCTCAGAATCAAGCAGGCATATACCAATCGGTACAGGAATAACAACTATTCTCCCGGGTCTCATCAAGCATTTCCACAACTCTACAGGTTCAGGAAGCACACCACTGATGTGTTGTTGAGTTGAAACATACCATGGGGGCTTCCAGAGGCGGACAGAGAGAGACGTGACCGCGAACCTCCCAACAATGTCGAACGACGGCCAGGGTAGGGGACGCAGCTCAGCCTCACAGCTCACCAACCGGAGTTCTGAAGGTGGAGGCCACGGCCTGTGCTGCCTGTATAGCACTGCATCCCAGCTGCATCTGAATGGAAGCGAGAAACAGCTCTGCATCATGATGAGGCAATTCATCATACACCTGTTGGGCAAGGTGCTGGGAAGTTCATCCTCCTTCACAGGCACCACCATCTGCACGAGAGAGGGAGCCGGGAAGGGGATGCTGAGCTCGGCACGCCACTCCTCGAGTACAGCGGCGACGGCGGAGCGGCTCGCCGTGCGAGAGGAAGGGATGGGCGCGGCCGTGACGCAGTGCTCCTCCGGGATGTGGTCGTCGTGGGCAGAGCCCGACCCGACGAAGGCGACTCCGGGATCGGCCAGGAACTGGTGCAGCGCCTCCAAGACGGTGTCGGGGCGGGTGGCCGTGGCCCGGCGCGGCGTCACCTGGTCGTGGTTGAAGCTGGAGCCCCGCGGCGTGGGATCATGCGACGAATGCAGCGAGTCGATCGCGGCCTCTGTCTCGATGGCATTGGTGCGCCCATCGAGCGACACCACGTCGAGGTCGACGACGATGGAGGCGATGGCGCTCGTCGTGTCGGGGAACTGCTCAGTGATGGGGATCCTGGCGCCGCAGTACTCGAACAGGGGCAGCAGCAAGGAGGCTGGACGCGCCGCGGTGGTGGAGGCGTGGTGGTGGTGGATCTGGATGTCGGAGCGGCTCACGGGCACCGCCGGGATGGCAGCAAGCGGGGACCGGGTGGGCATCGCGGCCGAGGGCGATGAGAAATTGCTCGTGGAGGACGAGGCGCCCAACAGTCCAACGCCGCGGAGACGGGGGTGGCTGGAGGCGGAGGAATCGAGTGGTGGAGCGGGCACGGAAGGGAGGGAGCTGACGACGGTGCGCTCGTTGTCGTCGGGGCCGGCGGAGAACACGCGTTCGGAGTGGATCCACGCATGTGGGTCCGAGTTGCCGGAGAAGACGCGCGTGGAGTTAGTGAGATGTGGCGCGGGCGCGACCGAGGCGGCAGCGGACGGCGCGGGCGCGGTGATGACCGAAGCGGCGGTGGAAGGGGCGGGTGCGGGCGATATGCAGGCGGCGGCGGCGGCGGAAGGTATGGTCGCGGTCGCGACCGAGGCCGGGAAGGAAGGCGCGGGTGTGGTTGGGACCCAAGCGGCGGTGGTGGAAGGGGTGGGCGTGGGCGCGATCAACGCATTGTGCTCGGCGAATCGCCGATCCAACCTCACGTTCTGCTCGGTGAAGAGCCTGCGCATCTCGTTGAGCAAGAGCTCAGTGGAAGGATTCATGGCTCTGATAGCAGATGTTAGCAACCTAGAATTGATAGGCAGAGAATAGAAGAACAGCAACAGAGCAAGGATAAGGAGAAGACGAACAGCAGAGAAAGAGGAATAACAATATGAGGATCAGGAGTAGTATGAGTTTGTTACAATAATCTTGATACCACTCTCCACAGCCACAGGTAAATATATACCACTCCATACACGGGTCAAACCTAACCGGCAGAGGCACGCAGGCCCATGTCCGAAGCCCATACCTACTAATACTAGTACCCAGATACCTGACACAGGCGCTCTATTGGCGCGCACCCGATCCGGCCCACGTTGATCACGGCAAACTTCCTCGCACCCATCCCGTACAACCCCTGCGTGAATTTATAAATTTTTATTGTTCTTTTATAACGAAACTAAATTGTTATCAGTCATATATGTTGTTTTAATAAATGTCATATATAGAAATATAATAAGTCTGGAATTTGAGTTTTACTGTGATGGTGGCTGAGTAGTTGGAGATGAGGTCGGAGTAGAAGGCGGCGGCGACGGCGTGGCTCTGCATCTGGCCATTGTTTGCTGATGATGTGGCGAACGCGGCCATGTCGTTGGTGCCGATGGCGATGAGGAAGAGCGATTTGGAGAGCAGGTGCTTCGCCGTGGTGGCGCCCAGTTTTAGTACCATCTGAGCCTTGGTCGCGTCGAAGTTGCGCACTTGCTTTGACAACGGGATGTTCTTCCCGGCGAACTATATATGCAAATACAGTACAAATTACAACTAGCAAGGCGGTCCGAGCAAATTGTACGGCTAGCATGCTGTCAGTCAAAGTCACATGTGCTCAAATTCAGCGTTGATATATATATCTCTGTCTGTCTGTCTGTCTGTCTCCATCGGTTCCTTGGACATGCATGAAGCATGAGTTGGTTAAGTTTGACCCGAAAGATATGATCTCTGAAGTCTGACCTTGCTCGCGGATGCAAGTATGCAACTACATGCGTCGACGAAATCACTCTGATCATGCCGAAAGATAACTCATGTAACTAATTTCGCTTTTATTTTACAGATTTGTGTGTGATCTGAACTTTGTGGCTGCTAGCAGCTACTACTCGATCGGCTGCACAGTTAAGGCACGAAAGATTCACAGAAATTAACAGATTTTTTTCCTCTGCAGCGACACATTATATATGCTGAAATAAAGCTGAATGATAACTTACAGTGGAGTCGAGAATCCCAGCTCCTCCAGAAGCATAGTTCACTCCGCCGATACTCCTCTTGAACCCCATAGCCTTCGCTGCACCCATTCATGTCCGTCGGGCGTCAGCCAGAAACAACTCCAGCGCGCCGTCGATCGAGAGGGAGAGAGAGTACATACCAACCAAGTCGGCGACGTTGTAGCCGTTGCTGAACCTTCCGGTGGGTCTGGCGCCGCCGGGGAAGTCGACGCCGTAGTAGGGCATGTTGGCCCGGGGGACGTCCGCCCCCGGCAGGTAGTTGTTGTTGCCCACGTCCAGGAGCGAGTCCCCGAACACGTACACCGCCGGCACGGCCGTGGTCGTCGGCCGGATGGCAACGGCGCCGGCGAGCGCCGCCAGTTGGATGGATATCGTCGTCGCCATCGCAAGTGTAACGGCGGCGGCACCAACACCACCGTTGATGGCTTGGTGGCGCCGCATGGTCGTGGTCGTTGGTAGTCTGCAGGCTGCAGTCTGCTAGTTGATTCAATTACAGAATGCTTAGGAGATGTCCATTCGCTGATATGATGCCTAATAAGAGGAATATCATCACCAATTCAGCATAGCCATCATGGCATTGACTCTGCAGCTGCACCTCCCCTGAAAATGACGGCAAGAGTTTTAGCCCACAAATTTATTAGTATAGTAGGAGGAGAGAGATCAAAGTTATATACAAAACACAAAAATGCATGGAAACGCAATTTCTACCGAAGTTCTGGGATTCAAATGACAAAATTTCGGACCTGACCGAAATGGGTGAATCTCAGAAATTTCGGACCGGGATCAATCATTTTGACTGGTCAAACTATTCAGATTTAGCTAATATTTGATTGAATTTTGGCCAAAATTTGATAAAAAAGCATGAAGATGAAATGAACTAATTATAGCTTGGTAAGTCTGCAATTCTATATTGAAATAAGAACTTGTAGGCATGTTTGAACTCTAGACTTGACTGAAGAATTGAATTTAACTGAAATTTTTGGATGTTTTGGACCTCACCGAAATGGGTGAATTTCACCGAAATTCGGTGATTTCGGGACGAATCCCAGATCCATGATTTCTACCCGGCTATTTTCTCGTATCCAGCTTTTAGTCAAACACATGGAAGTACAGGGTAGGTCTTGACGTCTTCGATTTCATAAGAGCATCTCCAGCACTACTACCTAAAATAGGGTCCCTACTTTTGTATTTGGGTAGCCACTTATTTTGATACTATTTATTTTTTTGTTATTTCCTCCTGCAGCACTACCTAAAATAGACCTCCAAATTCATCCTAGTATAGAATGACATGTAGGACGTACATGTCATCCTCTTCCTTCTCTCATTGCCATAGAAAAAACTCGGCCATCTCCCTGCGGACTTGCCTTGGCCTCCGGGAAAGAGCCAGCTGGGAGGTTTAGATGGTAGGGAGGAGGCACCTGCTAGGGAGAGGAGGTTGTGGCGGAGGAGGTGCCTGCGCTGGGGATAGGAGGCCATGGTGGAGGAGGCATTGGATCTGCCCGTCGGACCTGGAGATGGCCGTGGAGGCGTGGGACTGGGAGAGGAATTGTCACTGATGGTCGTAGAGTCACGGCGGCCGTTGTGGAGACCGGATTTGTCCTCGTCAGCCTGCGGTCATTACTGGTGGCGATGGAGAAGGGCTCGGCGGCAGCGGCGTTCTCATGCCCGGGTTGTCCCGCAGTGGCCGTGTGGAGGCGTGGCCTGCCCTCGGCGTGGCCAGATGTGGTGGTCGGGGAAGCGAACGACAGCAAGTGAGGCATGCAACGACGGCGGTGCGTGCGACCGTGAGGGAGGAAGAGAGCGCACGCTAGGCACGGGTGCTCGCGGTGGGGGGTGTGGGGGGGAGGGGGGTGACGGTCCAACAAATTTTTAGGTCCCCATGTGTTGGCCAGGAATGAGAAGTGGGAGGAGAAAAGTAGAGGACTAATAAAAGTAGGGCCCCCGGTAGATAGCTTGTTGGAGACTTGACTAAGCATAGGTTTTTGGCTGAATTAGTTAAGGAAGAGCAAATTAATTTTATTGCTCTATCTGAAACAGGTCGGGACTCATTCCCAGATCATGTTCTCAAAAATCTTTGTGGGGGACTGTAAGGTCCAAATAGGCTAGAGGGGGGGTGAATAGCCTAATTAAAACTTTTACAAGAATTACTTAACCACAAGTTAGTAAGAAAGGTGACGAAGCAAAAGCACTAGCTCTAACTAATTAAGCAAGCCACCTACACAAGTCTAGTACAAGGCTATCCACTAAACACAACAACAACTACAAGCTAGAAACAAGAAGTAATACGAGAGAAGAGCTTCAAGAGATTATACCGCCGTGTAGAGATGAGAAGTACCAATCAATCAATAACACAAGAGAAATCCTCGGGAAGAGAATGACACAGGAATTTATCCCGAGGTTCACTTGCTTCCCGGCAAGCTACTCCCCGTTGTGGCGATACACCCACTTGTCGGTTCGCGAGCTAATCGACTATCAAGAGTCGAGCCCTCGGCGGGCGCCGCACAACCACACACAAGATGGGGATCCTCCAAGCCACGAGCTCCACTAGAGTATCCAATTCACGAACTCCCGCGGGGAAGGATCAAGAACCCCTTACAACACTTGGTGAAGGCTCCAACAATCTCCAATTGCGAGCTCGATCACCTCCACTGCTCCAAGCCGTCTACCGTGTCGGGAAACACGGAAGAGTAACAAGAAATCCGCAGCAACTCGAAGATCAAGTGCCTCTAGAATGCAACTCTCAAGCAATGCACTTGAATCTCACTCAATCTCACTCAAGATGTGCAACTATGCAAAGAGATGAGTGGAGGGGTTGTTCTCTAGCTCAAAGTATGTCTCTAGTTCTCAAAATATGCAAGAGTTACCCTCAAACCCCGGCCAACCTTTATTTATAGCATACCCCTTCGAATATAGCCGTTAGGAACTTTAACCAGCCGAAGTCGTGCTGACCGGACGCGCTGGTCAAACTGACCGGACGCGCCGGTCACGCAACGGCTAAATTCTGAAACACCGACCGGACGCGCTGGTCGTACTGACCGGACGCGCTGGTCCCGCAACTGACCGGATGTGCTGGTCAACTTAAGTAGCGCACAACTAAACAACGACCGGACGCGACAGTGCCCGCGTCCGGTTAGAGTCCAGTAAGCTCCCTGGATGACCGGACGCGTCCGGTCATCAGTGACCGGACGCGCTGCGTGTCCGATCATCGAACTAAAAACCGCGCAGACGCTGAACACTGACCGGACGCGTCCGGTCATACCGAGACCGCGTCCGGTGCAGCGTCCGGTCACCACAGTGACCTCCGTTCGCCTCCGTTTCTTTTCCGACTTCCGGCGCAATAGAAAATAGGCATTTCACTTCTCCAAAAAGCGCCGAATCCTGCCTCGCAAGCTCGGTGGGAGGGAGAGAGGAACCCAAACCCCTCTTTACCGCTCAAACTCCACCACCTTCGCAAATGTGCTAACACCACCATGTGTACACCACCATGTGCATGTGTGTTAGCATTTCACAATCATTTTCAAGGCGTTATGTTAGCTCTTTACTAGATCCTAATGCATATGCTCAAGACAATGATCTAGTGGCACTTGATTCCCGAGCTAACCGTGATTGCCCCTCTTGATAGTCGGCTATATATCCTAAACCCGGTCAATCACTTCTCTACTCACCTTAGACCGGCAAAAGGAAAAACCCTTATGGTTATACCTTTTCTTTGTGCTCTTAGATCCTTATCCTCCACTTGATCATCATGTCCTTCCTTTTATGTGCATCTTCACCATGATCATCATTTCATGTCCATGCACCATCTCTTTGTGATCTTGTGGCCACCACACCTTGCAACATACACCTTCATCACATGTGTTGCTTATGCCTAACTCAAAACACTTAACACATGGCATTAGCAACTTGGTGTCATTAATTACCAAAACCAAACTTGGGCTTTTAGGGACATGATTTTCTTTGGCACACCATGGCACCCCACGGTAGATCTAGGGGCATCCTGCTAGGTGTGGACCTGAATGTTTTTGACATTGGAGCTATTACTGAGGGAGATTTTTATGTAAAATTCACCCTAAGAGTCAAATCAAATGACTTCAAATTTGTGTTATATACGGTATATGGGCCAGCACAACTCTAGAATAAGAGTGCTTTCTTAGTAGAACTCGCCAACACGTGCTCCAAAGAAACCCTTCCATATATGATAGGAGGAGATTTCAACATAATGCGAATCCCAGAAGATAAGAGTACTGAGGACTTCGACCCTAAATGGCCAAATCTTTTTAATGCTGTTATTGAATCTCTGGATCTTAAGGAGATCACAATGGTAGGCTGTCAATACACATGGGCGGGGCCAGGGGATAATCCAACTTTTGAAAAGTTAGATAGAGTTCTCGTTAGCACGGAATGGGAAATCATGTTCCCATTGACAACAGTAGAACCTAGGGATAGGAATATCTCAGACCACACACCCCTAGTGCTTAACATAGGTGCTTCAACCCACCAGACTCATAATCGTCCTTTCAAATTTGAGAGGGGATGGTTGATACGAGATGGATTTTATGATATGATTGCAAATATTTGGCAATCTCCATGCTCTGGGTCAACCCCTCTTGAACGTTGGTAATTCAAGATCCGCAGACTCCGACAATATCTAAGGGGCTGGGCCAAACACACGACATGGTCATATCGAAAAGAAAAAAAGACTCTGTTAGCTCTTTTAGACAATCTTGATAAGAAAGCTGAGATCTCTCCCTTATCTGATCAAGAGATTAATCTGAAGCATTATCTAAAAGAACGTTTAGTTAACCTTCTGAGAGAAGAGGAACTAAAATGGTATGAGAGAGCCAAAGTTAAAACCCTCTTTGAAGGGGATGCTAATACTCGGTTCTTTCATCTAGTCGCCAATGGGAAACATCGCAAGCAACATATCTATAAACTTGAAAATGATCAAGGTGTTGTGATCGGTGATGATCATCTCAAAAGTCACATTACGACTTATTATAAAGAACTCTTTGGCCAGCCGGATAATTTCAATATCTCCCTTAGGGAAGACCAAAACCTAGATATCCCACAGGTATCACCGGAGGAAAACAACATCCTCATTATCCCGTTCACTGAATCTGAAGTGAGGGAGGCTGTCTTCCAAATGGAGCATAATAAAGCTCCAGGGCCGGATGGTTTTCCTGCAGAATTTTATCAGGTGTTCTGGGGAGTCATCAAGGATGATCTTCTACCCTTATTTGCTGAACTGTATAGGGAGGCTCTTGATCTCTACAGTCTGAATTTTGGTATTATTACCTTAATCCCAAAAGTGAATAATGCCATACAAATTCAGCAATACAGGCCAATTTGTGTTCTTAATGTGAGTTTTAAAATATTCACTAAAGTGGGCACAAATAGGCTTAATATGGTAGCTAAAACGGTGGTGAGGCCAACGCAGACTGCCTTTATGCCAGGAAGGAACATAATGAAAGGGGTCGTTATCTTACACGAAACCATCCATGAACTTCACACCAAAAAGAGAGACGGTGTCATTTTCAAAATTGATTTTGAAAAGGCATACGACAAAGTGAAGTGGTCTTTCCTACAACAAACGCTACGAATGAAAGGTTTCTCCCCCAAATGGTGTCGATGGGTTGAAACTATGGTCATCGGAGGAAGTGTGGGAATCAAAGTCAATGATGACGTTGGACCCTATTTCCAGACCAAACGTGGACTCAGACAAGGAGATCCAATGTCACCAATCTTATTCAACATCGTTGCTGATATGCTAGCTCTTCTGATTAACAGAGCAAAAGCCGATGGTCAGATAAGAGGTGTCGTCCCCCACCTTATAGATGATGGTTTGTCCATACTACAATATGCAGATGACACAATTATCTTTATTGATCATGACCCAGAACAAGCACAGAATCTGAAACTGTTGCTTTGCGCTTTTGAGCAGCTATCTGGGCTGAAGATCAACTTCCACAAGAGCGAAGTCTTCTGCTATGGTGCTGCTAAAGAGATGGAATCCTTTTATACTAGTCTCTTTGGATGCAACGCAGGGGAATACCCCTTTAGATATCTAGGGATCCCAATGCACCATAGACAACTCCTGAACTCTGATTGGAGAAAGGTGGAAGATCGTTTCAAACAGAAACTCTCTTGTTGGAAAGCAAAATACCGGTCATATGGGGGTAGACTAGTTCTGCTTAATTCAGTCTTAAGCAGCTTACCTATGTTTATGATGTCTTTCTTTGAGATCCCTAAAGGGGTCATTAAAAACCTAGATCATTATAGATCAAGATTCTTCTGGCAAGGCTCCTCTGATAAACATAGATATCGCCTTGCCAGATGGGACATCCTTTGTCGTCCCAAGGACCAAGGAGGATTAGGTATCCTAAATTTACAATTACAAAATAAATGCCTTCTAGCCAAATGCTGGTTAATCTTCTAAACACAGAAGGCATATGGCAATCTCTTTTACGGAATAAATACCTAACCTCCAAGAGCCTAACTCAGGTGGCAGCCAAACCCAATGACTCTCATTTTTGGAGAGGCCTCATGCATATCAAAGATGAGGTGCTGGCTAATGGTTCATTCGATATTAAAGATGGAACCAACACTAGGTTTTGGGACGACACATGGGTAGGAGATAAGCCTCTGAAAGTTAAATATCCATCTTTATATAATATAGTCTGGGAACCTCATGCAACAGTCTCAAAAGTGATGACTACTAGCCCACTAAGCATCTCTTTTAGAAGGGCTCTGGTGGATAATAAACTTATAGAATGGCTTAGTTTAGTAGCACGGATCTCAAATGTCGCATTGGTGGAAGGTTCAGATTACTTCAAATGGAGTTTAACCAAATCTGGTTTGTTCTCTGTCCGCTCAATGTATCTCTATCTTATAGATACACAAACACCTTTTCGTCATAGGAAGATCTGGAAGATAAAAATTCCTCTAAAAATTAAAATCTTTCTTTGGTTCTTGCAAAGGGGTGTCGTCTTAACCAAAGACAACCTCGCTAAGAAAAATTGGAAGGGGAGTCAAAAGTGCATCTGCTGTAATGGGAATGAAACTATCCAACATTTGTTCCTAGACTGTCCCCTTACCAAAATGATTTGGAGGATTATCTTTTTTGCTACTAGTTTGACCCAACCTAGATCAATCAGCCACATGTTTGGTAGTTGGCTGACTAATCAAAATAAAAGGATTAGAAATTTGATTTGGGTGGGGGTGGCTGCCATGTTTTGGGCTATTTGGAGATGCCGTAATGATGTTGTTTTTAATCAAATGAAATCTAACTCTATTATGCAGGTAATTTTTAGAGGAGCGTACTGGTTACGCTCTTGGGCCCAGCTGCAGCGTGATGAGATAGCCAAGGACGCGCTCTCAACGATGAGCAAGAAATTGGAAATTATTGCTTTAGAGATATCCAATAAAGGATGGAAACATTTATTTTGTTTGAACTAGCGTTCTGGTCGATCTATAAGACTATGGCTTTCTCATTTTTTTCCTCCAAAACTTTGTAATAATAGGCTGTGTACATCCTTGGATGTAGAGGCCGGATATTTGTTTTATCCATTATCTAAAAAAAAGAAGTATGGACATGGAGCGACAGAGGCTGATCTATATATGGCCCTACCCTCGCTAGGATGCACTGCTCAAGAGCTTAGCCATGAGGATCTATCCTGTCATGCGACATCAGGGTAGAGAGCAGGTAGGGAAAGGGACCCATTTTGACCCCGAACGACACTCTATGTCAGATTCAGGGACCTAGCAAATAATATACTAGGACAAATAAGGGGATTTTAACGGGAATTTTGAGAGTTTCGGAACCTGGATGACATTAAAAGACAAAAATATGAAAACTAAAAAAAGTATTTTGAGAATTTGAAAATCTGAATGACATCTAATATATGACAAGTTCAGTGAGCACCTTGAAGAAATAGATGCACTCATTGTGGAATGTAAATGTTGTTTCATTTACTTGAGTTATTATTATTGCTATGGGTCACATTATGACAAGAATAAACAAATGAAACACGCACGCAGGCACGGAAGAAATACATAAGCACATACAATATTTTTCTTTTTATATTCTCAAAAAATATTTTTCTTTTTTTTTAGAAAAAGAAATCATTGGCCAAGGGGTCTCGGAATGACTAAATAAGAATCAACTCATCATCTTGGCCAACTGCTTGAAGCTGGTTGGCGAGGTGTACTGGGCCGGGCCATCAAAGTATGCCTGGGCGCCCAACATGGCGGTCCGCTGCGACGGGTGCACGGAATCCAAGATGTAGCGGTCACGGCTGGGGCAGAGCGTGGCCGTGGGCGTGCAGTCGCCCTGCGCACCCAGCCGCCCGCTCCCGCAGCAGGCGCTGTCAGAGCTCACGAACCCTAGCGCCAACGGGTTGGCGAAGGTCGCCTGCGTCAGGCCGAAGCTGTCGGCGATGGAGTAGGCGAGCCCCGGCAGCTTTGGGGCGAGGGCGGCCATGGCGGACTTGAGCGCGGCGTCGAAGCCGGCGGCGAGCTGGTTCAGGCCCTCGGCGCACGCGCCGGTGGCGTTGAGCACGCGCACGCGGGGCACGCAGCCGACTGGGCCCACGTTGATGATGCCAATCTTCCTCGCGCCCAGCTTGTACAGCTCCTGAAATGTATATTATGTGTATACCCACGTCCATTAGGTATGTGTAGGTATATATAGCTTGTTTTTTATGGCTTTTTGAAACAAGAGATGTATACGTATGTGCATGTATTTATAGGTTGTATGATTTACAAATAGATGGCGGCTAGCATGCAAGGTCAACGAGTATATACATAATTGCATCATCAATATCTAATATTCTGGATATCTCAGTCCACCAAATGAACTGCAAGTCTGAGACTGACCGCACCGCATGCGGTAAATGATCCGGAAAACACGTTTACAGGAAAAAAAAAGGCCACACGGGGGTACGCTACTTCCTACGCTATCCAAGCGGACAGGCAGACGTCTGGTATTCCTAGCGGACGAGCAACACCATCCGGTACGTGCCTCACAGGGCCCGCACGTCCTACAGCCAGAGAGCAAGCGCGTCCGCGCGGGAGGGAGAGAGAGGAGAGAGGTGGCATGCAACGTGGGCCCCACTTGTTCAACGATAAAAAAAATGTTATAACTTACAAACCAAACCAAAAAACCAAATTAAATTTCGATTGCACCATTAAATTCGTTTCGATAAATTCTTCAAAACTAGATCTCACATGGATATATTTAGATAAAGTGATAAGTGGGCCCCACTTTGGATAGAGGATGATATAGAGGATGGATGAGTGTGGAAGAATTAGGTATAGAGAAGAGAATCTTGGTGACTAGGATGTATAGAGGATGAATTTAGAGTACCACGAGTGCGGATAGCCTAATGCATATATGGCATGCAGTGTCACCTTGGGTAGGCTTGTATTATATATGTTATACTGTTCAACTTGTTATTTTTTTTTGGTTTGAAAGACATGTTCAACTTGTCATGGCAAGTAACAAACAAGATACTACAACATACATTCATATAATTAACCTAGTAAATATTATTGTGTCAGCTAGGTATAGGTAGCTTTCCAGCAAATGACCTACATATTGACAGGTCCGGGGCATAGTCTATTCAACAATAAAGCAATGTAGAACATGCCAGAGGTCATATACAACTCTACAAGAGAAGGATTGATCGTTGTCATATATACCGTGATGGTGGCGGAGTAGTTGGAGAGGAGGCTGCCGTAGAAGGCCGTGACGTCGCTCTGCGTAGCCGTCCTGTTCTGCTTGGCCTGCGCCGTCGCGAAGGCGAAGAAGTCGTTGCTGCCGGCGCCGACGAGGAAGAAGGACTTGGAGAGCAGCTTGCTCACCGCGCGGGGGCCCACCTTGGCCTCCATCTCGACCTTGGTCGACTCGGGCCTTGTTCACTTTCCATCCCAACCAAAAATATTTTCTCTTTCACCCATCACATCAAATCTTTCGACGTATGCATGGAGCATTAAATGTAGGTAAAAAAGATAACTAATTGCATAGTTTGTCTGTAAATGTCGGGACGAATCTTTTGAGCCTAGTTAGTCCATGATTGGACAAATTTTGCCAAATAACAACAAAAGATGCTACAGTAACTTATCACCTACTTTTCGCGAAGTGAACACACCCTCGAACAGCCGCACCTGCTGCGACAGCGGGATGTTGTTTCCCGCGTTCTGCACGCATGCATGGATTGGATGCAAATCATATTATATTAATTACTGTATTGAAATTAATTATATAAATGTATATGTTGTATATTACATTGTACACAAGGTGGTTAGCGGATTACGGGATCAGTTAGTATTATTGTATTATATGTCATTAATTACACGTACGCAGATCACTTGCACAGCGACGTCACCGGAGTAGTTAGTACTTATAGACCTGTGTAGTATATATATGCTCTCATTATGCACTCATCGCGTGTATATACATATATATGATAATCGTAGTCTGCTGCTGGTTACATTCTTCACCTAACCAGCTGGTGGCCATGCTGCCCTAGTTTTATCACCTAACCAGCTGATGGCCATCACTACTACAATCAGGTACTGTAAGGGCGGGTGGCCCAATCGCCCCTCCCAGGGGGCTTTTACAAATCAACATATTGTAGGGGCGGTTGGCATAGCCCGCCCTTACAAATGGTATTTGTAAGGGCAGTTGGATCACCAGCCCCCCTTAAAAATACCATTTGTAAGGGTGGTTGGATCTAGAACCGCCCCTACAGTGGATTTTCTAAAAAAAATCAAAATCAAATACATTTCTGACCACAAAATATAATATAGAATACAAATTCAAATTCAAATCTGACCAGATATACACATCCACAAACACACGAGCAAGATATAAACCACAATTACAAGCCATAATTCACAAGTTCAAAAGTCCAATTCACAAAGTCCATTATCACATTACATAGCCATAATTCATAAGTTCAAATAGTCCACAAGTCCAAACCATCACAAGTTCAAAAGTTTCACAAGTCCAAACCATTCCAAATTGTTCTCAACGGCCTAGAGCTAACCTATGAGTCTCATGGAGGTGTTGGTACATAGGATTACGACCTAAGTCAGATGATCGATCATGGTAATCGCCTCTGGAAGAAACAACCTAGTCAATGATGAAGTTGCAAAGGTCGCCGACGAGCTCCAAGAGTTGATCATCCTTGTATACGTCCCTTTGCTGGTCAACCTCTTCTTTCCACTACAAGAGAACACGTTTAGGTCTAGTATTTCATAGCATAAGCTAAGTATTCATACTATGAGCGAAGAAAGTGTCAAACTAACCAAATTGGGGTGTCTCCTGTAGGTACTAGTGTTACTCATCATACAACATACATAGTATCCACAATGTAGACTCCCAGGCCTCTGCTTGAGACACTGTGTGTTTCACATATGAAATGTTAAGTAATGCTGTTGACAAAGCACGTAATGGAGTGTACCGATGTAAGTTACACGTACCGGACATAGAGTTTTGATACCCAAATCGTCTCCCCTTACTGGATCATGCCTTCCTTTATGTTCATTCACATAGTGCCTGAATGCCCTTCTTGAATGATTTTAGCAAGTGCAACTTGTTAGTATCAAAAAGCGAAGTTTACAAGTATATATACAAACTAATATAAGCTAATGTGGATTATTGTCGATATGTACATCTTGCAAATCGCTATGAAGTCCATATATGACTCAAGAGCATAATCTGCTGAGTCATAGACAACTGTCATGCTCATCCCAACATCGATCCCTGCAAGAATCCAGTGTGTCTTGCATGAATTTAATCATTGAAGAAATAAATAAGCTCTTTTACATCGAACTAAGTATATCGAACAATGCTTTATTTAAGTATAGAGTCGAACTTACCCAAAGTGGTAACCAAACCATTTCATTATGCTGTAGTTTCTTAAGACATTTGGCAATCCGGCATGCAACCTTAAGGCCCTCTCTATACATCTTATTTGCCCGGATTTTCTCTTTCTCCTCAACGGTCTCTCCGGCAGCTAGTTCTTCGCCATCCAATTTCCAATGCTTGGGGTACTGGAAATTTGATGTGCATATCAACCAAGGGTCTATATACCCGACTCTTAGACTTGGCATTTTCTTCACAATACGTGTTTGCATTCTACAAATCACAATGTGGTTAGTTACAACAAAATACAAATATTTCATTCATATTATATCGAGAGGGCATGCATCGATTTTTTCAACACCCATTGTCAATGGACTTATAACCTTCTTCGCATGGTATGTGTTGGCGGGAACTAAGTTTGGCTGTGGCAGTACCCATGATAGGAGACATAACAGATCATTGAAACTACAGTCAGACCAGCCGTACTTAGCCATCAGGATGAGTAGCTCAAGCATAAAACGAAGCAGTGTCCAGTGTGTCAGACAACCCTTCTCAACACCATAGACAGTCTCCTTCGACGCTGTTTTCACCCTCTCTAGATTTTCTAGACCTTTCTTCTGCACTAATACTTCTGGTGCAAAGGTCAAAATCATCTCCTCCAAATTGTCAATGTTGTCTTCGTCCCCCTCACGTGCTCCGCCATCAGGAGCGGCACCACCACCATCATTAGCACCTTGTTCATTGCTAAAGTCACCACCTTGTTCATTGCTACCACAGTCATAGAACATGTCTTCCTCATTGTCATATTGGTGCAGCAACTTCAGGGTTTCGGCGTCAAGTCCTTGATCATTGTTGTCGTCATCACCAACCATCGTCTCACCATGATGAATCCACACTGTGTAGTCTGGAACAAATCCTCGCATAACCAAGTGTGATTTGATCATACCCACATCTGCAAATGCCATACGATTCTTGCAATCTTTGCATGGACAAATGATTGTGTCCCTATTATATGTCAACGTTGATGCATGCTTCTGTGCGACTTCAATAAATTTGTCCACCTCACCATAGAAACCTTCATCGATCCTTGACCAACCATACATCCAAGAGTTCATATACTCCATCTTTTAAAAACAAAACAACAACAACAACAACAAAATACATGAAACGAATCAAATTAATACATGAAACATACATGAAACTAGGGTAATCTCCACTAAAATCAAGCAAGAGCGACTAAATAAATGATGTTAGCTCATTTCTCTAACTAATGTACACTAATAACTTCAAAACTTGGGTTTAATTAGCTCTATACAAAGCTCATTTCTCTATGCAAAGCTCTAATTTACTCACTAACAAACCATTAAAACTTGAATTAAATGTTTGGAATAGCATTTTATTACCTTTTACAATTATTAGAAATAATTTTTAGTAATAATTTTTAGCAACAATTAATAGAAACAATTATTAGCAACAAGTTTTAGCAATAATTATAGCAACAATAGTTTATTTGAAAATTACTAGCAACAATTTTTTTTGACAATTATTAGCAACAATGTATACTAAATGATTAAAATATAAAATTTTATAAACAATAATTAGCAACAATTATTATTTTACCAACAATCTTTCATGTCAACCCCATTCCAATTTCATGAAACACAAATTACAAAATAAAAAAGGAAACCCTAGATCTAGAACAAGCTTCTCCATATATGCATGAAACTAGTGTGCAATCTCCACTAAAATCAAGCAAGATCGACTAAATGAGGGTGCAAGCTCATTTCTCTAACGAATCTAAACTAATAGCTTGAAAACTATGCTCTAATTTGCTCCACACAAAGCTCAAGCACCATGGAAGAGAGAGAAAATAAAACTCCAATTTGTTCACTAACCAACCATTAAAACTTCAATTAAAGGGTTGGAATAGCATTTTCTTACCTTCTACAAGTTTCCCACCAAAGGAATTGAGCTCAAAACCTCCCCCTTAGTAGAGCAATTTTTTGGGAGGAGCCCAGAGCATCCCAACCTTTTTTTGCGAGATGGAGTGTGTGGCTCGAGGAGGAAGAAGGTGGGTGCAACCACTTGTACAACCGTCATTTGTAAGGACGGTTCAATCACCAGCCCCCTTGCAAATGGATTTGTAAGGGCGGTTGGTGATTGAACTGCCCTTATAAATCGATTTGTAAGGGCGGTTGGTCCATTTGTAAGGGCGGTTGATATCACCAACCGCCCTTATTGAGACATTTGTAAGGACGGTTGGATTACTGGGCCCCGATCAGCCCACTGTAAGAAGGTTCGTGATTGAACCGCCCCTACAGTAAAATAGGGCTGGCTCTTACAAATCATTTTTCACGTAGTGCATGCTGCCCTTGTTTTATCTTTTGACTTCGTCATTCACGAGAACAATTCCACCGACGGCGCGCGTAGAGGCTGAACGCTGAGGTTCTTTATATATTATATAGATACAGTATAACAGAAAGAATAGACAATAATTGACGCTTACTTTTTCAGTAATCAAGATCATGCGGTAGATCTATCTATGATATATATTATGGATCGAAGAAGAGCTGGAATCGTCAGTTTCACTTACGGTGGAGTCGAGAATCCCAGCTCCTGCTGAGGCATAGCTTACTCCTCTTGTGATCGCGCTCGGGATTAGCTTATTCTGCGCTTTCAGCTCCAGATAAGCAAGAGGGCTCTTCTTGAATCCCAGAGCTTTTGCTGCGCGTAGTACATATATACATATGAGTAGGCATACATGCATCATAATTATATGTATAAGCACCAATGATTAATGATCTAGCTTCATCAGACAAGATAAATGTAAACTTCCCAAAAGCATCATTTCTTGTTCTTGCTTACCGACGAAGTCGGCGGTGTTGTAGCCGTTGCTGAACCTTCCAGTGGGCCTGTCGGAGCCTGGCAAGTCGATGCCGTAGTAGGGCTTGTTGGCCCTGGGGACGTCCTTCCCCGGCAGGTAGTTGTTGTTGCCGACGTCCAGCGTAGAGTCCCCGAACACGTACACCGCCGGCACCGCCGGCAGCAGCTTGCTCGGACGGATGGCGGCCACGGCGCCGACCACGAGGCTGAGGACAAGAACCTTCATGCCCACCTCGTACCCCATCATCGAATGAGTGCTAGCTTGTACACAGCTTATATTAGCTACCTAGTAGTACTATATCTCGCTGATGAGGATGCTTAGCTTAGCTTGTGTGCGAGTTAGTTGATGTGGCCAATTAAGAGGTGCACCTATCTCTATATATAGGCAGTGTCTCCCAAGGTTTTCAACTCATCTTTTTCTTTTTTAAAAAAGTTTTCAACTCATCGACCAAGTCCCGATCTTAATCATTGTTGTATTCTTTTACTACCCACCATATACGAGTACGCAGCCTGACTGCTGCAACACACTTATATATATACAAATCATGAGCTACCAAGCTAGCTTGAAGACGACTCTTATTCCCAAAAATAAAAAAAAGAAAAAAGAAAGCTTGAGGACGAGTCCGGATAAATCGAGTTCATGTCCAAGGAAAAGATCGTTCTTCTTATCTCTGACACGATTACAAGCAAGTGATTATAGTGAGAATGGGCACGCCCTACACGTGTGCGATTACACCCTATCAACATCGAATAGCTAGGTTGATGCTAAAAAAAACATCGAATAGCTAGGTTACCGCGTGTCGATCGCTTGATTTACGTACATGCGATGTAACTAATTAATCTAGGATCTCGATGCAAAAAAAGAAGAGAACTAATCATACCATACATGCATTTTCTTGGTCAGCATCTCGACCAGTTCGTTAACGTGTCGGCTATGTCTTCGTCTACTTTAGGACTGCTATGTCTTCGCCTACTTTAGGCCTCGTTGTCTACATATCCTCCTTTTCAGCGGCTGGTCTCCCTTATTTTCATACATACGTAGCTCGATCGTGTTCTCGATTATGTTTGACCTCGCTTAGTTTATACACAACTTTTTAGAATGATATATAATGACGAACAATCTATAGTCATGACAAATTTAAAAATCAAAGTCATATGAGCATGCACAATTAATTACGCAGAAGTACGTAGCAATTCAAAGACGAACTGTGTATCGATTAGGTGATCACCAATTAAAGTATTTGTTCGGTCAAAAAAAAACCAATTAAAGAATTTTTTACATCGATCTGATGGCTACGATGGTTATGTTCTACTGCCTTAATTCCAAATTATTGTCTACTTTGCTTTTGTCCTAACAACTTCTCTCATTTTGACCAATTTTTTCAAAAAAAAACCATCTATAAGTTCAAACAAATGCACTATCAAGACATATTTCATCAAGACTTTAATTAGACTAAATTTATATTGCAGGTGTTGTAACATTTATCTATAAATTTGATTAAAGTGAGAGGAGTTTGACTTAGGATAAAGCTAAATAGACTATATATAATTTGGAATGGAAGGAGTAGTAATTATAACTCTTCACATTTGTTTTGTCTTGTTGTGCATAACTAATAGTTACTTCCATATATGATGCTTGAGACAAACGGAATGAGATAAAAATAGTTTGAATTCATGGTGTCAAACATCACAACATGTTTGAATTTTCACCATTTACCATCTCTTCAAGCCGTTGTCTTTGTTCCATTGTTTCCCCATAGTACTTTCTTCTCCATCTTTGGAGGCCTTCCATTATACTTTTGCTCCCACCTCTCCACTGCTTCTATCATTTGTGGCTTCCACACTACTATACTTCGCCCGCCGCTAGTTATTAACCAAGACCTTGATGTTTTCCTAATCCCACCCTAAATAGATCCCACCACCAAAACCGTCTTTTTTACTTTTTAGCCCTTTTTCGAAAGATTTTCTCAAATACGCCCCTGACGGAAAGATTTCAGAAAATGGACCCTGGGCTTGACGCCATCCACGTTGGCGCCAAGCCCCCATGCCACTTGGCCGACGACGCGGCCGACGACGCCGAGCTGGCGCTGACGTGGCAGCACCTTAGAGCCGTCACCATTGGCGCCAAGCTTGGCGCCATCGTCATTGGCGCCAAGCCTGACCCCACAGATCAAATCACCATGTATATCATTTTTTATCCTAATTATTTCCAGGTCGTTCTTAGTGATCAAACAGAAAGTTACTGTAAAAACTCTAGAGTTAGTCATATTTCTCAATATCCAAGTCATTGTAAAATTTCAAATTTATAAATGTCCAAGTCATGTTAAAAAATCATTTTTCCATATGTCTACCACATGGTAGTCGGTATTCTAACATATCCAAGTCGTAGCAAAAATCCAGATTTATTTGGCTAAGTCTTTAAATTTACTATGGGATGGGGATGGAAATATGGCTAAGTCTAGATTTTTACTGTGATTTGAACATTGATAAATTTAAAATTTTATCATGACTTGGATATTAAAAAAAAGCTTCATGTTAAGTCATGGAATTAGGGTCCAAGTTGTCACGGAACCGCCCAAATTATAAGAACAAAAGTATAAAAACAATCGCCGCTTCCGTGCTGAATCAGTCCTTGGGCCAAAAATGAAATTTGCTCACCTCGGCCTACTCTACGTTTCTCGTTTAAGGTGCCTAATCATTTGAGCTCTGTAACAGCGGGTAATTAAGCTTCAAAATGACAGTGTCAACATATTGATAACGGTCACGGGAACTCGCCTTCTTCATAATATACCCTTCAACTTTTATTTTTGGATATTCAAAATGACAGTGCCTGATTCAGTGCAACTTTTTGCATGCTCTTCTCCATAATATACCCTTCAACTTTTATTTTTGGACCAACTCAAGTTGCTTAACGAATTTCGGAGAACGCGGAATGCCAACGTTGTTGCTTAGCGAAACTCCAGACTTAGAATATTTCTAAATGCTGAAAATAACAGCAAATTCGATCTTGTGACCTCGATCTGACTTACTTCCAAGCTGATCTAGCTCTTAGTCCAAAAACAAAGTTTGTTCTACATGATATGGACTACAACTTTCATTTAAGGTCCAACCTCAAAACTGGTATAGAACCTACTGTTCTACTTTGACCAAAGTAGAATCACGATGAAGCTTAAATCATCCTTTTTGATCCATTGGAGCATTTTCGGGGCATTTGCTCAACACAAACCTTTCACGACTTTTCTTGTAGAGTCCATCTAGAGTCTTTTGGGCAAGGTTGCAAGGTTGGGTTGATGACCTATATTTTTATTTACTTAATAGTGCAATTCAAGCACTTAGTAAAACCATTCCAACAAGGATATAACTTATCATTTCATGTGACTTTTTGATTCCAAACTTCATGAAACTTTTCTAGGGATCAATATAGATATGTATTAAGGTGAGACATATGAAGATATTGCAATAACACCACTCAAGCATATATCTTGAAAATGGCATATATATAAAGCAATGGTGTAGCATCCAAGTTTAGGTTATGCTCATCTCCATAGGTCGATCTTGACATCGTCATCTCCACTTAATCTATCATGTTTGAGCTCAAATCCACTGTTTAACTGGTGGCAAACCCCTAGGGTGTTACACAAGTCATGGCAAAATTTTAAATATCCAAATTCAAGATTTAGCCAAATTCCAAATTATTCATGTTTTAAATTTGGGTCCAAGTCATGGTAAAATTTTATAGTAAAATTAACATGAAGCCCTAATTCCATGACTTCACATGAAGCCCTTTTTATCATGACTTAAAATTGCATCTTATAGTAAAATTATGGTCCAAGTCATGGTAAAATTTTAAATATCCTAGTCCAAAACATGAAGCCCTTTTTCAATATCCAAGTCATGGTAAAATTTTAAATTTGTCAATATCCAAATCATAGCAAAAATTCAGACTTAGCCAAATTCTAGCATAGTCAAGTGATAGTAAAATTCAAGACTTAGCCAGTTTCTAGGTTGCCCATCATATGGTAAATATTAAGACTTTGCCAAAATTTTATATGTCCATCTCATAGAAAAATTAGGGTCTAACTCACATTAATTTAGAGCTTTGTATGTCCATCTCACGGTAAAATTAGGTAGTCAGGATTTTTGCTGCGGCCTGGATATGTTAGAATACGAACTACCATGCGATAGCATCAAATTTGTCAATGTCATGGTAAAATTCCAACATGTCCCATCTCATGGTAAATTTATAGACTTAACAAATTTTCATATGTCCATCTTATGGTAAAATTCCAGACTGAAGAAATTCCAACAACTCGACGCCAAGATGCATGGTGCCAGGCTTGGCACCAAGCTTGGCGCCAATGGTGACGGCGCCAAGGTGCTGCCACGTCAGCGCCAGCTCGGCGTCGTCGGCCAAGTGGCATGGGGGCTTGGCGCCAACGTTAATGGCGCCAAGCTGTGTTGTAACAGAACCGCCCAATTATACGAGATTAAGTAGGAAATCATCCAACGGAAGGACAATTTAACAAACTTAAGCCCGTATAACTCGGTAGTCCGTGAAATCTCGACGGATTTCAAACCATTTCACATAACAGCCAAGATCGTACTAAGTTTAACGGTTACCATCATAAGTTACATAAATGTTCGCGGCATAAAATACATCGGAGTTTAAACATAGTTATTACAAACCAGGTTCGAATAAAAGTAGCGGAAGCGGTAGTTCAAATCACGCACACACACAACATTTTGAAATAAAGTGCCAGCTTGTGATCATCTCCAGCAAAAGCATCAGACTAGAAGTAGCGAATGACCATTGCCCATGGTCCTAAGCTTCGCCTATTGCAGGATAGAGACAGTTGATACAGTAGCCGTAATACATCTGCCCATCTGCAACAAGTGGGAACAAAGCCCTGAGTACGAGAAGGTACCCTGCTAGACTTACCCGTCACAAACCAGAAATAAAAGACACCAAGGAATCATGATAGGCTTTCTGGTGGGATAGCTGACTCATTTGCAAAAAGGCATTTTTAGCATTTAGGAAAACCTTTACAAAAGCTTGCAGTAATTAACTCTTTATTAACCTGTCAACTATGTTTGCACTGGGGCTAGAGTAACATGTAATTAAGCAAGTAAGGATTACCATTGATCATTAGCAATAGTTATCATGTCATCTCCCACATAACTATCCAAGTGATTCATCAAGATTACTACGATGAAGTAGCTCAAGTCAAGTGTTCACTATCCAGTGAACGATGGCGATTCGAATCGATTATTAACCAGCTGGTAAGTTATTCTTCACACAAACCTTACTCACCCGCTAAAGTGAGGTGTTGGTCACCGAGTCAACCATTCAGGTAAAGTCGCGAGCTTGCCAGGAACCACTTGTACCCGGGGGCCGCCCGACTGCTCTTTGGCCTTATCATCGCGCCCCCGTATCCTGCCACTACTGCTCCGGTACAGTGCGTTGCGGGCAATCCACTCGGCCCGAATAATCTCCCAGTTTCGCGGTCGGAAGGTACTTTATCCGGCCAGCTAAATGTGAGGCATGCGTTCAACATGACCCGAGGGACAACAACGGATGGTGCTTAATCGACACAGACGGAAAACACTACAGTCCGAACCCTGCAAGTTTCCGCCCGGTCTCAAATTCATTTCACACTTAGTTATACCATGACTTCATAGTCATCCAAGCAGATCCAGGTAACCACCTATAGCTCGCAGGTGACAGGAAATCACCCGACTTCTACCGGTCTAAGCCAGCTAAGCATTGACTCGACTGCGGATACCAGGGTAACAAGGATATAGTATAACAAAGGTAAGCAAGGTATAATGCAGCAACGTCTGCAAACAACTCCTAAACGTAATGCATCAATTTAAGTAAAGTTAATAATAAATTATTTGCAAACCGGGAGAGAAATGCTCCGGGGCTTGCCTCTCTCAAAAGAGCTCGGACGGTGGTCGGGGCACTCGGGGAGCTCTTCACCGACCTCCTCTTCGGCTTCTGTCACCTCCTGTTGCTGCATCTCGAGCTGCTCCTCTGGCTCCTCAGGTAAGACGACTGGGTTCTTGGTTTGCGATCCTGTATGATGCAATGCGCGTAAGTGATTATGCAAGCGTGCATCGAAGGAGATGAATGCAATGAATATGTTGAAATGCAAGGTAGTCAACATCATCCAAGAAACTATACACTACAAGCACATGTCATCTACTGCATTCTCTTCTACTACTAACATATCAAGTTAACATATCTTATGAAATGCTTCAAAGATACACCAAAGCTTTACTAATTTCTTAATCACACTTAAAACAACACTTGCTTAAACCCTAAATAATAATAGGTTTGAATAGCAACATATATTTATAATGCTCCTAAAAATCTAAGAAAATTACAGTAGCATAATACTACCCTAAACAGACTACCATAAAAATTTCATGACATTTGGATAAGTAAATTATCCTATACAAAAATGACAAGCTATAGCATACAAATGAGTATGAAATTACTTTGTACTATGAAAAGTGTCAAACAACAGAATTAATATTTTTCCTAGGTTCTTCATGGAATATAATGACTATACAAAAATTATCACATGCATATTTTATACAAAGTTTGCTCTCTAGCAAAAATAACAAAAATCAGCCATTAAAGGTACTTGAACTATTTCTCCAAAGTTTTCCACAGCACATGCATGAAACATATTTTTCCTAGGAAGTACATGATATAAGAAGATTAACAAACTTGAAATCATATTTTTCTGATACATATAGGATTTACTAACCATTTTACAAGATATCAGCAATATCAAGAATTAATTAAATCTCTACAGAAAAGTATCCCAAAAATGACATGCAATATTTTTATATTGTAGATCTGGTTCCAATGAGTCCATAGAAATTTATTTCACAATTTTTGGAGCTCAAATGAATACAAAAAACATTTTTCCACAATATTTTTCATCATGAATAATAAAAGAAAACAGAAAACGATTTTTATTATTGAAACTGGGCCGGCCCGTGGAAATAAACCGGCCCGCGGCCGTTCTCGGCCTGGTTCACGCGCGCCGGGGGTAAGAGCGAGCAGGCCCGGCTCGGGCTTCGGCCCACGGCCGCTCGCGCGAGGAGGCCGGGGGAGAAGCCGGAGGCGTTGGTGACCGCAATGTCGCGGCCGCGCGTCGACCGGCCGGTGGCCATTGCCGACCACGCCCGGGTGTGGAAAAGCGAGCAACAGGTGCGCGGGGAGGAGGCGGACCCATTTTTGGTGATAGAGAAGCAAGAGGGGTAGCGGGGAATCACTCCCGCGGGAGGCCGCGCGCGCGGTGGCGCCATGGCCGCTGGCGGCGGATGCACGGAATCTGCACCTGCTTGGCTCGGGTGGCTGCAACGAGGTGCGCACGGGGTGCCGGAGAAGGAGGCGAAGTTGGGTGCGTGAGAAGGCGAGCTATGGCGGCTCACCGTCGGCCAATTTGGTCGGCGGGTGTAGCGGTGGCGGTGCTTGCACTGTGCGGTGCTCGCGCGGCACGGAGCGGAGGAAGGCCGAGGCGAAGAAATTCAGAGAGGGAGGGTGGACGCGGAGCGCAGGCGACTTAGAAGAGCGAGGCGCGCGCTGGCGGGGGCCACCGACGGCTAGCTGTCGACGGCGAGCGGCGCATGCCGGCCACGGGGCGCGCGGTGCCTGCGCGGGCGCGTGCGTGTCGCGGCGAGCGCGGGCGAGCGCGCGGTCAGCTGGGCCGGGCCGCTTCGCGGGCGGGCCGAGAAGGGAAGCGGCGGCCTGCTAGCGCTGAAATTGTTTTTCCTTTTTATTTTTCCAGAGAAAATTCAAATAAAAATTCTATTTGCAGTTTTCAAATTCAATTTTTGGGCAAGCAAACGACCTTTTCTGAAAATGGCCCAAAAATGAAAGTTGTTTAGAATTTAATTCTCTCCAACTTTGATTAAGGGGCCAACTAAAAATTCCCAACAGATTTTGATTTTTAGAATAAAAGCTAATTTAGGGAGGATTTTTGAATATTTACAAATAACATTTTTAAAACAAATCTTTGACAAAACTTTGAGTGATTTAGTGGCTCCAAAAATTTTCCTTATAATTATAAGTGATATGAAATTTATAGTTGCACAAATTTGATGAATGTCATTAGCACATTATCACAACATGTTATGCAATACTAGTTTCCACTCTTTTATTTTATTAAAGGTACACCCTAAGCACATATGATTTTGAATGCCATGACATGTTGTGCTCATGATTGCAATGCAAATGCTTGCGTAACACCGGAGTGTTACAGCCCTCTCCCCTTATAAAAATCTCGTCCCGAGATTTGAGTTACGAACCATTTATTATAAAAATCTTCGTATGCTTTTTGTAGGTATTCACCTGTTTCCCAAGATGCATCCCCTTCATCATGATGACTCCATTGTGTCTTATATGTTTTCACCACACTATTTCGAGTAGCCCTTTCTTTGGAATCCAAAACTCGAATTGGCTGCTCACGATACACCAGATCTGACTTAAGTTTTATGCCTCGAGGTTCAATTATTTCCTCTGGAACGCGCAAACATTTCTTGAGATGTGATACGTGAAAAACAGGGAATATAGCACCCATTGATTCTGGTAATTCCAATTTGGAAGCCACTGGACCCTTCCTTTCTAAGATTTTGTAGGGTCCTACAAATCTGGCGGCAAGCTTTCTGCGTATTCCAAACCGCTTCTTCTTCATTGGCGTGACTTTTAGATAAACATAGTCACCAACTTCGAATACAAGTGGTCTCCTTCTCTTATCCGCATAACTTTTCTGACGTGACTGAGCTGCTCTCATATTTTGCTGAATGATATAAACTTTCTTTTCGGCTTCTTCCACGAAATCAATACCATAATACCTTCTTTCCCCTGGCTCAATCCAGTTTAAAGGTGTTCTACACTTTTGGCCATACAGAGCCTCAAAAGGTGCCATCTTGATACTTTCTTGATAGCTATTATTATACGCGAATTCTGCTAAAGGTAACCACGACTCCCATGAACCTCTGGAAGACAACACACAAGCCCTTAACATATCCTCCAAAACAGCATTAACTCTTTCAGTCTGACCATCTGTTTGAGGATGATAGGCAGTGCTACGAATCAGACTCGTTCCCAAACCTTTGTGCAAATGCTCCCAAAAGTGAGCAGTGAACTGTGATCCTCTGTCAGACACGATAGTCTTCGGTATGCCATGCAATCTCACAATCTCTGCAATATACTTCTCGGCATATTGAGGTGGTCTATAAACTGTCCTGACAGGCAAAAAGTGGGCTGTCTTGGTAAGACGATCCATGATTACCCAAATTGAATCATGGCCTTTTTGAGTTGTGGTCAAACCTGTGATGAAATCCATACTTATATCGGCCCACTTCCAACTAGGTACTGACAAAGGTTGCAATAATCCAGCAGGTTTCATGTGAATAGCTTTCACTCGACAACATGTGTCACATCTGGCTACATAAGCTGTAATTTCCTTCTTCATCTTTGTCCACCAATAGCGAGGCCTTAGTTCTTGATACATTTTACTACTGCCAGGATGAATGGACAACTTAGAGTGATGAGCTTCATCCATAATTTTATTCTTAAGCTCTCTATCCTTTGGAACAACAAGACGGTTGTCGAACCACAACACGTCCTGCTCGTCCACTCTGAAGTGTTTTGAAGGTTCTTTTTTAATTTTCTTTTTGATGTGGAATATCCCTTTATCTGCTTTCTGACTTTCTATTATCTTACTCTCCAAGGTACAACTGATCTGAATACTATGTAACACGACAGGGTGCATTAGATTAAAACCATCTTCGAGTAAGGGTTGCATATTCACACAATGTGACTTTCTACTCAAAGCATCAGCTACCACATTGGCTTTCCCAGGGTGATACTGTACATTCAAGTTGTAATCTTTAATTAGTTCTAACCCTGGAGTACTGAGAGATCAACGATTGTATTAGTAATTCACCGGAAAATCAACGGCAAACCCTAATCCAAGGCAATAGAGATTTCCACCCAAGCTCTTGTAAGTTGTAGGACCAAATAAATCCATGTGAAGAAGTTCTAGCACTCTTGATGTTGACATGTAAGCTTTGGTTGGATGAGTGTTTGCAACTTGTTTGCCGGCTTGACATGCACTACAAGGTTTGTCCTTCTCAAACTTTACATCCTTCAAACCTCTCACTAATTCTTTCTTCAATAGCTTGTTGAGAGTGTTCATTCCAACATAAGCAAGCCTCCTATGCCAAAGCCACCCAAGTGTAGTTTTGGTGAACAAACATGTCATCAAATTTGCATCTTCGGAGGTGAAGTCAACAAGATAAAGATTGTTATATCTAAAGCCTTTGAAAATCATTTGCTTGTCATCTATCTTTGTAACTACCACTTCATTAGGAGTGAACAAGCATTGGTAGCCAAGGTCACAAAGTTGCCCAACGGATAGTAAGTTGAAACTCAATGAAGCAACATAGAGCACATTTGAGAGAGAGTGATCATTTGATATTGCAATTTTGCCTATACCCTTGACTTTGCTCTTAGAATTGTCCCCAAATGTGATCTTGTCTTGACATACCTCATTCTCTTCAAGTGAGGTGAACATACGAGGATCACCGGTCATATGTTGTGTGCAACCACTATCAATCACCTAATGAGATCCACCGGTCTTGTAGTTCACCTACACACAAGAGATCAAGCCTTTTGTTTAGGGACCCAAACTTGAGAGGGACCCTTAACTTTCTCAACTAGTGACTTGGCAACCCATATTTTCTTTGGCCTATTTTTGTTAGGGGGACCCAAGAACATGACTTTCATCTTTCCACTTGAATCTTTTTTAAGCATGTAATGAGCATTGAAGGCAAAGGGTCTAGCATGCTTGGGCAAGGGTTGTGGTGGTGGAGTTTTGCACTCATGAGCAAAATGACCTTCTTGTCCACACTCAACACATCTCTTTGGCTTGGGCTTTGACTTGCTTTGTTGTTGTTGAGCTTTAGCCTTCTTCTCTTGATTTGCCAAATAACCAATGCCACTTCTATCCATTTTCATGACGGTGTTCATGAGTAGCTCACTTTGCAAATGTTGGCCTCTTGTGAACTTGCTTAGACCGGTCTTGAGATGCTCTTTTTCTTGCTTGAGCTTTTTATTCTCTTCAATAAGTGACTCATTTGATGTTTGCTTTTCAAGAGCCATCAACTTCTTGTTCTCAATCTTAAGCATCTCATTTTCACTCTTGAGCTTGACATACTCATCATAGTTGTTGGACTCAACCACACTCTTGCCTTTGCCGCTAGAGCCTTGCTCAAAGTTCTCAACAATTAAATCATCATATGATGTAGCTATATCAATCTTAACAACTTGGTTAGTAGCATCATGTGTCTCAAGAGCAAGCTCATTAGCAACAATAAGACTATCATAATCGATTTTCAATGTAATATATTCCTCTTTTAGCAAGTTGAGCCTAGTGATGAGTTCACCATGCTTCTTCTCAATTTTATCATGTTTATCTCTAAGCTCTTTGTTTGAAGTTTTGAGCTCCTTGAGAAAAGAAGACATAGTTTTATTTTGATCTTTGAGCTCATCACTAGTCTTATGTGCATTCTCAAGTTTAGATGAGAGTGATTCATTTTCATTTTGAAGCTCATCATTTTCATTTCTAGTTCTTCTTATTATTTTAGAATATTTGTTCAACAATTTTACAAGTTCATCATAAGAAGGTGCATCATATTCATCAACACTATCACTATCATCATCGTCACTATCATTGTTTTGTACCTTTCGATCACCCTTAGCCATAAGACACAGATGAGTAGTGGAAGATGATGGTGAAGGTGGCAGTGAAGGTGGTGATGAAGATGTCGGTGAAGATGGTGATGGCCCAATCACAAATGCGGCGACCTTCTCTTTCTTATCGTCGCTCTCATCGCCGGAGGACTCACATGATGACTCAATGTCGGTGAGCCAATCACCAACGATGTAAGCTTTGCCTCCCTTCTTCTTCTTGTAAAACTCTCTTCTCTTGCCATCTTTCTTTTTGTATGGCTTGTTCTTCTTTTTCTCATATTCTTCATCACTTGAATCATCTTTCTTGCCCTTGTTATTATTTTTGTACTTGTCTTTTGGAGGCTTCGGGCATTGATGAGCTAAGTGGCCAAGTTCACCACAATTGAAGCAATCTATCTTGGATATTGGCTTCCTCTTGCTACTTGTGAAGAATTTCTTCTTCTTGCCATCGAACTTGATGCCACTCTTGTTGAGCTTCTTTAGCATCTTGGTGGTTCTTTTCACCATGAGTGCAAGTGATGCATCATCAATATCACTTTCACTTGAACTTTCTTGCACCATCATGGCTTGGCCCTTCTTCTTTTTCTTTTCATGGCTAGCTTTGAAGGCCAAGTCTTTCTTCTTGGAAGATGATGAGCCCTCTTCCGGAGTGATATGCATGTACATCTCATGAGCATTGATCTTTCCCAATACTTGTGTCGGTGTTGCGGCGGAGAGATCACTTTGGTGAAGTACGGTGACAATGTGTCCATACTTCTCAACGGGAAGAACACTCAAGATCCTCTTTGCAACATCCGATTGACTCATTTGAGTGAGTCCAAGAGCATTGAGATCTTCTACAAGAACATTCAATCGAGTGTACATTTCATTAGCACTTTCTTTGGGAAGCATCTCAAAAGAATTAATTTTCTTTAAAGCAATGTGATAGCGTTCCTCACGCTCACTCTTAGTTTCCTCATGGAGAGCACAAAGGTTTTTCCATAATTCATGAGCGTTTTTGGCATTACGCACATGATTGAAGATATCCTTGCCAAGACCCCGGTAGAGTGCATTTTTTGCCTTTGCATTCCACCGGTCGTACTTCTCCTCGTCACCACTTGGGTTGGCGGGATCCCTAATGGCGGGAAGCCCTTCGGTTGTGGTTCTAAGGCACCCAACATCTATGGCTTCGAGGTACGCCTCCATACGAATTTTCCAATATGAAAAATCGTCTCCCTCAAAAGTGGGAGGTGGTCCTTCCCCATTAGACATCTTGCTCTAGGCGGTGAAGCCCAAATAAAGAGCAACACGGCTCCGATACCAATTGAAAGGATCAAGATGCCCAAAAGGGGGGGTGAATTGGGCTTTTTTAAAAATTAATTGTAAGAATTAAATCCTACAAGCCAAACTTCACCCCTAGTGCCTACTAGTATTCCTTGTGATTCTACCGATAAAAGTTTTGCACCCTAAGTTCCAATCCTAGACTAGCATGGCATTTCTAGGAAAATAAACAAGTAATGAAAGTAATACACGAAAGTAAGTGCTTGAAAGTAAGGGTTAGGAACACGGCGATGTTTTGCCGAGGTATCGGAGAGTCGCCACTCCCCACTAGTCCTCGTTGGAGCACCCGCGCAAGGGTGTAGCTCCTCCTTGATCCATGCAAGGATCAAGTGCTCTCTACAGGTTGATTCTTTGACACTCCGTCATGGCAAATCACCCAAAACCGCTCACAACATGAGTTGGGTCACCCACAAGCTCGTCGGATGATCACCAAACTCCCAATCACCACCGAACCGTCTAGGTGATGGTGATCACCAAGAGTAACAAGCTAGAACTCTCACTTGACCACAACAAGCCTAATGAGAAGATGGATGCACACTTGCTATACTCTTGTCACTAGTGAGGAATCTCAAACTTTGATTCTCAAATCACTATCCTCACTAGGGCTCTTGCACTCCCTTGCACTCCAAAGGTGTTTCTCAGCTGAACAAATGAGCAAGAGACCTCTAAAAGAGATGGAGGGGATGTATTTATACACCCCTCAGACAAATCCAACCGTTACCTGCCGAATCAGCAAAACTCGTACTGACTGGACGCGCTGGTCGACATGACTGGACGCACCGGTCGAGTATAACGGTCGAAAACCGAAAGTTAGTGCTGAGTGACCGGACGCGCTGGTCAGAGATGACCGGACACGCCGGTCAGGGATGACCGGACGTGTCCGATCATGCAAGAACCTTACTGAAAACTGACCTGACGCTTAACCGCGTCCGATCATAGATGACCGAACGCGTCAGGTCAGCTTGGGACCTTACTGGAACATGACCGGACGCGTCCGATCATTTCACAGTCACGTCCGATTACACTGTTTACCCTCTAGAACACGTGTCAGACTGACCACCGTGTCCGGTCCTCTCAAGGACCACGTCCAGTCAGTCAGTTAACGATGCAGTGACTTATTAGTACTGACCGGACGCGTCCGGTCATGACAGACACCGCGTCCGGTCACAGGTAAACTGCTCAAACGACTTCGAAACGCGACGCAACTTGAACCAAGTTGCTTTCAACTGAACTTTGAGCTTTTCTAGAGCTACCTAGTGCTAAGTTTGACAAGTGTGCACCACACCTAAACAAAAGACTCACCTAGGTCAAGCTACTCGCTCATGCCCCTCTTTATAGTACGGTCAAAGGAAGAAACAAAGATCCTAATGACTATTCCGGATGTAACTCAACACCTTGACATCCGAAACTAACCGTCCTTAATCTTGTCGTTGATCCTTTGAAAACCAAAATGATTTCCATCAAGGGACATGAATATCATAGTGCCCAAAGTAGTTATCAACTCCATGACCTAACTTACCAACATTTCTGCAAAACACACGTTAGTCATGGTAATAATGCGTTGTCATCAATTGCCGAAACCAACACCGGGGCCTAGATGCTTTCAACATGTTATGTACCTTTAAGTAACACTTAAGTTCTAAAGTTGAGTAGAACTACGGAAGTAACTTAAGTGAAGTACCTAAGATAGAAGATATGATCAGATCTGGTCGAGCCCACCGACATGACCTTGATTAACAGTACAAGTCAGAACCTACAACATGGGTTGACAAACCCTGAGTATTTGAAGGTTCTCAACAAGTCTTACCCCACAAAAAAAGACTCTAAGGGCGTGCTAGCTTAAGGAAAGATTGAAGCAAGAAGTAACTTTTGCAGAAAAGCTTACTACCAGTAGATCCTTATTTTCAATGTTTTAGCTTTTATATTAAGTTTACCATCAGTATCCAATTTGTACCTGATCTAAATCAATCACTTTATTAAACATCTCATCTCATTTCATCTCATATCCACAAGTAACCATGTTCCATTGATTAACTATGATGTAGAGCAGAGAATCAAGTCTCCTTATCCAAGAAGCACGGCGATTAGAATTGATTTGGCCCAGCTGGGGTTTCCTTACCACATGACATATGCATGTCCGAGACTTACACATATCAACCTTCACTCGCATCCTCCAAAACGTGAATCGGTCTACGCTACCCAAGAATACAGTACTCCACCGTCCTACGTCATTTGTGATGTTTCTGTAAGGTGGGTACATGCTACTCTCGCCATCTCCCACTCCCAGTGCGCAGTTAGCTTTTCACATAATGGAATAGCCGAGGTCTTAGGCTTACCGGAGTATGTGGCCAGTACTGCAAGGTCTCGACTCACACAGGTCTACAACAAATGGTTCTCAATCGACACAGGTGGAGCACTACACCAAATCATTTCACGATGCAAGTTACCCGCCCAGTCTCAATTTAAACATTAACATTATCGTAGTATTCTCACGGCCCATCAGCAAAGCCGAGAAGAACAAAGGTAAAACTTATTTCTCGCGAACGATGAAACCATCATTCGACTTCTATCGAAGTCAAAGCATTACTAAGCATAAGAGATACCGACCTGACTAAGGATACCTGAATATCAAGGTAATCATGCAACAACGGTATACGACTAACTCCTAATTACTTAATGCACATCTCACAAGACTTAAAGTGTAATAAAGATTTATAAATACTAGAGAAAGATTTATGCTCCGGGACTTGCCTGCGTTGCAGAGAAGGTTAGATTCCACAGAAGGTTCCAAAAGTTAGACTTGGCACCAACACCGCTGGAGGATGGACCTCCTCCGAAACTTGATCAACACGAACCTTCTCACTCTCGTACACTACACGTAACAAATGATGCTTTGCTTAACATGATGGACTACATGCCATGATGCATGATGAGAGACATTCAAATGCATAACAGAAGTTAAACAAAGTTAAGAAAGTTGAGTACAACTTTCCTTCACCAAGAAACTAGGGTTATTATCATAAAAACATTTTAGCTAATTAACTATTAAGTTAACTAGTTGTCTATCATGAAAGTAATTACACTAACATGGACCAGCAAGAGATTAACATTTATCTTAACTCATGATCATTATAAGGGATTCATAAAGCTAAACTAAATATTTAATAAAACCATTTTAATAATTACATAAACAAGTTGATTATAAACATATCAAGGAAAGAAATCAAGTTACTAAGGAACATCAGGGGTTTAGGTGTTCCAAGGTCCACAAACAATATCCAAAATGCACCAGAACCATTTAAGTATTTATCTAAATTATTTAGGTATTTATTTAATCATGGAAAAGGCATTTATACACATTCAAATTAATTAACCAAATTAAGTAACTCAAAACAGTACCAAACTTTTTGTGAAGGTCGTAGATATTAGCACATGACATTTACATAAAGAGTTTCATGATTAAAGAATAATTATTTTAACCTATAAAAATCATAGAAGGTTCATTTAATAATTAAAAGAGGTAATTTTAAAGCATGCAAAAACTATTTATTTTTACTATTTCATATTTTTCCTAGATAGAGCACAACATGTAGAGGCTACACAAAAATTTTCATGAATTTAGCATGCACCAATAATTAGTTATGAATTTCCAAATTTCAGCAGATGTTTATATTTTCTGAAAATCAAAACCAACGAAATTCTTTTCTTACTCACCTACTGGCTACCCACAGCCACAGACATGCGGGGCCGGGGTCAAACTGACCCTGCCCAACCTTGACCGAGCGCTCACCGGCGGGTACGCCGCGTAACTCGCCGTCGGTGAGGTCTCCGGTGACGGGGAGAACACCGACGCGCTCGTGGTGACCTTGCAAACCGATCTAGGGTGGTGGTTGGACGAGCTAGGGTTTGCAGCATGCTCGTCCCCGGCCATGGCGGCGTGGCGGCGTGAGGCGTGGTGAGGTGGCGGCGGGTACGTCGTTTTGACGCGATCCAGCCCAACCAAGGCTTGGGAGAGCATGGCGGAGCTTACCATGACCTTATCGGCCCATACGTTGAAGCAACTGCGGCACAGGCGAGGCTATCGACGTCGATGGCCCGGGCGGCGGTGTAACCTAGCGAGGGGATCGGCGTTTCGATGCACCCTGTACAGTAGAGATAAAAAGGAAAATCCTATGAGCTTCATGGCAACATGGGGAAGCTAAAACAAGAACTAGGATGGCGAGAGGAGCTCTGTAACGAGCTGGCCATGGCGAGGTCGAGCTCGGCGGCCATGGTGACGCTGCCGCGATGGAAACGGCACGCGCTGCCACTCCTGACAGCGAGAGATGGCACAAGCGGGTCAAGAAGGTGCGCGAGGGCGAGGTGAAGCTTGGCGCGTGAGCAATTGGGCGGTGTTGGATTGGTGGCGACGAATTTGGCCGGTGAAGCAAAGCTCGATGGCGGCAGCGGGAAGAAAAGAAGGAAGGAGCGGTGACCAGCTCGGCGAGATAAGGGCGACGGGGAGGCTTTTGGGCGTCCAGCTCCTGCTTGCGAAGCGTCTAGGCGAAGCAGGTACGTGTTGGCGCGCGTGAGAGCGGTGAAATCGATCACGGCGGCTCACCGACAAAGCTGCTGCGTGGCACCTGGTTGCCGAGTACTGTAGCTGACTGAAGCCCGATGTTCCTCCTCCTTTTTCTCTAGATTCTCGGTAGCAACTTGAAAAACTTCCTTAATGAAAGTTGCTCATCTAGATGTCATCTCCAACTTTGTTTACAGACTCAAGCTCTAATTCTAAACGTTAGAGAGATTTTGAATGAGGAACAGAGGTACTTTGAAACTAATTTCGGAAATTCAGTTAGGGTTTGAAAATTTGGTTTGGTTAAGCAACTTTGGTAATTAATTAGAGGTTAAACATATATCAAATTTAACAACCAATTGCACAGTATCACAACTCAAGTATAGGACCAAGCAATTAAACAAAAATTGTACCAATTTTATTCATGAAAATGGATTTAAAAACTACCCAAAAATTGAACGTAATAGCTGATTCTCAAAGACTTAGGCATAAATGGCTTAAGTTAGAAAACCACCATCAAATCCAATCTTTGGGCTCCAAATTAAACATGTTTGACTTAAAATCACCTTTGAATTTTGATTCTGCATTATAAAGCACACTTTGTACTACAAATTTCATTTTAACAAAATTTTACTTATTTAAGCAAATTCACATATATAAATTCACAAAGAACCTTAATCATTAACATTGACATTATTTCATGCAACATGTGAAACATATTAATGCAACATATGAAACATCACATATGCAACATGGACTTAACATAATTGAAACATAGAATGCATTAAAGAAACAATACTTTGTGATTATGCATAATGATGGCATGATCAAGATTTTAATTTGCCTTTTAACACCTAGGGTTACACATGTGCTACCAGATCAAATTAACAATGATGTAGGCTACGGCACGTGCTATGCACAAGCAAGTCATTTCTATCCCCTCCCCCAATCCTCACTTTAATGCCCGACTCCATTGTTTTGGACATATTTTTCTGCTGCCCTCCGTCACCACGATGTGTCCGCTATGAGAAAGCAGGGGAAGGCGCCCTACTTTTGCCATGGCCATGGAGCACGTAGGTACGACGATGCCATGGCCACGGAGATCAATGGAGGCTTCCTTGCCGTCGCTAGGCTGAGGTAGCATATATAACAGAGGGCTCAGTTGCGAATGCCACTTCCTGGAGGTGTGGCACAGGCGTCAAGGGAGAGTCCAACAGCATCGCGAAAGTGAATGAGCCGACCTGACCGTGTTCGAGTGTAGTGATGGAGGCAATATACTGAGAGGATCAATCTTGATGGCTACACCGAAGGGATGAGAGTGGCTACATGGCGATGCAAGATGTAATAGTATATGAACCTTGAGGAAAATGAAGAGACAAAACCTCTCATATCCTTGGTTAAAACAATAAATGTTCCAATGGTTACTAGAAGAGTCCAATCGTTGTTGGTGAGAGACGAAGATGCAAGTGATGATTGGTTTTTAGGCCTTAAAGCTCGTCATTGGATTTGTGTAGCGGGGAAAAAGGAAGGGGCTTGGGATGGTCGAAAAACGTGTGTGCAACACTGAGTAGATGGGAAAATTAGTGGTGATCTAATGGCTAATGGTTTAGATTAGTTGATGACATGGATCGATGTGGGATGAGATCAAATTGATAGTCGGTATTAGGTTTATAAGAGGATATTGATCGATATTGATATGTGCAATGCAAGGGTAGAGACATCATTAATTCATTATGCATGTTGTTGAAAATAGCCTCGTTTGCACTCTTAAGAACAACACGAGTGAGAAAGCAAACAATGTAGCTATTCTGTTGATTCCCTGCGTGGATCAAGCTAACCATACACGGTCAAAGGTTCCTTGCAATGGTCCCGGTCATGTATATATAATATTTCACACAACAAAGTTTGATCTGCAGCTTAAAGTTTTTTGCTTCATGTTTAAAATAGTGTCAAATATAGAGTACATATTTTTGTTTCCATGCATATGTGATAATGTATGTATACGTGAAAACAATCTCTTGTATATAGGTCATTGACCGGAGAGAGTGCATGTTATTGTTTATACATGTATGTATGTAACTATGTTTACGTGAACAGAATCTCTTGTTCTGTATATATTTCATTAACTTGACTGGGCCAGCTGCATGAAGTTGATGGGCGTGGTGTACTGGGCCGGCCCGTCGTAAAACGCCTGGGCCGTGAGTAGACACGCCCGTTGGGCCTGGTGATACCGGTCCCAGAAGACGTGGCCGTCGTGGTCGGTGCAGACCGTGGAGTTTGGCAGGCAGTCGGCCTCCGCCAGCAGCCGGCCGCTCCCACAGCAGGCGCCGGCGATGTCGGTGTACCCGGACGCCCCCGGGTCGGCAAAGGTGTCCTGCGTGAGGCGGAAGGAGTTGGCGAGCGAGTAGACGAGGCCCGGCAGCCTGGCGGCGAGGCCGGCGAGGAGTGGCCCGAGCGCGTCGTCGAAGCCGGCGGCGAGCTGGTTCAGGCCGTCGGCGCACGCGCCTGCCGCGTCCAGCACCCGCACCGCCGGCAGGCACCCGACCAGCCCCACGTTGATGATGGCGAACTTCCTCGCGCCCATCAAGTGCAGCTCCTGCGTGCCATGATGCGTATGTACACGTGCATCTGTGTAAGCTCTAGCTATAGAAGCGACGCAGTGGAGGAGAAAGAAGTATTGATGGCTGTGCATACCGTGATGGTGGCCGAGTAGTTGGAGAGGAGGTCGGCGAAGAGCGCGGCGGCGTCGGTCTGCTGCTCGGCGGCTGACCTGTTCCGCGCCTGCTCGCCGCCGGCGAACACGAACATGTCGTTGCTGGCGATGCCCATGAGGACGATGGAGTCGGCGAGCAGTTTGGTCACCGCGGCGGCACCCACCGCGGCGACCATCTTGGCCTTGGTAGCGTTGAAGTAGTGCACCTGCGTGGACAACGGGATGCACTTGCCTGCGTTCTGTGCATGCGTCGCCACATCATCATATATATCATATACTACTGATATGTATAGTTATATGTATATATCTCCATCCAGGGCCAGAAGATGACACATGTACTTACGGTGGAGTCGAGGATGCCAGCATTTGCGGAAGCGTAGCTGACACCAGTGGTGAGAGCTGTGGGCACTAGCAGAAGGCTGGAGTTGGCCAGGGACAGATACGGCGGAGGGCTACTCACGAACCCCATGCTCTTCGCTGTACATAAAAGTGTACGTACAACGGTATAAGCAGTGGTACTTTTACACATATATACATATACGTGCGTACAACCGTATCCAAGATTAGTTCTTTTCCTTGTTAGCTAGCCTTGCCCCTTAGTTGAGCTGAACCGTGTTGCTTTTTAATCTCTCTTGGACGTGAGTGTTCATGTGAGCCTTATAGCTTTGGTTTGTATCTTGACTATTAGTTGTGTATCATCAACGGATTGTAGAGGCTGGAACTTTATTTGTTCCGTTATCTTAAAAAAAAACACAAACACATGTATACGCACAAGTACATCAACATGTAGAAGTGGTATATATAGCATATAGAGTAGTAGTTACCAATGAAGTCAGCTGTGTTGCCGCCATTGCTGAACCTTCCGGTGGGGAATCCGGGGAAGTCGACGCCGTAGTATGGCCTGTTGGCCCTGGGCACGCCCGCCCCCGGCAGGTAATTGTTGTTGCCTACGTCCAGCGTCGAGTCGCCGAACACGTACATCGCCGCCGGCCGCCGCTGGGCTCCGCCGCCGCCAGCCACAACGGCAGCTAGTAGCATTGTTTGCACGGATATCACAAGGCACAGAACGAGACGACGACAACGAGCTTCCATGGCCATTTGCGTACCTAGCTAGAACTTGTGCCTCTGCTCAGTACTTATCGCCTGCTTGCTGTGTAACTACTTGCGATCGAGCAGATGATGGTGTGGCGAAGGAGACGGCTGCCCAGCTATATACACACACACATACATAAAGCACACACCGTACCTGAGGAACACACGCTGCAGGCTTCGATCAACTGGGCGGGTGGACAAGTTCAGGGTCCATGTGTACTTTATTATTATTTTTTTATGATATAAGACGGAGGTCTCGTGGGTATTAATTGCGGCATGTACTGATGTACCTAACAGTTGAAATATCCGCTAAGGTGCACTATACATACTATTATAGGAATGTGGAAGATCCAAAGTTCTCGTCATCATCAAGATCGCAGATACGTAGAATACATTTCTTGGAAGCATGCATAACGAACCTGTCGTACGTAGCTAGCACGTCTCAGTTTGCAATAAGATCGATCGTCCCAGTCGGTCGTTACGTTAGCGTGGCTGCTATCTCGTTTTCAATTAATTCATCATCACATGCATGCATGCATGCATGGTGTGTCGTCATGCAGTGCATGGAGCCCATTGGTTTCAGCATACGTATTTTGTCTATGTGCACATCACATCATCACGTACATTCTTTGAAATAGAGTCACTACGCACAACGCACTCACCAAAGAATATATTAACTTTGCATGCATTCCAGGACGACACAGGACTAGTAGCTCCGTGCTACGGTCTTCTCTCAATAAAGTAATACTACTATAAACGTACCTGCAAAAGCTAATTTTTTTTCAATTACATATGTGATGGATCGCAAAACAACGATCAAAGAATGATGATATATTTTTCAAAAGGCGGCAAAATGCTTTTGTTGGATTTTTATTAGACGATAGAAAGGGGAAAAAAAGGTGTTACAGTGTTTTTACAACCTCAACACTCAACTCTACTAAGGCGTACAGACCAAACCGCTCTACCGAGGAAAGAAACAAAACCAGTAGAAACTCTTAAAGAGAAAGGGAACAGAGGAAAATAAACGCTACTGATGAGCTTCTGCATTTGGTCTTGTGGCCAACCGGAATTGATCGATCTCCTCCTTGCATAAGAATGCCACCTCCCTTGGCTACAAGCTTCTGTTTTCGAAAGTTCTTCTATTTCTCTGTTTCCATATGTTCCACCAAAAATAGATCATGCGGCCATCAAAGTTTCTCATGTGAGGTTTATCTATCCGTAGCCTGCATCTGCACCAGTAACCATGGAGCGACCCGTTGTCTCCCACTGTGTCAATTGCTGAGAGCCCAAACCAAGTTTTCAAGATGGACCATACTTGTTTTGAGAAGGGACAGCCCTTGCACAAATGCGTGGGGTTTTCTAGATCAATTCCGCATAGTTTGCATATAGGGTCATTTGGCCAATTTCTCTTTATCAAATTGTTCGCCGTGAGGATCTTCTTATGTAGCAACGTCCACGCGAAAAATCTGCATTTCGGCTCAGCCCTAGCCTTCCATATCGGCATGATTCGTAGCTTGTTGTATGACCCTTCAAATTGAATGCGGTATGCGCTCTTGGATGTATACTCTCCATCTGCCGTCTAGCGCCATATTATGTTGTCCTCCCTACTAGCGTCAAGCTGGACTTGCTGTACAGCTTCCCACAGTTGGACGTACTCCTGAATTTCAGCAGTTGTCAGGATTGGGGTGATGTGAGAAATCCACTTATTGTCCTGTATTGCCTTTTGCACCGTGACGTTCTTCCTCTTGGCTTTCTTGAATAAGGTTGGCGCAAAGTTCTTAGGCGCCATTCCTTGCACCCACAATGAAGTCCAAAATTTGGCCGTTTTGCACCCACAATGAAGTCCAAAATGCGGTATGCGCTCTTTTTTCGACAGGATGTAGGCCAGTTAATGATCGAATGTCCTCCATAGACCTTGTCAGGTGTCTCTCCCCTCCAGAGAAAGCTTCTTCTCATTCGATCAATCATTTTTATAAGCCATTTGAGTTCGGGGAACACTGTCATGTGGTAGATTGGTTGAGAAGAGAGCACCGTTTTTACCAACGTCTCTCTCAGCTGAAGATAAGAATATCCCCTTCCACCCTAGCAATCTTGCACCAATTTTATCCAAAAGGGGTTGCACATCTATTTTCCTCAGTTTCCGCACATGGAGAGGGAGGCCGAGGTATTTGCTAGGGAAGTTGCAAACTTTGCCAGGGAAGTTTTGAAATAATTGCACGACTGTGTTGATGTCTAATCTGATCGGGTAGATTCCTGTTTTGGAGATGTTGATTTTGAGTCCCGAGCATTCTCCAAAGAAACAAAGGATTCTATGTAAATGATAGATTTCCAGGTTACTGGGGGAAGCAAAAATTGCCGCATCATCCGCATATATTGAACACCGAAGGTTCGCTGCCCTTGGTAAAACTGGATTCAGAATGCTCTATTCGCAGCGACCTCGATGATGTGCTGTAATGGATCAATAGCTAAGATGAACAGCAGTGGGGAAAGGGGGTCCCCCTGCCTGAGCCCCCTCTCATGTCTTATCTCCTTCGTCGGCTGACCATTGATCAGAATTCTTGAGGTTGCCGAGCCAAGTAAAGCCGTGATCCAATCTCTCCATTTTGTGTTAAACCCCAAGTTTTCAAGTACCTCTAGCAGGAAGCTCCATCCAATGGAATCAAATGCTTTGGATATGTCTAATTTTATGAAGAGGGCCGACTTCCTTCTCTTATGTAGTAGTTGGATCACCCGTTGCTCATAGATAAAATTATCATGGATGCACCTCTTCTTTATGAATGCATTCTGAGCGTTAGACACAAGGTCGTTCATGTGAGGCGCCAGTCTGTTTGCGAGTAATTTCGTAATGATTTTCACAAAGCTATTGATTAGGCTTATAGGTCTGTAGTCCAATAACACGGCTACATCCTAGGTTGTAGGCAACATAACAATGTTTGCAGTGTTGATCAGGTGTAATTTCGATGTTTGGTTATTGAAAAAACTCATGATCACCTGTATCACATTGTCTTTGATGATTGACCAACATTTCTTGTAGAAGCATCCTATAAATTCGTTAGGACCAAGTGCCTTTTCAGATGGCATATCTTTGATTACAGCCTCAATTTCTTGCGTGGTGAAGGGTGCGTCGTGATCCTCTAGATCATGGTGTTCATAGCCTAAATCCTCCCAATTAATTGCTCTGGTTCTTATACTCGGAGAGCCCTTCAGGTTTGAGAAATGATTGAAAGCCAGAGCTGATTTGTTTTCCTGCGAGATGACCGGTCCCGAGTCTCCATTCAGGGTGTCAATGAATGATTTCTTTTTCCTCATGTTTGCATGCAATTGGAAGAAACATGTGTTGGTGTCTCCCTTCTGAATCCAAGTTAGCCTTGAGTGTTGGCGAGCTCGTGATTTCTATATAGCTGCGATCCCCATGGATTTTGTTTGAGATACTTCTTGAACTCCCATTTTTCCTGTGTGAGAGATCTCGCTTCTTGTGCCTTTTCCAAGTTTTCTAGGGTTAGAGTTAGAATGGCCCAACTCAATTTCCAACCACCGAGGGATTTTCGCCGCCAGTTCTTTAGAGCTTTGGCTATCCGTTGCATTTTGACATGGAGCTGAAGGATGGCGTCTTGAGTGTTCACCGGTTTGATCCATGAGTCTTTAATTGTATCCAGGAAACCGGGTCTATGCGCCTAGTGAGACTCAAATCTATAACCTTTGTAAAAATCCAAGCTAACATCCCCTTGTAAAAATAAAGCGCTATGGTCCGAGCCAAGTGAGGACAATGCTCGGAGGTTGGTTCTTGGAAACAATTCAAGCCAATCCGCAAATGCAAAGAAATGGTCAATTCTTTTTATTGTCGGAGATTGCTGATCGTTGCACCAGGTATACTTCCTCCCCCTTGCATCAATCCTAGCGAGTTCTAGATTGTTTACTGTTGATCTGAATCTGTTGATCATTGGCAGGTTAAGATGTGCATTGTTTTTCCCTTGCGCATTTAGGATTAAGTTGAAGTCTCCCAGCACCAGCCAGGCTGGTAGGCAAAGTGCACGCAAATCCATGATCTTCTGGAGAAACAAAAGTTTATCTGCATCACTCTGTGGTTCGTAGACCCCCGTTATGGTCCAAGTTTTATTTTCTGCTAGCATCGTTATCGTTGCCGATACTGTGTGAGCGGTGAGGTGCGGTTGGCTTATGTTGAAAAAACGATCGGATGGAGCAATAAGTATTCCTCCGCTGGCACCCACGGAAGGCAGGAACGCTACGTTGTTCGCTAATTCTGCCATGATTGTCTCCACTAATAGACTACGTGTCCAGGTGCTGATTTTTGTTTCTTGTAGACAAACAATTGTAGCACCAGTAGATAATACATGGTTTCGAACAGATGCGCGCTTAGCCCCGTCGTTCAAACCTCTCACATTCCAACACAGCAGGTTACAATTTTTAACCGACATAATGAATAATTCTTACTACTTGCTCACGACTGAGAGTGGCCAGGGGCAACAGAGCCAATAGACCGTAGTTCTCTCCCGAGGTCCAAAGAGCGCAGATGGGGAGGGCCGAAGGCAACATTGCCAGTAGGCCCCAGTTCTCCCCCCAAGTCTTGATCATACATGTTTTCCGCTGAAGGCTCTAGGGCCAGCAGGCGCACAACCAATACCGCCGAAGGCTCCATGGCCAACAGACGTGCAAACAACAGTAACCAAATCTTAAAAAGTTCAGGCCACATTTGGCACTAGCGACTACATGCAGATAACGTGGGCGCGCCGCCCATATCCCCCTACTGGCAGGGGCTAACATCGATCATTGACCACTGAAGTTTGGAGCCTAGGCCACCAGTCCTGGTGCTGCGGCAACCTCACCCTAATTGCCGCTCTTCATGTGGATCAAGGCGCCATGCTCGATGAGGTCCTGGATGGCGTCCATCGTGGTCTTCTCGATCGGCCATGCGAAGTGCTACGCATATATGTCAAATTCATCAGGGATTGGAGGTTTGTTAGCACCTGTGTTATCAGTACCCACAAGGTCCCCCAGTTTCTTAATTAACAAATCTTGTGCTATTTCAATCGTCCCCTTTCCCGAGTTGGCGATGGCCTTTTGCACTAAGCAGGAACTTTGTCGTTTGATAGGTGGGCTGGCTCCATGGTTGATTAAATTATGTCGTGGTATTTGCGTTAACAAAGGTTGGGGGAGTGGTTTGGAGATGGATTCTAGAAAAGCATCTATGGGAGCCAGTTGTTGGTTATCTGAGGTGCAGTGATCACTTTCATCTCCTACCGGAAGTTCTTGCTCTATGGTTGGGTTTTGCACAGGTGATGAGTGATTGGCGTTTAGGGATGGCCTAGGTTGGGGTGGGGTGGGGGTGTGGAACTCACCAGGATGTCCTGAAGGTGTTCGAGTACCATCCCCAGATTGGCCAGTGCTGCCTCGCCTATCTTGCCTGCCTCCCGCCTATCTTGCCTGCCTCCTGCTCTGTAGATGAAATAGGAGTTGTATTAGGCATTGTAGCTGTGTCTGTGCACGTGCAATTAACAGTAACCTCAAACGCAGAACTATCAGTAGCATTAGGAGTAATATTAGGAGGTGTTGTTTCCTCACTTGGAATGATGCCATAGTAGTCACTGCTTGCGGCCTTGCCCTGCATCCCCTCAGGTTCTGCCATCTCTGCAGAGGCATTATCATAATTAACAACATGAGGCATTGTTACAGGTTCAGTCACCCTAGTGTCACAGAAAATGAATTGCTCACTCGTGAAGGAGTTGTTGGCAGTGTGGCCATCCTGTCCCCCTTCCTTCTCCTTGTTGCTGCTCAGGGTGGTGCTGTTAGCCACTGTATATGAGGAATTCAACATGACGCAATCAGCGACCACATGATCAGTATCATCAATTTGGATTGTAGAGGAGGAAGTATCCTTGATAAGCATAATGTTGTCATCAGTGATAGAGTGCTTGGGGGCTTCAACTCAGTTGCAGTAGGGTCTACAAAGGAGACCCTCTTTGCCTTCTTCTCCTTCTTGTGTTCCTTAACCTTCTAGACATGGGCTGGCGCCTGGTAGGCTCCACCTGACGGCCTATTCCTTTAGGGTGGTGATTCACCCCGGTCGTGCCACCTGTTCGAGCTGATGCAATCCTCAGCGCCTCCCCTGCAGCGAGAGTTCCTTGCCCAGGTTGCCATGGTTGCGCCTGCCGTCGTAGTCGTCGTCGTCCCGGCGTGGCCTCATATCGCGGCCACAGTTGTGGCCAGCACGCCTCCCGTGGAGGCTCTCCCCCTTCGTGTCTGGCACGCCGTAGTCCCAGTCAAAGACTCGGCGAGCCTTGCAGTTTCCAAGTCCCCCAATCCTTCCCAGCTCCTGCAGGAAGGTGAGGTCCTCCACCACCTCCAGATGGTTCCGCGGAATGTAGACTTGACCCGCTTGATGTCGACCGGCTCGTCGTGGTGTGGATGTCCCCTGTTCGGCTCGGTGACCATGAGCTGGACCTCTGTGGGGATGTCGCACGGGTCACAGCGCCAAGCTCAAAGGTCAAAGGACCTGGTGTGCTGGCGCCTCCGGGTCGTCTCCTCCAGTTAGTGGACGGCGCAGCTCTTGCCGAGCCCCTTGGCTGCCACCTCCTCCGCCCAGCAGTGCACCGGGATGCCCTCGATGCGGACCTTGACGCGGAACTATGGACTACTGTGTCAACAAGCGCCACCATCCCCGTGCAGACGCCATGATTCCATAGGACGACTTTGAGTCTTTGACCATTTCATTTCCAAAAGATGGATATATCTAGCTAATAATTATTGTTGGAAGGAGGCCCATGTATCTACACAAACACCCGTTCGTGATCGGCCGTCAACGTCAACCCATCCCCGTGCAGTAGTGCCAGCCCAAATGGCATCCGTACAAACCTACCGTTCAAAGGAGATAGCTCGTTTTTTTTATTAACATAGATGTTAGAAAATATGTCTGTTTCCTAAAACACCTAACGAATTTTAGAGATGGCCATTTTATTTACAAAGATAACCAATGAATTAATGAGTACCTCTCTGTATAGATTTTCAGAGACACGCACTTATAAGACCTGCCTTAGTAAATTAGCTTAGGACCAATATCCCTCTAGACATAAATAAAAACAAGCAAACCCTTGGAGCCTCCTCTCTCTCTCTCTCCCCCCCCTTTGCACCCTCCTTTCTCTACCTAGCGTGGCCTTGCAAGCCTTCGACTGGTTGTGGACTCGCCTGCAAGTAATACTATTGGACCGTTCGGGCGGGCGTCAAGGCCCACCAATGCAAGCGTGGACCAAGGACGCCGTATCCATAGCATTTCCGATTATATTGCTATAGGGAAGTTTTCATCATTGATCAAATCATCAGAAAGGGCTGAAAATGGGAAGGTCCATGCCGCTTGGCATCTACTGCATGCATGTGTAATAATGTTGTTGCTTTTGCGACTGCATGTGTGAGTGTCATCGTCGATCGATCCATTTGAGCTCTGCATGCGGAATGCAAGGCTTTGTATAGTTAGCTAAACATGCTAGCTAGATAAAGGTAAGCTAACAGTCGGCCGGTCGAAGAACAAGTTATTTTCACGCGATAAACATCGCTAGGTGTAAGCTAACAGCGGTGTTTCTCTGTTTCTATAAGTGGGCGGCAAGGGAAACCTCCAATTTGTTTTGCTGTGCTCGTATATATTACTGTACCTTGCATATGCATCAATAGTAGGGTCGTCTCTGTCGGCGCCGTACGTCCTCGTGCTCAAAATCCAGTTGTCAGAATAATCAAGAAGCTAGATTACAAGTAATGGTGCAGTGAAGACATGCACTGCATGCAGGCCAGAGCACGAGCGCATTGCATTTGCATGCATGCTGACTTGCTGAGATAGATCGAGATGTCCAAAATACGATCGAGGAGCTAGCTTGGGATAGAGCTAATGCATGGGCCGTGTGATGCCCTCACCATACACGTTCCATCTGCTGATCTGCAGGGTGTGGATTCCAGGGACACGACATACAGCAGTCTAATCTTAATCTTAATTTGATGCTGCTTAAAGCTAAGCTGGGCCATTTTCTGGTGTTACCACTTGCTCTTTGTGACATGTCTAATTTCAACTATAAGTTTGTCCCTGCAAGCAGCTTTGGTGGCTTGACTTGACTGGCTTCTCTTTCAATTGCCAGCAGTATATATAAATTACAGTCTCAATGAGTATATATATGCTATTACTCAATTATAAAAATCACAATTATGATCTTCAAGCAAGGGCCATATTTGCTATCCTATAGAGGGTGATACCTAGGGCCTACGAGGGAGCAGCCACGAGACATCCGGTTCTATGTATATCTTGACTTGGGCGGGTGAAGTGAATTGATGAATACCTATCAAAAACAAAAAGGAAGTGAATTGATGAAGACATTAAGAAAAGAAAGAAGAGGAAAGTTTTTTTTTGAAATAATATTATTTTAATAAATAATTACATAACTAGATGCTGTTTTTATAAAATTACAAAAGTAGCACTGTCGGCTGTCCAGTTGCCGACATGACACTTATCGGCTACTGAGCTGCCGACAACCTACGCGGACGAGGAGCCGGCTGCCTACCTACCGTCTTTTTTTATTTTTTAGCCCTTTTTCGAAAGATTTTCTCAAATACACCCCTGACGGAAAGATTTCAGAAAATAGACCCAGGGCTTGGCGATATCCACACTGGCGCCAAGGTAACACAGCTTGGCGCCGTTAACGTTGGCGTGGCGCCGTTAACGTTGGCGCCAAGCCCCCATGCCACTTGGCCGACGACGCTGAGCTGGCGCTGACGTGGCAGCACCTTGGCGCCGTCACCATTTGCGCCAAGCTTGGCGCCATCGTCATTGGCGCCAAGCCTGGCGTCATGGATCTTAGCGTCGAGCTATTGGAATTTCTTATGTTTGAAATTTTATCATGAGATGGACATATAAAAATTTGTTAAGTCTATAAATTTACCATGAGATGTGACATGTTGGAATTGGTTAAGTCTGGAATTTTACCATGACATTGACAAATTTGATGCTATCGCATGGTAGTTCGCATTCTAACATATCCAGGCCGCAGCAAAAATCCTGACTACCTAATTTTACCGTGAGATGGACATACAAAGCTCTAAAAAACCTTGGACCCTAATTTTTCTATGAGATGGACATATAAAATTTTGGCAAAGTCTTGATATTTACTATATGATGGACAACCTAGAAATTGGCTAAGTCTGGATTTTTGCTATGATTTGGACATTGATAAATTTAAAATTTTACCATGACTTGGATATTGAAAAGAGGCTTCATGTTTTGGACTAGGATATTTAAAATTTTACCATGACTTAGACCATAATTTTACTATAAGATGGAATTTTAAGTCATTGTAAAAAGGGTTTCATGTTAAGTCACGGAATTAGGGCTTCATGTTAATTTTACTATAAAATTTTACCATGACTTGGACCCAAATTCAAAACATGAATAATTTGGAATTTGGCTAAATCTTGAATTTGGATATTTAAAATTTTACCATGACTTGGGCCCTAATTCCATGACTTAACATGAAGCCTTTTTTCAATATCCAAGTCATGATAAAATTTTAAATTTGTCAATGTCCAAATCACAGTAAAAATCCAGACTTAGCCATATTTCCATCCCCATCCCATAGTAAATTTAAAGACTTAGCCAAAGAAATCTGGATTTTTGCTACGACTTGGACACGTTAGAATACCGACTATCATGTGGTAGACATATGGAAAAATGACTTTTTTAACATGACTTGGACATTTACAAATTTGAAATTTTACAATGACTTGGATATTGAGAAGAGTTTTTACAGTGACTTTCTGTTTGATCACTTAGAACAACCTGGAAATACTTAGGATAAAAAATGATATACATGGTGATTTGATCTGTGGCGCCAGGCTTGACGCCAATGACGATGGCGCCAAGCTTGGCGCCAATGGTGACGGCGCCAAGGTGCTGCCACGTCAGCGCCAGCTCAGCGTCGTTGGCCAAGTGGCATGGGGGCTTGGCGCCAACGTTAACGACGCCAAGCTGTGTTATCTTCGCGCCAGCGTGGATGGCGCCAAGCCCTGGGTCTATTTTCTAAAATCTTTCCGTAAGGGACGTATTCGAGAAAATCTTTCAAAAAAAAAAGGCTAAAAAACAAAAAAAAAAGACGGGCCTACCTACACACATACATAAAGCACACCGTACCTGAGGAACACACTTCGATCAACTGGGCTGGTGGACAAGTTCAGGGTCTCGTGTGTACTTTATTATTATATTTTATTTTATGATATAAGACGGAGATCTCGTGGGTATTAATTACAGCATACCTAACAGTTGAAATATCCGCCATGGTGCCCTATACATACTACTATAGGAATGTGGAAAATCCAAAGTTCTCGTCATCATCAAGATCGCAGATACATAGAATGCATTTCTTGGAAGCATGCATAACGAACCAGTCAGTCGTACGTAGCTAGCACGTCTCGGTTTGCAATAAGATCGATCGTTCCAGTCGGTCACGTTAGCGTGGCTGCTATCTCGTTTTCAATTAATTCATCATCTCACATGCATCACTACTAAAATAGTGGACTTCTCCTAGTATTTTTAAGTAGTAATAAAACCCTACCACTCGTCATAGCACATGAAAATTTTACCATGAAGCATTTAGTAAAAAAAATTATACTAAATTTTAAATGCTAAAACACTAGAAGAAGTCTAAACTTCTAGTTGTGCATGCATGCATGGTGTGTCGTCATGCAGTGCATGCAGCCCAGCATATTTTGTCTACGTGCACACATACGTCATCGCGTACATTCTTGGAAATAAAGTCACTACGCACAACGCACTCACCAAAGAATATATAATAACTTGCATACATGCATTCCGGGACGGCACAGGACTAGTAGCTCCGTGCTACGGTCTTCTCTCAATAAAGTAATACTACTATAAACGTACCTGCAAAAGCTATATTTTTTTGTCAACTACATATGTGATGGATGGCAAAACAACGCACAAAGAATGATGATATATATTATATATGGACTACTGGGTCAACAAGCGCCACCCTCCCCGTGCAGACGCCATGATTCCTTACGACGACTTTGAGTCTTTGACCATTTCATTACCAAAAGAAATGGATATACATCTAGCTAATAATAATTATTAGAACAAGGCCATGTATCTACAGAAACACCCGTCTCGTGATCGGCCGTCAACGTCAACCCATCCCCATTGCAGTAGTGCTAGCCCAAATGGCATCCCTACAAACCTACCGTTCAAAGGAGATAGCTCGTTTTTATTAACATAGATGTTAGGAAATATGTCTGTTTCCTAAAACACCTAATGAATTTTAGAGATGGTAATTTTATTTACAAAGATAACCAATGAATGAGTACCTCTCAAAATAGATTTTTTTAGAGACATGCACTTATAAGGCATGCCTCAATAAATTAGCCTACGACCAATATCCTTAGACATAAATAAAAACAAGTAAACCCTTGGAGCCTCCTAAGTCTCTCCCTCTCTCCTTTGCACCCTCCTTCCTCTACCTAGCGTGGCCCTGCAAGCCTTCAACTGGTCACTACAGGAAACTGGCTCTTTGCCGACTGCAATTTTCTTTGCCAACTGTTTTTTCTCGACACTCGGCAAAGAGGTCCCTTTGCCAACTGGAATTTCCTGCAGTCGGCAAAACAGGATTTGCCGACTGCCTGGCTTTGCCGACTGCCAGACAGTTGGCAAAGCCATGGCTTTGCCGACTACCAGGCAGTTGGCAAAGAATTGCAGTCGGCAAAGGTAGGCCATGGTTGACGCCATCCACACCGTCACCTTTGTCGACTGCCACTCCGTCAGCAGTCGGCAAAGGCGCAGCCTTTGCCAACTGCCATCCTCCCTGGCAGTCGGCAAAGAATTTGTATTTTTTTCGATTTTCGATCCCAGTTTTTTTGTGTTGCCTTGCTACAGTAAGTACATGATATATTCTAAGTTTGGGATCATTTTGATTTATTTTACTATATTCCGTAGATTTTTTTCTGTTTCTTTGATTTTTTCCGGCAGCTCCAGATTTGAACTGCAGGTACATGAAATAATGAAATCCGGTGATTCAGAAAATGATATTCATGATGTTTGGAGCATGTTGAGGCCGTGTGCGGGGCCTCGCGTGAAATTTCGACCGTGTTGGTGTCGGAACACGCCGAGCCACGCGCGTGAAAAGTGTTTTAAAATTTTATAAAATCAAAACGGAGTCCGAAAATGACGAAACTTGACGACGTGTCTTGTCATCGCATGCGGAGGCTGTGGTAAAAATTTGAGAAAGTTTCGAGCAAGTGGCGACGTCGGGTGGCTAAAACCACAGCCTCCGCAAGCGATGACAAGACACGTCGTCAAGTTTCGTCATTTTTGGACTCCGTTTCGATTTTATAAAATTTTAAAACACTTTTCACGCGCGTGGCTCGGCATGTTCCGACACCAACACGGTCGAAATTTCACGCGAGGCCCCGCACACGGCCTCAACATGCAACAAACATCATGAATATCATTTTCTGAATCGCCGGATTCCATTATTTCATGTACCTGCAGTTCAAATCTGGAGCTGCCGGAAAAATCAAAGAAACAGAAAAAATCAATGGAATATAGAAAAATAAATCAAAATGACCCCAAACTTGGAATATATCATGTATTTACTGTAGCAAGGCAACACAAAAAACTGGGATCAAAAATCGAAAAAAATAAAAATTCTTTGCCGACTGCCATCAGTGGCAGTTGGCAAAGAGCCTTTGCCGACTGCCAGGGAGTATGGCAGTCGGCAAAGAATTTCTGAGAAAAAAATCAAAAATATCCTTTGCCGACTGCTAGGGAGCAGAGCAGTCGGCAAAGTATTTTTAAAAAAAAAATTAAAAAAATAAATTTTTGAAAAAAAAATAATAGACCTTTGCCGACTGCGTCACATGCTGGCAGTCGGCAAAGGGAAAAAAAGAAAAACGTCGCCTTATCCGCTTGGCCGGCCCTCCCCCTCCCCAAAATCCCGCTCGCCCGCCGCCGCCACGCAGGCCGCCGCCACCCAGGCCGCCGGCGCATCCCCCCCGCACCCTCCCCCTCCCCCGCGCCCCTCCCCTCCCTCTCTCCCGCACCGGCGGATCCCCTCCTCCTCCTCCCCCGGCCGCGCGCGCCCTCCCCGGCGGCCGCGCGCCCCCTCCTCGGCGGCCGCGCGCGCCAGGCCGCCGGCGCATCCCCCCCGCGCCCTCCCCCTCCCCCGCGCCCCTTCCCTCCCTCTCTCCCTCCCCGGCGGCCACGCGCGCCCTCCCCGGCGCCCGCGCGCCACCTCCCAGGCGGCGCGGCGCCCTCCCCCGCGCGGCGCGGCCCTCCCCGGTGGCGCCCCCCCCTCCCCCGCGCTGGTCCCTCCCCAGCGGCGCGGCCTTCCCCGACGGCGCCCCCCCTCCCCCGCGCTCCCCCCTGCGCTGGGCCACCCCCGCGGCACGTCTCCCCCCCGCGCTGGCCCCCCGCGCTGGGCCCTCCCGGCGCCGGCCGCCCCGCCCAGGCCCCTCACCGACACTGCCCCGCCCCGATCCGACCCCGGCTAGGCGCGCCGCCGCGTGCAGCTCCGGCGTCGGCCCCGCAGCGGCCGCGGCCTCGCCCCGACCCGCCCCGGCGCCGTCGCTGCCCCGCCCCGATCCGGCGTGCCCCGCTCCGTCCGCCGTCCGCGCGCCGTTCGCCGTCCGCTGGCCCTGCGTCGCCGTCCTCGCCGCGCCGTCCTCGCCGCGCCGTCCTCGCCTCGCCGCGCCGTCCTTGCCTCGCCTCGCCGTCCTCGCGCGCGCCTCTGCTCCACGCGCCGGTGACGCTGTCAGTGACGACGAGGTAGTAGTACTAGTAGTAGTAGTAGTTTACTTTGTTAATACCTGCTTATATTCTTCTGCATGGATTGGAAATACATTTGTGGTTGTCGACCATCGTGCCTGACATGTATATGTGTTTGTCGGCCATCGTGCCGTCTTTTCTTGCAGGTTTGGTAACCTTCCCGTACAGGGGAGGTGCTACCAAAATTTTTCGTTCTCACTAATTGTTTTTCTTTTTCAGGAGGGCTCCCATTGGAGGCTAGCCGGAGGAGCACGACTCGGCACTGCCCCGCTAGCCTTTCTTCATCGGCACCTGCGGTATGACCCCTCTTTCCGCCACATGTAGTCCTAGGTCGCGTTACCCAGTTAGGCGTCTCCCGTCCGAAACGGATACGGTTGGAAGTATGCGTTCTTCGCATATGTATAACCATATCTGTTTCGAATTGTCAACGTTATTTGGATAGCCCGAGGATGCGCAGACGAGGTTAGCTCCCATGTTCTGCTCCTGTCCGAGTCGGAGTTTCGGCAGGACCTCCCCATTGTTCTCTGGATACACACTCTCCCCGCCGGGACGTGTATCGGGAGAACAGCGGGGAGGTGCTGCCGAAATTCCGTCTCAGACGGGAGCGGAGCATAGAAGCTAACCTCGTCTGCGCATGCTCGGGTGGGATTAGGACCTATCCTTCACCTATTAGATGGTAGGAGCGCGTTGTAGATGCACTTGCTGGTTTTATCACATGTTAACATTGCCACATGACAGAGCATGGGTAACCGTGAGTGGATGTACTCGGGCTTCGCAAGTAAGAGCCACGAATGGATCAGGGGGACGACTGAGTTCCTGGAGCATGCATTTGGCCTAGCTGCTAAAGGGTCGATTCGGATGCCGTGTCCCTACAGCGAGTGTAGGAACAAGAAGAAGAAAGTAAAGGCTCAGGTGTTGAGAGATCTGTTCAAGCACGGGTTCGTTCCAAACTATACCCGTTGGCGCCACCATGGTGAATACCATCCTATTAGGGATGAGGTGGTGCGACCCGTCCTCGAGGAGTATGATGGCGATGCCGGGATGGCAGACATGATGGCAGACTTCCACGAAGCACGGTTTGGCGAAGGAATGGATGTGGAGGAAGATCCGGAGGAAACCGCGAAGGCCTTCTACGACATGATGGAGTCGGCACAGAAGCCCCTTCACGAGAAGACAAAGCTTATGCAACTGGATGGCGTCTCACGCCTGATAGGGTTGAAGTCGCAGCTGGGCATTAGTCGAGACGGCTTCGATCTTGTGTTGAGCATTGTTGGGGGATGCTTCCGGCAGATCATGTCCTGCCGACGAACACCTATGCTACGCAGAAGCTCCTTCGTGCACTTAAGATGCCGTATGAGGGGATCCATGCTTGTCCGAAGGGGTGCGTCCTATTCAGGGGAGACCTCGAGGAAGCAAAAACCTGTCCGAAGTGCGATGCCTCTAGGTTCGTGTTGGTAGAAGGCTCTGATGGCAGCATGAAACAGTCTAAGGTCCCCGAGAAGGTCGTACGACACCTTCCTTTCCTACCGAGGCTGCAATGGCTGTATATGACGGAGGAGTCCGCGAAACAGATGACGTGGCACAAGAATGGCAAAAGATACCATCCTGACAAGATGGTACACCCGGCGGACGGTGATGCATGGAAGCACTTCGATAACATGAATCCTGTCAAGGCTATGGAGGCTCGGAATGTACGCGTAGCGCTGGCAACAGATGGGTTCAACCCGTTTGGAATGATGGCGGCCCCATACACTTGCTGGCCCGTGTTTGTGATCCCCCTCAATCTCCCCCCCGGCGTCATGTTTGAACCTAAGAACGTGCTCTTGATGCTGATAATACCTGGACACCCGGGCGACAATATGGGTGTGTTCATGCAGCCGGTGTGGGATGAATTGGAACTTGCTTGGGAAGAGGGGGTACTCACGTACAACCGGGCTACGAAGAGGAATTTCAGAATGCATGTGTGGTACCAGTATTCAATGCATGACTTCCTGGCGTATGGCTTATTCAGCGGGTGGTGTGTTCACGGGAAGTTCCCTTGCCCGACATGCAAGGCAGATGTGATGTTCACCTGGCTGGCCAAGGGCGGCAAGTTTTCTTCTTTCGACAAGCATCGCCAATTCCTGCCTGAGAACCATGAATTCAGGCTAGATGTAAAGCACTTCACGAAAGGCGTTCAAGTCACCGGCCCCATTCCGCAGGTTAAGAGCCCTGTCGCCGTCCTTGCCGACATACAGGCTCTCAAACCTAAGGAAACAGGTGGGTTTAAGGGATATGCTCGGGACCACATGTGGACTCATATATCGGGCTTGACTAGGCTCCCCTACTTCAAGGACCTTCTTCTTCCACACAACATCGATGTAATGCACACAGAAAAGAATGTGGCCGAGGCACTCTAGGCAACACTCATGGACGTTGGCAAAAAGTCGAAGGACAATGTCAAGGCTAGACTGGACCTAGAGATGATCTGTGATAGACCAAACCTAGTGATGAAGACCCCTGCGCCCGGCAGGAAATGGAAAAGGGAGCCGGCCAATTACATCCTGAAAAGGGCAGATAGGAAGGAAGTTCTGCAGTGGATCAAGATGTTAAAGTTCCCCGATGGGTATGCGGCGAATCTGAGCAGGGGTGTGAACTTGCAGACTATGAAAGTCTTAGGGATGAAGAGCCATGACTTCCTCATATGGATTGAGCGGATCCTTCCTGCGATGACCCGGGGATACCTCCCAGAGCATGTGTGGCGCGTCTTGGCAGAGTTGAGCTTCTTCTTCCACCAGCTTTGTGCCAAGGAGTTGTCTCGGGATGTTTGTGTTGAACTGGAGAAGGCTGCACCTCTGTTGCTCTGCAAGTTGGAGATGATATTTCCACCCGGTTTCTTTCTATCCATGCAGCATCTGATCTTGCACCTACCGTGCGAGGCACGGTTGGGGGGTCCCGTGCAGGCCCGTTGGTGCTATCCAATCGAGAGGTGTCTAAAGCTTGTTCGGAAAAATTGTAGAAATAAAGCCAAGATTGAGGCTTCCGTGGGAGAGGCCTCCATTCTAGAGGAGGTGTCGACCTTCACACAGACGTACTATACTGAGAAGCTTCCCAGCATGCACAATCCAACCCCTCGTTACAACGCTGACGAGAACTCATCGATACTCAGCCTTTTCCAAGGGAGTGGAAACGCAGGTACCAACAAGCAGTTGAACCATCAGGAGTGGCAGACTATCATGTTCACATTGTTGATCAACCTTGATGAAGTGATTCCTTATCAGAAGTAAGTTCTCAATGAGCTTGTTACCTACGCCGTCACTATCCTCCATCTATCATGGTCTGACCCTCTAGTTTCTTCCTTCTTTCAGGGAATTTATTAGTCAATACTGGAGAGGCAATAGGGCTCCTACCGAGCAAGAAGAAGACAATCTTCTTAGACACGGTGTGCCCGATTTCATCTCCTAGTTCTGTACAAAGGTACCAACCAACTAACCTCTTTCCGACACGGTGTGCCCGATTTCATCTCCTACCCTTGCAGGCCCGAACGGATGCAAAAATGAGCGATGAATTGAAATAGGTGGGCCGTGGCTTCTCCTGTAGGGTGAAGTCATTCACCGTTTATGATGTCAATGGCTATCGCTTTCGCACGAGAAGCTACGAGGAGAGTCGACCCAACCTAAAAACCATGTGCTGCAGAGTTCGTACGCCCGGCACGGATGGGAAGGACTACTACGGCATAGTCGAAGAGATATACGAGCTCAACTTTAAGGGTGTCGGGACTTTAGCGCCGGTGGTATTCAAATGCCATTGGTTCGATCCTGATATCACGAGGAAAGACCTTACGATAGGTCAAGTCGAGATTCGACAGGACTGCAGCTATAAAGGAGACGATGTCTACATTGTGGCCAACAGAGACGCCACGCAAGTTTATTACCTCCCATGGGCATGCCAAAAAGACGAGAAGCTTGTGGGGTGGAGCCTTGGGCATTTGGTGTCGCCGCGCGGCAAAGCGCCTCTCCCAAACGACGACGATTACAACTTTGACCCAAGCACCGATGAGTTCTATCAACCTGAAGGGCTAGAAGGTACCTTGGAGATTGACATTGGTTCGCTCATGGGCATGGAAGTAGACAACGAAATTGATGAGGACGAGGGTGAGGAGGTGCAGGATGCCAGGGACTTAAGAATGCTTGAGCGATGGCAGATGTAGCGCGATGGAGTTGTCCAGGAGGAGGTACACGATGATGACTATGGTGACGATGAGGATGATGATGACAGTGATGACTTAAGGGAGCTCGACAATATTGATAGCGATGACGACAATGGTGATAGAGATGACGACTCCACGCCCGAGATATTGCCATTCGCGGAGATAATTACGAGGCCATGTAATACTATATTGTTATTATTATGTTCCTTTACAAGTACTTGTCATTTATTTATGCTAACAGTTTTGTTCTTTGTCATTGCAGGCACTCAGCAAAATGCCAGGCGGACGGCGGCAGCGGCCGCATCGAGCAGTACGCTCGGCGTACCAGGTCCCCCCGCAGGAGACTGCCGACGAGGAGGAGGAGGAGGAGGTGTTGGTGCGCGGGTCGTCTAGAAGGGGGTCCTAGCCCCCCAGCAGACGTCGCCAGGCGACCAGGAGGCTGTCGTTCTCGTCCTCGCAAGGGGGTGACGACGAGCGCAGCGGCGACGACGACGACGACGATGACGACGACGACGGCGACGACGCGCCTACACCAGGCGAGACAGCTTCGACTTCATCAGAATTGGCCAAGGTGTACTCGTGCGGGCCCACGCAGCTTCCTAGGGTGCGGCCGCAATTCCACCAGCGCCCGGTGATCACACCCGTGGGCCAGACGTAAGTAACCATTATTGATTTCACTACTTGTTCATATGACATGTCAAAAATCGAACTGAAGACTAACAATTGTTCTTAATGACTCGTGCAGTTCCTAGAAGATTGTGAGTGGAGCAGGTCAAGCACGCCATATCAATGGCATCTAGGGCCTCCTGATTAAGGAGTACTACCCTGGCCTTATCAACGTCAACGGCGAGATGAAGGTGCCCACCAAGTGGTCCCACTTGTACCTCGTCGAGGAGGGTGGCGAGACCATCACGGCAAAGATAAAGAGGGAGTTTTGGGTGAGTATTTCATCGCACCGCATTGCTAAATAGTACGCATTCGTCGGACTTCTTGCAAAAAGGAAATGCTACATGATGTGTCTGTGTGCAGGACTTCTTCACGTGCGAGGAGGGTAAAGCGGCCCAGGCGGCGCGAGTGCAGGAGGCGGTCTGCAAAGATCGTCTCAAGGACCTATACCATGAGGCGCGCATACAGGCCATCCGCGACTTCCACGCCAACGTGCTTGGAGAGAACATCAAGAAGCCCCAAATCCGCCAGAGAATGAACTCGAGGGAGGCCGACCTCACCCAAGCGCAATACGAGCAGGTAATTAAGTATGACAACATTCATTCAGATTCCTTCAGTGAAACATTACACTAATCTTCTCGCATGTCAAATACTTGATGTCATGCAGGTGTGTCCGTCGTGGTGCGACAACCACAGGGAATGCTGGACGGAGATTGTGCGCATGTGGCGCACGGATGAGGCGTACGCGAGGCGCGCTGACCGTCAGGGCTGCCGCGCGCAGATGCGAGGGGTGTCACACCACCAAGGAAATCAGCCCCTCCCCCAGTTCGCGACAAGATGGGTATGCGTCCGTTCATGTCTTAATCCTTGCGCTCAATTGTCAATACTTGTAACCATGTTTGTGTTTTCAATACAGACGCAGATGCACGGTGGGCAGGAAATCAACGAGTACACCGCGTACCTCCTCTCTCACAAGGGCAAGGCGATGGATCTGAACAACGTCTACAACCCGGAGGACGGGCCCGATGCGTACACTAACCCCACCGCCTACGAGAAGGCCATCGAGTACACCGTCGCGGCTCGCCAGCGCTACGGGGAGACGTTCGACCCCACCGCCGAGCCCCTGGACACAGACCTCCTGCAGAGGTTGGGACTAGGGAAGCAGCACGGCTGCTACTACATGGCCCACAGCGCCCTCGACCCGTCCCAGGTTCCTACACTGACCCAGGTTCGATCCACGCCCACGAGCTCCAGCGACATCCCCGTAGCGCCCCGGCGGCAGTCAGCGTCACAGGTAAGTGCCGTTTCGTTCGTCGTTCACTCGTTTCGCACCTGTACATACAATCAACACTGCAGATGTAATATTGCAGGCCCAGATGGAGGCCAAGATGGAGGAGAGGATCGCCACGTTGCACGTGCAGATGATGGCGCAACAGATGGCTTACTAGCAAAGCCTGCAGCAGCACTACAACACTCAGATGCAGAACATGGCCAGCTTCTTCCAGTCCATGCAGACGCCCGGGGCGTCTACACCGCCTCCTCTTCCAATGTTTGCTCCACCACCTCCTCCTCCAGAGTTTTTTCCTGTGCCTGCTCCTGTCGCTCCTGGAGGGACCCCGGTGAGTATATTGACTCTTGCTTTAACTTGTGCGTCCATGTTGCAGATACTAATGACATCACTTGGCGTTTAACTTGTGCAGGTACAGTCGATGGGTTCGAACCCGTCTCCTAGAGGTCCCAGCCATCAGATGATGTCGTATCCACCACCTGCACCCTATCCACCGTATCCACCTCTGCGTGACCCTCCTCCGACGTACTCGTGGCCACCGGTGCGCGGAGGGTGGCAGTACGCGCAGGCGCCTCAGTTTGGTCCAAGGGGGTTTCCGTGGGCAAACCCTGGGGGCTCTAGGGGCGGAGCGGATGACGAGACCGGGGACGGCGCGACGAGCTAGGTACTTGTCGATTCTATTATCATGTATCCACCGTATTATCGAAGTTGTTGTCATGTATTTCTTTTCTTCGTTATGGACCTAGACTTGTTATGTTGAACTTCGTGTGATGGACGTCGACTTGTGGTGTTCGACGTGTTGGACTTCATGTGATGGTTGTAATGCACTTGTGTGGTTGTTATTGAGACATATATGTGAGATATATGTGATGTTGTGCGTTATTGTGATATATGTGGTGATGTTGGCGACAAATGTGATGAAATTGTGATATAAATGGTGCTACCGGTGCTTCTGGTGAAATTGGATTATAATTTGTGATTTTGCAGGGTTTTGATGCGAGAAAACAGAAAACAAAAGCAAAAAAAAAATTCCAGCTTTGCCGACTGTTTACAGTCGGCAAAGCTGGGCAAAAAAACCCAAGACAGAGCCTTTGCCGACTGCAATGGGAGACAGTCGGCAAAGAGGTCAAATCTTTGCCGACTGCAACTCCAAAAGCAGTCAGCAAAGAACATTTCAAAAAAAATATTTTCTTTCTTTGCCGACTGCCGAGCTGGCGGCCAGTCGGCAAACAATTTTTGAAAAAAAATTCTTTGCCGACTGCCGAGGAACTAGCAGTCGGCAAAGCCTGCCGTCAGGGTCGACGGCGCCACGTGGCTATGCCGACTGCTGGCGTGGCAGTTGGCAAAGGATTTGCCGACTGTGTGCCACGTGGCAGTCGGCAAATCCGCCTTTGCCGACCCAGGCTTTGCCGACTGCTCTTTGCCGACTACCACGTGGCTTTGCGGTCGGCAAAGCCTTTGCCGACTGGGTTTATGCCTTTGCCGACCAGGGCAAGCAGTCGGCAAAGAGGCGTTTTCCTGTAGTGGGTTGCGGACTCGCCTCCCTTTGGAGTGTCATGGTCCTATCCCCCTCCAGGGCATGGTGCGGCAGCCCCACTCGCCTCTGGCCAGTGCAGCCCTGTCTTCCTCCGATGTGCTGCGATCTCACCCCCTCCCGTGGCTAGAGCTCATCTCATGGGCGGATAGGGGCTTTCTGAACTCTCTTTGCTTATCGCTCCTTGCCTCTCCTTATAATCCTACTCTCCCTCAACTCTTGCTCTCTCCTTATCACTATATATGCCTCTCCTCACAGATCCACTGTGGAGAGGCGGCGCCGCCATCAACCTCCTGTCCTAAGATCCAAGTGTGCCCTCCGGATCTTACCAGATCTCGTTCGTGACTATGCCAGTATATGTTCGCCTCGTCAAGCATGTCCCCTCCCTCGCTCTCGATAGCGCATAACTCCTCCCAGTCACCAGACCTGGTAAGTAGACGATGATGGACCCTGTGAGGGCTCAAATCACAAATCGACATGCAGGGGAGGGCTGACTTTATCTGGCCCCTCCTGCAACCTTGTCAGTGTATCATTCTGGTTACAATATGAGTCCTTCTCTCATATTTATGAGGACACCGGGTACGATACCCTATACTGCCAAATATGACTCACATTCCTAATTAAAGTAACCAGACTCGTTCATAATAGTTGGCACAAATCTAACTCTGAATGATTCTTGTATAAGGATTGTTACCATAGACTAGAATGGAGCGGGAAGAGCTAACATGAAAGCTTGTTCCATATTATTTCTTTATTTTTCATGTCAATTATCCATGTAACTTGGGATGTACCATGGTTCACTTTTGATATAGAATCATCTTCGTAAAATTATTTCACTGGGGTCCCCTGAATGAATAAGCAAATGGGCCAAAATCGATCAGCTCATGTGGACCAACTGCTTGAAGTTGATGGGCGTAGTGTACCGGGCCGGTCCGTCATAGAATGCCTGGGCTCTGAGCGCCGCGGCCCGCTCGGTAGGGTGGATGTTGTCCCAGAAGTAGTACTGCCCGCGGTCTGCACAGAGCGTGGCGTTGGGCGCGCAGGCCGCCTCCGCGCCGAGCCGGCCGCCGCCGCAGCAAGCGTCGGCGACGTCCGTGAACCCCGACACCCGCGGGTGGGCGAAGGTGTCCGCCATGAGGCCCAAGTTGTCAGCCAGGGAGTAGGCGAGGCCGGGCAGACCGGAGGAAGAGGAGGCGAGGTCGGCGAGCAGGGAACGCAGCGCGGCGTTGAAGCCAGCGGCGAGCCGGTTCCGGTCCTCCGCGCACGCGCCCGTGGCGTCCAGCACCCGCGCCACCGGCAGGCACCCGGCGAGCCCCACGTTGATGACGGCGAGCCTCCGCGCGCCGAGCGCGTACAGGTCCCTGACGGCGGCCGAGTAGTTGGAGATGAGGCTGCCGTAGAAGGCGGTGACGTCGCTCTGCAGGTCGGCGCCGGACCTGTTCTGCGCCTGCTCCGCGTTCGCGAACGCGAACAGGTCGTTGCCGCCGATTAGTATGAGGAAAACGGACTTGTTGATCTGGGTGTCCACCACGTCGGAGGATCCCGCCGCCGCGGCGATCATCTTGGACCTCGTGGCGTTGAAGTACTGTACCTGCTTCGACAGCGGGATGGTGCTGCCGGCGTTCTGCATCATGCATGCTTTGTTTGTCAGAGTTTCGTTTCGTATGGAAGCTAGCTACGGCGGACGTCGGAGCACACGTACAGTACTTACCGTGGAGTCGAGGATGCCAGCTCCTCCGGAAGCATAGCTGACGCCAATGGTGAGAGCCGTCGGGACCAGAAGGCCGCCGGAGCTTGCTGGCGCCACCAGCGACAGGTACGGCGGAGGGCTGCTCACGAACCCTATGCACTTTGCTGCAATGCAACGTACTTGCGTATTATATAGTAAACTCTATGAAGGAGAAAAGACCAATCAATAACTAACTATTCTGTTCTATACACATTACACAAACACATGCATGTCCATATATATTAAAATAAAAAATAATACTGCTATGAAAATGGAAACAAAGATTAGTATATAGCAGTAGGCCTAGGATCGACCTACCAATGAAATCGGCGGTGTTGTAGCCGTTGCTGAACCTTCCGGTGGGAACGCCGCCGGGGAAGTCGACGCCATAGTATGGCCTGTTGGCCCTGGGGACGTTCGCCCCTGCTAGGTAGTTGTTGTTTCCGACGTCCAGCGTCGAGTCGCCGAACACGTACATCGCCGGCGGTGGCTTGAACTTGAAGACGCCGGCAGCGGCGCCGAGGACGTCCATGGATAGTACCATCACGAGGCACAGCACAAAACGCTCCACCATGGCCAGCTTGCTGTAGCCCATGGAAACCATATATATCTCTGGCTGATGCAGGTGCTTGATAGAAATGGAAGTGTACCACCTATACTTATATTACTACTAAATATACAGCGCTAGCACATCAATTGAACTAATATCATGCTGATTTCAATGGAACAAAAATATAACATGTATATACATCAATTGTACTAAAAATAACATAAAACTTCCATCACTTACCCGGAATTTTGCAATCCAGAGTCCGCAGCGGTTCCAGCTTCCAACTCAGCCAAGTCAACACTTGTACTGGATATAAACACATGTGATGCGCTTCACTCCACAGGCTGATCAGAAACAAGCTGCCCCCCCCCCCCCCCCCCCCGCGTCGTCCCCAACTGGGCGACTCGGGGGCGATCCCGCCGCAGCCACCACAACCTTCCCCCCGCGCCAACCCCCCGGCCGCCGCCGCCGCTCTCCGGCTAGCGGTGGCGGCGGCCCGCCACGGCGCCCAAAAAGGCTTCCCGCGGCTGCGTCCTCCTCTCTCCATCCTCTCCTCCCTTGCCGTATTTACTATAGCTCGTTTCTTCTTCGGCGCAAGGTCTCCGGATCCGTGCTCCCCCGGGCTGGATCCGGCGTCCCTCCGCTCGGATCCGTCACCGGCGGGGCTGACGGCGCGTCGTCGACATAGGCAGGGGCGCCGCCCTCGAGACTCATCTACCTGTCGCCCGTGGCTCGTCGGGGCCGGCTCCGGTGACCCCTGTGGTGGATCTGGCCGGCCTCGGCGCCTGTCCCAACAGCGCACCAAGGCGCGGCGCCCCCGGCTTGGCGGGCGGCTGGCTCAGCGGCGCGCCAGGCCATGGCGGGTGGAGCGCCCGCTCCCCCTCCTCCTCGTCTGCTGGCGGTGGCGAGGCGCGCGACGCCGGCGGTGGCGTGGCCGTTCGGCGCCCCCCGAGGAGGCAGATGCAACGGCCTTGGGGGCGGCGCTGGAGCTGGCGGGCTCCTGGGGCAACGAGCACGGCCAACGCCACCACTGGGGACCTGCTCGTCGTGCCGCTGCGGTGCTTTGGTCTAAGGTCTGGGCGCGACGGCGGCAGGCCCCTTCTGGCAAACGCCAGGGGCACCCCTTGGCTCCTGCTCCGCTAGCCAGATCCGGCGGACCCGCGGTGGACGGCTCCCACTACTGCTGGCACCGTGGTGACAGGGGAAAACGCCAGTGCCGGCAACAAGTCATCCCCACTGCATTGTGTGAGCTGTCGAGAGCTCAAACGGTGGGGTTGTGCCGGCGAGGTATGGTTTTGCCCTGGGTAACTGTGGTCGACGTCCCTGCAGCTACGAATAATGCGAGTCTAGTTTCTGTGTCAACGGGCTATAATCCATAGGTTTGGGGGCCTCGGCGAAAGCCATGCACTAGACTGTGCGAGCGACGACGACGCCGTACGGCGCTGTTTACCTCCTTGGAGGCGTCGATGTCTGGCTCTCCCCCTGTGATTGTAGTTTGTTGCTCCCCCCGGTGAAAACATAGCTCTAGTCTTCTGGAGTCGGTGGCGGCGGCGTCGACAGCGTCATGACCCTCTTGAGGGCGCCACTGTGGAGGGATAGATACCAGCTCTCGCCGCGGCCTGATGCTCTCTCTGTTTGCTCTCCCCCATCTTGTTATTGGTCCCTCTTGGTTGAGTTTTGGCCCTGGTTGTTGGTTGCTGCTGACGCTCGACGAGTGTCCTTCTCTGGCGCCTCTGCTCCGTTGGCGCTCTCCTTGGTGGTGTCAGAAGATCAAATGCCGGGTGGTGTTTCCACCGCTGCTGTCATTCCCCTTCAAGGGTTCCTCCCCGTGGATGGCGTTGGATGATGGTACGTGGGCCCGGATGTGTTGGAGGATGTCATCATCAGTTCAATGGAAGGTCGTCGTGTCCGATCATCCGGGGCTTGCGTGTTCGTCGCCACTCTTAGTCCCCATCCTGCTGCATGGAGTGGTCCTCAGTTGGAGGGCGGCAGTGGATCAGCGTAGCTACGAGGAGTGGTGGAGGGCGCAATGGCCATGGTGAAAACGGCGAGTATGTTGTTCGGTGGAGGCGCAAATCAACGTTCTCCTGGCGTCTTTCGGCAAGGGTCCAGGCTTATCCTTGAGTTTGTTTAAGTGTTGTTTTGGTAGTGTTGTTGGTGGGTTGTTGTCGTCGTCATCGTCTTTGTTGTGCTAAGTGTTGTAATTCTCCTCTCCCACTCTTGTACTTCTATGACCTTCAAGGGTCACTCATGTTTTAGGTGCTTGGCACCCTCCATCCCCCGGCTTGCCCGGTATCAATGGAAAATTATTCAGGTGGGGCTCTCACCCCTCCGGTGATGTCTTCAAAAAAAACACATGTGATGCAATTGAAATTTGAATGCTGAATATACATAATATGCAGGCACGGCACGACACTTGGACACACACATACCACACAACCGGTTGCTTATGGCCTGTTTGGTAGAGCTCCACTAGCTTCAGATTCACCAAAAACAAATCGGGATCCCATTTTTTTAGCTAAATGCTTTTTGATTCACCAGCTCCACCGTGGATCTGATCCACCAAAACGGTGGATTTGCCCCCCAAATTCACCAAATTGGGCCACCGGCACGGCACGGCCCTCTCGTGCTTCGTGCCGCTTCGGATCGTGCCCTCTAGGCACGGGAGGCACATCGGGCCGTGCCGATATGGCACGGTGAATCTTTTCTTCGGCCCAAACACGGCCCGTGGCACATTAGCACGCCTTCGAGTCGTGCCGGCCCAAGCACGGTCCTCAAAATATCTTTGCTAGTTTTCTTTTTCCACTCGTGATATATATATATATATATATATATATATATATATATATATATATTGTACTATTTTAATAAAAGTTTAATGATTTTCATAATCTATTCAAGAATTAGATAAGAAGTAGTATAATAAATGCTAGAAAATTGTATTGTATAGTTGTAGAAGTGTCTACGTGTCATTTTCGTGCAGTGCCGGCCTAAGCATGGCCCAAGATGCGGGCCGGGCCATGTAGCCCGCCGTGCCGAGATTCTGGGCACGGCACGGCCCTCGTGTTCGTGTCGTGCCGGCACGGCCTAAAATATTTCGTGTCGTGCCATACTTTGGGTCGTGCCAAAAGACCGTGCCATGACTCGCCCTCGAATGGCCCCCAACACACACACCCGGATCTTTTTTTCTTACTAAATAGCATTCATGATTTTAGTTACTATCAGCTTATACTAGATTTTACACTCGACTTGTACTGATTAAAGTTACATTGACTATTTTGGTGTACTTTCTAGGTATAATTGGTGTAGGGAAGGAATATTTCACCTGATTCTCGCAACAACTTTAATCTAGGTATACAACTTTAATCTAGGTATGGAACTACTCTAAACACCAGCATTTCTATAACATGCTCATAAAATTTGGGTGTAGAAAGGACCTTTTTCATATGGCGTGGTGTATAGCAAATGATGTTGATTTCGCTGGGTCTCAGTATTTATAGCCATAGAAATATTGGATCTAAAACTAGAGCATTTACATAAATTTTTTTTGACAGTTTAAAGAGCATTTACATAAATATTTTTTGACATAGTTTAGAGCATTTACATAAATCATTTTTCTCATTAAGCCTAGATCTCAGAGATTAATCTGTGTCAAAAAAAAGAGCTTAATGTCGTTTGGGAAGCAACGGATAGAAGATCCAAATGCGCACTAATTTATTTTGAACAAAAAAAACACAAAACATAAGATGCATGACACTGTATTACAGATTGCTTCTTTCTACAAATTTAATAATAATATCAAAACAGAATGAGGAGGTAGCAGCGGCACAATCATTATTCACCTACACAAGACGCCTCTGTTTCCTGTGCCCTAGCGCTGCCGCCGCCGCCGCCGCAGCCCCCGCCGTCCACCAACGCTGGTCCCCCTCCCTTCTCCTCCGGCATCTCGCCGGGGGCTGAAGGGAGTGGGGATCCATTGTTTTTAATAAGTTTTTCCCAGTAGATCGAGTCATTAGGGTTAGTGTCTCTCCATGCCAAATTTTTTGGTACTGGAGTTTTATCTCCTCCTTCTCCTCATCTCTGGCGACGGTGAAGGGGAAGGGTGGAATCATCTTCTCCATGGTGGCTCCGTTGAAGATGAGGGCAACAACGTTGGCGTCAGCATCTTCAACGACATGACCACATGGAGACTTTTGTTTCCGGACGGCGGCATCAAGGCGGAGATGATGTCGTCGCCATGGAATAATTTTCTCCGGTCTCTTCTCCGTTTTACTGTGGTTAGATCTAGCCACGATGAAGGACTAGGGAGAATATTTTTCAGATCAGTCTTCCTCCCTCTTCGGTGGCAGAAAGAAGAAGAAGAAAGACACCATAAAGAAGAAGTTCCTCAATTCCGCCTACAGGAATGTTGGTCGTTGTTCGTTGGGCATTTGTTCTCAGGCCATTTGCCGAGTGTTTGCCTGTGCGGTCATCCATATTGCAAAGCATCTAACAGGCTAGGTTTTGAGTTGTGCTATTCACAGTGTGTGTACTATTTTGTAATCCAGAGTGCTTGTAACGTGTTGATGTACCCAGCTATCATATAATATAATTCTTCTTTCGTCGCAAAAAAAATCATTATTCACCTAGTGTAAAATACTTTGATGAAATCAAATCCTGTGGGCCAGCTGCTTGAAGCTGATGGGCGATGTGAAGTGGGCCGGGCCTTCATAGAAGGCTTTGGCGGTGAGCATGGCGGCCTGCTGGGTAGGGTGCACCCAGTCCCAGAAGAGGTAGTGGCCGCGGTCGGCCTGGCATGCAGTCTGCCTCCGCGCCTAGCCAGCCGCCGCCGCAGCACGCGCCGGCGATGCGACATCCGTGTCCCCCGACGCCTGAGGGTCCGCGAAGGTGGCCTGCGTGAGGCCGAAGGAGTCGGCGAGGGAGTAGGTGAGCCCCGGCAGCCTCGTGGCGACGGCGAGGCTGGCCATGAGCGATTTGAGCACGACGTCGAAGCCGGTGGTGAGCTGGTTCAGGCCTTTGGCGCACACGCCCGCCGTGTCGACCGCGCGCACCTGCGGCACGCACCCCACCATCTCCATGCACTACTATAGTAAAACTTAACCGAGGCGATTGATTTTGGAGCTCCGTGGTGGGCGGCTGGTTGCCCGCCTCCGTTATTCAGTGGCTGGGCAGCCGACCCAGCGCCTGTCTCGGTTAACACTTAACGGAGGCGGGCACCCTTACTCGCCCACCTCGGTTAATACAGATTAACCGAGACGGTTGTCCTAACACGACCGTCTCCATTAATGCATTAACCGAGGCGGTCGCCTCAAAACAACCATGTCATATGACATGGAGAAGACCAGGACATACTTTGGCCTGACCCACTGGTGCCGGAAGACGGGTATCTGTGCCGGAAGTCTATCTTTCTTTTTGAAACTAATGAATTTACTGAACTTCTCCATGTCATATGTAATGATGAATTTTTTAAACTTTTCCACTTGTGTTGAGGCAGTGGCATATGCAATGATGTGAACCCTTTTATGATGAGGCAGCGGCTATGATGATCCAATGCCATCCTACTTGTAAGCTGCTAAACTAGGATGACTTGTATACCATATACAAGCAACCAGTTTAGTAGCGATGTGATGACAATGGGCAAATCTAAGCCAACTATATAAATGATTTTTTTATTCTAGAATTTTGTAATTTTCTTCTACAATTTTGTACTTTTCTTGTACAATTTTGTACTTTTCTTCAATTTTTGTATCCCTACTCCCAATGTAATTGAAAAAATATGTAATTTTATTTTGAGATGAATATAATGATTCCATTATATGTGTTTTGAGATGAATATAACATTGTGTTTATAATTATGAAATGGCCATATAACTCTCTTCTTCTTAGCTTCCAATGGCGAACGAGTCTACTGAAAAACGACGCGAGCCTACTCCTGATGCGAGTGATGAAGGCTCGTCATCAGAGTCAGACGAGAGCACCGAGTACGAGAGCGAGGAGCCCCTAACACCAAGGCCGCAGAAGAGACCTCGTGGAGAGGAAGAAGATGATCCGAACTTTGATCCAAGGGGCGCAACACAAGGTTCTTGCATGGAGGCACGAGTGAACGAAGGATACCGAAACACCAAGGCTCGAGGTACGTACTTGCAACAGTTCACGTTAATTAACACAATGTTTGAGGGCCTCGCACAAGTATATAATTAATGCGAGTTCTTGTCCTCGACAGATACCTGCGGTGCCTCGTAGTCTGGAGTTCGAAGCAGAGGAAGAAGGGGCGGAGGAACCACCCGCTCCCTCCCCGAGCACTTCTTCAACCGCAATGGCCGGTGGCAAGTCACAGTTGAAAAGGGGCAAACATGGGAGGCACCAGAAGCGCGATAAAATGCATGTGATATACCAGCCAGGGCCGCAGGGAGAGCCCTTGGAGCCAAAGACCGTCATCGGCACCTTCAGCAACCAATGCTCCTGTATAGTCAGGGAGAAGGTGCCTATCACATATGATAATTGGAAGAACGTCCCAGACGACCTCAAGGGAATTGTGTGGGGAGAGATGAAGAGATGGTTGACGTATCCACCGCAGGGCTATGATGAAGAAAAGTGCAAGGAGCATGCACTGTATGTTGCAAGCAAAGCACTTCGCAACTTCAGGTCCATGCTCAATAAGGAATACGTGAAGACAGGGAAGACACCCTTCGAGCGTTACAATTTCATCATGCATGACGTCTGGGAAGCTTTCGTCAGTCAAAAACAAAGCAAAGAAGCAAAGGCCAAGGGGGAGAAGTTTTCCGAGCTCACAAAGTGGAACGTGCTCCACCACCACCTGGGCATGACAGGGTACGCCGCTAAGAAGGCAAAGTGGCGGGAGGAGGAAAGGGTGGCAGTTGAGGCCGGGCGGCCGAATCCATACCATGGCCTCGATGAGAGGTCATGGGACTACCTCTATGCCCGCAAGCCGAAAAAGTTGAAGGAGGGCAAGACCAAGTTCAACGAGCCACAAACTGAGGAGAAGGAGAAGAGGATCCTGGCGGTCGCTATGACCAAGTAGAGCGGGTCGTTCGAACCTCATAGAGACAGGGACTAGCTGACCGAGGCCCTGGGAAACCCCGAGCACTGCGGCCGCGTCCGTGGCGTATCCTTGGGAAAGAGATAGAAGACCGTGGAGTCATGGCAATCTGACGTGACCTCGTACCACACGAGGTAGGCGTACAAGGAAGGGCTCGTCCAGCAAGGCCGCGATGAGACAATGATGAACTTTGTCATGGGGTCGATACAAGACGCATTCACGACCAACGACCCCGAGATGGTGGAGCTGATGTCGCAGATGTTTCGCCAGGATGGCGTGCTACTACCATAGGGTGAAGCCGCCGTAGAAGGGCTGACGATGATGCCACTGACCGGAGGACTCCCCAGGTACCCGGTCGATGATATCGTGAAACGAACGCCCTACACGCTCGTGGTGCCCTACGGCAGGATGTCGAAGAAGAAGACAGTGGGCAGGGGAGTGGCATTGCCGCCCGAAAGTCGAAGCATGTACGACAACAAGCCGATCCCGCCTAAGTATGCCAGGGTGGACGTGACGTGGACCAACCTGAATCATGCCGATGATGAACTCGACACTCCAGAGGGGATCAAGTACCTCTGAGGTGTTATCGGCTCTGGAGTACTATGGAATAAGAGCGACATTATCTTGGACGAGCCGACGCCATCAGTGCCCTCACCGTCTCCTGCGGGTGACAACCTACGTGGACGAGGAGACGGCTGCCTACCTACACACACATACATAAAGCACACCGTACCTGAGGAACACGCTTCGATCAACTGGGCTGGTGGACAAGTTCAGGGTCTCGTGTGTACTTTATTATTATATTTTATTTTATGATATAAGACGGAGATCTCGTGGGTATTAATTACAGCATACCTAATATAACAGTTGAAATATCCGCTATGGTGCCCTATACTACTATAGGAATGTGGAAAATCCAAAGTTCTCGTCATCATCAAGATCGCAGATACGTAGAATGCATTTCTTGGAAGCATGCATAACGAACCAGTCAGTCGTACGTAGCTAGCACGTCTCGGTTTGCAATAAGATCGATCGTCCCAGTCGGTCACGTTAGCGTGGCTGCTATCTCGTTTTCAATTAATTCATCATCTCACATGCATCACTACTAAAATAGTGGACTTCTCCTAGTATTTTTAAGTAGTAATAAAACCCTACCACTAGTCATAGCACATAAAAATTTTACCATGAAGCATTTAGTAAAAAAAATTATACTAAATTTTAAATACTAAAACACTAGAAGAAGTCTAAAATTCTAGTTGTGCATGCATGCATGGTGTGTCGTCATGCAGTGCATGCAGCCCAGCATATTTTGTCTACGTGCACACATCACGTCATCGCGTACATTCTTGGAAATAAAGTCACTACGCACAACGCACTCACCAAAGAATATATAATAACTTGCATACATGCATTCCGGGACGGCACAGGACTAGTAGCTCCGTGCTACGGTCTTCTCTCAATAAAGTAATACTACTATAAACGTACCTGCAAAAGCTATATTTTTTTGTCAACTACATATGTGATGGATGGCAAAACAACGCACAAAGAATGATGATATATATTATATATGGACTACTGGGTCAACAAGCGCCACCCTCCCCGTGCAGACGCCATGATTCCTTACGACGACTTTGAGTCTTTGACCATTTCATTACCAAAAGAAATGGATATATATCTAGCTAATAATAATTATTAGAACAAGGCCATGTATCTACAGGAACACCCGTCTCGTGATCGGCCGTCAACTCAACCCATCCCCATTGCAGTAGTGCCAGCCCAAATGGCATCCCTACAAACCTACCGTTCAAAGGAGATAGCTCGTTTTTATTAACATAGATGTTAGGAAATATGTCTGTTTCCTAAAACACCTAATGAATTTTAGAGATGGTAATTTTATTTACAAAGATAACCAATGAATGAGTACCTCTCAAAATAGATTTTTTAGAGACATGCACTTATAAGGCATGCCTCAATAAATTAGCCTACGACCAATATCCTTAGACATAAATAAAAACAAGTAAACCCTTGGAGCCTCCTAAGTCTCTCCCTCTCTCCTTTGCACCCTCCTTCCTCTACCTAGCGTGGCCCTGCAAGCCTTCAACTGGTTGCGGACTCGCCTCCCTTTGGAGTGTCATGGTCCTATCCCCCTCCAGGGCATGGTGCGGCGGCCCCACTCGCCTCTGGCCAGTGCAGCCCTGTCTTCCTCCGATGTGCTGCGGTCCCACCCCCTCCCGTGGCTAGAGCTCATCTCGTGGGCGGATAGGGGCTTTCTGAACTCTCTTTGCTTATCGCTCCTTGCCTCTCCTTATAATCCTACTCTCCCTCAACTCTTGCTCTCTCCTTATCACTATATATGCCTCTCCTCACAGATCCACTGTGGAGAGGCGGCGCCGCCACCAACCTCCTGTCCTAAGATCCAAGTGTGCCCTCCGGATCTTACCAGATCTCGTTCGTGACTATGCCAGTATATGTTCGCCTCGTCAAGCATGTCCCCTCCATCGCTCTCGATAGCGCATAACTCCTCCCAGTCACCAGACCTGGTAAGTAGACGATGATGGACCCTGTGAGGGCTCAAATCACAAATCGACATGCAGGGGAGGGCTGACTTTATCTGGCCCCTCCTGCAACCTTGTCAGTGTATCATTCTGGTTACAATATGAGTCCTTCTCTCATATTTATGAGGACACCGGGTACGATACCCTATACTGCCAAATATGACTCACATTCCTAATTAAAGTAACCAGACTCGTTCATAATAGTTGGCACAAATCTAACTCTGAATGATTCTTGTATAAGGATTGTTACCATAGACTAGAATGGAGCGGGAAGAGCTAACATGAAAGCTTGTTCCATATTATTTCTTTATTTTTCATGTCAATTATCCATGTAACTTGGGATGTACCATGGTTCACTTTTGATATAGAATCATCTTCGTAAAATTATTTCACTGGGGTCCCCTGAATGAATAAGCAAATGGGCCAAAATCGATCAGCTCATGTGGACCAACTGCTTGAAGTTGATGGGCGTAGTGTACCGGGCCGGTCCGTCATAGAATGCCTGGGCTCTGAGCGCCGCGGCCCGCTCGGTAGGGTGGATGTTGTCCCAGAAGTAGTACTGCCCGCGGTCTGCACAGAGCGTGGCGTTGGGCGCGCAGGCCGCCTCCGCGCCGAGCCGGCCGCCGCCGCAGCAAGCGTCGGCGACGTCCGTGAACCCCGACACCCGCGGGTGGGCGAAGGTGTCCGCCATGAGGCCCAAGTTGTCAGCCAGGGAGTAGGCGAGGCCGGGCAGACCGGAGGAAGAGGAGGCGAGGTCGGCGAGCAGGGAACGCAGCGCGGCGTTGAAGCCAGCGGCGAGCCGGTTCCGGTCCTCCGCGCACGCGCCCGTGGCGTCCAGCACCCGCGCCACCGGCAGGCACCCGGCGAGCCCCACGTTGATGACGGCGAGCCTCCGCGCGCCGAGCGCGTACAGGTCCCTGACGGCGGCCGAGTAGTTGGAGATGAGGCTGCCGTAGAAGGCGGTGACGTCGCTCTGCAGGTCGGCGCCGGACCTGTTCTGCGCCTGCTCCGCGTTCGCGAACGCGAACAGGTCGTTGCCGCCGATTAGTATGAGGAAAACGGACTTGTTGATCTGGGTGTCCACCACGTCGGAGGATCCCGCCGCCGCGGCGATCATCTTGGACCTCGTGGCGTTGAAGTACTGTACCTGCTTCGACAGCGGGATGGTGCTGCCGGCGTTCTGCATCATGCATGCTTTGTTTGTCAGAGTTTCGTTTCGTATGGAAGCTAGCTACGGCGGACGTCGGAGCACACGTACAGTACTTACCGTGGAGTCGAGGATGCCAGCTCCTCCGGAAGCATAGCTGACGCCAATGGTGAGAGCCGTCGGGACCAGAAGGCCGCCGGAGCTTGCTGGCGCCACCAGCGACAGGTACGGCGGAGGGCTGCTCACGAACCCTATGCACTTTGCTGCAATGCAACGTACTTGCGTATTATATAGTAAACTCTATGAAGGAGAAAAGACCAATCAATAACTAACTATTCTGTTCTATACACATTACACAAACACATGCATGTCCATATATATTAAAATAAAAAATAATACTGCTATGAAAATGGAAACAAAGATTAGTATATAGCAGTAGGCCTAGGATCGACCTACCAATGAAATCGGCGGTGTTGTAGCCGTTGCTGAACCTTCCGGTGGGAACGCCGCCGGGGAAGTCGACGCCATAGTATGGCCTGTTGGCCCTGGGGACGTTCGCCCCTGCTAGGTAGTTGTTGTTTCCGACGTCCAGCGTCGAGTCGCCGAACACGTACATCGCCGGCGGTGGCTTGAACTTGAAGACGCCGGCAGCGGCGCCGAGGACGTCCATGGATAGTACCATCACGAGGCACAGCACAAAACGCTCCACCATGGCCAGCTTGCTGTAGCCCATGGAAACCATATATATCTCTGGCTGATGCAGGTGCTTGATAGAAATGGAAGTGTACCACCTATACTTATATTACTACTAAATATACAGCGCTAGCACATCAATTGAACTAATATCATGCTGATTTCAATGGAACAAAAATATAACATGTATATACATCAATTGTACTAAAAATAACATAAAACTTCCATCACTTACCCGGAATTTTGCAATCCAGAGTCCGCAGCGGTTCCAGCTTCCAACTCAGCCAAGTCAACACTTGTACTGGATATAAACACATGTGATGCGCTTCACTCCACAGGCTGATCAGAAACAAGCTGCCCCCCCCCCCCCCCCCCCCCCCCCCCCCGCGTCGTCCCCAACTGGGCGACTCGGGGGCGATCCCGCCGCAGCCACCACAACCTTCCCCCCGCGCCAACCCCCCGGCCGCCGCCGCCGCTCTCCGGCTAGCGGTGGCGGCGGCCCGCCACGGCGCCCAAAAAGGCTTCCCGCGGCTGCGTCCTCCTCTCTCCATCCTCTCCTCCCTTGCCGTATTTACTATAGCTCGTTTCTTCTTCGGCGCAAGGTCTCCGGATCCGTGCTCCCCCGGGCTGGATCCGGCGTCCCTCCGCTCGGATCCGTCACCGGCGGGGCTGACGGCGCGTCGTCGACATAGGCAGGGGCGCCGCCCTCGAGACTCATCTACCTGTCGCCCGTGGCTCGTCGGGGCCGGCTCCGGTGACCCCTGTGGTGGATCTGGCCGGCCTCGGCGCCTGTCCCAACAGCGCACCAAGGCGCGGCGCCCCCGGCTTGGCGGGCGGCTGGCTCAGCGGCGCGCCAGGCCATGGCGGGTGGAGCGCCCGCTCCCCCTCCTCCTCGTCTGCTGGCGGTGGCGAGGCGCGCGACGCCGGCGGTGGCGTGGCCGTTCGGCGCCCCCCGAGGAGGCAGATGCAACGGCCTTGGGGGCGGCGCTGGAGCTGGCGGGCTCCTGGGGCAACGAGCACGGCCAACGCCACCACTGGGGACCTGCTCGTTGTGCCGCTGCGGTGCTTTGGTCTAAGGTCTGGGCGCGACAGCGGCAGGCCCCTTCTGGCGAACGCCAGGGGCGCCCCTTGGCTCCTGCTCCGCTAGCCAGATCCGGCGGACCTGCGGTGGATGGCTCCCACTACTGCTGGCACCGTGGTGACAGGGGAAAACACCGGTGCCGGCAACAAGTCATCCCCACTGCATTGTGTGAGCTGTCGAGAGCTCAGACGGTGGGGTTGTGCCGGCGAGGTATGGTTTTGCCCTGGGTAACTGTGGTCGACGTCCCTGCAGCTACGAATAATGCGAGTCTAGTTTCTGTGTCAACGGGCTATAATCCATAGGTTTGGGGGCCTCGGCGAAAGCCATGCACTAGACTGTGCGAGCGACGACGACGCCGTACGGCGCCGTTTACCTCCTTGGAGGCGTCGATGTCTGGCTCTCCCCCTGTGATTGTAGTTTGATGCTCCCCCGGTGAAAACATAGCTCTAGTCTTCTGGAGTCGGTGGCGGCGGCGTCGACGGCGTCATGACCCTCTTGAGGGCGCCACTGTGGAGGGATAGATACCAGCTCTCGCGCGCGGCCTGATGCTCTCTCTGTTTGCTCTCCCCCATCTTGTTGTTGGTCCCTCTTGGTTGAGTTTTGGCCCTGGTTGTTGGTTGCTGCTGACGCTCGACGAGTGTCCTTCTCTGGCGCCTCTGCTCCGTCGGCGCTCTCCTTGGTGGTGTCAGAAGATCAAATGTCGGGTGGTGTTTCCACCGCTGCTGTCATTCCCCTTCAAGGGTTCCTCCCCGTGGATGGCGTTGGATGATGGTACGTGGGCCCGGATGTGTTGGAGGATGTCATCATCAGTTCAATGGAAGGTCGTCGTGTCCGATCATCCGGGGCTTGTGTGTTCGTCGCCACTCTTAGTCCCCATCCTGCTGCATGGAGTGGTCCTCAGTTGGAGGGCGGCAGTGGATCGGCGTAGCTACGAGGAGTGGTGGAGGGCGCAATGGCCATGGTGAAAACGGCGAGTATGTTGTTCGGTGGAGGCGCAAATCAACGTTCTGCTGGCGTCTTTCGGCAAGGGTCCATGCTTATCCTTGAGTTTGTTTAAGTGTTGTTTTGGTAGTGTTGTTGGTGGGTTGTTGTCGTCATCGTCTTTGTTGTGCTAAGTGTTGTAATTCTCCTCTCCCACTCTTGTACTTCTATGACCTTCAAGGGTCACTCATGTTTTAGGTGCTTGGCACCCTCCATCCCCCGGCTTGCCCGGTATAAATGGAAAATTATTCAGGTGGGGCTCTCACCCCTCCGGTGATGTCTTCAAAAAAAACACATGTGATGCAATTGAAATTTGAATGCTGAATATACATAATATGCAGGCGCGGCACGACACTTGGACACACACATACCACACAACCGGTTGCTTATGGCCTGTTTGGTAGAGCTCCACTAGCTTCAGATTCACCAAAAACAAATCAGGATCCCATTTTTTTAGCTAAACGCTTTTTGATTCACCAGCTCCACCGTGGATCTGATCCACCAAAACGGTGGATTTGCCCCCCAAATTCACCAAATTGGTGGAGCTGCTCAAGAGATGCTCCACCAAATCCAAGTTGGATGGAGTTGAGGAAAATTACCCACTATGCCTCTCGTAAAAAAAATGATTCGTTTGCTCTGGTTTCGCTTCTTCGTCGCTCGTGCTGCGTCCGTTGAACTGGTTGGGCTATCTCTCAATTTCAACTCAAGCGCTGTACCCACTATAAATCGTCCACACTTACAACACGAGAAAAGAAAACTGGTCCACCATTGGGTCGCCATCCATCGTGGCCCCGTGCACGTGGCCGTGTCAGCTGCCCTTTCATTTATTGTCTATAATAATGACTCTGTCTATCTCAATCTCGAATTTTCAATTCAAAAGTACCGTACCCACTAATATCCACATGGAACAAAGTGATGGTTAGTCAATTCGATTTGTTGTCACCATTGATCATGCATATGGCCAATTGGCCATGGCCGTGTGGCTGCAATCTTAATTTCAATACCGTATTCATTCTTCCCAAAAATATCTCAATTTTAAGTCAACCGTGTATACTTTGCTACACCTGACTTCTTTAAAATCAAACATGCCCAATGTCACGCCCTTTCTCTAGTAAACCTCTAGCTCTAGGAAATATATGGATTGGGTTTGTCTACTAGTATCTAGGTGAAATCACCCCCCCCCCCCAACTTGAGGTGGGACTTGGGCCACCGGCACGGCACGACCCTCTCGTGCTTCGTGCCGCTTCGGATCGTGCCCTCTAGGCACGGGAGGCACATCGGGCCGTGCCGATATGGCACGGTGAATCTTTTCTTCGGCCCAAACACGGCCCGTGGCAAGTTAGCACGCCTTCGAGTCGTGTCGGCCCAAGCACGGTCCTCAAAATATCTTTGCTAGTTTTCTTTTTCCACTCGTGATATATATATATATATATATTGTGTACTATTTTAATAAAAGTTTAATGATTTTCATAATCTATCCAAGAATTAGATAAGAAGTAGTATAATAAATGCTAGAAAATTGTATTGTATAGTTGTAGAAGTGTCTACGTGTCATTTTCGTGCTGTGCCGGCCCAAGCATGGCCCAAGATGCAGGCCGGGCCATGTAGCCCGCCGTGCCGAGATTCTGGGCACGGCACGGCCCTCGTGTTCGTGTCGTGCCGGCACGGCCTAAAATATTTCGTGTCGTGCCATACTTTGGGTCGTGCCAAAAGACCGTGCCATGACTCGCCCTCGAATGGCCCCCAACACACACACCCGGATCTTTTTTTCTTACTAAATAGCATTCATGATTTTAGTTACTATCAGCTTATACTAGATTTTACACTCGACTTGTACTGATTAAAGTTACATTGACTATTTTGGTGTACTTTCTAGGTATAATTGGTGTAGGGAAGGAATATTTCACCTGATTCTCGCAACAACTTTAATCTAGGTATACAACTTTAATCTAGGTATGGAACTACTCTAAACACCAGCATTTCTATAACATGCTCATAAAATTTGGGTGTAGAAAGGACCTTTTTCATATGGCGTGGTGTATAGCAAATGATATTGATTTCGCTGGGTCTCAGTATTTATAGCCATAGAAATATTGGATCTAAAACTAGAGCATTTACATAAATTTTTTTTGACAGTTTAAAGAGCATTTACATAAATATTTTTTGACATAGTTTAGAGCATTTACATAAATCAATTTTCTCATTAAGCCTAGATCTCAGAGATTAATCTGTGTCAAAATAAAAGAGCTTAATGTCGTTTGGGAAGCAACGGATAGAAGATCCAAATGCGCACTAATTTATTTTGAACAAAAAAAACACAAAACATAAGATGCATGACACTGTATTACAGATTGCTTCTTTCTACAAATTTAATAATAATATCAAAACAGAATGAGGAGGTAGCAGCGGCACAATCATTATTCACCTACACAAGACGCCTCTGTTTCCTGTGCCCTAGCGCTGCCGCTGCCGCCGCCGCAGCCCCCGCCGTCCACCACCGCTGGTCCCCCTCCCTTCTCCTCCGGCATCTCGCCAGGGGCTGAAGGGAGTGGGGATCCATTGTTTTTAATAAGTTTTTCCCAGTAGATCGAGTCATTAGGGTTAGTGTCTCTCCATGCCAAATTATTTGGTACTGGAGTTTTATCTCCTCCTTCTCCTCATCTCTGGCGACGGTGAAGGGGAAGGGTGGAATCGTCTTCTCCATGGCGGCTCCGTTGAAGATGAGGGCAACAACGTTGGCGTCAGCATCTTCAACGACATGACCACATGGAGACTTTTGTTTCCGGACGGCGGCATCAAGGCGGAGATGATGTCGTCGCCATGGAATAATTTTCTCCGGTCTCTTCTCCGTTTTACTGTGGTTAGATCTGGCCACGATGAAGGACTAGGGAGAATATTTTTCAGATCAGTCTTCCTCCCTCTTCGGTGGCAGAAAGAAGAAGAAGAAAGACACCATAAAGAAGAAGTTCCTCAATTCCGCCTACAGGAATGTTGGTCGTTGTTCGTTGGGCATTTGTTCTCAGGCCATTTGCCGAGTGTTTGCCTGTGCGGTCATCCATACTGCAAAGCATCTAACAGGTTAGGTTTTGAGTTGTGCTATTCACAGTGTGTGTACTATTTTGTAATCCAGAGTGCTTGTAACGTGTTGATGTACCCAGCTATCATATAATATAATTCTTCTTTCGTCGCAAAAAAAATCATTATTCACCTAGTGTAAAATACTTTGATGAAATCAAATCCTGTGGGCCAGCTGCTTGAAGCTGATGGGCGATGTGAAGTGGGCCGGGCCTTCATAGAAGGCTTTGGCGGTGAGCATGGCGGCCTGCTGGGTAGGGTGCACCCAGTCCCAGAAGAGGTAGTGGCCGCGGTCGGCCTGGCATGCAGTCTGCCTCCGCGCCTAGCCAGCCGCCGCCGCAGCACGCGCCGACGATGCGACATCCGTGTCCCCCGACGCCTGAGGGTCCGCGAAGGTGGCCTGCGTGAGGCCGAAGGAGTCGGCGAGGGAGTAGGTGAGCCCCGGCAGCCTCGTGGCGACGGCGAGGCTGGCCATGAGCGATTTGAGCACGACGTCGAAGCCGGTGGTGAGCTGGTTCAGGCCTTTGGCGCACACGCCCGCCGTGTCGACCGCGCGCACCTGCGGCACGCACCCCACCATCTCCATGCACTACTATAGTAAAACTTAACCGAGGCGATTGATTTTGGAGCTCCGTGGTGGGCGGCTGGTTGCCCGCCTCCGTTATTCAGTGGCTGGGCAGCCGACCCAGCGCCTGTCTCGGTTAACACTTAACGGAGGCGGGCACCCTTACTCGCCCACCTCGGTTAATACAGATTAACCGAGACGGTTGTCCTAACACGACCGTCTCCATTAATGCATTAACCGAGGCGGTCGCCTCAAAACAACCATGTCATATGACATGGAGAAGACCAGGACATACTTTGGCCTGACCCACTGGTGCCGGAAGACGGGTATCTGTGCCGGAAGTCTATCTTTCTTTTTGAAACTAATGAATTTACTGAACTTCTCCATGTCATATGTAATGATGAATTTTTTAAACTTTTCCACTTGTGTTGAGGCAGTGGCATATGCAATGATGTGAACCCTTTTATGCTGAGGCAGCGGCTATGATGATCCAATGCCATCCTACTTGTAAGCTGCTAAACTAGGATGACTTGTATACCATATACAAGCAACCAGTTTAGTAGCGATGTGATGACAATGGGCAAATCTAAGCCAACTATATAAATGATTTTTTTATTCTAGAATTTTGTAATTTTCTTCTACAATTTTGTACTTTTCTTGTACAATTTTGTACTTTTCTTCAATTTTTGTATCCCTACTCCCAATGTAATTGAAAAAATATGTAATTTTATTTTGAGATGAATATAATGATTCCATTATATGTGTTTTGAGATGAATATAACATTGTGTTTATAATTATGAAATGGCCATATAACTCTCTTCTTCTTAGCTTCCAATGGCGAACGAGTCTACTGAAAAACGACGCGAGCCTACTCCTGATGCGAGTGATGAAGGCTCGTCATCAGAGTCAGACGAGAGCACCGAGTACGAGAGCGAGGAGCCCCTAACACCAAGGCCGCAGAAGAGACCTCGTGGAGAGGAAGAAGATGATCCGAACTTTGATCCAAGGGGCGCAACACAAGGTTCTCGCATGGAGGCACGAGTGAACGAAGGATACCGAAACACCAAGGCTCGAGGTACGTACTTGCAACAGTTCACGTTAATTAACACAATGTTCGAGGGCCTCGCACAAGTATATAATTAATGCGAGTTCTTGTCCTCGACAGATACCTGCGGTGCCTCGTAGTCTGGAGTTCGAAGCAGAGGAAGAAGGGGCGGAGGAACCACCCGCTCCCTCCCCGAGCACTTCTTCAACCGCAATGGCCGGTGGCAAGTCACAGTTGAAAAGGGGCAAACATGGGAGGCACCAGAAGCGCGATAAAATGCATGTGATATACCAGCCAGGGCCGCAGGGAGAGCCCTTGGAGCCAAAGACCGTCATCGGCACCTTCAGCAACCAATGCTCCTGTATAGTCAGGGAGAAGGTGCCTATCACATATGATAATTGGAAGAACGTCCCAGACGACCTCAAGGGAATTGTGTGGGGAGAGATGAAGAGATGGTTGACGTATCCACCGCAGGGCTATGATGAAGAAAAGTGCAAGGAGCATGCACTGTATGTTGCAAGCAAAGCACTTCGCAACTTCAGGTCCATGCTCAATAAGGAATACGTGAAGACAGGGAAGACACCCTTCGAGCGTTACAATTTCATCATGCATGACGTCTGGGAAGCTTTCGTCAGTCAAAAACAAAGCAAAGAAGCAAAGGCCAAGGGGGAGAAGTTTTCCGAGCTCACAAAGTGGAACGTGCTCCACCACCACCTGGGCATGACAGGGTACGCCGCTAAGAAGGCAAAGTGGCGGGAGGAGGAAAGGGCGGCAGTTGAGGCCGGGCGGCCGAATCCATACCATGGCCTCGATGAGAGGTCATGGGACTACCTCTATGCCCGCAAGCCGAAAAAGTTGAAGGAGGGCAAGACCAAGTTCAACGAGCCACAAACTGAGGAGAAGGAGAAGAGGATCCTGGCGGTCGCTATGACCAAGTAGAGCGGGTCGTTCGAACCTCATAGAGACAGGGACTAGCTGACCGAGGCCCTGGGAAACCCCGAGCACTGCGGCCGCGTCCGTGGCGTATCCTTGGGAAAGAGATAGAAGACCGTGGAGTCATGGCAATCTGACGTGACCTCGTACCACACGAGGTAGGCGTACAAGGAAGGGCTCGTCCAGCAAGGCCGCGATGAGACAATGATGAACTTTGTCATGGGGTCGATACAAGACGCATTCACGACCAACGACCCCGAGATGGTGGAGCTGATGTCGCAGATGTTTCGCCAGGATGGCGTGCTACTACCATAGGGTGAAGCCGCCGTAGAAGGGCTGACGATGATGCCACTGACCGGAGGACTCCCCAGGTACCCGGTCGATGATATCGTGAAACGAACGCCCTACACGCTCGTGGTGCCCTACGGCAGGATGTCGAAGAAGAAGACAGTGGGCAGGGGAGTGGCATTGCCGCCCGAAAGTCGAAGCATGTACGACAACAAGCCGATCCCGCCTGAGTATGCCAGGGTGGACGTGACGTGGACCAACCTGAATCATGCCAATGATGAACTCAACACTCCAGAGGGGATCAAGTACCTCTAAGGTGTTATCGGCTCTGAAGTACTATGGAATAAGAGCGACATTATCTTGGACGAGCCGATGCCATCAGTGCCCTCACCATCTCCTGCGGGTGACGACGATGACTACGGTGATGACAACGACAATGCTGTTCCAGACAACAATCCTCCAGGCACTCCTCCCGGCATGAGCAATCCATAGGGAGATACAGGGGCAGCACCGGGCATCGTTACACCGCCTGCAAGTGGTCTGAAGGAGGACACAAGGCAATGTCCTACCGTGCCGAGAAAGCCTATAGAAGAAGAGGAGACCATACTCGCCCACCACACCAAGGCGAATTGGGTGGCCACACAACTAGCCAAAGGGTACCAAAGCTCAACTATGTTTGAAAGGTATGCTACAGGCTGCGAACACCAGTGTCGATTTGGCCCCTTTCGGATGATTGCCCCGACAACTACGAGCATGGGAAGTTCATGGTGACCAGGGGACAGCTCGTCAATGATGAGCCGTGGGAGGTAAGGAGGTTCCATCTCTGGTACATGGAGGTGGCAAAACCAGGCTTGCGGGATTTCGTTGTCAAGGTCCCGGCGGAGTACTTCCACTTGCCCGACGATGCTCATGTCGTCATAGATTTCCACGACATGCATAGGCTACTACGCCGCAAGGACCTCGACGTCGCTCAAGTCACCCTATTTGCCCTGTAAGTTAATCACAACTTTCACACCTTTTTGCATCGCTGTAGGTACTTTAGGAAGAAACTAATAATGCCATGACGACTTGTTCTTGCAAGATGCAGTCCTAGGTATGCAAGGAAATAGGCCTAAATATTATTTATCTCTCTCCGATGCATTTAGCCTAGAGAGTTATCTCCGGTTACGATATACCGGACACTAATGAAAAGTCGATTAAGTTGAACCTGCAAGAGAGAGAGGAAGCCCACAAAGAACTGCACAACGAGTTGAAGTATAACGCGGGAATGTACATGTACAGAGCCATGAAGAAGCTCAGGGGAGGAGATGGGTGTATCCTTGCCGCCCACCAGTTCGGGTAAGTCAAAAGGATGCTTAGAACATATATATAGCTACTGGGATCACCACTTTTCATATTTGAAGATTTAAAATATGTATTGTTTGAATGGTGCAGCGGGGGCATCATGGGCCACTGGATTGCATTTATGATCTATCCTCAGGATGGAAGGGCCGTTGTATTTGACTCTTTGCGGGATTCAAACAAAGAAGGGTACAAGGATTTTGAAAGCGCATTGCGATAATAAGTGACGGTACTTATTCTTTTACACTTAACATACGTGTTAAATTTGTCGTTCACACTACTGGTTTTTGTACAGCGCTTACAAGAAGTACATGCAAGATCCCGAGTGCCTCGATCGAATATCTGAGAAGAAGAATGGCACAACACTGAAAATCTGGCGACAATTCCCGGTACGTATCAAAGGTCGTATGTGCTACTATATCGTGCATGCTCTCTATATGTGGATTGTATATATCGTACATGCTCTCTATATGATTGTGTATTATATATCATGCAGTGCGTCAAACAACCTCCTGGAGTGCGGAGAAGTACGAGAAGCTCAGAACTGTAGCAGCATGCTACGTGTCCCAGATTACATATTGCCGGACTTTGGATTAGCGAAAGAAAAGAAGCGGTGATCTTAATTAGTTTTACATGTGAACATATGACATGTTTGTAACGTAACTTGAATGTTCGTTCGTATTTTGGTGTTAACTTGAATGATGTGATATATGTTTACGCTGTGTATGCGTATTTGGGTGCTTTGATCTGTCTTTAATTTCAATTTAAATTCAAATTTGAAATCAAAAAAGTATTTTTTAATCTAAAAAATCATTAACTAGGGCGGGCAAGTAATAACAACCGCCTCCGTTAACAGTTTAACGGAGGCGGGCGTCTTTAGTCACCCACCTCGGTTAATCAGTTAACGGAGGCGGGAGGTTAAGGCCACCCACCTCGGTTAATCTATTAACTGAGGCGGGCAAAGCAACCGCCTCCGTTATCACGGATTAACCGTGACATTTTGATGGAGGCGGCCTCCGTTACTCGAAAAGGCCCGTCCCAGTTAAAAATACTGTAGTAGTAGTAGTGACGTTGATCATGGCGAACCTCCTGGCGCCCAACGAGTACAGCTCCTGATGAATGCACACAGATCGATCATCGTATGTTCAGTAGTTACTAGTTAGGTAGCTATACGTAGTAAATTGTGTTTTGCATGCATGAATGTAGGATACTTGGATCAGTACCGTACCGTGATGGCTGCAGAGTAGTTGGAGTCCTTGGAGATGAGGCTGGCATAGAGCGCGGCGACGTCGCTCTGCTGCTCCGCAGCTGACTTTTTCTGATACCGAGACTGCTGCGCGGTCGAGAAGACGAACATGTCGTTGCTGCCGACGCCGACGAGGAAGATGCACCCGGACAGCATGGTGTTCACCGCGCGGGAGCCCATCGTGGAGGCCGCCATCTTGCCTTTTGTGGCCTTGAAATGCTGCACCTGCCTGGACAACGGGATGTTGTTGCCGGCGTTCTACATTACATATATAAGGTAACGTGCCCGTGCGTGGCTACGGGATAGCTAATATTTTGTATTTAAAACAAACAGATTGCATAATAAGATAATGATACTGTAAAACTTAAATTCCAACATTAAAGTGACATTATCTCAAAAAGCAAAGTTTGTGAAATCAAACACAGTCACAGAGAGTGCGGCGTCGCAGGCTCACAAACTCTATTTTATGCAAGTGCTAATTCAGTTAAGCCCACATTGGCACATGAGAAAAGTGGGGAAAGTAGACGAAACTCATAGTTGTGAGAACATACATGTGTAACAGTTATGAATGGTTACAAAATAAAATATTATGAACAAAACACTCAAAGTGTCATTATGCCATCACATAAGTGTGTATACAACATCTCCGTGTAGAGAATGATGAACCAGTTAAAAATACCTAAGAACAACAACAAATATGACGTTAGTGAGATATTATTTGTGCAATATAAATTGAATGAAAAAATGCATTTATGCATTAGTAATGTAATGTTACCTCGCCTATGGCGTTAGAACCTCCTTAAATACATTATTCTTCGTGAAAGTTTCATCTACTAGGGTCTTTTTATCCTTATCTTTTTTATTTCACGCATTCCTATTTTTTTCATTCGACATCCTTTATAGTATTTTTCCTCTCCTTTTTTTCGGCCACCTCCTCCTGTGATTCCGCATCAGGCGAGAGGATCTTAGTATTGGTTCTTGTTGTGGCTCTAGACATCGCAACATACAACTGACCATGAGAGAACACTGGCGCGGGCAGGTACACACCCACGTTCGGGATAGTTTGGACCTGTGACTTGTTGACCGTCATGGCAAAGCTCAGCCTGATAGAAAACTGCTTCCTCTAAAACTGGAACGGGAACATCTCGTCATCAGACGGGCATAGCGGTATTCGAGGAAGGAATATCTGCTTCCCAGCATGCTGCCCCACCACGATTTCAGCGTCGATTGTATTTCTTCGGAACCCTCACACCACCAAGCTTGTACCATTGCATAGCCCATTAGCAGAGTCAATATTTTTAAGCAATATGATAGGACACCCGAGCTTGAGCTTCAAGACGTGTGGAGGCAGCCCGTTGGGGGTTAGACTGTTAAGGAACTCCGATGGATAGTAGTTATGTGGATCATCTACCGTGGAGTCAAAACTGTGATACACCGTCTCGCCGCCCTGGAACATATCAATCATTTTCATATTGATCATGTCCACCCAATCGTTACGTGTAGATAAAATCGCTCTGGTGGTGATGTAGTCTTTGTCCGCCATGTTTGCATTTAGATCTGGAAAGATGATGTCGATCAATGTATAAAGATCTTTCTCGGCATGGCCAGAGTACGGGACACAGATCTCGTTTGGAATACGTACATTGCCATCTCCGTTAACCTCTTCTGTTCCACCACCAATGCGCAACAGATAATGTGCAAACCATGGATCACTCTGAGCCCTCATGTTGTGGACGAGATTTAGGTGGCGCATGGATTCCTGAAGATACGACCTTCGTAGAGAAGCATCGACAATTTGAGCCCTAGATCCTTTCTACACAACAGGTAGAACCTGTCTGAAATCCCCACCAAGGACAACAGTTTTCCCACCAAATGGTAGGTGTGACCAGCCCATTATATCTCATAGGCTATTATCTAGTGCTTCCATATTTTGTCTCTTTGTCATAGATGCCTCGTCCCAAATTATGAGAGCTGCTTGCTGCAGCAACTTGACAGTATCATTCTGTTTCGTGAAGCTACAACAACTGCCCTCTTGAAGAGTTAGGGGCATCTTGAAACGCGAGTGGGCCGTCCTCCCGCCTAGTATTATATGGCCGCTGCGACTCCAGATGTAGCTGTAGCCACGACAAGCTTGTCCTGGCTACGAAGTTTTGCGAGAAGTGCCATATACAAAAAGGTCTTTCTCGTCCAGCCAAGTCCATCCAAAAAGAATAGTCCGCCTTATTTGCTGCAGATAGCGGCCATTATCTCATCGTAGGTAGACCTTTGCTCGGCGTTGAGTGAGTCGCACAATAGCACATCTTCGGGATTTTGCTCGACGCTAGCTTCCTTAAATATCTCACGGGGAATATGGCTGGCATCGTCGTATGAGTGATCAATGTCTGGAAGAGGAAATGACCTTATGTCCTTCCCCATAGACTGCATCATGTTTCTAATGTCTATCAAAATCACCTATTGCCCCAGATCTAGGAATGGATTATTACGGTTGTAGTCCTCTGACATTGCATCGTAATGTTTTATCCATAACTCCATCACATCATGCAGCTCGCAGAATACCAATATTGTTGCACATAGTCTTCGCAGAGAGGAAGGCATCTGGAATAAAGTAGCTTCAGTCAGACATTCATCCAGTGTATTATCTTCTTTAATTAGACCCCTCCTTTCACGGAATGAAGGTAGTAGCACGCCATCAACTGTCCTGAGGTGTTCGTATGAGGTAGAACCAGCAACATTATTCAAGAGAACACAAAGAAAGTAGCATTCTCCCTCAACAGGATGAGCGAGATGACTATTCCAACTTGGAAAATGGAGTTTTTCCTTTTCTGCCAGAATTTTCCTTTAGTCTGCCAGGTAAAATGCTCCGGGAAGTCCCGATACAAAATTCCGCGGGCTTCCTAATGATGTCTGTTTGCATCGAAGTATGCTGTCAGCATTGACTCTTGTACACCTAGCCTATTAATGATCCGTTTGACCTTGTCCCGTTTATGAAATGCCACCATGTGCATGTCGGGTAAATGAAGCTGCAGCTGCTATACTGGTGGATGGTTCTTGCTCAAGTCAAAGCCGTATATCCTCCATAGTTCTTCTGGAGGCATCGCCCACCGGGCGTCTCTATACTACTTGATCTCATCAATGTTCCATTTCTCGTCTACTTTGTCAGTCTCTCTCATCACCACCGATGCCCTGTCATGTCCCTTGTATATGTACTTGAACAGATACTTCACTGATTTAATGCTCCCACAGGCCTCAACATTTATATGGCAGTTGAAGGTACGCAACAGACAAGGGTTGTAAGGCACGACCCATTGATCGTCCAGGTAATGGCCTCGAACTTTTAGCATGCGGCCATCATTGCGTTGCCGATAGATGGGGTACGAATCCTTTCCCTGTGATGTTGCCTCACAGAATGGGCGCGGGTAACGGTTTCATGACCCGCGGCCCACCGTGCACGGACAGGATGGATTAAGTGTTCCGCAGGAACCATGCATCGTATGCTTTGTCACCATCTTGTAGAGCTCAGAGTACTTCTTCTTGTTTGGTAGCGTAGCTCTGTTTGGTACGACTTTGTCTACTTTAGTTTAGTTTACACCGTGCAGATCAGCATTATCAAACTAGGATCATCCATATCCGACTACAGCACAGATCCATGGACAGTTGGGGTGATATGATGTCGACAAAGCGAGTATCCGCGTGGAAGAAACCGTCGTTGTCTTTGTTATTGGGATGGTGGTGTAGTGGCAAATTAATTAAAATTAACGGGATCATTATATTGTATTGTATCTAGCAGGTGCGTGATTAATTATCACATAACATAGACTAATTAACGGACAAACTAATAAGCAAGAATATGTATGTGTGTGTGCACCTTCATGGCAGGCACGTCGATCGTGCGGATAAGATGCACGGCGTATCTGCTTCTTGCGGAACCTTAGTTTGGTGGTGTATGTATGATCGAGGTACACTACATATAGCTATGGTAGGCTCCTGTATGTTAGTAACAGTCTAAACAAAAGGAGATCGAGTAGAGCAATAGATAACACGAGTAACAAACACGAATTTGTTGTGGAATTTAGTTTGATCAAGATAACAAGAAGGGTATAGTGTTGTTTCAGTAGCGGCCCAGCGCTTGATCATAGCCCGGGCAAATCTCATTGGGCCAATTAGGTTTTGGAGCTCCTAGCAAAGTGTGCTGCAACAGAGACCCAAGGATGCACCGGCAGGCACCCAGGGTCGCCGGACCCTGGGTCTGCCACTGTGTTGTTTCAAATACTATATGTTAGTTTTATAAATCCGTTTATACTACTTTATTTATTTCACTTATAAAAAGTTATGTAGGTAATTTTCAACCTTTGAAATCATCTTATCTATCCATTTGTCATGTCGATCCTTGTCAACCAAAATCATCCCGAGTTCATGTTAAGGTTGAAAAGTGAACCATGGTTCAAAATTGAACTCAGCAAGCTCAGGGTCATAAAAAAAACTCTCTCTCAGTTATACGAGGGGCACTGTTTATTTTGAAGGTAAAGTTATGCACACCTCCTATACTCCAGGTGCCTGAAATCGAAATTGATTTTAGGCGACGCGCCCCACCGCACCAGCTCGGTGCCTGCGACACCCGCGACGCTCGTGCCCGCACTCTCCAGGAGACGAAGACAACGATGGCGTCCGTTAGGGTTCCGGCGACGACAGCGGTGGCCTCCCTCTTCGGCCTATCCCCCTCTTTCTTCTCCAAATCCGACGGCATAGAAGGGGTTCTGGGGGAGGCAGGGTGGCCAGGCGGTGGGGACGGGGGAGGGCGGCTTCGGGTCTCGGCGATGGTGGAGGCAGCCGGGCCAGGTCGGGGCAGGGGCATCGCGGTCGTTCTCGTCGGAGTTGGAGAAGATAGTGGCGGCGGGAGGGGGAGGGGAAGAAGGAGGCCGCCGCGGGCGGCGGCAGGGTCAGGTGAGCAGCGCGAATGGCCTGAGGAGGAAGATGAACAGTGTTGTGATGGGCTATCTAATCTGCACCGTTGATTTCTCATCCGACGACTCACGTTCGTTGCCTGAAAATATCTGATATTTCAGGCGCCTAAGATTTAGCAATTCCCAAAGTTATGATCTTCAAAGTGGAAATTTTATAACTTCGATGCCAAAGCGGGTACTCTCGACACGAGTGCCACCAAAACCTTGGGAAATTTGTCATGCCACCACGCAAATTATGTCAACCAAACCATCTTGAATTTTATGAGTGCTGATGTTTATTTAGATGGAAAACACTACTAAAAATAGAACTTTAGAGGTGGTTAAAAACAATTTTCATGAGTGGATTTGTACACCACCGCCTCTAATCTGAAAATGTGCTTTTGAAAAGATCTTTTTTGAGCAAATTTGGCAGGTGCTCTGCTGTTTCGTTAAGTTGAAAGCAAAATAAGTATTTACAAGGAACTGAGAGTTGATGACTGCTTACTGTAACACCCTGAAAATTTTTCCAAGATTTGAAAATCACTAAGAATTTGAACTTTTAAAACTTCCCTATAAATAAATTAAATTAACCACGTAGGAATTTTTACGCAAATAGAATTCACGAAGTTGCACATGTGATGTGTTGTGTTTTTCTTGATGAACTTATGGTGGTACAATCCCTTGAAAACCCTTTCTAAATTCAAATTAGAAGAGCATTCAAAAGCATTGAAAAGGAAATGCAATTCATAACTGGGAGAAACATCGCGGGCTCAAACTCCCTAACTCTCTCCTTCTGGCCCACGGGCGCGGCCCGCTCCTCCTTCCCTCCTCTTTCCCGCTTGGGCTGATGCCTCGCCTCCGGCCCACGAGCGCAGCGGCAGCCTCTCCCTCCCCCTCTCTTCCCCGCAAGGGCCGGCGCTCCGCTTCAGGCCCAGCAAGCCCAACGGCATCTCCCTTCCCTTCCTCCCCTCTCCTTTCTTCTCACTGACGCGCGGGACCCGGCCGTCGGATTCGCCTCCTTCAACGTGACTATCGCGTCCGCACTCGCCGTACCGGCCCCGCCGAGGCCCCGTCCCGGCATTGAGGAAGACAAGCCCACAGGCGACAGTTGACCACGGCCTCGAACCATCCCATCGTCCCCTCTCCTCTTCCCCAGTACTCCACAGTGCGTCAACGCCATCAGAGAGGCCGGCGCGGGAACTCCGTCGGCGCCATTGACGCGACCTTACCTAGCACCGACTTCACCGGAGTAAGAGAGGACGCGGAGGCATCTAGCTCAGCGTCCAGAATCTTCATCGATCTCAAGCACGTGCGCGGAGCAGAAAATATCCGCCGGCGACCTGAAAAAATCACGCCGTCTCCATCGACCTCACCGGCCTGTAAAAGGCCTAGCCGGCGAGCCTCCGCGGTAACCATCACCACTACGAGCTTCGACATGATATGGACCACGCCATCTCCCCCACACCTCCCCTCTTCCCCTTTTCTTTCGAGCTCTGTTCCGATCTTCACCAAATCCATCGCCACCGTCGCCATAGGAGTCCGAGCTCCGAGCCTTCCCTCTGTAGAGAGTCTCTGGTCAATTAGAGGTACACGTGTGCCCTTGAGCCCCTCCTACACCCCCTCCTCCAACTCTAGCTCTCTCTCTCTCTCTCTCTCTCGCCTTGAGTTGCCCCGCCATCGTGCGGCATCTGCCGCCGGGCCACCATCACCGCCGGCTGTCGACGGTAAGGCGCGGCCGAACGTGGTAGCTCCCCTGGCAAGTCCACACCACCACCGGACGCACGAATACACGGAACACAGGCCATGGGAGGCCTCACACATGCGCGCACACACAGCGCGGCGCCGCCGTGTTGGCTCCGGCAGACTGCCGCCTTCGCTCTGAGCCCTCACGACCACCAAGACCCCACCCGCAGCTGCGGAATCTTCTCCAGAACACCGGCCGCCGTGAACTACCGAGCCACGGGCGTATTCGTCGCCGGCGAGGCAAACTCCGGCGAACTCGCGCCCTCCCCTGCTTTCGCCACCGCGCCGGAGGCAGACGTCGAGGCGCCGTTTCCCTCATGTCCCTCTTTTCCCCTCTGCCAAGCGGGCCCAGCCCGGAACGGCGTCGCCGTCCGTCCTAGGGCGAAGCCATACGTGGCCCACGCGTAAGCCACACGCATTGACGACGCCTTGGCCCCACCTGTCACCCACTCACTCCCTCCTCACCTCTCTTCCCTTCTCCCTGCACCCGGTGCACGTGAGCCAAAGAGATAAGGCGCCGGTCCACAGCTCAGTACCCTACACCGGCCCACCCGCACAGCCCCCTACACAATGAAAATGCTAGGTACCCCCGGCTAGTGTACACAGAGTGATGAAAAACCACTTTCGTAGCTTAGAAAAATTCCCAGAAAATTTCTAAATAAACTAGAGACACCCTAAAACCTATCCATACCTTTACCACAACATTTCCATCTACCCAAAAAATCCCAAAAATTCCACAAATTCCAAAACCCTATTTTAAAACCCAAAAAAACCATATCTTCTCCATTCTAACTCTGTTTTTCGTAAAACCACCACCAAAATTCTTCAAAAATCAAGCTCTACATACTGTACCTAGTACCACCATATAGTTCTATGTTTGCTTTTATGTTTAGCGGTAGCCTCATTTATTAGAACCACCGACAGAGGATGAAGGATACCAGGAGAACGAGGACCCGGACTACGTCGAACCGGAGGGCGAGTACAAGGAAGGCAAGTCCTAACTTTCCCTTTCCCCACCACCACCATGCGTTACCATGAAACCTACCACTTTCACCAAATAATAAAAACAACTTAATATATATTAACTATGCCATCCTCTTATGTGAACATGAGAACATATGAGCTATTATGATATGATTTGAGCTGTCGTGATATGATATGAACTTTTGATATGACATGAGCTATCGTGATATATGAGCTGATGTGCTTTATGAGTAATTGCTATATATACTATAGATTCTTGTGATATGGCTATGTGATGCCTTATGAGTTTTTTTAAATGAGAATGAGCCTAAGAGGATTATAACTTTGTGAACCTAAACTTGTTCTCGATGAGAGCGAGTGAGGGGTAATTCATGTGGTATGAATTACCTTGGCAGGATCGCCTAGTGAGGGTTCCTGTGGGAGATACTCGTTTTGGTCATTTAAGGACCGGTTCATAGGCCATCTTACCTAGTCAGATATTCGTACAGCCACATGTCTATATGGGTAGACTTGATCTCACACCGTATTAGGTAGAAGTATAATTTCTACTAGGAGGCCGGAATAGCAACGAACTATCACGAAAGGACACGGTTGCTGGGTGATCTTCTGTGGTCTGGTCGGCATGGTTGCTATGTGGTATTTCATGTGAAAGTATTGTTGTGCCGGGTGCGAGCACTAATCGGAGCACTGATCGGATGCTGCGTGATCATCCAAACATTAATTATTTAAGAGGATGTTGTGTGATCATCCTAACACTGATTATTGTTAGATGCTGGGTGATCATCCAAATGCTAGGTGTTTTCCGACCCTTGAGTAGATCGTGGTAGAATTATATGAAAGCCTAAGTTCACTGGGTACGGGATCTTGTTAGGGCAGTCCTACCACTGAACATGGTTGGGATTGTACCTATCCTGTGGGGAAAAGTGTACAACATCTGCAGAGCGTACTAAATCTATTCGAATAGCCACGTCCTTAGAATAGGCAACCACTAGGATGAGGTCCCCTATGACTAGACTCACTTTTATGCGTAATAAAACATTGCTAATATAATGAATATTTAATATTAACTCGGGAACTGGTGAGAATGGTAATACTCTCCCAGGGCCCAAACCACTAATTATGACCACATCACCTTACCATTTCCACCTCCTCCACCTACTTCATAAATATACCTCCACTGTCCACTCCACCATACCCTATGGTTAGGGCTTGTTGAGTACTTTATGTACTCACCTGTTATTGACTCACAGATATCGACCCCGAGGAGGACTACGACATCGACGAGGAGGCGAACTACGAGGACTAGGAGCCACTCAAAGACCTACGGAACTGCTAGAGGGAGCTACTAGGATTTAGGGTTTCGACCGCACTCAAGCATGCCTGCGGAGAATACCGCTACACTATAGTATCCGTTGTAGTAGTTACCACCCCTAGTAATAAATTGCCGCTTTGCGGTAGTAGAACCTCGCTGGATATGTAATGCCCATGGCTATGCCATTTGAACCTTGGCTATTGTAAGACCTTATTTTCGATATCAATAAAGCTTGGTATTCTATATTAAATCTGTGTGCCATTTCTATTAATTTGTGTGTATTTGTGCTTGATCCTAGCGCAAATACAGATGCACTTGGACTCTTGAAATAAGGGCCCAACACTTACACTATCCTGCTAAAACAACGAAATTAAATCACAACCCTTTGCATCCAAGATGATAAGGAACAGGACAGAATAACCGCTGACTTGCATCCTGGCTTTTATATGCATACTGAATCGATCACTCAAGTTCTTCGCTGGCAAGCCTCACTGAATGTATCGAATTTTATTTTATTTTTAACTCCTTTTTTTAAAAAAATATTTACATTATACCCCTGGATGTCTAAATTGTACTTTGGACCTCGGGGGTTGAAGTAGTGACTTACGACGCCGAGGTAACACATCTTGGCACCATATGCCATGGGGCCAAGCCTCGAGGCCCGGCTGGCGTGGCGGGATGACATGACACTAATGTGGCTAGAGCTCGGCGCCATGAATCATGGCACCGAGCTCGGAATTGAACCCTAACCTAAATTTACCATGGCTTTTGGACATATAAATTGTATCATGACATGGACATATGCAAAAACAAAGTTTGCTAAGTCTGGATTTTTACTATGGTGAATTAGGGTTGGATTCAAAATTCGGTGCCACGAGGCATGGCATTGAGCTGGCACCGAGCTCTGGTCATGTCAACGCCACATCGTCCTGCCATGCCATCTAGGCCTCGAGGCTCGGCGCCTTGGCCTATGGCTGCCAGGCCATCCAGGCCTCAAGGCTCGACGCCTTGGCCTATGGCGCCTCATTGTGTTACCTCGATGCCGACCCCGGGGTCGTCCAAAGATGCAATTTAGATACCCATAGGTATAAATGTAAATACTTTTCCAAAAAAAAGCTAAAAAATAAAAAATTCAGGTGAATGGATGTTTTCTTGAATCAAGCCTAGAAGCTGCTGCAGTAGTGTTACATAGGCGGACCTATTAGGCTATTAGTCCAACCGACTTTGAAAATAGATTTCCCAATTGGGTGTGGACAATGCCTTGGCCCCAATGGTGATTTATAGGGACGGTGGAAACTAAAAACGGACTCTGTAAATAGAAGGGGTATACAAAAATCACTTTTTTTAATTGCGGAAGTTCCAAAAGTGGCAATTTTCTGAACTTGTGTGTGGCCAAGGTAAAGAGGGGTTGCAAGACACCAGAGCCGAAAACTTGGAACGACTAATGCGGCGGCGGAAAGAGTTTGCACACCATGGATGCGACAGCCATTTTGTTTATACTTCCACCCAGCCCCATCATGCGCAAAGCCGGCCAATTGCCTTGCCCATATCATCGACGACGACGACGTGTTCCTCGCATTTTTCCGGTCGTTTTCTCCACGCAGTCAACTCGATCGTGCGCCGTTTATTCTTTCTCCCGTGGGCTGGCATTGGCCTCACAGCTCGTTGCATTGCATTGATGCCCCCACGTTGTCGTTCCACTAGACCACTACCACAACCCCATGGCTAGCAGCTAATATAGTAGCTCGCTGCTCGCCCGCCCGGCCGTCTCTTATCCATCGCCGCCGGCCGTCCAAACTCCAGCAGCTAGCTACGACGACCAAGCTCTGCCTTTGTGGTTTGTGCCTCGCTGGAGCTGCAGCTCCCCTCCGGTGCACCATGGCCGTCCTGACGATGGTGCTTCCTCGTCTCTTCACCACTGGCGGCGGCCTCATCATCTTCCTGTTGTGTGCCGCGTCCTGCCTTGCTCGTCCTCCTCATTCCAGCAACAACGACTACTACTGCGACTGGTGCACTCGCCATTCCACCGCCTCCCCCGACCTCCACGGTAAATAGGACTACTTGTTTCGTTTGTAATCCCCCCGATGAAGCTCTCGGCTCAACTTCCTTCTTCCCGGCCACTTGTTCACATAAGAAATGCGTGTGCAGCGTTGCTGCGTGCTAGTGGTACTAGTACAGAAGGCGACGGTGCCTGCGGGTGGGCTGCGGAGCAGCTGGACGGAGGAGCGCCCCACGTAGCCGCCGCGGGCGCCGACTTCTTCTTCCGCGACGGCGCTGGCTGCGGCGCCTGCTACCAGGTGGGTGTAGCGCAGGCGACTTGCTCTGCAATAATTTGTGCATATTTACATGACAGTACTGTGGCATTTCTGTCTGCAGTTGAGGTGCAGAGACCGGAGGGTGTGCAGCGACGGCGGCGTCAAGGTCGTCGTGGTGGCCGCCGCAGCCAACCGGACGGGGTTCGTCCTCACCAGGGAGGCCTTCGCTGCGATGGCCAGGCCGCCGGGCATGTCGTCCGATCAACTGCTGCCCGGCTTGGGCGGCAGTGCTGTTCAGGTCGACTTCAGGAGGTGATGAATTTCTGCACTACCTATACGGCTATACCTTGTTTGAAAATCACGATCGATTGAGGGATCATTCGTGAGTTGGACAACCTCGCCATTATTGTTGTTTCCGAGCTAAAGATTCAACCTTGATCGATACAGAATACCTTGCGAGTACAAGAACAAGAACCTGTCGGTACGCGTGGAGGAGGAAGGGAGCAGGCACCCGGCGCACCTGGCCATCAGCTTCCTGTACCAGGGCGGGCAGACGGACATCGCGGCCGTCGAGATCGCGCAGACGGCGGCTGGCGCGCCGCCGTCGTCGTGGCGGCCCATGGCGCACGTGCGCAGGCGTGGCGTCGTGACGTGGCGCACCCCGCGCGCGCCGGCGGGGCCGCTGCAGCTCCGGCTCGTCGTTACGGCCGGCGTCGGCGGCAAGTGGCTGCGGGCCGGGGAGGCCGTGCCCGTGCTGCCGGCGGACTGGCGGCCTGGGCAGGTGCACGACACGGGGCTCCGGGTCCGCGACGTCGCCCTGAGCACCTGCGCCCGATCCTGCCGCGCGCGCCGGCGGCCGGTGATCGCCGGCAGCGAGGAGCTCAGATAGATGATTAGGTAGTAGGAGTAGATCCGATCAGGCAGGCAGGCAAACAATGGCATTAAGCTGCAGGCGATCGAGATTAGCTTGTACATACTGATGATGAACCTCGGTCGTACATGATAGATTCGCCGCATTTTTTTAATGAGCTGAATAATGATGAATTGATGATGGAGTTCGTCAATGAAAAGCGAAAGCAAAACAACAAAAGAGCTGATCTCTGATGCTGCGTTTCTTGCTGAATAATGGACGATCGGAGGGGCCGATGGATCTCTGACTGACATGCATGGATGCACTGCACTGCACCGCATGAAGAAAAAGCAAAACCATGTATGATCATGATGAAGGCTGCACACAAGCTTTGGATTGGTGCGCAAGATTCGATGCGACTGATCTGACAGTGACAGAGCAGCTATTATTATATAGAGCAGCAAAAATAAGAGGAAATATATATGTGCCTTTCGAATAATTCAAGAAATGTATTTTCGTAATTTTATTTTTTAAGTTGCATATATATATATATATATATATATATATATATATATATATATATATATATATATAGAACTATTAGTACGTAGCTAGCTACACAATAACAAATTCTGTAGCCGAGTCCAACCCGCGCGTGCCATGGTGCACCAGGCAGTCAGGCTCCCCCAACAGGCAGTCCTACTGGATCGGCTCCCACCCAGCCTACTCACGCACAACAGCTCCGTCACCCGGCTCGGCTCTGTCCTCCACGCTCTCGAGCCATCGGAGAGCGCCGCAAATTTCTCTACCCGACCCATGAGGCCATGACCTCGAAAACTCCAAATCATATTCTTGTCCTTCGTTCGCCACTGGACGCGTCGCCGGAGAAGATCCGTCTCGGTCAGATCGCAGCTTCAAATCGGACCTGGCCATCCATGCCCCATGGCGCGCGGCCAGCTCCTCCTTCCAGCCGGTGATCGTGGCTGCTCCTCCCCCGTGCCGCCCTCGCCTCGCTCGGATGTCGTCCGGCGTCGGCGCGGCTCGACCCGCGCGCACGGGGCTCCCCGGCGGCGATGCGGCCCGTCTCGCTCGGATGGCAGCCCCGGCATCCTCCTTCGTAGCGGCCCTCTCTCTGGTGGTGGCGGTGGCGCCCGCTCCATGGTGGTGCCGCCCTCCCCGCGGTGGCGCACGGGAAGCCCAAATTGCTTCCTTGCCGTTGGCTCATGCCCCAATCCGCCAACAACGATGTCACGACTCGGTCAGTTCCCATGGTCGACCGATGCAAATCGTCTACTTTTTTTGACAATAATAATGGGGTGTCGTCGTTGCCATTGTGTGACCCTGTCATTCACTAGATCCAGCCCAGCGCCGGCCCCTGAGGTGAGCAATCAGAAATTAGTTCCTTGTGATTCAATGTCGTGCGAGAGAATCTAGGAGTTCGTGTTGTATTGATGTCTTGTCAATGATGCTTTTAACAATTGATTGCCTTGCTTTGTTTGATTTGATTCATGTATGCAGAATTCTGAATTTCTGATTCCGTTATGTTCTATCATTCTGCTTGATTTTATCCGGATATAAATACTAGTTGATCCTTCAGTTGTTCCCAATGGTTTATATGTTCCTTCTCCTGATTTGTTTGTGGATGAAACTAAGACCTTTTTGTTTGTAAATTTGATTTTAGTAATCGTACATGAAACTGTATGAAAAAAACATGGTTATTCATGTAAATTATAGTAATTTACTATAATGAATATACACAATATAGTGAAAGTTCATGTTCTAATTTACTATAGTGAATATGCAGATTATAGTAAAAGCATGCTCTTGAGCCATTTGAATATTGTAAATGTATATTATAGTAAATTGGCTTTGTCCTTATAGTGATTGGTTGACGCCACATTATGGTAATTCCCATTCGAATATCGTAACTACTTTATAGTAAATTAGCCATGTTGCTATAGTGATTAATGCCAAATTTTGGTAACTCCCACTCTCTGTATCATCTTAAATCATTCTAATATAGATGTGTTCTACATAATACTATATTTTGTAGCCGAGCCCAATTGAACATACCGATGGAACCACCTGCTAGTTCTGCAGTTCCGCCCAGCCTGGAGCGTGCCCCATCCCCACCCTCCCGGCTCGTAAACCATATAGACCAATCATATAGTAACCAATTTCATTTTATGGTAACTGTGTTTGGTTAACCAAATTACTATCAAAATTCATTCTCGTAAATTAATTTTTGTGTGTTTCAATCCAATAGTTAATCAATTTTGTGTGTCTTCTATTTGATTGAATATCAGTTTCCCCAAATTGTTTCAGATTAGCTGGTTAGTGGTCACTGTGGCATGCCTTGTCTCTGTGATATAATAAGCAAATTGGTATGCCCTGGTTTCACGTGTTATTATTTTTTCTGTATCTTATAATACTGTCAATCTGTCATTGTAGTATGGTAATTTTGTGGTCATATTTTACCTATAGTATTGTAGAGTGCACACGAGCCTTCATCTTGCCAACAGCAGGTTGTGACAATCACCATCTGTCACAATTTTTAATTTTGTTATTAAGTTCTATCAGAATGGGATTTTCTCTCTATAGTGTCTTCCATCCTTAGCTGCCCATATTGGAAATCTGATATATCACTGAGCTGCATGGGTGAAAACAATATAGTTTCAATGAAGCTTGATTCCTGTTTGATGACTGGATAGTTAATATTTACTCAGTGACTCAGTGTTGTTTATAACTGTGGATCTTTCTCTGTTTCTTTTTCTCCCAAATATACATGAACTAAACCTTTCATAAACGAGATGAATCTTGTAGGATGATGCCCACTTATTGTATTTTTTAATCATGTCATAACCTAGACACATGCTTTCATTTTTTAATCATGCCCACGTATCTATTTAATCATGTCTGAATTATACCATAACCTAGTGAGCTACTATAGGAATTCTACTCCTTAGAGCCACCATCCAATTCTTGTAATTTTCCTTCTATATAGTAAGTCTTATATATATATAATCTTCCTGTAATCTTGGGTGACATATGGTTACTGTGTAAGTGTGTATGGTTAACCAAATTTTTGAATGGTGACTCCTTACTATAAAAAAATCATTATATCCATGTTACATGTGTAGTATAATAATTAATACCTGAATTATATTGTAACCTACATCTCTACTTTAGTAAGCTTACTCTTATATCCATCCTTGGATTATCGTAAATTTTCCTTTGAGTAAATCTTATATATAAATCTTTCAGTAGATTAACTTATGGTAACTCCAAATGGTAAAGTGTTGTTGGTCTGGTTACCTGTCAGGATCTGGGAGTTCATGTTGTACTCATGTCAGTATTGCTTTTTACACCTGGTTGCGTTGCTTTGTTTGATTCTATCCATATTCTGGTTTTCTTTTCACAGCAAATGCAGGAAATTGTGCATCCGAACAACTCACAGCTCCTCTTCTATAGAATTTACCACCCAGTCTTCAGTATCACGAGGCTCCCTGTTGGACCTGAAGCACACATGCCTTGCTAATGATCTTCATGGCTGTCCTTATTGTCACTATGAATATGTACTCATATCAAGATGCCAGATTGTAGTACCTCACTTTCATTGTTACAGTCAACACTCATTCAGATTATAGTGAAGCTAAGACAAATCCGATAACACGTTGTAGACTACAGAAATAGATATTTTAGTAAATAATGCCTGATTTTATAGTAAGTGGTTCCTTGTACCATCTTGATGCAAAGTTGTAGGTACTCTACTTAATAATTATCACCTCAGATCATTTAAATTACTATATGGTCTTCTCATTATAGTAAGTTCTTCCAAAGAGCATCAGATTGTAGTACCTCACTTTCATTGTTACGGTCAAAGCGCATTCAGATTATAGTGAAACTACGACAAATCTGATAACACGTTGCAATTGACCATGGGATTTGTTACGGGAAATAAACCCAACAGAATTTTACGTTAATCCTCACTTGGAGTTACTACAATTTGCGAGCAAAGTTTGCTAAAGTTTGGAGTTACTGCAATTTAGCAAACCCATATAGAGTCCAGTAGATTCGTCTGATGGCCGCAACATAGAATTCTCGAAATCACCGTAACTAATTACTGTAATAATTACCAGCATTGATTAGTATATTAGTATATTCTGAAAAATTGGCTCCCTCAAATAGCCTGGATAGTTGCGGTCGGCTCGGCTCGGCTCATGCAGCTAGCGGACCCAGAAGTAAATCTCGGTCATTAAACGCTCGCGCCTGTGCCGGTCAGCTGAAAGCCCAAGTTTGGTTTTGGTAATTAATGACACCAAATTGCTAATGCCATGTGTTAAGTGTTTTGAGTTAGGCATAAGCAACACATGTGATGAAGGTGTATGTGGCAAGGTGTGGTGGCCACAAGATCACAAAGAGATGGTGCATGGACATAAAATGATGATCATGGTGAAGATGCACATAAAAGGAAGGACATGATGATCAAGTGGAGAAGGATCTAAGAGCTCAAGGCAAAGGTATAACCATAGGGTTTTCCTTTTGCCGGTCTAAGATGAGTAGAGAAGTGATTGACCGGGTTTAGGATACATGGCCGACTATCAAGAGGGGCAATCACGGTTAGCTCGGAAATCAAGTGCCACTAGATCAATGTCTTGAGCATATGCATTAGGATCTAGTAAAAAGCTAACATAACGCCTTGAGAAATAATTTATGAAAATGCTAACACACATGCACATAGTGGTGTACACTTGGTGGTGTTAGCACAGTTTGTGAAGGCGGTGGAGTTTAAGCGGTAGAGAGGGGTTTGGGTTCCTCTCTCCCTCCCGCCAAGCTTGCGAGGCGGGATTCGGCGCTTTTTGGAGAAGTGAAATGCCTATTTTCTATTGCGCCGGAAGTCGAAAAAGAAACGGAGGCGAACGGAGGTCACAGAGATGACCGGACGCTGGACCGGACGCGGTCTCTGCATGACCGGACGCGTCCGGTCAGTGTTCAGCGTCTGCGCGGTTTTCAGTTTGATGATCGGACGCGCAGCGCGTCCGGTCACTGATGACCGGACGCGTCCGGTCATCCAGGGAGCTTACTGGACTCTAATCGGACGCTGGCACTGTGGCGTCCGGTCAGTTCAACAGCGCGTCCGGTCAGTTCTCCTGAGCGAATCAGAGCGCGCGACCGGCGCGTCCGGTCCCTCACGTAACCGGAGCGTCCGGTCAGGCGTCCAGAAGGGTAGAGCGAAGCGGAGTAACGATCGGGCGCGCGGCGCGTCCGGTCACGTGCGATCGGACGCGTCCGGTCTCAACGGGAGCATACTGGAATGCGACCGGACGCGGGCACTGTCGCGTCCGGTCAATCGGTTCAGCGCGTCTGGTCACGGCAACGGCTAGTTCTGACACGCACTGTTTCTTGCTGTCGTGTAGTGACCGGACGCGTCCGGTCACCCTGACCGGAGCGTCCGGTCAGTGCGTTTTTCGCTGCGTCGTCTGTAACGGCTAGCTGCGTACCCCTTCGCTATAAATAGACGTTGGCCGGGGTTTGAGGGTAACTCTTGCACATTTTGAGATATAGAGACATACTTTGAGCTAGAGAACAACCCCTTCACTCATCTCTTTGCATAGTTGCACATCTTGAGTGAGATTGAGTGAGATTCAAGTGCATTGCTTGAGAGTTACATTCTAGAGGCACTTGATCTTCGAGTTGCTGCGAATTTCTTGTTACTCTTCCGTGTTTCCCGACACGGTAGACGGCTTGGAGCAGCGGAGGTGATTGAGCTCACAATTGGAGATTGTTGGAGCCTTCACCAAGTGTTGTAAGGGGTTCTTGATCCTTCCCCGCGGGAGTTCGCAAATTGGATACTCTAGTGGAGCTCGTGGCTTGGAGGATCCCCATCTTGTGTGCGGTTGTGCGGCGCCCGCCGAGGGCTCGACTCTTGATAGTCGATTAGCTCGCGAACCGACAAGTGGGTGTATCGCCACAACGGGGAGTAGCTTGCCGGGAAGCAAGTGAACCTTGGGATAAATTCTTGTGTCATTCTCTTCCCGAGGATTTCTCTTGTATGATTGATTGATTGGTATTTCTCTTCTCTTCACGGCGGTATAATCACTCGAAGCTCTTCTCTCGTATTACTTCTCGTTTCTAGCTTATAGTTGTTGTTGTGTTTAGTGAATAGTCTTGTACTAGACTTGTGTAGGTGGCTTGCTTAATTAGTTAGAGCTAGTGCTTTTGCTTCGCCACCTTTTGTACTAACTCGTGGTTAAGTAATTCTTGTATAAGTTTTAATTAGGCTATTCACCCCCCCTCTAGCCTATTTGGACCTTACATCAGCACCGATCGGGTCTGTGTGGTGCGGTAACTTGGCCTGGCTACAGAATATGATATTCCGTAGCCAGCTACAGTGTATACTCTCCCTATATATATATATATATATATATATATATATATATATATATATATATATATATATATATATATATATATATATATATAACACGAAAAAGCCTTAGTTGCGAAATCATTATTGAAAAACGTATAGAAAATGACAAAACTAGTGCAAGTATAATAGAAGACAAATTAAAATCCAAAAATTATGTCTTTGATTGAGTGCTCATACAAGTGGAACTTGTCATTTTCTTATGGATTTTTCGAAAATAAGTATGCATCCCAAACTTTTGTATTTGAGCACATATATGGATATACTACATATGTGCCGAGTTTCTATTTTTTTTTCTAGTTACAGAAGCGCATTTTTTGAACAAATTTTCATATTTTCATCAAAGATGTGGATTCCATCGTATATATGTTTCCTCTATAAATAGAAATAGGGTGGAATGGCAATGCCATGGGGCCACGGCAGCATCATATATATTCACCTTGCATGCAATGCATACATGGTTTAACTTATGGCCATGGATTCAGGTTGTCATGTAGTGTCACGTGTGTGCCAAGCATGCATTCCAATTCTAGTACGTGTGGCTCTCGTTGCTATATATAATTGACCCTAGTTCGTTTAACTAGGTTTGTAGAAAAATAATACCAACATTTATATCTCCAAAATAGATTTATTATGAAAATATATTTCATGATTAATGGAACGATACTTATTACACATCATAAAATATTAATACCTTTTTGTATATTTATCAAATTTGAAATGGATTGGCTCATTGTGAGAAGCCGAAATAGAAATAGGGTGGCATGGCAATACCACGGGCCTTTGCATGACAGCATCATATGCACACCACGCACCTTGTATGCAATGCATGCATGGTGCAACGACTGACACGGTCATGGATTCATGGTGTCACGTAGTGTCACATGTGTGCCAAGCATTCATGTACGTGTGACTCGTTGCTATATGATTCTTCCTCTATCCTGGCCTTTGGGATCACATGCATGCATGGTGTCACTGTCACGTACTGCATGCTAGCAGGGACGATCGATCTGTTCCTCGTTCTCAATCCCACCCGTGATCCATGTCCGGCCTCTTGCGATAATTCAGTCGTTTCACTCAATCTCCAGCTAGGGTCCAATCTTGCTGCCTGCCGCGGTTTTGTTTTTGCTTTGCAGTTAATTGCATTTTATTACTCTGAGCGTACGTTTTTGGTTTAACCGTGCATGGTAACGCAGGATTGATGGCAAGACTCTGACAGACTTTTCTTCGGCCTCCTCGGTAGGATTATTAAATTTTGTCTATTTTTCGACCTTTCTCTAGCTTGACCCCCCACCCCTTTTTAAAATACAATGTGCTACTGTTTTTTTTAAAAAAAAAGATCAGGAGGGGCAAGGAGCCGCCCCTACCGGAAATGCATTAATGAACAAAAATAAAGTTTGTTACAACAAAAGTTACAGAAAATAACCAAAAGCAAAAACGAAAACAGTTTGTGCAGCGCCACTGGAGTAACGATATTATTCTTGTGTCGTGCACTCGTGCTAGCAACCACGTATAGTGTGACAACCAAAGGGTACACCTAGCTAGGGCGAACCCAGATCGACAACAAGTTCATTGGGATCATCTATATATTGTGCCAGTAGGGTCATTACTAATGATGAACAGTAATCTCTATAGGATTAATAATATTTTATTGGGTGCACGGAGTTCAATTGCTGAGTGTATCTTATAGATAGGCATATATATACGTTTAGATTCTTTTTTTTTGAAACAATATATGTTTAGATTCTTAAAAAGGTAAGTTGTCGCATAGAATTTGTAATTAAATTATTATTATTATTATTATTATTATTATTATTATTATTATTATTATTATTATTATGAATAACATACAAATTCAAGATTATATAAAATCTTTCATGCATGAAAGATGATGTTAACTATTTTGTTGTTTGGGCTAAGCTTTAAGATTTGGTTGTTGATAGAAATTCAATACACGTATATAAAATAAAGTGAAGTTATTGCAAAAAAAAAAGCAACACCACATTGCAATCCTAGTGGTATGAGCGCTACTTCCTTGGTGCTAGGGCCCTGGGTGGTCCAGTAGAGATTTTTTTTCTTGTTTTTGAGACCCAAACTTCTAATGGGCCATGGCCCACTTCAAAAATATGGAGGTTGGGCTGATTTTTCTGTTTGGGGAGCTGCTGTATAGGCTGCTAAAAGGCCTAGGTCCACTCAGAAAAGATGAAGCTGGGCCAAAAAGGGATAGGCCTAGGCTGTGAATGAATTCAGGCTGGGCTGTACTGAAAAGAAGAAAGACAAAACACACACTGTGTGTGTGAGGAAACACCAAATCGCGTAACACTTTATCAAATCGAGAAGAAATAAGATACATTTTTTTATCTATTGCAATAGTTTGAAAACTCTGAATATTTGCATATATCGTGAAACAAGTTAGCGTGCAGGACCCATTTAACACGTGGTATTGGGACCGACGCTAATAGGTGGGTCACACTCACACACAAACAGACTCTTGCAGCCATAGCGCTGCTGCTAGTAGTTTCTGTTGCTGATTGAACAGTGCGTGTAGCTGCGGCTGTTGCTGCAGCTAGCTCTTCCGAGCAGGCTGATTAATTAAGTTCGCTAGTCATCGCGTCACGGTGATTTTCGAGTGGCTAAATTTCCAAGTAAAATTTCATGTGCCTCTTGCTCTGCCTGGGCATGTTTTGTGGGCTTAATAGTAGCTGGGCTGGGCCAGCCTTCACCGTGCATACTGGCCGATTTCAGACTGGTTTTCCTTGCAGTCCAAAGTTGCAAGTGATGATGGTTCTCGATCGGTTGCCATGCGTTGAAGCAAAGAATATCCGAGGCTTTGTAATTGTAGTTGAGGGTCGACTGCAGTCTGGCCGATTTCAGATGTGCACAAGTAGCCGATCGAGATCTTTATCGCTGCAAAACCAGAACGTACAGGTACAGTACAGGCAGTCGTGACACTAGTAGTTTCCTGGTTTGGCTTGCAACCGGCGTACGTATCCATCAGCGCACCTTCCTCACGACCTCACACCTCACCAGCGGCAACGCATGAATCGATCGATCGACCTTCATTGATGGATTATTCAGAGTGAGTATGAGTGATTCAGACTGCACATGTGTCAGATATAGTATAGTCGATGTGCCTGCTTGCTTCTTGTAATCTGAGAGTTGAGAGTTGAGTGAGATTCAGATGGGTAGCCTAATGCAGCAGGCCAAGGGCGTGTTCTTTTCTCTAGTCCTAGGATTAGAGACTAAAACAGGAAAAATGTATCAGGTGGAAACCGGATCACCTATACAAACTTAGAAACTTTAAATCAAGACCACATGATGTTGATCCAAGGGGCGTAGGAGGATTGAATAATTTTACACTTAACCGCCCGCTTCTAATCACACTTTTGCAAATCCCCCCACTCACTCTCCCGTATGTCCCCTTGGATCAACATCGTGTGACTTAGATTAAAAGTTTCCAAGTTTACACAGGTGGTGCGGTTTTCACCTGATACGTTGCCGAAACTAAAATGATGTTTGTTTGAATAGACTAAAAGGGACTAAAGGACTGAACAAAGACTAAAATACCCTTCTTCCTCAGGATAGAGGCCATAGAGAGGAAGCTCGCCGGGGAGAGGGAGCTCGCTGGGCAGACGGAGCACCTGTCGGAGCTCGCCAGCTTGCCGGGGAGAGGGAGCGCCCGTCGGAGCTCGCCAGCTCGCGGCGCTGGGGCACGGCGGGGCTGACGGGTCGGGGTGGCCTCATTCGTCGGCGCTGGTGCCAGGCTGCGGCGTAGCGGACGCTCGGGGCGAACTCCGGCCAGGCCACCGCGCGACGGACGGGTCAGGGCAGGGTGGCACATCGGGCGAGAGGAGAGAGAGAAGAAAGGGGTGGAGATCAGCAACAAATGAGGGGCATGGAGTGTCAATTTGGCCCCTTTAGTCCCAATAAGTCTCACCTCAAGGGACTTATGCATTTTAGTCTCTAATCCCTGGTGTTTGATTCAAAGGGACTAAGAGGGACTAAAATTTAGTCTTTAGTCACTCCTCTTATGGAACAAACAGGGCCTTGGTTGCATTCATGGATCTTGCTTCCAGAGGATCGCGATTGAGGAGTGTACGCATACCCATTCATGATCCATCCAGTGACTCCACCAGCAGGGCTCGAGGCAGGCACGCATCGTCCACTTGGATGCTGACTGGCCGATGCATGCATGCTTGCTGCAGTCGAGGTCGAGGCGAGATGAGATGAGATGAGATGTTGCCAGCTAGCCAGTCAGCAAAGATCGCTGTGGCATGCAGCAATTGCAACCAATGCAACTTGGCCTGCCACTGCCACTGCCAGTGCCACCAGTGTTGCCACTGGCGGCCTCCCTGCAGAGCTGGAGCTGCGTGATTCTGAACAGCAGTGCATGCAGCGCGTGGCCGCTGGACGTTGGACGGCCAGGAAGCGATGCAATGGATCCATCCCATCGTTCGAGCGCCTGGATCATCTCCGTCCGATGGCGCGCGGCAACCATCGTCAGAAAAAGCGTGCTTGCATGGCTAGCTGGACGTTGGTGGCAAGCGCTGTTTGCAGCCACCGCCGGTAGATCTCTGGAACCGGCCGGCCGGCGGCCCTGGGTTTTGGCGGCCAAGCTAACAGTGGTCCCTCCCTTCCATGCTTGTGCCACAGGCCGGCCGGCCTCCAGCGAGGCCGGCGACCTGGGCAACGTACGAACGTAGTACTACTCTTACTCTATGTCTCGATCTACTATATAATTATACTCTACCACTACATACACGTTGTCTGTCGTCTGACCTCCGTGCAAATGGATGCATCAAATGATATGATACGCCTGCCTGCCTGCCTCAGCTGCAGGTTGTTGGTAACTTGGTTCGATGCATCGTCATGAATTGAAGCTAGCTGGTACGGTGGTGGCGTGGATGTGGGAGCTGAGCGAGGTGAACGAAGTACGACAACCCGCACGAGGGGCTGGGGGACCGAGAATCTCTGTTACTACTAGTCTACGGCCTTGTTTAGATCCTAAATTTGGGATCCAAACTTTGCATAGTAAATGTCCCGTCATACTGTAGCAATTTTGTTTTTATTTGGTAATAATTATCCAAATATTGATTAATTAGGCTTAAAATATTCATCTCGCAAAGTACATCAAAACTGTGCAATTAGTTTTTGATTTCATCTACATTTAGTACTCCATATATATGCCGACATTTTAATGTGATGGGGAATCTTCTTTTTGCATAGTAGAATTTAGGGTGGAATTTCGGTATCTAAACAAGACGCATTTTTGGTTATAAACAAACTGAACCCAACAGCAACAGCTGAGCTGAGTCTCGATCAGTTGATGCCTATGCATTTGCCCTAAAAAATGGCCACCTACATCTCTACATTATTAATGGATCTTATATAGTTATATGTACGTGCATGGTGCGGTAGACCTTAGCTTTGCTTGCCTGTCAACTGTTGTCGTGTGGTGATAATCCTGCTGGACGTTTTGTTTATCTATATATCCCTCGACGTTTTGCGAGAAAAATACATATATATGCCATATGGATATCTCTGAAACGCGAGATAGTGTATTATACACATGTTTAGCTATCTTGTTCACCTCATATGATTGATATGAATATATGATGCACTACATACCCAGGTTGCTTTCCACGAACCAATTGTAGTGCATGCACACCCGTGATGATCAATTATACATATGCTAGGAGCTCATCCGGCCATCAATCTATTATCTTACTAATAATTGGTCTACAAATTAAAACAAGCCTCCATGCGTATAATATTCACTCCCAACATACAGGGGTTATCATGCACACTAATAGAGAGAATAATGCTATAGGAGTATACATACGTTGATACATAATTATCTGCATCTACAACGCACACTGCACAAAAATAATATTCACCCAAAGTATCCATACACATATACCGCCCCGATACCCGTTTCTCTGCATGTTGCTACCGCTGCCATTATTTAAAACTTGGTTGGATCTATTTCCATCAGGAAAAGCAAGCAGGCATATCCCCTAATTTGTGAATAGCAGTCGGATCACTACCTCTAACAGCAAGGGAGGAAATTGTATGTTTGACTGTGGGACTTGGCTGGTTTCCGTCGCCTAATTAAGGACGTTGTTAGAGCTTTGCCTTTAGTGCTTGTTTAGCGGTTTGCTTCTCCTCCTCGATTCCTTTTGCTGTGCTTTCTTGTTCGTTTTTCCCGCGCCGGTAACTTCCTATTACCGTTGAAGTTTGTAACTGATCTAATTCCTCTTAAGGAAATACATGCCTTATGGCATGGCCGATGAATTGCATGAGCTAGAGGGACCTGGGCCTCCCTCGCCGCTCGCTCTGTCGTCCATGCCTCCCCGGATCCTGTCTCTCTCTCTCTCCGCTTCCTCAAACCAGCACACAATGGCACCATGCATCGAGCGATCAATTCTTAAACTACCCTGACACATGATTAGTGATTACTATAACATCACTCCTACTAGCTAGTATACTTAATTGCTACAGTGTGGTGATGAATAAGGAGATACTCTAGAGGAAGTAGAAGACATGGTCGTTGGGCCGATGGATTGGAGACGCTCTCGATCGAGAGACACATGTGTGCGAGCTGTCTGCAACTGCAAGCATGCGCGCTCTAAAGTTTATCATGTAGCAGCGCCAATGCGTGTCCTCCGAGCCTTGAGATCTGGACGTACGCACGCGTAAGCTAGCTAGCAAGCCAACCCAAAGCCTGCCTCTCTACGCGCGGCCATCGCGGATCATGTCGCCATGGCATCCCTGCAACGGGTGAACACACCTCGTGTCCTGCTGCTTGCCGCCCCTGCCATCCAGCCCATACCACAAACACCAACGACACACAGCCACGGCAGCATCGCATGTCTATGTGCATTTATGTATGTATATACGTGCTCATCATCCCGTTCTTTCGCAAATATTACATACAGTAACATTAACAGTTAGAGTAGCTACTACCAACCTTGCTTTGCTGCTTGGCAACATGCACTGCACTGCACATCCTACATCTACCAGTACTAGCTTGGGATAGAAATAGGGGATGTGAAGGCCAATATTCTTTCCCATTTAGGCCTTGTACGGTTGTTGTCAAAATCAAAGGGATCAAAGGGGATTGGAGGGGGTTAAGGGGTAATTTGACTTATAGGGGATTTAATCATCCTCAATTCCTCCCAATCCCCTTGGTTCTGGGATCAACGAGCAGGCCCTTATTGATCAGAGGGAGGAATTAATCAATTTTGAGATTTATAAGACCAAGAGGCGGGCCTAAATAGGTGACTGGATTTAGATTGGATTTAGAGAAGTTTAGTCTTAGCCCATTTGCTTCAGAGAAGTATATAGAGGATTGCTTCCAAGAAGAAAAACTACTTTGTAGATACTTCCATGATGATTACAGTATCATAAACATTTTGTGGGATGGGGAAGTCTGCGCAACCGAGTGAAAGAATTGGCAAGGTAAGCAGTCCCAAGGTGATGGCTTTGTTCATAGTATTTTGAAGAAAGACGGGCACTAAGATAAAAAGGAGAGGGGAGAGATGATCTCCTTGTCTAACTGCTCTTCTACAACGAAAAGTCTTTCCTGACACAGATAAAGAAGAATCTTCAGACTGCCTAAATTTGCAGCGGACAAAAGCGACCACCAAAGAAAATGACTTGGCACCAAGATCTTTCTAGGTGATGGGTGAGCCAAATCTACGTCGTACCCAACCTTCTTGGTCTTGGGTGGGGGAAAAGTTGAGATTCTGAAGAGCCATGGCTGAGAGCGAAGAAGAGGGAGAAGATGGATACCTAGATCATAGGAGGGGTTATGAGGCTTACTCAAAGGAATGGTGTCCTAGGGTGGAGCTTGTGAGCGACGGTGTAGGCAAGGCGGAGCACAAACTCATGCTTTTCTTCCCCTATGGCAAGGCGCATGGCTGTCGACCATTGCTATGTTTTGTCTACTGGGTGCTTGTTGCTAGAAAAGGTCCTGTCCAAGGCCTAACAAAGGGACAAATGAAGAACTAGGTGCCTTGCGTTGGATAGTGCCGGTGGCGGTTGCCCAGCAGAAGAGAGAGAGAGAGAGAGAGATTCTGTGCTATTCCTAGATGGTGATTATTGTGCCTTGTGCCACAATGTGACAAACTGTGGATCATCTGATCTTTGAATGTGCCTTCTCTCATGTGGGGTTGCACTATGCATACTAGATTCATGTTTGATGGCGCTACAGTTTCCAAGTTCTGGTGCTTATGTCGCCCTTCAAACCTCATCATCTGATCTTTGTATGTGCCTTCTCCCATGTGGCGTGGCATCATGCATACTAGATTCATGGTTGATAGTGCAAGAGTTTTCGAGTTCTGGTGCTTATGTCGCCCTTCAAACCTCCATCATCTAATCTTTGAATGTGCCTTCTCATTTGCGCGTGGCACCATATGCATACTAGCATGGTTAATGGCACTGGAGTTTTTGAGTTCTTGTGCTTATGTCGCTTTTCAAACCCCATCATTTGATCTTTGAATATGCCTTCTCCCGTGCGACGTGGCAGCATGTATACTGGATTCATGGTTGATGGTGCCAGAGTTAAAGAGTTATGGTGCTTATGTCACCCTTTAAACCTCATCATCTAATCTTTGAATGAGTCTTCTCCCGTGTGGCATGGCACCATGCATATTGGATTCATGGTTGATGGCGCTAGACTTTTCGAGGTCTGGTGCTTATGTCGCCCTTTAAATCTCCATCATCTGATCTTTGAATGTCCCTTCTCCTATGCAGCGTGGCACCATGCATAATGGATTCATGCATGGTTAATGGCACTAGAGTTTCCAAGTTCTTGTGCTTATGTCACACTTTCAATCCCATCATTTGATCTTTGAATGTGCCTTCTCCCATGCGGCGTGGCACCATGCATATTGGATTCATGGTTGATGGCGCTAGAGTTTTCAAGGTCTGGTGCTTATGCCGCCCTTCAAATCACGATCATTTAATCTTTGAATATGCCTTTTCAAATGCGGCGTGGCACCATACATACTGGATTCATGGTTGATGGCCCTAGAGTTTCCGAGTTCTGGTGCTGATGTCGCTCTTCAAACCCCATCATTTGATCTTTGAATGTGCCTTCTCCTGTGCGACGTGGCAGCATGTATACTGGATTCATGGTTGATGGTGCTAGATTTTCTGAGTTTTGGTGCTTATGTCGCCCTTCAAACCTTATCATCTAATCTTTGAATGTGCCTTCTCCCGTGTGGCGTGGTACCATGCATACTGGATTCATGGTTGATGGAACCGGAGTTTTCAAGTTCTAGTGCTTATGTCGCTCTTCAAACCTCATCATTTGATCTTTGAATGTGCCTTCTCCTGTGCGACGTGGCAGCATGTATACTGGATTTATGGTTGACGGCGCTAGATTTTCTGAGTTTTGGTGCTTATGGTGTCCTTCAAACCTCCATCATCTAATCTTTGAATGTCTTCTCCTGTGCAGTGTGGCGCCATGCATACTGGATTCATGGTTGATAGCGCTAGAGTTTTTCGAGTTCTGGTGCTTGTTTTACCATCTAAACCTCCTAGCTAAAAACATTATTATGCTTTCCTGCTCCTAATGTGCCAGATGTGCTTTGAAAGTGTAGGAATGAAATGGTGTTCAATGCTGCCCCCGCTTCTTAGGTCGCTAAGGGAACCGAAGAGGAGGGCCTGTGAGTTGGGAGGAAGTGTCACCACATGGGAACTCCGAAGAGGTCTAGCGAGGTAAGGAACCGCCATGGGGTTGGAGGGGAAGAGGAAACTAGATAGTACAATACAAAGGTGCACAAATGATTTTAACGGGCGTGTAAATTATTTTCTTCTTTTTTAAAAAAATTATTATTCTGGTGAACAATTATTAATCCATCGTGATACTATCTTGATATCTGGGTTAGACCGACCTATATATCTCAAGTTGACAAATAGTACACTCTAGCTATCATACTAAATATTGGGTCCTGTGAATAAAAAAATATATTGGGTCTTGCAAGTCATTCTTTTGGTTCCATCGTTCCTACAAATTAAACCCGTGACTGGATACAAGTAAAATTTGTATGATGTGTGCTTAACCTTTGCCTAGTTGATTGATTATTCGTCTGTATACTTGTTACTTAAGTCTCCACCAGTTCACACGACCTTATTCAGAAATCTGTTTTCTCAGAGAATGGATTTTATTCAGAACTTCAGATGAGATCTCCTGCCCACAAAAATGTATAAACAAAACATGCAATTGCTCAATCAACGTAACAACTGGTGTGGTCTACTGTCACTCGTTAATCTCAAGATACAAACTTTACAATGCTAGAGTATTTAACAGCTGAGTTTATTCAGGCGATCTGAAATCAGGTGGAAATATACGTATAGAAAACAGAGAACATAAGCCAAGAAAGATCCTGCCACCGTGGCTACTGTATCACATCACGCGCACTGCCACTTGCTGTCTGACAACCGCGTTCAGGTGTGTTCATTTCACGAAAAGTAGGCGAAAAGTTACTGTAGCATCTTTCGTTGTTATTTGGCAAAATTTGTCCAATCATGGATTAACTAGGCTCAAAAGATTCGTCCCGACATTTACAGACAAATTATGCAATTAGTTATCTTTTTTACCTACATTTAATGTTTCATGCATGCGTCGAAAGATTTTGATGTGATGGGTGGAAGAGAAAATATTTTGGGTTGGGATGGGAAAGTGAACAAGGCCTCAGTTCAGCGTTCTCCTGCAAACCCAAAGGCCACACTGTCACTGTTCACTGGCACTGCTAGCGCGTGAATGCGTGATCGACCCAGCAGAGCTCCATCGTTTTCAACTGCATGCACACATGGCCCGCCCGCGCCGGCTAACCTAGACATGCCAGCCACGCACATCTCTCCACGCCGACACGAGCTAAAAGTGCCTTCAGGCAGTTTTGACATGCGTCGACTGTGACGCGTGTGCCACCTAGGTCTGTCGGCTTCCGAGCTGCCGACAGGACACTTATCGAGGGTTGAGCGGCTGTCATGCTACTGTATGTGAAATTTTTGTATAACAACTTCTATATTTGCAATTAATCATTAAGTAAATATTATTTTAAAAAAATTTCCAAATGATCGGTTGCCATGCGTTGAAAGGCTTGAAGCAAACAGAGGCTTGACCGCTTTGTAATTGTAGATTTGTAGTGTAGTTGAGGGTAGATGGCCAGCAGATTCTAGAAAAGTCGGCTACAGGCTGACGACATGGAACCCTGCTTCTACACTCTGCATATATAGCAGTAGCCAGCAGGCCGACCAATTTCAGATGTGCATAGTTCCTCCCTAATAATTTTTCACCCTATCACATCGAATCTTTGATACATACATGAAGTATTAAATGTAGACACAAAAAATAATTAATTACATAGATTGCGATAATTTTGCGAGATGAGTTTTTTTAGTCTAATTAATCAATGATTTGACAATATCGTGCTACAGTAAACATGTGCTAATGACAGATTAACTAGGCTTAATAAATTCGTCTCGCGATTTTCAGTTGAGTTATGTAATTAGTTTTTTTTATTAGTATCCGATGTGATACCCAAAACATTCGATGTGATACCCAAAATTTTTCACCCCAAGAACTAAACACCCCTGACCCCATCGAGATCGCAAGCTGCAACCAGAACCAGAACCAGAATTACAGTCCAGGCAATCGTTATAGCTAGAGTAGTTTCCTGGTTGGCTTCACCCCCTAACCCGATCGAGATCGCAAGCTGCAACCAGAACCAGAACCAGAACGTACAATACAGTACAGGCAATCGTTATAGCTAGAGTAGTTTCCTGGTTGGCTTGCAGCTGGCGTACGTATCCATCACCACACCAGCGCGCAGCGCGTGAGGAATCGATCGATCGATCGGTCTTCATTGATATGGATTCAGGGCGTGTTTAATTGAGAGGCTGTAAAGTTTTTTTTTTTTGTGTATTGTAGCACATGTGTAACTATAGCAATTAGTGTTTACTCATGAACTAATTAGGCTTAAAAGATTCGTCTCGTAAAATATATGCAAATTGTGCAATTACTTATTTTTTATCTATATTTAATGCTTCATGCATGTGTCCAAATATTCGATAAAATGATCTGTAAAGTTTTTAGGCGGGAACTTAACAACCCCATAGTCGCTGGCCCTGCTTGCTGGCCTGCTACTAGCTGCTGCTTGTTTAATCTGAGTTGAGATTCAGATTGGGCCGTTGCATGCAGCAGGCCAAGTTGCTTGATCGATCGCGCGCGGTTGAGGAGTGCACGCATACCCATCCATCCACTGAGGCCGTGTTTAGTTGCGCCAAATCGGTAGGAGTAAATTCTGCACAGTAAAAGATTCTCCACTGTAGTATTTTGTTTGTATTTATGAATTTTTGTCCAAATATTGACTAATTAGGCTCAAAAGATTCGTCTCACAAAGTACAACTAAACTGTGTAATTAGTTTTTGATATCATCTATATTTAATACTCCATGCATGTGTCGGCATTTTAATGTGACGTGGAATCTTCTTTTTTATATAGTGAAATTTGAGAAAAAATTTGGTATCTAAACAAGTACTGAGTCCAGGGCCATCCACTTGGATGCTGACTGGCCGATCGATGCATGCATGCAGCATGGTTGCTTGCTGCTGCAGTCGAGGTCGAGGCAAGATGTTACCAGCTAGTCAGACGAGCGAGAGGGATCGGAAGGAGGAGCTGTTGCATGCATGCTGCAGCAATTGCAACCACGCCCTTGTTTAGATGCCGAGTTGGGGGCTGCCGAGTTGGAACAGTGCGCATTAAATACGCACTGTTTCAATTCGTTTATATTTGGTAAAAATTGTCCAAACTTTGACTAATTAGGCTCAAAATGTTCGTCTCGCAAAGTACAACAAAACTGTGCAATTAGTTTTAAATTTCATCTATATTTAGTACTCCATGCATTTACCGACATTTCGATGTGACGGGGAATCTTCTTTTTGCATAGTAAAATTTAGGGTTGAATTTAAGAACTAAACAAGGGCCACAACCAACTTGGCCTGCCACTGCCAGTGCCAGTGTTGCATCTTGCATGCCACTGGCCTCCCTGCAGATCGAGCTGGATATATCGATATCGAAGCTGCGTGATTATTCGGAACAGCGCATGCATTCAGCGCGTGGCCGCTGGACTTGGACGTTGGACCCCGGCCGCCGGCCAGGAAGCGATCGGTCGATCGATCGGTCATCGCGAGCGCCTGGATCATTTCCGACTCCGATGGCGCGCGGCAACCATCGTGAGAGAAGCGTGCTTGCATGGCTGGACGTTGGTGGCAAGCGCTGTTTGCAGCCACCGCCGGTGGATCTCTGGAACTGGCCGGCCGGCGGCCCTGGGTTTTGGCGGCCAAGCTAACAGTGGTCCCTCCCTTCCATGCTTGTGCCACCGGCCGGCCGGCCTCCAGCGAGGCCCGTACGAACGTACGGCTCATGTACTACTCTTACGCTACGTCTCTACTCTCTACTAGTACTAATATACTACCACTACATCCATGCTATCTGTCTGACCTCCGTGCAAATGGATGCATCAAATGAGATATGATACGCCTGCCTGCCTGCTTCAGCTAGCTGCAGGTTGTTGGTAACTTGGTTCGATGCATCGTCATGAATTGAAGCTAGCTGGTGGTGGCGTGGATGGATGTGGGAGCGAGGTGGACTGGACGAAGTACGACAACCCGCACGAGGGGCTGGCCGGGGGACCGGGAATCTCTGTTATTACTAGTTTATGTATTTGTAAACTCAACCCAAGAGCGGCAACAAGCTCAGCTGAGTCTCAGTTCATGCCTATGCATTTGGCCTAAAAAATGGCCACCCACATCTCTACATTATTAATGGACCTTATTATATAGTTATACGTGCATGGTGCCTAATTTTTTTTTACAATTTGGCCTTTTTATGAAAAAATTTTATGTTTAGCCCCCTGAGTGACGTAAACTTATCTTTAGACCCTGGGGTCAGCGCCAAAACTCAGGGCTCCGAGGTAATACGTCTTGGCGCCACAGATCTAGGTTCCGAGGTGCCTGGCCATGCATAGCAGGGCATCCTAGGTGGCATTGACGTGGTCGGTACCTCGGAGCCACAAATCTTGGCGCCGACCTCTGTTGTACTGTAGCTATCTGCTGCATCACAGCAGGCTCACTGCGGACCTGCGCCTACTCTATTGCTTTCCTTAGAGCGCAGATACAGATAGTTGGATGAGCGCATGCATGCTGATGTGATGGGTTGACGGTGCATGCAACTGGTACATTACTCTAGAATGGTATCTTTGCTACGACTACAACAAATTTACATTACTCTAGAATGGTATCCTAGAGTAATGTACCAGTTGCATGCACTCTAGAATGGTATCTTTGCTACGACTACAACAAATTTACATTACTCTAGAATGGTATCCTAGAGTAATGTACCAGTTGCATGCACCGTCAACCCATCACATCAGCATGCTGAAATTTGTTGTAGTCGTAGCAAAGATACCATTCTAGAGTAATGTACCAGTTGCATGCACCTGTCAACCTATCACATCAGCATGCATGCACTCATCCAACTATCTGTGTCCAGCTGCGCTCTAAGGAAAGCAATAGAGTAGGGCAGGTCCGCAGTGAGCCTGCTATGATGCAGCAGACAACTACAATACAACAGACGTCGGCGCCACAGATCTTGGCTCCGAGGTACCAACCACGTCAACGCCACCTAGGATGCCATGCTGTGCGTGGCCAGGCACCTCGCATTCAAGATCTGTAGCGCCGAGACATATTACCTCGGAGCTATGAGTTCTGACGCCGACCCTCAGAGTTCAAAGATGAGTTTACGTTGGCCCTGTTCATCTGGCTTATAATCCATCTTATTCACCTTGTTTTTTCAGCCGAAACAGTATTTTTCTCTCACAAAAAATCAGCCAACAGTCTTTTTCAGCCGGCTTATCCAGCCGAACGGCTCCGTTGTCCAGGAGGCTAAACGTAATTTTTTTCAAACAAAAGACCAAATTATAAAAAATTACATGGTGTTCGGTAGAGACCTAGCTTTGCATGCCTGTCAACTTTTGTCGTGTTGTCACATTTTGTTTATCTATCCCTCGACGTTTTTCCTGCCTGGCCCGGTTCTGCTGTACTGCTTCAGCAGTACTTTTCAACAAATAAACAATATTTTTCTCTTACAATATTTCAGCATAAGTAATAGTATAAGCCAAATTTCAAAATAAGCGAGATAGAATATTATACACATGTGTATAGCTATCTTGTTCACATCATATGATCGATATGATGCACTGCATACCCAGCTTGCTTTCCACGAACCAATTGGAGTGCATGCACACCCGTGATGATCAATTACACAAATGCTAGGATCTCATCCGGCCATCAATCTATTATCTTACTAATAATTGGTCTACAAATTAAAACAAGCCTCCATGCGCGTATAATACTATCCCTCAACAAGTTTTTTTTAGGCCAGCCAGAGTCTTCGTGACTGTTCCGCACTGTTCATAATGTGACGTCTGACACTGTTCATGACACGACATCGATATTCACTAGTCCCTTTTGTTTTTTTTTGCTCAGGAGAATTTAAAATATTTTCTCCATTGTTCATTGCAGGCGCGGCGGCAACATGCCCAACCGTGCTAGTATACTCACTCCCAACATACAGGAGTCATCATGCACACTAATAGAGAGAATAAGAATGTTACATCGCGCTCCATTCGGCATCTAATCCAATCCCAGGTTACAAGCGCATTTTGGGTACATGGGCACCACTAAGGGTCGTGATCTTTCTCTAGCTCGCAGTACAAAGGCACTGGATCGCAGATAGGAGACGAAGACATGTGCTGGACGCTACTGAGCATTGCTTCCTGTGCGACCAGGAACCAGAGACCATTGACCATCTCATAGCGTCCTACTTGTTCTCCTGTAAAGTGTGGTGGCACATCCTAATAGGCCTCGGTGCGGACACATCCAGGATTGGCGGAGACTCCAAGCTATCGTGGTGGAGTGGTTCCTGGCGCACACGGTGGACGGGCAACAAAAGGCGGGGAGCCGACTCTTTGTTCATGCTTGTGGCGTGGGAACTCTGGAAGGAGAGAAAGGGAAAAGGTGACATCGCCCTGTTCTGTTGCTACTACTGGGTCGATGGCACGACACCAAAGAACTTGGCACCTCTGACTATTTGCCAAAGCAAGGAGGAAAACATCACATTGCAGATGCAAAACAATAAATGGATCTCACATATATCGCAGATTAACTAATAGATGAACTGCACCAATTTGTGACCATTTGTACGTCCATTCTCAAGAGGTATCGACAAACCCAGATCAAGAGGACGATATTATGGTCATGACAGACAGTCGACGACATTTGCACAACAAAGAGTGCATACCAAATCCAATTCAAAGAAAACTTTTACGGATTGAATTTATCCCCCATCTGGGAAGCTAGAGCAGAACCACGTTGCAAGTTCTTGACATGATGCTAATGCACTAAAAAATCTTGATAGCAAACTATCTACAAAAATGGGGATGTTGTTTATGCATGACCAATCTAGAAATATCCAAGCATCTTTGCAAAGACTACCCCTTCACTAGAGTGGTCTGGACTCTATTATCCTTCCCTAGTTCAATCTTAGGCATCTTCAGAACCTTGACATGACAGGCGCTATCTACAAAGTGTGACAGAAATCAAGGCATACAATCGAGAAGGAGCGAAGTGATTTTGATGCCATTATGATTTACTTCTGTGGAACATTTAGAAGGGGAGCAATCGGAGAACCTTTCAAAATACATCTCTGCAACCGCTGCAGTTCGCTCTCTTCTGATTAAGGAGGACGAGACCAACCTTTTGAAGCTGGCTTTCAGACATAATGTTACTACATAGGGGACCATAGAGTACTAGTTGTTTTAGCAGTGCTTGTAGTACGTAGTTGTTTTCTTTTCCTCTCCTTTTGTCGGTTCACCTTGTGTCAGCGTTAAGACGTGGCAGTGTCTGTGTTTTTTCCCCTCCTTTTTCTATAAGCCGTGTTCCCCTTTTGTAAGTGTTGGTTTCTTCTTTCCATTCATATATAACTTTAGCTCAGCAAATCTCTTGCTGAGTTTTTAAAGAAAAAAAAAGAGCAGGACACAGGAGTGTGAGCGAGGTGGACGAGAAATAATACATGCTATGTTGAACCACGTAGTATCCGATGAATATAATTTGCATGAGCTACGTACCTGGCTTTGAAGCTCAGCTGGAGCAACAGCTAGCAGCAACACTAGTCGTTGTCGTTGCGTCCGTACATGTCGTCGTCCCGGCCGGATGTAGCGGAGATCCGATCGAGAGGAGAGGTGGTGAGTCGTCACTAGCTCCAAGAAGGCTCGAGCGGCGCACCACCGCAAATGGCGCGGCAGCAGCATTTGCAAAAATGCAGCCATGCAGGGGCAGGAGGAGCACGAAACACGAGCGAAGCATCTCATCTGGGCTCTGGCTGCGCATGCATGCCCGGTACCTCAGCTCCGCCGGTCTCGCCGCTCGCTCTGTCGTCCATGCCTCCCGGATCCTGTCTCTCTCTCTCTCTCCGCGCCTCCTCAAACCAGCACACCATGGCACCATGCGTCCAGCCATCAATTGTTAAACTAAACCTTGCCACTGATTACAATAACATCACTCCTACCAGCTATCTAGCTAGCTAGTACTTAATTGCGACAGTGTGGTCCGGTGATGAATATAATGAAGAGATACTAGTACTATACTCCTAGAGGAAGTAGAACTGTAGAAGCCATGGTCGTTGGGTCGATGGATTGGAGACTCTCTCTCGATCGAGAGACACATGTCCAAGCTGTCTGCATCCAGCGCCAATGCGTGTCCTCCATGCCTTGAGATCTGGACGCACGCGTAAGCTAGCAAGCCAACCCAAAGCCTGCCTCTCTGCGCGCGTCCATCGCGGATCATGTCGCCATGGCATCCCTGCAACGGTTGAACACACCTCGTGTCCTGCTGCTTGCCCCCCCTGCCATCCCACAAACACCAACGACACACAGCCACGGCAGCATCGCATGTTTATGTGCATTCATGTATGTATACGTGCTCATCATCCCGTTCTTTGCGCATCCTCAATGGCAGCCAGTTACATGAGGCTTCGAAATAATAAAAAAAACACTGAAGCGGAGGGTTACGTGAGCTGTGAGAGAGTTGTTTCTGGAAGATCATGTTAGACTAGCTATTTAGTAATTGATAGATATATATTTAATCTCTCTCCTTGATAGCCAGTACCATTTTTCCTAGACTTTGGCAACCATTGGAGCGCCCTAAGGGTCAAATATTACAGTTACATTAACCGGTAGAGTAGCTAACAACCTTGCTTTGCTGCTCGGCAACATGCACACTGCACATCCTACATCTGCCAGCTTGGGATAGAAAGGGGATGTGAAGGCCAATATTCTTTCCCATTTATTGATCAGAGGGAGGATCAATTTGGAGATTTATCAGACCAAGAGGCAGGCCTAAATAGGTGATTGGATTTAGAGAAGTTTAGTCTTAGCCCATTTGCTTCACAGAAAGTATAGAGGATTGCTATCAAGAAGAAAAGCTGCTTTGTAGATACCTTCATGATGATTAAGGTATCATCAACATTTTGTGGGATGGGGAAGTCTGCGCAGCAGAATGAAAGAATTGGCAACGTAAGCAGTCCCAAGTTGGTGGCTTTGTTTATAATATTTTGAAGAAAGGTTGTCAGTAAGATAAAAAGGAGAGGGGGAGATGATCTCCTTGTCTAACTGCTCTTATGCAATAAAAAGTCTTTCTTGACACGGATAAAGAAGAATCTTCAGAATGCCTAAATTTGCAACGGACAAAAGCGACCACCAAAGAAAGTGGACTTAGCACCAAGAACTTTCTGGGTGATGGGTAAGCCAAATCTACGCCATACTGGGCCTTCATGGTCTTGGGGGGGATTGAGATTCTGAAGAGCTATGGCTGAGAGCAAAGACCAAGAGGGAGAAGATGGATACCTAGAACACATGAGGGGTGATGAGGCTTACTCAAAGGAATGGTGTCCTAGGGTGGAGCTTTAGAGCGACGGTTTAGGCAAGGCGGAGCTTGCTTCTTCCCTTATCGCAAGGTCCATGGCTGTCGACCATTGCTATGATTTGTCTACTGGGTGCTTCTTGTTGGAAAAGGTCTTGTCAAAGTCCTAGCAAAGGGAACAATGAAGAACTAGGTGCTTTGAGTTGGTGCGGTTTCCCAGCTGGAGAGAGAGAGAGAGAGATGGACTCTAGGGCTATTCCTAGATGGTGATAGTTGCGCCTTGTGCAACAATGCGACAAACTGTGGATCATCTGATCTTTGAATGTGCCTTCTCCCGTGCGTCATGGCACCCATGTATATTGGATTCATGGTTGATGATGCTAGATTTTCTAAGTTTTGGTGCTTATGTCACCATTCAAACCTCCATCATCTGATCTTTGAATATGCCTTGTCCTATGTGGCATGGAACCATGCATACTCGATTCATGGTTAATGGCACCAAAGTTTTCGAGTTCTAGTGCTTATGTCGCCCTTCAAACCTCATCATCTGATCCTTGAATGTGCCTTCTCCCATGCGGTGTGGCACCTTGCATACTGGATTCATGGTTAGTGGCACTAGAGTTTCCGAGTTCATGTGTTTATGTTGCACTTTAAACCTCATCATGTGATCTTTGAATGTGCCTTCTCTCGTGCGACATGGCACCATACATACTGGATTCATGCTTGATGGTGCTAGAGTTTCTAAGTTCTGGTGCTTATGTCGCCCTTCAAACCCCATCATCTGATGTTTAAATGTGCCTTCTCCCATATAGCGTGGCACCATGCATACTGGATTCCTGGTTTATGGCGCTAGAGTTTTCCGAGTTATGGTGCTTATGTCGCCCTTCAAACCTCCATCATCTAATCCTTGAATGTGCCTTCTCCTGTGCGACATGGCACCATGCATACTAGATTCATGGTTGATGGCACCAGAGTTTCCGAGTTCTATTGCTTATATCACACTTCAAACCTAATCATCTGATCTTTGAATGTGCCTTCTACCATGTGACGTGGCACCACACGTACTGGATTCATGGTTGATGGTACTAGAGTTTTTGAGTTATTGTGGTTATATCGCCCTTCAAACTCCCATCATTTGATCTTTCTTGCGAGGCCATCATTTGATGTTTGAATGTGCCTTCTCCTGTGCGACGTGGCACCATGCATACTAGATTTCATAGTTGATGGCGCCAGAGTTTTCGAGTTCTGGTGGTTATGTCGCTCTTCAAACCTCCATCATTTGATCTTTGAATGTGCCTTCTCCCATGCGGCATGGCACCCATGTATACTGGATTCATGGTTGATGATGCTAGATTTTTCTAAGTTCTGGTGCTTATGTCGCCCCTTCAAACCTCCATCATCTGATCTTTTAATGTGCCTTCTCCTACACGGTGTGGCACCGTGTATACTAGATTCATGGTTGATGGCGCTAGAGTTTTTCGAGTTCTGGTGCTTATATTACCCTCCAAACCTCCTGGCTCAAAACATTTTTATGCTTTCCTGCTCCTGATGTACTAGATGTGCTTTGGAAGTGTTGGAATGAGGTGGTGTTCAATGGCTGCCCCTGCTCTTTAGGTCACTAGGGAAATGGAAGAGGACTAGAGGAGGGCCTGCGAGTTGGGAGGAAGAGCCATCACGTGGGAACTCCAAAGAGGTCCAGCGAGCGGTAAGGAAGCACCGCCATGGGTGGTGGAGGGGAAGAGGAAACTAGATATTACAGTACGTAGGTGCACAAAAGGATTTCACGAGGGCGTATTAATTATTTTTCTTCCTTTGGCGTACTAATTATTTTCTGTCTCTTCTCAAATTATTTTTCTGGTGAATAGTTATTAATCTATCAAGATATTGTCTTGATATCTAGGTTAAACCCACCTATATATATCAATATATGTAAGTTGGGTCCTGCGTATCGACAAAAATCGGGTATTGCAACTCATTCTTTTGGTTTCTTTGTTCGTCCAAACTAAACCCGTGACTGGACACAAGTAAAATTTGTACAATGTGTGCTTAACCTTTGCCTAGTTCATTGATCATTCTTCTGTGTACTGTTACTTAATCTCCACCAGTTCACACGACCTTATTCAGAAATCTGTTTTCTCAGAGAAGAGATTTTATTCAGAACTTCAGATGATCTCCATGTATAAACAAAACATGCAATTGCTCAACCAACGCTTTAAAATATTTAACAACTGGTGTGGCCTACTGTCACTCGTTAATCTCAAGATACAAGCTTTACAATCCTGGAGTATTTAATAGCTGATTTTATTCAGACGATCTGAAATCAGGTGGAAATACGTATAGAAAAACAGAGAACAAAGGCCGAGAACGATCCTGCCACCGTGGCTACACTACACTGCATCACATCACGCGGACAGCCACTTGTCTGACAACCGTGTTCACATTGTCACTGCTCGCGCGTGATCGACCCAGCAAGCAGAGCTCCATCGTTTTCACCTGCACTGCACACATGCCCCGCCCGCGCCCGCTAACCTAGACATGCCAGCCACGCACACCTGACACCTCTCCACGCCGACACGAGCGAGCTACCACACCACCGGCTGCTGCTGCTGCTTCACCTGCGCACGCACCACCGTGCCGTGCGCCTGCCAGCTCCGCCTCCGCCCGCCTCTTTATAAGCAAGGAACACGCACGCCGCAGACACACACCAGCAAGCTCGATCGGCGGAGGCATGGCGCCCAGCTTCGCCCGCTCCATCTCCTTCCCACTCAGCCCGTCCAGGTCGTCGTCGTCGAACAAGCCCCGCGCGGCCGCGTCCTCCGCCGCCGCGTACCACGCCCGCTCCGTCAGCCTCCCGTGCCGCTCCCACCCGATCCTCGCGCACCTCCACGCGCACATCGGCGCCGTGCGCGCGTGGGCGCAGGACCCGGCCACCTCCGGCGCCGCCTTGGGGCTGGCGCACGTGGACGCGCTCCACGCCGCGCTCGGCGACCTCCTGGACCTCCCCGAGGCGCAGGCCGCGCTCACCCTCTCCGCCACCGGCGACCGCCTCCTGGACGCCTTCCTCCGCCTGGCCGACGCGCACGGCAGCTTCCAGGAGGCCGTGGTGGAGCTGAAGAGGGACGTGGCGGAGGCGCTGGCCGCCGTGCGCCGCCGCGACGGCGCGCGCCTGGCCTCCGCGCTCCGGTCGCAGCGCAAGGCCGGCAAGGACCTCGCCCGCCTCGCGGCCTCCGCCGCCAGGGACAGCGCGGCCGCCGGCAGCGGCAGGCCCTCGCGCCTCGGCCTCGGCAGCGCGGCGGAGGTCGAGGTGACCGGGCTGCTGGCCGAGGCCGCCGCCGCCACAGCCGCCGCGTCGGCCGCGTTGTTCGGCACCGTCGCGGCAATGTCGGCGTCGGCCTCCGCCACCGCGTGCTCCTGCAAGAGGACCGCGGCGCTCATGTGCCTCACGAAGAAGGTGTCGGAGGAGGAGAAGGAGACGGTGGCGCTCGTGGAGAGGCTGGAGGTGCTTGAGGAGTGCATCGACGGCCTGGAGGCCGGCAGCGACAAGGTGTTCAGGAGCCTCGTGCAGACCAGGGTTGCACTGCTCAACATACACACCCACATCTTCTAGATAATCACAACACATGCATAAGCATGCCGTTTACTTGTTGATTAGCAGTCAGAAATTAAGATGCATGAGTGTAACTGTAACTCTGTAAATACGTGACGTTTTTGTGCAGTTACGTTTGTGTATGTTTCCTGCTGCATCCTTATATGTGTCTGCATTGTGAAATCTTGACATGTAAATGAAGACCATGTGCAAGTATGAAAACTAAGGAGCAAGACCTAATTTTCCTTTGGATTTTGCCAAGGTTTAACAGAGTGTGGTTGGTTAGCTTGTACTTTTAGTTCGTTTTGGAGTTTGTTCAGTGCCCGCGTCTCATCTCTCTGAATGAAAAGCACACGCTCAGTGCTACATTATGTTCTGTAGATCCAGGCAGTGCTCCTGGATCAATCAAAATTGGAAATGTTACTTACAAGGCCCATAAAGCTAGAGTTTTGACCAAACAAAGACTGTGCAGGAGATCCCCACAGTGCGAGCCATTTAATATTAATTTTAAAACAAGGGAACAAAAAGTTTACATACTGAACTTAACTTAAACATCTAACCAAACACAGGAGGACCTAAGATCATCCTTGAAACGAAAGCTGGAGATTACATTGATTTTTAAAATCGCCTAACCAAATCGTAGGGGTTGGATCACGCCTCTGAACCACTTTATCATTGTGGAGCTTCCATAACTCCCAAGCTGCAATCAAACCTGCCTCGGTGAAGAAAGGAAGGTTAGTAGCTGATCCCGCCTGTGTCAACCTATCCCAAAGCTGAATCGAAGTGTCCCACTGAAAATGTAACATCGCCCAACACTCCTCGGCGAATGGACAGTCAAATAACAAATGATCTATGGATTCCTCTGCACCACTGTTGCACATGACACATGTTACAGTGCCTTGTATGTTTAGATGCCGCCGACGTAGCATCGATTTTGTGTTCAGACGATCCACCAGTACAAGCCATGCAAAGAACTTGATTCTTGGTGTGCAACTTGATTTCCAAACTATCTTGAAGATGGGATGTGCATCTACCTCATTGAAGATATAACGGTAAAAACAGCGTGAGGTGTACCTGCTCCCCCATACTGGTGTCCAATGATCCATGGTACTATCATCATATGGCAGATTCTAGAGGCGAGTCTGAAGGTGTTGGAACTCTTCATACGCCTGCTGTGAAAGCGGGAGGAAGAAAATGTCATCAAGGTTCTGAGCATTCATGATCACTTTTACCGAAACATCTGTGCTCAAGGCAAAGGAGGCCAGCCTTGGATAGTCCTGGGATAGCGTGGACATGTCCCGTGGGTCTTCCCAGAAAGTTACAGTGGTGCCATCTCCAATCTCACATCTGGCGACGCTGCGAAGAAGCACAAGGAGACGGAGAATATCCTTCCACCAGAAGGAGCCAACCTCTCTCGCTGTGTGTGGTACTTTGTTCACATAATATTTGGACCAAATCAATTGTACCCAGGGAGTGCTAGCATGGTTGTAGAACTTGACCAATTGCTTAGGTAGAAGGGCCACGTTCTGTAGTCTGAGATTTATAACCCCAAGACCACCCTTCTCCTTGGGCTGCATCACGACTTCCTAGGCCACTAAATTGCCTCCCTTCTTATGACTGTCATTGCCTCTCTTTCCGGCTCTATCAACATTGTCAATCACTCCTTTTGGTAATTTGACAGTGCACATGGCATATGTAGTGATAGGGGTTATGGCAGAATTAATCATCTCTAACCGACCCGAGTAGGACAACCAAGTTGAACAAGCCGAGAGTCTTCTTTCTCTACGATCCATCATAGGAGTGAAATCTTCTATTCGAGGTTTAGTTGTCCCCATAGGCAATCCAAGATAGGTGAACGGCATCATACCAATGTCACAACCCAAAGTATTTGCCAAATGGAGCGATTACTTACTTTCAAGTATAATGGCCCATATACAGTTCACTGACTAATTTTTACTTTGAAGGTTCAACTACTAGGAGTCCCTTGATTGATTTTGAGTTTCACACGGGTGAGGCGAGGGGGCTAACCATAACATGGCTGAATCACAGCACTCTGATGTCCATCTAATGGCTGAGACTAAACCACATTAGTAGGTGAACAGCTGTTTTTTTTATAACAGAACAGCTGGTTATGTGCTCATAAAATCCACGTTAGTGTGTGGACTTAGCAAAAGTTAGAAGTTATCTTTTGATTCAAGACATAGAAGACCATTTCCAACATGTTAGAAGTCCACAACATGATAAAAATAAACAACACACTATATAAAAGGACATTGTATTAGAGTGGAAACCTTTATAGGGTGGGGGCATATGCCCTTGTAAGTAGATCGATAACAGTGTCCATGTTCACCTTCTTAGGGCGCCTCCAACGACAAAGGTAAATCGCTAGCAGACATGGAGAGAGAAGATTAGAAAGTAAAGTCCGGGAATGCACAGCATAAGGAAACGTACTTGTCATCAATAACTTGGTCAGCGTGCGAGCTAACCGATTTATCCGTCGCTAGCAAATTAGTTTTATGTGCTCTGTCTCCTCCACGTAAGCTAAAATCTAACATCAGCTACACCCACTAGAGGCGCCCTTAATGAATAACTGTCACTTCTGCAAGTACTGTCACTTCTCGCGCGTCGTCGGCGTCGCCCTGGACCACCACCGTACCGCCTCCCACCCCGGCCCGCGGATCGTGTCGGGCACCGCCCCGGCCGGCGCCCGGCCACGCGTGCAAAAAATGGACGGACGCGCCGACGCGCTCGTGCATGCCTCCGGCCCGGCCGCCGGCGCCGGGGGATCGGAGCTGAGCGACACACACACATGCCTGCTGCCTGCGAATATATCGCGATGCCTGCCTCGATCGGCGGCGATGGCCGGCCGCCCGGCACGGCCTGCAATGCATGTCTTATTTGCTGGTGCCGTGCCTTGCAGCCTGCAGGCTTGTATATCCCTCTTCTCAGTTCAGCTGACGAGCCAGCCAAACGTTGGTACGCGCGCACACACACAGCTAGCAGCGATATTCCCGTGCTCCCTTGCTGGGTTGCGTCCCCTCCTCAAACCAAACACTCCAGCAGTTTCCTTTCCTGATCGATGTATACTAGCTAGCAAGTGTTTGACAGGCATACGCGTCTGTCGTCTACGTACGAGTACCTCACAATGGATAGTTGTACTGATAACTCCTCCTATTCTTATCTTCGCCCTCGAGATTTGAACAGGTTAATTATTGGTCGCTAATGATGTGATTACTTATGTACTGGCTAGTACGGTTAGTTAAGTACCTACTGTAGCTGATAGAGCTACTAGCTAGCTGGTCACACACAGTTCCTTTTAAAAGTCCACTTGTCACACAACCGCAGAAGCGCTTATTAGCATAGCAAACTCACGAACTTATTAGCACTTAACAATTGGCGAGAACATGACGCTCCATGGCTTGCACACAACACCAGAGATCGCAACAACAGCACAAGAGCATGAACACAGTGGAGAGTGTGGGGGGGGGGGGGGGGGGGGGGGGGAGGAAGACGAAGTAGTCTTCTGCTGGAAGGAGGATTGAGGGGCGATCAACCTAGACGTGTTCCATGAGGGGCAAAAGCATAAATATGCGTCTAACCTGCTGCTAGTGTTAGGCCCACATGTTTTACCCATTTGCCTTTCTGTGCCCACCTATTTACCGTTATGCCCTTGCCAACCGTTGCCTTGACTATATATGTGACCATCAGTGCCAGGCCCACGCGTTTTGCCCATTTGCCCTTCTGCGCCCACCCATTTACCATTATGCACTTGCTGATCATTGCCTTAGCTATGTGACCATTGAGCTGACCTCCAAAAGGTGGCCCAACACATCATGTCAGGCCAAGGGCACGGCTCGGCACGACACGGCAACACGCCCATGTGCCCCCCAACTCTCCTCCTAAACTTATCTATATAGGAGCACACACTAACTTTCTATTGAAGTTGAGCACCTTCCTAATGAGTGTACCATGTAGTGCTAATCCCACTCCCACTTAACATCGTAGATGAGAAGAATCAAATGACCATAATACCCTTTTTCGTTTTTTTTCTTTCTTATTTCTTTTTGTTTTCTTTTTTTCTTCTCCTTTATTTCTTTATTATTCTACCTTTCTCTTTCCTTGGTCCTTACCCACTCGCACGAACTGACGAACCGTTCCTGTGCGGCGACAGGCCGACGGCGGAAGTCTGAGCCTCTGAGGCAAGAGGCAACCGTTCGTGTGCGGAGGCCAGAGCGACAGCGCTTGCTGGCTCCGCGTCGAGCTCCACCTCCTCGCCGGTGCAGCTCGCGCCGAGCTCTGTCTTGTCGTCGTTGCGGCTCATGCTTCGCGTCGCCGTCGCGGCCCGCGGCCAAGCGTCGCCGTAGCGGACCGTGACCGAGCGTCGCAGTAGCGGCGCGCAGCCGAGCTCCACCTCGTCGTTGCGGCCGGCGCCCGTGCTCCTCCTCGCCGGAGCAGCTAGCGTTCCGCCTTGGCCTCGCTGTCAGACGAAGCGCGAGGAAGCTGATATTTTCGGCTTCACCACGCGCTGCCTGCTTGTCTCACCGGTTTTTCCGGAGCTTCATGCATGAAGCGCTTTTGCTTGGACCCGTTTGGCTGAGAGAGCTGGAAAACAGCTCATGAATCTGTCGAATAAGCTGTACCAAACGGCCCCATAGTTATCCTGCCGTGTATTTATTTCCAAAAATGGTTTGGAGATGGATGTGCACGTCGTCGGATACTCGGATCCGGCCGGTAGCTGCCGCCTGCCTGCGGTTGAACAAGGCAAGGCTCTGGATATAGAACATGGAGAGGAGGAGATAGCCGTTGTGAATGTGCAAAACATGTGTATGAATTGACGATATGCGTGGCTTGTTGGACATATACAAAATGAAGCATCATCAACCATGCGTGCATTATATTAGCAGCGCATGGAATGGAAGCACGAAATGAAATACACACGGTTGCATTGGCACAGCTGCTACAAGGCAGGCACGCCTTTCCCAACACTTGTAAACATCTTTGTAATCTGGTTGCCAATGCTATAAATCAATAAAATCAGGTGGGGAGCAATCCCTCCCGTTGAAGTTGTCAAAAAAAACAAGGCAGGCACGCAGCTTGAACAACCACCAGGGCACACCGGCGCATCTTGGTGTGTGTGCGTGATGGAGAAGGAAGCAAGTACTGGGTAGCGTGCACACCGGCCGCAAATCGATCGGGTCGTTCACCAACAGGACAGTGGCGGATCTCACCGCCCGGCCGTCTGCCGGCTGCCGCTGCGGCAGGGTAGACTCCCAGGCAAGGCCATGCGGTACGCGCGCGCGCAACGACATGAGACACAGACAGGTCGGCTCGCACGGGCGCGTCCTCTGCCGCAGATCCATCCGGCCGTCGTCCGCCGGCGCGTCGCCATCCGCCATGATCCGTTCCGAAGCACCACCCACCACCCCAACACCGACAGAACAATGCGATCGAGAGAGAGAGAGCAGATCGCGATGCCCATCCCAAACAGTGACGGAACCAGGGGGCGGCCGTGGCCCCCAAACACTGTAAGTTCCATTTAATACCTATATAAATATATGAATTTACAGCTAAAAAATATCAATTTTCAACTATTTTTTATTCAAATATTATGATTTTGGTTATAAATAGTGTAAAATATTTAAAAAGTTGTTGAATCGTATAATTACATATATTTTAGCACACTAAAAAAAAATATGATCATATTTGTTTGGCCCGCCCTAGTCAGAATCGCTGGTTCCGTCTCTGATCCCAAATGATTGCCATTCGCCGGTTGGCCCATCCAGTCCCCATCCACAGCGTCGCCGCCGACGCGCGGTTGCATGCTCTGCCCCTGCTGCAGTGCAGAGCGCTGACACACGCATGGCGCGCATCCATCCAACGGGAAGCATGGGTGGTGGCGTGGCGGCAGGGCAGTGGAGAGAGATCCAAGAGACCCCCTAATCCAGCCTCCACGTGCTCGAGCAGCCATGCACGCGTCCCCGTCCCTCGCGGATCCTGCCTCCCGCCACTGCACCCGCCCCACCCCCACGTACGCGCCGGCGCTGCCCTCCCATGCCCATGTGGCGCCGGCGCCTCCGCTTTATATACCCCCTCTTCCTCCCCGGCCTCTCCACAACGAGCTGAGGCTCCAGAGCAAGCAAGGCATCTTGCATCAACGACCCATTCCAATGGCGCCCGCCTTCGGCCGCTCCATCTCCTTCCCGCTGAGCCCGGCGCGCTCCTCCTCCTCCACCACCAAGAAACAGGCGCGCCACGTGCGCTCCATCAGCCTCCCGACCTGCCGCGCGCACCCGCTGCTCGCGCACCTCCACGCCACCACCCGCGCCGTCCGCGCCTGGGCCGCCACCGCCGGCGCCGACCCCTGCACCACCACCTCCGCCCCGTCCGCGGGCCTCGCCCACCTCGACGCGCTCCACGCCGCGGTCTCCGAGCTCCTCGTCCTCCCGGAGCCCCGCGCCGCGCTCGCCACCGCCACCGCCAGCGCCTTCTCGGACCGCCTCCTGGACGGCCTGCTCGCCCTCGCCGACGCGCACGGCGCGTTCCGGGAGGCCCTCGTCGACCTCAGGCGCCACGCCGCCGAGGCCCAGGCCGCGCTCCGTCGCCGCGACGCGGCGCGCCTCGCGTCGGCCGTCCGCGCGCAGCGCCACGCCGAGAAGGACCTCGCCCGCCTCGCGTCCTCCGTGCGCGCCGCCGCCAGGCTTCCTCTGCTCCCCGTGGCGCCCGCGGCCACCACCGTCGCCGAGGTCGAGGTGTCCGGGGTGCTCGCCGAGGCCCTGGCCGCCGCGGCGTCTGCGTCCGCGGCCGTGTTCTCCGCGCTCGAGGCCGTCTCGTCCGCCGCCACCACGGCCGCCGCGTCTGCTTCCTCCAAGAAGCCGGCGGCCACGGCGACGCTCATGTCTCTGGTCACCAGGAGCAGCAAGGCCGCGGTCGCCTCCGATGAGGACAGGGAGTTGGCTGCGCTGGAGAAGATGGAGCAGCTTGACGAGTGCATCGCCGAGATGGAAGCCGGGAGTGACAAGGTGTTCAGGAGCATCCTGCACACTAGAGTCGCACTGCTCAACATTCGCACCCAGACATGCTGATTGTTTTCGACATCCATCAAAACACTCAAAGATGTCGTTGTTAACACAAAAATGCAAGTGTACATACAGATTATTGAACGAAAAAATAAAGCTCTAGCTTGTTTATTTGGCTCTTGTTCAAATGCATGCATTCCTGCAAACTGTGATATGCTTAAACCCATCTCTTTGGCACACAGCGCATATACAAAATACTATGTCGTCTTTTCTAGATACATATCTTTGCTGCTATATATTTAGACATAGTGTATGTTTGGATGTTTAACAAAAACTATCTATCAAGAAAAGCTAACAAAAAAAACTTATAGGTATTCCATAACAAAAATATGAGCGAAGGAGATTGGAGAATGCTCCATTAATGCAAACTTCTCGAGTTAAGATCTCTGCAATTTTACTATTCTTAAGTGAAACCATAGCTCTGATCTGGATCTAGATCAAGTTCCTGATGACACATCAGTATTGCACGTTTCAATGAGAGACAAAACTGATCAATGCACCACTATTCTATTGAACATTGCCCAAGATCTCAGAGACATTGAACACTAAATAAAAGGAGGTGGACACACAGAGTCGGTCATTGGGCGCGATGCACCACTACTCATCAGAGGTTTTTTTAAATTTAGGCTTTGATCAACTTGATAAATTTAGGCACGATGGCCACAGTCATATATGCAAAGCTCTTGCCTCTAAGCCTCTAATTAAGTAGATGGTTTAAAAAAGAACTGCTAAAACATATGCATGGATCAAAATGACTTGTTTCAGCTTTTCCTCTATCAGTGTGGTTTATATTCATCTTAAGTATCATATTTTTTATTATACCTAACAAGCATATGCCCTGATTTTGAGCTTCTAATTTAAATCCCTTTCTGTTTCTCTTATTTGATATAGGATGAACACTATATTTTTCTAGTTTATTTTGTACATTTTGTTTTACAATTTTACTAGATAACCAACGAAACTAGTTCGTTGCCCATAGTTAATATATTTACATACTTAACATTGGCCACCTGTGATGAAACTACTGAAAAGAGTTTGTATTACCATAGTATGTGGGGTAACCATATAGAGTAAAGCTCCATCACAAATAGATAAAATGTATCTATTGTACTCATACAACAATGTTAAAAAGAGCCACTACATTCACCCGAGAGGGTCTAGAAATTCCGGTGTTAATCAGAGAAAAGAAAAGGTCTAGCATTAAATATTGGATTTTAGGTTGATCTAATGGGAAAGAAAAATGTCTACATAAAGACTACATCGCAAAACGAATAAATAAAAATACAATTAATAAATAAAAAATTAAATAAAAATATTATGAAAGTTAATAGTTTGATCTAAAAATGAATTAAAAGTTCATATAAATTATTATTAGAAAAATCTAAATTAAATAGAAAATTTTATCATCATCATCAATGCCGACAAAGGAGAAATGACTAAATGAAATGTGCCAATTACATTGATCTTCGCTCAAATTTTGACGTCTTTCATGGCAATAACCAAGGAGAAGAAAACATATTCAGTCGACCAATTTATGAAAAAATTGTAAAAAAAAACATATATTCTTTTGATATCTTACAGGCTATTGGTCGATCGATTCCTTGTGCAAGCACATGGATGAGAACCTCATGAACAATGCAAGAGACAGAGTCGGATTTTTTTTCTATGTGACGAGCTGTTCATAAGTGGAAACAAATATGGCCATAGCATGGTTCACAACAATATTGTAGAGTGGTATAAATAGTAGGCAAGAGATTAGCTACTCACTGATACCGGTGTTATGGTTCCACATTTTATTTTAGAATGCTTGTGCCAATGGATGTGTTTGTGTGGTGACAGGGCCGGCTAGCATCTTCTTGAGGCATAGTGGCTCCACTAAGCATGAGCAGTAATATAATGAATCGGGTGATGTTTAAAGGAAAAAAAAAGATAGTTATATGGATCTTTAGGATACGAGGTGATTCAAAATTTAAATTTACAAGAAGTTCAAAGAATTAGATTTTTTTAGAGAGCTCACAAAAGAACTAAAGGCTATTTCAACCCAGCCTCGACAGAAATTACACAACCATGTGGTAGGAGCGGAATAAAAGGGAGAGGAGGATCGGAGAGGTCTTTAAGACAAGAAATTGGGCAAGGATAGATGTATGAAATTCATGTACATTGATGTAGTTAGGAATGAAACATGGAGAGATGGCAATTACATTCAAACAAACAAACAATTTTTTTATCAAATATTGTTTTTAAGTAAAAAGAGCTAATTAATGGTTATACAACGAAAAAAAACCTAGCTACCCACTATTTGCTCAGCTCACTTTGCTAGCTAATTAGTACTAAAACTAAACAACGAATTGGTACTAAAACTAAACTATGAAACCCAACAGATAACGATCATACGGATTGATAAGATTCTAGACTTAATTAATTTGTAGTAAAGAAACTGGACTAGCTATTGTTTGATGGGACCTACCCATTCGTGCAATGCAAATTTGTCCTTGCTAGCTAGAATCAAATCTCTCTCTGGAAATACGGTGGTTAGCTGCTATCTTTGAATTTTGGTGATTATAATCAAATAGCTAAGATACTCTCTTATCCTCGCTCTCTAGTACTAAAAATCGATGCACCTAGAAATATGATTACCCAAACGTCTGCTAGCTCGCTCTCTCGCTATTAATTGAGCACGATTTCCACTGATTCTACATATGAACATATATATCTGGTTGGCATTACTTGCTTTGTTTTCAATAATAATGAAGCATATTCTGCTAGCTACCTGCATATAATCTCTCTGTCTCTATTTTTGTCAAAGATTCATGTCTCGGAAATCTCTTTGCGGATCTGGCGGCTGTTAGCTGGAAGGGAAAAGAAGACACAAATAATTCAACGTGCAAGCGTTCGTGAGCAAACCAACGACTCAACCTCTGCAACTAACAGCAGCCGGTAGGAGAGGAGAGGAACCCTAAGAGTTGGAGGACGACAACCCATTCGTGCAACATTATGACTGGCATATAATATATAACAATGCATATACATTAGCGTTCTCTATCTAGATAGTACAATGATGCATCTGGTGATATGATGATGGAAGAGCACCTATCATACGTACTACAGACACTAAAGCATGTTTTTTCCCTTCATTCAAAATGATAATGTAATGATGAATGAATTGATGATTAAGGTTGTAGCTTTGACCAGAAGACGTTAGCATGTGCACATACAGGTACAGCTCGATCGGTTGTTTTCAGTCGGCACGCCGGTAAACCAAAACAAGCATCGTTGGACAACATGATACATGTACTTACTGAAGTTTTGCGTGGTGTGTCTTTTAGCAGCTAGGATGATAGATCCAAGTTGTTAGGCGTTGCTTGTATTCCAAAGCTTATGAATAATGGACCTGTAAAAAAATAATAAAAGAATCAGTTTGAGATAGACACTGACTGTGTTTTTTTTTCTAAAAAAAGGAATGTATGGAAATTAGTCTATTACTATATTTGTGCATGATATTTAAGTATAAAACATGCTTGGATTACTATTGCAGAGAACCACCAGCAGCAGGTAGATAGGTAGGCATAAGAAGATGACAACCAAAACATGCATTGTCCGTATGGATGCGTGAAACCGCTGAAAACTGCAGTTGGATCGTCTAGAGATAGGTATCATGCACACGATGACAATTGACGCGCCATGCATCCATTCAACAACCCAAGGCTAAGGGTGAGGACGTACTGATGAGAAAGCTATAAGCCCTAAGCTAGCAGCTCGTGCTGTAGGATGATGGAAATGATGCAACATGATGACAGTTGACAGGGGCAGCCAGTCGTGCGGCATTCTGCTAGAGTACTCCTGGTGAGCGATGAGCAATGCCAACGCGTGAGATGACGCGTGGGTGGGCGATGCAGGGGATGGATCGGAGCCTCGGAGGAGACGCGCGACGACGACGGAACACTTGGAATATGCTGTCCCCCGATCGCAAGGACATGGAGCAGCAGACACCACGCACGCACGCACGCTAGCTTGTGCCGTGCCGCATATGGTGGATCGTTGTCCGTCCATGGATCGAGATGTTGCGTGTGCACAGCATGGATCCGGCTGTTGCGGCCGGGGAATAACGAATCTCGCCTCACCTGCCGCGTGTCCGGTTGCTGGCGAGCCTCCTGCAACACAGCAACCCAGCCGCGTGCATGTGCGATCCCCGTTGTCCATCTCCGTCTCAGCGGCGGCGACGATGACCGTGGACTCAGCTAGCTCGTCTGCAGCCAGCCAGCCACACCTGCTGGCTAGGCTACTAGTGTGGGCTAGCTGTGGAGGAGAAGGCACTACTACAAATACCTTATTGGAGACGGGTAAAAAGGGTTAATGGAGGCGGGCTTTGCAACCATCTCCAATTAATGGTCACGGTTAATCGTGATTTAATGGAGGCGGTTGCTATGCCCGTCTCGGTTAATGCCCATTAATTAACGGAGGCGGTCGTCCTAACATGCTCGCCTCTGTTAAAGTAGTAACCGAGGCGGTCAAGCTAAGGTGACTGCCTCTGTTGAAGTTTTACCAGAGGCGGCCAATTGTTACTTGCTTGTCTCCGTTAATATTTTTCCATTTGAAAAAACTAAAAATAGCATCGGCAATTTCATTTGAATTTGAATCAGAATCCTGTTTTCACAAATGGAACACATGTAAAAGCAGAAAAATATGCATAACGAGCACAAGCATATATATATAACACATTCATTGGTGCCGTCTCGTCCTTATCGTTCCATCACGAAACCAACATCATTAAACTTATTGCATGCATGTCTTGATGAAACTAATTAACATGTTTGCTACCTTAATTAATTTCCCTAACCCAAAAAGATCTGGCAACACGTAATCCGGGACACGTAGCTGGGTGCTCCAGTTTCTGATCCTCTCAAACTTTTCTTCCCGTGTATACTTCTGTCCTCATTGAAAAACGGTCGCACAACATGCACACAGGAGTCGGTGAGAAACTTGCATATGTCCTCTACTGCTCAATTCTTAGGGTTTTGGAGCTCAAAACCCTAAAAATTGAAACAGAGCTGCGTGGAAGAAGAAGGGGGGTAGCGGGAATAACGGAGACGGGCATTATAAGGATTAACAAATGTGGTTATATTAAACAGACCATCTCGGTTAATAGCTTAACAGTGGTGGTCCGCCTCGGTTAACACCTATTAACCGAGGCGGTTGGGCTATGTTGACCGCCTCCGTTAATACATTAACGGAGGCGGTTGTTATAAGCTAACTGCCTCGAATAATGGGTGATTAACCGAGGCGGCCAACCAAAGCGCCCGCCTCCATAAAGAAAAGGTCATCACCACCCAAAATCAATCCTGTAGTAGCTTAGCTAGAGAACACGGTGGCTGGCATGCATGCCTTCTGGCACCTAGCTAGCGCGCCGAGCTACTGCTAGCTAGCTACGCGGCCAAATGATAGATCGGAGGAGAAGGTTAGTTGGCTGGTTACCACCGGTGGATCGGATCGAATGCATGCCTGCATTGATAGAATATACTCTGCTAGCTACCTCAAGCCTGATCGAAGATGCCCTCGTGTGCCCTGGCATTGTTTACATACAGCTAGCTAGCTAGCCTTGCGGCGCGCCAACTACTATACCGGGCGTGTACGTGTGTTCGTTGAGTGTTTGACAAATGCGACTGCATCCATGAGATGATGATGATGATGATGATCCAGCCGCGCGCCCTAGCTTAGCTAGGTTAATTATATGTGTTTTTGCCTGGTTTGGCCTGGAGTCCTGGACCACACAGTTAGCTAGTGTACTTCGATGATTCAATCATATACATGTGCGATGGTCGTCGTGACGTGCGTGCGTGTGTGTTACAGATCAGGGCGTCCCCTGCTTCCTCCGTTGCTGCCTTATTGCATGCATGTCCAACACCTCACCTTTCTGCAGATGGAGCCAACATGACACCTAGGCATGCATGATCCATCTCGATCGCCCGACATGGCCTTGCATTGGTTTGACTCCAACGGCAGCCGCTGCTCCTTTCCGTCCAACCTGTCCTCGCGGATCATGTCCCCCTACCTCACTGGTTACTGCTGCCGCTACCCACAGGCCACACGTGCAACCACCGCAAACCAAGCTACCTCACCTCCCTTGCCTTCGTCTTCCCCCGGCTAGCTCCTCCATATATAAGCTAGAACCCCTCTCTCGCCATCTCAGACGAAGACACAAACGAACAATCGAGCTACCAAGCTTAGCTTGCAAACACAAGCATTCTACCTACAACTACGTAAACACAACAATGGCGCCCAGCTTCGGCCGCTCCATCTCCTTCCAGCTGAGCCCAGCGCGCGCCTGTGGAGATGTGTGGAGATGTTAGGGTTTCTAAGCATCATACGTGACGATGTGCTCGAAATCTTTTTAAATTTTTATCATGGCACCCGCATGCGATATCTTGACTTTTCGACAAGTTTCATGAATTTCAGACTCTGTTTTCATTTCATAGAATTTAAAAACTATTTGCTCGTAAGTTCGTGGTCATGTCTCGACGTGAAGATGTGTGAAATTTTTGGTCTGTTTCTGGATACGGCCTCAACTAACACTTACTAACATGAATATCATTTTTGCATTCATGAATTGCCATTATTCGACACACTTGCAGTTCAAATTTGCATTTGTCGAAAAAATTCAAAGAAATTAAATAAACTAAAGAAATATAGCAAAATTTCATAAAATTGTGCCAACTTTCAACATGTAGTCTCATTTTATGTAGGGAGGCTCGATAAAAAGTTTGAAGACCAAAATTGAAAAAAAATAAATAAGTTTGCCTAGTGTGCCAGCTAGACACTAGGCAAACTGGCCTCTTTGCCTAGTGTCTCATGGAAGACACTAGGCAAACTTATTTTTTTATATTGTTTGCCTAGTGTTGGGTTATCGACACTCGGCAAAGTTAATTTTCAGTTTATATTGTTTGATTGTTTTTTATTTTAAAAAAAAATTCATAGTTCAAAAACATTCATATTTGCCCAGTGTCAGATCTAAGACATTAGACAAATCAGTAGAAGACCGGTACTACTTGACCTGGTCGGTACTACCGGTAGAAGACCGGTACTACCGCTAGGCCAAAAACCAGCACAACTGTAGTACCGCTAGGTTATTTTTCCACTGTTTTGTGAAGACCGGAAGTACCGGTACTTACAACCGGTACTATCGGAGACACTTCGAAGAAACCCAGCAGTGAGGTGTGCCAGGTATTTACTCTATTTTTACAAATAAATTTTGCAGCTGAATTTTTTTTTTTTGCCTAGTGTTAGATCGTGGACACTAGGCAAAGCCGGATATTCAACACTTAACTTATTCTTTCGCCCGAACCCGAACCCCAGGCCCAGAGCGCGCGAGCTCTTTCAGCGAACAAAATTTCGCCCGCCCGCCCGCCGCCGGAAGCCGCCCGCCCGCCACCAGCGTTCGCCCGCCGCCTACCCGGCACCAGCGTTCCCCCGAGCCGGCCTTTTTCTCCCCGTCTTCGCACATATCCGCCGCCGCCGCCGCCGCTCTCCATCTTCTGGAGCTGGCTTCGACCAGCGATGCGCGACGCTGATTCGATCCCATCGGACAGGTACACGCAACAATCGCCCTGACCCTGTTTCTCCCTTAAACTTTCCCCAATCTCTCCCGTTCCATGAAAAGAAGAGGTGATTTTCCTCGATCTGTTGGGGATGACTTGTTTCGATAGGCCCTCCAGGGGAAGCGATTGGGTTATTGGAGCGGGATTCGACCCTGCGGCACGGCCTCTCCGGGAGACGGCCTCTCCGGGAGACGGCGCCGCCTCTCCGGGAGACGGCGCCGCCGTTCACCGCACGCGCGACGGGAGGGAGCTGCCAATCGCCGGATCTGGCTCCGTAGCCAGGGGAAACTTCCAGGTTCCCGGCGTCCGGTACGTCCCTGGGCTCCTGGCCGGTACGATCCTGATTTCCGTCCCGCAGCTCGCGGCGTGGGGCTACATCGTCATGTTCGGGGGCGGCAAGTGCGTCGTCATGGACCGGAGCGGCGGCAAACCCGTCGGACAGGGCTTTTTGCAAGAAGACGACGGCTTCTATCGCCTCCAGTTCCTCAAGATCTCACTCGACCTGGAGCACAATTGAACGGACAAGCACGGTCGTATGAATTGCTGCTACTTCTGCTGCAGAACAATTACATATCGCATCTCGTCATGTGATTGGCTATACTCTGAAGCGCATCTGCGTATCTTCCTTTGTTCAACTCGAAGTCTTGTAATAACCTTAATAACCTTAAAACCTCTCTGCTGTGCTTGATGCCAGTACTGTGGTGGCAGCCTACCTTTGGGCTTACTTTCGGGGATTTTGGATCATCTACCGTTCATCCTGTCACTTGCATCATTTAACATGCTCTGCATATTACTGAGATCCAGCTCTTGGATCTGGATGATTTTGTTGCACGCCTGGTAAAGTTCTGTATGTTTACATTCATTTGAAGCTTAAGCTTTCAGTCTAATTCTTCATAGTTACCATATGTGGTTCGTAGGTGGTTCATGGGGCTTACCATTTTGCATCAGGAAGAATCATAAGCTTTTAGGTTTTTATTACTCGCTATTGATCTGCCAGATTGCCTTTGCTTTTATTTGACTCCATGGATACTACAGGTTACTGTAGTTGCAACACCTCTAAACTTCGTCTCTAGCCTTCATATTTTGTAAGGTTCTTTTCATCGTAGTATGTCACATACATTCACCTTGATGGCATCAAATGAATGTACATGTTCTTAGGATGCCTCTCTAGTGCATGCCTGGCTTTTGCTCTGAATTTATTTCTGTGCCGCAGGTCAGCCCATCGGTAGTGAGCATCAATTTGTTCCAACAGCTGGCAGCCTTGATTTTCATATCAACAGCAAAAGCTATTCTATAACAACAGCTGTAGCTATGTACTTTCTCAACCGTGATCAGCTCTACAACTACAGAGTTTGGACAAGTATTTCTTCTTTGCTATAAACGACAACTGAGTTTTTCTAAACTAAAACAGAAAGCCCATCTATTACTGTGCTAGTAGCAGGAGTTCATATTGAAAGGTCATTTGCTTTGTGAGGGTGACAAGTATGAATTCCCTAATTTTTCTGTCCTAGATTGGATTGATACATGCTAGTTTGCTGCTGCTATTACTGTCTTATCTAACCAATTACATCCAGAGTTTTGAGTGAGTATTATAGGTTCTAACCTCCTGTTTGCTAAACAAGAAGTTTGATAATTTTAAAAGCATGCTGGTCATTTTTTATAGTATAGTAGGTAGTAACAGTAGCATATATTTTTGAGCAGGCATCCAGAAAAGCAAGGGTGGAAATTGAGATTTCAGAAAACTCAAAGTTTGCTGGTTTCTACTTCAACTGGTATGTCTCTTTTTGCCACCATAATTCAAAGCTGATTCTCCCTTGGCAAATCATGTATTTCTCTAGCTGCATTGACTATGACAATGTATCTTCCGTGTATGGGTGAGTTACATTTATTTCTGTTTTTGATGAAATAGCAGGCAGACTATTGAATAGATGCGTAAGATTTCTTTACAGGAATTAATAGTTTTTTGTGTTGTAATTAACAAATCAGTAGTGTTACATTGTCTTGTCTTTGCAGTGCTATCTATTAAGTTCTCTGAATCACCATTTGATTGAACGTTTCTTTTTCATGGTTTTCAGGAAGGGCTGTAGGGCAGTGCAAATAAGAATTGGTGGGTAAACAATATTGGAGAAGTGCTGGAGGCCCAACGACAGAGGATAGAGGAGCTGGTGGGGTTCGTGTCCACTCTTGGTGCCGCTATGGGGCGGACCATGCCAGCTAGCCTAGTCTTGCCACTTCCTCAAGCAGCTACTCCTGTGAGTACCAATATATTACTTATTATGTTCCAACCTGACATAGGGCACACTAGAAAAAATATGCAATCTCAAACATACAATATTGTGTTGGTGGTGACGGCGGTTGTTGTTGTGGTGTGGTGGTGGCAGTTGTGGTGTTCGGGTGGTGGTGGTGTTGGTGGTGGTGTATTGATATGTATGTTCTTGACGGTCATCGTGCCGTTTGTTTTCTTGCAGGGTTTGGAAACCTCTCCGTGCAGGGGAGGTTTTGCCGAAATTTTTTATTGACGGTATCCTTTTCATTTTTTTCAGCATCAATCGGGCGTGGCATCGAATCAAATTGGAGGGTCGCCGGCTTCACAGATTGGAGCGTCGCCGGCACCACAGCTTGAGCCGAATCAAGTGGAAGGGTCGCCGGCTTCACAGATTGGAGCGTCACCGGCACCACAGCTTGAGCCGAATAAGTGGAAGGGTCGTCTGGAGCATCAAACCACGGGCCTCTTCACCCTTGACAATCGTCGTGATCAGCTTGTTGTGAACTTTGTTAAGAAATTTGGTTGTGCACTTATGAACTTGTGAACTTGTGGCACATTTGGACTTTTGGTATGAACATGTGATATATGTGAACATGTGGTTCTTATTTATGATTCATGTGATATATTTGTGGTGTTTGAATATGATTTATATTTGTGTCGCAAATGGAATAATCAAAAAAAAAATCAGCTTCTGGTTACTTTGCCTAGTGTCAGGGGTCTGACACTAGGCAAAGGGGCCACGCGTGGCACCCCTGGGAACAGACTTTGCCTAGTGTCAGGAAACTGACACTAGGCAAAGTAGGCAGTTTGCCTAGTTGAAAGGTCTTGATGGCTAGAGGGGGGGTGAATAGCCTATTAAAAATTTCTACAATGACAAGCTAAACAAGTTTATCAATATAACAAAAAGCGAGATACGAGTTTTGCTTAGCCTATGGGTGTTTGCAAGCCACCTATCCAATTCACAATTCTAGTATTTGCACTCAACCGCACAAGTCAAACCGAGAAGTTAAGTACAACTATAACTAGCAAGCTACACAAGAGAACTATTCTAGCTAAGCTAACTAGCTAGCAAAGATAACTAAGAAATTAATACAAGAGAGATAGGAGGGTATCACCGAGGGGCGAAGTATTGAGCCAACCAATATGATCAACAATGAATACCAAGATAACCAAACACCGGGATCAATCAATCACAATATGAAAGTGATGACACGAAGATTTATCCCGAGGTTCACGTGCTTGCCGGCACGCTAGTCCCCGTTGTGTCCCTCTTCACCACGTGGTTCGGTGGCTAATCGGTCACACACCGAGCCTCTCAAAAGGCACCACAAGAACCTACCAAATGGCAAAAGGTTGCAATGACACGAGCAATTCACTAGCGTTGCCTTTGGCTCTTCGCCGAGGTAGGCACAAACCCCTTACAATCACCGGAGGTGGCCAAGATACAATCACCAACTCTTGCCAACGCCTCCAAGCTGCTCCAAACCGTCTAGGTGGCGGCAACCACCAAGAGAAACAAGAATCCCGCAGCAAATCAACCACCAAGTGCCAACTAGATGCTATCTCACAATGCAAATGCACTTGGATCACTCAATCTCACTTCGAATATGCAAAGAAGCAAAAGAGATGAGTGGGAGGGGAGTTGCTTAGCTCAAAGTGCTCACAAGTATGTCAAATGTTCGAGAGTAAGAGCCTTGAGCCGGCCAACGAGTATTTATAGACGTACCCCTTCGAATATAGCCGTTAGAAACTGAAATCAGCAGCAGTCGCGCTCACCGGACGCGCTGGTCGCGTGGACCGGACGCGCCGGTGCCTCAACGGCTAATTTTCGAAACACTGACCGGACGCGCCGGTCGCAACGACCGGACGCGCTGGTCACCACCGGACGCGCCGGTCCCGTGACACACCGGACGCGCCGGTGAACTCTGAGTCGCGCAAAAACAAACCAACCACCGGACGCGCTGGTGAACAGACCGGACGCCACAGTGACCGCGTCCGGTGGGAGTCCAGTAAGCTCCCTGGACCACCGGACGCGTCCGGTGGCCTGTGACCGGACGCGCCTCGCGTCCGGTGCAGCAACTGAAAATCGCGCAGTTACTGGACGCAGACCGGACGCGCCGGACGCACAGTGACCGCGTCCGGTGCAGCGTCCGGTGCCGCGTCCGGTGACTTCTGTGACCTCCGTTCGCTTCCATTTCTTTTCCGTTTGATTTCCAACTTTCGGCGTAGTAGAAGATAGGCATTTCAACTCCTCGAAAACGCCTGAATCCCGCCTCGCAAGCTCGGCAGGAGGGAGAGAGGACCCCAAAACCTCTCTACCGCTCAAACTCCAACGCCGTCGCAAACGTGCTAACACCACCAAGTGATCATCACCATGTGCATGTGTGTTAGCATTTTCACAATCATTTTTCGAGGCGTTATTAGTTCTATCCAAATGCATATGATCATGAAATGCACATCTAGAGGCACTTAGGAGTTCAATAGCCGCGTCATTCCCCTCTTTATAGTACGGCTATCTATCCTATAATGTAACCACACCCACTAGGTGTCTTGGTTACTAAAACACAACCCTTAAGCATATACCTTTGCCTTGATCACATAGGGTTGTGTCCAAATCCAAGTGTGGCCATCATGATCACCATGTCCATCTTGCCACCAACCTTGGAATGTACTAATCCTCATATGCTACATACAACTTAGGCATAGGATTAGTACTTAGGTATTGTCACTAATTACCAACACCAAACATAGGACTTTCAATCTCCCCCTTGTTGGTAATTGGTGACAAACCTTTCACAAAGATATTATGATAAAAATTTGATTGAACCCATGTCACATTGTCCAAGTATATTACCATGTGTAAGAATTATGGACAAGTGATCATGAATTCAAATTGATAGCAATGACTCCCCCTACATGTATGCTATATGTTTGGATTTTGAAAGCATACATGTTAGATAGGAAAGATTAGGAGCATTGACTATCAATAGGTGCTAAGTGTTTTTAGATTATAGACCTTTGAAGCGTGATACCATCGGAGTAGCGATAAACACCATCTTAGCACCTTGTGTAGTTAGATGTCACTTGGAAAAGCATAAACAAAACTAGAAACCTCGTGAGATCAACATTATAAGCAAGGCTCTAGTACCACTTTGAAAAACATGAAGCAAGAAAGATCTAACTACTTCCTATTCATGCTAGTACTTCAATACACCATTCAAATTATACTAGCAAGTCACCACACAAGCAATGTATCGGAGAAAACGAAATGCATAACTATGCATCATACATATGAAGTGCACATAGAAATGCAACATTCATGTTTAAAGAGCTTGCTCCCCCTACTTGTGTGCTCAAAGTTTTAGTTGATCCCCTTCTTTTATCAATTCTCCCCCTTTAGGATTTAACTTTGTGAACAACATTTTCTCCCCCATAACATTTTTGAGTTCTATCTTTGTGAACAACATTTTCTCCCCCTTTGGCACCAATTGACCACAAGGAGCAAACTTTAGATAGATTATCATGTTAAAATATGGGGTGAGGATCAAGTTTATGATTCAACCTAGATTGCTTACATAAATAAAATACTTCGGTTTGATCCAAGGGCAAGCTTCTTCACACCTCACTAGAAGGGTTATCATGCACCATGTTGAAGCAAATATTTAGACAAGTTTTCTAGATTAAATACTTAGGATCACAAGCTACTTAAACAAGTTATATGCTACCACTAGATCATACAAGTCATGGAAACAATAGTGGCACCATATAAACTTCAAATTTATTTAATTTTCATGAATGATCCTAGAACATAAGAAATCATGACTAGATGCACTAAACAAGTCCTTAGCATAGAATGTATGACATGTCAACCAATTGTACCTTGGGGCTCGAAGGAGAGGCATGTCATATATGGGGTGCATCAACTCATGTTGGAGAAGTCAAGTATGTTCAACTCATTCTTTAGCTTGTGAAATCTCTTCTCATCAAGTGGCTTGGTGAATAGATCGGCTAATTGATCTTCGGTGCCCACACTCTCAATAGCAATATCACCCTTTTGTTGATGATCTCTAATAAAGTGATGGCGAACATCAATATGCTTTGTTCTTTGATGTTGAACTGGATTGTTGGTTAGCTTCACGGCACTTTCATTGTCACATAGCAATGGCACATTCTTGAAATTGATTCCAAAGTCTTTCAATGTTGCCTTCATCCACAAGATTTGTGCACAACAACTACCCGCGGCGATGTATTCGGCTTCGGCGGTAGATAGTGCAATACTATTTTGCTTCTTGGATGACCATGAGACAAGTGATCTTCCCAACAACTGACATGTCCCAGAAGTGCTCTTTCTCTCCACTTTATCACCGGCATAGTCGGAATCCGAATATCCAACTAGCTCAAAGCTTGCACCCTTGGGATACCATAATCCAACATCTTGTGTATGCTTTAAGTACCTCAATATTCTCTTTGTTGCCTTCAAATGACTTTCTCTTGGTGAGGCTTGAAATCTTGCACACATGCATACACTAAACATTACATCGGGTCTTGATGCCGTCACATAGAGTAGGCTACCAATCATTGATCTATATAGCTTTTGATCCACCATGTTGCCACTCTTGTCACTATCCAAACTTCCACTAGTGCCCATTGGGGCTGTAATGCCCTTTGCATCTTCCATGCCAAACTTCTTGAGCATATCTTTGATGTACTTGGTTTGGCTCACAAATGTTCCTTCCTTCATTTGTTTGATTTGAAGTCCAAGAAAGAAACTAAGTTCACCGATCATTGACATTTCAAATTCCTTTGCCATCATTTTCCCAAACTCATCACAATAATCTTGATTGGTTGAACCAAATATAATATCATCAACATATATTTGCAACACAAACAAGTCTTTCCCAATCTTCTTGGTGAAGAGAGTAGTATCCACTTTGCCCATGACAAATCCTTTGGATAGCAAGAAGTCCCTCAATCTTTCATACCATGCTCTAGGTGCTTGCTTTAATCCATACAAAGCCTTCCTTAACTTGTATACATGATTGGGTTTCTTGTCATCTTCAAAACCGGGAGGTTGCTCCACATACACCTCCTCTTGAATGTACCCATTGAGAAATGCACTCTTCACATCCATTTGATATAGCTTGATATTGTGAGCACAAGCATAGGCAAGTAAGATCCTAATTGCTTCCAATCTTGCAACCGGGGCATATGTTTCACCAAAGTCAAGACCCTCTATTTGTGTGTAACCTTGAGCCACTAGTCTTGCTTTGTTCCTTACTACTATCCCATCTTGATCTTGCTTGTTGCGAAAGACCCATCTTGTTCCAATGACATTGTGATCCTTAGGCCTTTCAACTAGTTCCCATACTTCATTTCTCTTAAAGTTGTTGAGCTCTTCATGCATTGCATTTACCCAATCCGGATCTCTCAATGCTCTATCAATGTCCTTGGGTTCTTCCATTGACACAAAAGAAGAGTGACCACAAAATGATGTCAATCTTGATCTAGTTTGAACTCCTCTTTGTATGTCACCAATGATAGAATCCAATGGATGATCTCTTGCAATGTTAGTTGGTTGAAGCACTTGGACTTGATTGCTTGAATGTTGATGTTGATCATGAGTTGGAGATGATGAACTAGCCACTTGTTGATCTTGTTGCACTTGAGATGATGTACTAGCTTGATTTTGCAATAGAGAACCACTAGCTTGTGTAATTGGACTTTGGAGCACTTGATCTTTGTTGTCATCTACATTAATAACTTGCTTTGGTCTAATATCACCAATATCCATTTCTTTCATAGCATTACTCAATTGAGTTCCTCTCACATCATCCAAGTTATCTTCTTCATCTTGAGAGCCATTTGTTTCATCAAACTCAACATCATGCACTTCTTCAAGTAAACCACTAGCCAAATTCTAAACTCTATAAGCTTTGCTAGTAGTTGAGTAACCAAGTAGAAATCCTTCATCACATTTCTTCTCAAACTTGCTTAATCTAGTGCCCTTCTTCAAGATGTAGCATTTGCAACCAAATACCCGAAAGTATGCAATGTTGGGCTTTCTTCCATTTAAGATCTCATATGGTGTCTTCTCTAGAAACTTGTGGCAATAGAGGCGGTTGCTATAGAAGCAAGCCGTGTTGATTGCTTCGGCCCAAAATGAATGACTCACATTATACTCATTCAACATTGATCTTGCCATATCAATTAAGGTTCTATTTTTCCTCTCAACTAAGCCATTTGATTGAGGTGTATACTTGGCCGAGAATTGATGTTTGATTCCAAGCTCTTCACATAGCTCATCAACTCTTGTGTTTCTAAACTCACTTCCATTGTCACTTCTTACTTTCTTGATTGTGGTCTCAAACTCATTTTGCACTCTCTTGATGAACTTCTTGAATATGTCAAATACATCACTTTTGTCCCCAAGAAAGAATACCCATGTGTATCTAGTGAAATCATCCACAATCACAAAGCCATACTTGTTGCCACCAATGCTTGTGTATGTAGTTGGCCCAAATAGATCCATGTGCAACAACTCAAATGCCTTGGAAGTACTCATAATGCTTTTCAATGGATGAGTGTTGCCTACTTGCTTTCCGGCTTGACATGCACTACATAGCTTATCCTTTTCAAATGTGACATCCTTCAAGCCTCTAACTAAGTCATGCTTCACTAACTTGTTCAATTGCTTCATGCCAACATGACCAAGTCTTCTATGCCATAACCAACCCATACTTGATTTGGTGAGCAAACATGTTGAAAGTTGAGTGTCACTAGCATTGAAATCAACCAAGTATAGATTCTCAAATCTAAAGCCTTTGAAGATCAAGTTAGAGCCATCAACACTAACTATCTCCACATCATCAACACCAAATATGCACTTGAAACCGAGATCACACAATTGAGCAACCGACAACAAGTTGAAATTGAGCTTTTCAACTAGTAGCACATTGGAAATGCTATGATCATTTGAGATTGCAATCTTTCCAAGAGCCTTCACATCACCCTTGCTATTGTCACCAAATGTGATACTATCAATGCCACTATCATTTGATTTGAGAGAGTTGAACATTCTTGAATCACCGGTCATATGTTGAGAGCATCCACTATCAAGCACCCAATGCCTTCCTCCGGCCTTGTAATTTACCTACAAAACAAATTAATATTTCTTAGGTACCCATACTTGCTTGGGTCCTTGGAGGTTAGTCACTAAGCTCTTTGGTACCCAAATGGCCTTCTTCTTTGGGCCCACAATTGGTGTACCAACAAACCTAGCACGCACACCTTTCTCACCCTTGGTAAGCACATAACAAGAATCAAAAGGAATGTAATCCATTTTAGCATGAAACTTGTTGTTGTTCTTGTTCATTTTATTACAATTAATCTCTAGATGCCCAACTTGCTTGCATCTATTGCAATAACGACCATTGCTCTTCACAAAGCGAGACTTTGGAGTAGCAAAGGCCGCCTTGCCCTTCTTGGGAGTATAGCCCAAACCCTCTTTGTTAAGAGAGAACCTTTGGCTACCCAAGCATTTTAGCAAGCGGGCATCCCCACCATAGGCATTGCCTAATGCGCGGGTGAGATCACCCACCTCTCTCTTGAGAGTCTTATTCTCAACCATAAGTGATGAATCACTAGTAGTAGAGGTAGAGTTGGTTGTGGTGGATGATGATGAGCTACATGAAGCATTAGTAGGACCAACAAATAGAGAATCATCAATAATATCACATGTTAGTCCAATATCACAAGTGACAATCACTTGCTCCTCCTTAGCTTTCTTCATGAGCTTCTCCAACTTGAGGTCCTTCTCCTTGATGAGCTCAAGTAGAGAGGAGTGGGCTTCCTCAAGCCTAGTGTGAGCAACTTCAAGGTCCTCGTGGTCTTCCTTTAGACACTCACGAGAGGCCTCTAGCTCATCAAAGGATTTCCTAAGAGCTTTGAGCTCTTGTTCAATTTCTTTGCACTCCTTACTCTTTTTGAGAGCAAGAAGCTCCTCCATCAAGGCATCATTTTCATTGCACTTAGCAATGAACTCTTGTTCCAAGATTTTGTATTTCTTGGTTGTTCTCTTGTAGCCTTTGCTCATTTGATCTATTACGCCTAATAGATCATCCTTGGAGTAGTCCTCATCCTCCTCATCATCACTCCTACAATTATCACTAGCACAAGAATCATCATCACTATCATCATATTTTACCTTGGTAGGCTTGGCCATAAGGCATGTCGATGTAGTGTCGAAGATGGATGACTTGTTGGAGAGGGCGATGTTTGCAATGGCTCGCCGAGTGATCCTCTCATCATCACTAGAGCTTGCATAATCATCACTATCGGAGTTGTCACTATCCCAAGTGACTACATAACCACCACCCTTCTTCTTCTTGTTGAAGGTGAAGCTCTTCTTTGTTTTCTTCTCATTCTCTTTCTTGTTCTTCTTGAGCTTCAAGTCCCCATTATGAAGTCTCTTATCTTCATAGGGGCAATCCCCCACTATGTGATTGGGGTTATTGCAATTGTAGCAAAGGGTCTTTGCCTTTATAGTGTCTCTCCTCTTTCTTGCTCCATATCCTCTCTTCTTCATGAACCTTCCCATCTTGTGCACAAGGAGGGCCATGGTCTCATCATCATATGGATCATCATCATCACTCGCCACCTTGCTCTTGCCCTTAGAAGATGAAGCCTTGAATGCAATGGGCTTCTCTTGCTTGACCTTGGTCTCCTTCTTCTCTTCTACCTCATCTTCATCATCATTGTATTGGGCATCGGTCATTATATCTCCAAGCACATTGGTTGGTTTGACCTTGTCCAATCCCTCTCTAAAGATCATTCTTCTCAAGGTGGCAAACTTCTTGGGTAAGCACATTAAGAATTTGTGTGAGAAGTCCTTGTCCTCAACCTTCTCCCCAAGCCCCTTAAGATCATTGACAATGACTTGGAGCCTATAGAACATCTCCGGTATGGACTCATCATCCTTCATCTTGAAGCTTGCAAACTTATCCTTGAGCATATAGAGCTTGGCACTCTTTACCGTTGAAGTGCCCTCATATGTTTCCTCTAATCTCGTCCAAAGCTCATTTGCCTTTTCAAGATCTTTGATTTGCTCAAATACTTTATCATCAACGGCCTGACAGATTGTGGCAAGTGCCGCCGTGTTGCATTGTTTGTTGATGCGGTCATTGGGAGTGAGGTTTTCCTCATCAAGAATGATGTATCCTTCTTTGGTCACATCCCAAACCTTCTCATGTATATTGCCTAGATATAGCTTCATCTTCCTTTTCCAATGATCAAAGGAAGAGACACCATCAAAGAATGGAGGCTTGCCATTAACATGATTGAACATAACTTGAGCCATCTTACACCGAGGTTGTTAAACCTTATAAATGGTGACCACGGCTCTGATACCACTTGAAAGGTCTTGATGGCTAGAGGGGGGGTGAATAGCCTATTAAAAATTTCTACAATGACAAGCTAAACAAGTTTATCAATATAACAAAAAGCGAGATACGAGTTTTGCTTAGCCTATGGGTGTTTGCAAGCCACCTATCCAATTCACAATTCTAGTATTTGCACTCAACCGCACAAGTCAAACCGAGAAGTTAAGTACAACTATAACTAGCAAGCTACACAAGAGAACTATTCTAGCTAAGCTAACTAGCTAGCAAAGATAACTAAGAAATTAATACAAGAGAGATAGGAGGGTATCACCGAGGGGCGAAGTATTGAGCCAACCAATATGATCAACAATGAATACCAAGATAACCAAACACCGGGATCAATCAATCACAATATGAAAGTGATGACACGAAGATTTATCCCGAGGTTCACGTGCTTGCCGGCACGCTAGTCCCCGTTGTGTCCCTCTTCACCACGTGGTTCGGTGGCTAATCGGTCACACACCGAGCCTCTCAAAAGGCACCACAAGAACCTACCAAATGGCAAAAGGTTGCAATGACACGAGCAATTCACTAGCGTTGCCTTTGGCTCTTCGCCGAGGTAGGCACAAACCCCTTACAATCACCGGAGGTGGCCAAGATACAATCACCAACTCTTGCCAACGCCTCCAAGCTGCTCCAAACCGTCTAGGTGGCGGCAACCACCAAGAGAAACAAGAATCCCGCAGCAAATCAACCACCAAGTGCCAACTAGATGCTATCTCACAATGCAAATGCACTTGGATCACTCAATCTCACTTCGAATATGCAAAGAAGCAAAAGAGATGAGTGGGAGGGGAGTTGCTTAGCTCAAAGTGCTCACAAGTATGTCAAATGTTCGAGAGTAAGAGCCTTGAGCCGGCCAACGAGTATTTATAGACGTACCCCTTCGAATATAGCCGTTAGAAACTGAAATCAGCAGCAGTCGCGCTCACCGGACGCGCTGGTCGCGTGGACCGGACGCGCCGGTGCCTCAACGGCTAATTTTCGAAACACTGACCGGACGCGCCGGTCGCAACGACCGGACGCGCTGGTCACCACCGGACGCGCCGGTCCCGTGACACACCGGACGCGCCGGTGAACTCTGAGTCGCGCAAAAACAAACCAACCACCGGACGCGCTGGTGAACAGACCGGACGCCACAGTGACCGCGTCCGGTGGGAGTCCAGTAAGCTCCCTGGACCACCGGACGCGTCCGGTGGCCTGTGACCGGACGCGCCTCGCGTCCGGTGCAGCAACTGAAAATCGCGCAGTTACTGGACGCAGACCGGACGCGCCGGACGCACAGTGACCGCGTCCGGTGCAGCGTCCGGTGCCGCGTCCGGTGACTTCTGTGACCTCCGTTCGCTTCCATTTCTTTTCCGTTTGATTTCCAACTTTCGGCGTAGTAGAAGATAGGCATTTCAACTCCTCGAAAACGCCTGAATCCCGCCTCGCAAGCTCGGCAGGAGGGAGAGAGGACCCCAAAACCTCTCTACCGCTCAAACTCCAACGCCGTCGCAAACGTGCTAACACCACCAAGTGATCATCACCATGTGCATGTGTGTTAGCATTTTCACAATCATTTTTCGAGGCGTTATTAGTTCTATCCAAATGCATATGATCATGAAATGCACATCTAGAGGCACTTAGGAGTTCAATAGCCGCGTCATTCCCCTCTTTATAGTACGGCTATCTATCCTATAATGTAACCACACCCACTAGGTGTCTTGGTTACTAAAACACAACCCTTAAGCATATACCTTTGCCTTGATCACATAGGGTTGTGTCCAAATCCAAGTGTGGCCATCATGATCACCATGTCCATCTTGCCACCAACCTTGGAATGTACTAATCCTCATATGCTACATACAACTTAGGCATAGGATTAGTACTTAGGTATTGTCACTAATTACCAACACCAAACATAGGACTTTCACTAGTGTCAGAGGTCTGACACTAGGCAAAGCTTGGCATATTTGCCTAGTGTAGGTGGCATGACACTAGGCAAAGCTTCATGTTTGCCTAGTGTCGGACATCTGGCACTAGGCAAACCTTACATACTTTACCGAGTGTCAGACCTCCGACACTAGGCAAAACGTCCGTTACGATTTCCACCGTCAGTGGAATACTTTTGCCGAGTGGTGTCCTTGACACTAGGCAAACACTTTGCCGAGTGTCCGAGGTTTGACACTCGGCAAAGTGCTCTTTGCCTAGTCCGCCTCTGCCGACCCTTGTTTGCCTAGTGTGACACTAGGCAAACTGTTTGCCTAGTGTTTTTAGGCCTTTGCCTAGTGCCTGCGGCACTAGGCAAATCGCGTGATTCCAGTAGTGTGTGGAGGAGAAGGCACTACTACAAATACCTTATTGGAGACGGGTAAAAAGGGTTAATGGAGGCGGGCTTTGCAACCATCTCCAATTAATGGTCACGGTTAATCGTGATTTAATGGAGGCGGTTGCTATGCCCGTCTCGGTTAATGCCCATTAATTAACGGAGGCGGTCGTCCTAACATGCTCGCCTCTGTTAAAGTAGTAACCGAGGCGGTCAAGCTAAGGTGACTGCCTCTGTTGAAGTTTTACCAGAGGCGGCCAATTGTTACTTGCTTGTCTCCGTTAATATTTTTCCATTTGAAAAAACTAAAAATAGCATCGGCAATTTCATTTGAATTTGAATCAGAATCCTGTTTTCACAAATGGAACACATGTAAAAGCAGAAAAATATGCATAACGAGCACAAGCATATATATATAACACATTCATTGGTGCCGTCTCGTCCTTATCGTTCCATCACGAAACCAACATCATTAAACTTATTGCATGCATGTCTTGATGAAACTAATTAACATGTTTGCTACCTTAATTAATTTCCCTAACCCAAAAAGATCTGGCAACACGTAATCCGGGACACGTAGCTGGGTGCTCCAGTTTCTGATCCTCTCAAACTTTTCTTCCCGTGTATACTTCTGTCCTCATTGAAAAACGGTCGCACAACATGCACACAGGAGTCGGTGAGAAACTTGCATATGTCCTCTACTGCTCAATTCTTAGGGTTTTGGAGCTCAAAACCCTAAAAATTGAAACAGAGCTGCGTGGAAGAAGAAGGGGGGTAGCGGGAATAACGGAGACGGGCATTATAAGGATTAACAAATGTGGTTATATTAAACAGACCATCTCGGTTAATAGCTTAACAGTGGTGGTCCGCCTCGGTTAACACCTATTAACCGAGGCGGTTGGGCTATGTTGACCGCCTCCGTTAATACATTAACGGAGGCGGTTGTTATAAGCTAACTGCCTCGAATAATGGGTGATTAACCGAGGCGGCCAACCAAAGCGCCCGCCTCCATAAAGAAAAGGTCATCACCACCCAAAATCAATCCTGTAGTAGCTTAGCTAGAGAACACGGTGGCTGGCATGCATGCCTTCTGGCACCTAGCTAGCGCGCCGAGCTACTGCTAGCTAGCTACGCGGCCAAATGATAGATCGGAGGAGAAGGTTAGTTGGCTGGTTACCACCGGTGGATCGGATCGAATGCATGCCTGCATTGATAGAATATACTCTGCTAGCTACCTCAAGCCTGATCGAAGATGCCCTCGTGTGCCCTGGCATTGTTTACATACAGCTAGCTAGCTAGCCTTGCGGCGCGCCAACTACTATACCGGGCGTGTACGTGTGTTCGTTGAGTGTTTGACAAATGCGACTGCATCCATGAGATGATGATGATGATGATGATGATCCAGCCGCGCGCCCTAGCTTAGCTAGGTTAATTATATGTGTTTTTGCCTGGTTTGGCCTGGAGTCCTGGACCACACAGTTAGCTAGTGTACTTCGATGATTCAATCATATACATGTGCGATGGTCGTCGTGACGTGCGTGCGTGTGTGTTACAGATCAGGGCGTCCCCTGCTTCCTCCGTTGCTGCCTTATTGCATGCATGTCCAACACCTCACCTTTCTGCAGATGGAGCCAACATGACACCTAGGCATGCATGATCCATCTCGATCGCCCGACATGGCCTTGCATTGGTTTGACTCCAACGGCAGCCGCTGCTCCTTTCCGTCCAACCTGTCCTCGCGGATCATGTCCCCCTACCTCACTGGTTACTGCTGCCGCTACCCACAGGCCACACGTGCAACCACCGCAAACCAAGCTACCTCACCTCCCTTGCCTTCGTCTTCCCCCGGCTAGCTCCTCCATATATAAGCTAGAACCCCTCTCTCGCCATCTCAGACGAAGACACAAACGAACAATCGAGCTACCAAGCTTAGCTTGCAAACACAAGCATTCTACCTACAACTACGTAAACACAACAATGGCGCCCAGCTTCGGCCGCTCCATCTCCTTCCAGCTGAGCCCAGCGCGCGCCACCCGGCCCCGCGCCGCGGCCGCGCGCCACGTCCGCTCCATCAGCCTGCCGTGCCGCTCCCACTCCCACTCCCACCCGCTGCTAGCGCACCTACAGGCCCAGACCGCCGCCGCTCGCGCCTGGGCCGCTAACCCCACTGCCCCCGCCTTGGGCCTCGCCCTCATCGACGCGCTCCACGCCGCGCTCGCCGAGCTCCTCCTCCTCCCGGAGCCGCAGGCCTTGGTCCGCCGCGTCTGCGCCGCTGACTCCGACCGCCTCCTCGACGCCTTCCTCCTCCTCGCCGACGCGCACCGCGGGTTCCAGGAGTCACTCCTCGTGCTCCGCTGCGACGCCGCCGACGCCCGCCTCGCCCTCCGCAGGCGCGACGTCGCCAGGCTCGCCTCTGCTTCCCGCGCCCAGCGCAGGGCCGAGAAGGACCTCGTCCGCCACGCCGCCGCCGTCTCCTCCTCCGTCGCCCGATCCGCCCGCCTGGCTGCGCTCGGTGAAACCGCCACCGCCGAGGAGGCCGAGATGGCCGCCGCGCTCATGGACGCCGCGGCGGCCAGCGCCGCCGCCTCCGCCGCCGTGTTCTCGGTTGTTGCGTCCGTGTCTGCCACCACGTCCTCAAGCAAGAAGACCGCGACGACCTTCGCTGCTGCCTTCGCCAAGAAGCCGGAGACGGCCGATGTGGCGCCGGAGAAGCTCGAGGAGCTTGAGCGATGCATTGACGAGTGCGAGAGCGGCAGCGAGATGGTGTTCAGGAGCATTGTTCGCACTAGGGTCTCGTTGCTCAACATTCGTACTCCGGCGATCTAGAGAATGTATCAGTCGCCAAATGACAAGCTAGCTAACTGTTGTATACTATACTACGTACTCTAGTATGTATACTGTACATTGAAAAATATAGAGAACATATATACAAAAAAAAAACAAATTTTGCCATACATTTCGCAGTGAGTTTTGTGGTTTGCCTGATTTTGTCTCCTATAAACTAGTTTTGTTTACATTTATCTCATCAGTATCCGCAGGCTGAGGCAGTTGAAAATAGCACATAAATTCATCAGTCAAAAGTCATAGCCCCAGACAAAATAAAAGCAGTACTGTAATTATTAGGAGGGCTTTATCCGATTTTGTAGTCAGTAGCTTAAGCCAACGTAATCACACAAAATGGAATAAATAATATAATACTGTACTTTTAAATTTTAATCATATCTGAAGTATTTTCCTCACCAATAATGCAGTATTTTTTTTTGCGAGGCAATAATACAGTAGTTATTATCACCTCGTAAACTCAATCCCATGTGCAGTCTATTGTGTCGTGACCAATAATGGCCACTATTCTGTCGTCGAACCCCACGATCCCTACCTACACTTAATTTTAAGCAGTGAGACTAATTGATAAAGATTATCTTCAAGGGTTTGTTTGAATGATGCTATACTTGTTGTAAATCTTTATATTTAAAAGCCTCTGTTCTGTAGCTTCCTATTGTATGAACTGAAAGTATGAAAAAAGTTTATATGGGAAAAATCAGGAAATTACTAAAATTTTGTTATATAAAAAAAGAGAACTACTACTGCTTCTTCCTTTCCAAATTGTAAATCGTTCCTATTTTAATACATAGCTTTTGCTATATATATACCTAGATATGTGTTATATCTACATACATAATAAAAAGCTATATATCAAGCTAGAAAGTTAGAATTATTTATAATTTAAAATAAAGGGAGTAGCAAACATCCACAATCTTGATCGTGAGACCATTCAAAATTTGGCCCATTGGTCCTCCTTTGATCCAACAGCCCACGCCCATCTACTTCATCCTCACTCGCCCCAGTTCTCCTTCCCTGGAATTTCCCCTTGCTGTTTGGCTGGCACAATGCAACCATGCTCAAAACATATACCCTTACTTTGGCCTACCGGTTCCACTCACAAAAAAAAAACCTTCGGCCTACTGGTTGTGGGTGATGACACAAATATATACGGTAGGGGGAGTGGGGCAATAGAAACAAAAATCGCTGAAAGTTCGGTTAGGTTTTTTTAAAAAATATGAAACTTTAACTAAAATTTGAAATTGACAAATCTTATTCGAACCAAAAACAAATTGCATATACATTTATCCGAGGTCACTTGTTAGGATAAAATATCACGAGATTTTGAGCCCTGGCCCCCACCCACGCTAAAAAGAAAGCAAAACATGCTTTCCAAAAACAAACGTATAAACAAAATGTAGAATTGGTTGACATACTTATCTTGTTCTTGGATCCGATTTGGTTCTTTTTAGAGAGTTTGATTAAGGTGAAAGAGGGAACCTCGTGTTTCCCACTCGCCTTGGTACACTATATTACTGATAATGATAATAAGAAACACCAGCCATTTCTTCGATCATTTGAAACGGGGTGTTTGAACTAAGGAATATAATACGAAGTGGTAAGTGAGGCGAGTCTCTCAGACTATTCTATTGAACTAGTTGCGAATCAATACAGTCAAATTAATTCATGGACACCTTAGTTCTCAAATGTCCAAACTGTGTCTTCAGAGCTAGTAAATTTTCAGTTTAGAACGTGAAATTAAACTTACATGTGCCCCCTCCGATTAATAAACAATCAAAAAACGGGTAAAATAACGACTACATATCCATCGATTGACTCGATCGGCCTCTCTGGCGCGCTTAACCGCGTGTGCATCAGGGTTACAGCTAATAATAACAGTATTTTGTCGTCGATGGCATCGCGTGCATGCAGGATGAGAGACATTTGGAATCTGGACACCAAAACCAATCTAGACTATACCTAGTTTGATCTGAGTCTACTCGACTCTGATCTATATATACACAATATATAGTCGTTTGATCTGAGTCTACTCTAGCGTGATTAAGAAGAAGCAAGTTCACACATACACAATTGGGGGTCTAAACATCGATCGGTTGAGCTGTCACAGCTGCAGGATACGCGCGCAATGGCATGCAGCACACCTGTCATGTCTCATGGCCATAGACATTTTGCCTGCCTGCCTGCAGCTAATACAGATGGATTTAAATAATTTGTTATATAAATATTTTTTTATCAGAAAGAAGAAGATCCCCATGCTGCTTCTGAAGCTTGACATATCCAAGGCCTTTAACACGCTCTCATGGCCTTTTCTAATAGAAGTCTTGCAGGCACACGGGTTCAGTGATACATGGCGCAGATGGATTGAAACCCTCCTGAGCACAGCTTCTTCGAGAATCTTACTCAACGGCCATCAAGGGCCGCCGATCAGGCACTTCCGAGGAGTCAGGCAAAGAGACTCTTTGTCCCCGATGCTCTTCATCATCACAATGGACATTCTCCACCGCCTGTTCTAGAAGGCATCCAACGATGGTGTACTGAGGAGCATTGGCAGACCCAGGCCTAGGGCTAGTAGGGCCGTGGCCCTAGTCGTCATGGCAAATGAACGCCATTTACCCACATTTGATGCACAAGTCAACATAACTAAGGAAAGCGACACACGCTGGCTCGCGACTCTGTGATTTGGCATCCTCTTCCATCCCGTTCCTAGTTCCCACGATCGGCGGTGGCTACCCAGTGCCTTGTGGTATGCAACTGCGGTAACAGGCATGGCTGGTGACTCCTCTGTCCTCTGTGCGCGGTGTATATATATGTTCCAGCTGCAGAGCAGCGGTCCAAGTGCATAGCATATTAGCAATGGTCCCGCCAGAGCCAAGCCTCTCTAATGCGATTTGTGTTTTTTCTCTTTCCCTGATTTCACCTAGAATTGAACTAGAAGTTAAAGCTTATGATTAAATTTGTGCCAAATTATATATCGGAATTATAAATTTAGACTTGCATTCTTCTGTGCAATGTACACGCAGTGAAGAGGTATTTATTTTTATGTTGCCATGTTCGTAGGTATTGTATCATATTATTAAATTAAACATGTAGTTCAAGCATCTTCTCAATTGAAAACTTTCCTTCATATTACTATTAATTTTTCTATAGACTATAGTGTAGTTTCCACTACTAAATTTTGGCCCTAGTCTTGATCAATTTCTGGGTCCGCCACTGCTGAGGAGGATGACACCACAGGAAATCAAGTACCAGTGTAGCATGTATGCCGATGACGTGATCCTGTTCATCCGGCTGACCGTGCAGGAGGCAAGGGCGGTCAAAGAAATACTCAACTTCTTCGGTCAGGCCTCTAGGCTGCACACTAATTTGGCCAAGTGCTCCATCACCGTCATCTACGGAGGTGAAGAAGCGCTCCCGGACATAGTATCCATTATCGGTTGCCAGGTCCAGGAATTCCCGATCAAGTACTTAGGACTGCCTCTGAGCACGAGAGCATTACCAGTCGCTGGTTGAAGCAGTCACAAGGAAGCTGCCACCGTGCCACGGAACGCCAATGGCAAGGAGTAGACGGTTAGTATGGATCAAATCCGTCCTCCGAGCCGTGCCCATCTATGCAATGATGGCGGAAAATCTGCCTCCTTGGGCGAGGAAGAAGCTCGATGCCATCTGCAGGAACTTTTTCTGGGCGGGAACTGACCAATCCATTCGAGGGAAGTGCATGGTTGCTTGGGCAACTTGCTGCAGACCGACACAGTTGGGGGGCTGGGAACCAGCGCCCTCAAATTGGCCGGGTATGCCCTTCAGACTTGCTGGCTATGGTTGCAGCGAACGGATCAGGATCACGCATGGAGTGAACTGCCTATCCAAACGGCAGAGGAAGTGCAAGCCTTCTTCAAGGCTTCGACTTACACGTGGCTTGGAGACGGCAGACAGGCCTTGTTCTAAGAGGATCGGTGGATCGACGAGTAGGACGTCGCAACCATCACACCATATCTGTACCAAACAATTCCACCTCGAGTGCGTCGTAGGCAAACTGTCAGAGAGGGACTGCACAATAGGGCTTGGGTGCGGAGCATAGCCACTGGGGTACCGGTTGAGGCGCTGGTGGACTACCTACACCTATGGGCTGCAGTCGACGGGGTTCAGCTCAGTGATCAAGTGATCAGCCTGACAGAACAATCTGGCTGTGGACTACTGATGGCAACTACATGCCCAAGTCGGCCTACAACATGCTCCACACCGGCTCCATTGCAGTACCGGGCCACAAGTTGATCGGGAAAACATGGGCGCCAATGCGGGTAAAAATCTTTCTTTGGCCGGCATTCAAGCGTAGGCACTGGACAGGCGACAGGATGAGAAGACACAAACTTGAGGCCAGGGAGCTTTGCTATCTCTGTGACCAATCCTAGGAAACGATTGATCACATCATAGTGACCTATCCCTTCACCCGGGAGGTATGGTTCTATGTCCTGCAAGCACTCGGACGACAGACCCCGCCACCCTCCACTACTGGACTCGGGTTCTTTGGCCCAAAAACCCTCGGCAAAGGCTTTGCCGAGGGTGGCCCTCGGCAAAGAGCTCTCAGAAAATTTTGAGTCGACGAAGAGGTCTTTGCCGAGGGCCCTTTATCGGGCACACGGCAAAGCCTTTGCCGAGGGCAAAAAAAAACTCTCGGCACAGAAAAACCCTCGGCAAAATGTAAATCGAAAAAAAACCCGAAAAAATAGCAAAATAATTTTTTTTGAGGCGCCGACGAGCCATCACCCCCACCCGCGGGATTTTTTGTAGCATTTTACACAGTATTTTTTATGCTATTTGTAAAGTCGTGGTCGGTGGGATTTGAACTCATGACCTCTCACACCCTCTCTCACTTACCTCCTCTAACCACTCCAACCCTCTATTACTTGTGTTTATATTCCTTTTCGATTCCCCATATGTTATAATAAACCGAGTGTAAATTGATTGTTTGAGGCACTAAACGAATTCAAATGAAAAAGTTGTCAACTACAAAGTTTCATAACTTTTTGAGATCTACAACTTTCGTTCAAAGTGTTTCTCTATCCGAGGTTTTTTTTTCAAAATTTAAAATTTTAAATTTCAAATTTCAAACTTAAGACATAATTATTGGCAATAAGATGCTTTCAAATGAAAAAGTTGTCAACTACAAAGTTTCATAACTTTTTGAGATCTACAACTTTTGTTTAGAGTGTTTTTCCATCCAAGACTTTTTTTAAAATTTGAAATTTGAAATTTTAAACTTTAGATATAAATATCCTCAATAAGATGCTTTCAAATGAAAAAGTTGTCAACTATAAAGTTTTATAACTTTTCAAGATCTACAACTTTCGTTTAGAGTGTTTTTCCATCTAAGACTTTTTGAAAAATCTCTTTGCTGAGGGCCATAAGGTAGGCCCTCGGCAAAGACCCTCTTTGCCGAGGGCCTACATTCTGGCCTTCGGCAAAGAGATTTTTTAAAATACATTTTGAGGCACTAAACGAATTCAAATGAAAAAGTTGTCAACTACAAAGTTTCGTAACTTTTCGAGGTCTACAACTTTCGTTTAGAGTGTTTCTCCATCCTAGGCTTTTTTTAAAATTTCAAATTTCAAATTTCAAACTTAAGACGCAATTATCGGCAATTAGATGCTTTCAAATGAAAAAGTTGTCAACTACAAATTTTCATAACTTTTCGAGATCTACAAATTTTGTTTAGAGTGTTTTTCCATCCAAGACTTTTTTAAATTTAAAATTTAAAATTTCAAACTTTAAATATAAATATCCTCAATTAGATGCTTTCAAATGAAAAAGTTGTCAACTATAAAGTTTTATAACTTTTCAAGATCTACAACTTTCGTTTAGAGTGTTTTTCCATCCGAGACTTTTTGAAAAATCTCTTTGCCGAGGGCCATAAGGTAGGCCCTCGGCAAAAACCCTTTTTGTCGAGGGCCTACATTATGGCCCTCGACAAAGAGATTTTTTAAAATACATTTTGAGGCACTAAATTAACTCAAATGAAAAAGTTTTCAACTACAACATTTTATAACATCTCAAGATCTATAAACTTTATTTTGGTTGTTTGGTCATTTGTTCAACCGACGTGGTGGTTCTAACAAATTTTACAATCCTTATATATCCTCTCTAGTAGTTTCATGAAACTTATTAGAGAGATGTAGATTTTGTGAATAACATTACTATTGATTTGTTAAATGAAGAAATGACCAATATATACTTTGTAGATCTTAAAAAGTTAGATAATTTTGTAGTAGAAAACTTTTTTATTTGAGTTAATTTAGTGTCTCAAAATATATTTTGAAAAATCTCTTTGCCGAGAGCCATAAAGTAGGCCCTCGGCAAAGACTCTTTGCCTATGGCCAATAGGGAGGCCCTCGGCAAAGCCGAGAGCCGTTTCTTTGCCGAGGGCCTGTCTTTGCCGAGGGCTCCTTAGGCCGGCCCTCGGCAAAGAGGGCCTTTGCCGAGTGCCCGATATTTAGCCCTCGGCAAAGGCTGCGTTTCCGGTAGTGCTCCCAAACAACGATAGTCTGGTGGCACTGCCTGCAATCATTGTTCGACGGTGAACGGCGCACCGGCATGGACTCTCTGTTCATGCTCGTCTCTTGGCAACTATGGAAAGAGCGGAACGTAAAATGCTTCCGGGGATCCTCAACGGCCATAAGCAATGTACTGCAGATCATTAGGGCCGAGGCTAATCGATGGATACAGGCGGGAGCAGGCGGACTGCGAGAGCTAGCACAGGTCTAGCGACGCCTAGGGTTGATCAATGGAATGAATGACAGTGTCCACAATGTAGTTTCTAGTAGAAAACTAACGACCGGGAGTGGTGCTCTTGTAACATAAACTCTTTTCCTTCTAATACAATGATATGCACACTCGTGCGTATTCGAGAAAAAAAATATTTTTGATGGTATTGATACATTTTAAGAAGATTGAGAGAGAAGAATCCAGTTTCATGACGACAGAACTCTGTATCACTTTACAACTCTAGATGAGTCTTTGAATTAAATGTCTAAGAAACAATAGAACAGAATCGTGCATTGAGGATGATCATTTCATCTATATTCCTTGCATTTTATCTTGCGTGACATTCTTGATAATAACACTACAAGATTCTTCACTTGGGCCTTGTTTGACATAGCCTATCCACTAGCTTCACGAGCTTTTGAAGCTCTTTTGTACCAAATGTTTTTTTTCAAACAACTTCACAAGTGAAACTCATGAAAGCCTGGTCTCACGTAAGATTGGGGTGCAATAAAGCTGAAAATAGTAGTTTCACCCAGCTTGAACATGAACTAGGGCCCCAACACGTGTGGAAGCTAGATTTGCCCCCGCGGGAAAGATGACGATACACCGGCATGGTCAGGTGCGAGCGAGCATGGCTGCCGGGGAGTGGTCGCCAGGGTGTGAGCAGGCTTGGTCACCTAGGCGCACGGGGGCTCAGCTGTCGGGACGCCGCCCAAGCTTAGCCACCGGGGCACGGGCGGGTGCAGCTGCCGGGACACGCGTGGACGTAGCCGTTGCCGAGAAAAGAACGAAGCGAGGTGTCAGGAGAGAGATGGAAAAAAAGTGAGAGAAATAGGAGAAGGAAAGAAGTGAGGTATTTGTTTTTGTCGAACGGTTTACTAAAACAGTTTCACCTTCACCGGCGGAGCTGCCGGTGGAGCTGGTTAAAAAAAGTATTTCATTTGTAAAGCTAAGGTGTGCTAAACAGAGCCTTTATTAGGGCATATATATTGTATAGAAGTATTGCTTGTAAGCTTGCTCATCTCTTCTTCCCTGGGCTAGTAGCTAGCTAGGTCAACAATCCGATCCGATCTCTATGGAATATGGATGGATGGATATTGAATAGTCATGGTCTGCGATTGCGATGGCGGGGTTCCTTTCAGGTCGTCCAGAGATGCCCTCGTGCACCATATTCTATTCTATTGCAGATGTTGTGGGCACTGGACCATCCACCGGCAACACCGCGACATCCACAGCTGGCATGGTGCCTGTCAGTGCCAGCCGTACCCTAGAATCCCACAATACTATGCAACAGTGCCAACATGCATCATCTCCCTTCCCCAAAGTCTACTCTATGTGCCTCTCTTCAAACTGCTCCCTCCCATATGTATTTTCAAATTCCTTCCATCCTCGGATTTCGACTGGGCATCAGGGCATGCATATGTATCTTGTTTGGTTACTGGTTTTTTGTTTTGTTTTGGGAGGGGTGGTTACTGGTTTGTTGGGCAGATCTAGCATTGGTTCAGACGGGGCTCGAGCCCCCACTATCGCCGCTGAATGTACGGTGTCCTCTTAATCTCCCGTTATAAATTTGTTGTCACTAAAACTTAGAAGAGGCTTAATATAGAAAATAAAAAAGATGAGCTTCTCTTAGGGAGTTACTAGCGCCCAGACGTCCAGATGGACACCCACGGCTGCTTGTTTCCCATGCGTAGTGAGCGGATGGCGCATACCTCAGCTTGCTCTGAGGCCACCACGTGAGCATCGCGCCGCCATCGGCTTACCCGGGGCCACCACCTCCGCTGGCGTTTGCGTACTCGTCGGGTAGGATTTTCCGTCGAGCTCGAACTACCGCAGCGAGATGGAGGGAAGGGAAGGGAGGGGAGGGAGAGGAGACGGCGAGGCGCGCCATGCGAGGAAGGCGCAAGGTAGGAGCTGAAGCCCTGCGGCAGACCACTGTTCGCCGCCACCGGCGCCATTGCGACATGTGCAACACCAGACCTACTTTCGAAACATCCCGATGAAACGTTTGCAACATTTGTCTGAAGAAAAATGAAACATTTGAAACATACGTCTGAAACACTTGAAAACCATTGCAACACGTACACAACATTCAAATAAAACACCTAAAACATATGTGTGAAACATATGTAACATCCAGATAAACACACTTACAACATACATCTGAAAAAACAGGTGAAACATTGGGAACAACACATGTGCAACATAAGTGTACAACCATTGCAACATATGCAACACCCTGATCTACTTTTGCAACATCCATACGAAACCCTTGTAACATACCTCTGAAACAACTGAAACACTTGAAACATACGCTTGCAACATGTGCTTTCCGCGCAATATCACCTTACTGCTTGGACGAACCTTGTGGAGTTCGACGCCGGCGCGGAGCTCGATGCCACGGAGTGCTCGGATGTCGTCGATGCGAAGATCATCGGTGGCACGGACCTCAGCAGTGGCCGCGGTAGGCAGATGGAGTACGGCCGCGATGGGAGGCGCGAGTTCAGACGGCGTGTGGGCGGTGCCGGCGAGTGGCACAGGCAGATCTGTATTAGCGGGGCCGGCACGGGCAGAGTCTGTCCTGCGAACGTGCGACGCGTAGATGTGTAGATACAGATGGGTCCGTGCATGAGTGGACGAGGCATGTCCAGAGGGGAGTCTCGAGACGACGACCATGACTTATCATTATCGCTTCTCTTAGCATTGGTTTCTTAATTGATTGGATGCAAAGATGCCAAGATATACCGTAGCTTTGATTGGTTTGAGGGACTATGTGAATGATTTACTACAATCGAGCTAGCTAGAAATTTCACAATACGTACTTCGATTTTCATCAGGCGCTATATATATATATATATATATATATATATATATATATATATATATATATATATATATATATATATATATATATATATATATATATATATATATATATATATATATATATATATATATATATATATATATATAAACAAGCAAATTCCCGTGTGCTCCGCGTTCCAAAGTATCGACTGATGAGATTGAGACGTGTGATCTCGGCCACTGGTTCATAATCGCACGGCCACTGAAGTCCAGCTAGAACCGTACGTACGTGCAGTACGTGGCGTCGTGCGTGGCGGGCATGCATGCGCGCGGTGAACATCCACACGCCCGCGTACTTGCACAGTTTTCAAAGCTGGCTGTCCTGTGAGGTTCCTGCAAGTCAGCGTGTGCTGTGCATGGGAGGCGTCCACTTCACAGAAGCTTCGTCGGTGATCCACCATCCAGCTGCCTGCTCAGCTCAGCTAGTCAGCTCTGCTGCCGTGTGCATGGCTTTTCAAACAGTGACCAGCACCGCGACAACCCAACAGCTCCAGATAGCTACCTCGTCGTCGTCCTTCCTCTCGACGTCCATATATACACGCACACGCTTGGGTTGTCACCGAGCTCGATCAGTGATCATCAGTTCCACCGCGCCCGCAGATCACACAGCTAGCGAAGCCATCAAGACGTACGTGTACGTACGGAGAGATCCATCGTACGTGACGACGACGAATCGATGGCGCCGACGACGACGACGACCGTGCCGCCGCCGGCGAGATCAGCGAGGTCGCTAGCGGTGGCCGGGCACGTGCGGTCGGCCAGCGTGCCGTGCCACACGCACCCGCTGCTGGCGGACGTGGACGACCAGCTCCTGGCGTTGCGGTCATGGACGTCCAACCCGGGGCCCAAGTACCCACTATCACTGGCACACGTCCGCGCGCTCCTCTGCGTGCTGGACGAGCTGCTGCGCCTCCCGCTGGCGCAGGCCGCGCTGTCCCGCGCCGCCGGCACCGCCGACTCCGCCGACGGCCTGCTGGACGGCTTCCTCGTCCTGGCCGACGCCTTCGGCACGTTCCTGGCCGCGCTGGTGGCGCTCCGGCAGCACGCGGCCGAGCTCCGCGCCGCCGTGCGCAGGCGCGACGGCGCCAAGCTGGCCTCGGCCGCGCGCGCGCAGCGGCAGGCCGGCAAGGAGCTCGAGCAGCTCGCCGCGGCTGTCGCGCGCGAGGCCGCCAGGTGCGCCCGCCCAGTAGCCACCGGTGTGCTGCTGAACGCGCGCTCGCCCGCGGAGGCCGAGGTCGCGAGGGCCGTCGCCGAGGCCGTCAACGACACCGCGGCGGCCGCGGCCGCCGTGTTCCTCGAGGTCGGCGCCGTCGCCGATGCCGCGGCGGCGCTGGCGTCGCCGGCCTCGGCTTCGCCCAAGAAGAGGCTGCCGCCGCTGTCCAAGAGCAAGCAGAGGACGGTGCTGGGTGACGGGGAGGAGCGGCGGGAGGGTGCGGCGCTGGAGAAGCTGCAGGAGCTGGAGCAGTGCGTCAGGGAGCTGGAGAGCGAGAGCGAGAAGGTGTTCAGGAGCCTCGTGCAGACCAGGGTTTCCTTGCTCAACATTCACACGCCAACATTTTAGTTTACAGCTTAGCTTGGTGTGAATTAAGGTGGATAGAATGCGATGCATGCATGCACAGGACCTGAACAAAACCAAATAAAGCTGTATAATTATGTATTAAGATAAGAGGTTAGTATTTTTTAGGCTGCGATCATCAGTGTTCATGCACGAGCCAATGCAATACGTGCTTGTGTGTGTGTATGTGATTACAGCGGTGAGATAATAATAGGATTGGGTTCTTTTTGGCAAAATAAAGAGTATTGATCCATGCTTACGCAAAATACTCTGTTTCATATATAGACACAGCCCAATTTTTAGGAAAAAAGAGGTATTTATTCTGGTCTCTACATGAGCTGTGCATCTTTCCAAACAAAATAAAAAATTTCTGCCTCCAACCGAAAGAACTAGCAAAAACTCAAACAGTACTTCGAGCACAAAGCACAAATTCAGACGACAAAAGCTAAGCATTGAGCCTATTAGAAAACAGACTCATGTTTCGCAAAAATTGTCATGACCACTGTTTCCAAGATACAGCAAATGCCCATTTCATAATTGACCGAATACTCTTCTTTTGTAATTGGGTCTAAAAGCGAATCTAGTAAGTAGCCCTAAAAATATCCTTCTCCCCCGTCCCTAAAAAAAAGTCATTCTCACTTTTCAAAAAGTCAACAATTTTTAATTTTGACCAAATATATTTAACAAACTATTAATATTTATGATACATAATTAGTATCATTAGATAGATCGTTGAATATACGTTTATAATAAACTTATTTAGAGATATAAATATTGCACGAATTTTCTATAAACCTAGTTAAAGTTGAGAAAGTTTGACCAGCACGATTCCCATTGCAACTCTTTTTAGGGACGGAGTGAGTATATATAAAATGAATTCTTTTTTGTGAAATACAACAGCATTTCTACTCAATCAAATAGACCAACATATCACATTTGGCCCACCCAAATTTGGAGACGCTACTTTGGCACTATTGCTTGCAGCCAATTCCCAAATAAATTAGCTAATAAGTTATGTGGCAGTTGTAAACCAAAAGTGACTTGAAGTGCTCTCCGAATGAATATAGAGACATGGTAGCCAAAATATATATGTTGGATAGTTTCCTTATTATGTAAACAACAATTTTCACTATCTTCCAATGTCTTTTGATTAAATTGTCTTTTATTAAAATAACACATTTAATTAAAAACCAGATAAAGATCTTAAACCATGAAACAAATCTAGTATCCACGTAATTAGGATGACTAAGTTACATGTAACAGAACCGCCCAATTATACGAGATTAAGTAAGAAAATCATCCAACGGATGGACAATTTACCAAACTTAAGCCCGTATAACCCGGTAGTCCGTGAAATCTCGACGGATTTCAAACCATTTCACATCACAGCCAAGATCGTAATAAGTTCAGCGATTACCTTCATAAGTTACACAGCAGTTTGCGGCACAAAATACATCGGAGTTTAAACATAGTTATTACAAACCAGTTTCGAATAAAGTAGCGGAAGCATTAGTTCAAAGCGCACACACACACGCACAACTTTCCAAAATAAAGTGCCAGCTCGCGATCATCTCCCACAAAAGCATCAGGCGAGGAGTAGTGAGTGACCATTGCCCATGGTCCTAGGCTTCGCCCATCGCAGGGTAGAGACAGTTGATACAATACCCATAGTACATCTGTCCATCTGCAACAAGTGGGAACAAAGCCCTGAGTACGAGAAGGTACTCAGCTAGACTTACCCGACAGAACCAAAACAAAAGACTCCAAGGATCATGATAGGCTTTTTGGTGGGGTAGCTGACTCATTTGCAAGAAAAGCATTTTTAGCTTACCAAATCATTTACAAAAGCATGTCATCTTTTAATTCTTTATTCTCCTGTCAACTATGTTTGCACTTAAGCTAAAGTAACCATATAATTAAGCAAGCAAGGATTACCATTGATAATTAACAATAGTTACCATGTCATTTCCTCATAACTATCCAAGTGTTTCATCAGTATTACTACGATGAAGTAACTCAAGTCAAGTGTTCACTATCCAGTGAACGATGGCGATTCGAATCGATTATTGACCAGCTGGTAATTTATTCCTCACACAAACCTCACTCACCCGCTAAAGTGAGGTATTGGTCACTGAGTCAACCATTCAGGTAAAGTCGCGAGCTTGCCAGGAACCACATGTACCCGGGGGCCGCCCGACTGCTCTTTGGCCTTATCATCGCGCCCCCGTTTCCTGCCACTACTGCTCCGGTACAGTGCGTTGCGGGCAATCTACTCGGCCCGAATAATCTCCCGGCTTCGCGGTCGAAAGGTACTTTATCCGGCCAGCTAAATGTGAGGCATGCGTTCAACATGACCCGAGGCCCGACATCGGACGGTCCTTAATCGACACAGACGGAAGACACTACAGTCCAGAACCCTGCAAGCTTCCGCCCGGTCTCACATTCATTTCCACACTTAGTTATTCTCACAAGACATTCTTTCACATAAAACCAGGTAATCCCCTATAGCTCGCGGATGACAGGCAATCACCCGACTTCTACCGGCCTAAGCAAGCTAAGCAAGTATTGACCGTGGACACCAGGGTGACAAGGATCGGGTAAAACAAGGTGGAACAAGGTATAATGCAGCAACGTTTGCAAACAACTCCTAAACTTAATGCATCAGATTAAGTAAAATTAATAAATAATTATTTGCAAACCGGGGAGAAATGCTCCGGGGCTTGCCTCGCTCGAAGGTACTGGGACGATGGTCAGGACACTCCGGAAGCTCTTCACCGGACTCCTCTTCTGCTTCTGCTGGTTCCGGCTCCGTCACTTCGAGCTGCTCCTCTGCGTCCTCGGGAACAACTGTCGGAACCACTTCCTGCGATCCTGTATGATGCAGAAGTATGAGTGCAACATGCATAGGTGCATTGCCGAGGTGACAGGAGATGATGATGATGCGGAATGCATGCGATGTCATGAATGTGTTATGTTATCGGATTATGTGGAACTTATGACTCTTCTACAAGGTAGTCTACGTCATCCAAGAACATGTACTCGGAAACTACCAACACTAGTTTCTACCATGCGAGAGTATTAAACAATTAAGATGCTTCAAAGATACACCAAAGTATATTTTTCTAACTAACTTTGCATTAAGAATAAATAGAAACCCTAATTAGTCCTATGGTTGAACAGCAACACATATTTTAGTAGCTCAGAAAAATCTCATAAAATTACAGTGGATTACTAATATCAAGAATAGCTTGACACAAAAATTTTACTACATTTGGATAACTAGAACTGCCTATACAAAAATAACAAATTAAGGCCTAAAATAGATATTTAAAATACTTTACATTATGAAAAGTATCAAACAACAGATTTAGGAATTTTCCTACTATCTATTACCTAAACGAACACTATAGAAAAATTATCACTTGCATGTTTTATTCAAATTTATTTAAATAACAAAAATAACAAATATTGGTAATAGAAAGCATTTGAACTGCAACTATACATTTTTCTACAGAACAACCATGAAATAAAATTACCCTAGCAAGTACATGGCATAACAGGATTAATAAACTTAGAACTACATTTTTCTGATTTTTCTACATTTTCTTATCAATTTTTCAAGAAAACACCAATTTCAAGGCTTAAATAAAACACTACAGAAAAGTAATGAAATATTGACATGCAACATTTTTATATTGTAGATCTGATTGAAATGAGTATATAAAAATTTATTTCACAAATTTTGGAGCTAAAATGACCAAGAAATCATTTTCCAAGTGTTTTTCATCAAGAATAATAAAAGAAATCGAAATTCGTTTTTCTGAAAAAGGAATTGGGCCGGCCCGAGATCAACAGTCGGCCCGTGGCCGTTTCCGGCCCGTCTCGCGCGCGCGGGAAGACCACCGAGCCGGCCCGCTCGGGGCGCGGCCCAGGGGCGCGGTCTTGCCCCCGCGAGGAGCAGAGCGCGTCGCCGGCGTTCGCACGCTCGACGTCGCGGCGGCGACTGCGGCCGACCGGCCGTCTCCGGTCGTGAGCAGGCGGGGCAACGAGCGCACGCGAACCGCGGTGAAGTGGCGAATCCGTTTTTGGAGAAAGGAGGGGCGAGGGGGTAGCGGGGAGTCGCCTCGACGGGAGCCGCGCGCGGTGGCGCCATGGCCGTCGGCGGCGAGGCGTGGAGGAGCTCACCTAGAGCTCGGAAGACGGCGCAAACACGAGCTTGAATCGGAGGAAGGCGAGGCGGAGCTACGGGCGCGAGCAATTGAGAAATGGCGCGGCGGTGTGGGCGCTTCACGCCGGCGGAGCGGCGGTCACGGCGAGAGGGGAGCGCGAGCTCTCGGCTCGGGAAGGGAGGAGGAGGGAGTGCGAGCGCGGGCGAGCTGGTGCGCGGGCCGCGGCAGGTGTAGGCGGGCGCGTGGGTGCGGTGGCAGGTCGCGGAGGACGCGCGGCAGGCGCTGCAGGCGCGGGGCCGCCACGCGGCGGTGCGCCTCTGCCGCGGTCGCGGCGTGGCGCGGCGTCAGCGCGCGGACGCGGGCGAGGGGAGGGAGAAGGAGGCCGGCTGGGCCTGGGCCGAGGCGGGGTGACGCGGGCGCGCGCGCGCGGGTGGCGCGGGCCGCATGTGGCCGTGGGCCGAACCGGAGGCGGCGGCCTGCGAGGGGGAGAAATGAATTTTTGATTTTTGATTTTCAAATTTAAATGTATTTCAAACTTCAAACCAAATTTTGAACAAGAAGAAAGCATTTTATGGATTTGGCCCAAAAATAAAAGTTGCTCAAAATTAAATTCTCTACAACTTTGATTAAGGGGCCATCTCAAAATTCTTGATAGATTTTGAATGACAAAATAAAAGCTAAAATAGGGGAAAATTTTGAATATTTTTCATAATTATTTTTAAGCAAGTTTTGACAAATTTTTGAGCTCCAAAATTTGAACTAGGGTTCCAAGTGATCTAGAATTTATAGTTGCAAGGTTTTGGTGCAATGTGATTATCATGTTAATACAATTTATCACATACGTTAATTTCAAGCTTTTGTTTAAATCAAATTACGAATTGTCACACAAGATCATGATGTTATGAATGCGATGCAATATGATTGCTATGCAAAAATGCATTTCGTAACACCGGAGTGTTACAGCCTTCCCCCCTTATAAAAATCTCGTCCCGAGATTTGGGTTACGAACCATTTATTATAAAAATCTTCGTAGGCATTCTTTAAGTATTCACCCGTTTCCCAAGATGCATCCCCTTCATCGTGATGACTCCATTGTATCTTATATGTTTTCACCACACTGTTTCGAGTAGCCCTTTCCTTGGTATCCAAAACTCGAACTGGTTGCTCACGATACACCAGATCTGACTTCAGTTTTATGCCTCGAGGTTCAATCCTTTCCTCTGGAACGCGCAAACACTTCTTGAGATGTGATACATGAAAAACTGGGAATATAGCACCCATTGACTCTGGTAAATCCAATTTGTAAGCCACAGGACCCTTCCGTTCCAGGATTTTATAAGGTCCCACAAATCTGGCGGCCAGCTTTCTGCGCACACCAAATCTTTTCTTTTTCATTGGTGTAACTTTTAGATAGACATAGTCACCAACTTCGAACACAAGCGGTCTCCTTCTCTTATCTGCATAACTTTTCTGACGTGACTGGGCTGCTCTTATATTCTGCTGGATGATATGAACTTTCCTTTCGGCTTCTTCTACGAAGTCAATACCATAATACCTTCTTTCTCCGGGCTCAATCCAGTTTAACGGTGTTCTACACTTTCGGCCATACAGAGCCTCAAAAGGTGCCATCTTGATACTCTCTTGATAGCTGTTATTGTATGAGAACTCTGCTAATGGTAACCATGACTCCCATGAACCTCTGGAAGACAACACACAGGCTCTTAACATATCTTCTAGAACAACATTAACTCTCTCAGTTTGACCATCTGTTTGAGGATGATAGGCAGTGCTACGAATCAGACTAGTCCCCAAACCTTTGTGCAAGTGCTCCCAAAAGTGAGCAGTGAACTGTGACCCTCTGTCAGACACTATAGTCTTTGGTATGCCATGCAACCTCACAATCTCTGCAATATACTTCTCAGCATATTGAGGTGGTCTATATTCCGTTTTGACAGGCAGAAAGTGGGCTGTCTTAGTAAGACGATCCACAATTACCCAAATGGAATCGTGACCTTTTTGAGTAGTGGGTAGACCCGTGATAAAATCCATACTTATGTCATCCCACTTCCAACTCGGCACTGACAAAGGTTGTAGCATTCCGGCAGGCTTCATGTGAATTGCTTTTACTCTACAACATGTGTCACATCTGGCTACATACGCTGCAATTTCCTTCTTCATCTTGGTCCACCAATAACGAGGCCTTAGTTCTTGATATATTTTACTGCTGCCAGGATGAATAGACAACTTAGAGAGATGAGCTTCATCCAAAATTTTATTCTTAAGCTCTCTATCCTTTGGAACAACAAGACGGTTGTCGAACCACAACACATCCTGCTCATCCACCCTGAAGTGTTTCGAGGGTTCTTCTTGAATCTTCTTTTTGATGTGGAATATCCCCTTGTCTGTTTTCTGACCTTTTATAATCTTACTCTCCAAGGAACAACTGACCTGAATACTATGTAGCACGGCAGGGTGCATTAGATCGAAACCATCTTCCAGCAAGGGTTGCACATTCAGACAATGTGACTTTCTGCTTAAAGCATCAGCTACCACATTGGCTTTCCCAGGGTGATACTGTACATTCAAGTTGTAGTCTTTGATCAGTTCTAACCATCTTCGCTGTCTCATGTTCAATTCTGGTTGGGTGAAAATGTACTTGAGACTCTTATGATCGGTGAAAATATTGCACACATTACCCAGCAGATAGTGTCTCCAAATCTTTAAGGCATGCACCACAGCGGCAAGCTCAAGATCGTGGGTCGGATAATTGATTTCATGTTTTCTCAACTGCCGGGAGGCATAAGCAATGACTCTTCCTTCTTGCATTAGCACACACCCTAATCCTGTTTTTGATGCGTCACAGAACACATCAAAAGGTTTTTCGATGTCGGGCTGTGCAAGAACTGGAGCAGTGGTCAACAGTTTCCGCAAGGTATGGAAAGCTGTCTCACACTCCTCTGTCCACACAAACTTGTGATCTTTCTGTAACAGACTTGTCATAGGCTTGGCAATCTTCGAGAAGTCTGGGATAAAACGGCGATAGTAACCCGCTAACCCTAGGAAACTTCTGACTTCTGACACTGTGGTTGGAGTCTTCCAATCCATAACCTCTTGCACTTTACTCGGATCTACAGAAACTCCATTCTCAGATAGGATATGACCGAGGAAAGGAACTTTCTTCAACCAAAATTCACATTTGCTGAACTTAGCATATAACTTATGATCTCTCAGCCTGGTCAAGACAATTCTCAGATGCTCTTCATGATCTTTCTCGTTTTCAGAGTATACTAGAATGTCATCAATGAAGACAACTACAAACTTGTCCAACTCTGGCATGAAAACTGTATTCATCAGATACATAAAATATGCAGGAGCATTTGTCAGTCCAAATGACATAACAAGATACTCGTACAACCCGTATCTGGTAGAAAAGGCGGTTTTCGGAACATCTTGAGGTCTAATCTTTATCTGATGATACCCAGACCTTAAGTCTATCTTGGAGAACACTCTGGCTTTAGCTAACTGATCAAACAGAACATCAATATGAGGCAAGGGATATTTATTCTTGATGGTTACAGCATTAAGAGGTCGATAATCCACACACATCCTGAGAGTACCCTCTTTCTTTTTCTTTACAAACAAGGCAGGACATCCCCATTCAGACTTACTTGGGCGAATAAACCCCTTTTTTAACAACTCTTCCAACTGTTTCTTCAACTCAGCTAACTCATCCGGAGGCATCCGATAAGGTCTCCTCGAAATTGGAGCTGTCCCGGGGATCAACTCGATTCCAAACTCAACATCTCTATCTGGAGGAAGGCCAGGCAACTCGTCTGGAAACACATCCGGAAACTCACATACTACTGGGATCTGATGGATAGGAGCAACTTCCATGGCACAGGTCACACTCACAAGATCTGTTCTTTTAGGCAATGGTACCTGGAAAGTACCCTCTGCCTGGGGATCTTTAAGGGTAAGCATCCTACTGCTTGTATCTATGACTGCTTCCCAGTCTTTCATCCAGTTCATTCCTATTATTACATCCAAAACTAGTCCAGGCATAACTACCAGGTTCACTCGGAACTTCCGACTACCTAACTCAAGGGTTGCCCCTCTAACCATCTTATTGGTTAACACATCAGCTCCTGCTGAACTTATGCGATAACCATAACTCAATTCTGTGCATAGTTGTTCATGCTTCCGTGCAAATGCTTGACTCATAAAAGAATGCGAAGATCCAGAATCAAAAAGAACAACTGCAGGGTGATGGTTCACAAGAAACTTACCAGCAGTTACGGGCTCTCCCTCAGGAACTTCATCAATGGCGGTGTGGTGCACACGAGCATTGTAAGTCTGTTGCTTCTTTTTAGGCGGATAAGGGCAGAACTTTGAAAAGTGGCCTGGCTGACCACAGTTGTAGCAGGGCCCTTTCACTGTACCAGCAGACCCTATAGCTCCCTTGGAGTTGCTCTGTTCTGTAGCTGCATTGGTCTTTGTTGGCGGCACTGCCATTTTGTACGGTTTCGGTGGCCCCTTGTAGTTCTGGGTTTTATGCTGCGGCGGCCTGAACCTCGCACCAGGTGCGGACGGACGATAAGATGAACGATTGGCAGTGACAACTCTGGACTGGGATGGTCCTGACTCGAACACTCTCTTGCGGTTCTTGGATGCGGTGTAAGCATTATTGTTCTTCTCTTGCTTCAAACAGTCACTGATAAAGTCGTTGAATCTGTTGCGGGTATTGGTGCCCACATGCTTCATCATCTTCGGACTTAAACCTCTCTTGAAACTAGCAATCTTCTTTGCATCTGTGTCAACCATGTCTGGAGCATAGCGGCACAAGTTATTAAAGGCATGCAGATACTGTGTCACAGTCTTGGTACCCTGATTCAAGGCTAAGAACTCTCCAAGCTTCATCTCAACCAACCCTGGGGGAATATAAACTCCCTTAAAAGCCTCAGTGAAATCCCTCCAAGAAATCTGGGCATTAGGAGGAAAAGTACTGCGGTGATGCTTCCACCACATTCCTGCTGGTCCTTGTAACTGATGTGCAGCATACTCTACTTTCAGAACTTCTGTCATCCTTAACACACGGAACTTATCTTCCATAGTGTTGATCCATTCTTCGGCATCAAGTGGCTCTGCTGCTTCCTTGAAAATAGGTGGCCTAGTATCCATGAAATCCTTGAAACTGCTGTACTGGTTCACTCCATGGCCACCACCTTGGTTATTTCCTCTTTGAACATTTTCCGCGATGGTACGCAGAAAGTCTTCCATATTCCTCTGTGACTGTTCAGTACTGCGTTGACTTCCAAGAAACTGTGTGAAGAACATTTCTGCGGTGAGCGGCGGAGGAGGGGGCAAATGTGGTTCTGGACGTGGTTCCTGGTGGTTGACATTGTTGGCACCACTTCCACCAGCTCCTGCACCGTTGCCACCAGTCTCAGCGGCTTCGTACGTAGCACGACGAGTGTTGGCCATCTGCATATTTCAGCAACAAGCACAATTGAGTGAAGTTGTAAAATTGTGTCCGAATGAACAATTATGCCATACTGAATTCATTGGAGAGAACAAGTCATACAAGAAAACAGAGGCGCAATAATTTCATTCCAATTAAACAACAGCACCAATTAAGCTACTTCAAATGCAACATCGCGTTCCATACAACCACGTTGCCAGCATACACACACTGGACTTTTATGCGTTCGGGTATCGCATACACAACCAAACTCCAAAGATCATCAGTCTCAAGGTCGAACAGGATACATCATGATACATGGAACCCAAAAGAAGGCCATCGCGTCATGCCTAGCTACTAACGCATGACACTATCCTACTCCTCGGGGCCATCGTCGATGTCGGAGGCGTCGCCATCGCTACCTTCAGCAGCGGCGTCGTCGTCGAGGTCCATCTGAGCGGCGTTCGGAGGAGCATACGGGCCCATCCCGTTGTAGAGGGCATGGAACTCTTCATGCAAGTTGGCATTGTACTCTTCTAGCTCCTCGACCCTCTGCCTCAAAAGGTCTCTCTCGTTCCAGGCTTCATTCCTTTCCTGTACTAGCTGCTCCAACAAGCGATCTGCATTCCTGTTGGCCTGAGTCAGCCTCTGTACCTGCTGCATGGAACTCTCGCCTCTCTCGAGAGCTCGGTCCCGCTGCAAGCTCATATCAGCCAACTGCTCCTGCAAGCTAGCTATGGCACGCGCTTGCTTTTTCTTCTGCTTCCTTGCTTCAAGCCGATCATCACCACGTAGGCCAGTCAAGGTCCAATAGGTATTCTCCAGACCTTGATATGCTCTGATGGCTGCATACATGGCACTCATGGTGTGATTGTCGCTAGCCCGTCCTTCACTGGGGCCTCTAACCAGGGCACTTCCTTGCGGCTGTACCCAAATGGCGTCGCGAGGATCATCTCTCGGGAAAGTACCGGCCAAAGCTGCTGCTAACTCATTGGGAAATCTGCTCATGATGTCTCGGATGACGCGAAAAGCTGCGCCCTCTGCACCCTCGACTGGAGTGCGTCCTTCGAACTCCAAATGCCAACCATCCCATTCTGGCGCATCACCAAGAGCAGGGACGGTGATCTCTACCACAGCAAGTCCATCTTCAGCTAGCTGGCTCTCGCTCCAAGAGTAAACTGGCTCTTGTCCCTCCGGGTACCCCACATCATGGAGCACTCTCCAAAGCAAGGTGGGCATGCCAAACTCGCTTAGAAAAGTGTCCGTGTTGCGGTGCTCCCGCGGGGCTAGCTGACGACGGGGTGCTCTTCCTCCAGTGGACTTGCGGGCAGTCTGCTTCGTGCGGGCCATCTGTAGCACAAGTTTTAAATTACCCGGTGAGAACATATTTTAGTTGAGGTCACTTTTATCGAAATGGGATAATCCTTTTATAAGGGGAGGAATGCATGCCATGAATGGAATGCACAAACAATATGATGCATGCACGAGTCTTACGTTCTCACAAACTTAGGAAAAAAAAAGCATCTAACGGTGAATTCGGTGGCATACAACGATCTCTCATATACGTAACTAATTCGGTCTACACGATACGCTGTTATGTACCTGCAGAAAACTCATTTCAGCCCATTCCCCATGAATGCATGAAAGCAGTAAACCTACCTACACGCTTTACACGAATCCCCAGATGCGTGTACAACGGTAGTGACTACCCAAACACATCGTCCTATTGACGGCATCGCCTCAACGGACGGAACACCCACACATGCGACACTTTTATAAAAACATGTGTAAAACATGTAATTATCCAAGTATCATATAAGCACTTTCCCTAGATCGGCGGTGTATCCGATCATGCTCTCACAACTCACACTTACCGAAGCGTAGAGGTAACTGATCCATACATTACCACTCAATTAAGTGGCACTCATACAATAGCACGCCGTATGAGCAACGAAAAAGAAATATGGTGCAGAACCCCAAGTTAGTACTTAAATAGCCACCTAGAGTCCTTAACTGGGCATACAGGATATGACCACTGGCACACTTTTTAGTTTTAAAATCACACTTTTTAAACAGGGTTTTGGTTTAAATACACTTATGAACAGTAATTACGCTAAACCATGCTCCGATGCCAGCTGTAACAGAACCGCCCAATTATACGAGATTAAGTAAGAAAATCATCCAACGGATGGACAATTTACCAAACTTAAGCCCGTATAACCCGGTAGTCCGTGAAATCTCGACGGATTTCAAACCATTTCACATCACAGCCAAGATCGTAATAAGTTCAGCGATTACCTTCATAAGTTACACAGCAGTTTGCGGCACAAAATACATCGGAGTTTAAACATAGTTATTACAAACCAGTTTCGAATAAAGTAGCGGAAGCATTAGTTCAAAGCGCACACACACACGCACAACTTTCCAAAATAAAGTGCCAGCTCGCGATCATCTCCCACAAAAGCATCAGGCGAGGAGTAGTGAGTGACCATTGCCCATGGTCCTAGGCTTCGCCCATCGCAGGGTAGAGACAGTTGATACAATACCCATAGTACATCTGTCCATCTGCAACAAGTGGGAACAAAGCCCTGAGTACGAGAAGGTACTCAGCTAGACTTACCCGACAGAACCAAAACAAAAGACTCCAAGGATCATGATAGGCTTTTTGGTGGGGTAGCTGACTCATTTGCAAGAAAAGCATTTTTAGCTTACCAAATCATTTACAAAAGCATGTCATCTTTTAATTCTTTATTCTCCTGTCAACTATGTTTGCACTTAAGCTAAAGTAACCATATAATTAAGCAAGCAAGGATTACCATTGATAATTAACAATAGTTACCATGTCATTTCCTCATAACTATCCAAGTGTTTCATCAGTATTACTACGATGAAGTAACTCAAGTCAAGTGTTCACTATCCAGTGAACGATGGCGATTCGAATCGATTATTGACCAGCTGGTAATTTATTCCTCACACAAACCTCACTCACCCGCTAAAGTGAGGTATTGGTCACTGAGTCAACCATTCAGGTAAAGTCGCGAGCTTGCCAGGAACCACATGTACCCGGGGGCCGCCCGACTGCTCTTTGGCCTTATCATCGCGCCCCCGTTTCCTGCCACTACTGCTCCGGTACAGTGCGTTGCGGGCAATCTACTCGGCCCGAATAATCTCCCGGCTTCGCGGTCGAAAGGTACTTTATCCGGCCAGCTAAATGTGAGGCATGCGTTCAACATGACCCGAGGCCCGACATCGGACGGTCCTTAATCGACACAGACGGAAGACACTACAGTCCAGAACCCTGCAAGCTTCCGCCCGGTCTCACATTCATTTCCACACTTAGTTATTCTCACAAGACATTCTTTCACATAAAACCAGGTAATCCCCTATAGCTCGCGGATGACAGGCAATCACCCGACTTCTACCGGCCTAAGCAAGCTAAGCAAGTATTGACCGTGGACACCAGGGTGACAAGGATCGGGTAAAACAAGGTGGAACAAGGTATAATGCAGCAATGTTTGCAAACAACTCCTAAACTTAATGCATCAGATTAAGTAAAATTAATAAATAATTATTTGCAAACCGGGGAGAAATGCTCCGGGGCTTGCCTCGCTCGAAGGTACTGGGACGATGGTCAGGACACTCCGGAAGCTCTTCACCGGACTCCTCTTCTGCTTCTGCTGGTTCCGGCTCCGTCACTTCGAGCTGCTCCTCTGCGTCCTCGGGAACAACTGTCGGAACCACTTCCTGCGATCCTGTATGATGCAGAAGTATGAGTGCAACATGCATAGGTGCATTGCCGAGGTGACAGGAGATGATGATGATGCGGAATGCATGCGATGTCATGAATGTGTTATGTTATCGGATTATGTGGAACTTATGACTCTTCTACAAGGTAGTCTACGTCATCCAAGAACATGTACTCGGAAACTACCAACACTAGTTTCTACCATGCGAGAGTATTAAACAATTAAGATGCTTCAAAGATACACCAAAGTATATTTTTCTAACTAACTTTGCATTAAGAATAAATAGAAACCCTAATTAGTCCTATGGTTGAACAGCAACACATATTTTAGTAGCTCAGAAAAAATCTCATAAAATTACAGTGGATTACTAATATCAAGAATAGCTTGACACAAAAATTTTACTACATTTGGATAACTAGAACTGCCTATACAAAAATAACAAATTAAGGCCTAAAATAGATATTTAAAATACTTTACATTATGAAAAGTATCAAACAACAGATTTAGGAATTTTCCTACTATCTATTACCTAAACGAACACTATAGAAAAATTATCACTTGCATGTTTTATTCAAATTTATTTAAATAACAAAAATAACAAATATTGGTAATAGAAAGCATTTGAACTGCAACTATACATTTTTCTACAGAACAACCATGAAATAAAATTACCCTAGCAAGTACATGGCATAACAGGATTAATAAACTTGGAACTACATTTTTCTGATTTTTCTACATTTTCTTATCAATTTTTCAAGAAAACACCAATTTCAAGGCTTAAATAAAACACTACAGAAAAGTAATGAAATATTGACATGCAACATTTTTATATTGTAGATCTGATTCAAATGAGTATATAAAAATTTATTTCACAAATTTTGGAGCTAAAATGACCAAGAAATCATTTTCCAAGTGTTTTTCATCAAGAATAATAAAAGAAATCGAAATTCGTTTTTCTGAAAAAGGAATTGGGCCGGCCCGAGATCAACAGTCGGCCCGTGGCCGTTTCCGGCCCGTCTCGCGCGCGCGGGAAGACCACCGAGCCGGCCCGCTCGGGGCGCGGCCCAGGGGCGCGGTCTTGCCCCCGCGAGGAGCAGAGCGCGTCGCCGGCGTTCGCACGCTCGACGTCGCGGCGGCGACTGCGGCCGACCGGCCGTCTCCGGTCGTGAGCAGGCGGGGCAACGAGCGCACGCGAACCGCGGTGAAGTGGCGAATCCGTTTTTGAAGAAAGGAGGGGCGAGGGGGTAGCGGGGAGTCGCCTCGACGGGAGCCGCGCGCGGTGGCGCCATGGCCGTCGGCGGCGAGGCGTGGAGGAGCTCACCTAGAGCTCGGAAGACGGCGCAAACGCGAGCTTGAATCGGAGGAAGGCGAGGCGGAGCTGCGGGCGCGAGCAATTGAGAAATGGCGCGGCGGTGTGGGCGCTTCACGCCGGCGGAGCGGCGGTCACGGCGAGAGGGGAGCGCGAGCTCTCGGCTCGGGAAGGGAGGAGGAGGGAGTGCGAGCGCGGGCGAGCTGGTGCGCGGGCCGCGGCAGGTGTAGGCGGGCGCGTGGGTGCGGTGGCAGGTCGCGGAGGACGCGCGGCAGGCGCTGCAGGCGCGGGGCCGCCACGCGGCGGTGCGCCTCTGCCGCGGTCGCGGCGTGGCGCGGCGTCAGCGCGCGGACGCGGGCGAGGGGAGGGAGAAGGAGGCCGGCTGGGCCTGGGCCGAGGCGGGGTGACGCGGGCGCGCGCGCGCGGGGTGGCGCGGGCCGCATGTGGCCGTGGGCCGAACCGGAGGCGGCGGCCTGCGAGGGGGAGAAATGAATTTTTGATTTTTGATTTTCAAATTTAAATGTATTTCAAACTTCAAACCAAATTTTGAACAAGAAGAAAGCATTTTATGGATTTGGCCCAAAAATAAAAGTTGCTCAAAATTAAATTCTCTACAACTTTGATTAAGGGGCCATCTCAAAATTCTTGATAGATTTTGAATGACAAAATAAAAGCTAAAATAGGGGAAAATTTTGAATATTTTTCATAATTATTTTTAAGCAAGTTTTGACAAATTTTTGAGCTCCAAAATTTGAACTAGGGTTCCAAGTGATCTAGAATTTATAGTTGCAAGGTTTTGGTGCAATGTGATTATCATGTTAATACAATTTATCACATACGTTAATTTCAAGCTTTTGTTTAAATCAAATTACGAATTGTCACACAAGATCATGATGTTATGAATGCGATGCAATATGATTGCTATGCAAAAATGCATTTCGTAACACCGGAGTGTTACATTACACCCCAAGAAACTTAATCAGCTACAGCTGGAGAGTGCTTGTTTTTAGAGTCAGAGAGGGGGGGTGGGGCCGGGGATTTTGGGTGGGAGATGAAACCATCTTATGAACATGAAGATCGGTCACACACCTCAAGGGTCGCATGAGGGTCGTAGGCACTAGCGGAGCCTGGTAGAGGCCATACTAGGCCACGGCCCCCCTTGGCTAAGAAAAATTAATGAAGGTATATTTGCAAGTCTAAGCAATCCATTAAAAAACTAGATATTCTATTCTTGCTTGCTTGCAAACTACACAAGTGCGCATGTAATTTCCTCACAATCTATCTCTCTCTAGCGAGTAGTACTAGCTGAGCAATGTGCATGGTCAATTTAGCCCCCCTTGACTATGAGTCAGGCTCCGCCACTGGTCGTAGGGACCGCTCAAGGATTGATCCGCAAGAAGGTCATCTTCAAGGGTCGCACGAAAGATCGCAGGAAGATCGGTCACACAACCTTTGAACGTTGGGAAGCTAAAATTAGACGGCTTCACCAGGGGTTGGACCAAAAATATTAACAGGGCATACAAAAAGAGAAAACAAAATTGCTTGATACGTTGGATGAGTTAGACAAAAGACCATTGTGTGCGGAGATTAGCATTGTGTGGGTGTCGCTGTCGGCCGTCGCTGTGCTAGTTCTTGTCGCCGACGTGGTCTCCCTCGCCACGTCGCTGATCTCCGGCGCCGCAAATCCGGCCGCGATGCTGTCCCTGCTGCACCCTGGCTCCGTGCTCGCGGCTCCACGGTCGTCCGCGCCGCTAGATGCCGGCTATGGCGAGCAGCGGTACCCGGCTGGATGAGCAGACGTCGAGGTTAGGGCCACAGGCCCACCCCAGACGTAGGCGCGTCGGCGGTACAGTGGTGCTGGCGGTGAGGAGTTGGACTGGTGTCCGACGTGTGGGGAAGGAGAGAGGGATTAGAGAAGATCACATGCGGGCCCCGCAGGCAGTGTCTTGGGGCATTTTGGCCCATACTAAATTAACGTAGCATGTATGTGGGCCCAATGTCGTTGGATACATAGAATATGGCATGGTTGAAACAATAGACGAATTGTAATGGCATAGTTCCAAATAGACAGGGACTGTGAATAGACAATTAGTAATGATAGTTTTCCAAACTTGCAAAATTGCAATGACACAAATCCAAATAACCCTATGGCCCATACTAAATTAGTGAACCATCACATAGGATGATATCCTATTATGCATTCATACTAAAAAAAATGAAGTCGTTTTGGACAACGACACGGTCTCTAAAGCATAACTTTAACTTCTTATTTTTATAAAAATAATAAGAAATATGTCCGTGCGTTGCAACGGGAGAAAAAAAGCAATAAAATCAAATGAAGATGAATAAGAGAGAAGTGCTTATCACCATAAAAATGTTTTCTTACCAAATCACTAAGTTTTTTTTGTTCATAATCGAATAGTGTCAGCGTCGTAAAAAGAGGGCCCCATCAGACTTGTGGCCCATGCTTAAGGTTCATGCAAAGCACCTGTGTTATTGGGTCAAACCGAATGTTAGATGGTTCGGGAGGCCCGCCCTTGTGACTCGATGTTGCCTCTCTGTCGCGGTCCGCGCTCGCGACTCGACGCCATCGTGGCCCGTGCTCGTGACTCGACGCGATAAGATCCTCTTGTGTCAAAATTTATTTATTTCTATGGATTTGTTTTGTGGGATTCGACTGAGGTTGGGATTTGTTTGAGTTTGAATTTTTGACCTCGTCCTCGCTAAACTCTCATCTTCTCCAATTTGGATTCCGATCTCGTGTTCCAGCCGGTTTAGGGTGCTTTTTTTTATGAAACTTGCAATGCAATGTCCCTTTTTGGGAGGTGAGCAGGCGATGCAGTGTTTCCGTGTGGGGGTGGACAGAGGAGACCAGGACTCTAGGAGACGGACGGCCCGCTGAGTTTTAGTCCTAGTCCATATACACCAACCTTTTTATTTTTACGTGGCTGCTCCACTTCAGCTACTATAAAAGCGCACATAATTAATTAAGGAGGCCAGACCAAAATAATGACACAAAAAAAGAGGAGGAAATTTTGCCTCTTTATTATGGATGGGCCGGACCAAAAAATTGAGGAGAAAAATTTTGTCTCTTTAAAACGGACGTTGTCCAGCGTGCGTGAGCCAGAATACGCTTAGCTCAACCGTGTTTCAATTAAACACTAATAAGGTCTATAATAAATAATATCTGCACTAAATTATTTATCCCATATAGAAAATCAAGGAGAGATTGACTCGGTTTAATTAGGTGGCTACGTAAGGAAAATCAAGAAAAGATTGACTCGGTTTAATTAGGTGGCTTGTGTATATCTGTTGTAAATCTATACCTAATAATAAAGAGGCAATGCGAATAATGTTTTTCAATTCTAAACTAAGAAGAGTGATGTTGAGTAGTGGTTTTTCAATTCCAAACTAAGAAGAGTGATGCCAAGTAGTTAGAGGAGGGCCGAACGAAAAAAATGGGGGGTGAGAATTTTTGCCTCTTTATTATTAGGTATAGATATAGATTTATTGAAAAGTGATATTTTTATATTTTTATGAAAGTATTTTCCAAGACAAATCTATCTATATGGTTTTCACATTTCCAAACTCAATAACTTAAAAGTTATTCATAATTTATATTCTAAATGTTTGACTCAAGTCTTCTTGTCCAAAAAGAACTTTATTTTTCAGTATGGAGAGAGTACAAAAATTTACGTCTGTAAACTTATGCACGCCTATCTCTGTGTGCTTCCACTTCCCAATCACATACAAAAAATACAATACGAGTAGTCAAGCATGCATGTCATTTTGCATCGGGCTGCACGCTGCACAATTGCGCATTAGCGTAGAACCCAATGCAATAACCCATGCATGATGCATGATTCATACGGTGTAAATTGTAAAACGTGCGCAGTGTTTGCTCCGGAAATCTGACAGCTAGTACTACAACGACACGCTCTCCAAGTCTCCATGCACCAGGCAACACTGCTATTGCTTTATAATATTTTTAAAAAGAAAAATCTGAAGGAGTGGTATTCATACTCTGTTTTGCTCTGTTCTACCCAGTTTCGCTGTATGAACCGTGTTGCAGTCTTGCGGACCAGTGATTTTGTGGCCTGGGAATGGGAGGGAGCTAGCAGCTGAAACCTGGACATGGGGAGAGCAAGGAGACAAATAGATGACGCAGCCGAAACAAAACAAAACAAAAGAGACCGATGTCCTATCGGTGTCTGGATGCCGTCCAGCTGCCGACAAGGGCCCGGACGGGCACGCCATAGTGGACCATATCGTGCCGATAGACCTATCGGCCGCCCGGAGGCGGATAAGGTCTTGTCGGCTATCCGGCGCCGACGACGATGACCGTGCCACCGGCAGCGAGCTCAGCAAGGCCGCTATCAGTGGCCGGGCACGTGCGGTCGGCGAGCGTGCCGTGCCACTCGCACCCGCTGCTGGCGGACGTGGACGACTAGCTCCTGGCGCTGCGGTCATGGACGTCCAACCCGGGGCCCAAGTACCCGCTCTCGCTCGCGCTCCTCTGCGTGCTGGACGAGCTGCTGCGCCTCCCGCTGGCGCAGGCCCCGCTTTCCCGCGCCGCCGGCACCGCCGACGCCGACTCCGACGGCCTGCTGGACGGCTTCCTCGTCCTGGCCGACGCCTTCGGCACGTTCCTGGCGGCGCTGGTGGCGCTCCGCAGCACGCGGCCGAGCTCCGCGCCGCCGTGCGCAGGCGCGACGCGTCCAAGCCGGCCTCGGCCGCCGTCGCGCGCGAGGCCGCCAGGTGCGACCTGCTGCCGCTGCCACCGCCACAGGCGGCGGCGCGCACGCGGAGGCAGAAGTCGCCAGGGCCGTTGCCGAGGCCGTCAACGACACCGCCGCGGCCGTGTTCCTCGAGGTCGGCGCCGTCGCTGACGCCGCGGCTGCGCTGGCGTCGCGGGCCTCGGCTTCGCCCAAGAAGAGCCGGCTGCCGCCGCTGTCCTGGAGCAAGCAGAGGACAGTGATGGGTGACGGTGAGGAGCGGCGGGAGGGTGCGGAGCTGGAGCAGTGCGTCAGGGAGCTGGAGAGCGAGAGCGAGAAGGTGTTCAGGAGCCTCGTGCAGACCAGGGTTTCGTTGCTCAACATTCACACGCCAACATTTTAGTTACAGCTTAGCTTGGTGTGAAATGAATCAAGGTTCATGCATGCAACGCAAGCACACGACCTGAACATGACCAAATAAAGTTGTACAATTATTATTAAGAGGTTAGTATTTTTTTAGGCTGCGATCATCACTGTTCATGCACGAGCCAATGCAATACGTGCTTGTATTGTATGTGATTACAGCCGTGAGAGAATAATAAAAGATCGGGTTCTTTTTGGCAAAATAAAGAGTATTGATCCGTGCTTTACGCAAAATACTCTTTGTTTCATATATAGACACTACCCTATTTTTAGAAAAAAGAATAGGCTTTATTCCGACCTTGGCATATGAGTTGTGCACTCAACCAAACAAAATAAAAATTAAAATTTCAACATCTCAACAAAAAAACTAGCAATAGTAAAAAAAAAGCACAAAGCAAAAATTCAGACAACAAGAGCTATTACATTGAGCCTATTAGAAGACAGCCATCTATGATTGGCAAAAATTTTCATGACCACTGTTTCCAACATACGACATGCCTATACTTCATAATTGGCCGGATGCTCTTCTCTGTAATTGGATCCAAAAGCAAATCGAGTAAGTAGCCCTGAAAATGACCTACTACATGTAAGAATAAATTCTTTCTTTTGTCAAATACAATATCATTTCTAGTCCACTAAAATGGACCAACATATGGCACTCAATACCCACCCAAATTTGGAGACGCGACTTTGGTACTATTGTTTGCAGCCAATTCTCAAATAAATTATAGCTACGTCTTGTGGCTGTTATAAACCAAAAGCGACTTGCTGAAGTGCTCTCCAGATAAAAATAAATAAAGGTTGGATAGTTTCCTTGTTTTCAAAACATCAATTTTCACTACCTTTCCAATGTTTTTTTGATCAAATTGTCCTTGATTAAAATAACATATTTAATTAACAACCAGATAAAAATCTTAATTAAGTTTCCACATGAATTCATTTGGAGGCATCAAATTTTGATTCATAATATGTTTGTACATTGAATGTACGTTTGAAAAGACCATTTTCGGCAGCACCCCATTTCAAAGAATCTTGTTGGTCATCAAGTCGTACAAACACAACTTTTTTTTCGCGACGTACCATGATGCACGTTTTTCATTAAGAGGAAGTAGAGTTTAAAAGGTTACAAAAGGACCGCAAGTAATCCAAGGATTACCACCACACTAGTCCGAAAGAGACACCACAAGCAGCGAGAGAAAAAAATGTAGGGGGGAGACCCTCAGCCTCAACACCCTAACAACTATGACAAAAAGACAACAACACAGTGGTAGCCTATAGAGCACGTCGCGGTGTCGAAGCATCCACCCAGGTCTAAACACAATTGTCACAACTAGAGCCCATTCCATTTAGTTGACTTATCTCCCATTAGAGACCTACGAAAGGAGATCAATATTGAGGGGGACAGACCTAAAGACATGAGACACTACAGCATGTTTCTTACTAGTAATGTTATATAAGAATGGATATGTCTTTGAGAAAATAACCAACCATTTATCCTCCTAAAGATGTATTAGGCCTTCCTTAGTGTGTTGCCAGAGTGATGCCCAAAAGCAGAGAGAGAGTGTTTGGGCATCACTCTCAAGAGTGAAGCCCGAAATGAGTGAAGCAATGCATGTAGATGCATCGGTGCACAACGGTTACATTTCATCCTATTTCATATAGATGAGACCGTCAGTGGGCAGCTGCGACCGGAGAAGCAGGACCTGGAAGAGCATGGTTGATTTTATTTGGACGAGAGAGATCGAGGGCAAGATTTGCTAGAGCAGGGAGGACGGAAGGAGGAAGAGAAAGGGGATTTTTCCTCGCGCGAATGAACCAGACGGAGAAGGCAGTGCGAGTTATTTAACGTGGGTCCCGACGATCACATGGCTATGACGCCCAACATTTTCCACACTGTAGCTTGTTGGGCGTCGGTGCTCAATTCTAAGTGTGGGGCTCACTTATTTTGTTTTTATTTTTTTGGCATCGCTATCACACCACGGAAGGCCTTAGTGAACCACTTGGGCCTGTAAACTTATGTGGGCCCTGTATTTGTGTTTCTCTCTAGACTCTTCGGAAGTTTTAGGGACAGCTCCGTCCTCGGTTAAGCTCCTAAATTAGCAGGAAGCTTATCATGCAAACGACGATTACATATATATTATTACATACCATGGACCAATTCTGCTAAAAAAAACATACCATGGACCAATTGTTACATCCTGGCCGGACTGCGTGCATGCGTGCATATAGAATCGTAGATCAATCTGTGCGTGAGGCGACGCTACTTCCGCTTGGACCGCTTCCACACGCGCATACAAAAATACGTACAATACGAGTAGTCAAGCATGCAAGCATGCATGTGATTTTGTATCGGGCTGCATGCTACGTACACATTAGCGCGTAGAACCCAATAACCCATGCATGCGCGTTAGCATTCATACGGTGTAAAACGTGCGCAGTTTTTGTTCCAGAAATCTGACAACTACAATGACACGCTCTCCAAGTCTCCATGCACCAAGCAACACTGCTATTGCTATATCTTTTTTTAAAAGAAAAAAAATCTGAAGAAGGTGATACTCTGTTTTGCTCTGTTGTACTCTGTTTCGCTGTATGAACTGCACATGGGGAGAGCAACGAGACAAATAGATTTTTTTTAAGACTCAGGAGAGAAATAGCTTTTTTTAACGCAGCCAAAACAAAACAAAACAAAACAAAAGGAGAATACATCTTGGCTTGGCATGTTAATCTGGCCCAGATTAGTGTATGTTGTATTTGGGCCCTTGGCCCATGCCAGGCCCTAACCTTCTCTGAACAGCCCATTCAATCATTTGTGCACATATTGCGGGCCGGTCAATCGGACATTCCTATCAGCCTATGGCCATCACATATTAGAGAGTGTATGTTTTTCCCGGAAACACTCGCCTCTATGAACGAGCCATTGCTTTCCAAGTAAAGTCGAGGACTTATATTCGAATGACTAAGTATTTTTTTATGAAATAGGAGGGGTTTTACCCCTACTCGACTTTATTAAAATGAGTTTGCCCCCAATGATCTTAATCAGCTGTCGTTGGAGAGTGCTTGTTTAGAGTTAATTTTTGTTTCGAAAACGTGCATTTGCACGTGCTTCGTTAAGAGGAGAAAGAACAAATTACAGTCGGTGCTAGCCACGGCGAGATGCCATAGTTAGCGGACCGGAGGAACACTTACAAGTATCACCGCCTTCGACGGTGGCGCGATAACTGTGTACTAACTAGGAAACAAATGAGTGACTAGAGAGAGGAAGGCCGTTGCCACTAGTTAGCCAAGGCGACCAGCGACGCAAGTGAGCGAAATCCAGCGGCGACCCAAGTGTCAGCCTCCTCCAAGATGAGAGTATCAGCTAAGGCAACGTCTTTGTGATCCTGTCGAAGGTCGTCTGATTGTGCTCCTTCCAGACCATCCAAGAGACAAAGGAGCACGCTCTGCCATCAATCTGGTAGACAAGCAAGATCATACAGAGCCAAGTGCTGCAGCCCCACCCTGGACAGCAGCCTATGCCAGACTTCGCAGGTGAAAATGCAGGAGGCCAGTAGGTGGTCGGTGGTCTCGTCATGCTGATCATAGAGCACACAAGCAGCATCTTGTTGAAGACCGTGGCATTTGCGACGCTCTGCAGCGCCCATGGAGAGCAAGACAAAAGAAGAATTTGACCTTAGGTGGCACCGCGGACCTCCACACATGCTTGGCTCCAACCAAGGTCGTCATCCCAGTGAAGTGAGCTCTATATGCTAACGAAGCGGTGTAGTCACCCTTCTCCATCCATTTCCACACAAAACGGTCGGAGTCCAACGGCGAAAGATGGACTGCTTCGAGCTTCTCCCATAGATGGACATATTCACAAAGCACATGGGCCGTTGGCACGCCGGTGATTGTAACATCCAGTCCCGGCATATACGGCCCAGGCCCACTCTGCCGAGGAGTGATCCCACCTCGCTTCGCTAAAAACGGTTAACCGAAGGTTACTACGCTTCCCTGGCCCTGGTATTTAAGTCGGTCTGACAAACTCAGGATTCACAGTACGGTACTCAACACCGGCTGCACAGTGTTTTCGCGAGCTACAGCACAAACGCATGAACAGTCTGAGCTACAGTAACACGAATTTGCCTGGCCCAACTCGCTGCTACAACACGAGAGTGACACAGTGAGCGCGCTACAGTGCACTGGTGTTGAGCAGCACATCCCTTACTATGCAGTTACGCCGGCGACTGCCGATCGCACGGAAGAGGTTTGGAGCGAAGAGGCAGATCGCGCCATCTGGAAGCCTGGAGTCTGTCCAGAAGCATGCGGTGGTGCCATCGCCCACCTGAACCGAGACAGAGGGCTGAACATGGCGGCCACAGCGTGTTCCGGTCTTGACGGCAGCTGTGCCCAGGCTGCGTCCGGTCGAGTCCGCCGCAACCACTCCCAACGTAGACGTAATGCGAAGCCGAGTAACCGGAGGTCGGGCAGCCCCAGCCCACCATGTTCCTTAGGCGAGCACACAATGGCCCAAGCCACCTTGCAACGACCACCGGTGGAGTCAGTACCCGCCCACAGGAATGCTCTCCGCCTCTTGTCGATTTGCTTGATAGCCCATGCCGAGAGATTGCAGCAAATTGATACGTGGATCGAGATGGCGGAGAGGATTGTTTGGGTAAGGGTGGCCCTTGCCGCGTTCGTCAGAAGACCGCCCTTCCAAGTAGGAATCCGGGCTGCCACCGCATCGACGAGGTGCTGCTCGTCAGCACGGCTGAGCCTGGACAAAGAGAGCGGCGCGCCCAGATACTTCGTCGGGAACTCTTGGATCCTACAAGGAAACACTTGCTGCACCACCTGGATGTCCTCCTGGAACAACAGATGAGTGTCATAGTGCACTTGTCAAGATTGGTGGAGAGGCCGGAAGCGCCCGCAAACAAGTCCAGAATTTGCCGGACGCACGTGAAATCCTGGGCAAAAGGGTGCAGGAACACGACCAGATCGTCGGCGTAGACCGACGCCCGACACTTGACGTCTTTATCTGGCAGCAGCATGAGCACCGCACGGCAGTCAGACTCAGCGATTAGAGCATTCAGGACCTCCATAACGATGATGAATAAGAAGGGTGAAAGCGGGTCGCCCTGCCTTGGCCCATGGGCATGACATATATACGACATCCAGGACACCCGTTGATGAGGACCTTGCTCGAAGAGGCCAATATGGAGGAGATCCAGTCGCGCCAGCGCAAGGGGAAACCAATGTGCTCAAGCACCTCCAGGAGAAATGGCCAGGCGACAGTGTCGAAGGCTTTTGCGAGATCCACCTTGAGCAATATCGTTGGACATCACCGAGCATTGAGCCAACGACAAGCGAGTAGTATAGTGCGGAAGTTCTCATGAATCTGGCGTCGCTGGATGAAGGTCGACTGATTGTCCCTCACAATGTGCGGCATTCTAGGCGCCAGGCGCAATGTGAGGCCCTTGGTGAATAGCTTCCTGATGGAGTGGATCAAGCTGATAGGACTATAATCCCTGAGCCCAGTGGGTGCCTCGATTTTGTGCAATAGGACCATGACCGCACCATTGAGGGAGTGGAAGCTCCTGATATCCAACTCCCAGAGCACATGGAACACACGCACGACGTCGGGGCCAACCACCTCCTAGGCCGCCCTGAAGAATGCCCTGTTAAACCCATCCGAGCCGGGCGCTCTATCCGCCAGTGACTCACGAACGATTCGTGCAACTTCCTCCACTAAGAACGGAGCAACTAGCTCATTGAGGCCTAGTTGCAGGATGTCCAGTTGCGACAGGTCAATGCGGTGTTGCCTTGTGAATGTAGAGCCAAGCAAACCGTTATAGTAGGAGAAGACTATGTCAGCCTTAGCATCTTCTTCACTAAAAGTCTGGCCGTCATAAGAGACTGTGAACAGGTAGTTTTTGCGACGTCGGTGGCAAGCTCGTAGGTGGAAGTACTTGGTGCAAGCATCCCCTTCTTGCAAACCCCGCGTTCTCGCACGTTGCCTGGGCATAGACCGCGCTAGGGAGCTTAGGCCAAGAATGTTGGCCTCTAGTTCACGGCGTAGCTCGAGCTCGCCAGGCGACAAGGGCCTGGTCTCTTCCGCGACGTCGAACTCATAGATCACGGCCCACGCTGCCGCCAGCTGCAGCCGGACATTGCCGACACGGGTGGCAAACCAACTCCTAAGAGCCCTATCCAGAGCGCATAGCTTCTGGTCCAGAGAGCGACAGGCGTCTGCATCGACACGGCAGGCCCCCCTAGGTGACCCGCACGATGTCCAGGATGCCGTCAATCTTGGTTCAGTAATGGTCAAACCGAAAGCGTGGCCGTGCCCATGGTTTAGAGTTAAGCACGAGCAGTAGTGGTGCGTGGTCAGAGCAATCAGACGAGAGACTCCGCAATTGGTGACAAGTGTACTGCTTCATCCATTGAATCGTGGTGAAAGCTCGGTCGAGTCGTTCTAGCGTGGGGTGGTCTCTTCCGTTCGACCAAGTGAAGAGGCGGCCAGAGAGGTGTAGCTCCTCTAGTTGCGTCCAACGCGCTACGGAAGCTACACATCAACCCATGATGTAGCCTTCCATTGTTTTTATCAGCAGCTCTATAGATCAAGTTGAAATCACTGCACAGTAGCCAAGGGCATGGGTAGTTGGATCGGATGACACGCAACTCCTGGAGAAAGGCAGCCTTGTCCACGCTAGCCGTTGTTAGTGTAAGCTCGATGCAGGATGACGTGGAGAGCAAAGGCGCTGAGCTAGCTAAGCAGAGAAGCGCTGGATTTCAAATTTGAATTGGGAGCGAGAGTGGTTGCATCAGAGGGTGTGGTGACCGCGCCCACGATGCACCCTAGAGCTGACAGTTGCATTATGTACCACTTTGTATCGTGTTTTCTTTAATTCGCATGTAAGAAACTCTGTTAGTTAGCTGCTGGTATAAGTAGTCTGATGTAAGGAGTGTGTGTTATCAAAAAGTGTTGGTTGAAAACACTATTGTACTTGAACCTATTCAGAGCGAAAAGGGGCGCTGTCACCCTGGCGGTTCTCGACGAGTTCGTGTTCAATACTTGTGTTCTCGTGTTCATAGATTAGCCACTTGATTCACTGGCGTTGTGATTGTGTTCCTGACAACAACACGTGGTATCAGAGCCATAATCACTCGCTAATCATTCCCAGATCAAGATCATGAGTGAGCGGAGTGAAAGCGGAGGGAGGGGTGATCGAATTCCCTATCCGGCGCTCACGTCGACCAATTACATCAGTTGGAGTATCCGCGTTCAAGCCATCATGGAGGATCAGGGGGTGTGGGAGGTGATGGAGCCATCGGAGGGTACGTCCTAGCAAGGGGCAACGGTATTGGCAGCGGCTAAGGCGAAGGATACGAAGGCGAAAGCTCATCTGCTGCAGTGTTTGCCAGATGATCTCCTGATGCAAGTTGCCGGTAAGAAGACTGGGAAAGAAGTCTAGGACTCGCTCAAGGTGAGGTATGTCGGTGAGGAGCGGGTGAAGGAGGCATGGCTTCAAACGTTGAAGAGTGAATTCGACAACCTGAAGATGAAGGAAGACGAGTCGATCGATTCCTATGCTGGGAAACTGGCAACCATGTCAGTGCGGTATGCCAATCTGGAAGGGTCGCTTGACGATGCCACTCTGGTGAAGAAGATGTTTGACACGATCCCAGAGCGGTTCATCCATGTAGTGGCCGGAATCGAACAGTTCTTCGATCTCAAGAAGCTGGCTTTTGATGAGGCGGTTGGGAGATTGAAGGCGTTTGAGGAACGCACCAGGAGGGGATCAGGTGATGCGGCGAAGACTGAAGAAAGTTAGGCATTACTGACGCAAGCCGAGTGGGAAGCAAGGCAGAAGCAGGTGTCGGGAGAAGGCTCAGGGAAGAGCAGTGGTGGTCGAGGACGTGGTTGTGGACGCGGTGGAGGGCATGGTGGCCACGGTGGACGTGGTGATGGAGGAAGAGATGGTTCTGTCAAGCGCGACAAAAGCCACATCAAGTGTTTCAAGTGCCATGAGAAAGGGCACTACGCAAACCGGTGTCCAGGAGGTGAGAAGAAGCGAGAGAGGCTCATCATGCAAAAGCGGTGGAGTATGAGCTGGTGGTGCTGCTTGCTGAGACGGCCATGCCGTGGAAGCAGGAGACAACACCGACAGACAAGCTATTGTCGGACAACCGTCAGATAACTCTGAATGAGGTAAAAATATGTCCTGAACTCCATTACACTAGTGATGGTGTGTCATATGGTGATGTTTGGTATTTGGATAATGGAGCAAGCAATCATATGACTGGGGATAGGGATAAATTTAGAGATATTGATTCTACTGTAGCTGGTAAAGTTACATTTGGCGATGGATCTACTGTTGATATAAAGGGAAAGGGTTCAGTACTATTTGAGGGTCAGTCTGGTGATCAGTGGGTACTCTATGATGTTTATTATATTCCAATGTTAAAAAGTAACTTGGTTAGTTTGGGGCAATTAACTGAGATTGGACATAGAGTAGTCATGGATGATGACCTGATTGAGGTAGCTCAAAAGAATCCTGAGAAAATGATCATGAGAGTGCAAAGATCAGTGAATAGGCTATATAAAATTGAACTGAAAACTGGTGAACCAGTGAGTTTGCTAGCTAATGTGAATGATATGTCTGGCTTTGGCATGGGAGACTTGGGCATGTAAATTTTTAGTCATTGAAAATGTTATCTGAAAAGGAGATGGCAGGGGGGTTACCACTGATAGATCATCCTGATCAAGTCTGTCAGTCATGTTTAGCAGCAAAGCAAACTAGATGTTCATTTCCACAAGTCTCTAGGTGGAGAGTAGATGAACCACTTGAGCTAATTCATATTGATTTGTGTGGGGACATTACTCCAGAACTGTGGGTGGGGGTAAGTACTTTATGTTGATGGTTGATGATAGTACAAGATGGATGACAGTTTCAGTCCTCAAGACTAAGGATCAGGCTGTTGAGGCTTTTGCAAAATTCAAAGCAGAAGCTGAAAACACTTTGGGCTACAAAGTCAAATGTGTGAGATCAGATAGAGGAGGAGAGTTTCTTGCAGCTACATTCAAGGAAATTTGTGAGGAGGCAGGGATCAGAAGGCAGCTAACAACTCCATTCACACCTCAACAGAATGGAGTAGTTGAGAGGAGGAATAGAACTGTCATAGAGATGGCAAGATCAATTATGAAAAGCATGAAGGTACCTGGTAAGTTCTAGGGTGAGGCAGTAAGGCACTCAGTACATCTACTCAACAGGCTTCCCACAAGGCCAATGGGGTCTAGAACACCATTTGAAGCATGGAATGGTAGAAAACCACAATTGGGTCACATGAGAGTGTTTGGCTGCAAGGCACATGTCAGAATAGCAAAAGCACATTTTACAAAGCTTGAAGACAGAAGTGTACCCATGGTGTATCTAGGTGTTGAGGAGGGAAGCAAAGCACACAGACTCTACAATCCACATACCAAGAGGATAGTAGTGAGTAGAGATGTGGTGTTTGAAGAGAATGTACCTTGGGAGTGGAATGCTGAATTTGGGGAAAATTCAGAGTTTGTTGTTGAAGAAAATGTTGGAGAAACAGCACACGAAAACCATGGTGGAGTTTATGGTGGTGATAACCATAATGATAATCCACATGATGGTTCAAGGGGAGTACCTGAACATATGAATGATTCAAATGATGGAGATAATCATGGACAGAATCAGTTTGACAATGAAATTAGAAATGGAGAAAATTCAGTGCAGCATAGTAGTGGAACTCGATTTGAAACTGTTGAGAGTCAGGCAACAGTAGGAGAGAATTCTGCAAGTCATGAAGCAGATTCAGATCAGGGACTGAGTGATGATAACATGGACATTGACCATGATGATGCACCAGTCAAGTTCAGAAATATTTATGAAGTGTATGAGGAAGCTGCAGAAGTGGAGTTAACTTCAGATGCAGATGTGGAGGTAAATGCTTTATTGACTGTCATGGAGGAGCCAACATGTTATCAAGAGGCTGCATACAATGCAGACTGGAGAGCAGCAATGGACAGTGAACTTCAGTCAATCAATAAAAACAAAACTTGGAGCTCAGTGAAGTTGCCACCTAGTCACAGATCCATAGGATTGAAGTGGGTTTTTAAACTAAAGAGAAATGCAGATGGAGAGATAGTGAAGCACAAAGCAAGGTTAGTAGCCAAAGGATATGTTCAAAAACATGGAGTTGATTATGATGAGGTATTTGCACCTGTGGCTAGATTAGACACAGTAAGGTTGTTTTTGGCAATGGCAACAAACTGGGGCTGGGAAGTGCATCATTTAGATGTTAAAACTGCATTTCTGAATGGAGATCTTGTGGAGGATGTGTATGTGTCTCAACCAGATGGTTATGCTATTAGAGGCAAGGAACAGATGGTTTATAAGCTGAGTAAAGCTTTATATGGACTCAAGCAGGCTCCAAGGGCGTGGAATGTGAAGCTTGATAACTGTCTGAAGAAATTGGGGTTTAAGAAGTGTGCTAGTGAGGCAGCAGTATATACTAGAGGAGTTGGAAAAACCAGATTGATACTTGGTGTATATGTTGATGACTTGATAGTGACTGGAGGTGATCCAGCAGAGATTGCAACTTTCAAAAGGCAGATGACTTCTGAATTTGAGATGAGTGACCTAGGCTTGTTGTCATTTTATCTTGGGATAAAGGTCAAGCAAGAGAATGATTGCATTACTATCAAGCAAACAAGTTATGCCAAGAAGGTTCTGTCAAGGTTTGGGATGGTAGATTGTAATCCAACCAAAGTGCCAATTAATCCAGGAACAGTGTTGCATGAGGACAAGCAGGGTATGGCTGTTGATGCAACTGAGTACAGGAGGATTGTTGGATGTTTGAGATACTTGCTGCACACTAGGCCTGATCTGGCATTCTCTGTTGGAATGGCTAGCAGATTCATGGAGAGACCTACTGTGCTACATCAGAATGCAGTCAAGCAGATTCTAAGGTATGTGCAGGGAACATTGAACTATGGGCTAGTGTATACAAGAGAAGAGAAAGAAGAAACCCTGATAGGCTATTCAGATAGTGATCATGGAGGAGACATAGAACATAGAAGAAGTACAGGAGGAATGGTTTTTTATCTGAATGGGGGACTGATCACTTGGTGTTCATACAAAGAGAAGACAGTGGCATTATCCAGTTGTGAGGCTGAATTCATGGCTGCAACAGTAGCAGCAATGCAAGCCATGTGGCTCAGGAGTTTGCTGAGTGAGCTCACAAAGAAGAAGCTTCAGTGTGTGATCATACATGTTGACAACAAGTCTGCAATTCAGCTGATGAAAAATCCTGTATTCCATGGCCGAAACAAGCATATTGACATAAAGTTCCACTACATCAGAGAGTGTGTGGAGAGGGGTCAAATTGCTGTGAAGTGGATTGGGACACTTGAGCAGAAAGCTGATTCTCTGACGAAAGCTATGGCAGTGACCAAGTTGGGTGAGATGAGGCATATGCTAGGTGTTAGAGAGCTTGAGGAGCATCAAGCTTAAGGGGGAGAATGTTAGTGTAAGCTCGATGCAGGATGACGTGGAGAGCAAAGGTGCTGAGCTGGCTAAGCAGAGAAGCGCTGGATTTCAAATTTGAATTGGGAGTGGGAGCGGTTGCATCAGAGGGTGTGGTGACCGCGCCCACGACGCACCCTGGAGCTGACAGTTGCATTATGTACCACTTTGTATCGTGTTTTCTTTAATTCGCATGTAAGAAACTCTGTTAGTTAGCTGCTGGTATAAGTAGTCTGATGTAAGGAGTGTGTGTTATCAAAAAGTGTTGGTTGAAAACACTATTGTACTTGAACCTATTCAGAGCGAAAAGGGGCGCTGTCACCCTGGCGGTTCCCGACGAGTTCATGTTCAATACTTGCGTTCTCGTGTTCATAGATTAGCCACTTGATTCACTGGCGTTGTGATTGTGTTCCTGACAACAACAGCCGTAGGGCCGTATACGTTGGACATCCACCAAAGGTTCGCCCATACCATCCAGTGGTGTCATTTTGACAGTGATGGAGAACCGGCACACGCAAGGGAGTGAGGCGTTCCAAAGATCAGGGCGCCAAGCGACAACAGCCCCCAGCAATACCAACTGCAGGGAGGCTAATATAGTCGAACTCGATCCCTGTTATGTCAATGTTCAGGGTTATAGAAAAGTTTGCGACCTTGGACTTTTGCAGACATACAATGGAGGCACGCTGCTGAGCGATGATATATCTAACAACACTACGACACGCACGGCTATTCAAGCCACGTGCGTTCCATACAAGGATGTGATTTGCACTCATTGGGGAACCCCACTTAGGCTGTGCGCACCGCGGATCTGTAAAAGGAACTCGACGCTAAATTTAGCGTTGGAAAGTCTGCACCGCAAAACTGTATTTGGACCTTCAATGCTCAGTTCGCTACAGGGAAACTCTAAATCTGGCATTCGAGCAGAGGAACGACATCCTCTTCATCCGGGTCCCACCACGCTTAGAATGGGCTGCTCCTAAGTTGGGTGTTCGTTTAGAGACGAAAATAGAGTATCAGCGAATCATGCGAGCTGCACCGACTTTGCCCCCCCAAGACGAGCGATGACCCCCGTGGTCGAGACCTGGGTGGCGGCGGTTGTGGTTGCTATCCCCACTGTCATCTTCATCTTCATCGTCAGGTCTGCCATGCCCGTCATCTTCATCGGATGTGTACCGGGTGACAGGCCAGTCTTGAAACTCAACGACGCAGCAACGGACCAGATAGCGGAGAGCAGGAAGCTCCGTCATGTCCACCAGCGCCTCAGGGACTAGTGGTTCCGGGATGGCCATGATCTTCTCATCCAGCACAAGCTTCAGGTGAATGCACCAGGCCGCGACAAAGAGTTTGTGGTCGTCGTCCTCAGGCACGATCTCCGGCGGAGCAATCTCGACGCTGGCACAGGATGTACCCAAAATGTGCTCAGCAATGGAGGCACTCCGGGCATGGGCCGGGACATTCTTCATTCCGACGAGCACTCTGAAAGTGAAGGTTCCCGCCGAGGCCATGGATGTGCACCTCCAAGGCCGCCAGAGCAAGGTGAAGGGGTGACAATGGACGGAGAAGGTCTCCACGGGGAAGCCGAAGTGGTTGCAGAGATGGTGCCGCACCATGGCCGAGGTGACCACGGGCCGCGTTCCCCCAATGATCGCGACCAGCGCACGTGAGAGATCCTCCTCGGCTGCCTCAAGCTCCGCAGAGCGAGGATGATGACTATCTCCGTGAGACGTCCCTCCGCCGGTGGTGCGCCAGGTCCCGGGTTCAAGTCAGCCGCGACCTCCATGTTGGGATCCTTAGGAGGTGGCGGTGGCGGCGGAGGAGTCGGAGGTTCGCAGCAGCGGGGCACGGACGGAGAGTGGACGGTAGAGACCAGCCGAGCGCAAGCCGTGTCATCGTCGTTTGCAGCCCGCCGATGCATAGCGCGCCGGTGCGGGGTGGCACGACGGCATGTGTCGCGACGGGATAGCGAGTGTCCACGCTTGCCGTTTGACCGACGGAGTACAAGCCGGCAATCCCTGGCCTCATGGCCCGGCTTCTTACAAAGGAAGCACCTCGCCCTCCAGATGCAGTTCACCTTGACGTGGTCACCTGCGCTGAAACACAGGCCAACAAGGTTCTTGGGGACAGGTTTTACCGGTTTGAGTGGGGGCACGCCAGCGCCAACGACAGCGGCTTTGCACATGGTAGAAGCCCTCCACATCCGGCGGACCCGTGGGACGGGCGGGAATAAGGGTGTTTTTTATCGGTCGAAAGTCGCCGATATTTCCGAAATTTCCTTTCTATCCCCAGAGTCCGATAAAATTTGATATCAGCTAAATTTTTTCCCTTCTTTCCTGTTTCTACACAGACAATACAAAATCAGCCACGCAACGGTCTAACACTTATAATGATTTATTCTTGTTTTGATTTGTGAACAAGTGATGTTTAATATCTTAGGAATAGTTTCAAGTCAAATTCTACAAATTTTTTGATTTTTTTTTTTAATTTGGTCTGACATTTCTAATATATCTTGCTTATCCTCTTTATCCAAGACGTCCGATAAATTTTAATTTCCGATAATGGAAACCTTGGGCGGGATGAACAACGTCGGAGGCAATGCGACTGCGCGGCGGAGAGACACGTGGGTGGGGTGCGGCGCGCGTCCGCCAGGAAGCCACCGTCAACCGGGGCGCGGGCATGTCGTCTTCTCTGCGGGCGGCGCCGACACGGCGACGCGACTTGCTTGCCCTTTCCCTCCGGCGGTGGGGAGGGGGGCTCGGAGTCCGCAGAAACATCAGAGTCAGTGAAGGACACCCGTTCCGCATCCCGGCCCCAAAGCATGCCGGCGAGAAGGGGGCGCGAATGGGTTGAGGCTCGACATCCGGGTGAAGCAGTCATGCAGAGAGTCCATCTCCTCGGCCTCTTCGACCTCGTCAGCCCAGGAACGGCGTGACTGAGAGCCACGCTCCGAAGGAGAGGCCATGGAGGCGAGCGAAGCAGCAGCGGTTATGGTGGGCGGCGGGGCCGGGGTGGCCATCAGCGGCTGTCTACGGTGGGCGGCGGGGGGAGAGGAGGGCCTCCTCAGTACATGGACTGCTCGCCCTCAAGCTGCTCCACTATGAGCAAGGAGTATAGCTAGAAGAGACTGTTTAGAGTTAAATGGAAAACAAAAGATGAAACCATCTTATTAACATGAAGATAGGTCACACAACTAAAGGGCTAGTACGTCTGGATGGCTTGAGGGTCATAGGGACAGTTCGAGGATCGATTTGCAAGAGGGCCATGCAATCTTAGAACGTTTCACCAATTCTTTACAGGTTGGACCAAAAATATTAATAGGGCATACAAAAGGAAAAAGAAAAAACAATTGCTTTATAAAGCGGATGAGTTAGACAGAAAGACCAAATTGTTACAGCTTGATGATGAAGTACTAAATCTAAGTATATGTTAAACGAAAGGTACCCCAACTTCCTAGTGCAGACCAGGGTTTCCTTGCTCAACATTCACACACCAATGTTCTAGTTACAGCTTGGTTTGAAAGTAGTTGACTTGTTTCATGCATACGACCTGAACAAACCAAATAAAGTGGTATAACTATTATTAAGAGGATATTTTTTAGGCTGCGATCATCAATGTTCATGCAAGAGCCAATGCAATACGTGCTTGTGTATGTGATTACAGACGTGAGACAATAAGATTGGATTCTTTTTGGCAAAATAAAGAGTATTGGTTCATGCTTATGCAAAATATTCTGTCTTGTATATACTACTCCTGTTCCAAAATAGAGACCGTTTTAATTTTATCATAAGCTTAAGTTTTATTGAAGATACACCAACACCTAGAGTATCAAATTAGTTTAATATTAAATTCACAATAAATGAACCTTAGATCCATGTAGGCTGTAGAAAACAACCCTCCCTGGTATTCACAGAAATGCTCTCCTCAAGACGTATGACGCTCCGTACACGTCTTTCCTAGGCCTGCAGAGCTCAATACGGAGCTGGCTCCTAGCTTCTCCGTAAAAAAATAAAAAAATAAATGCCGATTCCCCATTCCTCCCCATCGCGGCCTTCTTTCACCGCGTGCGTGCGTCTTCTACGGCCGACTCCACGGCTTCGCCTGCTCACCGCTCACCTTCCTAGCGCGGGGACACTCGTCGTAGGCAGCGTAGTCACCTGACGCAGTCGCCTCCACCACGGGGAACCGCACCTGCCCGCCTTGTCGCCAAGAACCGCACAGCCGCCCGCCCGCTGGCATCCCCCCTCGCGCCACTCCGTGGCATCGAGCTCCGTGCTGACATCAAGCTTCGCGTCAACGAGCCTCCATTTGTCCAAGCAGCAAGTAGACGCTACGTTGGAAGCGCATGTTGCAAGAGTATATTTCAAATATTTCAGATGTTTCTGAGGTATGTTGCAAGTGTTGTATATTGATGTTGCAAAAGTGGATCGAGATGTTGCACATGTTCCAATGTCTATACATATGTTTTAAGTGTATGTTCCAAATGTTCTAGACGTATGTTGCGAGTGTTTTATCTGGATGTTGCAAAAGTAGATCTGGATGTTGCATATACATGCATGTTGCTAGCATATGTTTTAAGTGTTTCATACGTATGTTGCAAGTGTTTTATCTGGATATTGCATATGTTTGCAACGATTTTCAAGTGTTTTCAGTCGTTTTATTTCACGTGTTTTACCTGTCTTCTTTTGTATGTTGCAACTGTTGCATCTGGATGTTTCAAAAGTAGATTAGGTGTTGCACATGGGATGTGCATGGGAAACAGCGGACGGTGTGGGCGATGTATAGGACAGCGCAGGCCTGCTGCCAGGGCACTTGCTTGCGAGCCCGACGCGCTAGGGTGCTCGCTCAATCATTGTGCGGGCACTATCCGGATGCTGGCGCCCCGGATCGGACGTCCGGAAGCTAGCAAGTCCCTAGATGCCCACAGCCAGTTAAGTACATGTACACATGACTCGCCAACTAACTAGCTAATAACTACCCTTGCTACACTTCAGGAGAACCATGGAACATGGACGACGTGCAGAGTTTCTCGCTAACACAGCCAGTGCAGAGTCCATGTGCAAGACAGAGCAGAACAGAGTAAGATTGAGGGCAATACAAACCACTCATTTGGAAGTCAAAATGACAAAACTTTGAACGTGTGCTTCAGCTTGATTTCTTCTATGCTGTTCCAGGTACTTAAGTAAAAAATGTGCAACAATTTTACCAACAAAGAAAATCAACAAACTTGTGGTGCTTCAGCTTGATTTCATCGACTTCACACAGATCTTCAGGAGGTCAGTCGTTGGAAGCAACAACATTTTGTTCCAACTCCGAAACAAAGCAGTGAGCACAAACGTAACCAGGATTAACAATGCCACACATATGGATACTTCTCTTAGATTTTATTAGACTTTAATAAACATCATTTTCAGTCAATGCAGCACTTGGAGAAAAATGAAAGTTGAGATTGAACAATTCATGAGGCTTGAAAGAGCATATAAACATCATTTGGTGCTGTCACTGATGCTGGTACAAGCTTACAACGCAGAAAGAGAGATAGCTCCTATGCTGTTCCATATTTATTTTAGAAAGGTAGATAAATAAATATATATGCACAAATAGACTTGGTTTAATCCTGGTTGATTATACACGCGTGCTTTGTTCATATACATCTTCAGAAGTCAAGTCATCTGAAGCGACAACATTTCTGTCCAACACACCAACATAGATGAAAACCAACAGTGACCTGTCATTGGAGGTGTATTCTGTTGATCATCCTTCGAATAGGTCTTGCAACATCTCTTCTAGCTCCTGGGGAGCGAGTCTTGGCGTGGTAATATTGTTCTCCTCTATGTAATTTGTGTAGGCTGGAATGATTTGCTCAATGATAGATGTTCACAGATTTTTCCTAACATCAGGATCTGGGACCTTCCATTGCTTTTGAGTGATGGAAGTCTTTTCAAATTTGGACTCGAACCTAGTCAGTGGGGAGTAGTTTTTCCCCCAAGAAACGAGGAGTAGGATTGAACAAGCATGACAACACTGGAGCCCAAGATACTTGTAGATAGCTCTGCATGTAGCCATCGACTTTGGTAAAAAGGGATTCGGATTCAACATAAAGTTGGAGCCAAGACCACCTAGGTTGAACAAACCGCAAACATTGATGTAAGCTGTGTGAGTTGTTGAGCAAGAATAAGAACCTAAGGCCTTGATCTAGGGGACTGGAAATGAATAACACGTCGATCCCGTATAAGGCCTTGGTAAGAGCACCGTGCACATCCAGCAGTAGATTCAACAACTTGTGGTAGGAGTATATTTCCTGATTCCCAGAAGAGCTATATTCTTGACCAAAATCCATAGCAACTAGGACATCGACAAAAGCGAGCAATTTTGACATGGCCACTTGGGTAAATCTTGCAAACTGGATTTGATCTGGAATACTAGCACGATCATCCGTCACGAGATCATTGGTAAGGAATAGCTTGCTCTTCACTCTCTGCAGTATCTTGCTCGATCGTCACCCTCCGTAAGAAGAACTGATCGGGAAGGGGCAGTGTCGGCGTGAAGCGGACGATGGTTTCCATGATCTTGGCGAGAGCGTGGATCCAGCTCAGAGCACTGAAGGCGATGAAGCCCCAAGAACGACCAGTTCGCTCGATTTCCCGTACATATGCATCATCGGGAAGCGGGGAAGGTCGAGAACCCAGGCGACGTCCAGCTCCGTGAACCACCCCTTGACGCCGCTGTTGACCAGCTCTATGATGCGCTTCATCTTCATCCTTTCGCCCCATGACAGGTGCTCATCGTAGCCGTGGAGCTTGAGCTCAAAATCAAAATCCGTGGAGAGAGAGGGGCGAGAGGCGCCAAATGTGTAGGCAGTTGAGAGTATGGTACCTGACCTAGAGCTCCTAGTGTAGGAACCGGCGGAGCTGATCTGCTCGTGGCGTTTGTAGGTCCACCTCGAAGAAGAAGGCCCAGGGCCGCCATCCCTGCACGTGGCCGTGGCCTCCATGCTAAAGCTTAAGCTAGCTCCGATCCCCTAGCAACGGCGATATGCTTGATTTGACTCACGGGTCTGGGGAATGAATGAAGCTACAACTGACGATCGGAGGCAGCAACTTGCAAGACACGAACGCTTTTGCAAGACGCGTTCGCGTTTTTTTATTGAACCTGGGCGATGACAAATCATCAGCGACAATTACAAAGACACTGTCTGGAGCATTACACGTGATGTGGACCTCTCCTTCAACACAGCTTACACCCAACCTGGCCAACTCATGAGCGGCCCTATTACAAGTTGTATGTTAGGACCAGCGGCTCGCTAGAGCTATGATTTCACCGGCACCATGAACTGAAAGGCGAGAGCGCGATGAACACGAGAGAGAGCGAGCGAGTTTTTCCAACTGCGTGGCGCAGTCTTTGATTGATGCATTCTTGTTCCTTTATCTCGGGCCTGATCCGCAACCCTCGCCACGACGCGTAGCTGCACGATACTCCGTTTTTCTCGGCGTCCATGCGACATGCACGGCGTACGCGCCATGGCGGAGCTGGCCCTCCTGAAGCGGTCAAGGCGCAGCGCGTGCAACCTCCGCACTGCCCCTGAATCTACGCTGTTACAAAACATGATTACAACGGAAATAAACACCTAAACATGCAACTAACATGGATACAATGTCTGTCACGATTACAGACTGACGGTGTCAACAATTCACCCCCTTAATCGTGACCAACGTCAATGACTCCCAGCTCCTGACGCATTTCAATGAATTTGATCCTACCCAACGGCTTTATCAAGATATCAGCGAGTTGTTTGTCAGTGCTGACATGTTCCATTTCTGCTTTGCCTTGACTGACACATTCTCTGATAAAATGGTACCTTGTGTCGATGTGTTTACTCCTCTCATGGTATACTGGGTTCTTGCTTAACTCAATAGCCAACTTGCTGTCCATCAGCAAAGTGAACTTCTTCAATTTTTCACCTGTCAAGTCTGAAATCAGCCTGCTCAGCCAAACTCCTTGGCAGGCTGCTGAAGCTGCAGCAATATACTCAGCTTCACAATATTCCCATTCAAGAAAAACACCACTCCTGAAGTACTTTTTCTTTTCTCCAAGTCACCAGCATGGTCACTGTCAGAGTAGCCTAACAGCTTCAGGTTTGCAAATGATCTACAAGTGTATCTGCAACCATAGTCAGTGGTGCCTACAATGTATCTAACAATTCTCTTTGTAGCAACCCAATGTTCAGTTGTAGGAGATTCCATGAACCTGCTGACCATGCCAACAGAATAAGCAATGTCTGGCCTTGTGTTCACCAAGTATCACAAGCTACCAACCAAACTCCTGAACTTAGTCACATCTTTTGCCATATCAGGCCTCCCAGGGATTAGCCTACAGTTTTGCTCCATTGGAGTATCAACTGAATTGCATCCTGTCATTCCACAAATTTCAATGATCTTTGTGGCATATGCTTTCTGACAAAGAATGATTTCTCCTGGACTCGGTTTAACTTCCATACCCAAATAATAACTGAGCAAGCCCAGATCAGACATGCTGAATGTTCTACACATTTGTTGCTTGAACTTATTGATGTTCTCATTATTTGGCCCACAGATGATGAGATCATCAACATACACTCCTAGCAGTAATAGTGAGTCACCATTGCCCCTCTTATAGACTGCATGATCTTCCTCACTTCTACTAAATCCTAGTCTGACCAGTTCTTGATCTAGCTTAGCATTCCAGGCCCTGGGTGCTTGTTTTAGCCCATAAAGATCCTTTTGTAGTTTTAGCACCTTTCCTGGAAACCTTGGGTTTTGAAAGCCTGGAGGCTGTTGCACATAGACTTCCTCCTGTAACTCACCATTTAGAAAAGTAGATTTGACATCCATATGATGCACAGCCCACTTGCCATTGGCAGCTAGTGCTAGGATTAGCCTCACTGTCTCTAGCCTAGCAACAGGAGCAAATACCTCCTCATAGTCCACACCATGCCTTTGAGCATATCCTTTAGCCACAAGTCTTGCCTTGTGCTTGACCACATTTCCTTTTGGATCCCTCTTTACCTTGTACACCCATTTCAAACCAATTGCTTTGTGACCCTTTGGTAGATCAGTGTAGTACCAAGTGTTGTTATCCTGAATGGATTTCAGCTCTGAGTTCTTAGCTTCAACCTAGCAATCTTTCTCTAATGCATCATCAACTCTAGATGGCTCATCTACTGCCAGCAAACACACACCACTATACTCATAGTCTTGCATCTCATCAGTGGAGTCCAACAAATCATTCAAAGTTCTAAATCTCAATGGCCCTCCAAATGTATCTTCAGAGTGTTGACTTGGTGGTGTGGCATACTGTATTGCTTGACCAGCATTGGATCCTGGAGTTATTGGGGTATTGGGTCCTCCATTGTGTACCATATCACCCCTTTGATCTGCAGGAATTTTAGCTTCAGCACCAGTCCCTGCATTCTGACTGTTTGCATTTTCTGCTTCAGCTGCTGTTGTCGGATTTTGATTAGTTAGTTCATACTGAACTGTGAATGTGTCTATCACTTGCCGGTCTGCACTGTATCTTGTGTTATCCCAGTCCCATGTCACATTCTCCTCAAAAACAACATCCCTACTGATCACCAAGCTGTTGGTAGTGGGATCAAAGAGCCTATAGCCCTTTGTGCCTGACTCATACCCAATGAAGATCATTTTCTTTGATCTGCCAGATAGTTTGTTGACATTAGGACCAACTACTTTCACATGTGCCAAACAACCAAACACTTTCAAGTGATTGACCTTGGGTTTCTTACCATGCCATGCTTCAAATGGGGTCATGTTGTCTAGAGCCTTGGTAGATGATCTGTTGAGCAAATAAACTGCAATTCTTACTGCTTCTCCCCAAAAAACAGAAGGTACTTTCATTGCCTTCAACAAACACCTTGCCATCTCTATAACTGATTGATTCCTTCTCTCCACCACTCCATTTTGCTGTGGAGTATATGGGGTGGTGGTGTAATGCTTGACTCCTCCCTCACTGCAAAAAACTGAGAACAAATTTGAGTTGAATTCTCCTCCCCTATCTGTTCTCAAGGCTTTGAGCTTGCCACCAGATTCATTCTCAGCTCTTGCAACAATTTTCTTGAAACTGTCCAGAGCTTGATCTTTGGACTTGAGCATTTCAATCCACATATATCTACTGTGATCATCCACCACCAGTAAAAAATATGAGGCACCCCCTATGCTTCTAGGAGTGATCTGTCCACAGAGATCTGCATGGACTAAATCTAGACCTTTTTCTGCCCTGAAGCTAGACATTTTGTGGGAATGGCTTTCTGTGCTGCTTTCCTAGAACACACCCATCACAAATTTTTTCAATTCTCCTGACACCTGATATCCCTTCTACTAGACCTTTTGAACTGAGATCACTCAAGGATTTGAAATTGAGGTGCCCATATCTAGCATGCCAACGCCAGGATGCATCATCAGATTGAGCAAGTAAACAAACTGGTGGAGTCAACCCAAATTTTGCTAAATACAGTCTGTTACCAACTCTAGGAGCAGAAATCAACAATGTGCGTTCCTGATCATAAACACAAAGCTTGCCTTTTTCTCCCACAAACTTAAACCCCTTTTCTTCTAACTGACCCAGACTCACTATGTTGCTTTTCAATTCAGGTATGTAGTAAACTTCAGTAAGCACTTTATGACCATGATTTCGATCTTGCATCACTACTGAACCCATACCTTGGATCTTGACGCTGGAGCCATCACCGAAGCGAACCGTTCCATGAACAGTTTCATCCAGCTGTGTCAGCGTTGATCTTGTCCCGGTCATGTGGTTGCTGGCGCCTATGTCCAGCATCCAGACTCCATCAGGGACGTTCACCGGCACCACCTTCTCAGTCAAGTGGACGATCTGGCATGAGCTGTGCGCGACGTTGCACGTTGCCAGCATCAGTGCACCGGGCATGTCAGTACCGTCGGCGGCCAAATTCACCTCCGGTTGTGCCTGATCCTTCTTTTTCTCCTTTTTGGGCCGTTTGTAGTCCTCGGCCCAGTGACCGTAGATGCCACAATTGCGGCACCGACCTTTGCGACGTGGCGTTCCCATTGAGGTGAGTTTGACATCACCGGAGCTGTTGCCCTCGGAGCGCGCCGCCAACTGTTTGCCTTTTGCTTGGCTGTTGCCACCGCTCCCACCGCCTTCCTTGTTCGGCGCGGTGCGGAAACGATGCTTATGTTTCTCTAGCCAATCCTCCTCGGCCAACAGCAGTCGACCCGCCTTGTCGGTGATGTGTTCGACCCTTTCATCGAGTCGCTCCTCCGCTGCACGAAGGCGCCCGACCAACTCCTCCATGGACAACTCCTTCAAGTTGCAGAACATCTCTATCGAGACCACCACCTGAGCAAACCGCGCCAGCACCACCCGCAGAAACTTCTTGACGACACGTACATCATCGACTGTTTCGCCAAGAGTGCGGAGGTTGTCGACGAGGTTGGAGATGCGCATGCCAAAATCCTCCACGGACTCTCCATCTTTGAACTTGATGTTCTCAAAATCTTGGAGCAACTTCTGGGCATTCACCTCCTTCACTTGATCGGCGCCAAGCCTCATCACCTTCACCGCCTCCCACGTCTCCTTCACCGTCTTGCGTGCTCCGAGCGCCTGCCACATCTCCTTGGGCACTGAGCGCAGGAGCGCGCCGCCAACTGCTTGCCTTTTGCTTGGCTGTTGCCACCGCTCCCACCGCCTTCCTTGTTCGGCGCGGTGCGGAAACAATGCTTATGTTTCTCTAGCCAATCCTCCTCGGCCAATAGCAGTCGACCCGCCTTGTCGGTGATGTGTTCGACCCTTTCATCGAGTCGCTCCTCCGCTGCACGAAGGCGCCCGACCAACTCCTCCATGGACAACTCCTTCAAGTTGCAGAACATCTCTATCGAGACCACCACCTGAGCAAACCGCGCCAGCACCACCCGCAGAAACTTCTTGACGACACGTACATCATCGACTGTTTCGCCAAGAGTGCGGAGGTTGCCGACGAGGTTGGAGATGCGCATGCCAAAATCCTCCACGGACTCTCCATCTTTGAACTTGATGTTCTCAAAATCTTGGAGCAACTTCTGGGCATTCACCTCCTTCACTTGATCGGCGCCAAGCCTCATCACCTTCACCGCCTCCCACGCCTCCTTCACCGTCTTGCGTGCTCCGAGCGCCTGCCACATCTCCTTGGGCACTGAGCGCAGGAGCGCGCTCATCGCCTACTGATCGTGCGCTCGCTTGGCGTTGGTCCCCGGGTCGATCACCTCCCAGATCTCCAGCGCCTCATAATTGCACTACATCAGCATCACCCATTCGTTGTAGTTGTCACGGGTGAGCATCGGCCACATGAGCGAACTCTCCTTGACCTTGGTGGAGTTCGACGTGTCGCCCATGGCGGTCGACGGTTGTTGTCGCGGGATGACGCACTTCTTCCTCGTAGGTTCTCGTGGCGGACTCACCGAGCCACCGTAGTTCATCCACCAGCTCCGACACCAGAATGTTAGGACCAACGGCTCGCCAGAGCTATGATTTCACCGGCACCGGCGATGCCCAGTGCGCGGTCACCGTGAACTGAAAGGCGAGAGCGCGATGAACACGAGAGAGAGCGAGCGAGTTTTTCTAACTGCGTGGCGCAGTCTTTGATCGATGCATTCTTGTTCCTTTATCTCGGGCCTGATCCGCAACCCCCGCCACGATGCGCAGCTGCACGGTACTCCGTTTTTCTCGGCGTCCATGCGACATGCACGGCGTACGCGCCATGGCGGAGCTGGCCCTCCTGAAGCGGTCAAGGCGCAGCGCGTGCAGCCTCCGCACTACCCCTGAATCTACGCTGTTACAAAACATGATTACAACGGAAATAAACACCTAAACATGCAACTAACATGGATACAATGTCTGTCACGATTACAGACTGACGGTGTCAACATTGTAGCCTTAAACACACAATCAAAACTTAAGAAATTTAGAGACGTTAAAGATTTCACCTCATCCACTAAACCTCCAGCATGGGACAAAGAGTACATATCTGTCTCGAAAGCTTGTTGGACCATCAGAGCGTCCGTCTCGCTCCAGGACTAAATGGCCGATCCCCAAGTGAATCGCTGCCTGCACACCATGCAATCCTGCATTCAATTCCGCCTGAACTCATCACTCATCAGGTGATCTAATCTTCCTCTTCCAGGTAGCACAACGTCTCCTTGATGCCGTCACTATCCCGAATTATGAAACCCCATCCACCAGACAAAGACTCCGCATGGAAGGAAGCATCACATTTAATTTGAGTATCCCTTGCGGTGGTTTGGTCCAATGTGTCCTTTACTGGATTATTTACCATCGGGCATTTCTTTGTGCCCAAAGAAACCAAATGGTGATTATCGTCAGTAACCGGCGCTCTTCCTTTTCCTTCCAGATCGCTTCAATGGCATCCCTTGCACTTTGTAAACGCGCCAAAGCTGCTCTCTCCCGCTCCAGCTTTAGAGCCTGCCAGACTCTCTCGGCCAGTCTACACTTGAAGAAAAGATGCCCCCATCCTCATTTGATCTTTCACAGACAGGGCAAATAGTGTCAATTCTCATCCCTTTCCTTGCTAAATTGCACCTTAGGGGATGGCTGTTATGCATAAAGCGCCAGAGAAAATGTTTGAATTTGTTCGGGCATTTGAGCTTCCAAATTCTGTCCCACATAGGATCTGTGTTCAGCCGGCTTCCCCCTTGTGCGCTCGTCTGGTCTCTCCTGCGGATGATATCGACTCGGCAGACTTCGTATGCACTGCAGACACTGTATGTCCCATGCTGATCATAATGCCAAGCTAATACATTGTCTCTTCCTTCATGCACCGGCACAGCCAAAATAATATCAGCTTCTTCTTCCCAAAAAAGTTTCCTACTACCTTAGTACCTTTTCACTACAATTTTCTTATTATCAAAACAACAATTTTCACTACTACCTTTTCAATGTCTCTTTTGTTTAAATTATCCTTGATTAAAATAACACATTTAATTAAGAACTAGATAAAGATCTTAGTTAAGTTTCCACATGAATTCATTTGGAGGCATCAAATTGTGATTCATAATATGTTTGTACATTGACTGTACATTGAAAAAGACCATTTTTGGTAGAACCCCATTTATCCTCCCAAAGACGTATTAGTGAACCATCACATTGGATATCCTATACAAAAATTTAGGCCTGTAAACTTATGCACGCCTATCTCTGTGTGCTTCCACTTCCACAATCACAAACAAAAATACAATACGAGTAGTCAAGCATGCATGTGATTTTGCATCGGTCTGCATGCTACATATTAGCATAGAACCAAATAACCCATGCATGCGCGTAAGCATTCATACGGTGTACAAGTAAAACGTGCGCAGTTTTTGTTCCAGAATAAATCTGACAACTACAATGAAACGCTGTCCAAGTCTCCATGCACCAAGCAACACTGCTATTGCTATATTAAAAAAAATGAAGAAGTGATACTCTGTTTCGCTGTATGAACCGTGTTGCAGTGTTGCAGACCAGTGAATTTGTGCCCTGGGAATGGGAGGGAGCTAGCAGCTGAAACCTGCACATGGGAGAGCAAGGAGACAAATAGATGACGCAGCCAAAACAAAACAAAGGAGACATACATCTAACATCTCGGCTTGGCATGTTAATCTGGCCCATATTGGTGTATGTTGTATTTGGGCCCTTGGGCCATGCCAGGCCCTGACCTCCTCTAAACAGCCCATTCCATCGTTCGCCCACAGATTGTGGATCGGGTCAATAGGACCATCAGCCTACGGCCACTTAGAATCGAAGGGGTATGGCGACAAAGGACGGGATCATCACAGATTGGAGAGTGTTTGTTTTTTTTCCGAAACACTGGTCTCCATAAACGAGCATATCACTTGCCACTCAAAGATAGTATTGTTAAATGATAATACTCTGGTGAGGACGTTCTACGCTTTCTCCTCTCTCTACTCTATCTACACCGCAACAACCGATAGAAATCCTCAACTTCTCGCTCGCTCGTCGCAGCTCACTGCACCGTCCGCGCGTCCCAAGCCGCCTCGCGGCGGCACCCCCATCCTGCGTCGAGCCACACCACGTCTGCCACTGCGCCCACTCCACTCATCGCGCTGTGCCTCTTCCCGCGCTGCGTCGAGGTGCTGTTGTCGCCGCCGTTCCCCATCGACGCCGCTATCGACGCTGGCACCGCCGCGACGTTCGACCTCAGCTCGCAACATCATGAGATTCAGACTGGCTAGACCCGGGGTGGGCTTCTCCGGCTGCACCTGGCGCTCCCTTCGTTCCTCGGATGTTGCAAGCATATGTTTCAAGTGTTTCACATGTTTCAGATGTATAAGTGTTTCGTATGGATGCAAACAAAAATAGTTTGAGATGTTGCATATATTGCAATGATTGTACACGTCTGTTGCAAACGTCTACTCCCAATGTTTTATCTGTTTTTTCAGACGTATGTTGCAAGTTTGTTTATCTAGATGTTGTATATATTTCACACATATATTGCAAATGTTTTATCTTGATGTTGCGTATGTTTTGCAATGGTTTTCAAGTGTTTTTTAGCTGTTTTTGCGAGTGTTTCAGACACATATTTCAGGTGTTTCATCTGTCTTCAGACGTACGTTGCAAGTGTTGCATCTGGATGTTTTAAAAGTAGATTCAATGTTGCACAAGTTGCAACCTGCTGCATTTGCTGGAGGGTGCGAGGGGCCGTGCGCAGGGAAAATTTTATCGGCGATAAAATTTCGATAAACCCGATAATCTCGTTTATCACTGAGGTCCGGTAAAATTTATTTATCATCGAGATTCCAATTTTCACTAGTCCACCTACATGAAAGTATGATACTCCATTATATCAATACTATTATGTGGTAGTTCTTGATGCTAAATGCTTTAGAGACAACTTATAGTGAAATTAGGTATTATTTTATTTTATTTTTGATCGAGAAATTTTCTGATAAATCCGATAAACCCGTTTATCGGTGACCTCCGGTATTTTTTTTGCTACCGATAAATTAAACCCTGGCCGTGCGGGGCACAGACGCCACACGGGGTTGAGCAGGGGCGCAGACGTCTGAAAGTCCTATGTTTGGTGTTGGTAATTAGTGACAATGCCTAAGTACTAATCCTATGCCTGAGTTGTAAGTAGCATATGAGGATTAGTACATTCCAAGGTTGGTGGCAAGATGGACATGGTGATCATGATAGCCACACTTGCATTTGGACGCAACCCTATGTGATCAAGGCAAAGGTATATACTTAATGGTTGTGTTTTAGTAACCAAGACACCTAGTGGGTGTGGTTACATTATAGGATAAATAACCGTACTATAAAGAGGGGAATGACGTGGCTATTGAACTCCTAAGTGCCTCTAGATGTGCATTTCATAATCATATGTATTTGGATGGAACTAATATCGCCTCGAAAAATAATTGTGAAAATGCTAACACACTCACACATGACGAGATCACCTGGTGGTGTTAGCACGTTTACGAAGGCGGTGGAGTTTGAGCGGTAGAGAGGGTTTGGGGTCCTCTCTCCCTCCCGCCGAGCTTGTGAGGCGGGATTCAGGCGTTTTCGAGGAGTTGAAACGACTATTTTTCCACTACGCCGAAAGTCGAAAAAGAAACGAAAGCGAACAGAGGTCACAGAGGTGACCGGACGCTGAACCGGACGTGGTCTCTGGTTGACCGGACGCGTCCGGTCAGCGTTCAGTGTCTACGCGTGTTTCAGTTTGATGATCGGACGCGCAGCGCGTCCGGTCGCTGCGCGTCCGATCACTAACGATCGGACGCGTCCGGTCGTTCAGGGAGCTTACTGGACTCAAACCGGATGCTGGCACTGTAGCGTTGAAAGCCCAAGTTTGGTTTTGGTAATTAATGACATCAAGTTGCTAATGCCACGTGTTAAGTGTTTTGAGTTAGGCATAAGCAACACATGTGATGAAGGTGTATGTGGCAAGGAGTGGTGGCCACAAGATCACAAAGAGATAGTGCATGAATATGAAATGATGTTTATGGTGGAGATGCACATAAAAGGAAGGACATGATGATCAAGTGGAAGAGAAAGATCTAAGAGCGCAAGGCAAAGGTATAATCATAGGGTTTTCCTTTTGCCGGTCTAAGATGAGCAGAGAAGTGATTGACCGGGTTTAGGATACATAGCCGACTATCAAGAGGGGCAATCACGGTTAGCTCGGAAATCAAGTGCCACTAGATCAATGTCTTGAGCATATGCATTAGGATCTAGTAAAAAAAGCTAACAAAACGCCTTGAGAAATGATTGTGAAATGCTAACACACATGCACATGGTGGTGTACACTTGGTGGTGTTAGCACATTTGCAAAGGCGGTGGAGTTCAGGCGGTAGAGAGGGGTTTGGGCTCCTCTCTCCCTCCCGCCGAGCTTGCGAGGCGGGATTCGGCGCTTTTTGGAGAAGCGAAATGCCTATTTTCTATTGTGCCGGAAGTTAGAAAAGAAACGGAGGCGAACGGAGGTCACTGTGATGACCGGACGCTGCACCGGACGCGGTCTCGGTATGACTGGACGCGTCCGGTCAGTGTTCAGCGTCTGCGCGGTTTTTAGTTCGATGATCGGACGCGCAGCGTGTCCGGTCACTGACGACCGGACGCGTCCGGTCATCCAGGGAGCTTACTGGACTCTAATCGGACGCTGGCACTGTGGCGTCCGGTCAGTTCTCCTGAGCGAATCAGAGCGCGCGACCGGCGCGTCCGGTCCCTCACGTAACCGGAGCGTCCGGTCAGGCGTCCAGAAGGGTAGAGCGAAGCGGAGTAACGATCGGACGCGCGGCGCGTCTGGTCACGTGCGATCGGACGCGTCTGGTCTCAACGGGAGCATACTGGAATGCGACCGGACGCGGGCACTGTCGCGTCCGGTCAATCGGTTCAGCGCGTCCGGTCACGGCAACGGCTAGTTCTGACACGAACTGTTTCTTGCTGTCGTGTAGTGACCGGACGCGTCCGGTCACCCTGACCGGAGCGTCCGGTCAGTGCGTTTTTCGCTGCGTCGTCTGTAACGGCTAGCTGCGTACCCCTTCGCTATAAATAGAGGTTGGTCGGGGTTTGAGGGCAACTCTTGCACATTTTGAGATATAGAGACATACTTTGAGCTAGAGAACAACCCCTGCACTCATCTCTTTGCATAGTTGCACATCTTGAGTGAGATTGAGTGAGATTCAAGTGCATTGCTTGAGAGTTGCATTCTAGAGGCACTTGATCTTCGAGTTGCTGCGGATTTCTTGTTACTCTTCCGTGTTTCCCGACACGGTAGACGGCTTGGAGCAGCGAAGGTGATTGAGCTCGCAATTGGAGATTGTTGGAGCCTTCACCAAGTGTTGTAAGGGGTTCTTGATCCTTCCCCGCGGGAGTTCGCAAATTGGATACTCTAGTGGAGCTCGTGGCTTGGAGGATCCCCATCTTGTGTGCGGTTGTGCGGCGCCCGCCGAGGGCTCGACTCTTGATAGTCGATTAGCTCGCGAACCGACAAGTGGGTGTATCGCCACAACGGGGAGTAGCTTGCCGGGAAGCAAGTGAACCTCGGGATAACTTCTTGTGTCATTCTCTTCCCGAGGATTTCTCTTGTATGATTGATTGATTGGTATTTCTCTTCTCTTCACGGTGGTATAATCACTCGAAGATCTTCTCTCGTATTACTTCTCGTTTCTAGCTTGTAGTTGTTGTTGTGTTTAGTGAATAGCCTTGTACTAGACTTGTGTAGGTGGCTTGCTTAATTAGTTAGAGCTAGTGCTTTTGCTTCGCCACCTTTCGTACTAACTTGTGGTTAAGTAATTCTTGTAGAAGTTTTAATTAGGCTATTCACCCCCCCTCTAGCCTATTTGGACCTTACAAGTGGTATCGGAGCCAAGGCACCGTTTATTTGAGGCTTAACAACCTACGGTGAAAAAGAATTGGCTCAATTAAGCTTGCACATCAACAACACCAAGAAGGCACCTCACTTTGATGGCACAAATTATGCATATTGGAAGGTTAAGATGACCGCACACCTAAAGTCAATCAATAGAGAAGTGTGGAAGGTCACCGAAACAAAATTTGAGGTTGCTAATCCGGAAGCACCTACACCGGTGGAAGAGAAGAAGCTCCAATACAATGACATTGCCATTAGTGCTCTTCATGAGGCATTAGATGACAAGACATTTGAGCAAGTGAAAAACATAGAAGTTGCACATGATGCTTGGGCCAAGCTAGAAGAAACATTTGAGGGCACCGAAGGCACAAAGACCGCTAAAGCATATATCTTGCAAGAAAAATTTTCAAGCTTCAAGATGCAAGATGATGAGAGTGTTCCGGAGATGTTTCATAGATTGCAAGTCATTGTCAATGAGCTCAAGGCACTTGGTGAGGAGGTCAAGGACAATCAATTCTCTATGAAGTTCTTGAGAAGCTTGCCCAAGAGATTTGATACATTGATCACCGTGCTAGTGAGGACTACATTGAAGGATTCAACTCCTCAACAAATATTTCAAGAGGTGATGACCGATGATTGTAACACCCTAAAATTTTGAAAAGAAGAAAAGTAGGAGAAATATGATTTTTGTATAATTTTGTGAGCATGCAAATTTAGGATAATAATAATTTTTATAAATTTAAAATTTAATATAAGGGTAGGAACATGATTGAGCATTCATGCTGTTGCATTTGAAGTTTTGTATTGAGTGGTTTAAACTAAATTCAAATTTGATTTGAAAAATCTTTTGAAAATTTGCTTTGAAAAATTGGAAAAAGAAAAAAAGAAGAGAAATGCCATTCATCTGGTTTTCGGCCCGTTTCGGCTGCCTTGGCGCGCGGCCCGCTCACTCCCGCGGCCTCCTTCTCCTTCGCGGGCCGAGCCCAGCCGCAGCCGCCGGCCCAGTATCGCGCGCGCCTTCCCCTCTCCTTCCCGTCGCTGACGATGCGGGCCCGCGTGTCAGGAGCACCTTCCTCCTTCCCACGCCATCGCCGGATCCTCCTTTCCTAAAATCACCGACGCCGAATCCACCTCCGATCTCCCCTTTCCTTACTTGGTGCGCCTCCAGGCTATATAAGCATGGGCGTCGTGCACAGCCACCCTCATCGAGCCTTTTCGCAGAATCGGCCAAGCTCCTGAGGCACCACCGCGAGCTAGAGCCCTAACCCGCCACCACCGTCCGCCTCTCCGAGCCGCGCGTCCTCTTTGTCTCGTCATCGGCTTCGTTTTCGCTCGTGGTGAGTTCGCGTTGATGCGCTCTACCCGTTGGTGTATTTCTTTCGTGAGGTAATGCTCTGTAGTGCGAGGAAGCCATCTCCGGCCATGGCGCCGCCGCGGAGACTGCCGTCGCGGCCCTGTTCCGGCCGGAGCGCCGCCGGTTCTTCCCAGATCCAATCTGGACCCTCCGATTTGAATCCGACGGTCTAAATTAGAAGATACCGATTCGGCCGACGTTTTTGCTAAAGAGACCCTGAGTTTTTATCTTTTCGAACCCGCGGTCCAAAGCGTAATCTGGAAAATACGTTTTGATTTATTGAAAACGTAATTCGTTTCGGTAATTGAAAAATACGCTTTCTGATATTTACAGTTTTGCCACTGAGTTTGTTTTAGTTATAAATTATCCGTTTTAACTCCGATTTGATCCATTCAAATTGCGTTAGATTCGTATTTGCGAGCTCTACATGATTATAGAACTGTGCAGTAGGTTTGAGATAATTTATTTTTGAGTTTATATTAAAGTAATTATTTATCTATAGGAAATCTTAGAAAACTCATAACTTTTACGTTTTAAATCCAAATTTCGTGATCTTTATGTCTATGTGATCGTAGTAACGTGTAGAAGAGTTTTACAAACTTGTTATACTATTAGTGCTACTGTTGGTTAGGTTTTCTATCTTTAAGTTCCGATGTGAGATTTAATCTATTACTTTAATAAAGTAGATTTTGTTTAAATCATATCTTCTACGTTTTAGATCCGTTTTAGCTCATTCGAGTTGCATTAGATTCATAGCAATGAGATCTACGCGTTAGTGACAGTGTTTGCCATATTACTAATTCTGAAATTTTATGGTTTAAATCATATCTTGATTAATAATTATGCCACTGGGTTTTGTAAATAAAATATGAATTGTTTTACTTTAGTTTTATAACTTGAATCTAAATTTGACTTAATTCCATATATAGTATTTATAAAATATCTTATATATAAAACACATGAAACTAATAGTTTTATATTTTCTTCTATGAGCAAATCTTTCGGTAGATGTATCTTTTCAACCGTAGCTTCGATTAGAGTGCTTTTCGTGCCTGTGTGTTCATAGCAATGCGTAGAACCTCTTTAAAATCTTTTCACATATTGTTTCATATGTTTGGTGTACTGTTCTAATTTAGATCTATTGTTTGCTTCGTGTATGATTGCTCGATGTGTGTGTGGTGATTTATTGATCAAGTCCAGTCGGTGAGATATACGTGGTTATCAAGAAGAAGAATAAGAACGTTGAAGATTAAAGCTTACCGAAGGATCGGTGTTTAAGGCAAGTATAGCATGGGATCATCCTTGTTTCCTATTCACCTTTAATATACTTAATTCATGTGCATGTGTCTACCTTGTTACCATTAAGGATATCCTAGTTTTTGTATTTTGTACCTTGACACCCATGGGACATTGCATTGGGTAGTATTTATGCTAGTGCTCAAGATAAATAACCATGATCTGTAACTTGACTAATGGTATATGCAATAAACATTTAAAAGATGCTTTATAGCAACATGGCTCAAGAGGGCTAGAGCATGGGGTATTTTTGGTGCTCTAGTTTCTCTCCCTAAGGACTTATCTGTAAGCGAACATCCGGGACTTACAGTACAACTGTGAGGGCTATATGGCTCTGGCTTTAGTCAAGTATGAGGACCTTTTCTAGCTTGTTAGTGGTAACCTTCATGGCGTAAGAACGGCTTGACGAATCGGGTATAGTGCGGCCTCTGTCCTTATGTGTATAGGCTGCGCGTTATTGTGCCATTTGGAAGGGGGGCTCTACATCTGTTTGCCGAGTGAATCTAATGGCCCTAACTTGTTAGACGAACCTTTGAAAGACTTCATAGTGAACCCTGCCGACCTTCCTTGGAAGTGGGTCAAGAGATTAGCTACCTCGGGCGAAAGGGTAAATCACAACTCACAGTGAAAGTGTACAACCTCTGCAGAGTGTAAAACTGTTATAACAGCCGTGCTCACGGTCACGAGTGGCCTTGGACCCTTACAGAATAAATGATGAACACTGATGATAATGATAATACTGATGATATTGATGCTCACTAATGATTATTGTTTCTTGCTATACATTATTCTCGTTTACATGATCATGAGGTTATTTGGGATTATGTTAAACTTGTTGCTACTCAATTGCTAAAAGATGACTCACTAAAAGCTATTGCAGTAAACCCGTGTCAAACCTTTTGAGCCGCATGAACCCCATGTTATATTTGTTGAGTTCGACATGGACTCACTCTTGCTATTTCCCCACATCTCAGGAAGGGTACCAGACTGTTAGATTCTGGAATTGTTAGGCTTGTGATCAACCAGTTAGTTTAATCCTGGAGTGAAGGTTGCACCCGGTGTTCGGAGTTGTCTTTCCGCTGTGTTGTTCTTTAAGGTATACTTTATACTATTGAGTTATGTATATTAAGCCTTTGTCTTTTGATATTACACTTATCTATGGCTATATGTGAGATTTGTCTTCTTTATTTCACATATGGTGTATGTCTGGTTTTGTCCTTAAAACCGGGTGTGACAGATTGGTATCGGAGCAATGCTGACTGTAGGACGCAAGCCTAGTTAGAACTGGACGTTTAGCATGTTCTCATTGTTGCCTATTTCTTGCTTCTCTTTAACTTTGTTATTTTCTCAAAGTTATGCTTAATTCTATCCCCGTTCTGTTATAAAAACCTTGTCTCTATTTTGAACCTTTTCTCCTTGTCTATTAGACGGCTCGTGACGAGAAGACTATGGATTTCAGAGGTTAAGAGGACTGAATTGTGTCGCTCTTGCTCACTTTTGATAAGAAACCATTAGCGATGCAAAACCAATTACTAGAAGAAATGGCTCAACATGGGAATTCTCAACGATGCTTATCTCAAGGTCAAGCCAACATATCCAAGGGGTCAGAGAAGATACAAGTAGTAGAAGCTTGGAAGAATATGAAATCCAATAAAGATGTTGATAGTAAGGCATTTGGAGAGCAGGAACAATGTCACTGCTGTAAGCATTATGGTTTTCCCTGTCTTCGAAACGAGTCTAATAAGGGGAAAGTCAAGGTGGATCCAAATTTTGCGATCAACATGGACAAGAAGAGAAAGGCAATCTCATTAGAACCACTTGTGGAAAGCAATCAGCAAGCGAGTTATACTACATTATCACATGCAGCCCTGATCCCCTGTCAAACAAATCCAAACCCTGAAGAGTTAGAAGCCCCTCCCGCTAAAACTACTCCTCATGAAGTAGTCATAGATGGGTGGACAATTACCTATAAGGAGTATCAACCCCGAAAGGCCAAACAAGCTAGGAAACAAGCCAAAGGGACGAAGGTGAACTTTTATGGCCAGCAAGATAGCAGCATACCAAACAACAGTTCCTTGGAGTATGACATCACAAAAGATCCAGCTAAGAGAAAGTGTTATCATTGCCAGCAGGAAGGACATTATATCAAATCTTGCCCACAGAAGAATCCACAACAGCGAGACCCAGGACAGGATGTCCAAAAGGAGCATGTGCAGGGAAATAAATTAAAGAGAAATTACAATCATGGAAGGTTGAAACATGTGGATATTTCCACCATTCCTGGAGCTAAGGAGGTCGTGTTTGGATCAATACCAGTAAGTTCAGGAAATGCCAAGGTTTTGTTTGACCCCAGTACCTCACATTCGTTCATATCTAGACAATATGTAAAAGATCATAACATACTTATGCTTCCAAGGGGGAAAACAGTGATGATTAAAACTCCAAGAGGTGAAATAAAGGCAGACCGCGTATGCCCAAAAGTTAGTCTGGACATAAAGGGGGTAAATTTTAAGGTAAACCTCATTGTTTTGGAATTAATGGGCATGGATGTTATCCTTGGAATAGACTGGTTATCTACTTGTAAAGGAGTGATTGAGTATGCCCAATGTTCAGTGTTTCTAACTACACTTTCAGGAGAAAGGATTAAGTATGAGGGTATTAAATCTATACCTGAGGGATGCCAGGTTGACCCATCTTAAGGTATGAGTTATAAGAATGGTAGATGCAGAGATTCATATGTCCATATAAAGCAATAAGGAATGTAAGAGACGTTATCTACTCTGGAAGCTGCTACAATCACACCATGTTTAAGGAATAGGAGTTATGTCCCGTGTAATAAAACCGTTAGTAGCCAAGTTGAGTCGTCTTAATGTGTGGCTAATGAACATTTAAGTGTTTAGTTGCTTTGTGCTTATGTTTATGCTTGAGTTGGAATTTTGTAATGAGTGGAATGATCTCGTGGCTTTGACCATGATTTCATTTAGTTTATATGTATAAGGTATAAGGATTAATGAAATAGATAGCTGGGTTTTGGTTATCTCCTGCTTTCTATATCTTGTCTTTCGGAGCAGCCTGTCTTTATCAACTTATATATCTGTTCTTGAAAGACCAAAAATCATGAGAGAATTCTGGACAAGAGTGGACTTCAACATCTCTCTCTAAATGCAAGAACCACCCTCATAGTTGTTTTGGTTTGGGAGATACAAAAAGCATAAGGCAATGTATATGTGCTGTCTGAAACCTGGAACAGAATCTGTTATGTGCTGTTTTCGACCAAGTTAACTACAGAATCTGGAAGTGTGTTCTATAAGAAAGTTGCAGAGAATTTTATAAGTTTTCCATCGGTATAAACTACAGCTTCATTGGATTAACAGAATGAGAGTTACAGCTGTTTTACTGCACTGCTGATTTTCTGCTCGTGAGAAATTTCAGATTTCTTGTTCTTACCCATACACAGGAGTATCATTGGGATGTCAGAACACTTTTTAGCTCATCTAGAAGGAGGGTTCAAGCTACCCTATTTGGTGTCCCTTATTTTAAGGGGGGTAGCCAATGTAAAGAAGGATTATTAAGATTGAACTCTTTAGTTGGAAGTATTGGTTAGTCTCCATGATTGAGTTGCCACTCTTGAGCAAAAATGTTCTGTGAACAAGGTTGATAATTTTGGATCCATGGAGACAAGAGTTGTCCTTTTGGATAGTTCATGATTATGATCATCTATACTTGCTCGTGTTGCTGATGTTGGTCACTTGATGACAGGAAGTGTAGTGTCTCATGACTCAGGAGCCCTATATGACGTCTCGCACTAATATGTGGGAAAAGATTGATGTTTCTGCCATTGAAGGATGTTATGGGTATGATGAAGCCGAGCACTATCAAAATAACAATGTTGAAGAGCAAGTTGGGAGTGAACTAAGTCAGAATCCACAACAACGAAAGCGAAAAAGGAAAAGCCCATAAGAAGCCTGCTCAAGGAAGCAAAGCGCAGCAAAACTATGTCAATGGAAGACTGAGCAATGTGGATATGGATAAAATTCATGGAGTTACCAAAGTAGTGGGAGGTTATATTCAAGTAAGCTCAGTACAAGTTTTTGCTTTATTGGACCCTAGTGCTTCTCATTCTTTCATTTCCGCTGACATGGTAGAGACGTGCAAGATGGTGAAGTGTCCAATGAGGAGGCCTTTGCTAGTTCAAACCCCAGTGGGAGAAATGCAGGCAGATCAGATATGCCCGAATGTCAGTCTTGTCATAAACAAGGAAAAATTCACCGCAACACTCATTGTGTTGGAGTCACTTAAAATTCACATGGTTCATGGTAATGGATGGCTCTGTGCACACAAAGGAGTGATTTATAGTACTCGGTGCACCATGCTCTTAACAACACCGTCAAGGAAAAGAATTGAGTATCAAGGTGGTCGACTTTTACCTGAGGGAGACGAGAATGATCAATTAGAAGATAGGTACACCAAGGATAGCAAAGTGGACCATGAGTTTACTGGAGTCATAGCAGAGGAACAAATAACTTTGGAGAAGCTTTTAAGTTCGTTTAGATCAAGAGACCTCAGGCAAATGTTTGAAGGAGTCTAAGAAAAGGTTGAAGTAAAACCCAAGTATTAGCTTTGTCAGATCCAGACAAGAGCTTTATGTCCACTAGGATGCACTTTATCAAGGTGTGGGATGTGTCCTTATGCAAGAAGAAAAATATAGTACCTTGTTCATTAAGTCAACTAAGGAAGTGTGGGTTGAATTACCTAACGTGTTATCTGGAGTTTTCCACTATGGAGTACTGTCTTTTGGAAGAAAAGTGACATATAGGAGGGTCACAAGAATCTACAGGACATCTTCGCTAAGTTGGTCTTGAATTTGTGATATCCTCGTTGGAATGAAATGGATTAGGACTTGGAGAAGTAAAAGTCGCAGCCGATGCCCTTAGCAATGGAGAATAATGCTAAGAAGGTTCGGGTGACACCAAGGATTAAGAATCGTATTCCAAATTTGAGCAACTTGACCAGAATCATTAATGTTTTGAAGGTTGGTAGTAGAAATTCCTTCTGACTAAGAGATTCGTCAGGCTCTGTTGGAAGATAAGTATTTTAAGGAAGAAAATTCATATTATAGGAAAGGTGCCTAGTGATTGGAGATACCAGAGTATTGTTTGGAGCATTTGTCAAAAATCTTGGAATTAGTTACATGTATGCAAAGTAAGACGGAATTCTTATCAAGACGATGGAACTACACGATGAAGTAAAGAACAATCTAGAGACGAACTATCCCTATCTCTTTTGTCATCATCTTCCGAATCTCGGGACGAGATTCATTTTAAGGGGGGTAGAATTGTAACACCCTAAAATTTTGAAAAGAAGAAAAGTAGGAGAAATATGATTTTTGTATAATTTTGTGAGCATGCAAATTTAGGATAATAATAATTTTTATAAATTTAAAATTTAATATAAGGGTAGGAACATGATTGAGCATTCATGCTGTTGCATTTGAAGTTTTGTATTGAGTGGTTTAAACCAAATTCAAATTTGATTTGAAAAATCTTTTGAAAATTTGCTTTGAAAAATTGGAAAAAGAAAAAAAAGAAGAGAAATGCCATTCATCTGGTTTTCGGCCCGTTTCGGCTGCCTTGGCGCGCGGCCCGCTCACTCCCGCGGCCTCCTTCTCCTTCGCGGGCCGAGCCCAGCCGCAGCCGCCGGCCCAGTATCGCGCGCGCCTTCCCCTCTCCTTCCCGTCGCTGACGATGCGGGCCCACGTGTCAGGAGCACCTTCCTCCTTCCCACGCCATCGCCGGATCCTCCTTTCCGAAAATCACCGACGCCGAATCCACCTCCGATCTCCCCTTTCCTTACTCGGTGCGCCTCCAGGCTATATAAGCATGGGCGTCGTGCACAGCCACCCTCATCGAGCCTTTTCGCAGAATCGGCCAAGCTCCTGAGGCACCACCGCGAGCTAGAGCCCTAACCCGCCACCACCGTCCCGCCTCTCTGAGCCGTGCGTCCTCTTTGTCTCGTCATCGGCTTCGTTTTCGCTCGTGGTGAGTTCGCGTTGATGCGCTCTACCCGTTGGTGTATTTCTTTCACGAGGTAATGCTCTGTAGCGCGAGGAAGCCATCTCCGGCCATGGCGCCGCCGCGGAGACTGCCGTCGCGGCCCTGTTCCGGCCGGAGCGCCGCCGGTTCTTCCAGATCCAATCTGGACCCTCCGATTTGAATCCGACGGTCTAAATTAGAAGATACCGATTCGGCCGACGTTTTTGCTAAAGAGACCCTGAGTTTTTATCTTTTCGAACCCGCGGTCCAAGCGTAATCTGGAAAATACGTTTTGATTTATTGAAAACGTAATTCGTTTCGGTAATTGAAAAATACGCTTTCTGATATTTACAGTTTTGCCACTGAGTTTGTTTTAGTTATAAATTATCCGTTTTAACTCCGATTTGATCCATTCAAATTGCGTTAGATTCGTATTTGCGAGCTCTACATGATTATAGAACTGTGCAGTAGGTTTGAGATAATTTATTTTCGAGTTTATATTAAAGTAATTATTTATCTATAGGAAATCTTAGAAAACTCATAACTTTTACGTTTTAAATCCAAATTTCGTGATCTTTATGTCTATGTGATCGTAGTAACGTGTAGAAGAGTTTTACAAACTTGTTATACTATTAGTGCTACTGTTGGTTAGGTTTTCTATCTTTAAGTTCCGATGTGAGATTTAATCTATTACTTTAATAAAGTAGATTTTGTTTAAATCATATCTTCTACGTTTTAGATCCGTTTTAGCTCATTCGAGTTGCGTTAGATTCATAGCAATGAGATCTACGCGTTAGTGACAGTGTTTGCCATATTACTAATTCTGAAATTTTATGGTTTAAATCATATCTTGATTAATAATTATGCCACTGGGTTTTGTAAATAAAATATGAATTGTTTTACTTTAGTTTTATAACTTGAATCTAAATTTGACTTAATTCCATATATAGTATTTATAAAATATCTTATATATAAAACACATGAAACTAATAGTTTTATATTTTCTTCTATGAGCAAATCTTTCGGTAGATGTATCTTTTCAACCGTAGCTTCGATTAGAGTGCTTTTCGCGCCTGTGTGTTCATAGCAATGCGTAGAACCTCTTTAAAATCTTTTCACATATTGTTTCATATGTTTGATGTACTGTTCTAATTTAGATCTATTGTTTGCTTCATGTATGATTGCTCGATGTGTGTGTGGTGATTTATTGATCAAGTCCAGTCGGTGAGATATACGTGGTTATCAAGAAGAAGAAGAAGAACGTTGAAGATTAAAGCTTACCGAAGGATCGGTGTTTAAGGCAAGTATAGCATGGGATCATCCTTGTTTCCTATTCACCTTTAATATACTTAATTCATGTGCATGTGTCTACCTTGTTACCATTAAGGATATCCTAGTTTTTGTATTTTGTACCTTGACACCCATGGGACATTGCATTGGGTAGTATTTATGCTAGTGCTCAAGATAAATAACCATGATCTGTAACTTGACTAATGGTATATGCAATAAACGTTTAAAAGATGCTTTATAGCAACATGGCTCAAGAGGGCTAGAGCATGGGGTATTTTTGGTGCTCTAGTTTCTCTCCCTAAGGACTTATCTGTAAGCGAACATCCGGGACTTACAGTACAACTGTGAGGGCTATATGGCTCTGGCTTTAGTCAAGTATGAGGACCTTTTCTAGCTTGTTAGTGGTAACCTTCATGGCGTAAGAACGGCTTGACGAATCGGGTATAGTGCGGCCTCTGTCCTTATGTGTATAGGCTGCGCGTTATTGTGCCATTTGGAAGGGGGGCTCTACATCTGTTTGCCGAGTGAATCTAATGGCCCTAACTTGTTAGACGAACCTTTGAAAGACTTCATAGTGAACCCTGCCGACCTTCCTTGGAAGTGGGTCAAGAGATTAGCTACCTCGGGCGAAAGGGTAAATCACGACTCACAGTGAAAGTGTACAACCTCTGCAGAATGTAAAACTGTTATAACAGCCGTGCTCACGGTCACGAGTGGCCTTGGACCCTTATAGAATAAATGATGAACACTGATGATAATGATAATACTGATGATATTGATGCTCACTAATGATTATTGTTTCTTGCTATACATTATTCTCGTTTACATGATCATGAGGTTATTTGGGATTATGTTAAACTTGTTGCTACTCAATTGCTAAAAGATGACTCACTAAAAGCTATTGCAGTAAACCCGTGTCAAACCTTTTGAGCCGCATGAACCCCATGTTATATTTGTTGAGTTCGACATGGACTCACTCTTGCTATTTCCCCACATCTCAGGAAGGGTACCAGACTGTTAGATTCTGGAATTGTTAGGCTTGTGATCAACCAGTTAGTTTGATCCTGGAGTGAAGGTTGCACCCGGTGTTCGGAGTTGTCTTTCCGCTGTGTTGTTTTTTAAGGTATACTTTATACTATTGAGTTATGTATATTAAGCATTTGTCTTTTGATATTACACTTATCTGTGGCTATATGTGAGATTTGTCTTCTTTATTTCACATATGGTGTATGTCTGGTTTTGTCCTTAAAACCGGGTGTGACAATGATTCATATAGAGAAGATGATGAGAAGGATGAGTTGGTCAAGAAGAAGAAGGAAAATGAAAAGAAAGATGATGAAAAGAAGAAGAGTGTGTCATTCAAAGCCACCACATCCAAGTGCAAGTCCAAGATTGAATCATCAAGTGATGAAGACTCAAGCTCTTGTGATAGTGATGACATTGATGAGAAGATGGCTCTCTTTGTCAAGCAATTTGGCAAATTCATGAAGAAGAAGGGCTATCGTGCAAGGAGGAGGAAGAACTCATCTAAGAAGAATGAGCATAACATGAGATGCTTTAGATGCCATAGCAAGGATCATCTTATTGCAAAGTGTCCTTATGATAGTGATGATGAAGATGCTATCAAGAAGGAGAGGAAGAAGCAAAAGAAGAAACAAGAAAAGAAGGAGAGCTCTCATAAAAGGAAGAATGATTCTCATATTGCTACATGGGATAGTGATGATTCCTCAAGTGATGATGATGATGACTACAAGAGCAAGAAGAAGGGACATGCTAGCATTGCCATCCAAAAGAAGGTCTCCCTCTTCGACACTCCATCATGCTTTATGGCTAAGGCCGCTAAGGTATCATCCGATGATGAGAGTGATCATGATAATGCTAGTGATAGTGATAGTGATGAAGAGGAATTCACTAAAGATGAACTAATCACTATGCTAGAAGATTGCACTCAACATTTTAAAGAATCTAGAAAGGAGTGCAAGGGCTTGCTTAAGGAAAAGAAAAACCTTATGCAAGAACTTGATGAGCTTAGGGCATCTTATGAGAGTCTAAAGGTAGACCATAAGAAGCTTCAAAAGTCTCACATTAAGCTAGAAGAAGCTCATTCCTCTCTAGTTGAAAAATATGAAAACATACCAACTAATGTTGAGAAAGCTAAAACTTGCAACATAGGCATATCATGTGATATAATTGATGAAACTTTTCATAAGCCTATTATTGTTGCTCCTACTAACCCTTCATGTAGCTCATCTACATCATCCTCATCTAGTAGTGATGGTTTCACTTGTGACTCCACACTTATAGTTGAGAATGAAAATCTCAAGAAGGAGGTAAAAGAGCTCAATCACACATTAGCTAAGGCTTATGGTGGTGAGGACCGCTTGCTTATGTGCTTGGGTAGCCAAAGAGCTTCTCTCTATAAAGAGGGATTGGGCTATAACCCCAAGAAAGGCAAGGCCGCTTTTGCTCCTCACAAGACTCGTTTTGTGAAGAACAATGGTAGCTATTGCAAAAGTTGTAAGCAAGTTGGTCACATAGAGCAACATTGCATGAACAAGAAATCCAATGCAAATGTATCCTCAATCAAGTTTAATTCTTTCTATATGCTTACCAAGGGTACAAATGGTGTTCATGCTAAGTTTATTGGTACACCATGGATGGGCTCAAAGAAGAAAGCCATTTGGGTACCAAAGAGCTTAGTCTCTAACCTTGGAGGACCCAAACAAGTTTAGGTACCTAAAAAGAATTGATCTTGTCTTGTAGGTCAATTACAAAGCCGGAGGAAGGCATTGGGTGCTTGATAGTGGGTGCACTCAACATATGACCGGAGACTCTTGTATGTTCAATTCAATTGATACAAGTCAAAATGGTGGTTTTGATGCTATCACTTTTGGCAACAACAAGAAAGGCAAGGTCAAGGGGCTTGGTAAAATTGCTATCTTAAATGACATGAGCATATCTAATGTGTTGCTAGTTGAGAGCTTAGATTTCAATCTTTTATCGGTGGCACAACTTTGTGATCTTGGCTTCAAGTGCATATTTGGTAGTGATGATGTTGAAGTCATAAGTGTTGATGGATCAAACTTGATATTCAAAGGATTTAGACATGGTAGCTTATACTTGGTTGACTTCAATGATAGTGAGACACAATTGACATCATGCTTGCTTAGTAAATCTAGTATGGGTTGGTTGTGGCATAGAAGGCTTGGTCATGTTGGAATAAAACAATTGAACAAACTTTTGAGGCATGACTTAGTTAGAGGATTGAAAGATGTCACTTTTGAAAAGGATAAACTATGTAGTGCTTGTCAAGCCGGCAAACAAGTTGGAAATTCACATCCTAGTAAAAGTGAAATGAGCACATCAAAAGCATTTGAGCTATTGCACATGGACTTGTTTGGGCCAACAACATACACTAGCATTGGTGGCAACAAGTATGGTTTTGTGATTGTGGATGACTACACTAGATACACTTGGGTGCTCTTTCTCTATGACAAGAGTGATGTTTATGATCTATTCAAGTCTTTTGTCAAGAGGGTGCAAAATGAGTTTGAGACTACCATCAAGAAGATTAGAAGTGACAATGGTAGTGAGTTCAAGAACACAAGAATTGAAGATTTGTGTGATGATTATGGTATTGGGCATCAATTCTCACCAACATACACTCCTCAATCCAATGGTGTAGTTGAAAGGAAAAATAGAACCTTGATTGATATGGCTAGATCAATGCTTAGTGAATACAATGTGAGTCATTCATTTTGGAGTGAAGCTATCAATACGGCTTGCTATTGTAGTAACCGTCTCTATTGCCATAGGAAGCTTGGAAAGACACCATATGAACTATTGAATGGAAGAAAGCCCAACATTGCATACTTTAGAGTGTTTGGTTGCAAATGCTATATTCTCAAGAAAGGCACTAGATTGAGCAAGTTTGAAAAGAAATGTGATGAAGGGTTCTTACTTGGTTATTCTACCACAAGCAAATCATATAGAGTTTGGAATCTCACAAATGGCACCTTGGAAGAAGTTCATGATGTTGAGTTTGATGAAACCCAAGGGTCTCAAAATAAAGCTCAAAACCTTGATGATGTGAGAGGAGATCAATTATCAAATGCAATGAAGAACATGGATATTGGTGATATAAGGCCGATGCAAGTTGATGATGATGATATTCATGTGATCAACCAAAGTGTGCAAATTAATACAAATCAAGCAAGCTCTAGTGGTTCTCATGATGAAGTGCAAGTTCAAGGTCAAACAAGTGAAAGCAATCAACTCCCAATACTCCAACCTACTAGCATTGCAAGAGATCATCCGTTGGACCAAATCATTGGTGGAATTCAAAGTGGTGTTCAAACTAGATCAAGATTAGCATCATTTTGTGAGCATTACTCATTTGTCTCATTAGAAGAACCAAAGAAGATAGAAGATGCATTAAAAGATTCCGAGTGGGTAAATGCCATGCATGAAGAACTAAACAACTTTGCTAGAAATCAAGTTTGGAAACTTGTTGAGAGGCCAAAGAACTACAATGTGATTGGCACTAAGTGGGTCTTTAGAAACAAGCAAGATCAAAATGGCATGGTTGTGAGGAACAAAGCAAGATTAGTAGCACAAGGATACACTCAAGTTGAGGGTCTTGACTTTGGAGAGACATATGCACCGGTTGCAAGATTGGAAGCAATTAGAATCTTATTAGCATATGCTTGTGCACACAACATCAAGCTCTATCAAATGGATGTCAAGAGTGCATTTCTCAATGGTTACATCAATGAAGAAGTTTATGTTGAGCAACCTCCCGGTTTTGAAGATGACAAGAAGCCCAACCATGTTTACAAGCTAAAGAAGGCATTGTATGGTTTGAAGCAAGCACCTAGAGCATGGTATGAGAGGTTAAGGGACTTTCTCCTCTCTAAAGGGTTTAAGATGGGAAAGGTTGACACCACTCTCTTCACCAAGAAGCTTGGAAATGACTTGTTTGTGTTGCAAATCTATGTGGATGACATTATCTTTGGATCAACCAACCAAGACTTTTGTGAAGAGTTTGGAAATATGATGGCTAATGAGTTTGAAATGTCTATGATTAGAGAGCTTAGTTACTTCCTTGGACTTCAAATTAAGCAAATGAAGAATGGCACTTTTGTAAGTCAAGGAAAGTACATCAAGGACATGATCAAGAAGTTTGGATTGCAAGATGCTAAGCAAATGAGTACACCAATGGGCACTAATGATCAATTGGGTATTGATAATAGTGGAAATATGGTAGATCAAAAGCAATACCGGTCCATGATTGGAAGTTTGCTCTATGTCACCGCTTCTAGGCCGGATGTGATGTTTAGTGTGTGCAAGTGTGCAAGATATCAAGCTTCACCTAGAGAAAGTCACTTGAAAGCAACCAAGAGGATATTGAGATATCTTAAGGGCACTCATGATGTTGGATTATGGTATCCTAAGGGATCTAACTTTGAGTTGATTGGATATTCGGATTCCGACTATGGTGGTTGCAAGATTGATAGAATGAGCACAAGTGGCACTTGTCAATTGCTTGGAAGGTCTCTTGTTTCATGGTCATCAAAGAAACAAAATAGTGTTGCACTATCTACCGCCGAGGCCGAATACATTAGTGCCGGTAGTTGTTGTGCACAATTGCTTTGGATGAAAGCCACCTTGAATGACTTTGGAATTAAATTCAAGAATGTGCCTTTGTTTTATGATAATGAGAGTGCTATAAAGATGACACAAAATCCGGTTCAACATTCAAGAACAAAGCACATTGACATAAGGCACCACTTCATAAGAGACCATCAACAAAAGGGTGATATTAGCATTGAAAGCATTGGCACCGAAGATCAACTAGCCGACATCTTTACAAAGCCACTTGATGAAAAGAGATTTTACAAGTTGAAGAATGAATTGAACATACTTGACTTCTCCAACTTGAAATGAGTGTACCCCCACATTCTTATATGACATGTCTCTCCTCCAACATAGCAAGGTAAAGTTGTTTGGCATATCATTCATACTTTGCTAAGGACATGGTTAGAACATATAGACATATTTGCATGACAAATAAGCTCATTCATGAAAATCAAATGATTTTGATGTATATATGGTACCACTATTGCTTCTATGTTTGATTGATCTAGTGGTAGCATATGACATGTTTGTGGGCTTGCGAACCTAGTGTTGAATCTAGAAAATGAGCTCATGATGTGTAATTCAACGTGGTCAAGATAACCCTTATACTTTATGAGGTGTGAAGAAGCTTGTCCTTGGTTCAAACCGAATTACATATTCTAGGCAAGTGATCTAGATTGAACCATAATTTAGACTCCCTCATATTGATTGACTTATCTCTCACTAAATTGGCACCTTTTTGGTGATTGTTGACAAAGGGGAGAGAAAAGTCACAAAGATATTGCAAAGAGGAAATAAGATAATAAGGGGAGAGAAAAATCATAGGGGGAGAGAAAAGTCATAGGGAAGCAAGCTCATGAATTATTTGTTGCATTGCAAATTTAATTTCGATATTCATGTTTGTATGGTGTATGCTAGAAATAGAACTTGAATGATGATTTGTTAAGAGTAGCTTTACAAGTGGTAACTAGACACCTTTTGCTTATAATATTGATCTCACGGGGTACTTTAGTGTTTGTGATCTTTACAAGTGATGTATTATAAATGGTGTCTAGCTACGTCGATGCTAAGGATGGTATATAAAGGCAACTCCGATTGGTATCACGCTTCAAAGGTCCATTCTATATACCTTAGCATCAATTTGATAGTAGTAACTCTCTCAAATTTCAAATCCATACATATGTGCATAATTGAACCAAACTCATGGAAGCACATATGTAGGGGGAGCTAATACTATCGAAATTGAAAATTGATTTCATTTCATATCTTTGTGATGGTTGTCATCAATTACCAAAAAGGGGGAGATTGAAAGCCCAAGTTTGGTTTTGGTAATTAATGACATCAAGTTGCTAATGCCACGAGTTAATTGTTTTGAGTTAGGCATAAGCAACACATGTGATGAAGGTGTATGTGGCAAGGAGTGGTGGCCACAAGATCACAAAGAGATAGTGCATGAATATGAAATGATGTTTATGGTGGAGATGCACATAAAAGGAAGGACATGATGATCAAGTGGAAGAGAAAGATCTAAGAGCGCAAGGCAAAGGTATAATCATAGGGTTTTCCTTTTGCCGGTCTAAGATGAGCAGAGAAGTGATTGACCGGGTTTAGGATACATAGCCGACTATCAAGAGGGGCAATCACGGTTAGCTCGGAAATCAAGTGCCACTAGATCAATGTCTTGAGCATATGCATTAGGATCTAGTAAAAAAAGCTAACAAAACGCCTTGAGAAATGATTGTGAAATGCTAACACACATGCACATGGTGGTGTACACTTGGTGGTGTTAGCACATTTGCAAAGGCGGTGGAGTTCAGGCGGTAGAGAGGGGTTTGGGCTCCTCTCTCCCTCCCCCCGAGCTTGCGAGGCGGGATTCGGCGCTTTTTGGAGAAGCGAAATGCCTATTTTCTATTGCGCCGGAAGTTGGAAAAGAAACGGAGGCGAACGGAGGTCACTGTGACGACCGGACGCTGCACCGGACGCGGTCTCGGTATGACCGGACGCGTCCGGTCAGTGTTCAGCGTCTGCGCGGTTTTTAGTTCGATGATCGGACGCGCAGCGTGTCCGGTCACTGACGACCGGACGCGTCCGGTCATCCAGGGAGCTTACTGGACTCTAATCGGACGCTGGCACTGTGGCGTCCGGTCAGTTCTCCTGAGCGAATCAGAGCGCGCGACCGGCGCGTCCGGTCCCTCACGTAACCGGAGCGTCCGGTCAGGCGTCCAGAAGGGTAGAGCGAAGCGGAGTAACGATCGGACGCGCGGCGCGTCCGGTCACGTGCGATCGGACGCGTCCGGTCTCAACGGGAGCATACTGGAATGCGACCGGACGCGGGCACTGTCGCGTCCGGTCAATCGGTTCAGCGCGTCCGGTCACGGCAACGGCTAGTTCTGACACGAACTGTTTCTTGCTGTCGTGTAGTGACCGGACGCGTCCGGTCACCCTGACCGGAGCGTCCGGTCAGTGCGTTTTTCGCTGCGTCGTCTGTAACGGCTAGCTGCGTACCCCTTCGCTATAAATAGAGGTTGGCCGGGGTTTGAGGGCAACTCTTGCACATTTTGAGATATAGAGACATACTTTGAGCTAGAGAACAACCCCTCCACTCATCTCTTTGCATAGTTGCACATCTTGAGTGAGATTGAGTGAGATTCAAGTGCATTGCTTGAGAGTTGCATTCTAGAGGCACTTGATCTTCGAGTTGCTGCGGATTTCTTGTTACTCTTCCGTGTTTCCCGACACGGTAGACGGCTTGGAGCAGCGAAGGTGATTGAGCTCGCAATTGGAGATTGTTGGAGCCTTCACCAAGTGTTGTAAGGGGTTCTTGATTCTTCCCCGCGGGAGTTCGCAAATTGGATACTCTAGTGGAGCTCGTGGCTTGGAGGATCCCCATCTTGTGTGCGGTTGTGCGGCGCCCGCCGAGGGCTCGACTCTTGATAGTCGATTAGCTCGCGAACCGACAAGTGGGTGTATCGCCACAACGGGGAGTAGCTTGCCGGGAAGCAAGTGAACCTCGGGATAACTTCTTGTGTCATTCTCTTCCCGAGGATTTCTCTTTGTATGATTGATTGATTGGTATTTCTCTTCTCTTCACGGTGGTATAATCACTCGAAGCTCTTCTCTCGTATTACTTCTCGTTTCTAGCTTGTAGTTGTTGTTGTGTTTAGTGAATAGCCTTGTACTAGACTTGTGTAGGTGGCTTGCTTAATTAGTTAGAGCTAGTGCTTTTGCTTCGCCACCTTTCGTACTAACTTGTGGTTAAGTAATTCTTGTAGAAGTTTTAATTAGGCTATTCACCCCCCCCCCTCTAGCCTATTTGGACCTTACAAGCGTCCGGTCAGTTCTACAGCGTGTCCGGTCACTGTTTCGTTGAGCGCTGCTCAGGCTTGACCAGCGCGTCCGGTCAGTTACGGGACCAGCGTGTCCAGTCGATCCCAGCGCGTCCGGTCGGTGCTTCGCGATTTAGCCGTTGTGCGACCGGCGCGTCTGTTCAGTTGGAACAGCGCGTCCGGTCAACGCGATTTCAGCTGTTTAAGTTTCTAACGGCTCTATTCGAAGGGGTACGTCTATATATACTCATTGGCCGACTCAAGGCTCTCTCTCTCGAACATTTGACATACTTGTGAGCACTTTGAGCTAAGCAACTCCCCTCCCACTCATCTCTCTTGCTTCTTTGCATATTCGAAGTGAGATTGAGTGATCCAAGTGCATTTGCATTGTGAGATTGCATCTAGTTGGCACTTGGTGGTTGATTTGCTATGGGATTCTTGTTTCTCTTGGTGGTTGCCGCCACCTAGATGGCTTGGAGCAGCTTGGAGGCGTTGGCAAGAGTTGGTGATTGTTCTTGGCCACCTCCGGTGATTGTGAGGGGTTTGTGCCTCGGCGAAGCGCCAAAGGCAACGTTAGTAAATTGCTCGTGTCATTGCAACCTTTTACCATTTGGTAGGTTCTTGTGGCGCCTTTTGAGAGGCTCGGTGTGAGACCGATTAGCCACCGAACCACGTGGTGAAGAGGGACACAACGGGGACTAGCGTGCCGGCAAGCACGTGAACCTCGGGATAAATCTTCGTGTCATCACTTTCATATTGTGATTGATTGATCCCGGTGTTCGGTTATCTTGGTATTCATTGTTAATCATATTGGTTGGCTCAATACTTCGCCCTCGGTGAAACTCTCCTAACTCAACTCCGCATTACTTTCTTAGTTATCTTTGCTAGCTAGTTAGCTTTGCTAGAGTAGCTCTTTTGTGTAGCTTGCTAGTTGTAGTTGTTGTTACCTTCTCGGTTTGACTTGTGCGGTTGAGTGCAAATACTAGAATTGTGAATTGGTTAGGTGGCTTGCAAACACCCCGTAGGCTAAGCAAAACTCGCATCTCGCTATTTGTTATATTGATAAACTTGTTTAGCTTGTCTTTGTAGAAAATTTTAAAAGACTATTCACCCCCTCTAGCCATCAAGACCTTTCAACGCCGCGTGGGGTCAGGTGGGGCGCAGACGCCGCATGCCGTCAGGCGGTACGCGGAGTGCAGGCGGGGCAAACGAGGCAGTCGCTGGCGTCTGGACGGGGGCTAGCATCTGGAAGCTCGGGTGCTAGCCACGCCAATTGCTAAATCCTAAAATAAATCTAGTATTCACGTCAAGTCAAGGACTTAAATTCGAATGACTAGGTCAACCCCAAAGAACCTAACCAGCTAAATTATGCTCAATTCGCTGGAGAGAGTGCCTATTTAGTTGAAAGAAAAAGATGAAACCATTCTATTGACTTGAAGATTGGTTACACACCTAAAGGGCTAGTACATCTGGATCACATGAGGGTCGTAGGGTCGATTCGCAAGAAGCTACGCCAAACACCCTTAGAACGTCGGGAAGCTAAAATTAGATGGCTTGGCCAATTCTTTAGGGGTTGGACTAAAAACGTTAGTAGGGCATACAAGAAAGAGAAAAAACAATTGCTTGATAGACAGAAGGACCAAATTGTTACAGCTTGATGATGAAGAACGAACTCTAAGTACATGTTAATTAAATGAAAGGATAGCCCAACTTCTGAGCTAGGGAAGAAGTAAAATGATACTAAAGAACAAAGGTAAAAAAAAACTTTGGAAGGATGCAAAAATACCAAGTGCTTCCATTTAGTGGGTAATGTGACACATAGAGAAACCCATATCTTTCAGTTAGAACAAGATAAGGGTGCAATCAGTGGTGATCCAAATATACAAAAGTATATCACCAAATATCATAAGAACTTGTTTAGTTCTCCCGGGCCTTGATTTGTGACAACGGACGAGGCACGAATGGAGGATATCCCTCAAGTCAAGTTGGAAATGAATTCCTCACACAAAGCTTTTTGGAAACTGAGGTAAAAGAGGCCATTTTTCAAAAGAAACGAAATTCAGCTCTGGGATCTGATGGATTCCCTACAGAATTTTGGAACATAATTAAAGGAGATTTGATTGCTCTATTCGAGGAATTCCATAGAGGTAAAATTCCACTCCACAAGTTGAATTTTGGAACAATAATCTTACTACCTAATAGTAGTGTGCTAAACAAATCCAATCATGTCATGGAGCGGGCTGTCTCACACTGTGGTTTCTGATGTCAGCCCAACAGGTCCAAGTGGTAAAACCACAACCCACCACACCCCATGATGTCGTAGAGTGGTTGTCTCACACTCTCACACCATGGTTTCTGATATCTTGCACGAGGCTGTTGTTAGAGGTCTGAGCTTATACATAACGTTATGAGACCGTGAATAAACGATGGAGGTAACAAAAGACGGACCGACGGTAGTAAGAGAGCGATTATTCCTGTAACAACCAACACTAGTAACATCTCTCCGTCAAGCGACCCAAGTGGCAAAACCACATCCCACCACACCATATCATGTTGTGGAGCGTCCCGTCCATGTCACGCTCACACTCACGGCTCGCTAGCGTTGGCGGTGGTACACGCATATGGCACACTCTTAATCTCTCTCAACTATTTAATAGGAATACACATAATTCATCTATTTAAGTTGAGTAACTATATTAGACCTTAGCTTTTAATACTGGACGAGGATTTATTTGATTTAATTAAATTTAAAATAGAATTAATCCACAATTAATCGCTGTGTGTTTGGTTGGGATGACCGGATAAGGTTCGTTCGCTCTCTGCCGTGTGCGGGCTGGAATCTGGATGGCCATGCGCCCATGCTCTTTTATCTTGTGGACAACGCCAAGGACCTGTTGAGTCTTTGGCCACTTGCTGTAGCTTCACCGTGTGTGGGCGGATGCGGTGGGGACGATGGTGACAAAGAAAGCGAAAGAGGAATCCTCACTACAATTAGCAATCGTCCTATCACGAAATAATATTGTACTGCATTTTAATGCTCATATATACGTGTTCATATGTCCTACCTCTGTTCATAAAAAGATATACTTCTTTTAAAGTGAAATAATTTAAAATTTAACCAAAATTATATAAAAATACTAACATTAAGATAACTACTTGTAAAATAAATTATAAATATATTTTTATAATAGTAAATATAATTGGAGATATAAATGTTATACTATTCACTATAATTAACTTAGATCTAAGTTAAACTAGTTTGACCTGTATAAATTTCATAGTTGTATTCTTTTGTAGATGGAGGGATCGGAGTACAGTTCCTTATGGTCATGTCAGTCTTGGTGGTGTGAAGACGGGCATGCAGAACCACTGGGTTGAATACGGGCAAAACTACAACCAGACGGGCGAGGTCCAGTCAATGCAAGTCAAGAACACTAACCTTTTACTAGTCTATTTATTACAGCAGCAACCTAGCTAGCCCACTGGCATGGCGTGGTGGGGTGCATGGAGGTCGAGGGTCTCATCCACATCCACCGGGCGCAGCGGCGGCGATTCCGCTCGTCGCCCTCACCTCAGCCAGAGGCCACCGCAGCCGGACCTAGCTGCCTACATTTACATCTACACCAGCTATGGCATTAGTAGCACCACCACTGCTTCAGTTCAGGTACCTACACCACCGTGTCCAACACCACCTACACAGCCACAACCACCACCACCAGCGCCTCCCTACACCTCCGCTCGTCGCCGTGTCCTCCATTCGTCCTTGCCTCCCTACACCTCCACGTTGGTTGCGGAAGAAGGTTCGGTGGATGTCGGTCACGACGAGGCAAGACCACAGCGGTGGCGAGAGTGGGAGGCGGGGAGAGGAAGAAGAAGGTCGCTGCGGCGGGGCAGTGGGGTGGCGCGTACGAAGGCGGGGGAGGAAGGGCTAGCACGTGGCTACGGTCCGAACGACGGGACCTTAACACGCCAACTTCACCGTGTGTGGACAACGTACGTATGGTCAGGACGAGATGACTGACAAAGACCTAAAAGAATGCACTCCTCACTTTTTGAGAAGTCAAACCACTTAAAATTTAATTAAAGTTATATAGAAGTATTAATATTTATGATACAAGATAAATACTATTAGATTAACTATGAAATATATTTTTACAGTAAATTTAGTTGGACATATAAGTGTCTATTAGATTAACTATGAAATATATTTTTACAGTAAATTTAGTTGGACATATAAGTGTTACTGATATTTATTATGAATTTGATCAAAATTAAGCTAGTTTGAGTTGCATAAATTTTATAGTTGTATTCTTCTGGAGACGAGGGAATAGAGACTCACGGTCATGTCATGTCTGTTGGTGCGAACACGCGTACACTAAAGTCTTAACACTGGGTTGCCGTTTAAGACGGCCAGAACCACAACCAGATAGGTGAGGTCATGTCAAGTCAAGAAGAAAATGACGAAATGCATTAGCAATAATGCACATTATATCCTACTAGTTATGTAATAATAATCTTTCATACTACCTACTCTATTCACGGAAGCTCCGGCATGGCGTGGTGGGGAGCATGGAGATCGAGGGTCTCATCCACATCCACCGAGCGCGGCGGCGGCGATTACGTTCGTCGTCCTCACCCCAGCCAGAGGCCACCACAGCCGGACCTAGCTGACTACATTTACATCTACACCAGCTATGGCATGAGTAGCACCACCACTGCTTCAGGTACCTACACCACTACCGTGTCCAACACCACCTACACAGCCACAACCACCCCCAGCAGCGCCTCAGCTCTAGCTGCTCGTGTCCTCCATTCGTCCATGCCTCAATACACCTCCACGTTGGTTGCGGAACAAGGTTCGGTGGAGGTCGGTCATCACGACAAGGCGAAGACACGCGAGCACGTGAGGGACCTCATCCATGGCGGATCCCTTGGATTCGGAGACTCCACCAGCGGCGGTGCCTTGGACAGGTGGCTCTTGGAGTTGCAGGTCAGCTGGGTTCTCCACCTCGCTCAGCTGGACGCGTCTGCGGGGAGGGCCTTCGTCTCGCAACGACTCCAGCACACTGCACGCAGCTGGGTCATAGCTCTGCACGTCATCAGCAGAGCCATCGTTAGCTTCACTGGATGGTGCCATAGCCAGGAGGAGGAGGAAGGAGATACTCTACAGACGACCTGGCCACCTGCGTCGGAGCTGGTAGGATTTTTCGTAGCAACCTTCTCGCAGATTCTCCCTTTTGTTGATGCCGTTATTGCATTGAAAATCATTGATCCTAGTAGCAGCGACGACAACCATCAGATTGTTCCTGGAAATGGGGGTGGAGTGGCATCATCTCACAAGTTCCAAGCACTAATAGACGTGCGTGATGCTCTCGCCGCTACCATAGAGCATGTCCAGCTCTGGGATTCGTGGCTCTGTTCCTCAATCCAACTGTGCGCAGCAGAAACTACTACGGCAAGCGGCGAGATGAGTAGCCTCTTGCTAGCAAAATTGGACAGGTTGGATGAGGCCATATGGGACACAAGACACTACATCAGAACTCAGTTCATGTCCTTGACGCGCGATGACCATGACCCTACTACAGCTTCAGGACTGGACCTATCTCCAGGCATTCACAAGGCCACTAAGTCGGCGCTAAGCTTTATCATTGTGCTGACGACCAGCTACAATGGATCTGCAGTGGATCCTCCTACTGTTCATGAAGTAGCAGCATCACTCTGCAGTGTTCGTAGTAAGGGCACCCCAGCAGCAACAAGCGATGAGAATACCAACCTGATCGTGCTGATGATCCGTTCCCTCGAAGAAAAGCTCACGAGAATGTCACAGTCATTCCCGAATCAGAGCCTTAGGTTCCTATTCTTGATTAACAACTTCTACTTCGTCTGGCATCAACTTCGCACAGATCAGCGGTTTGTCCCCATGCTGTATGCCTTGACTCATAAGATCGATGGCTACATAAACAATTATATGCATGTATCCTGGACACCAGTGTTGAAGCCCTTGCAGGATCAGACACCTCGTTGCTTCACCAGATACTCAGCACAACAGAAGTTTGAGACAAAATTTGAGAAGACCTACATCACGCAAAAGATGTGGAAGGTTCCAGACCCAGAGCTGAGGGAAGAGCTGCGGGCAGCCATCATCAAGAAAGTCATTCCATCCTTCGCAAAATTCTTGGAGGATAATGTCGTTAGTGCCTCAAGAGTCACTCCCAAGGAACTGGAAGAGATGTTGGACGAGCTATTTGAAGGATGAACTAGTGCACCAAACCATACAAGTTATCAGAAGTTTATTTAGTTATTAGTTTTTCTTCCATACATATATGTATTCAATGTTTTCATTGTAAAAACAGCCCACAAATAATGTCGGATCGTGAGTTAGTACAAATACTAAAGTACCGATGCACGGGCGGCCGGTAAAGATTTCTAACAGACCATCCATCGCCATTTTTTTTGGTTTTATCAACCGCCTATGCGCTGGTATTTATATTTTGGTTTTATCAACCGTCTATGAACCGTGTTGCAGTCCTACGGACCAGTGATTTTGGCCTGGGAATGGGAGGGAACAGCTGAAACCTGCACGAGGAGAGCAAGGAGGGTGTTTTTTTCTTTTTGTGTATACTGATGCTTCTTTTTTATGAAACCTGAATCTGGAACTATTTTTCATTATCTAAAAAAAGAAACAGATAACACAGCCAAAACAAAGAAGAAATACACGTTGGCTTGACATGTTAATCTGGGCTAAATTTAGTGTATGTTGTACTTGGGCCCTTGGCCCATGCCAGGCCCTGACCTCCTCTAAACAACACATTCAAATCGTTTGCCCAAAGATTGTGGGCCGGTCAATCTCACAATCCCCATCAACGTCGTGCCCAAGCCCCAAGAGGCATTGTATCTCCGTCTCCCTATCGGCGAGACCACATCGGCGACTGCTTCCTCTCCCAGTCTGCCTTCTCAACAACTTTCAGAGCTTTGTTCCCAACTTGAGCATTCTCTTCTCAGCGAATTCCTCAGCTTATTTCTTAATGTGCTCTATATGCTTGTGGTCGTGTAAGAGATTAGTTTTATTGCAAATTTTGCCTTGAAACAGAAGCCTCGTCTTGCTGCTACTAGGTGCCAAGGTTGATTACTGATTAGAACCTGTAATCTTCCTGTTCACAACTTCAAACTTGATCTACCACTCTGGCACGTTCTTGGTCTTGAGTACTTCTGAAATTAGTTTATTCGGCACTACTCTGCTTCAACCCTGCTGATTGGCGAGACAGTGCAAATATACAGGCCTAAATGTTTGGTTACGAATTTAATTTTAGCAGTACTCGTTGCTTACTTATTATACTTGCAGTGAATCATTTAGGGAGATACTGGCCACATTTGCATTGATAATTGCCTACTTTGTCTCGTGGTCAGATTGACCCCTCTGCTGTGGAGGCTACATATTCAATCTACAGTATATATACTGACAACTGATGATGGTACAAACATAATTAAAAAAAATTCCAAGCAACAACATTTTATTCCAGTGCATGATCTAGGGAGATACTAGTTGAAGTCCTTGTTTGCATAGATAAATCCCTACTTTGGCCGAATAGTGGAAATTCGCATGTGTGAATGTGTTTGGTTAGCAATTTAATGTTAGCAGTAATCGTTGAATCCCTATGCTTCAAGTCCATCATTCATGGAGATACTAGTTCAAGTTCTTGTTTGCATATACAAATCCCTACTTCATCTCATTGTCAGATTGACCCCTGTGTTGTAGAGGCTACAAATTCATGTGCCTGTCGAACCTGTCGAAGACGCAGGAGTCACCGAGGATGAGTTTGACTCCATCCTCGTTCCAGGCCTCTAGACTCTAGAGGGACATGCTCCATGACGACTATGACATGGTACCACCAGGTCTGCTCTGCCCCGCCCCCAGCCGAGACCCATGGCCGGATGGGGAAGATGGAACCGCCGATCTCAATGTATCCCTTGCAGAGGTCTCTGTCCCTGTCCGGCGGGGACCCAAACTCAGCCACAAACTAAAAATAGACTTAACCCACGTTAAATTCAACAAGTACGAGAGTGACATGTGCTGATCGCTGTGTGTTGGGCTGTTGGTTGGGATGAGGTTCGTTCACTCTGGGTATGCATGTACGTGGTGGGTGCGGCCTGGTTGGCCATGCTCTTTACCGTGTGGACAACGCCAAGGACCTGTTGAGTTTTTGGCCGGAAATCTTCTGGTCCGAACGGCGCCTGCCACCACTTCAATGTCTTCGGACAGGCCCAAATGGGCCCATCAGCATCCTCGATGGCCACACTACCGCCAGTGTCGACGTCGGCGTCCGCATCTCCGGCGACCGCTCCAGCGCCCGCCCGGCTCTCTGCCTCCCTTGTCTCCATCTCTAACACCCACGCCCCCAACGCCGCCTGCGTCTCCGACGGGCTTAGAAGAGATTTTGGGGGAGGTAGGCCGGGCAGACGGTGGGGATGGCGACCAGGCGATTAGGAACCTGGCGGCGATGGAGGCGACCGGGTCAGGGCAGGGCGGGGGCGTCGCGGCGGTACTCTCTGGCGAGCATGGCCATGGCGGCGGCGAGAGTGTGAGGCGGGGAGAGGAAGAAGAAGGTCGCCGGCGGGGCAGTGGGGCGGCGCGTACGAGACAGGGGGGAAGGGCTAGCACGTGACTACGGTCCGAATGACCGGACCTTAACACGCCAACTTCACCATGTGTGGACAAAGTATGTATGGCCGGGATGAAACGACTGACAAAGAAAGCTAAAGAGAAATCCTAAAAGAATGCACTCCTCACTTTTTGAGAAGTCAAACGACTTAAACTTTTAACTAAAGTTATATAGAAATATTAATATTTATGATATAAGATAAATACTATATTAGATTAATTATGAAATATATCTTTATAGTAAATTTAGTTGGAGATATAAATGTTAACGCTATTCACTATGAATTTGATCAAAATTAAGCTAGTTTGAGCTGTATAAATTTTATAGTTGTATTATTCTGGAGACGAGGGAATACAGGTACTCACAGTCATGTCAGGTCTTGTTGGTGTGAACACGCGCACACTAAGACTGCCCACAGCGTTGGGTTTCACCGGTGCTGAATTAGGAGAGAGAAGGATGAGGCACCGGCTCATGCCATTGTAGAGTGCGATGCCAAGTTGAAAAAAATAAGCACCGTGGCATGTAGGTTCACCGGTGCTTGCTGAATAACGAAATAATTTTACAGCCAGCCGCTAGAGCAGATAGAGACAGTGACGTTTTGATAAACCAGCCTCACATTCGCATGGGCATCGATGCTGACGCTGTAGGCTTTTAAGTGTTCCCAGCATCGGTGAAGGTGGCATAGGAATCTTTTGTTTGAGCATCGATCACGCTGTGGGCAGTCTAAAGTCTTAACACTGGGTTGCCGTTTTAAAGACGGGGCCGTTTTAAAGACGGGCAGAACCACAACCAGATAGGTGAGGTCAGGTCAAGTCAAGTCAAGAAGAAAAAGAGGAAATGCATTGGCAATAATGCACTTTATATCCTAGTTACGTAATAATAATCTTTCATACTACGTACTCTATTCACGGAAGCTCCGGCATGGCGTGGTGGGGAGCATGGAGGTCGAGGGTCTCAATTCTCATCCACCGAGAGCGGCGGTGGCGATTCCGTTCATCACCCCAACCAGAGGCCGCCGCAGCCCTACCTGGCCGACCGTCTTTTTTACTTTTTAACCTTTTTTCGAAAGATTTTCTCAAATACGTCTCTGACGGAAAGATTTCAGAAAATGGATCTTGGGCTTGGCGCCATCCACGTTGGCGTCAAGCCCTCATGCCACTTGGCCGACGACGCGGCCGACGACGCCGAGCTGGCGCTGGCGTGACAGCACCTTGGCGCCAATGACGATGGCGCCAAGCCTGGCCCCACAGATCAAATCACCATGTATATCCTTTTTTATCCTAAGTATTTCCATATTGTTCTAAGTGATCAAACAGAAAGTCACTGTAAAAACTCTAGAGTTAGTCATATTTCTCAATATCAAGTCATTGTAAAATTTCAAATTTGTAAATGTCCAAGTCGAGTTAAAAAAATCATTTTTCCATATGTCTACCACATGGTAGTCGGTATTCTAATATATCCAAGTCGTAGCAAAAATTCAGATTTATTTGGCCAAGTCTTTAAATTTACTATGGGATGGGGATGGAATATGGCTAAGTCTGGATTTTTACTGTGATTTGGACATTGACAAATTTAAAATTTTATCATGACTTAGATATTAAAAAAACTTCATGTTAAGTCATGGAATTAGGGTCCAAGTTGTCACGGAACTGCCCAAATTATAAGTACAAAAGTATAAAAACAATCGCCGGAGCAATTAAATTATAAAAACAATCGCCGGAACAAAATTATAAGAACAAAAGTATAAAAACAATCGCCAGAACAAAAATATAAAAACAATCGTCCAAATTATAAGAACAAAAGTATAAAAACAATCGCGACAGAGAAGGCAGGGCACGCGGCAAGGAAGCTCGGCAATGGTGGCCACGTCCACGGACACGAGGCATCCTTGAGGCCTTCTACCGAGCACGTGGCGGGCGACGGTATGACCGACGTGGGGAGCCGATTTGGGCCGCTGAAACTCCAGACTTAGAATATTTCTAAATGTTGAAAACAACAGCAAATTCGATCTTGTGACCTCGATTTGACTTACTTCCAAGCTGATCTAGCTCTTAGTCCAAAAACAAAGTTTGTTCTACATGATATGGACTACAACTTTCATTTAAGGTCCAACCTCAAAACTGGTATAGAACCTGTTGTTCTACTTTGACCAAAGTAGGATCACGATGAAGCTTAAATCATCCTTTTTGATCCATTGGAGCATTTTCGGGGCATTTGCTCAACACGAACCTTTCACGACTTTTGTTGTAGAGTCCATCTAGAGTTTTTTGGGCAAGGTTGCAAGGTTGGGTTGATAACCTATATTTTCATTCACTTAATAGTGCAATTCAAGCACTTAGTAAAACAATTCCAACAAGGATATAACTTATCATTTCATGTGACTTTTTTATTTCAAACTTTATAAAACTTTTCCAGTGATCAATATAGATAGGTACTAAGGTGAGACACATGAAGATATTGCAATAACACCACCCAAGCATATATCTTGAAAATGGCCTATATATAAAGCAATGGTGTAGCATCCAAGTTTAGGTTAGGCTTATCTCCATAGGTCGACCTTGACATCGTCATCTCCACTTAATCTATCATGTTTGAGCTCAAACCCACTGCTTAACTGGTGGCAAACCCCTGGGGTGTTACACAAGTCATGGTAAAATTTTAAATATCCAAATTCAAGATTTAGCCAAATTCCAAATTATTCATGTTTTGAATTTCGGTCCAAGTCATGGTAAAATTTTATAGTAAAATTAACATGAAGTCCTAATTCCATGACTTCACATGAAGCCCTTTTTATCATGACTTAAAATTTCATCTTATAGTAAAATTATGGTCCAAGTCATGGTAAAATTTTAAATATCCTAGTCCAAAACATGAAGCCCTTTTTCAATATCAAGTCATGGTAAAATTTTAAATTTGTCAATGTTCAAATCATAGCAAAAATTCAGACTTAGCCAAATTCTAGCATAGTTAAGTGATAGTAAAATTCAAGACAGCCAATTTTTAGGTTGCCCATCATATGGTAAATATTAAGACTTTGCCAAAATTTTATATGTCCGTCTCATAGAAAAATTAGGGTCCAAGTCACGTTAATTTAGAGCTTTGTATGTCCATTTCACGGTAAAATTAGGTAGTCAGGATTTTTGCTACGGCCTGGATATGTTAGAATACGAACTACCATGCGATAGCATCAAATTTGTCAATGTCATGGTAAAATTCCAACATGTCCCATCTCATGGTAAATTTATAGACTTAACAAATTTTCATATGTCCATCTCATGGTAAAATTCCAGACTGAAGAAATTCCAAACAGCTCGACGCCAAGATGCATGGTGCTAGGCTTGGTGCCAATGATGATGGCGCCAAGCTTGGCGCCAATGGTGATGGCGCCAAGGTGCTACCACGTCAGCGCCAGCTCGGCGTCGTCGGCCAAGTGGCATGGGAGCTTGGCGCCAACGTTAACGGCGTCAAGATGTGTTATCTTGGCGCCAACGTGGATGGTGCCAAGCCCAGGGTCCATTTTCTGAAATCTTTCCGTCAAGAGCATATTTAAGAAAATCTTTCAAAAAAAGAGCTAAAAAGTAAAAAAAAGACGGCCTAGCCGATTACGTCAACAACAACTATGGCATCAGTAGCACCACCACTGCTTCATCAGCTACCTGCACAACCACAGCCAGCAGCAGTAGCGCCTCAGCTCTAGCTGCTCGTGTCCTCCACTCGTCGTTCATGCCCGCTCCCAACACCTCCACGTTGGTCGTGGAAGAAGACGCGGACGAGGAAGTCGGCGTCGAAACGGTCACGGAGCAAGACAAGGCCAAGACACGCGAGCACATGAGGGACCTCATCCATGGATCGGATGCCTTGGACAGGTGGCTATGGGAGCTGCAGGTCAGCTGGGTTCTCCACCTTGCTCAGCTGGATGCGTCTGCAGGGAGGGCCTTCGTCTCGCGGCGACTCCAGCACACTGCACGCAGCTGGGTCCTAGCTCTGCACGGCATCAGCAGATCCGTCCTTAGCTTCACTGGATTAAAGATGGCAACGGGGACCCGATTCCCGATTCCCCGCGGGGAATTCCCCTATTAGGGGACGGGGATGGTTGCAATTGTTGCTCCATGGGGAATAAAACGGGGGGAAACTGATCCCCGTCGGGTCTGACGGGGTCAGGGACGATCCCACGACCCCCATCCCCGATTCCCCGCCGCCCCGATTAGCATACCATGCACACGGTGAACTGTAGCCCATCTAAAGGCCCAGCCACCTCAGTATATATACCGAGCTAACCCTAACTCTTCACATCCATTCCTCTGTCTCTACTAGGACACCAGCCGCCGCTTCTTTTGCAACAGCGCCCCAAGTGCCGGTGCTAGTCCGTCACCGGCCTCCACCTCGCGACCTCACTTCTCGCACAACCGCACAAGCCACACTACCTGCTGGTCCACCGCCGCGAGGCCGTGGGCGGCGCACCACGTCGGAGCCGCCGCTCGCCCGCTTCCGAATGGAAGCCACGAGCCCACGACAAACATGAGCAGGGCACAGCCGCACCGAGTAGTAAGGCAGCAAATCTTCAGATCTGATGCCGTGCTCTAGATCGTTGAGGATTTGATGTTGGTCTCCCACTGTCGTGCTATAGATCTGTTAAAGTATTTAGCCTCCCTATCTCCTTTTGTTAACTCCTGGGATTTCGATTCAAGCATGATGCGTCTCCTACTCTTTGCTTTTTTGTAGTTTTTTTTCTTTACAAATTTAGCCTGTGTGCCGAGTTCCTGGACTTCTATACCTCGATCAATATTGTTACTACTTGTGCGCAAGTGCGAATGTTGCTACTGGCTTTCTAATGACTGCGGCATTTAATTTAAGATGCGATTTAGGCGGGGACGGGAACCCCGTCGGGTGTAAATTCCCCGCGGGGAGCGGGGACGGGGAGAAAGTGTCCCCCGTGACTATTCACGGGGATGGGGACGGGGAATTATTTGCCCCGCGGGGACGGGGATGGTGGAGTGATCCCCGATGTAGAATTCCCCGTTGCCATCTTTACACTGGATGGTGTCCTAGCCAGGAGGAGGAAGAAGAAGCTCTACAGCAGCTACAAACCTGCTGGCCACCTACGTCAGAGCTGGTAGGATTTTTTGCAGCAACCTTATCGCATATGCTCCCTTTTGTTGATGTCGTTGTTGCATTGGAAATCATTGATCCTAGTGCCAGCGACAACGACCATCAGATTGTTTCTGGCAGTAGGGGTGGAGTGGCATCAGCTCACAAATTCCAGGCACTAGCAGACGTCCGTGACGCTCTCGCCGGTGCCTTGGAAGTTGGAACATGTCCAGCTCTGGGACTCGTGGCTCTGTTCCTCAATCCAGCTGCACGCTGAAGCTACAAAGTCAAGCGGTGAGACGAGTAGCCTCTTGCTAGCAAAACTGGACATGCTGGATGAGGCCATACGGGACACAAGAGACTATGTCAAGACTCAGTTCATGTCCTTGACGCGTGATCGTCATCATGGCTCTACAACATCAGGACCGAAGGACCTATCACCTGGCATTCACAAGGCCACTAAGTCTGCGCTAAGCTGCTTCATTGTGTTGTGACTAGCTACAAACGATCTGCAGTGGATCATCCTCGTACCATTCATGAAGCACCAGCATCAGTTCGTGTTCATGGTAAGGACGCCTCTGCAGCAACAGGCAATGAGAATACCAGTTCTTCTACCAACTTGATCATGGTGATGATCCGTTCTCTGGAAGAAAAGCTCACCAGAGTGTCAGAGTCATTTCCAGACCAGAGCCTCAGGTTCCTATTCTTGATCAACAACTTCTACTTTGTCTGGCATCAGCTTCGTACAAATCAGCGGCTTGTGGATGTCCCCATGTATGCCTTGACTCACAAGATCGATGGTTACATAAACAGTTATATTCAAGTATCTTGGACACCGGTGTTGAAGCCCTTACATGATCATACACGTTGTTGCTTAACTAGATACTCAGCACAACATAATTTCGAGACAAAGTTTGAGAAGACCTACATCAAGCAAAAGCTCTGGAAGGTTCCAGACCCAGAGCTGAGGGAAGAGCTGCGGTCAGCCATCATCAAGAAAGTCATTCCAGCCTTCACAAAATTCATGGAGGATAATGCTGTCAGTGCCTCAAGAGTCACTCCCAATGAACTGGAAGAGATGTTGGACGAGCTATTTGAAGGATAAACTAGTGCACCAACCATACAAGTTATCAGAAGTTTATTTAGTTATGCATGTCTCCTGTAGTCCTGTATGATACTCTAAGGTGTCACTCTCCGTTTTGCTCTGTTCTACTCTGTCTCCTGTATGAACCGTGTTGCGTTGGCCTAGGAATGGGAGGAGAAATTTCAATATTTAACCCTCAATTCGCATGCCTCTCAATATTTGACATTCAATTTGCAGATCTTTCGAAATTTGACCCTGTGCACGCCAATTCTTTCAATCTAAGGGATTTCTTAGATTTCCTCTCCTTTTCTATTCACAGGTCAATCTCACATTCCCATCAACGTCGTTCCCGACTTTGATCAATCATTGTGGCGCGTTCTTGGTCTTGAGTACTTCTAAAACTAGTCTATTCGGAACTAGTCTGCTTCAACCCTGCTGATTGGCGAGACAGTGCAAATATACAGGCCTAAATGTTTGGTTACTAATTAAATTTTAGCAGTACTCGTTGTTTGCTTATTATACTTGCAGTGCATCATTTAGGGAGATACTAGTTGAAGTTCTTGTTTGCATAGGTAAATCCCTACTTTGTTTCGTTGTCAGATTGACCCCTCTGCTATGGTGGCTAGACATTCAATCTATAGTATATATGACACCTGATGAGGGTACAAACAAAATTTCCAAGCAACAAAATTTTATTCCAGTGCATGATTTGGGGAGATACTAGCCGAAGTCCTTGCTTGTGCATAGATAAATCTCTACTTTGTCTCGTTGTCAGATTGACTCCTCTGCTGTGGAGGCTACAAATTCAATCTCGAGTATATACTGACACCTCATGACTCACGATGGCACAAAAATCATTAAAAATTCCAAGCAACAACATTTTATTCGAAACCCGAAACAGAACATGAAACATGCATGAAAACAAGAAGTAACAAACAACTTGTCTTCTATGGTGCCCTTGTTTACATCTAAGTATTGTGTGCACCAAGCCACCGAAAAGGAAAACAGAGTTGCTCTCCATAGCCTGTTCGTTTCGCTGGTTTATTGTGGCTGAAAGTACTGTTCGCTGGTTTATTGTGAGAGAAAAACACTGCTGGATGGCTGCTGATTTGGCTGAACCAGTGATAACAAGTGACCAATAGCATTTTACAGATATGCTAAAGCACAGTGACGCAAACAAAAGACACACCCAGCAAGGTGCATCGAGTTCCTCATCTCCATTTCTTTTTAGAAGGAACGGCAAGAGATTTTGCCACAAGTTTTATTAGACGATTGAAAAACAAGAACAAAGAACAAGAGGGTTTGCCAAGTCCCTAGAACACACCTTAAGAAATCGACTTCCTCATCTCCATTTCTCCATGTTGCCTTCCTTTTAGCTTGTTCTTCTACGTTGCACTTGTTCACCCTTCAAATAGCTCCTGCAGCATCTCCTTGAGCTCCTGAGGAGTGACAGTGACTCCTCGGGTGATCCTATTGTTATCCTCCAAGTACTTTGTAAAGCCTGAAACGACTTTGTCAATGATAGCTTCACGCAGCCTTTTCCGCAGCTGAGGGTCCGGGACTTTCCAGAACTTTTGGGCAGCATAGGTTGTCTGAAACTTGGACTCGAACTTTGGCAGTGGCGAGCTTTTCGTGAAGCAATTTAATTTGGGATTGTTCAGACATTTCAACATTGGCGCCCATGACACTTGGAGATAACTCTCTATGTACCTGTCGATTTTACGAGTGAGGTGACATTGGTGGAGCTGCTGCCATATGAAGTAGGTGTTGTTTTTTTTTCCGAAAGCGTGCATTGGCACGTGTTGCACTAAGTGGAAGAAGGAAGTTTTACAAACCTCCAAGGAGAGTCGCGGCGAGAGGCCGAACACACCTTGGAGGGACACTAGACATAAATCACCAACAAGTGGTGGGAAAGCGAGGTTGTACTAACTAAAAATCCATGGCGCGACAAAGGGTGGGGGAGTGCCCGATGCACTACCGAAGACTCAAGGCGTCGCCCACCCATCCGTGTTGCGGAGCTCTCCATGCACGTGGATGAGCTCACGCAATGCTTCCCGCTTGTTCGGGGAAAGGGGCTCGGCGAACGTCTCATGGAATTTGTCCGCTATCTTATCATCTGTAGTGTCGGTGACGGCGTTGTCCGGCCTCCGCTCCCACTTGTTCACCATCACGCGTTTCGCCTGCTTCTCCGGGTTGGGGTCACGGAAAGGCGCTTTGGCTGTGAGCCTGTCACTGCGGCGAGGGACCAGGCTAGCGGGTTCCCGTTGCAGTGCGTCGTCGCGGTGGTGTGCGCAAAAGACTGTCCTGTACCGGCAGTAGAAGGGAGCTGATGAAGAGTGCCTCGGCATCAGCGTTAGTGGCTACCGTAACGTCCTCATCATCCACCCCTGGCATCTCAGCATCGAAGCTAAGCTGGATCATTCGTGGCGGCGATCGAGTGTCCGCTGGCGATGCCTGGGCCACCAGAGGGGTGGACAGACGCGACACATGAGCACCCGTTGACCGATCCGCAACAAGGGAAGCAGCGAGTTCATCAAGCATCGGGTCGATCCATACAGGAGGCCCCGTGCTCTCGCCCAGCGCTAGCACAAGTGGGTCAGTCGAGGAGGTGGTGTTGCTGGCGTCGAGGGGAGTCATGGTGGAGTTGAACTCCCTCAACAGCTTACTCCGGCGCCGCCGGCGTCGACGACGGATGCTCTTGGCACCCCCCACGGTCTCGTTTGTGGTTCTATCCGAGACACCATGTAGCACATGCAGGGGAGGCTGTGGATCGCCACCCAAAGCCACTGGCATCGGAGGTGCTGGGCACGGGATTTTCCCAACAAAGATGACGGCCGCCTGCTGGGAACTTTGGTCCTGGCCATCGCCACCGTTGTTGCCGTTGTAGACGGTGTCTCCATCGCGGAGACGGGGACGGCGTGGCTGCGAACCACGACGAGCACGGCGGCGAGGACCGTGCCTCGGAGGCACCCGCAGCATGTCTGAGGAAGGCCATGGGGCCGAACGGCCATGCCTGCAGTTCCTCGCCCGGTGCCCTGCACCGAGGCAGAGAAGGCAGCATGATGGGAAGATGCACCGGGCGGCGATGTGGCCAGCAGCCAGGCAGTTGAAGCAGCGACCGACGAGCGCGGGTGGCACCGGCCGCTGGCGATGAGGGTGGGGTGTGCCATGGTGACGCCAGCGCCGGCGGCTCTGAACAAGTGCGAAGCCATCGGCGTCGACAGGTGTGCCTGTCCGGGGAATGTGGCGTCGAGGAGGCTGCGAGCCAAGGCGCTGGTTCACGGGGACACGGTCGGCTGGCAGAGGGCCAAGCCGCTGGTGCACGGACAACTAAACAGCCGGCGGAGGTGGCACCGCAGGAAAGCCGTCGGTGTCCCAGGTCCTAGCACGACGGTGCCGGCGCCGCTTCTTCGTGGTGCGGATGACTGTACGCGAGGCAGGGCACTCCCCTTCCCGTGGCGCAGCAAGCGTGGGCGAGGCTATGGTCTCAAAGACCTGGCAGGCGGCTTCCCGATACTGCGATGCATAGTCGAGCTCGGATTCGTTGGAGTCCTCCAACCATTGCACGGCCTTGGGTCTGCCCCCGGACTTGGCGGGAGGGGACAGGGAGGAGCTGACAGCCAGAGAGCCCAACACCTGCCGCGCCGTCGACAAGGAGGGAGTACACACAGCCAACGATGGAGCCGGTACATCAACCTCATCTTCATCTTCGTCCTCGACGTCTTCGACAACGACTAGTGAGTAGTCAATCCTCAGCCGCGGCGGATGGGGCGAGGAGACACATCGAACAGACACGGCAGCACCGTCTCCCGATGCCGGCGGTGACGCGGGCGTGGAGGGAGCCCATGGGACCATGGAGTAGTCCGCTTCTGGAGTCGACGCGGCGGCGCTGACTCCCCGCTAGAGCTTGCGTCGATGGCAACCGCCCCCGGCGGTGGAGGGGGCGTGGGTGGCGGCGTCTGCTCCGTAGAGGCAGAGGTGCTGGCGTCCGATCCAGCAGTCGCGAGGGTGTCGACGCATCCAGCGAGGTGGCCACGGTGGTTGTAGCCACCGTTAGTAGGGAGGCAGCCACACAGGCGGCGGGGCCACCTGGCGGCGACTGCGGTGGTGGGGAAGGCCGCGGAGCTCCCCTAGCGTCGGATCCAGTGATGCAGGCCGCGGATCAGGTGAAGACGACCGCGGCGGCACCCAGATGCGGCAGAGTGGGCGGGCCCGGGGCAGGCGCTCCCGGTCCTATGTGGCCATCGAAGGTGGGCAGAGGAAGGGTGGCAGACAGGATGGGGCAGAGGTAGTGAAGGGTGGGAGACGCCGGTGCTAGGGAGGCGGCCGGCGGCAGCGGGGAGGTCGTCAGGGCGTCCGCCCTTCGCGGTGGAAAGCAAGGAGGAGGGAATTGAAGGTGTGAACGGTCGGCAGGAGGAGGTGATTGCTCCGTGGACTTGGATGCGTGTAGATTTGATGAAACATGTCGAGGGCCGCGGTGGCGGAAGCGAGGGAGTGAAGAAGAGCCACCGCGGTGGAGGGGAGCGGCTGGGCGCCGGCAGCGAGGATGCGGTGGGCGACGGAGGCTGTGGCGAGGGCGTCGCGGCGGGAGCGGAGGTAGGCGAGGAGGAGGAGGTCAAAGACGAATGGAGCGGAGGCAAAGCGGCGGTAGGTGGCGGCAAGGGCGTTGAAGATCTAGGCCGATGAGTAGTGGCGGGAGGCGAGGACGGCGAGGGCGGCACCCCGGAGGCGGGAGGCCGCTGCGACGTGGGCTGCGGAGGCGGAGAAGACGAGAGGGGTTGGGAAGCGGGAGGAATGTGTACTCGGATCTACATGCTACTCTCTTGTGTTGGTCTCATTAAGTTTGTATTTCCATGAAGTAGGTGTTGTTAATCAAGAATAGAAACCTAAGGCTCTGGTCTGAGAATGACTGTGATACTCTGGTAAGCTTTTCTTCTAGAGAAGTGACCATCTCCATGATGAGGATAGTAGGAATAATCATATCTCCATCTCGATGCTGACGTGCATAATTTGCAGGGAGCAATGCCTTGATAGCACTTCGATGCAGTTTAGGACGGACCGAGTGGTCTTGAGGATATCGGGCGATAGCTGCAGAGTCTGAGAAGTAGCCCATGAACATGAAGAGTCATCCTCCAAGGAAGACATGACAGTAGTCCTGATGCGATCCAGTGTATCGCATATGGCCTGATCCAGCTTCCCCAGTTCTGCTGACAAGAGGCCTCCCATGTCGTCAGTTATTCTTGTGGACCACTATGCCAAAACCTCATAAAGGAGACAGCTAATAAAGTGACGTGAAAATAAAACGCGTCACTGATATAAAATCAGTGACTCGTCTAGTTAAAACGTGTCGCTGGTATGTTTCGAGGGTGACACGGCTCAAGAATACGAGTCGCTGATTTATGGTCCCTGACTTGTCTCCACCGGTGGGAAGATAGCAGTGACGCGTAAACGGGAGACGCGTCTGACGGACCCGAAAAAATTATAGATTTCAGCTGATCGACGACTTGAGTCCGGAATCGAGCCCGTCACCTCCCTCGGTCTCGCGTCCGTTCTCCTCAGCCCTCCTCTCTCTCTCTCTCTCCACCTCTCTTCTCCCCCGCATCTCTCTCCTCAGGCGAATAGTCTCCCCTGCTCTCCACCTTTGTTGCCCCTTCCTGGTCGCCGCCGGTGCGCTCCGCGACACCGACGCCACTCGTCTCGCCTGCAGCTCCGCGTCGGTGCTGGATTCATTAGGGTTTGGCCTCTCTCTAGATCTGGCTGGCACCACTTCCCTCCTCCAGATCTAGCCAGAGCCTCCTCCTCCCTTGCCTCGGTGCGGATCCATGATGGCCATGGTCAGATCAAGGGGCCGCGCACGAGGTCGAGTCGCAAGGACCGTGACGAATCCCTCCCTCACCCGTGCCGGCTGCGACCGGCAGAGACGGAATCGCCGGAAGCCTGCTCGTTCATGGAGGCATCCCTAGTAGCTGCGGTGGAGTGGCCGTCGGAGGCACCGGCGTGAGCTCCTTCGCCGCCAGGAGCATCAACTACAGCGGCGCGCCATGAGAATCACGTCACCTCTACAAGCTCTGCCCACTCCTGGTGAGAAGCAAGCAGGTATGTCCCCACGCTTGGTGAGAAGCAAGCAGGTATGTCTTCGATTCCTTCGTAGCTCTCCCTCCATCTGAAGTATTGCCTTGCTCGGGCTTCCTTTTCAGTTTGCCCACCACTTTTGGGAGGAACGTCCCTTTGGATCTGTGGGGAATACATGTGTGGCAGTGGCAATGGATTCCATAGATATGCATGACACAGAAAATTAAACTGTGTTCAGTAGTATAATGTATGGTTGTAAATCGGTTAAACAATTTGTTAACTTGATCTGTTATGAAGTCTGAACTTTCAAGGAATTTAGTAATTGGCAAGCTTGTGTCCCACATATGTTATCTTGGTCGACTTAGAAGCAGTGAGAATAATGGTTTGGATATGCTTGAAGTGTTCTCACATCCTGATTCATGTATTCCAGTGTATGACTTTGTAAGATACTGGTGTCCTGAACTGAAGGTAGAGGAACACATTTAATTTTACCTTCACTAGAGTACAATGGTAGAAAAAATATTTATGATCAATAAACACCCTATGTGTTTGTCTATGTAGCCAGGAGCCCAATTTTTTGCTTCCTACCTTAATGATGAGTAGGAATTTAGGAAAGGTTTACAGTTTGACATGTGGAAGCTACCTGTCAATCAGTTAATTTAGGTCAATTTTTGTCAGGGTCATAAGAATTTTAAAGGTTTATAACCATGTGATTAGTAGGGAGTAAACTTTTATTTCTTGCTTGCCTTAGTTTGTCTTTTTTTTTCAATGTCATATCAGGCTATTTTCTGAACTTATGTTCTATCTCAGACTCACACTATGTATTTGATTAATTTTCAGGTTTGCAGTACTAATAATTTTTGCTCATTGGTCCATGGGTGGAGTAGCCCGGGTGAAACAATCTTACCACTCACAGTATGATTTGTATGTCATGTTCACCTTACAATTTTCAGTTTTGAACAAGCAATGATTTGGTTCATATATCTGACCCTGTACAGACTACAGAGCAGACTACTAGCAGTAGCACTAGAACCTGACTACTAGCGGTATGTATTCATTGGTCCATGCCGTGCTATGAACTTTTTGTTATCCAGTGCTTGATTCCTATGTATTTAAATTCTGGTAGGAAGTTGCTGAGACTGTAAAGAATGATTTTGGTAGCATTGACATCCTTGTACACTCTGTAGCTAATGGTCCTGAGGTTTTTATATGCTAATGCTTGACACTACTGATACAGTGGTGGCAGTACTAAGTACTAACTGAAACTATGTAATTTTAAGTATTAATTAACTAAGTACTAATATTACCTGAAATTGATATATCTGTCCCTTCATATTTAGCACAGATTCAGCTAATACGGCATGACGAGGGAGATATTGAATCTCAGCTGTGAGAGTTTAGTAGGAGAGCTTCAGTTGTGCTATCTTCTTTTTCCTGAACAGCTAGTTAGATACAAAGTACATTACTACTCTGTGAAGTTGATTCTTGTATGACTCTATACTATGTGATGAATTGTATAATATCATGTAATAAACATTGAGTTACCAGTTGAGCTTCTTTTTCTTGAACAGCTAGTTAGATACAGAGTACATTACTACTCTGTGAAGTTGATTCTTGTATAATAATATCATGAAAATAGTGGAACATGTCTGATGTGTGTGTGTGTGTATATATATATATATATATATATATATATATGATCATCGTTTTTTTGTTTTATGAAATAGTTATCAGTGACGCGTTTAATGGTTATTAGTGACGCGTATTGAATACACATGTCACTGTTCAAGGGTTATCTGCCCTTATCACAGATGCAACTAATAAGTCTCTAGACGCGTCACTGATAAGCTTTTCTGGCATAGTGGGCTGTACGTAGGGTGAGGAATCGGAATGACATCATGATCTGTTCTGAGGCTGGGGACAGAGCATCACGCACGTCTACAAGTGCCTGGAGCTCCCAAGCTAGCCTAGAAACAATTTGTTCTCGGCAGCTAGGATCATGATCTTCATTCAGAGGAGCAGCGATGGCGCCAACAAAGGTGAGCATCTTCCACAATGTTGCTTCGATGAACCGTACAAATTCAGGAGCTGCAGGTGGCGCAACAGTTGCTTCCTCCTGACTAGAAAATCCACTAAAGCATGCCCAGATGGATGTGTTGATTTTCCTCAGAGCCATGATCCAACTCTGCACAAGATGGTGAAGCTGCCGTGAGATGAAGCTCCCCCGCGCAGATGCACTAAGCTCAGCAAGATGGAGAAGCCAGACGACGTTCAGCTCTGAGAGCCACCTTTCCGGTGCAGTGACGTTGCCATTGTCATCGCCACAAAATTGCTCCACCAGGCCCCTCAGGTGCCGGCGCGTCTCCATCAACTCTTCCTTGAATTCCGTGGCGTCCAGGTCGAGCCCCTCGCCGGCGCTTTCCTCCACGACCAGAGGTCATTCACCGACGGGATTGGATGAGATGGTGGTGTAGGTGGTGGTGGTCGAGAAGGTGGTACCTCAAGTTATTGTGGTGGTGGTGCTGTCAGAAATCGGCCACAGGGAACGGCCGCCGCCGCTGCCGAGCCCGGTGGATGACACCTTCTTGGACCTCCATGCTCTCCGCCAGACCGCCGCCATGTTGGCTGCTTGAAACCTATCTGTGCCCTGCGTGGATTTGATGATGGATGCACTCGCAGCCCGGTCAGAATCGATCAATCTGCATAGCCGTGCGGTGCGTGCAAAAGAAATGATGATCTCACAACGCGCTATGCAGGGTTGACCTTGACCTCCACCAAACATGATAGGAATTGCTGCTGCAGTATGTGCCCACCATGCTTGACAGTGTGGGAATGATGTCGACTGAGTTAATGTGACTGACCAAGTCACGAAGGCTACCAATGGTGCCCATGACCTGTGGGTCGATCTGTTGACGTTGAAGATCGCTCCAAGACAACACACCAACGAGGGTCTTGACGTCCAAGAGGTCTCACAAGACCTGCAACGCAGCAAGAGACGAAGCGTAACCGATCTAGGGATCGATAGGGCTGATATAGAGCTCGTTCTCGGCCGAAACGGCTCCCGAACCACTCCCGGAAGGATCCGTCGGGGAGAAGCACGTGGAGGATCTCCTAGGACCAGTAAGGCCGCCTAGAATGTCGACAAATCTCGTGGAGAGCCTTGCCGAACAACATGGTAGAGGGTTGAGAGGAGAAAACTAGGGTAAGATAGGAGTTTTGGTTGTTGTTTTGTCAATTGGATAGATGGGAACTCAATCGGACATGATCCTCTCATATATATAGAGAAGGGTGGTCTTATCCCAGTAGGAAACCTCTCCAAGGCTTATTTTCTAAGTTTCCCACGTCCAAAAATCAATCTAGAAATAAATCGGTTCGAGATCTAAAAGTCAGATTCGGAATAAACACCTACCGGTACTACCGGTCAGGCTCCACCGGTAGTACCGATCAAGGACCGGTAGTACTGATAGTTCATTTTCATGCAAAACTGTGCCACCTACCGCCATCCATCGGTAGTACCGGTCTCGGACCGGTAGTACCGGTAGTTCAAATCTGCGCCAAATCTTCTCAAACCGGTAGTACCGGTGATCTCGGACCGGTAGTACCGGTAGTTTATATATTTTCTCGGAGGTATAACTCTCTCATCTGGACTCCAAATTGGATGTTCCATATATATTTTTTGACCATCTCAACGAGAGGAATGCAATGGTGAAGTCCGTTACACATTTTGACAACTTCATAAAATGGACATTTTTTGTTGTCAACATATGCCCCCTGTTTTCAGGTTTATGATGCATAAACACGAAAACACTTGATTAAACAAACATAATTAAATCAAACAACAATGATACCCATCTCATCAGCTGTATGGTGACTAAGGGCGATGTATACATCTGCTATTTTATTCTAAGGGCGATACATGTATCGGCCATTGTTTGGAGAGCACTTAGGCTTCTTTCCAAACACTTGGAAAATACTTTTTTAAGTATCTTTTGTTGAATGCTACTTTGAAACGTTCACCTTGCAATGTCTCTAGCAAATAAGAATTACCGCTCATGACTTTGATCACTTTATAAGGACCATCCCAATTTGGTGACCACTTGCCAAACTTATTGCTCTTCGATCCAATAGGTAGTATGGTTTTCCATACTAATTCTCCTACTTGGAAAGATTTGCTCTTGACTTTTTTGTTGTATGCCCTGGCAACTCGAGCTTTGTCTTTCTCTATCTCCTTGAGAGCTTTTAATCTTACATCGGTTACCTCATCGATGTTATACATTATCAAATCATGATACACAATGGCTGATAGATCATTTTGTTTAGCAAACCTATATGCATCCAAATTTACCTCAACAGGCAACACGGCCTCTTCTCCATATACTAGCTCAAAAGGAGTAACTTTTGTAGCACCATGCCTTAAAATGCGATATGCCCATAGAGCTTCAGATAATACTTCATGCCACATTCTTGGATTCTCCTTAATTTTCTTCTTGATAAGCTTGATCAAAGTCTTATTACTAAACTTAGCTTGGCCATTAGCTTGAGCATAATATGGAAATGATTTGAGCAACTTGATCTTATATAATTCGGCAAAGTCCCTCACTTCCTTGAACATAAATGATGTCCCTTGATCTATAGTTAATGTTTGGGGTATGCCGAATCTATGAATGATATGCTCAGTGATAAACTCAATAACCTCCTTATGTGTCATATTCTTTAAAGGAACAGCTTCGGTCCACTTAGTGAAATAATCTGTAGCAATTTGGCCAATGAAGTCTAGCCCCCAACCGCGAAAAGGCCACGGTTTGATTATAGGATGAAGCATAGCAGCAAGCACTAGCTGAATATTTCCAAACCTTTGTCACTCTTCACATTCTTTGTAGTAGCGAAAGCAATCGATCATCATAGTAGGACAATAGAAACCGGTTCTACGCAATAACCACTTCATCTTCGGGGCCGATTGATGCGTACCACAAATACCTTCATGGACTTCTCTCATAGCTATTCTTGCTTGATCAGTTCCTAAGCATTTCAACAGCAAGTCTTCGGCAGTTCTTCGGTAAAGCTCATCATTGTGCAACACATACTTGAAAGCACTTCGTCGAACACTTTTATCAACTATAGCACTTGGATCTCGTAGATATGCCAATAAGGGAGTCCTCCAATCATGTAAATCGGCCCCAACATCACTAGAAGTTTTGCTAGGCCGATTTGAGAGTTCATCATGCACATTGACTAGGCTGGCCACAGGGGAGTCAGCTAGGCTGACTGGTAAAGTTAGCCAAGCCGACTGGCTTGCTAGAGAATCGGGGTCAGCTAGACCGGCTAGGGCAATCGGCTTAGCCGATTCTTCCGCACTTACACGGCAAAAATATAAATCTTCATGCATCGGCTATTCTTGAATATGAAAATTACGCCCACCAACATCATAGCCAGATGCTTGCTGAGCTAACATGTTGGCCTTTTGATTTTCATGGCTCGGAACATGCCGAATTTGAAATTCGGCAAATGAACCAATGATGTCAAGGCAAGCATCGAGACAAGCTCGTAGTGATCCTTCCAAGCATTGAAATTCTCCAGCAACTTGCTGCACCACTAGTAAGGAATCACCATAGGCTTCAATATGCTTTACTCCCATGGAGCATAACATAATCAATCCGAATAATAGAGCTTGATATTCAGTTTGATTATTAGTGCAATAGAAATCCAACCGGCTTGACATCTCAAATTCAACACCACTAGGGGAAATAAGCACAATACCAACACCTTGTCCATCTTTGCAAACCGATCCATCAAAATACAATTTCCAGGGAGTAAAAGTAAGGTAATTGATTTCATTATCAAATTCAATACCATGCTCAACAAGAAAATCAGCAAGGACTTGTCCTTTTAAAGCTCTTAATGGCTCATAAGTCAAGTCATATTCAATTAGTGCATATGCCCATTTGCCTATCCTTCCACAAAGAATTGACCGATATAACATGTGTTTTATCACATCAGCCTGGCAAGCAACAACACATGTACTAGACAAAAGATAATGTCTCATCTTGGAACAAGAATAATACAGTGATAAGCATAATTTTTCTATATGGGCATACCTTGTCTCGGGATCAAGAAGACGGTGACCAAGATAAGCGAATACATATTCTTTACCTTTGTCTTCTTGAGTCAAAACAGCCCCGATAATCTTCTCTTCGGCGGCAATATATAATTTGAAAGGAACTCCTCTCTTTGGTGCACGAAGAACCGGTGGTTTTAACAGATATTCCTTTATCTTCTCAAATGCCACTTGTTGTTCTGCCCCCCAAGTGAATTCAGATTCATCCTTCAGTTTCAATATGAGGGTAAAAGGAATAATCTTTCCGGACAAGTTAGCAATGAATCTCCTCAAGTAGTTCACTTTTCCCAAGAACTTTTGTAAGTCTTTCTTGCATGTAGGTGCCTGAACTCCCTTGATCTTTTCTATCCTCTTGGGATCAATCTCTATGCCTTTATCATGAATTATGAAGTCTAAAAACTTTCCAGCCGATACTCCAAAAGCACATTTGAGTATGTTCATCTTCAATCCATAACGGCGCATCCTCTCAAAAGCAAGACGCAAATCGGCCAAATGAGATTTATGGGTAGCCAATTTAATCACAATATCATCAATATAAACCTCCATAATCACCCCAATTAGATCATGAAAAATCAAATTCATAGCTCTTTGATAAGTAGCACCTGCATTCTTTAGCCCAAATGTCATCACAATCCACTCAAAAAGACCAACAAACCTAGGACATATAAAGGCCGTCTTCGACATATCTTTTTTGGCCATGAAAATCTGATTATAACAGGCATTACCATCAAGAAAGCTAATAACCCGGTGTCCTGAAGCATCATTGATAAGCATATCGACTATAGGCATAGGATATTCATCTTTCGGAGTAGCTCTATTTAGATCTCTAAAATCAATGCAAACTCTGATCTTTCAGAATCTTTCTTCTCAACAGGCACAATATTAGAGACCCACTTCGCATACCTGCGTGGCTGAATGAACCCCCGCTTGTAGGAACCGATTAATCTCTTCTTTAATCCGATCATAAATTATAGAATTAAATCGGCGGGGGTGTTGCTTATATGGCTTGAATCCATCCTTGATGGGGAGCCGATGCTCAATAAGCTCTCGGCTCAGCCTAGGCATCTCTGTATAATTCCATGCAAAACAATCAACATATTACTTAAGAAGCGTGATTAGCTCAAATTTGTAATCGGCTTCCAAGTTTTGATTTATAAACGTCGACCGGGGCACAGAGCCATCCCCAATATCAACCTGCTCTAAAGGGTCAGCCGACATAAATCCTTGGCCCAACTTATCGAGCTCATCAAAATCATCAATAGCTTCACATGCACCGGTCTTATTAGCCTGATACTGTTCAATATGATATTTTAACCATTCTTTATTATAATCCATTAATAAAAGATTACATGATGATACTGAACCGATTATCAATCAGTTTTAATGATACATGAACAAACCCTTGCCTAGTAGCACTAATAAATTCATAGCCAAAAAGATCTTTACCAGACAAGCAACCAAAAGCATCATGCCCCCCGAGCACGGGAGCATCGGCTGTAGCAACGTCAACCGATGAATCCGAATGCACAATCTCCACAGCATCTCCCACCCACTGAATTAAAAACTGGTGCAAGCTAGATGGCATACAACAATTGGCATGAATCCAATCACGTCCAAGTATTAAGTTATAGCTACCTTGCACATCTGCCACGAAGAACGCAGTAGCTAGGGTCTTGCTTCCAACAGTGAGTTCCATGTTAGCAATTCCCCTGGCTAGGATGGGAGTGCCTTCTCCTACACCGGTGATGATCATATTGGTCTTGACCAGTTCACCATCAGTGTCACCAAGTTTCTTGTAAAGCGGATATGGCATCACATTCACAATTGCCCCGCTATCCACCAACATGCCATGAACTGGAGCACCATTGATATGGCCCTTGATATGCAAAGGCTTGAGATGGTTAACAGGATCTCCAGGCTTCTTGAATGTAGCATCTTCTATGGGGAAGTTGAAAACCGCAGCGACTGAATCATCCTCGACGATATAATAATCGGCAGACAAGACAACCACATTGACTTCCCTCTCCAGGGTAGGTTCATAGTCAACCATCTCTTCTTTCGGGACCTCAGGAACCTCCATGCCAACCATAGCAGCAACAGTACGAGCAAAGTCATCGGAGGACACCTCATAAGCCATCAGGACAATGGGAGTCGGCTCAGCCGACTCTAAAGTTGGCTTAGCCGATTTTGGAACTTCCAGAGCAGCAGCAGTAGACGAGGCCAGCTTAGCTGCCTCTAAGGCTGGCTTAGCCATCTCTGCAGTAGGGTGTGCCGGCTTAGTTGGCCCTAGGGCTGGCTTAGCTAGGTTGGCAACAGCAGCAGCAGCACGCCGATCTTTCGGAGGGTTCTTGACTTGTTCGGAGTTCACCACTTCACCCTCCATCTTGGCGAGCTTCTCCCACTCCTGTTGCCTGTGCCGAGCACGTTGTAACTTGCGCCATTGAGTTTTATTCAACCCCGATGGGCACCACTTAGATTGTAGATACTTGGAATCAATTTCGGCGCACTCCTTCTTATCTCCAGCAACTTTTTTAGGGACGTCATCTTGCATTTGCGCTGGAGTTTCTTCAATTATAATCGGCCCATCATGGTTAATGATAGGAGCTTCCATAGAGCCGATTGGGATGACTGATTGAGGCCTAGCTCTTGGCGGAGGAATAACAAGAGCCTCAACCTTCTTAGGCATGTAAACCTATCGCATTAGTGCCATTTCTGAACTTTGTGAAGTCGGAGTCTTGAATGTAATCATTTTACCTTGATTCACGCTGCTAGAGCTCGATTGACCATTGTTTAATTGGCTAAAAATGGAAGGTTTTTGAACTGGACCAGCAGGCTCTTTCCTTCTTTACTGGCCTTGCATAGGTGCAGGCGAGGGATACGGCACCCAAACTCCATAAGGACCCCATTGTGGTGTGACTGGAGGTGGAATCGGGGGTCCCCAACGAGATACACGAGGAGCAACTTTTTGAATTGGAGCTATGGGTTGCATCACCGCCAATTGCTTATTCTTCTTATCTTCTCGCTTGGGCGGTGTGGAATCTCTTTTTTTAACGGCCGATTCTGGGAATCGGCCTTTTCTTGCTTGTATTTGGCCATAAGCCTATCAAAGGTGCATGGTGGCTTCGGCATGAATTTCCCTTGGTTCTTCTTCTCATTAGTCTTCCACGTACCAATCTCCGGGCTGTGTGGAACAAATGTGCACAAAACTTGAACGTTGGAAGAGCCGAGGCTGCTAGAACTAGGGGAGTCGACTAAGCCGACTAGGGCAGTCGGCTCAGCTGCCTTGACTGAGAGGGAGGCTAAGTCGACCAAACCAACACCCTGACTTAGCTTAACCAACTGGCCCTGGTGCTTAGTGGAGTCGGCCTGGCCGACTGCTCCAGTCGGCCTAGCCGGCCTCTGCTGTGCCGCTACCGTTTCATACCACCGCTACCTTCTCAAATACTGCGTTGATCCCGCGGTGATCTTTAATTTGTCTTTACCTTCATCGTCCTTCTCTAGCACCACCTTGCGCCCTGAATTCATTTTGACATTCGGTGCTACACGTGGTTCGCCGATAAGCACATTCTTGCCTTGAGTTGTATCGACTTGCTCAGGACGAATCAAAACAACGGGTGGTCCTGCTTCAATTGCATGCATTGGAAAAGGGACCTTATCAACTTGCATATCAGAAAGACTCAATCGTCCCTCATTAAGAGCTGATTGGACCTACCGATGAAAAACATTGCAATCATTAGTAGCATGAGAAAAAGAATTATGATATTTACAATAAGCTCTTCTTTTTAACTCATCAGCTGAAGGCAATGTATAATTAATTCTAATATAACCGAATTTTAACAATTCATCAAAGATTCGGTCACATTTAGAGAAATCAAAAGTAAACTTCATCTCTTCACCCTGATTCTTATGAATCGGTTTGAGGGATGGACAAGTAACCATCTTATTCTCTGCTGGCCATTTAATTTAAGCGGGATAAATTTCCTTATTATCATCATCAGAACAATCGGAATGATCATCAACAATATGCACATTATGACGATTAGACTTATAAGTTTCATGAGATTCTTTAAGGCGCGATTCAGCTGAAACGGCCCTTTACAATAGTTGATTAACATTCACAAACTCATAATGTTCAAGTTTATCCGTAATACTAGGACGTAAACCAGCAAAGCATAAGTCAGTTAAATCTCTTTCAGAAATCATTAAATGAAAGCATTGGTTCTTAATTTCTCTAAATCGCTTAACAAAATCAAGAACACACTCATCACGACCTTGACGAACCGATGCAAGATGAGACAATCTAGTTTCATGGACGCTAGTATAAAAATGACTATGAAACTTTTCTTCTAGTTCAGCCCATGAACCAATAGAGCAAGCTGGTAATGAAGTAAACCATGCAAAAGCTATGCTAGTAAGGGACAATGGAAAATTGTGAACTTTCATAAAATCATAAGCACTAGCTTCACTCAATTGTGTAAGAAACATACTAATATACTCCATGGTAGATTTACTATTATCACTACTAAATTTATTAAAATCAGGTACCTTCCACCCATCAGGTGCTTTCATAAAATCAAAATACGAAAGGTACGGCTTACAGTAAGTAGTCCTACTAGGCTTGATTTGTACACCTAAACTCTCTTCAAGTGATTTAGATAATTCCTCCCTAAACCGATTCAAAGTGTCATTGAAATTGGTAGAGGGAGCAACAGGTGTATCATCAAGTATAGGGACTTGGCTTGGTAACTTCGGCGGGTTGGAGAGAATGTTTTGCCCCGCTGAAGCTTGACTTGTTGTTGGTCTTTGATCGGTTCGCGTGTTTCGAGCCAAATTTTGACCATAGACAACCACTTGATTAGATGGAGCACTTTCAGCTAAACCGGTCTTATCGATTTCAATTGCCGAAGAGACCGATTTGCCTTTATTTGCTGCTACATATAAACCTTGATTGTCATAAAAATTTAACGGCATGCCAAACTTAGGGTTTTTAGAAGAAGAATCATCACCCGATGGATTGTCATCGGTTGTTTTTCCTTCTAACTTATCAAAACAGGCCATGATCATGTTTACAGTAGTGAGAAGATTATTATCTATTACTTTCTTATGATCATCCATCATAGTAGCATAATTGGCATGTGTAGGGTAAGGATCGACAATGTCATCATACTTAGGTTCAGAATATCTTATCTCAGGTGCAGCGGGTGCAGAAGATGTAGAAGTGATCAACTCGCTGAAATCCGGCTCCCTGAATTGAGTGACCTTTTCCCACCGATCTTTAGTGCAACTTTGAAGAAAAGCCTTCAGAACGGCGTTGAACTTGGCCTCCACTTGTTGCTTCAGTTCTTCAGGAAGCTCATTGATGTTCATGGAATGGTTGATGTTGCCCTCATGAGGGACTTGGGTCCTGTCCCCAGCATCTTCAACATTACCTCCCATGTTGCTGGAAGAAAACTTGATCTTTCGTCTAGCCGTCCCCAGCGGAGTTGCCAAAAAGTATGTTGACATTGAAGATCGCTCCAAGACAACACACCAGCGAGGACCTTGGATGCCCAAGAGGTCTCACAAGACCTGCAACGCAGCAACAGATGAAGCGTAACCGATCTAAGGATCGATAGGGCCGATGTAGAGCTCGTTCTCAGCCGAAACGGCTCCCGAACCACTCCCGGAAGGATCTGTCGGGGAGAAGAACGTGGAGGATCTTCTAGGACTAGTAAGGCCGCCTAGGATGCCGACAAATCTCGTGGAGAGGCTTGCCGAATAGCAGGGTAGAGGGTTGAGAGGAGAAAACTAGGGTAAGATAGGAGTTTTGGTTGTTGTTTTGTCGATCGGATAGATAGGAACTCAATCGGCCATGATCCTCTCATATATATAGAGGAGAGTGGTCTTATCCCAGTAGAAAACCTCTCCAAGGCTTATTTTCTAAGTTTCCCACATCCAAAAATCGATCTAGAAATAAATCGGTTCAAGATCTGAAAGTCAGATTCGGAATAAACACCTACCGGTACTACCGGTCAGGCTCCACCGGTAGTACCGATCAAGGACTGGTAGTACCGGTAGTTTATTTTCACGCAAAACTGCGCCACCTACCGCCATCCATCGGTAGTACCGGTCTTGGACCGGTAGTACCGGTAATTCAAATCTGCGCCAAATCTTCTCGAACCAGTAGCACCGGTGATCTCGGACCGGTAGTACCAGTAGTTTATATATTTTCTCGGAGGCATAACTCTCTCATCCGGACTCCAAATTGGACGTTCCATATATGTTTTTGGACCATCTCAATGAGAGGAATGCAATGGTGAAGTCTGTTACATATTTTGACAACTTTACAAAATGAATATTTTTTGTTGTCAACACCATCCTAAATAGGACTTCCCTAATCCTCCCTTCCTCCAACGAAGAACCTGAAATTCTTTTTTTCTTTTTCAGGGACCAAGAGATTGAATCTTGTTGTGAGAGGAATGCTTGGTATAAATAAGCCACTTGATCTTCGACTCCCTAAATCACTACGAGCGCCTCCTACCAGTGTGATGGGATATAGCTATTTTATCTCTCTTGACTCAAAATAGGAGCAAAGCAAGTTTGGTAGGTCTGACCCGTGATCAGCGCCGGTCCTAGATGTCGAGGGCCCTCCGGAGAATTCGTCGCGATGGCCCCTCTAAACTATAAAATCTTATAATATATAGGCTAATTTTACTTATAAAGGGAAAACAAACTTAATAATATATTTTTAATTTAACATGTCTGATAATTATCGAAAACGAGAAACAATGTAGACTAAAAAGCAATATATTTGTACTTCTAAAATTAATATGATTACCTTAAAGAAGAATAGAGCAAAGTTTCATGCTCAACTAACAAACACTTAATTTCATAAATCAATGTGTTCTTAGGTAACATTCTAAAATTCTAACAACTTAAGTTAGAAGAAAAACATGACTATATGAATATAAAGTAATAGAAGTCAAGAATACTATACAAATAATTAATTTAGATTATAAAATTAACAAGAAAAAAAATACCTAGGCGCCTAGGGCCTAGATAGTTTGGAGATGAATTGCCTGGTCGTCGTCATGGTGGTCTCGTGGATCCCTGCCTCGTCTGGTCGCCGGCTCGCCACCGTCACGTTGGGAACTCGGGCATCGGTGACTCGCCGTTGCGATCTCGCGTCTGGCGTCTCACGATCGCAATTCGCAAGTCGCGATGTGGGGCGTGCGGCAGCGGCACTACGGCGCGGCTCCTCGTCTCCTGGAAAAGAAAGAGATTGACGCCGATCTTCTTACCTCCTTGGGCCGGCCTCCTGGGAAAGAAAGAGCCAAAGAGGCTGTAGTTAGTTTGCTAATGGGCCTGCTAGCTTCTCTATCTTCTCATTAAGCCTAATATTTTTTTTGATAGACTCATTAAGCCTAATAGACTATAGGGCTAGGGGGTTTACATAGCTGCGCTTGGGCCCCTCCCCGGCTTGGGCCCTCGGCCGTCGCACCCCATGCCCCCCCTATAGGGCCGGCCCTGCCCGTGATTAGACCCTAAGTTCAATTTAAGTGTTCCTGTAATTATGCTAATTGAATAATTATAATTCTAATAGACAGCCCATTTTGGATTTGGGACCAGAGCTCGTGGAACATGAACATGGTGAGCCTTCTGTGCTTGCACAAGTTCAAGCTTCAGCACGACGACAGTCTGAATGCTTCAGCACAATGACAGGCACTGTATCTCCAACAATGGCACCGACTCATTCCATGTTTGGATAGCGTTATAGGCAAAGAGTTCAGAACCCATTTTGATATTCTCCAACAATAAAACTTAAAAGACAATCCTTTCTGCAAATGGGTCTCTAAGAGAGAGGATACTCAGATTTAGGTTGTGCCTCTGCTAGAACCCGAAATTGGTCTCCTGTATCGGTATTTTGTTAGAGGCTGATATATTACTATCGGAGACCCATTTTGGATTTGGGTGCCCTTATGGATCACCTGTTGGAGACAGTCTTAGCATGAAAAGATATTGATATATCATCTATATTAGTTTGCTCACAACACTGTTAAAAAGAACCCCATTATCAAGAGGATCAAGAAACAACGAGATTAATCGGAGAAGAGAAAAAATGTATAGTTAGATTTTACAATGAACTAACGGTCGGCAATAAATAGAGTATTCATGTGAGATACAAGGCCTAGAAATTTTGACATTATTAATAAAAAATATACTAATATGTTTTACAATAATACAACAGCTAAGAATAAATAGGGTATCTATGTCAAATACAAGGGATAGAAATTACAATATTAATTAGAAAAAGAAAAATGCAATTTTAGATTTTATGATTATTTAATGACCGATGAAAAATAGAGTATCCATGTAAAATACAATTAATAAATCATACAGTTTAGTTCATATCCAACACGATAAGAAAAATGGCCATGTCCAAACGTCCAGACGCACGCGCACACGCGTGCTGCTACACTTGTTGGCTTGCTGCGCCTGCCCACGATGCTTCGTGCCCAGCGCCTGCTGCGCTCCCGCATGCTTCGCACCTCACGCCTATTGCTGCTCCTGAGTCCACGCGTGTTGCTACTGCGCCTACACAGGAGAGCATGTGCGTGGGGCTACCCAGCTACATGCGAGAGAGAGGGTGGGAGCACAACGCGCGTACCGCATTGACCCTAGTTGGATGCTCCACCATGGGAGACCAAGCCTAGAGGTACAGGGGCTCTTGGTTCTGCGTCCGTTGGGTGCTGGCCTGCTCTAGCGCTCCGCATGTGCGCGCACTTTTGACTAGGGAGTGCTTGGCTATTTGGGCATTGACCTCGTTGCGTGCACGTCCGACTATTGGAGTTGGCCCGCATGACAGTTATAGGCAGCTTTGGATGGGTGCGTGCAGCACGTGCGTGCCCGTGAGTCAGAGCACGTGGGCAGCAGCACCAGCTGCAACGTACTAAAACCAGGTGAAACAACTGAAACATACGTTTACAACATATGTGTATAACCACTCCAACATATAACAACATCTAGACAAAACCCTTGCAACATACGTCTGAAAAGGTGAAACATTTGAAATATACACTTGGAACATACGTATAAAGCCACTACAACATATGCAACATCCAGATGAAAACATGCAACATATAGATGAAACAGCTAAAACATTTGAAATACACACTTGCAACATACATATACAACCCTTTGCAATATATGCAACATCCAGTTTGCAACATACGTTGAAACAGTTGAAACATTTAAAACATACACTTGCAACACACGTGTATAGCCATTGTAATATAGCAACACCAGATCTACTTTTGTAACATTAAGATAAAACACATATAACATACATCTAAAACGCATTAAACATACGGTTACAACACATGCTCATCTACTTGCTGCCACCCAATAAAGGTCAACGAGGGCGTGGGGGGAGCGCAGCACGAGGCGTAGGCAGTGCGTGGCACGAGGCGCGTGGCGCAGGGCGCACGTGCCGCGAGGTGGGTCTGGTGCGACCGTGCGAGGTGTAGGGTGTAGGAGCGCACGACGCGAGGCGGGAGACGTAGGTGCACAAGGCGGGTCCGGTGCGACCGTGCGAGGCGCGAGGTGCAGGGGCACACAGTGTGAGGCGGGTCCGTCCCATTCAGACAGGACATTCTGGCAGGAGCATTACCGTAAGAAAAAACTATTATGATCTAATCTAGCTATCAATGAATGCAATACACGTGGATGGAAATTAGAGCTTCTGTAGAGTGCAACCTGATTGCACGGTAATTGGACGATGCCGATGAACAACTTTGGTAACACCGGCTCTAAAAGGATCGACAATGGCTAGTGAGGGTTGAATAGGTTAAACCTTCACAAACTTTCGTAGCAGATCAAATACCAGATTCCAAAAATTCCAGTCTCTATCGGAATTTCTAGTCGTGTCTAGAAATTTCAATGAGGACCAAATTCTGATATATACCCTCAAAAGAGAGGAAAGTTGCTAGATCTACGAATCTGACCGATGAACATTAAATCTAGTTGAACCACTCGAGTAGGGAGATTAGTTGAACGTTCTCACACCTGCAACTTCACGACAAGTAGATTGAGACAAAAAAAAAACAAGAACAAATTTGCAAGCTCAAGAATACAAGGACATAAGATATCCCAAGGTTTGATCACCCCACAAAGGTCTTGTCTGGATGTGCATGTATTTATCTCAATCCACGTGTGTTGAAGTGGATTAGAGTAAAATTAAACTAAATTTAATTTCTTTCCACTTCAGTACATGTGGATTAAAATAGATACACGTGCATCCAAACAAAGCCAAAAGGAGTACTTACGTCCTGGTAGAAGAGACCACAAAGGTCCTTGAGTCTTTTTCAACTCCTCTTGTCAAGAACCATAAAGGTCAACTTAGCGAATCCACTAAAATCAAATTAGTTAATACAAACTTCTTGGAGCACCCCACAAGAGAGAGGCAGGTGCTTTAACGGGCAACACAGGGCTAGGATTCAAGAATTCAAAAGTAATAAATTGAAAACAAATAACTAGCTAATACTTTCTCCATCCACAAAAGAATGCAACTATACGATCCGTGCCAATCAAGTTTGCTTAAGTTTGACTAAGTTTATAGTAAATATTATTAGCATTTATGTCTCTAAATAAATTTATTACGAAAATATATTTTGTAACCAATCTAATGATACTAATTTTGTATTATAAATATTAGTACTTTTTTATATAACTTTGGTCAAAGCAAAAATCATTTGACTTATCAAAAAACCAGAATTGCATTCTTTTATGGACAGAGAAAGTACCATGAAGGGCTTAAAGGATGAAAATCTTGCTTGCGGAGTCACATTAGCTTTTCTCACTCAATCTCGCTAACTCAAATCTCAATCTATGCTCAAAGTGAGTTGAGATAGACAGAAGCAATTAATATCTTTGGCTCATGGGTGGTTGCAAGAGTTATGAAGAGACAGATGGGGAGGAAATAAAGAGATGACTAATATAATCAAACAAATAAAGAAAATTATTTACATTCTTTAAATCCAAATGTTATATGAGGGAAAGAAAAATGGTACCTACTACGCTATTTGCACAAACTTCCTTCTAAGTTTCAACTTACAAAAAAGGTTCAGCTAATCTAATGATACTCGTAATCTCCTCACTACAAGTAATCGCCCTAGCCACTATACAATACTCCATCTCAAAATAAATTAATTTATAGAATCAGCTTAAGTCAAACTATCTTAAGTTGACAAACTTTACAACAAAAGGCAACAACATCCATAACATCAGATTAAGTACACTATGAAAATATACTTTGTTGGGGAAGCCCCCTCGAAGGCCCCGAGCAACCTAACCTACTTCACTTGTGTGACTGTTTTTAGCTAGAGCTAGAGGGCAGATAGCAAGCCTCGCCCAAAGGCCCTGAAGTCCCTGTGAAGCCTGATGAAGGCTCCCAGGAACCCCGAATGTCAGGTTTCACCTGAAGGTCCCACAGGATCTGCTCAAAGGTTACGGAATTTGCTTGGAGGTCCTGCAACAATGGCCTTGGGCAGAGTCTACATAAGGTCGAGTCTTGGAACGAGAGCGAATAAGGTCCGTGTACGAATTTCTCATTATGGCCAATCAAGGCCCATTACTATAAAGGCAGGATAAATCCCATTGTACTATGACTGTAAATGTTAGAGAGTCCAGGAATATTATGTAGCAGGCAAATGATACTCTTAGGATCGGTAAAAGGCTCTACCTTTTGTAAAAGGGATTGGGAACCTCGATCCAATATAAAGCCTCGGTCTCACCGTTACAACATACTTCATAATGTATCTAACGATACTAATTTGGTGGTGCTATTTTCTTTAATTTAATTAAATTCAAAATAATTTAACTTAGGAAAACTCTACAAATTGATTTTTGTTGAGACGAAGTGAGTGCCTCGTTAATACAGAGCATCTCCTTTATAGGCGTAGCTGTTCCGGTATACAATACCGGAGCGACTAGCGTTCAGACGTCCGGCGCGAGGACGCATCTAGACGCCCGCACAGCCTACCCTCGTGCACTGATTTTATTCCCGCCCTGCACGCGCACCATCCTGTCATAGCGCCCAGGCGTCCACACGACTCGCCTCACACACGCAGCCCGCCCTATCCGTCTCGATTCCAGGCCATTCGCCCCATCGCACACACGCACCCTGCCCCCGTCACGCCCCGACCGGCTGCCCCCAGTGTGCCCCGTCTGCAGGACACCGGCGCGCCACGCGCCCCATCCGCAGACCCTCAGCTCGCCGTGCCCCCATCATTGTCCAGCGTCCGTGCCATGCCACCATCACTCCCGCTCCCCTTCACTCTCTGAACAACATGAAACACGTGTAACATGAAACACGTGTAACATGAAACACTTGAATGCAGCATCCGTATGAAACGGATGAAACATTCAGAACATATACTTGCAACATATGTGTGAAACATATGCAACATCAGATAAAAACACTTGTAACTTGCAATATGAAAACACTTGCTGCAACATAAGATTGAAATAGTTGAAACATTTGTAACATATTTGTTGCAACATATGTGTAAAACATATGCAACATTTAAATTCTAACGCTTGCAACATGCGTCTGGAACAGATGAAACATTTTTAACAACACCTCTGAAACCTTGCAACATGTGCAACATCCCGATCCACTTTTGTAACATACCTCTGAAAACATCCGAAACACTGAAACATACACTTACAACATGCGCTTTCATCGCAACATCTCCTTGTTGAGGTCATGCGTCACCGTGGCCACGACCTTCTGGTGGGGAACGCTGGCTGCAGTGACACCCCAGCAACACCCCGGCGTGTGTGGGGGACGGGGCACGATGCGGAGCAGTGGGGGCACTGTGCGCAGAGAGGTGGAGCAGCCGCGGCGGGGGATGGAGCATGGCGCGGCGTGGGATGGGAGCGCGGCGCTGGATGAGGGAGCCGCATGGCGCGAGATGGGGTGCACGGTAGGGAAAACGGCAGTAGCCGAGCAGCGAGCGCACGCGCAGCCGCACTCAATGGGCGAGCAGGGGAGTGAGATATTTTGAGAGGGGAAAATTGTTTATGTAGCATTGAAATGTTGCGATCTCTGTAAAATACCACTGAAATATTTCGGCCCTGTGAAATACCACTAAAAGTTGCCACCGTAAACTGAAACTACCATTCCGTCGGGTTTTTGCCGCTGAGCCATTAATTGAGACCAAAATACCCCGCAATCCAACAGGAACATGAAGTCGTGAATGCATGATCCAGATGCACACTGCAGGAGTCATGGCCGACACAGCATGTAGTCGAGGAGGAGCCGTGGTGCGTGTGGAGCAGCACGCGGTGGTCGGCGGAGGTGGCGCGCCTATGCATGGGGAGCAGCCCGCGGCGGCCAACGGAGGTGGCGCAGCCTGTGTAACATCCCAGATGTTAAGAAGCAATTAAAAACTTGATCATAAGCATCATCAAGCATAATTACCTATCTTTATGACAAAATCTTACCATGTTTCAGTTATAACTTTCACATGTGTATATTTGGTGTTACTATATTAATTAAAACCTGATTAAGTATTGATCATGCATTATCATCAAGCATTATGGCATAAATGCATTTCATGTTTCGTTTATATCATGTCTATGTTGCATATGTGGTGTTTCAAATGTTGCAAATGTTATGTTTCATATGTTGCATATGTGATGATTTATAAGTTACATGAAATAATGTTAATGTTAAAAATAATCATTTGAATTCAAGTTTTAAAATTCAAACTTGGAGGAATTATCAAAACAAATCTCATAAATACTTGTTATTTGAAATGGTACCAATGATTTAGTGGTTTGAATAGAAATTGTCCACTAAATAAAAATCAAATTTAAAAATGAATTAATTATTAACTCTAAATTCAAATTTAAAATTTGAAAACCCTAGTTTCAAAAATATTTGGAATTTGGAGATGACCCCAAAAGCAAAGTTGTAGTTTTTATTATTTTGAATGACTTTCGTGTTGCAAGTTTTTGAAGTTTCCATATAAAATTGTGAGTAATTTTGAAAATAAAAAAACGTAAGAGTGAGGTAGTTTTAGTGCTACAGTACTCGGCCACTCTGGCTCTGCCACCGAACTGCTTGCCGGTGAACTGCCGCCGCCCTTCCTGCCGCGTCCAAAAGCGCCCGCGCCACGTCCTGCTTGGCCGAAGCAATTGCAAGCTGCTGCTGCCGTTCTCCCATTCGTCGCCCTCGCCTTTAAAATTTAGGGCCGTCCGCTGCCGTCTTTCTTCTTACTTCCGCCGCAACTGATGTCGAGCTCCTTCCCGCCGGCGCACGCACAGCACCGCCACCTATCGTCCTCTAGCTAAATTGAGCGCGCATCAAGCTTCGCCTCTCCCTTGCGCATCGCTTGAGCGTATTCGCCTCGGCCCTTTCCGTCGGAGTCGGCCGCGCTCGCCGTTCTTCCTCGCGGCCGTCCGCTCCGCCGCCGCGTTCTGCTCCACCGTGGCCAGCCCTCTGTGGCGCGCCTCCATCTCTCTCTCTTTCCGTTTTGGACCCCTTGCTAAGCGGTGATGCTCATAGGCCTGTCCGTTTCCTTGTTCCACCACAGGCGCGCTGTGCCCGCCGCCGCGCCGCTGTGTGCTGTGCCTGTGCCGCCGGTGCTGCTGTCCGCGCGGCCACGCCTCCTTGGGCCATCGCGAGGCAGGCCTCGACCACCAACGGGTGCGCCCGGGAATGGAGATTCTCTGGCGCCTCTCCCTCGTTGCCGACGAGCATCAACCGGCCGGAACCGAGCCTCGCCGGCGCCTCCTCTGCTCAGAAAACGCGACCAGGGGCTTCGCGCCGGAATAGAAGCTTTCCCAGGGGTCTAAGTGTACAAACTGTGACTCAAATGAACAGTACGATACAAGATTTTTTTCCTTTTTCTTTTTCTATTTTCAGCTGAAACTTGTGAATTTAATAACTAATTATTAGTGCATGATAAAATCATGAATTGTTTGGTGCAGTCTCTTCATGATGTGATATATGTGGGAAAAATATGAAACCATAAAAATCAATAGTTTTTAGATGCTTAAAAATTAGCTCTTTTAATTAATAAATGCTTATTCCATGAATTTTGTAGGCTAAAATAAATATCTAATGGTCATGAAACTTTTTGCATAACTGTTTTATGCTATAATCAACCTTCACAAAAATTTTATGATTAATTTGATGATATTTAATTATATCCTTAATTATATGCTTAGTTAATTAGTTAATAAATATTAAATGATTAGCATAAATCCTAAAATGAATTGGGTGTATTTTGGAGTTGATTGTGCACCTTGGAACACCTTTACCTTTGCTGTTTCATGGCATATAATTGTTTGTTTGGTATGCTCATGATCGATTGGAGATAATAGAAAACTAAAAATGTTTTTTAGTTTAATTAAGCTTTCGATTAGTTGATGCATGTATGTGATGTTGATTGCCCTTTTTGAATGCAACCTCTTGGGTAAAAAGATTAAGTTAGTAAAAGATGGTACAAGTTGAGTTATGCATTTTCTTATATATTGCTTGTACATATCTTTTCATGATGTAGCTTTAATTAGTAAGTTGTATGTTAAGTGAAACCATAACTTGTAGGTTTATCTTGATATGCCTTGTTAGCTTAGTATGATGAGTTAATGTAATCCTAGCTTTGCCTTGTTGGCCTCTTGTAATGTATGTTATGCATAATTCCTTGTTAAGTTCATGATTATCTTGTTAAGTGGCTAACTAAAAGTGCTTTATGATAATTACTTGTAATTGTAACGTGAAGGAAAGTTGTACTCAAGTTAATTTATCTTGTTATGTTTTCACCAATGTACCTTCATGCATCATGGCATGCATTCCATCATATTAAAGCATGCATCATTTATATACGTGTAGTGTACATGAGAGTGAGAAGGTTCGTATTGAACAAGTGTTGAGGAGGCGGGTGTTGACCAATCTTTGGAAAGGTGTCATCCACCAGCGGTGTTGGAGAAGGTCATACATCAATGGTGTTGGTGTCGTCCATCTGTGAAGTTGGTGCCAAATCAGACTTCTAGGATCTCTCTGTGGAACTAACCTTCTCTGCAACGCAGGCAAGCCCCGGACATACAATCACTCTTCTGTTTATAAATATTTTATTACACCTTAAGTCTAGTGTGATGTGCATTAAGTTAGTAGGAGTTGGTCGATATTGTTGTTGCATGATTAACTTGATCCACACTTATATCTAGATGATATCCCACTAGTATGTGTAAGTCGATCTCTTATGCTTAGTGTCACGGAACCGTCCAAATTATAAGAGCACAAGTACAAAAAAAAACAATCACCGAAGTGATCAAATTCTCGCACTTGAGCCCATATAACTCTGGTAGTCTAATGAAATCGTGAGGGATTTCAAACTAACCAACATACAAGCCAAGATCCTAGTGATTCAACATAACGAGTCACATGTTACAACCCTTTCGCAAGTAATTCAATATACATAGGAGTTCAACATAGTTATTACAACTTAAATTGAAAAGTAGTGGAAGCAAAGTAATTTAAAACTAACATTAATCTTATTTCAAATACATGCCAGTACCAAGGTTGACTTCCAACAAAAGCATTAGAGATAAGGTAAATAAGAAGGATTATGCCCATGATCACACTCCGCCACTAAGGCAGGAGCCAACCAACTCTTGCAGTCGTCATGATACATCACAACCTGCAACAAGTGGGGATAAAACCCTGAGTACGACAAGGTACTCAGCTAGACTTACCCGTCAAAAATCAGAAATAAAGTGACACCAAGGATGATGCAAGGCTGATGTAAGTGGGCTAGCTTGACAACATTTGCATAAAAGCTTAATATCGATAAGTAATCATTAATACTTAAGTATCAAGTTAATTATCATTAACCTATCATCTATATTAGCACCTGTACTAGAGCACTCACTTGATTAGGAGCAAACAATATTAACCATAACAGGTATAAATTGAGGCAACCTTTTCATCATCATCTAATTAACCATCCGTTCAATTTAATGGAATCTACGTTGTCGCTGCTCAAGTTAAGTGCTCACTAACCGGGAGCGACGGCGATTCGAATCGAGTTCCTATCCAGCTGGAGTGGTATTTCTAACACTCACCGCGCAGGCCCCTGCTAGGGTCGCACAAGCCACCTTTCGTACAATTCAGGAGTCGCGGGTTCGACTAATGCCGCATTCCCAAGGGCAACACTCTGCCAGGTGATAGGGACTCTAACCCCCCTTGGTCGCACACCAATGTCCCCAAGCACATCCTTACTACCTCCAAGATGTGACCTACCATTCGATTCCCGCCCTGAACTGTATTACTCAGCTTCGCGGTCGGAACGACTTATCCGGCCAAGTAAGTGTTAGACTGCGTTCAACATGACTTAAGGACGTATATTGAATCAGTCCTTAAACGACTCAGACGGGGATAGATCCACACCCAAGACCTCCATGCCTTATTGCTTCACTATCATCATCCCGCCCAACCTCATTTTATTTTATTAACACATGGTTCTTTTCCATGATAGCAAATATAGCCAATCGTGCCATATATGAATATCCCTATATCTCGCAGGTGACAAGAAATCACTTGACTTCTACCGCTTAAAGCAGGGCTAAGCATCTACTCGATCATAGTCTATGTAGGATTCAAGGATTCATATATCTGGACAAGGAATGATATAATACAGCAAGGGTTTCTAACCAACTCCTACCACTTAATGCAACAATACTTATAACATGTATAGAATTAATTGCTTTGAAGGTAGGAGGCTTATAATGCTCCGGGGCTTGCCTGGGATCCGACTCAAGTTAGAGTATGTCAGATAAATTCGCTTGGCGAGCATCCTCCAATCTATCACTTGTCCGGTCCTTCTATCTTCGGGATGGATCCACCAACTCCATCGTCGGGTTTGGCTCCACATCAGGTCCTTCACGTGCTTCAGCTAGCGTACCTAAATGAGGTACAATAATACATATGTATGAATGCATAGAAGTGCAATAAACAGAGTAATCAAACAAGCATACCAAAGTTCTCATAAACACCTAGAGCTAATTAACTTAATCCTCATTAAAGCATAACATAGAAGATTGCAAGCACATCAGTCAAGACACAACCCTCATAAGATCACAGGGTACTAACCCAAGTACCATCAAAGATATGAGTCACACTTTAACACACTAGCATAGCAAAGTTAATCAAAGCACTAGACTAGAATTTGCCACATTCTGGGCATCAGAACAGCAGCTAAGTAATTTAATCATAACTGGAGATCTACAACTCCAAATGATTTGCAAGAATACATTATGGAAAGCTTATAAAATTCTCTATATTTCATTTAATACCAACTAAGCCTGATTCCCAGTTTTAATAGGTTGAAAAGATAAAACTACAGAATCTGGTCTGCTCCAAACAGAGAGCAACCAAATCTGGGACCTAACTTTAAACATCTATAACTCAAAAACTACTTGGCCAAATACCACCACATTTGAACACAAGCTAGATACATGAATTATGTACAACTTTTCTATAGGCAAAATTCTTAGAAAATATCATTAACATGGGGTAATTTACATTGCCCCCAGAACTGTCTAGAAACTAATAATTGCAAGAAATAATTACTAACATATGTTGCAAACATATAATTGTGCAAAACCAACTTTTCCAACATTTCACACATGACTAATGAACACCAGAAAACATAGTGTCCTTTCCTAAATAAATTCTTTTAATATATTTTCTTAATTTATTTAGATAATTGGGTGGAATTATGAACACCTATCAAAAGTACATAATAAATTCTACCAACATTACAGCGGCCTAAATATGCTCCCAATAATCTAGTGTCCAAATTTCAAGTCATTTGAACATGTATATCAACCTCTATGAAAAAGACAATTGCTATTACAAGAATTCATGTGAGAGCAAGATGAATTAATAACTCACTCATACTAACACCAAAATTCTTGAAATTTTTACCATACATCAAACATCCCAGGGGTAGCATGCCACAAAAATTTCACTTTATTTAGAGCTCTACAACTAAGGTTATGAAAAAGACAAATACCACTAGTATTAAAAACCAAATCTGAAAAATCCATTTTTACAGAAAAAATATTAAACTAAAACATGACATATTATAGATCCACTACATAGAAAATTTCACAAGGATTCCAAAAAGTCCTCATTTGCTATTTTACGATTGTTCTACTAATTACTACACACTTTCAAAGTTTGGCATAATTTTCTAGAAAAGAAAACAAGAAAAAGGAAAAAGGAAAACAACTTTGCAACGGGATCCCTGCAGTTCTCTGAAATCAACCCGCAGTATAGAGGCACTATTCATGTGAGTCAATGACATTGCAGTTAGGCCCTTGCCTTTCATCGAATTCTTGCCCGAAGCCCTTGACGGGATTTTTTTCACGACCGGGTGTGTGCCCGTTTTTCATTAAGAGGAAGAGAGTTTCAAAGTACACAACCAGCCACAATGACGAGTTCGAGGCGAGTAGCCTCGAGGCACGCCGAGAGGAAGCCTACCAACTACTGGATCTAGTACTAAAAGATTACATGTCACCAGGTTGCGCGACGGATGATGTAGAACGCTCAGGCGGCGCGAACGACACCAAGTGCCCGCTGCTTCCGGCCTAGGAACAGAACCTGCATGGCCTCCCGTTTGGAGGGCGTGAGAGGCAACCTAAACGTGGTCTGGAATTCGTCGAACGATGCTTCATCTGGAATCTCTGTCTCGATCTCGAACCCAAGCTTCTTCATCATGACTTTCCTTGCCTATGCTTCTGGCTTGTCAGCCCTAAACTTGCTCTTGGCAGCAAGGCGTGTGATCCTCTTGGGGACCCAATCGTCGTCTTCTTCAGTGTGCGCAGACCTTGTCTTGCGTAGGCGCGGCGTGGATGGCAGCACCAGTTGTGGCAGCGGCTTCTTGAAAGAGGCGATGAACTCCTCCACAGACGACACCGCCGGAACGGAGCCGCCACCGCTGACGGGGCTCGAGGCAACAACTTCAAACTCAGGATCATACCTAGACATTACGCCCATCACCAGGGAGGGCTCGGATACCGCAGGGATCGGCGACAACGGCTCGGAGCTGTACACCTTTTCTAGGCCTAAGAGATAGATGTCAGTCTTGAGGGTGAGCGACCTCTGGGCCAGGTCAAGGGGAGCGCTGGGCTCGAACAGGAACAACGACCCATCCTCAACATCAGCAAGACAGAGACAGCGGCCCATGAGCAGATTGAAGCCCTCCTCGATCAGCTTGCTTGCGACACTAGGACGCAGACTCCCAGAGACATGGCGATGTCTCGGGTCACGGTCGATGGAGTGGACCGAGCCTGCTGGCACAGTAGCGGCAGCTTTCGGCGTTGCGTAGAGGCTCGTCTCAACACACATTAGGTCCGCTGCCAACATCTTGACAGGAGAGTGTGAGCATGGGCCCTAGGCGATGAAGACAACTTCCTCGACCACGAGTGCATCGACACGCGTCGCACCCTGCGTGGGAATCCTGCTGCCGCCTAGGGGGCAGGGTATGGCGCCACGTGGCGACACAACGGGGCAGCAGAATTGGCCTACCCTGATGATGCTTTCATGCTGATGTGGCTAGAAGCTCGGGCCGGACCCACGGCCCAGGCTGGGATCACCGTCGTCGCCGAACCGCGTCGTTCGCGATCGCACGCCCGCACCATCGGAGTCAGTGAAGCCTAGCCAGTAGCCGTTGTAGTTGCTGTCGCCGCTATCGGTGTCGGAGCCCCTGCCGCCGTAGAAGTCGTTGTCGTTGGAGGGAGGCGGGGTGTGCCAGTCCTGGAACTCAACCAGGCGCAGCCGGACTAGGTATCGCAGCGCCGACACCTCGGAGTGAATGATTTCCCACGACCGCAGGAAGAGAAGAGGCCTATCGTTATGCTCCTCCTTCGGCTCTGGGATGGCCATGATCATCTCATCTGGGATAAGGTTTAGGTGCACGCACCATGTAGCAATGAACAGTCACGCTCGTCATCAGGATCGTTGATGGCCTCAGGGTCGGCAATCTCCACCTTGGCACTGGATGAACCCAGGATGGACTGCACCACCTCCGCCGAGTGGGCGTGCGACGAGATGCCCTTCATGCCGACCAAAGCCTGGTACCAAAAGGCGCCAGCGGAGGCCATGATGAGCTGGCTCCAGTGGCGCCAGCGCAGGACGAAAGCGGCGACCGCCGACTCCGACGTACTCAGTACTCGCTCGAGGTCCTCCTAGCTGCTGAACTGAATGATGAAATCATCTGGCCTCATCGTACGTACGGTGACCCGATCCTCCGTGATGCCGTAGTGATCGTGGAGGTGCTGAAGCATCATGGCCGGGGTCACCAGCGGACGTGTACCGAGCACAAGCGCTAGCAGCGCAAGGGACAACACGTCCTCCGCCACCTGGATGCTCGGAGTGCGTGGCACGACTGTAAGCTGGAGGAGCGGGTTGCTGGCTCTGGTTGTAGCCGGGGGCTCCTCGACGCGCCAGAGGAGTGAGCGCGGGTAGCCGTGATGCCGGGCAGCCGGCTCCAAAGTGCCCGTGCCGCCGCCTCTGACCCCCGACGCACCTGCATTGCCGACGACAAGGCCTGCACCGGAGGCCAACTCCTGGTCGGGCTGCGCAGCCGCGGAGGGCGCATCGACGGCGGCCATAGCCGATTCCGGTGTAGGAGGCTTGCAGACCAGTGGGACAGACGATGATCTGTCGGTCGACACAGATCTAGCAGAGGTCGTGTCCGCTGGGGAAGTCTGGCACGGTGAGGAGCGACGTCTGCGCGCGTGATGATGGTGGTGAGAGATGCGGGCGGGCGAGCGGCCCCACTTGCCGTCACCAGGGGCAGCACACAGCGGTAGCGGGCAGACGCGCGCCTGATGGCCACCGTCGAGGCAGTTGAAACACCGCGGCGGGCTCGTGCAGTCAGCTTTGACGTGGTCGCCGGTAAGGCAGTTAAAGCACTTGCCGACCAGGTTTGGCGGAACCGGGCGGCGTGGTTCAGCGGCGCGCCGCCAGCGGCGCCAGCTCTTCACCGCCCTAAACCCCTTGGCGTCCGGCTCGACTGACATGCGCGGGGGGTGCACAATAATGGACGCCAGGCGGTTCCCTGCCGAAGGCGGAGAGCGACGCGCATCGGCCAAGAAAGTGCCCCTGCGAGGGCGGCGATGACGGCGTCGGCGCTGCCTTCGTGGCCGTGAGATCTTGCCATGAGCCGACGCAGGGAGGACCTTAGGGTCGCTGACGGAGGCCTCTGAATCAGAGAAGGGCAGTCTCGCCTCGGAGCCACCCGGAGAGCCAACGAAGGGCTCAGCGTCGGGATCTAGGGAGCACGCCTGGAGCATGAAGGCGGCGTGAGCTGCTGCGGCCAGCGGGGGGAGGTTGAAGCCGGTAGGACTCGCTGCTCCGCGGGAAGCCTCATTGGCTTTGACCTCGTCCGCCCAGGACAGGCGGGAGCAGGAGCCTGGTTCCATGGTTTGTGTGCGACGGGGCCTGAGTGCCGCCGACGGGTGGGTGGTGGATGGCGAGGCCTGGACGGCCAGCGGCGTTGGGAGGAGGTGGACGCCGGGGCCGGAGTGGCCGACATCGGGGCTCACCATTTCCGGTGAAGGGAGGCCATGCCGACGGTGGCTGATAGGCAGGGGAGCATCTAGGGTTCCGCGCACACCCTCTGGTGGCCTTGGCTCGCCCTATGGTGGCCCGACATGAGCTGACCATGAGTTCTAGCTACCTGCGGTGGCGGTAGCTAGCAGAAGGCCGGCTTCAACGGCTGCAATGGCTGAGGAAACAGCGGGCGAGCATCAGGGGTCTTGTGCACTCCCGTGGGTAGTTGCGGCTCGCACCGTGGTGGTCCGACGTGGCCCGGCCACGGGCGCCGGCGGCTCCCCTCTGAGTGGCACGATGATGGTGGCGCTCCGACAGCTAGAGTTGACGAGCGCATGACACCTAGAGCGGAGAGCATCGTGGCTACGCGCCGCAAGGGAGGAGAAGGGCAGAGCGGTGCCTGCTGTAGCTGCGCTTCTGCGTGGGAGCCGACCATGACGGCCATGGCTGCGGCATCCGTGCTTGCGAGCTCCAGGGCGAAGGCGAGACGAGAGAGAGCGAGGAAGTGAATGAGGACGCTCTGTGCCCCTCCGGACCGACGCAAGAGCGCATGGAAGGTGGCCGACATAGCTCAGAGGAGGTGGGGCGCTCGGCTCGCATGGTGGACACATCCAGGACGCGCGTCGTCCAATGCGGCACTTCATCGGACACCTGGCGGGCGACGTTGTGCCCAACTTGGAGGTCACGTTTGAGCAGGCTATGGGCCGAACTGGGCTAGGAGTCTTGAATCAAAATTGTTGTCCAAGTGATGCTCTACGAATTTGATTAAGGGACCAAGGTCAATAGTGCCCTAGATTAGGAGGTAATTAGCCCCAAAGTTGACACTATCAGCGATTTGATTAGGGTTAAGCCCTCCTCAGTTTAGGTTCCAATTGGTTCGCCAAAACATGTCAAATCAAATCCAACTTTTGGTATGTCCTACTTCAAAATATAAACTCCGACTTTTGTTTTTGGCTCAACTCAAGTTGTTTAGTAAATTTTGGAGAACGCGGCATGCCAATGTCCACAACTATGAATTCTAGACTTAGAATATTTTCGAGTCTGAAAACAGCAGTAAGTTCAAACTTGGGTTCCTTGTTTGACTAGGTTAGAAGCTGAACTAGGCCGTGGGGTTTGAACAAGGTTTGTAGTACACAACTTGAACTACAACTTCTATTAAAAGATCAAGGTCTAAATCAGCTTGGGTTGAAAGATATAAAGCTCCAAAGTAGGGTACCCGAAGCTGAATCCTGCAGTTTAGTTGCAAGCCGACATAAATTGCATTCTTCTCCCCCTTATGACTCTTAGTCCACTGGGTGTTTGCAAAAACTTCACTAATAAAAGTTATAGAGCTACATGTGATCTCCAACTTTTATTATACAAGTTTGGTCTGGATTTCCATGGTTTTCATGCTACAGGGCTCCAAATTCACATACTCTGAAACTGTACCGCAGTCCAACACTTAGAAAATTTTTGGAGCTCTAAAACAGCACTGAGTTGATTCTTGTGAGCTCTATTTGACTAGATTAGAGGCCAAACTAGCTCTTGATCATTAAACAAAGTTTGTTCTATACAAGATGAGCTATAACTTTTGTTTAAGGTCAAACCTCATAACTGGTACATGAGTCAAACTTTCACTTTGGTCAAAGTAGCAACTCGATAAGGCATAAACTAGAGTTTTAGGCCAATTAAGGCATTTTCTTGACATTTGCTCAACATGAACCCTTTATAACTTTTGTTGTAGAGTTCATCTAGAGTCATTTGGACAAGTTTGCAAGGTTTGGTTGATGGTTTATAATTCCATTCACTTAGTGGTGCAATTCTAATAGGAATAGAACTTATCATTTCATGTGACTTTTTGATTCCAAACTTCATGCAACTTTTTCAGGGATCAATATAGATAGGTACTAAGGTGAGACACATAAAGATATTGTAATAACACCATCTAAGCATATATCTTAAAAATAGCCTATATGTAAAGCAATGGTGCAACCTCCAACTTTAGGTTAGACTCATCTCCATAGGTTGACCTTGACATCATCACCTCCACTTAATCTATCATGTTTGAGCTTAAACCCACTACTTAACGAGTGAAAAACACCTGGGGTGTTACACTTAGTAATGCTTAGACTTCGGTAGAAGTTGAATGGTGGTTTTATCGTTCGCGAGAAACAGGTTTACCGTTGCTTCTCTTGACCTAATGACGGGTCATGAGAACATATGAATATGAATATGGTAATATTAAGCTGAGACCGGATGGGTAACTTGCATTGGGAAAGGAGTCTCAATATAGTGTTTCCACCTGTGTCGATTAAGGATCGTACCATTGATTGAATTATGTGCGGCGAGACTTTGCAACTGGCCACATGCTCCGGTAAGCCTAAGATCTCGGTAATTATATCATGTGAATGGCCAACCACGCACTGAAAGTGAAGAGATGACGAGAGTAGTGTGTACCCTCGTGGCCAAGGGCTGGATTGGAAGTGTACTGTACTCTCGGGTGGCGCTGGACCCGGTCACGTTTTAGAGGATCCGGGTGAAGGTTGATACAAGTAGGTTTGAGTCCTACATATGTCGTATGGTTAGGGATCCCTAGCTGGGTATAATCGGTTCGAATCGTTGTTGCTCCTCGGTTATGGAGACTTGATTCTCTGTTCATCATCGTAGTTAACAATGGTACATGGTGATTATGGAAATAAGGTAAAGAGATGGATATGAGATGTGATGCTTAATACAAGTGATTGAGATAGAATAGCTGCAAATCTATCTAAAATAAGCTTTACTAAAACTGATGCTAAAACTTGTTTAAAATATTGAAAGTAAGGATCCACTTATAGTAAAGTTTTTCTGCAAAACTTCTCTTTTCTGGCTGCACTACTTCCCTTAAAGCCAACATATTCTTGGAGTGTTTTCTTTTCGTCGGGTAAGTCTTGCGGAGTATAATTGAGTACTTAGGGTTTGTTAACCCCTGTTACAGGTACTGACTGCTGCTGCTAATCAGGTCATGTCGGTGGGCTCGACATGATCTGGTTGTCCTTTCCTGACTTAAATGCTCTACCTAAGTTGTCTTCTGTAGTTCTACTCAACTTCCGCAATTAAAGTTAATTTGTAAAAGTAACTTGTTTTTATATGTAAAATACTGTTTTAAATTCTTTCGCGCTCTGATGTAAAGATTTGTAGCAAATGTTGTAATGTTATAGTTACTTCTTTGTTGATCCTGTGTGAGTTGTAAAACGTGGATGATTCAGGTTTTTCAAGGACACCCGACAGACTTCTTATGTTATCAGGTTTTCGTACACAGCAGTTAGAGGTCGTTGAGACAATGACAGGTATACGTGGGCTATATAATTTAGGAGGTTTTGTCACAGCCTGTGCGTGGGGAGCGGTCCGCGGCCATAGACGGAGGCAACGTGTGGGGAGCGGCCCGCGGCGGTCGACTGAGGTGGCATGGCTTGCGGCGCCCAACTGAGGTGGCGCGGGGAGCAGCCCGCAACGGCCGGCGGTGCGGCGCGGACTCCGTGCGCAGAGTGGCCCATGTCGACCGGCGGGGCAGCATGGCCTCCGCGCTAGGAGCGTTCCGCGGCGGCCAGTGTAGCTGGCGAGGCCTCCGCGTGGGGGGCGACCCAAGGCAGCCGACGGAGGCGGCGCTGGCGCATGGAGCTCGCGCTGATTCCAGCGAAGGCCGCATGCAGGGCCGGTGCTCCCAGCAGCAGGCGGAACGTGGAATCGAGCGCAGACTCCCGTGCCTGTATCCTGGAGTGAAAAACAGATAGGATATGCAAGGGCAAATAGGTCATTCATATTTGGATTTTGGGTCAAATTAACGTTTTTAAACTGAAAGAATGTGCCCTGTTTGTCTGTCTTATAAGCCGTACTTTTTAAGCCAACGAACAGTATTTTTCTCTCACAACGAATCAGCGAATGGTACTTTCAGTCATGGCTTTTCAGCTAAGCGAACATGCCAGTTTCAGTTAACACGGTGCTAGCTTTAAGTAATATTTTATAGTGCCGAAATCTTTCTATGGTATTTTACGAATGTCGCAATCTTTCTTGGATGCTATAGTACCAATTTTCCTTTTTGAGAGAGACATGGGGAGATGCAAGGAAACATGCCTGGGCCACCCTGGCCAAGAAAACGGCGCGCCCACTCCTAAGCGTTATCGATGCAATACCGTTCAGGTGAGGACGTGAGGTAGTGAGGTCTTGTCGGTGCCAAACTGCCAGCAGTGTCAGTCAACACTCGACACACTCCAGTCCTCATCAACGCGTCGCTGTTTCAGAGACGCGCACTGGCGCGGGCCCCGCCAGGTCAAAGTCAATGGTGATGTTTCAGAGCACATGGCCCTCTAATGCTTGCAGCTATATATGGGCTCCGGCCGGGCGGGCCCGGTGCGCATGGGTTGCAAGTTTGCATCTAGCTAGCGAGCTCACCGTGCCGGCAGCATGGCGGCTGTGTGGCGGGGAGCATGGAGGTGGACGGTCGCATCCACCAACCGAAGTGGCAGCAGCGGTGACGACGACGATCCCGTGCATCCACCACCACAACCTGCTCTGCTTGATTACAGTTACAACGTCAACTGTGGAGCCAGCAGCACCGCTTCAGGTACCACCCTGTCCAATACTGCCACCAGCACCGCCGCGTCCCTTCCATTCCCATTCACCGCCGCCGCCGGCGACGGCGTCACGGACGAAGAGAAGGCGGCGATGCGGGAGCACATCAGGGACCTCATCATCCATGGATCCCGTGGATGTGGAGCGGCTACGTCCAGCAGCAGCAGCAGTGCACTGGGCAGGTGGCTGTCGGAGCTGCAGGTCAGCTGGGTCCTCCGCCTCGCCCAGGTGGACGCCGCGTCCGCGGGGAGGACCTTCGTGTCGCGGCGACTCCAGCACACCGCACGCAGCTGGGTCATCGCTATCCACGTCATCAGCAGGTGCGTCGCTAGCTTCACTGGATGGTGTAGTAGCCAGGAGCAGCAGGAGGAAGAAGAAGCTCTGCCCTGCCCCTGGCCACCTGCTTCAGAGTTCGTAGGATTTGTCGCGGCAACCTTCTTGCTCATGCTCCCTTTCGTCGACGCCGTCGTTGCACTCGACGACGTAATTAGCCCTGCTAGCAGTAGCATTAGCAGCGACGACCATGGCCATGGTGGTGTCGTTTCTGGCAAGAAGGGTGCAGTGGCATCAGCTCACAAGTTCAGGACACTGATAGATGTCCGTGACGCTCTCTCTGGGGTCTCGGAACAGGTCCAGCTCTGGCACTCGTGTCTCAGTTCCTCCTGTTCGTCATCAACCGACGCAGAAGCTGCGAGGATAAGCGCGGAGATGATAAGGCTGCTGTTGGCGAAGCTGGACAAGGTGGACGAGGCCATGCGGAACACAAGAGACTGCATCAGGACTCACTTCATGTCCTTGACGACGGAACACCATGGCCTTGGCTATACAGCGTCAGGACTCGATCCATCGCCTGACATTCATGTTGCCACCGAGTTCGCAGTAAGCTACATCATTGTGCTATCGACTAGTTTAAGCTACAACCGATCATCAGTGGATCCTCCTACTGCATATGAAGCATCTCTGTCTCTCAGTGAGAATAGTACCAGTTCTACAACCAACCTGAACATGGTGATCATCCGTTCCCTAGAAGAAAGCCTCACCAGAGTATCGCAGCCATTCGCGGATCAGAGCCTTAGGTTTCTATTCCTGGCCAACAATTTCTACTTCCTATGGCACCAACTGCTTTCTCAAAATCTACTTTTGGATGTCCCAACGGATGCCCTGATTCGCAAGATTGACAGTTACATAAACAGTTATCTGCAAGTATCCTGGACGCCGGTGTTGAAGCCCTTGCATAGTCATTCACCTTGTTGCTTTTTCTTTACAAGATACTCAGCACAGCGCAAGTTCTTGTCGGAGTTTGAGAAGACCTGCGCTGCGCAGAAACTCTGGAAGGTTCCAGACCCAGAGCTAAGGAAAGTGCTGCGAACAACCATCGTCGATAAAGTCATTTCATCCTTCACAAAGTTCTTGGAGGATGGTGGCGTCAGCGCTTCAAGAGTCATCATTAGTCCCGAGAGCTTGCAGGAGATGTTGGAAGAGTTATTTGAAGGATAAATAACCGGTGCACCACAAGTTACCAACATTCAGTTAGTATTGCTTCCATCTATGTCCATCGTTTCATTGTGGTTTTAAATGAGAAATGATCTTCAAACGACTTGACTTATGGATCGAGCTGCCGACTAAAAATTGAAGCACTACAAGTAATAATTTTGTTTTGGCTGCTGTAAGCCTGTAACTTAGTCAAATTTGTAGTTGAGGTATTCAGTTCAATATAATGCAGATCTCGCTCTCTATATGCAAAAATTGCAGTAAGACAAGAGTAGGATTCTGATTTTAGCAATTAGCCCCTGTATTCGCTGCTAATGTGTATGTTCCTATTTTCTTGTCGAATATGGAGCAACCACTTCCTGGAGTACTGTAATTTGCAATCCACATGGAAATACTGCACCAAAACAATGTCAACTTCATGGCCTAAGGGGATGCACTCAGAGGCGGAGCCACCTATAGGGCGAGGTAGGGCGTCCCCTCCGCCGACCAAGCTCCGAGGTCCGAGAATCAGATCGAGCGACGGGAGGTCTGGAGGTTGAAGACGATCTGCGCTTTTGGGCTGTGTGGCCAACAAGGCCCAATGGCCCATCATCACTCTTACCTGTTCGGCCCACACAGGCACACAGTCCACCGTTTGGCCTCTTGGCTAGGATTAAATGAATGAATGGATAGTGGGGAATAAGGGGAGGGATAGGGAAAGGGAAATGAACGAATGACTAGGATTAAATGAAGTGTGAAAAATGGATGGCTAGGATACAATAGTACCTTTGGAGGGTGGGATATCATTTCCCAATCCCACTGAAAAACCACCCTCGTTTGAGGGCACCAGTCCATGCATGTTAAGTGGATCTTGGAGTGTCAAAAAAAAAAAAGTGGATCTTGGAGAGCTGATCCGTAGGGAGCTTTTTTTTGTTTGTTCACCCGTGCTGTTTCCACTGGATGGTTACTTATGACAATTAATCCCTGAGAAGGTAAAATGGTCGCTGCATAAGTATATGTTATATTATATATTAAATCCAATATAGGTCTTACGATGAGTTCCAATGGTGCCAACGGGGATCGTCCTGCGTAAAGTACACAGTAGCAATCATGTTTTTGCTTGTCAGATACTGATAATATGAAACCAAGATTTTTGCTCATTGCCTCTTGTTACAAGTGTAGCATTTGAGAATTGTACGGTGACTACTTACCGGTGTTTAATTTGTGGTAGGAAATATAACATGATGCCCAATAATAAATAAAGGCCCTATGATACAGCCATTGCCAAATTCCATTGCTGAAAATGTGATCATCCAAAGACAAGGAAATTGCACTATTGAAAACTCCGATTTTGATGAAACGATTTGGACATGCCAAATGACCTTTGATGCTGGTGGAGCAGTGTGAAAAGCCTGAGAAGCCTTTTTTGCTCTCATTTGTAAATTCTCTGATGTTTGCAGAGTAGCTATGGCCAACCCTTTGGACTTCAGTCTCTTCCTCATCAAGAATCAATCCATGGAAACAGTATGCAGCAGCCTGGAAAGAGGGAAAACAATAACAAAATTATACTATTTAAATGTAGAAGGATAAAGGATAATAATGCACAACAACAACAACATAGCTTTTTGTCCCAAGCAAGTTGGGGTAGGCTTATCAATATAAAAGGATAATAATTGATAAGCCTACCCCAACTTGCTTGGGACAAAAGGCTATGTTGTTGATAATAATGCATTAGAGAAAAATATTTGTGTTCTGCCCAGGAAATTAATTTAAGTGGCTTATCAATGATTGTAAATGCAATTTAGAAACCAAAATGATCAAAGAAATAGAGTAAGGTCATGTGTGCTCCTTCGCTTGAACACATTTCTATTTTACAAACAGAACATGTTTTCTCCCCCATCTATCTGACAAAGGTGGCTCTGGAACTTTTATTTATCTTAATACTAGATACATAACTATCATCAAAGATAATAAAGAGGAGTTTACTAAGCATCATTAGTTAATCTTTTACATTCATACATAGCTACCAGTTTGGGGAAAAGAAAAAGAAACATGTGCATTTAGATTGAAACAACTACTGTCTGTTCCTGTAGCATACCTGATTGTGAATGGCTGCCAATTCCTGTTGTAACTGAACTTACAATGTCACTTCTACCAAATCGCTAAATTCTAAAAAGGGTGCATCCACTTAAATAATTTCGTTGTAGATACCTGCAAGTAATCACACAACAGAAGAACAAAGTCGCACTTAAATAATTTCGTTGTAGATACCTACAAGTAATCACACATCAGAAGAACAAAAGACGCACTTAAATAATTTCGTTTCTAACTAATTTGACCTTCCAAGTTCAGGCGGTATGAGCCCAACTAATCTGTGATGTGTAAGAATCCTGAATGGAGTAGTTGGATGGTTTTGCTAATTTGATATGACATACTGAAATGCCATGCTCTAAATTTGAAAAATGCCATTCTATAAAATATTTAAGCAGAGCAGGGGACAAAAGGCAAGACATTGCCATTCCAGTTTGATGAGATGAATCGAACTTCTACCAGTAATATTAATTTTAAATGATATGTACACGTAGGACACAACTATTCCAGTAAATATTGGCACTTATCCATGCATTCTGTTTATTATCTCCATTGATGCAATCCTCCATGATAGAAAGACAACAGAATGTTCATGTTTACGTTCATGCGTTGCTGATCAAATACTATCATATCATAAAACACCAGAGTAGGTACGTCTCCTGGAAACGCGCTAATTATTCAGTGGCTCGAATGTTCGATGCACACCCACCTTGGAGGCATTTCCTCAAGCAGTGGCTGGGCATCGTCCATGGATGCCACTCTGGCCACTGAGGAGCTGGTCGGTGCTCTGCAGCGTAGGAGCTCGCATAGGGGCGCAATGGAGATGCACAGCAGTACAACACTAATACCTCTTGTCTTGCACGCCGCGACGCGGACTCTTCCATGTGCGGCAAGAAGCAGGATATGGATGATGAGTGGGTGAATGTGTAGCAGAAACACAGCGTACCCGACGTGCCCGTTCTGAGGGCCCATCATCTTCTCGGGCCAGACTGATGAACGGCGAGCGACGCGGCAAGCGGAAGCGGAACAAGGCGCGAGCGGCGCGGAAAGCGGGGGGTCTGTAGGCCGATATCTCATGCCGCGGCCGAGGAAGAAGGAGGGGCCGTCAGTCGAGGGCGGCGTGGTAGAGAGGCGTTGGCGGCGCAGCAAGCGGAGGGCGGAGGGGACGACAAGTCGGCGACCGGATCCGGAACATTCTCGATGCTCGGGACACAGGGCTTGCAAGGCAGAGACGGAGGGAAGTGCCCGAGCGGCCAAATGGGTTCACGAATATTCTCAAGCGCCCGTTTTCTTGCCCGCTTAGGCCCCGTTCGCATGTCTTAGTAATATGTATTTTTAAACTTTTTTTTAGTCAAAATAATATTTTTTTCTCATAATAAATCTGCCAACAGACCCGCTACTATCCATATCTGACTGGATCGATCCGACATTTATTGGGTTAACGGGCGACGTGGCACGATTTGCTGCTCATCTTTTGGGTGCAGGATTCCTATATAGAGATTTGCCAAACATTGCTAGGGTGCAGAAGCAGGAGGCAGCCAGGCAGGGACACACGCGTGTGTCGCTCGGGTCGGGCGCTCGATGGCGGCCTCCAAGGCGGCTCGGCTGACGGTAGCGGCGGCCTCCAAGGCAGCTCGGCAGCGGCGCTCAAGCCTCAAGCCACAAGGGCCAGGGCAGAGGCAGAGGCAGCCAGCGGGGCGGAGGGCGGCGCTATGGGCCGTGGCAGCCCTGCGCGGCTACGCCGGAGCGGCGGGAGCGCCAGGCGCCGACGGCCAGCGCGCTGCGCCTGCGTGCCTTCCCTGCTCTGCTATGTGGAGTGTGGACTGGTCCGCTGGTGATTTTTTTCCTTTTTTCTGTGATTGTTGAATACTTGAATTGGTCACTGGTGTCTGGTGGTCTGGTGGATGCTGATGGATGGGGGAGGAGATAAAGTCGTGGGGAGAAGAAATGAAGCTGGTGCCGGTGATAGGTCTAACAGAGGCATGGCAAGTAGGCCGGCAACTCCAACTCCATTGAGCCAGAAGCGATATAAGAAGCTAGGCATTGCCATTAATCTATTGCAAATTGGTGCTTGATTACTTGTTGGTCAATTAAATAGATAGAGATTGATCTCTGATTAGTGAAATCGATTCAATGGTTATGCAGCATTTTAATTGCTGATTTGTAAATGATAATAATTATTAGAAACTATATAGCAGTCTCATTTAATTGTATCTATTGGTTTGCAAGTTTGGCAATAAAGTTGGTTGAAAGTAAGACACACCTTGCTTTTCCATTGGTTTGCAGGTTTGGCAATAAAGTTGGTTGAAAGTAAGACACACCTTGCTTTTCCATTGGTTTGCAGGTTTGGCAATAAAGTCTCATTTAATTATTAGATTGGTGATCAACTTGAGGCATTCATTTTACATGTGCGAAGAGTTGATGGTAAATTATCTGGACTATAGAACAAAAATTTTACTTATGTGCTTTTTATGTGAAAGGTAATTATATTCAAACTTCTTCTGTATCATTTGTTTGCTGAATTACATATTAGGGTATAATTGTTACGTGATATATACATACATAGTTAAACCGATATATCGGTGAAGTTCTATATATGTATATAGCGGTCCGTCCTACCTCATTTTTTTGGCTAGATCCGCCACTGGATGCACTGTGATATTTAGTCGCAAATGAATTAGTCTAAAGCTGTGCTTGGTTTAGGATTTGAGGTTGTTTGGCACAGCTGAAACTTATGCAGGAGTTATCTTATGGCTGGCTCCGCTGCGTGAAAAAGCTGAGCGCCTGTCTAGTCATTTTAATTTATGGATCGGTTAGATGCTGAATCATGTCGTAAAATTGTGAAATGTGCCTAGAATGGCCCGAGGGCTATGCAACTTGTGTAATGAACTAGTCCTCCATGTTCGTAAATTGTGACACTATTTTTGACATTTTGATATATCTACATTTGGGGATATGAGTAACTTTTGGCAAAGGTAATTATGCCAATAATAATTATTTGAGTAGATTCTTTTAAGAAAATTAAGAACATCCGCTTGGAATCAAATATCAAATCCCTCTTCCATTCAAAGCAGCCTGAATCTTAAGACCGAACGACTTTGTGAAACTGCTAATGTATGAAGTTGGAAGACTCTAAGGGACCATCACGGCCTTGCAATCAAGGCCTCAGAACGCAGTCGTGGGCCGATCGCCATGCTGTGGTATAGGACAGAAGACCCATCAGGTTTCACGGGCCACTAGAAACGTGGGCGCGGCTTTGCCGCACCTACTCTTGTGATTGGGCCAGTGCCAATTAGAAGTTGACGTTAAAAAAAATAAAAAATATTAAATAAAGCAGCTTGATGGCTTCCGTATATCCATTTTTTATAGAAGCAGTTTCTTCTTTAATGAAGTCTATAAATGTAGATTATTGAGGAGCTCTATTGATCAAAGTTTTTTATTGAGTTCCTAATCAATCTATTTGATCTTGATGTAGTATGGAGTAGCTGCCTGTGCGGTTTAACTTGTGCAATTTTAAATACAAAGTGAAACAAGTGAGCCACAATTAGAATTGACTGGTGCAATTTCAAAAGGATCAAAAGCTTACTGCCATTAACATTTTATATCAACTATTGTTGTTACTCATTTTTTATAAATATATCCAAATTTTCTTAAAAAAATCTGAACCTAAATTTGAATGAATCTAATACACGGAAAGACGGACGTTGTAGCAGGAGATACGACGGCGGAGAATGGACAGGGAATGCTGGTTGGTGCGCAAATGAGGGGTGATGCTGAGGTCAGATTCTCGAAGGTGGGTAGCGGAGGCTGGCAGGCCGTGTCTCCTCTGTTTATGGAGAGGAAAGCATGACTCATGTGACGGTATAGCCAGGGGCAAAGCTGTAGTGTGCTCAGGGGGTGCAAATGCAACTCCCACCCACAACACACACATAATAAAATGAAAAATCAGTTATAATGACTAAAATTCCACCATGTACGCAAGTCCATGCACCACAAGGTAAGTGCACCTCCCTTTAATTTTCTCTAGCTTCGCCACTGGGTATAGCCATAGTTTATACCATTGGGGAACACTCCGGAACACAGGCAAACAAACCTTTGGTCGATCGGATAAAAAATAAGACCTGTTACTATGCGTGAAGTAAGATGTCACGTTAAAAAAAGTACTGGTAATACGTAACAAGGTGGCATAATGTTCATGCGAGTAATGCATCTTTTCCTATAAAGATTATTAATTTGATAATCGAAAGTTGAGAAACATGTAAGCAAGCGCAGCGTGGTTCCCGTCCGTCTGCAATACATGAGTCCGGTAGGGGAACAGGCACTGCGAGTAGCGGGAGAAGGAGACTGATACTGCCCTTGCGGCTGCGAGGTTCAACGAAGTCCTGCCTGTTTGCCCGGCGTGGTTCACGGCCATCATCCACGCACTCGTCGCCAGGCTGGGTGGGCACTATCGCTGGACGCTGGGAGTATCAGCTGCTGCCGGCTGGGCTGGCTGCTGCTCCCCTCACAAGTTACTGTAGGGGCAGCCAGCCGCAGCTGCTGAAACCCCCCTCGGATCTATCCATAGGGTTCGACGGCGCAATCCAAAAGTCTCGGGTCCATCCATAGCCGCCCGCGTCGTCAAGAAATCCAACCGTAGGTCTGTTGGTCCCTCTGCCTCAGGCCGCTATGTTTAACATGTGAGGAGGGTCCATGGATGGTGTTTTGTGATTTGCATGTTATGGCATTCGACGATTCTCTCCCTCACGCTACCATGTTGACACTTTTTCACTGATTCATACTCTTGGACACCGCCCTTCAATGGGCATACCACCCTGTGCAGGAAGATGAAGACGTTGATAAACTATCCGTACCCAAGTGCTCAAGATTCTGAAATTTCAGAAGATGTCATTGTAGGTGCTAATTTCGTTTGCTTTTGTATTCAACAAAGCATATGAAAAGAGGGAAACAAAGGACCTCCTGGGTTTTGTCCAACATTAGTTGACCAGTTTAACACAAATCATTGCAGGGACAATTTCACCCACATGGACGCATGGGTTGCCATCATCGACGCTCGAGGACGATCCTGCAAAATCCTACACGGGGTTCTTGCTCGGGAACAGGCACGTCCCATGGCTATGGACTCTTTTTTTTTTGGTGTGCTGGCAAAATCCTACACGGCACGTCCCATGGCTATGGACTCTTTTTTTCTTTGGCGTGCCGGCAAAATCCTACATGGGGTTCTTGCTCGGGGAACACAGGGTTCTTGTAGTTAGTTTGTACTATTACTAAATCAATGGTAATATGTTAGCAATCCGATACAGGAAGGGGAGGAAGGGGATAGGAAGAACAGCTAGCTTGGAGAGGAAGGATTCGATTCAGAGTTTCAGAGTTTGGTTACAATAATGTTCCTCCTCTCCTCTCCTTGTCTCAACATACATATATTCAGTTGACCCACTATGAGCCACTTGTCTTCGGGTTAGGCCGGACCGTGTGTCTGGACCTTAGCGAGCCTATTGGCGAAGCCTTGTCTTCTTCAGGCGAAGTCTTGTCTTCTTCAGCTTCATTCTCCTGTTCCCCATCTGCTGCTGACACAGCATTAGTGTTGCTGACATTCCCCCCGGCTTGAGAAGCGGCTTGACCCCAGGTGGCGAGGGAAGCTGGCTTGTGAGACCATTCAACGAGGACTTGTTCCACTGGCTAGGAGCCAGACGACCATCGGCGCTGGAGAATGTGAGCTAGAATCTACAAGTCGACAAGGTCATATGGTAATGCAACACTCACCGGCTGTGATGCTAGGGACATCTTGAAACGATTCACTATTTCCTCGAAGGGAAATCCACAGCTTACATCATAATGTGATAGTCCTAGGAGACCAAGCTATCGAATTATCATTATTCAGTTGATATCACAGTTCATACATCATGGAAATACATGGTTACAAGGTATTACAACACTGAGTAACACACTATTATACAATGCCATATTAGCGGAAACGCGCACAGAACAACTTTAGAGAAGACGTAGCGCGTCAACGGGTGAAGGCTCCTCCTTCACTGGCAATCATCATAGTAGACGTAGCGCGTCAGCGAGTGAAGGCTCCTCCTTCATAGGAACCTTGAGCGTAGGACAAGACCACCTAATCCTTCTAATCTCTATTGTTGTCGTCGTAGATGGCATCCAAACCTGCTGAACAATTATCAGTACGATTTGTACTGGCCACTGGCTCCCACTCTATGCTTTGTGTTCGCTTTGTGGTAAGTGGAATGCAATGGTAGAGCAAAAGACCTATTTATGGTTAAAGTTTTCCTATGCAAGTTTATCAATATTTTATAATTGTTCTCAAATTTTAACCCATCTCATCCACACATCCATCCATCCAACCCACACATCTCACCACACACACTCTCTCTCTCTCGGCGACAAGGACGACTCCCTCTCGTACCTTGCCTCATCGGCTCACGTCGGATCCAATAAAAACCCAGGGGGAGAGAAGAAGAAGACACCACTCACTAATCAAGAAAGTCGTAGATCATAGGAATGTCCATGACTGGGGACACCGCTATACGTATAGATCCATCAACTCTGCAGAGCGTGTACACCTGGAACCACAAGATCACCATCATCGACACTGTACAACGTCTAGGCTACTACCGAGCTACCTTCTAACCATTACGATGCCACCCCACCACGAAGCCCTGGGGCATCCCGGAGTCCACCGGCACGCTGAGACTGTGTGACGTAGTACTGGGCCACCAAGGTCACCACGCTGTCTTAGGAGGGTGTGGGCCGCCAGCCTGTACCTCCCTACACTATCCACTACCAACCTAGCAGTAGTGGCATCGCCCTAGTTAATTAGACGGCATGTTGTTTCCCGCCCGTCAGGAACGAGTGGCGTGCACAAAGTGTCCTATGAACCAGGTCTCAAGACATACTAGTCCTTAGGGGGGACCAGACATGATATCTTCTCTTAAGGGATAACCAACACCCCGGCCTCAACGGCACCTCCATCCCGGGGATTTGCCCCACAAAGACACTCCTCCCCGGGATCTACTCATCTCACATGTACCCGCCACAGGTACCTCACACAGGGGATGCCTAGGTCACACCCCCTCGGCAAGACTCATCCAATGACTTGTCGTAGAATCCTGTCCGACCGACTCAACCCTCACCACACACCCCAAGACTCACGCCAAGATCTCCCCATGTTATTACCAGATTACCGGCACCGAGTGCCTCAGCCACTCACAACAATCCTCCACACAGCATCACATCACAGATATAATGCAAGTAGAAGTGAGCAACAAGTAGTAAGCGAGCGACTAGCCTATTAGTGGGTGTGCAGGGGTAAGGTTGCGTCAAGGTATAGGCTTTCAAGCAATTTAACCATGCAACCTATCACAGTGTATTCGCATAAAGTAAAGCACTAGTAGCTACATATTGCATGCCTAATAGGATTCTACGAGGTTGGGTGGGACGTGGCACCTGTTCGTTGCAAACAAGTCATTGTTCACATCTCCCTTGGCAGTCACATTTTGTTGCCACTCGCGTCTTCTTCCTCCAACGGATTTCGATCTGATCAATGTTATCCTCGATGCAGCTACCATGATAGAGCTAGAGCGACAATCAAGGCAAAAGAGCAATCAATCCCTAACCAAGATCCAGCAACCCCCAAAAGGTAGCAAGACACAGAAAGATCGAACAATATCAAATGAACACCTGCACAAAAAGACTTAGCCCTCGTGGAGGGTGTCCGATCCTTGGGCTCGAAAGATGCAGAAGTGGTTGTCTGCTAAGCACAAGCTCTAGTCACAGCCTTGAAATAGCCAGTACTTCCCGAGCCGATCGTACCGACCTGTACAGCTTCAAGAATGATGGACTAGACCCTAGCTCAACTTAGACAAAGACCATGGCTCACGGTCTTCTGATCCGGGCATCATGGAGATTGACCAGAATTGAAAAGATTGCAAGCAAGAGAGGAAGACAAGAATGGTGGGGTTCGGCCCTTGTAGCCTTTTCACCCACAAGTCACAATTACACAACAACTAAGCAAGAATGAACAACAACGCGAAGGACAAGAATTGTGACTTGGTTCCAAGGTACTTCGGCCCACATGCCATGGCATTAGGTGGAAGCAAAAGAATTTGGAACAAGAGAATAGAGGATGCCTACAAGTCCTCTCGATCCACATGACACATCAACGTCGGGAGCCGAGAAGAAAGTAGCACAAGAGGGGTAGAGAGGACAAGGTCGGCAAGGCACATCCATGTCGCATCCTCGGTGAAGACGGTTTTCTAATGATTGATTGGGTCGACTCGTGTTTCGAGAGCATGACATGGACCTTAGCTTCGCTAACTAGAAGTGACAATTCGGTCTTTGATCTGATTGCCATGGCAAAGGATGGGATCAAATAGAGTGGTCCAATGGGGAAAGGGATCAGTTCCGGTCTCTCTCTCAATCCGTACGCCATTGTATTCGACGAGAATCGAAGAGATGATGGAATAGATGAAGAGAAAAGAGGGGCGGTGATCTACCGCCTTCCAATCCACATGCCACGCCCATGACAAAAGGCGGGGCATCGGAAAGGAGCGACACACCAAAGAACACCAACACCCAAATCCACTTGTAAGGTACCTCGACCTACATGCACTAAATGACACCAGGACACCCCTAGGGATTTTAGCAGTGCGGTTGTCACCGCGAGAACCTAAGGAGTGCTAAGGTCTAAAATAGGTACAAGCATACAAGGGCTTGAGCACGAAGAAGCCAAAAGAGAGGGGGATTCACCTTCCTTTGATCCGCCCGCCATAGTAGTCGATGGGAATCGAAGGAATGGAATCAAGAGAGCAATAAAAGAAAACTAAAGGACAAACAAGCGAAAAGGATTTTTGGTTCTGCCGTACTTCGATACATGTCATGGCAATAGACATGAATCAAAGAAGTTAGAACAAGAGGGCTCAATCCACATCCTACTAGATCGATGAGGATCGAAAGAGAGAACAAGAGAAGATAAAAGAACGGTTTCCGCATTCTCTCAACCTACTCGTCATGGCAATGGACAGAGGTTGGAAGAAAAGAGACACGAGTCTCGCATAGTTCCTTGATTCACACCAACTCATAGGGCACCACGACCTCCATGCATCTAAAGTGGCACAATGATATTCCTAGGGTTCATAACGACGCGATTGTCACCACTAGATCTGAAGGAACGCTATGGTCTATGTGGCACAAGCATATGAGGTAGTTAGGAAGAATAAAAGAGCAAAAGAGGTAGAGCCCAATGGTCATAGAGAGGCAACTCACGGCCATGAGCTTTACCTACACGAGTTGGCTCTCGTCGTCCCACAATTGTTGTCTCTCACTAGACTTGGTCATGGAGGGCTCGTCGTGTGTGGGTAATATCCGCACCGTGTTGAGTCCATAGTGGCCACGTCCTAGGACAAATATGGTCACTAACGATCATAGTTCGGTGGAGACAACTAAAACACAAGAGAAGGGATCATTCTTAGTGTTACAGCCATGGCAAGATGAACTCGCAATCGTAATGTTCAAACATATTGCTTCTCAATTGGCTCGAAGGCTCGAAGGCTCGGTCCACAAACAACTGACCAGCTAGAAGGCATGGTCTACCACCAACACGCAAACACACAAACCCACAACAAAGTGGAGTAGCACATAACCATAACAAGAGATAAACCGACACCAAGGCACGACACAGGCATATATATATAGATAGATCATGTATGAACAAGTATGAGCAAACGCGGAATGAAAGGAGCAAGCTTGTCAGTGTCAAGGATGGCACCGACGAGGTTCAAGGGTTTAACCTTGGGGTGGTGAAGGAGGCAAGGCTTGCTGCAGGGTTCAGCGGAGCATCCGGGCAAGCTACGGCCAGCTGAGGCCTGCTGCAGAAACCCTTGGCCAGCTACAGCTTGTTAGTGCCCAAGGCTGGCTAAAGCTTGGTTTTATAGCCCCCAAGAAAATAGAGTCGTTGTACCCCTTTATTGGGCTGTCTGCGCAGTGACCGGACGCGCTAACCGAACGCACCAAAGTCTAGTCACGCCGAGTCCGGTCACTCACAGTTGTCCACGTGTCCCTCGCATTCAACCGCAGCCACATGATTTTAACGGATGACTCCACGCGCACGCGCGTTAAGTGGTGACCGAACGCGCCAGCTAGACCGACTGGACTCGCACCCAAGTAGCGTCCGGTCGAGTCCAGAGAGCTCCTAGAGCCGTTCTTTAACGACCGGACGCGTCCGGTCACGCTGACCGGACCTGCCACTGCATCCGGTCCATTCTCTCTTAGCGCACCATGCCATGTCACTCCAACGGGATGTGGCACAGTCGCATTCGGTTGGACTCCACTAGCAAAGTCCGGTCATGGCCAGCATACTGCCAGCGCCTAGGACACTAACCGGACGTGTCTGGTCACCACAGTGACCCCTCTCCACTTCTCAAACTTCTTCTGCTTTGCAAATGTGCTAACACCACCAAGTGTATATCACCATGTGCATGTGTGTTAGCTTTTTCACAATCATTTTCAAAGGATTTTCACTTGCTCTTTCCATGCCACTCGATCCTAGCAACATCGCAATGTTAGATCGCTCAAGTGGCACTAGATGACCGATATGCAAACAAGTTTGCCCCTCTTGATAGTATGGCCATCTATCCTAAACCCAGTCATAAATTTCTCTACACACCTATGACCGGTGAAATGAAATGCCCTATAGGTTATACCTTTTCCTTGCGCATTCCATTCCATCTCTAATGTTGATACAATACATGCACCAACACTATCACAAATGATATGATCCACTTCATATCATCATGTGACCTTATTGATTCATTGATCTTGACCTCATTTTCTCTTCACCATTGTATCGGTCCATCGGCACATAGTCTTTGCTCAAGCATCCCTCCACACGGTCCAGTGCTTCAAAGCCTCCGACTTGCCCTTTACTCTTGCAACTAGTCCATCAAGCCAAGTCTTATCTTGATCTTCTCCACCTTAGTCACATAACTCTATGTTATGTCTCATATGCAATGAGCTCCTTCATCACATGTACTTGTAGACTAATCTCTTGTGTATCTCATATAAACACTTATTAGTCCACCTAAGTTGTCACTCAATTACCAAAACCAAACAAGGACCTTTCACTACCCCTCAACCGTGGAGTAAGAAATGCATTCACCTGTTCATATGTACCCGGGCACCACGCCCGTTTACATAGAAACTACCCAGTCCCCCGAGACTCTGACCCTATGGATCGACAAGTAAAAGACTTGGGCACACCTGAAGGGACGATGAACTGTCACCTCAACTTAGCTCTATTTCTACCCACATAAGATGTATGAATGATTAAGCATAAAGTTCTATATGTCATAACATAAGAACTTTGCTCTAGTTCGTATGCAAAAGCGGTAAAGATAAAGCGAGAACTTGAATATAGTAGAAATCTTCATATTATTCATACCAAGACTTCTCCAAGACAAGCTCTCCAATGTAGCTTTCCTAGCTCCAAATACTACTAAGGAAAAAAATAAAAGTACAAGTGTGGAGAGTAGCGCTCAAATGTGGTGTGTGTTTGGGAAGAGAGCTCTCCCCCTCTATTTATACTAGTCTAAGGGCGGTTTCGTGGGAGTTATACATGGTAACCTAGCAAACCGCCCTTGGGAGACTTAATTGCACTGCCTGAAGCTGGCTAGGCCCGAGAGGCGGTGTGGGGGGTGCGGGCACACCCCTAGTGTGGCCGCACCTGGGCTGGCCCGTCCTGCCACCACCTTCGTGTGGCAGGCTGTTGGTTGGGCCTAGAGCGCAGCCATGTCGGTTGTTGGCCCAGTTTTGACAGTTGGATGGGCCTTCTTCTCATTCCTTTGCGCGCTGCATTTATGCTTTCCTGGGTTGCGCCTTTTGACTAGTTTTCCACTATATTCGTGTATATGTCCTACAAAATAGTGTTCTTCCAAAACAAGTGGAACTATGTCGATGTTAAAGACATATGTGTGTAAAACATGTCAGTTTTCTCCTTTTTTGGATCTTAGTTGGCGGTCGGATTTGGTCGATAAGAACCGCCAACACCACCAAAGGAGCCCATGCATTATCCGCATCACAGGAAATGGCTATCAGCAGTGTGCCCATGTACTTGCCAAGAAGAAAAGTACCATTAATGGAGAACGTGGGACGACAATGCCTGAAGGCCTCAACGCACTAGGGAAAGCACCAGAATGCATGGAAAAAACTGCCTCCCGTCCTTCCATTCATTTGGTTTCAAGATGTACTCATAATGTATGCTTGGATTAACTGCTTCGATTGCATTGAGCAGCGTTGGCAACTGCTCATACCCCTCCTCCTAGTCCCCATATATATCATCTTCCAGGCCCGTTGCTTTGCCCTCAATGCTTTTCCATACCTTATCTCGTATCCAAATATCTTCTCAGTCATGGACATAATTGTCCTCACCTTCAAATTGGGTTATCCCTTCAATGTTGAGTATAGTTTTTTGGCAATGAGGGTTGAGGCCAACTGCCGATGCTTCTGTTTTAGATCTTTCTCGGCACAAGTGTGCGGACCTACAATTTTGGTGATCTTGAACTTTCCTGTGACCTTATGTTTTCAAGCACAAACCATCCAATTACAATCAGCCTTCTCGCACACAACTGTGTACCACCGCTCAACATAGGAATGCCTCACCTTGAATGGTCTCTTATGTTTCAAAGAATACTCCTGTAACCACCTTCTCAATGCAGGCAAGACCTTGAAGACCAAGCCCTTCTGAATTTCAATGTTGTCCCAGCCTCAGGAGCCTCTAGTAGCTCATCATCTCTTCTGCATAAGCATTTTGAGAATGACTGAGATCGTTGAATTCATGAACCATTGGATCACGATCAGGACAAAAAAAGGTCTGATGAGCTCCATATCTTGTTCGCTCAACGCTGCAATAGGGTAGTCATCATCGGAATCAATGGCTCTTGCTGTCCCATAAGGCTCCTCCTCATTCGCAGTCTGAACATTCACACTATTAGAGGCCCTACAAATATAGTCCACGTTTGATGGAGGCACAAGAGGACAACCAACATTATCAGGAATGTCTCCTGCATTACAAGCAAAAATAAGGATTGCATTAAGACAAAGGAATGGAATCATGGGAGAAAGCTAAAGTCTTACTACAACACTTACTTGGATGATTCTGGGTCAAAGGGGTCTCATGAGGGGCCATCACATCATCATCAGTTCGACATTCTCCACGAATAGGAGGACAAATTCCAACCTCATTCGAGGCGGATTGAGCATCGGGCAGCACAACCACATCTTCCACCTCCACCTCACGGTTAGGTAACGAAGGGTCAGAAGGTGCTGGATTCTCTAGTTCCAGCAAGAATCCATAGGGGGTGAATGCCCATTAGGGCGTGAATACCCATGAGGGATGGGATTAATGGACAACTGCCGCAAAACCAAATCCAAGCATTGAAACTCATTCTTCATGACAGTTTTGACATACTTCTCCCAGTCACCCTGAGATGCAATTGGGAATAGCCGCCTAAAAGTTTGGTCTAATTTATCATAGTGAAGTAACCCCTGAACTGAGATGGCATCCTCATTTGAGTTCCAATGAAGCTCATCATGAGCCCTACCAAGCAGCTCACTAAACGACAGTCGATCATCGAATATCAGAGGCACCCTTTGCTTTCCAACAAAACTGACATTGCCATACTCATCTTCCTCCACACTTCCTCCATGATACACGGTGACTACGTTGTCCATCTAGCTGGTATGCACAACACGAAAGTTATTACGGTTATATGACATAAATGTAACTACTTACATTATCTAACTACCTACCAAACTACCTAACTACCTAACTGATCCCTACGTAACTAAATTACCTATCTACCGACCAAAGTAATTAAATAACCAAAATATCAAACTAAATAATCAATTACCTAACTATCTATCTATCTATCTATTTACCTAACTAACTAACTAACTGTCTGTCTGTCTATCTATCTATCTATCTATCTATCTATCTATCTATCTATCTATCTATCTATCTATCTATCTATCTATCTATCTATCTATCTATCTATCTATCTATCCAAATAATAAATTAACTAACTACATTTACTAACTAAATTTGCTAACAAAAATTGCTAACAAAATTTCCATACATGTGACGACGGGGGAGGCCCGGAGCACCGGAGGAGGGCATGGAGGGGCGGGGTGGCGCTGGAGCGGCAGAGGGGTGGGGCGGGGCCACCTATAGCGCGCCCTGGAGGCCCGCCGGCCCTCCAGTTCGCTAGTGAAACGGTGGGTGGCCGCCCTCGCTGTCGGTGGTTGCGGTGGGATGGGGCTGCGACGATGCGGCCAAAGACAATGGCATGGGCAGCAGTGCCAACGAGGCCGGCTGGAGGCTGTGGCGCGGGCGACGGCCGGATGTGGTGGAGACGAGGGCGACGGCCGGAGGAGGTGGCACGGGCGCCGGCCAGAGGAGGTGGCATGCGGTGGAGACGAGAGCAGCGGACGGAGGAGGTGGCGTGGGCAGCAGCGACGAATGCGACAGGATGCAGCCAAGCGGGCGGCGGCCGGAGGCGGTTGGACGGGCGCAGGCAGTAGAGAGATGGGAGCGAGAGAGTGAGAGAGTGAGAGAAAGTGAGGGAGAGGGCAGGGGTTTAGGGTTCAAACCTCGGCGCCATGGATGGTGGCGCCGAGTCGCCAGCCTCGCTGTCCCATGACAAATACCAAGACGTGATACCTCAGCGCTGTGGGTCATGGCGCCGACCCTAGGTTCTAAAGTCATGTTTATGTCTTCCAGAGATCTAAACGTGAATATCTATACCTAATAATAAAGAGATAAAATTTCAGGCTCTTTTTTTCGTCCATCCATTTGGTTGGTCCGTCTCCCTTTAACTACCGAACGATGAAGAGTTTTTTCTTTTCTATCTAGACTCATATATATAACCCGTGCTCATACGAGTTAGAATAGCTCTTGTCCAGCGTGAGGCAGAGTCCGATTCCAAAACATATTGGTCCGTGCTCATATGTGTTAGAACAATTCACGTCTAACGATGATACGGAGTCCAATTATAATATATACACAGTCTTAAGGTAATATATGGATAGCTAGAAATTCTAATCCAAATAAATATCTCCGATTCCTAAATCTGAAATAGGAATTCTAATCAAATAGAAAAGGAATATAATATAATCTATACCTCTCTATACCGAATACCAAATAGACAAAATTTACCTAAGACTGCTATCCTCGTCTCCATTAATGAGCCTGCTCATTTGTGATTGCTACGGTAACCACACACAATACCAGAAGTAGCACCTATACAAATTAAGCTGTCATGGCTATTGCAGCCGTGCATCAAGCTGAAGCGAAACGTTTGATACTTTTTTCTCCCGTTGCAATACACGAGCATGTTTGCATGACGCTGCGAATCTTAGCATGTATGCCCGTGTGTTGCATCGGGAAAAAAATCCATCAAATGTCCATAGAAACAAAACGACAAAAAAACTACATATTTATTTATTTATGTTTACCTTTTCTATAAAGTTTTAAAGCTTAATCTATTTGTTAATTACCATGACATCCATAATTTAAGTAATGTTTGCATTAATATGACAGTGTCTTATTACAACTGTATCAAACTAAAACACAATTGTGATAGATTACTTTTCTCACCTTATAAAGTACAGTAATATTTACTCGTAAATATATCATAAATAATATTAATTTTCATACTATCGCGTGTTTTATTATGCGGAATCCTGTGGCACTGGCGGTTGTTTTCTGGGTGAGATCGAGCAATACGCGTCTGTTGCACGGAGTCTTGTATGGGTCATGCATGTGGCCGATTAATTGCCATGCCGGATTGGCTGTATGCATGTGCATGGCTGAAATCTTGGTTTGATATGGTACACTATATGTGAATTTGTGTGTCACCTCACCATAACAAAAGAAAAAAAAACTAGAAACACAGGGACTCGATCTCTTGTAATGGTGGAATGGCTTTGATTGCCAAACTGTGTGCGGCAGCGTTGAGTCTGAAATTTTACCTGTTTATTATTAGGTATAGATATAGATAGATTGGATTGGATGGGATTTGGATGGCAAATACTATTAAATGGACTGCACTGGATGAGGCGATGTTTTTGTTGGACTCTATGTTGAATCCTGTTAATTGGATTTGGATGTCTACAGTGGCGGACCCAGGATTTCAATGTTTGGGTACGCCCATGCCAAGCCGGCAACGATCCGACGGAGCCGTGGCGCCGTGACGGCCAGGGGCGAGGGCAGTGGGTGCAGAATAGCTGGGGCCGGGCGGATGCCGGACGGAGGATGGCCCGGGCGCTGGGGCGAGGACCGAGCGGATCTGCGGATGGGCGCCGGGCGGATGGCGCAAGCGTGCAGCCAGCGGCCGTAGCGGAGCGCCGCTTTGGCCTTCGGGAGTGTCTGGTGGGCCCAAGGGGAATGGGCTTCGTTCTTGTGTGGGCTGGTGTGTTGAATATGATACAAGCACCAGTATTTAGAGACTTATATATATATATACCAGCAAATATACTCGTGCGTTGCTACAGGTAATTTTTTTAATTCCTCAATCATTTTCTCTAACGGAGAAGGTGAATTTTACTGTTTATTGTTTTTTATTAGACATGTTGTGTTTTGTGCGTTTAATATGACATCGTTCAATAGTAAATACACGATACAATATGTCAGAAGTATTTTTGCTTCGTTATACTCTTTGAATATATTTCCACTATCCATGTAGTTAGGAAGAAATAGAAGAAAAAATAATAGATAAATTTAATTTCTTAATATTATGTTAGGAAATAAGCCCATGCGCGTGAAGGGTCGAGATGGCGGACTAGAGGGGGGGTGAATAGTCCTTTCTAAAATAAACGTGACGGCAAACCGAAACAAATGCGGAATTAAAACTATCGGTCTAGCCAAGACTACACCCCTCTATCTAAGTTCACAAGCACCTCACAAAGATCCTAAAAATGTAACTAAGGTGCTTTCCTTAGCAAGAGCTCTCCTAAACAATTCTAGAGCAAGGTCACACAAACCTATGCACTAGTACTTTAGCAAAGCCGGGGAGCTCCTACACAATTCTAGTAAGCAAAAGCACGAAGCCACCTATGCTCACTAGCAATGCTCAATAGCAAGGCAACTAATGCCAAACTAGAGAGCGCAAATTACTTAGCTACACAAACTAAGCAATATGACTAACAAGGTTACACAAACCAAATTAGCCACGCAACGGGAGCTACTTCTATGCTACACAAGCAAGAAGGTAGCTAGCTAACTACACAAACAAACTAGTTACAAGAGCAACTACACAAGCACAAATATATGAAAGTAAATACAAGCTTGTGAATCGAAAGCAAACCACCGAGAAGATGTACACAATGTTGACACGGTGGTTTTTCACCGAGGTTCACTTGGTTGCCACCAAGCTAGTCCCCGTTGTGGCGATACACCCACTTGATGGATCACGAGCTAATTGACTATCAAGAGTCAAACCCTCAGCGGGTGCCGCACATCCACTCTCAAGATGGGGATCCTCCAAGCCACGAGCTTTACTAGAGTTGCTCTTCGCGATCCCCGCGGGGTGAGCACAATCCCCCTCACAAATCCTCCTCCGGAGCCACGCACAATCTCCACGCGTGCTTCAACGGAGTCGCAAGCCACCAAGCCGTCTAGGAGGTGGCAACCTCCAAGAGTAACAAGCACCACCGGCTTGCAACACGATCACCTAGTGCCACTCGATGCAATCCTCTCGATGCAACGCACTAGAATCGCTCTCTCACTCGATCCGATGAACACTATCAAGCATGAGTGAGTTAGAGGGCTTCCAAGCACTACCACATAAGCCACCAAGGCCAAAGTGTGCTCAGCTGCCGGCCAAGGCCGGCCACAAGGTCTATTTATAACCCCACGGTCAAATAGAGCCGTTGCACACACTTTCCGTTTTTCCGCGGGAGCACCGGACGCGCCGGTGGTAACTCACCGGACGCGCTCAACCGCGTCCGGTGCCCCTCCGACATCCGCGTGTCCTCCGAATTTCAAATTCGTCCGTTAGATCCTCCAACGGTCACTGCGTGCCAACGGTCAAACGACCCACCGGACGCGCTGCTGCGAACCACCGGACGCGCCGGTGCGCACAGCACCCGCGCCCGCGAAGCAACCACCGGACGCGCCGGTGCGCACAGTACCCGCGCCCGCGAAGACAACACCGGACGCGCTCCTCGCAACCACCGGACGCCACAGTAACCGCGTCCGGTGCGAGTCCAGTAAGCACCCTGGACCACCGGACGCGTCCGATGTTGTGACACCGGACGCGCACCGCGTCCGACGTCCTCGTTTCCCTCAGGGCGCAAGACCGGACGCGCCGGTCCCGTGGGTCACCGGACGCGCCGGTGCCAAACCCTAGCTCGCGCGCCTGACGCCCGCGCTGCACTGACCAGACGCGCTGGTCCACAGTGACCGCGTCCGGTGCAGCGTCCGGTGCAGCGTCCGGTGCAGCGTCCGGTGCTGCGTCCGGTGCTGCGTCCGGTCACCTCTGTGACCGCGTTCGCCTCCGTTTCTTTTCCAACTTCCGGCGCAGTGGAATATAGGCATTTCATTTCCCCGAAATCGCCTGAATCCCGCGCTCGCACGCTCGGCGGGAGGGAGAGAGGAACCCAAACCTCTCTATACCCGCAAACCACAGCGCGACCAACGCCACCTTTGCAAATGTGCCAACACCATCAAGTGTACATCTCCATGTGCTTGTGTGTTAGCATTTTCATAATCATTTTCAAAGGAGTTAGGCACTCAACTTGCCTCGCCACTCGATCCTAACACGTATGCACAGTTAGATCGCTCAAGTGGCACTAGATGACCGATATGCAAACAAGTTTGCCCCTCTTGATAGTACGGCCATCTATCCTAAACCCGGTCATAAACTTCTCTACACACCTATGACCGGTGAAATGGAAATGCCCTAGGTTATACCTTTGCCTTGCGCATTCCACTCCATCTCCTCTGACGTTGATGCAACACATGCACCAACCAATCACCAAATGATATGATTCACTTCATATCATCACGTGACCGTATTGGTTCATCGATCTTGACCTCACTTGCTCTTCACCGTTGCATTGGTCCGTCGGCGCCAAGTCTTGCCCAAGCTTCACCATCACATGGTCCTTCGCTTCGAAGCCTCAACTTGCCCTTCACCTTCACAACCGGTCCTTCGAGCCAAGCCTCATCTTGATCTTCTCCATCTTGGTCACATGACTCCATGTCATGTCTCATATGCAATGAGCTCCTTCATGACACCATTACCTGTGGACTAATCTCCTGTGTATCTCACATAACCACATATTAGTCCACCTAAATTGTCACTCAATTACCAAAACCAAACAAGGACCTTTCAATCTCCCCCTTTTTGGTAATTGATGACAACTCTACAAAGATATGGAAATTAAGCTTTTTCAAGCTAGCACTTCACATAAGTGTAAATTGCTAACTTGTTTTGGATTTAATGTTACTTATCCAACTTTTAAGCTCTATGTTAAGATTTGGATAAGCACCATAAAATCCGACTTGGTAGTGATAACTCCCCCTACATATGTGCTCAAATGGTTTGGTTTCAAGCTTGCACATATGCATAAATATGAAATTTGTGGGAGGATTAGCACTACTAAGTGATGCTAAGGTGTATAGAATAAACCTTTGTAGTTCGATACCATTTGACAGCTTGATACCATTTGAAAATCACAAGTTTGCCATCATCCTTAGCATCATGAGTAGCTAGACATCAAAGACACTAGAAACCCCGTGAGATCAACATTATAAGCAAGGTTCTAGTTTTTGCATGATAAACATAAGTCTAGCTAACATCCTATGCATGCTAGTTATCAAAGCATCAATCAAATTCTATAACTAGCATACACCACACAAGCATGCATGTTAAATAAAAACTTATGCAATGCTAGCAAGCACATGAATATGCACAAGTCAAATGCAACCAATCAATGTTCATGAGCTTGCTCCCCCTACTTGTGTGCTTCTCTTGTCCAAGAATTTTGATCCTTCTCTTTTCTTCATTGTTGCTCCCTCTTTGTCCATTTCCATGTCCAAACCCCATCTTCTCATGATGTCCCCAAACCCCTCTCTTGGTGCATTGACATATCTTTGTTCCAACTTCTCCCCCTTTGTCATCAATTTCCATAAAGGGTGTATTTCTCATTGATACAAAGGCTTGCATTGGGGTAGATGGTTAAGACTTGAATATTGCGTTGTTGATGGACATCACCGCACATGTTGGAATGGCATTACTTGTATGTTGCTCTTGAGATACCACTTAGGATCTTTGACCTTTATACCATTAGGTGGGGCTCCTCCCCCTATGTCATAGCATGGGTCATTCACTTGATAATCTTGAGCTCTTGTGTGTGAGGGAACTTTCTTCATTTGATGATCACTTAAAATTGAGGATCACTTGTGGAACCACCGTCTTGTATAAATGATATCATGTGTAGAAATACCTACTAAGGGTTATCTTGCCAATGTTGTACTTGTCACTTGTTAGCAATCCAAACTAGATCAAGTACTTGGGTTCACTAGCTCATGAACAAATTCATACACATACCACTAGATCATTTAAACAATTCAAGCAATAGTGGTAGGCTATGAATTTAAACATTTCATTTGTTATGCATGATCCTAGTAAGCATGTACTATATGCACTAATCGCATACTAGTAAGGGATGAAATGATCATGCACATTGCAATGATACCTTTGTTATGTTGGAGTAGAGGATAGTCACATAGATTCCAATTCATTACTCCAATAGAAATGTGAAGTCTAATTTATAAGCTTGGTGAAGACCAATCATTATAGAGAAATTCATTCTTCACCCATATGAAATGAGAACCACTAATAATCAAGTGCATTATCTCTTGTTGTGGTTGGCTTGCTTTTTCTCTTTGATCAATGCTTGCATGAGAGAAGTACTTATGATACCAATTTTATAACCATGACTAGCTCTCTTTTGGGTGTTGCTTGCTTTTCTTGATCAATCCTATTGATTGCTTCAATTTAGCATCTCAAATGTCCCTTGAATTCATCACTTCCATGTTAGCCTTCCAAGCCGGTGCTCGGTTTACCCACCCATGGGCGGCAAGCCCCCCTCAGCAGGGAGAAGTGACCTCTCTCCAAAGAACCATCCTTGACACTTACTTGAATTGCCTTTGATTGATTGATCTATGAACTTAACTTGATGAGTAACCTTGAATTATTCTTTAAGTCATTTTCTTTCTACCAAATGATCTCCAATCATTACTAATCCTCATCTTCAACTTCAGTTTGATCTTTATTTTCAAATTTGAGTACCAAATTTGTACACTCAGTACATTCCACAATCAATGCCCTTGTACTCATTTCTTGTCATGCTTCTAGATCAATTCAAAACCAAACTTAGGTACCTCAAACACTTATAAATATGTTTCCAACTTGAGAACCTTTCACTTAAAGTGACTCTAGATTAATCCAATGATTGTCACTTTTCTGGCAGATTCTATACCCTTCAAAGAATAATCCATATCTCCCAATGTACAGATCCAAATGCCATAAAATTTGGTGGATATGTGATTCACTAAGTCATCTAGCAGCTGTAAAAATTTGAGATTCATTTGACATATAGATTGCTACCAGATTTCAAATCTTCCACCACTGCTACATGCTGAAAACTGCTGCACTATAGCTGACAAGATGTACTCCAAAGCCGAAGCATCTCTTATCCAATTCTCATGAAATTTGTACAGCATCTTATACCATAAGTCTAGGGCATGTATACCAAATTTCAAGCCAATCCAAATAGATTTGATCACTCAAACATGGCTAAGATCACAGCTAGCTCAGATTTTCAACTTTTGGACAGATTTCAATTCATGAGCTAATCTTCATCAAAAGTGAATCAATCTTGAGATTTAACTTGTTTGAACACTCTCACAAGACATATATCCATTCAATCCACTTACTAAATGTCATCTTATGAATTTATCCAACACAAATCAATTCAAACTTGATTGCTAAGCATTTAATCCATTCAATCATCTCATAGCAAACAACATTGCATATATATCCAATTCAATCAACTCATATGCACCCAAATGAAATGATCAACAAGCGATATACCTTGGTTAGCTCATGATCATCCAATAGCAAGCTCCGACTCAAATATTTGCAAGCCATCAAATATGTCCAATAAATCACCACAATCTTTGACATTGCACTTGTATGTTGTAGCGCTTGGACTTCACTTATTTTGACTTGGCATTGGGATTGGATATGCGTTGAGCTTCATAACTTGACTCAATATATGATGAACAAAATGAAACCAAATGAATCAAGTCTCCAATGCCGATGGTACCTACAAACAATCATCCACTTTTTGATGGTACCCAAACAAGTTTGGGTCCTCTCAAGTTAGGAGCAACATACTTAGGCAAAGCCTTAGTATGGGTAGCGGGATGTTTTGCAATAGCAACAATAGAGGTACCATTTACATCCTTTCTAAGCACATTAGTATTATCAATTGAAATATGCTTAGAAATGTTACTTAGGGGACATGAATGTGCCATGTGTCCCCTTTCCCGGCATGAATAGCATCTTCTCTTTGATTGAGCCTTTTCTTCATTGCTCATGTAATGCTTTTCATTGCCTTGCCTCTCATGAGTTACTTGAGCCTTCCTCTCAAGCTTGGTAGGACACCCCGAGGCGAAGTGTCCTATATCTTCACACTTGAAGCACTTGATGTGAGCCAAATTTCTTTTCTCAATTTGATTCTTGCTCATCATCTTGATATCTTGGATTTGCATTGGATGCCTTCCTCTTCCACCCCTTCTTGTTTTCTTCTTCATGATCATCAAGTCACCAACATCTTCATCATTGATCTTTACTTGAGCTTGGGGTATCTTCTTTTCATCTTGTGGCCTCATCTTTGGCTTCTTGGTTGGGCAAGACTTGGCAAGGTGACCCATCTCATGGCATTTAAAGCACACGAAATGAGATAGCTTCTTTTGTTCTTGCTTCTTCATTTTCTTGCCCTTGTTCTTGTTGAAGCCAATGCCACTCTTGTCACCATAGCTTCTTTGAGTCTTTATCATGTGCTCAAAGGTGACTTTTGAGTTGTAGCACCTCTCTAACTTGTTGCTCAATTTCTTTACTTCACTTTTGAGCTCATTGTTCTCCTTCAAAATGTTAGTCTCACAAGACGTAGAAGTAGAACAAGCATATATATGTGAAGAACATGGCATATCTAATAAGTCATCACAAGAGGTGGATACATGCTTTCTCCCTACATCACATGGGTTAGTCACATTTTGCAATTGATCATTTGATCCATGTGATGAGCTCTCATTATTTTTAATTTTCTTTAAAAACATCTTAATGAGAGAAGCATGTTTTTCTAACAATTCCTCATGAGATGCAAGTACTTTCTCATGAGTCAACATTAGCTTCTCATGTGAAGATTTAAGATCATCAAGTAAGCTCTTATGTTCTTCATATGAGTTCTTTAGAAAAGAGTTTTCATTTTCTAATTTCATTGTTTTAGCTTTCTCATTTTCTAAAGACGTGTTCATGCTAGCAAGTCTACTAACAAGCTCATCATATGAATCAACATGATCAATCACATTATCATTTGATACCTTTGTGTCACCTAGTGACATGAAGCAATGTGATGTAGTGGATGGGCTTGTAGTAGCATCATCAAGGCCCGAGCATGAACCAACGTTGTCACCATCAAGTGTGCTTGGGGTAGAAACATCACTTGCAACACTTGATGCATCATCACCATTCTTGTCAAGTGAACTTGTGGTAGATTGATCATCATCACTTGACCATGAGGTGGAGCAATCCTCCACAACCATCGTGTTGTGGTCATGCTCAACATCATCATGTGCAACCTCCTTGGGCTTGACATCATCGTCATCATCGGTGATAGCTCCATACTTTTCATTGAGATAGGCCCATATCTCATGAGCGGATTTGAGGTCCATGATCTTACTAAAGATGCTATCATCCAAAGATCTATACATGATGTTAGTAGCTTGGATGTCAAGATCTAGGCATTTCTCTTGTGCTTGAGTTAGATTATCTTCATCCAACACATGAGAAAAGCCTACATCTACCATCCACCACATTTGAGGGCAAATAAACTTAAAATTGCATATCATCCAATTTTTCCACCGTGCAAAGTGTGTGCCATCAAACATGTGAGGACAATCAACATCTAGTCCGTATTCCGCCATCCTCTCGGGTCGGTGAAGACCACAAAAGAGAGACCAGGCTCCGATACCAATTGAAGGGTCGAGATGGCGGACTAGAGGGGGGGTGAATAGTCCTTTCTAAAATAAACGTGACGGCAAACCGAAACAAATGCGGAATTAAAACTATCGGTCTAGCCAAGACTACACCCCTCTATCTAAGTTCACAAGCACCTCACAAAGATCCTAAAAATGTAACTAAGGTGCTTTCCTTAGCAAGAGCTCTCCTAAACAATTCTAGAGCAAGGTCACACAAACCTATGCACTAGTACTTTAGTAAAGCCGGGGAGCTCCTACACAATTCTAGTAAGCAAAAGCACGAAGCCACCTATGCTCACTAGCAATGCTCAATAGCAAGGCAACTAATGCCAAACTAGAGAGCGCAAATTACTTAGCTACACAAACTAAGCAATATAACTAACAAGGTTACACAAACCAAATTAGCCACGCAACGGGAGCTACTTCTATGCTACACAAGCAAGAAGGTAGCTAGCTAACTACACAAACAAACTAGTTACAAGAGCAACTACACAAGCACAAATATATGAAAGTAAATACAAGCTTGTGAATCGAAAGCAAACCACCGAGAAGATGTACACAATGTTGACACGGTGGTTTTTCACCGAGGTTCACTTGGTTGCCACCAAGCTAGTCCCCGTTGTGGCGATACACCCACTTGATGGATCACGAGCTAATTGACTATCAAGAGTCAAACCCTCAGCGGGTGCCGCACATCCACTCTCAAGATGGGGATCCTCCAAGCCACGAGCTTTACTAGAGTTGCTCTTCGCGATCCCCGCGGGGTGAGCACAATCCCCCTCACAAATCCTCCTCCGGAGCCACGCACAATCTCCACGCGTGCTTCAACGGAGTCGCAAGCCACCAAGCCGTCTAGGAGGTGGCAACCTCCAAGAGTAACAAGCACCACCGGCTTGCAACACGATCACCTAGTGCCACTCGATGCAATCCTCTCGATGCAACGCACTAGAATCGCTCTCTCACTCGATCCGATGAACACTATCAAGCATGAGTGAGTTAGAGGGCTTCCAAGCACTACCACATAAGCCACCAAGGCCAAAGTGTGCTCAGCTGCCGGCCAAGGCCGGCCACAAGGTCTATTTATAACCCCACGGTCAAATAGAGCCGTTGCACACACTTTCCGTTTTTCCGCGGGAGCACCGGACGCGCCGGTGGTAACTCACCGGACGCGCTCAACCGCGTCCGGTGCCCCTCCGACATCCGCGTGTCCTCCGAATTTCAAATTCGTCCGTTAGATCCTCCAACGGTCACTGCGTGCCAACGGTCAAACGACCCACCGGACGCGCTGCTGCGAACCACCGGACGCGCCGGTGCGCACAGCACCCGCGCCCGCGAAGCAACCACCGGACGCGCCGGTGCGCACAGTACCCGCGCCCGCGAAGACAACACCGGACGCGCTCCTCGCAACCACCGGACGCCACAGTAACCGCGTCCGGTGCGAGTCCAGTAAGCACCCTGGACCACCGGACGCGTCCGATGTTGTGACACCGGACGCGCACCGCGTCCGACGTCCTCGTTTCCCTCAGGGCGCAAGACCGGACGCGCCGGTCCCGTGGGTCACCGGACGCGCCGGTGCCAAACCCTAGCTCGCGCGCCTGACGCCCGCGCTGCACTGACCGGACGCGCTGGTCCACAGTGACCGCGTCCGGTGCAGCGTCCGGTGCAGCGTCCGGTGCAGCGTCCGGTGCTGCGTCCGGTGCTGCGTCCGGTCACCTCTGTGACCGCGTTCGCCTCCGTTTCTTTTCCAACTTCCGGCGCAGTGGAATATAGGCATTTCATTTCCCCGAAATCGCCTGAATCCCGCGCTCGCACGCTCGGCGGGAGGGAGAGAGGAACCCAAACCTCTCTATACCCGCAAACCACAGCGCGACCAACGCCACCTTTGCAAATGTGCCAACACCATCAAGTGTACATCTCCATGTGCTTGTGTGTTAGCATTTTCATAATCATTTTCAAAGGAGTTAGGCACTCAACTTGCCTCGCCACTCGATCCTAACACGTATGCACAGTTAGATCGCTCAAGTGGCACTAGATGACCGATATGCAAACAAGTTTGCCCCTCTTGATAGTACGGCCATCTATCCTAAACCCGGTCATAAACTTCTCTACACACCTATGACCGGTGAAATGGAAATGCCCTAGGTTATACCTTTGCCTTGCGCATTCCACTCCATCTCCTCTGACGTTGATGCAACACATGCACCAACCAATCACCAAATGATATGATTCACTTCATATCATCACGTGACCGTATTGGTTCATCGATCTTGACCTCACTTGCTCTTCACCGTTGCATTGGTCCGTCGGCGCCAAGTCTTGCCCAAGCTTCACCATCACATGGTCCTTCGCTTCGAAGCCTCAACTTGCCCTTCACCTTCACAACCGGTCCTTCGAGCCAAGCCTCATCTTGATCTTCTCCATCTTGGTCACATGACTCCATGTCATGTCTCATATGCAATGAGCTCCTTCATGACACCATTACCTGTGGACTAATCTCCTGTGTATCTCACATAACCACATATTAGTCCACCTAAATTGTCACTCAATTACCAAAACCAAACAAGGACCTTTCAGCGCGGCTACGGATGCACTACTTGTTTTCAAGAAAATAATAGTACCAAAAAAATTACGGCATGAATGAGCGAACGGTCTGTGCACTAATATGGAGATATCATGAATCAATGTATATATTAAACAAAATTACAACTACCAAATTAATATAAAAGTAAAAAATTGGAAAGATCACTATGTCCACCTATAACGATTTAGCACTATGAATACTCCAAATTATTATTCACTCGTTGGCACGTCAAGTCCACGAAGCAAGTAGTCAAATAGTAAAATAAAAGGATATGGGGGAGGACAAAGTATAATCTTTACTCATATCTGATGATGTTCTCCGTTCTAAGCCTAACGAGCAAAAAATATGCACGTGTGACGTGCAATTGTTTATTATTTCGATTAATATTTTTTTACCGGTCTTTTTTAGTGAAATTATTCAACCAGCTGTGCTCTAGCCTCCTTGTACGTCAAGTCACAAGCCATGGTTCATGTCTAAGGACCTATTTAATAGAGCTCCGGCTATAACTAAAACAGGCTTCAGTGGTGGCTTCATCCCCAGGGCAAATTCATTTGGGAATCTGAAGCAGTTTGTGTGGTTTGGTTTGGTAAAACAATTTCTCTGGGATAGTGAAATGTCAATAATTCCTTTTTTTTTCTTTTTCTGTTTTTTCTTTTCCCTCCCCAACCTTATCCACTCGCCCTCTCCACTCTCCACCGTAAGGCATCTTCTCGTTTTTCGATTAGATGATGATGATTCCCCAACCACACGGCATCCCATCGCTAGACATGTGCCGCCGCTGCCGAGGGCTATGCCCATCCACGCAGCTCGCGCCCTCGCCTGAACGCTCCATTGCCACGCGCTCCCACGCCCTCACATTGACCGCCTCCGCCCCGGCGTAGCCGCGCCGTCTCTGGCGCGGCGCCCCTCTTCTCCACACCCAGCTCCACCTAACGGCCCCTAACGCACTGCTGCCGGTGGCGCTGAGACCGGTCAGGCCCTCAACGGACAATGCGGGTCGGGCAGCGTGGTGGACGGCGCTTGCGCGGCTCGCCCACTCGCACCTTGCTCAGTGGCCGGCGCGGCAAGGTTTGCATGGCGGGCGGTGACTGGGTAGCGGCTCACGGTCAGGCTCTCAACAGGCGGCTCCAGGTAATGGCAGGAGTCGCATCCAGTTGCAAGTGCGCAGCATCGGAGCTCCGCGTCGTCGTCGCGCTTGAGCTCTTCCTCGTCATCTTTTCCGGTCTGGTTCTCTGGAGTTGATTTGAATTGGAGTCCAATTGGTGTTAATGTTGGAGAAGAGGTCGGACGATAGAATAGGTGGAGAGAAAATTGGTGGCATCTGATGTTCTCTTTGATTCGTTCTGATTTCTTTGACTCGTTTCTTTCTCTGGTGATTTTCGTATGGATAGTGAAGTCTTATTTGGACAAGGAGTCTGAACGGACTATGAACGCACACAGTACCGACTCAGGCTTCGTGGAGCGGATACGGGAACAGGGGAGGCGGACAGACAGATACGGGGAGGAGGCTGGACGACTGAACAGAAACGGCAGACAGAAAAGGGGCGGAAACAAAAAAAAATCACAGAAATTTTCCCTTTTAAATATTAGGTATAGACTTACTGAGTAGTGATTTTTTGTTTTAAAAATGTTGGATATGTCTCGAAATACCCAGGAATAACTGTAGATCCGCCCCTGGATGTCTATCGATTCTCAGGTCTAATCACGCATGACAGCATCTATTATCTATCCAGCTCGATGACCGTGACAATGCTGGTGGACACAAGCACGGCGGCACCCAATTCTGGATTATTCTTGTGCGTATCTGTATCGGAGGCATTAGCATATATACTGTTTACATCATCCGTTCTGTCAGACCAATTGCTAAAGAGTTTTATTCGATTTGAGACAATCAGGAGATGGGCCTTTCTAAAATTGAACAGCCGGTATTGTGGCATTCGGATCTGCCTTATTGACCGGCTTTGGTCGAGCAAGGAAACAAACAAAAATCGAGGGGCGGAGTCACAAACCTCGTCCTGAATGGGGTTCTTGCCGCTCCGTTAGCCCTCGTTCGTTTCTATCCCAAACCAAGAGGGCCGGAGGGAATTAAGGGGGATTTAATTACCTACAGGTTAAAATCCCCATCAATCCTAAATCCCTCTTAATCCTCTCTAATCCTTTTCAACCCCTTGGTTTGAGGCAGAAATGGACAAGGCCTCGGAAGGTGCGCCGGTTTTATACATAATACTCTCTTCATTTCACTAAAAGTGACGTTTTAGATTCTGTGCCATCTTATTTGACCATTCATTTATTCAAAATTTTTATATAAATATTATTTATTTTATTATAACTTATTTTATTATTAAAAATACTTTAATAATAATTTATTTATTTTATAATTTATAAAAAAATTAAATAAGACGAACGGTCAAAAAAAAACAAAGTACCCAAAAGCTAAAAACATCACTTTTAAAGGGACGGAGTGAGTTCGTTGCAATGGGAACGTGCATAAGAGCAAGGCTAATGGATACGCCCGCTCGCCGAGCTCCAAGAAGCACCCGGTCATCTGACCTGCCGAGCACTAGTTCCATCTTTAATGCTCAGTGCGACGTGGAAGAACCGGAGTGGAGGATCAGCAGCCACAGTGCAATACGCTCGCTCTATGCCGGCGTCTCGCGAAACGCTCGTTTTCTTCTCTCTTCTTGTTTCTCTCACTCCCACGTCAGACCTCGCCGGCTCTTCGCCGATTACAATACTTGCTCTAAATGTATGACGCATAGTAGCATCTAGTCTGAATTAATTAATCCATCCTGCAGGAGGGACGTGACATGGTGGTGTACGGGAGCCCGACAGAGCATGTACCCATAGTAGCATCTAGTCTGAATTAATTAATCCATCCTGCAGGAGGGACGTGACATGGTGGTGTACGGGAGCCCGACAGAGCATGTACCCAGACAAAGCCCGTGTTTAGATCCGAATTGGAGTGCACTGTAGTAATTCGTTTGTATTTGGTAAAAATTGTTCAAATTTTGACTAATTAGATTCAAAATGTTCGTCTCGTAAAGTACAACAAAACTGTATAATTAGTTTTTAATTTCATCTACATTTAGTACTCCATGTATGTACCGGTATTTTGATATGATAAGAATCTTCTTTTTGCATAGTGAAACTTGAGGATTAAAATTGGAAACTAAACGAGTCCAAACTTGACCGTGAAAGCCTCGATGGATAGAGAAGTGTGGAAATTGCTCCTCCCACTATCCCAAAATAAGTGTCATCAAACAATTTTAAATTTAATCAAACATATATAAAAAATATTAATATTTACAGTATATAATTAGTATCATTAGACAGATCATTAAAGCTATTTTTATAATAAATTTATTTAGAGATATAAATGTTATTAATATTATTTACAAAACTAGTCGAATTTGAAAAAGTTTAACCGACACGAATACCATAGCGATACTTATTCTGAGAAGTATAATGCGTTAGGCGCACCCTGCTAGGCTGAGCACATGATCAGGAATGAGTAAATTTTGCAACGATTAAAGAACGGAAGGAAAGCATCCAATTAAACGTATGGATATTGTTTAAAATACTGTATGAGGTCGTGCAGATATTTTAAAAAAAATTCAAGATATTTTTCGAGCACTTAATAAAATATTTATTCCGAGCTAAGTCCCTGTATGCACCTACGCCAGTCCTGTGCGATTTTTTCTTTGGGCTTGTTTAGATTCCAAATTTCTCCCCAAATTTCACTATGCAAAAAGAAGATTTTTCATCATATCAAAATGTCGGCACATGCATGGAGTATTAAATATAGATGAAATCAAAAACTAATTGCACAGTTTAGTTGTACTTTGTGAGACGAATCTTATGAGCCTAATTAGTCAATGTTTGGACAAAAATTCACAAATACAAATGAAATGCTACAGTGTAGAATCTGATACTATGCAGATTTGGGTCATCCCAAATCAGGCCAACTAAACACGGCCTTTATAAACTAAACATGACGCGTGCGTAATTCAAAAAAAAAAGGATTGGATGAATTTCGCTGTCCACCGGCTCTCTTTATTCTGTGTGCGTGAAGCTTGAAGTCGATTAACAGCGATTCTAGCATGGCATGCCCAATGTTACAGACCAACTACTCTCTGCTTGGGAATATCTGTCGTCACGGTTTACGTGCCAATAAATTTGACTAGATTTATAAAAATATTAGCAATATTTATATCTTAAATAAATTTATTATAAAAATAAATTCAAAGATCTATCTAATAATATTAATTATATACTATAAATATTAATATTTTTTATATATACTTAGTCTATCCGAAATCCAAAACGACACTTGAAAAGGACGGAAGGAGTACACATTAAGCCCGGGGCGACACGAATTGGCACACAATGTGCGGCCGCTCAAGGAAAGACAGGCGAAAGACAAGCGGGCCCTACTGATGGCAACTGCATCTCCGTGTGGCAGTGAGCGCGAGAGAGAGAAACATGAGAGAAAATAATTGTTTATTCACTTACGTGCATCTTAAGCCTACGGTGTGCTTTTCCACAATGGTTGTGGTTCATTCTGACAATGTCATCATTGCCTAAAGGTCACATTTTATTTACATTGTGGGTGAGGCTTGTTTAATTTTCACTTTAAAACTTTACGTCATATCACGTCGAAAGTTTGACAAATGTAAGAAGTATTAAATATAGAATAAAAAATAACTAATTACACAGATTACGTGTAATTTACGAGACGAATCTTTTAAGCCTAATTAGTCCATAATTTGACAATAAAGTGCTATAGTAACACATGTGCTAATGATGGATTAATTAGACTTAATAAATTCGCCTCGCGATTTACTGACGGATTCTGTAATTTGTTTTTTAATTAGTATCTGAACACCTCATACGACACCCTCATATGACACCCGATGTGACACCCTAAAACTTTACACCCTAGAACTAAATAAGGTCAGGGGTGTTTAATTCCTAGGGTGAAAAATTTTGGATATCACATCGAATATTTTATGGGATGTCGGAAGGAGTGTTCGGATACTAATAAAAAAACTAATTACGTAACTCGCTTGGAAACTGCGAGACAAATTTATTAAGGCTAATTAATCCGTCATTAGCACATGTTTACTGTAGCACAACATTGTCAAATCATGGATTCATTAGGCTTAAAAAATTCGTCTCGCAAATTTATCGTAATCTTTGTAATTAGTTAGTTTTTCGTCTATATTTAATACTCCATGCATGTGTCCAAACATCCGATGTTATGAGGTGAAAAATTTTTAGGGAGGAACTAAACACCCCCTGAGCATCTTTGTTTTTTCAAGGGAAAAGCGCGTAGGAGTTTGGGAAAACTGCGACGTTGCGGCAATCAGGGGGTGTTTAGTTCCTACGGTGAAAAATTTTAGAGTGTCATATCAAATATTTTATGGGATATCAGAAGAGGGTGTTCAGATACTAATAAAAAAACTAATTACATAACTCGCCTGGAAACCGTGAGACGAATTTATTAAGCCTAATTAATCTATCATTAGCATATGTTTACTGTAGCACGACATTGTCAAATCATAGATTAATTAGTCTCAAAAAATTCGTCTCACAAATTTATCGTGATCTGTGTAATTAATTATTTTTTCGTCCATATTTAATACTCCATACATGTGTTAAACATCTAATATGATGGGATGAAAGATTTTAAGGGAAAAACTAAACACCACATCAATTTTTTTTTGAAACACGGGGAGTTTGTCGGATACTCTTAAGAAGAACGGTGAGACACCTGCGCCGGACAGCGCTCGAACGCGGGTGGTCGCACTGAGCCCCAGCTCTGGTGGCCAAAGCTCGGTTCTCCACCACCTCAGTTGAAAACACAACTTTTCGATGGATTGGACTCATCACTCATATCCAGCTGCAAATAATTCACTGGACAAAGTTGCTGGCCATGTTTAGTACCAAAAATAGCCAAAATTTTTTGCATAGTAACTGTCACATCGAATTTTTGGATGTATGTATGGAGCATTAAATGTAGGTAAAAAAATAACTAATTGCACAGTTTGTCTGTAAATGTCGAGATGAATCTTTTGAGCCTAGTTAGTCCATGATTAGACAAATTTTACCAAATAACAACGAAAAATGCTACAGAAACTTTTTCCCAAAAATTTTCGCATCTAAACACGCCCTTGTTTTCGATGGATTGTTCACTTTTCGATGGATTGGACTCATGCATCGCTCATATCCTCTGACAAAATGGCACCGGTGACGGCATTTCGGAAGGGCCCCCCAAAAAAAATGGTGATATCGGACAAAGAAATCGCTATCTACTGGTGCAGTAACCATAATGTGTCCACCCCTGAAAACGGTGTGGAATGAGCCACGATAAAAGATGAATTCACCGAAAAGATAAGATGTTGGAATCGACGAACCCAAACGGTTAAAGCAAACCAGGGTTCGGCCAGCGCGGTTTGGGGGCCGAGATGTTGGCTACCAGGCAACGCGTACCTAGTGATGGATCGGATGTCAACGTTGACGCACCCCTATCAACACCCACGATGGGCCGTCGTCTCCACTGAGCAAGACAAACTCTGGTAGGATGATGGTACAGCCGGTCCTAACATGAACTAATACATGGTCGAAGATTTGGCGTCTCGCGACCATAATACACTCTGGACCTGCGCATCGGATGTACCTGCGGAGGACAACTCGGTGCTTGTGTGTGCATTGGACGCAGAAGATGGACTCGACGGCAGTCCATGGGCCGCCCTGGATATATACCTGCTGGAGTGCCAGCAGATGGAGTTAACAGACAAGGCAACTGAGAAGGCATTTGGTTAAGTAGAGATGCTCGGCGGCAAGACCTTGATGAGGCCGCAAAGCTGTTTCGAGGGACAGCGCAAGTGAGCCTGCCGCCTATAATGCAAGCTACTTCCTCAGGGAAGTCTTCCCAGGAAGCCACGCGAAAAAGCGTCTTGGGGTGTGGAACTTAGGCAGGAAGATGAACAGTCGATAATTGGGGTGTGTGTGTTTATATATAGTACATCAAGCTCACGGATACTAAGCCTACGAAAACAGAAGGGGAAGCGGTATCTGTAAAAGTTTACTTCATTGAGACTTAGTAGTGATTCTATGCTAACACTACGGCAAAATATAAAAAAAGATAAAATTTGTCAACAAAAAACGAACAATCAGATTTATTAAGATTCATGACCAAATATTTTTGTCACATAACGACTCTCATTGTCTATTACTTACGAGCAGACCCCGCTCATCAGCCTCACGGGCTGCTTCTTCCTCTCATAGTAGTTCTTCCTCATGGCCAGGCCCGTCCCAGACGGGGGGCAGGCAGTGCGACGCCCATGGGCCCATTGCTGGTGGGGGTCAGGAGTATATGTGTGTCATAGTATATATATATATATGTATATGTGTATGTATTGGCGTAAAGGTCCAGGTACAGTTCACTCTGCACGGGCGACTAGTCCGCGGCTCCGTGCCGCCGCAGGTGGCTATCTGCAGCAGCCCTTCCTCGCGACTCTGCAGCCGTTCCTCACGACTTCCTGACTAGCGTGATCTGCTGACTGTGGCCGTTCGTTGCGTAATCTTCGCTGCTGTAGTGATTTTAGTTACAACCTTATAGAGCTAGGCCTGCACCTGCTGACTGCAGTAGTGCAGTTTTTGCTTGAGCTAACATTTTACCTTTCGTTTTTCCAATCCAGTCCATATGACCATATAGGCAATCAGGCATCATGCGAGAAGTTGATCTATTAATCAATTCATCAAGTGGCGAGTGGCTGCAAGTAATTTCTTTCTAAACTGAAATCATTTCATATTACATAAAATTTTTATACAGTCGCTATTTTTTATGATCTAATTATATATTAGTTAATTAATAACTCTTATTAGTAGTACAATATATACAATATATAATCATCATATAAGAAAGTTATCATTAGACCCTTTTATTTTACTCGCCCAAGGGCCCTTAAAATTGCTGGGACGGCCCTGCTCATGGCCAACTACCTATATAAAATTTCGTTCAAAAAAACTATCTATACCAAAGCTTCGTTCTGTCCAGGCCACAAGCTATGAATTCGAGGCAAAAGGAAGAGCAATGAATGAGCAGGCCCTCACCAGCCACTTTATGTGTGGTGATGACTGATTCATTCAAGATAAAATTGGTGGTCTTCAGAATCCAAAATAGGTCAACAAAATATAGTTCATGTGATGTGACTAAAATTCCAAAGATAACAACAGATGAAGGCAACGGACACTCAGCCATCAAAGAACATCTATCGTAATTCTGGTAAGCCCTTTCTTAGAAGGAATACTGATAAGCTACAATTGACAGCAGTCTCATATAATCGCAGTTCTTTTTTTTGCAAATAGTTTCAGCTCACTGACTCACTGAGTTAAATTGATCATTTTAAGTTGCTCTTGTTTCAGTAAAATGTTAAGTTTCAGAAGAAAGCACATGGTCGCGACCTGGCCCATACACCAACAGGCCCCCGCGTCGCTCCTCAAGTGGGTGACTCGGGCGGCGCCTCCATCCGCCGCCGCCAGCCCCTTCCCCATGCCACCACCGCCTAGCCGTCGCTGGAGCTCGAGGCCGGAGGCCGGCGGCGGCTAGGCCTCTTCTCCTCCCTCCCTCTCTCTCTCTTCTCTTCTCTTCTCTCTCTCCTGGAGGAGCTTCAGTGCAGACAACAGTCGACGGTCAATTCCCACCAACGGCGAGCACGAATCCGGCAGCCCCTCGACTGGATCTATGTCGAGGAGGGCGGTAGGTTGGGGGCGGTGTCCTTGGCGGCGGCGTCAGCGACAGCATGCGGTTGAGGCTGCCGGGGCGGTGGTCGCCCGGGGCCAGCTCGACAGTGCCCACGTGCCTGCTGCGGTGCTGCCTTTCCACAGGGCATGGCTCGGCGGCGACTGGGGCTCAGGGGCGGTAGATGTGGTCCTCCGGCGACCAGATCTAGCCCCTCTATACTAGATCTGCGCGGTTGGCGGGTCTTTCAGTGGTGGCAGCTCGACAGCTTCCCTCGCCCTGAAGGATTGCACGGTGGCAGCGGCGGTGGCCCGTACATCTTCGGCACGGCCGTGCTCTATAGCATAGCGGGGGCTGCGGTGTGGTGGCTGACCGTCAGCGACGGCTGTCTGCAGCGGCAGTAGACAGTGGTGACACTGTCTTGCGGCAGTAGACAGTGGCAACCTACGTTTGGCAACAATAGCACTGAGGCCCGTGTAGGGGGTTTGGCGCCTGGTGAAAGCCGAGCCCTTTCGGGCCGATGATGGCGACGCCTCTGGGCGCCACATACGTCCTTGGAAGCGTCCATCCATTAGCCCTTCCCCTTGCGTGGCGCTTTGTTTTTGGGTGTAAAACCTTAACCTTTTGGTTAGGTGACGGTGGCGCTCATGGTGTCGTTCCCCTCGTTGGAGGCATCGCTTGGAAGCTCGTGCTATGCCAGTCCGGTTGTTGCTGACAAGGTGGAGGCCTAGTTGAAAATTCGAGGTTCAGTGTCCATGGCATCAAAAGGTGTCTAGGAAGAGGCGATGGCACAGCGATTGGAGGGCTTGGCATCTGCTGGGTGGAGGGCGACGATTCTAGAGGGAGCGGGCACTAGTTGCGCCCACGAAGATGGCGAGGAGGCCGGCGTGGGCGGCACCCAGGAAGCAGGCGAGGAGGCCGGCGAGGGAGGTGTGGCCAGCAGTTTTGCATTGTCGAGATGACCTGCGTGGTTGGTGGCGGGTGGTCCCGCTTAGCGGCGGCCTTTCCGGCGTAAGAAGCCTTTCTGACCGGCAACTGGAGGACTCAGGTGACACTTCTACCTTCGATGAGGCAACTAGGTTGCTGGAAACCGCAATATACGCGCCTGGAGCTCAGTGGACGGGATTGGCTTGGTGAGCGCACGGTGTTTTCGCTCTGACGTCCTTAGTCGTACGGGGTTGGCGGTGCAGCATGGTGGTTTGGAGTTGGTGGTGGTTCTATTATTTTTTTTGAGTTGAGCTTTGTGTCGATGTCCCAATCTGATTGAGATTGCGTGGACATATGTGCTTCAGTGTGTAATAAGGAACAACTATATGCATTAGCCGTTGCAGAGGCTGGGATATCAATATATTCTCTTTTCTAAAAAAGAAGAAAGCATTACAGAAGTGATCTCTAGGTGAAATTCAATAGAGACATGCAGAAAAGAGCATATGGTTCTAAAGCTCAAGCAACTAAAATCTTGTGAATAAGATTCCTATCTCCTAAAAATGGCATAGATAAGGTGAATACCACCTGCATAGATATTCTCAGTTGGACAAAAGTTAATAATCTGAGACAGGAAATGACTGAAACAATAAGTTATTTAAATGTACTGACCATGTGCAGTCACACCGTGTCATCCCCCAATGTGCTCATCATCTTTGGTTCATTGAGGGATAATTAGATTCAGGAAGGTAGTACTACAACAGCTTGTTCGGATTTTTTTAAAAAATTTAATCCTTTTTTTAATAAATATTTAAATATTAACCGTCCCAGAAAATATTTTATATCAGGTAACTCCTTTGGTCGCGCTAATCCCGCTGGCGCGACCAAATAACGTAGTCACGCCACATGCGTTGGCGTGGCAAGATATGGCAAATTCGACGGCGTTTCCGACGTGGAAAAGCTTGTCACGCCACCGGGAGCGGTGTGACAAGATTTAACTTTCAAAAATCATAACTCTTCAATACGACGTTAGATGAAGATGATTTTTATATGAAAATTGTAGATCTCGACGAGATCTACAACTTTCTAGTTTTGATTTTTTTCATTTGATGAAGATAAAATGCTCAAAAAATTATATAAAGTTTCAGCACCAAAATGATCGCATATTAGCGTTTGTCGCATTAGAAAAATAATATATATTTTTTTTGTATGGATTCAAATAAAAATAATTTTTATATCAAACTTGTAGCTATCAATGAGATCTACAACTTTATAGTTTTGAGTTTTTACATTTGAGGTTGTTAAGACGCTCAAGAAAATAATATAAAGCTTCAGAAGCATATTCGTGCTGAAACTTTATATTATTTTCTCGAGCATCTTAACAACCTCAAATGTGAAAACTCAAAACTAGAAAGTTGTAGATCTCATTGAGAGCTACAACTTTGATATAAATGGTATCTTCATTTGAATCCATACAAAAAAAATATATTATTTTTCTAATGCGACAAGTGCTAATACGTGATCATTTTGGTGCTGAAACTTTATATAATTTTTTTGAGTATCTTAACATTGTCAAACAAAAAAACTCAAAACTAGAAAGTTGTAGATCCCGTCGAGATCTACTATTTTCATATAAAAACCATCTTCATCCGATGTCATATTGAAGATTTATGATTTTTTGAAAGTTCAGTCTTGTCACGCCACTTCCAGTAGCGCGACAAGACAACATTTTCGCACCAGCGGGAGTGATGCGACAAAGCTTTTCTACGTCGAAAACGCCGTCGAATGTGCTGTATCTTGCCGCGCCAACACATGTGGCGCGACTATGTTATTTGGTCGCGCTAACAGGCGCGATCAAAGAGGCTACTTGATGCAAAATATTTACTGGGACAGTTAATATTAAAATATTTATTAAAAAGGATTAAATTATAAAAATTCGCCCAGCTTGTTCAAGCTCCCACGGAAACTGTCATTGAACTGAGAAACAAATGGATCATGATAAATCTGGCCTACATGAGGAAACCAAATAATTACTCCAAATCACTGAGCGTGAGACTGCATAGATACAGCCATACAGGCTAGTAACGGGTTCAAGACAAAGTGACAAGATACAGGCCACTGGAGAAATAGAACTGTACTTGTCTCCATTGTGCAACAATTTAACGACCAAAGCACACCATCTCTCAGCCAAATCAAGAGAATATTTTTTCTAAAAAAATCAAGGGAATATAAATTCAAAACCTTGGGGATATTTTTTATGTCGAATCTCGAATGCCACAAAATTAAACTAAAATCCATTACAACATAACAAATGTTTTGAATGTCAGTTGGGGCTCTTGCTGGCGAGAAACCTTGTTTCAATGTCATTTGGGAAGATCACATCACAGGCGAGCTGAGCAAACAATGAAGATGCAAAAGCATAGATATCTTGGGCCCGAAGGGTCCGTTCCTCCACAGAGGCGGCCGGCGAGACTGTGGGTGCCGGCGTACCGGCCACGGCAGTCTCAGCGAGCATGCGCCGAGGAAGGAGGGGCGCGAGGTGGAGTCGGCGGTAGTGATGGGGCGCGGCCAGGGCGCCCAGGGCAGCGGCCGGTGAGGCTGCGGGCGCCGGTGCACCGGCCACGGCAGGCTCGGAGAGCATGCGCCGAGGAAGGAGGGGCGTGAGGTGGAGCCGGCGGCTGCAACGGAGGCGGCCTGAGTGTTTCTTTTTTTTTCCGGAAGCGTGGGTAGCATGGCGCATGGCGAGGTGCGGGGGAAGGAGCGTTGAAGCCTCGAAGTGACCGTGTCAGTTGGATCGTGGTGAAGCCTATGGGGAAGGCCTATGAGCCATTAATTTTAATAGTGTTAGTTTGCTGCGTGCACAAATTGTGGTACATAAAGAGAAACCCATCTCTGTGGGGGACACAAACCTGGGTGGACATAGGATTGTTTGCATTGTTCCTTTATAGTATCGATATGTTATATGTAATTTTTTAATTTCATAATCGATATTGTACCTTGGATTCGTTTTTTTAAAAAAAAGATACGGTACCTTGGAGAGCCTGCAGATCGGCCAATGGATGAATTGGCTTGATCTCTGGCTTGCTGGCGGCTGGCTAGTGGCGGCTGTCCATGATGATAGGACTGTAGAGGCCGACTCGACGAGCACCCAAGTTGACTGGCGGCGAGCGTTAGCCTCGAGCGGGTCGGCTGGCATGACCCGACATCACAGGAACGTAGAGATGGCGCGATGGGAGGCCACAGCGGCGGATCGCACTGCGCCAGCGGCCCTCAGCTTGTGTCCGTGATGACCGCCGCCGCACGGATGGGCACGGAGGGGCAGCGCAGATTGAAGGGTTGACTGGCGGCGAGCGCTAGCCTCAAGCGGGTCGGCCGACCTGACCCGACATCACAGGAACATAGAGAGACGCGACGGGAAGCCACGGCGGCGGATCGCACTGCGCCTGCGCCCCCCGTGTCTGTGATGACCGTCGCCACACGAATGAGAACAGAGGAGACGGAGGGGCAGCGCAAATCAAAGGGTTGACTGGCGGCAAGCGCTAGCCTTGAGCGGGTCGGCCGGCCTGACACAACATCGCAGGAACGTAGAGACGGCGCGACGGGAGGCCATGGCGGCGTAGCGCACTGCGCCTGCAGCCCCGTGTCCATGATGATAGTCGCCGCATGTATGGGGACGGAGGGGACAGAGGGGTAGCGCAGATCGAAGGGTTGACTGACGGCGAGCGCTAGCCTCGAGCGGGTCGCCTTGTCTGACCCGACATCGCAGGAACACAGAGACAACGCGATGGGAGGCCATGGCGGCGGAGCGGGAAGCGAAGAGCAAGGGAGGAGGAGGAGGGGAGCGTACCGCCACAGAGGAGGCCGCGATTGAAGGAGACCTTGCGGAGGGAGCTACAGATGGCGGCCACGTGTAGGACAGGCCTCGCCGCCGCCGCCGCCGCAAGAACGGGGATTAGGCAACGTAATACGGGAGGACAATGGGGTGACGGGCGTGGTGCGGGGGAAGGAGCGTTGAAGCCTCGAAATGACCGTATCCGTTGGATCGTGGTGAAGCCTATGGGGAAGGTCTGTGAGCCATTGATTATAATGGTGTTAATTTATTAGGTGCACAAACTGAGGTACATAAAGAAAAAAAAACCTATCTATGTGGGGGATACAAACCTGGTTGGACATATTATAGAGTAGATGCGCAATAACGGTTGCCGACTGCTTTTCCGTCGTGTGCATGCAAAATACTCACTACGTCCCTTTTTATCTGTCATTCTCACTTCCTAAGATGTCAAACAAACTTAACTTTGACCAAATATATAAAAGAAAATATTAATATTTATAGTACATAATTAATATGATTAGATAGATCATTGAATCTATTTTTATAATAAATTTATTATGAGATACAAATATTGTTAATATTTTTATAAACTTAATCAAACGTGAGAAAATTTGATCGGTACGAATCTCACGGCGACACTTAAATAGGGACGGAGGGAGTAGGTCCTTTGTAAGCGGGCTCATCTATTTCCACCTTCATGTGACATTTTAAGGGCACTCACAATATATACTTTATCATAAGTCTAAAGCTATTTATTACCTCGAATATTGTGGACTTAGAGTCTAAATAAGACTTGGAGTCTTGTTTTTTTTTCTCCCTCTTTCTTCAATAAGGCTGCGTTTAGATGCAAAAATTTTTGCAAAATGCTCCTGTAGCACTTTTCATTGTTATTTGGCAATTAGTGTCCAATTATGGACTAATTAGACTTAAAAGATTCATCTCGTGAATTTTGTCTAAACTGTGTAATTAGTTTTATTTTTTATCTATATTTAATGCTTCATGCATCTGTCTAAAGATCGATGTGATGAGGAATTTTGCAAAATTTTGCAAAATTTTTTGCATTTAAACTAGGCCTAAACAGGGCCTAAATATGTTGCCACATCAGCAAAATATCATAAATAAGATATAATAAATAGTCATAAACTTTATGATAGAGTCTTGCATTGTGAGTGGCCTAAAGCGCTTTCCGAGCCAGCGTGCATGTGTCTCGAGTTGGGTGCAGCGCAAGCGCTCGAGGTTTCACGTGCCCAAGCAACGAGATGAGGGTCCGAATGGATCCCCGACTAGTTGTTAGGACGGGTCACATGAAATATTTAGAGTCTAATTAGGAATATTAAATATAGCCTAATTACAAAACTAATTGCATAAGTCATGCCAACTTCGCGAGACGAATTCATTAATCCATTAAGCCTAATTAGTCCATGATTAGCTCATGTGATGCTACAGTAAACATGTGCCAATTATAGATTAATTAAGTTTAATATATTCGTCTTGCGAATTAGCCACTGCTTATGCAATTAGTTTTATAACCATCTCATGTTTAGTCCTTCTAATTGGCATTCAACACTCAGACTAAATTTTAGTCCAAGATCAAACAGGCCTTGAGTCAAAGAACCTCAAACTCTCATCTCGTGTTTAGTCCTCCTAAGTTTTTACTATTGCAAGGATACACTAGCACTGTTTCTCCTTAAACGGCGTACGGATTTATCAATATTTTTTTTTATCTTACACTACTTTTAGACAATGGCCCCGTTCGGCTGAAATTATAAGCCGGCTGAAAAACACTGTTGGCTGATTTTTTGTGAGAGAAAAATATTGTTCCGGCTGAAAAAATAAGTTGAATAAGACGGATTACAAGCCAGATGAACAGGGCCAATACCATCGCTAGTCAGCGCAATCTAATTATCGCATCTTTTATATTTTGGCCGAGTTTAATTAATTTATTTTGTTTCCATTTTATATTCATTGTCAAATTATAATGGACCTGCTTTTATATTCGCAGCTTAGCTGGGTACAACTACCATTTTATTACAGCATTACCATCTACCTCCTATCAATTTTATCCGCTAGCGTGCACATTACAAACAACATTGTTGGATTTAATTAACAATTTTCATCTGCATCCCCAAGTCGCTCGAGCTGGACGGATTATCTTCCAAAAACAGTTGCATGCATGCGTGGTTTGAGGTTGTTTGACTCCTGTTTGATCCTTGGACTAAAACAGTTGCATGCATGCGGGCGTGTGCAATACATGCGTGTAAAGGTGACCACATAAAGCACCATCGCTGGTTGAAAGGCCTGTGCAATAAGATAGTACTTCAACAGCGCTGCTTTGATCACTCATCATCCAACGGCATCTGCTGGGTGCGCATGTACACCCCGTCGCAGGTCGCACGCCAATATTACTGTTGCAAGAAGCTCTACTGCACTGGAAAAAAACTTTGAACTCAAATTCTCAGGATCTTTTGCGGGCTGGTGAGACCAAAGCTTCAGCCGGTCATGGATCTATGCCTATATCAGTCCTACTCGGTACTCACCATATGCATTACTGACTCGCTTCAGAACCAGGCTAACCAGTTCTTCTCCCTCGCTATCACCAGCCACGCACACACATGACTTAGGCTCTATCGTCTTCCCAGGCAGTTCTACCTGAAGGAAACATTTCTCTACGCACATAGTATTCTTTACAAACGCCGCTAATAACCAGGCTCTGATACCATTGCTACGAGAGGATCGATTACACTGGTAAAAACTTCGAACTCAAAATTCAAATTTAGAATTCTCAAGTTACTATTCATAGCACTATTTAAATTCAGCGGTTACTATTTAAATTTGTGACACTGTTCAAAATACTTGCTACTATTCAAATTCGGAATATAAACAGGGTGTGAGCACTCACCTAGGAGTGGCTCAGGCACCCAAACTCTTTACTATTCAAACACTATTTGGAGCACTTATTTTTGCAAATATGGTGGGTGGATGCCGGATGCGTGTATGATTAATATGTGCGTGATTAGTGAATATGCGGATTGTGTATGCGTGTAATTCTCAGAATCTTTAGCAGGCTGGCGAGACCAACAATTTAGCCGGTCGTACAACTATGCTTGTGTCAGTCCTACTCGGTACTCACCGTATGCATTACTGGCTCGCTTCAAAACCAGGCTAACCCGTTCTTCTCCCTTGCTATCCCCAACCACGCACACATAGGACTCAGGTTCTATTGTCTCCCCAGACAAGTCCACCTGAAGGGAATCCTTCTTTGCGCAAACAGGGTTCTATACAAACGCCACTACGAGGGTCAGTGTTCGCCTAAACGGCCTAAACAGCCGATTAAACGGCCGCTAAACGGTAAATGGTGATAAACTGTTTTGTTTAGGGGGTAAACGAAAAATTAAACGGTTGACCGTTTAAAAGGTCAAAAAAAACGGTCTAAACGGCCTAAACGAAACGGGGTTAAACGGTATTAAACGGGCTAAATAGCTGTTTAAACGGGTGTTTAGGCGAACGCAAGGTAAATCTAGTTAAGTTTTACATGTATAAATTTGTATACTTAAGTTTATTATATTTATAAATATGTACACTTGATTTGTTAGAGGCATAAATATGTACATTTGATTCTTTTCACATGCATAAATATATATATATATACATACTAAAATAATTGATTTTTTACTTGGATTAATATTTATAAATGCTAGAATAATTGATTTTACATAAAAAAAATATGCATATTTGGGTAATATTGTGTAAAACCGTTTAGACAGTTTTAATCCGTTTAAACACCATCTAAACCGTTTAAACGCTAAACGGAGGGTGACCGACCGTTTAGCGTTTAGCGTTTTGGATAACATTGACGAGGGCTAACACGAGAACAACACACATAGAGGTTTCTCCTCTAGGGTCTCTAGTATAGAAACATCGCCCCATATGAACGAGCTTAAAAAAAGACGGATTAAAATAAGAAAGCTCAATTCATTTCCACAGAGCAAAGCTTATGTACGGCTTTCCCTTTCGAGAACCCCAAGCACTTAGCACAAACCTTAGAAATTACCTTATAAGCGTAGAAAGATCACGAGAACTTCCTTTATTCTCTAATTTATAATGGTAGTGGAATAATACAAGGTAGTAGCGGAGTATTACTATTAGTGGTGGATGATCTTCAGAGGGCTTCTGAGATCATGGGCTTCATGGTGTATGTGGGAGAGTGGAGAGGTGGCTTCGGTGGAGGTATTACTGTTGATGGTCGTCGTGGTTGCTCTGTTCTGATGGTCAGTCTTCTGATGGTTCTGATCGTGGTCTGATGATGTCCATTGCATGTGCATGGCTTCTCCTCTTATAGAGCAAGAAGAGCCTTCTGCAGCGTTCTTTGTGCTTATCTTCTAGAGTACCTTCGAGGCAAAGTCTTCAATTGTTTTTAAAAGGATCAAGATGCCCAAGAGGGGGTGAATTGGGCTTTTCTAAAAATTAATCGCAAGAATTAAATCCTACAAGCCAAAGTTCACCCCTAGTGCCTACTAGTGTTCCTTGTGATTCTACTGGTAAAAGTTTTGCACCCTAAGTTCCAATCATAGTCTAGCAAGGCAATTCTAGGAAAGTAAATCAAGCAATGAAAGTAATACACGAAAGTAAATGCTTGAAAGTAAGGGTTGGGAACACGGCGATGTTTTTCCGAGGTATCGGAGAGTCGCCACTCCCCATTAGTCCTCGTTGGAGCACCCGCACAAGGGTGTAGCTCCCCCTTGATCCGTGCAAGATCAAGTGCTCTCTATGGGCTGATTCTTTGACACTCCGTCGCGGTGAATCGCCCAAAACCGCTCACAAGATGAGTTCGGTCATCCATAAGCTCGCCGGATGATCACCAAACTCCCAATCACCACCAAGCCATCTAGGTGATGGCGATCACCAAGAGTAACAAACTAGAACTCTCACTTGACCACAACAAGCCTAATAAGAAGATGGATGCACACTTGCTACTCCCTAGTCACTAATGAGGGATCTCAAACTTTGATTCTCAAATCACTACCCTCACTAGAGCTCTTGCACTCCCTTGTACTTGAAAGGTGTTTCTCAGCTGAACAAATGAGCAAGAGACCTCTAAAAGAGGTGGAGGGGATGTATTTATACATCCCACAGTCAAATCCAACCGTTACCTGCCAACTCAGCAAAACACGCACTGACTGGACGCGCCGGTTGATGTGACCGGACGCGCCGGTCGAGTGTAACGGTCGAAAAACTAAACGATACCGCTGAGTGACCGGACGCACCGATCAGGGCTGACCGGACACGTCCGATCGTGCAAGAACCTTACTGTACTTTGACCTGACGCTCAATCGCGTCCGATCAGTGATGACCGAACGCATCAGGTCAGCTAAGTACCTTACTGGAATGTGACCGGACGCGTCCGATCATTTTCCAATCGCATCCGATTATACTTTTACCCTCTGAAACACGTGTCAGACTGATCAACGCATCCGGTCCTCGCAGGGACCGCGTCCAGTTAACCAGGTTGAAAACGCAGTGACTGTTAGTACTGAACGGACGCGTCCGGTTATGACAGAGACCACGTCCGGTCAAGGGTAAACGGCTCAAACGACTTAGAAACGCGACACAACTTGAACCAAGTTGCTTCCAACTGGACTTTGGGCTTTACCTGAGCTACCTAGTGCTAAGTTTGACAAGTGTGCACCACACCTAAACAAAAGACTCACCTAGGTCAAGCTACTCGCTCATGCCCCCCTTTATAGTACGGCCAAAGGAAAAAAGCGAAGATCCTAACGACTATTCCGGATATAACACAACACCTTGACATCCGGAACTAACCGTCCTTAATCTTATCGTTGATCCTTTGAAAACCGAAACAATTTCCATCAAGGGGCATGAATACCATAGTGCCCAAAGCAGTTATCAACCCCATGACCTAACTTATCAAAGTTTCTGCAAAACACACGTTAGTCATGGTAATAATGCGTTGTCATCAATTGCCGAAACCAACTCCCGGGGCCTAGATGCTTTCGATCTCCCCCTTTTTGGTGATTGATGACAACACTTAGATTCAAAAGATTTAAGAGTTTAGGTTTTTGAGCATGCTTGGTTCACATAAGCAAAAAGCAATTAGCATAAGGGGTTAGGAATTGCTTATGTGTTCCAAGCCAACTGAGTGTACTCATAAGATAAAACATGTAGAGTTAGTACACATAAAACATAGCTCATATGAAATCGGAGTAAGGCACGGAAGCACAACCTTATGAGCTAGAACCAAATAAGTGACATGATATATAATAGAGTCTCACAATCACACAAGTCACAAAATGCAGGGCGAGAAAATAAACATGATGCATGAATATAGCACACAAAGAAAACAAAACCCTCTATCAACACTCTCCCTAAATCTACTCTCTCTCCCCCTTTGGCATCAAACGCCAAAAATAAAACTAAGGATCCGACGGGGGAACAGAAACAGTCGTGTCGGGTGCCGAGGAGCGCGGAGTGATCACAAACTATGAAGTATCCTCCTCAGACTCTGAACTATTAGGCTGACCCTCTGTAGATAGACGTGGCAGTGAAGCAGTCTGGGTTTGTAGAGCAGGTGCAGGAACTGAAGACGTAGTAGCAACAATAGGAGCAGTCTCTGTCACCTAAGCCTAAAAAACACCAAGTGTTGGAGGATCTATCGAGGCAACTGACGACGGCACAGTCTTTGTAGTCCCGGTCCCTGACACTAGAAGAGCCATAGTCTCGGAAGCTGACATCCTTGAAGAGGTCACAATAGTGGTGTGCGAGGGTGTCGGTTGACCAGTCAGCTCGTTGTAGGAGGCACTCAAGTCAGTGAAAGGAGTGCCTAAGAGAAGGTGAGGTCTGGGCTGAGCTGGTGGAGTGAACCCTATCTGAATAGGAGTGTAGCTCGGGGACTAAAAAGTCTGAGGAACCTGTTGCTGGGGAGAGGTAAACTGAAAGCTCGGCTATCCCTGACTCTAAAGTCCACTGGACTGTAGTGCTGGAGTAAGGACAGACGGTGGTGGAGGAACCCCAACAGTGACGAGGTGTCACAGGAGCTCAAGATACTGCTACTGGGTGGCTGCCTGCAGCCTCTGCATATCAAACTGATGCCTCTGAAACTCCAGTTGCTGCCTCTGAAACTCGTTCTAATGAGCCTGAATATGAGCAAATGCAGCTGCTGTGTCCTGAGCCTTTCGCTGCATCTGAACCTCCTGTCTCTCCTGGGCCTGGGTCAACCTCTCAAGTATAGCCACCATGGCTGGGTCTGAGCAGGAGGCTGATCCTGAACCACCGGCCTCATGGTCATGAGACCGAGGAGAGCGGTACCGGGGAATGGGCTGATAGTCCTCGTCAGTGCTGTCAGTGGCTTCATCCTCAACTGGATCAGCTGGCTGAGTATCAAGATCTGCAAGCTCAGCCTCAACAAGACCCTCAATGGTCTCGTCCTGCTCAGCTGCTGTCTCTGAAACCTCTGGCCTCTGACGCTGTCCCAGCCTAGGTGCCTGCTCTCTAGTCACTGAAGCCCACAACTGTCGAATATCATACTCTGGGAATGCAGTAGTGGTATCAGATATCTCAGCTCTAATCTCTACAGGCAGGTCACACGTAGATCGAATGATGAAGCAAATCCAATGCGCATATGGTAACTGTCGGTGACCCTTGAAGCCCTCAGCTAAAGTGTCCTCCATCTCACATAGCATTAGATCCCAAATATCAAACGGTGTCTGTGAGATGAGGTGATGAACAATCCAGAGCTGCATACGTGTTAGGCCCTCTCTGTATCCTAGCCTCAGAAGAAGAGTCCGCCTCACAATGGCATTTAGCACTCTGGCAAGGGGTGTCAAGCTGGCAGGTGTACGTCTAGACCCCTCGCCAAACGGCTCATGGAAGCAAGGTCTGATCATATCTGTGGGTGGTACTGTACCTCCGTGAGGACGTCTCGGTGGTGAAGTCTGTCCAAAGCACAGCTGGTGAATCTTCGTCTCTGAAGAAGGGAGTCTGAGAATCTCCCGTACCCTGGTGCTGTACAATCTGCGGTCACGGCCTCGGAATGCAAAGTGTATGAACTCGTGAGCAGGGTCAATCTAAAGTGAGGAGTAGAACTCTCTGACCCAAGTCCCACAGTAAGCTCCAGTCCATCCTAGAAAGTCTGACAGACCAGGTAGAAAGGACAAGTGTGGACGGAGCTGCTCACCAACCACCTCAACTAAAGCCTCAAGTCGACAAACTCTCTGAGGTCTGAATGCAATCCCGTTGTCGACGTAGGTTTTGTAGAAATCCTCATGCAAAGGTGTGTAGAAGCCCTCTGAAGCTCGGGGGTCCCGCTGAGGTGGGAACCACCGACTAACCTCAATAAACCTGAGAGCCTGTACCTGGCGTGCTGTAGCTCCCCTGAGGTCAAAGTGCTCGACTGAGGGGTGACCTCGAGCCCTGGGAGGTGGACGACCTCCACGACGCTGGCCCTCTGGCCTAGGGGTCACTTGAGCACGCGTACGTCCTGAGCGACGACACGGTGGAGTCTAAGCGGTCTGCTCCTCTATCTCCTCTGTGTCCTCTGTGGGCTGCTCTGCAGGTGGGTCCTCTGTGCCCTCTATGGCCTTAGTACCGAGCTGTCGACCTTCAAGATGAAAGCGACGCTCGCCAATGTGAATCCCACTGCTCCTGCCACCCCTCTCTGCACGCTCTGCTGCATTAGCGACGACCTGTGCTATCTCTGCCTCAGTGGATGTCCTCTTTCTCTTCTTGACGGCTATCTTCTTGCACTTGCCACGGGCTACCTCTGTCACCCTAGGAGGACTTTCGTCCCCGTCACTCGGTCCACCACCAGCATTCTTGCAGCGAACCATACTGACAAAACTCGGTAACTCAGAAAACCCTGAAAGTGCAAGATGGTGTACTGACACTCGTGAGGCTTGGCCTCAATCCGTATCCGCAGGCTTGGCCTCGAATTCAAAATAGATCACCTGACACACACAGAGCACCGACAAGACCCTCTATAAAGATGGAATAGATAGAGCTACTATTAAGCATTATATTTTAACTACCAGACGAGCAAGGTCCTTATGAAAGCAAGAATACGAGATAAGAAAAGAATAGATCGCGATAGCTACCTCGGATGAGCGAAACTCCGGTGAGAAGGAAAGTGACCTTGACGCGCTAGGGTTCCCCGGAAATGACAGACGAGCGCTGGAGTGCCGAGAAAAACAAAGGATGTCGAAGACGTCACTACCGTTAGGGTTAGGTCGTAGCCCTGGCAGTGGATGAGCAAAGTTGGTGCGGCTCGGCTCGGCTGCGGCGAGTAGCGAGCTAGGGCTAGGGTTCAGCGGTGCACGCGGACGGTGGCGCGGCTGCAGCTGCCGGAGATGATGCACGGGCGCGGGGAGGAGAAGCGGCGCGCGCGGCTGAGGAGCGCAGCGTCTGCGGCGGCACGACTGCGGCGGGATGGCTACGGCGGCGCTGGAGGAGACGTGGCGGAGGAGCGGCAACGCCGGCACGAGACTGCGAGGAGGTGGCTAGGGTTCGGTGGCGGCGGATTGAAAAGAAGACGGCCGAAAAGAAGATCGGGATGTATGGTTAAAAAGGCTCAGATCCGCTTTTCACGCAATGACCGGACGCGCTGGTCGACTGACCGGACGCGCTGGTCGACTGACCGGACGCGGTGGAGCAGCGTCCGGTCAGAGTCCAGTAAGCTTCTGGCGCGACCGTACGCGTCTGGTTAGAGATGATCGGACGCTGACAAAGTCCGATCAGAGTTTACCCGGGAACCCAACACGCATGACCGGACGCGGTGGTGGTGGCCGGGACCGGACGCGGTGGTCACAACGTCGCGTCTGGTGCATCGTCCGGTCATAGATCCTTGAGAAGTTCTTCGGGATGACCGGACGCGCTGGTGGTCGTCGGGATCGGACGTAGTGATGAAGCAGCATCGCGTCCGGTCCAGCGTCCAGTCGCTGTAAAGCACCTTTCTTCAATTCGATCTTCGACGCGACTTCTCCCAATCAAGTTCCAATTCAAAGAGACTCAAATAAACACCAATTGGAACCTGATATGAGGGACCTCTCTCAAACCCTCGAGTTTTTAAAATATTTTGCCTTAGGCTAGTATTATTTTTAAGAAAATATGCAATAAACACCCGAGGAGCAACATATGGCCATGCAATAGAGTTTATGAACCCTTGGGAGCATCAAATGCTCTCTCTATTCATGGACGAACATAGAGGTTGCTCAAAGCAAAACCGAAAAGAAACGACAAAGCAACAACCATGCATATGTAATGCAAAGCGAGAAAGTAAGACTAGATTGCTTGTCAAGTTTGATCCACGGTTAGGCTTCTTCACTCCTCCAAAGGAGGGTTATCGTAACAGTGTTAGACAAGTCCTAGAAGCATTGCAAAAATTTAAACATGACATATGATACAATGCAATGCAAGGGACAACACAAGCTCATTTTTTAAAGTTACTAGAATCAAGCACATTTAGTTCACTTCTCAACCTACAAAAGGTAGCCTCATCCAAAGGTTTAGTGAAGATATCCGCTAATTGATTTTCACTTCTTACACCTTCTAGTGATATATCATTTTTAGCAACATGATCTCTTAGAAAGTGGTGGTGGATATCAATGTGCTTGGTGCATGAGTGTTGTACCAGATTATTAGCAATTTTAACGACACTTTTATTATCACATAAAAGTGGCACCTTATCAAGAACAACTCCATAGTCTAGGAGGGTTTGTTTCATGTATAAGATTTGTGCACAACAAGCCCCCGCGACAATGTATTCCGCCTCGACGGGGACAAAGCCACACTATTTTGCTTTTTAGATGACCAAGATACTAAAGACCTCCCAAGCAAATGGCACCCTCCAGATGTGCTTTTTCTATCAATTTTGCAACCGGCATAATCCGAATCGGAATAGCCAACTAGTTGGAATCTAGCTCCTTTAGGGTACCAAAGACCAATGCTTGGGGTGTGCTTAAGGTATCTTAAGATTCTTTTTATGGCACTTAGGTGAGGTTCTTTAGGGCACGCTTGAAAGTGAGCACACATGCACACACTAAACATGATATCGGGCCTAGATGTGGTAAGGTACAACAAGCTACCAATCATAGAATGGTAGAGAGTTTGATCAATCGGTTTACCTCCCTTATCTAGGTCGAGATGTCCATTAGATGGCATTGGGGTCTTCATTGGCTTACACTCTTCCATCTTGAATCTCTTGAGAAGATCCTTGGTATACTTTTCTTGAGAGATGAAAATCCCTTCTCTCATTTGCTTGACTTGAAAACCAAGGAAGAATGTTAGCTCACCAATCATAGACATCTCGAACTCCTTCGACATCAATTCACCAAATTCCTTACAATAATCTTCATTTGTTGATCCGAAGATGATATCATCAACATAGACTTGACAAATGAAGATCTACCCATTAAGCTTCTTGGTGAATAGTATGATGTCGACCTTCCTAATAGTGAAGCCCTTCTCAATGAGGAAGTCCCGGAGACGCTCATACCACGCTCTAGGGGCTTGCTTGAGCCCATATAGCGCCTTGGACAACCTATAAACATGATTAGGATATTTAGGGTCTTCAAACCTGGGAGGTTGTTCAACATAGACTAGTTCATTTATGAAGCCATTTAAAAATACACTTTTCACATCCATTTGATATAGTTTCATTTTATGATGTGATGCATATGCAAGAAGGATACAAATGGCTTCAAGTCTTGCAATGGGTGCAAAGGTCTCTCCAAAATCAAGACCTTCAACTTGAGAGAACCCCTTTGCAACTAGCCTTGCCTTATTCCTCACTACTACGCCTTGGTCATCTTGCTTGTTGCGGAACACCCACTTGGTTCCAATGACTCTTGCACCTTTTGGATGCTCTTCAAGTGTCCAAACTTGATTGCGAGTGAAGTTGTTTAATTCTTCGTGCATAGCATTCACCCAATCCGGATGTTGAAGAGCTTCTTCTACATTCTTAGGTTCAAGACAAGAGACAAAAGAGTGATGTTCAACAAATGAAGCAAGCTTTTGAGATCGAGTCATTACACCCTTTGTAGGGCTTCCTATGATGAGATCTTGTGGATGTGCTTGAAGTAGAGGTGAGTTTCTTCTATCAACCACTTGAGGAGATGGTTGGGGAGCATCAACATCTTGAGCTTGTGCCTCGGCTTGTTCATGAGAGACATGAGTGTCTTCATTTTCAACTCTTTCAATATTATCATCATCTTGAGGCACATATCATGAAGATGGTGGATTGACAATTTATACATCGTCTTCATCATCTTTAGGCTTGATGTCTCCCACCGGCATGTTCTTCATTGCCTCCCTCAATGGTTCATCACCTACATCATCATAATTCTCAATTGCTCCTTGGGAGCCATTAGTTTCATCAAATTCCACATCATATGTTTCTTCAACCAAACCGGTGGCATGGTTAAATACTCTATATGCTTTGGACTTTGATGAGTAACCAACAAGAAAGCCAATATCACAACATCTTTGAAACTTCCCTAGGTGTTGACGCTTTTTGTAGATGTAGCATTTGCAACCAAACACCCGGAAGAATGAGACGTCCGACTTCTTCCCATTTAGCAACTCATAGGGAGTCTTGCCAAGAAACTTTTGTAGGAAGAGGCGATTTGAAGCATGGCATGCGGTGTTGATTGCCTCGGCCCACAATTTTTCTAGTGTATTGTACTCATCTAGCATTGTTCTTGCAAGGGTGATCAAAGTCCGGTTCTTTCTCTCAACTACACCATTTTGTTGAGGAGTGTAGGTTGATGAAACTTCATGCTTGATTCCAATCTCATCACAATAAGCTTCAATGTTTGTGTTGTCAAACTCTTTACCATTGTCACTTCTAATTTTCTTTATCTTGACTTCAAATTCATTTTGAGCTCTCTTTGCAAACTTCTTGAAGCAATTGGCCACTTCGGATTTGTCATGAAGAAAGAAGATCCAAGTGTATCTTGAGTAGTCATCCACAATCACAAGACAATAGAGATTTCCACCCAAGCTCTTGTAAATTGTAGGACCAAACAAATCCATGTGTAGAAGTTCTAACACTCTTGATATTGACATGTAAGCTTTGGTTGGATGAGTATTTGCAACTTGTTTGCCGGCTTGACATGCACTACAAGGTTTGTCCTTCTCAAACTTGACATCCTTCAAGCCTCTTACTAGTTCTTTCTTCAATAGCTTGTTGAGAGTGTTCATTCCAACATGAGCAAGCATCCTATGCCAAAGACATCCAAGTGTAGTTTTGGTGAACAAACATGTCATCAAGTTTGCATCTTCAGAGGTGAAGTCAACAAGATAGAGATTGTTGTATCTAAAGCCTTTGAAAATCATTTGCTTAGCATCTATCTTTGAAACTACCACTTCATTAGGAGTGAATAAGCATTGGTAGCCAAGGTCACAAAGTTGCCCAACAGATAGTAAGTTGAAACTCTTTTTTTTGTGACTTTAGTAAGTTGAAACTCAATGAAGCAACATAGAGCACATTTGAAAGAGAGTGATCATTTGATATTGTAATCTTGCCTATGCCCTTGACTTTGCTCTTTGAATTGTCCCCAAATGTGATCTTCTCTTGACATACCCCATTATCTTCAAGTGAGGTGAACATACGAGGGTCACCGGTCATATGTTGAGTGCAACCACTATCAATAACCTAATGAGATCCACCGGTCTTGTAGTTCACCTACACACAAGAGATCAAGCTTTTTGTTTAGGGACCCAAACTTGAGAGGGACCCTTGACTTTCTCAATTAGTGACTTGGCAACCCATATTTTCTTAGGCCTATTCTTGTTAGGGGGACCCAAGAACATGACTTTCATCTTTCCACTTGAATCTTTTCTAAGCATGTAATGAGCATTGAAAGCAAAGGGTCTAGCATGCTTGGGCAAGGGTTGTGGTGGTGGAGTTTTGCACTCATGAGCAAAATGACCTTCTTATCCACACTCAACACATCTCTTTGGCTTGGGCTTTGACTTGCTTTGTTGTTGTTGAGCTTTAGCCTTCTTCTCTTGATTTGCCAAGTAACCAATGCCACTTCTATCCATCTTCATGATGGTGTTCATGAGTAGCTCACTTTGCAAATGTTGGCCTCTTGTGAACTTGCTTAGGCCGGTGTTGAGATGCCCTTTCTCTTGCTTGAGCTTTTTGTTCTCTTCAATAAGTGTCTCATTTGATGTTTGCTTTTCTAGAGCCATCAACTTCTTGTTCTCATTTCTAAGCATCTCATTTTCACTCTTGAGCTTGACATAATCATCATAGTTGTCGGACTCAACCACATTCTTGCCTTTGCCACTAGAGCCTTGCTCAATGCTCTCAATAATCAAGTCATCACATGATGTAGCTATATCAATCTTAACAACTTGGTTAGTAGCATCATGTGTCTCAAGAGAAAGCTCATTAGCAACAATAAGACTATCATAATTGATTTTCAATGTAGTATATTTGTCTTTTAGCAAGTTGTGCCTAGTGATGAGCTCATCATGCTTCTTCTCAAGTTTATCATGTTCATCTCTAAGCTCTTTATTAGAAGTTTTGAGCTCCTTGAGAGTAGAAGACATAATTTCATTTTGATCTTTGAGCTCATCACTAGTATTATGTGCATTCTCAAGCTTAGATGAGAGTGAGTCATTTTTATTTTGGAGCTCATCATTTTCATTTCTAGTTCTTCTTATGATTTTAGAGTATTTGTTCAATAATTTTACAAGTTCATCATAAGAAGGTGCATCATATTCATTATCACTATCACTATCATCATCATCACTCTCATTGTTTTGTACCTTTCGTTCACCCTTGGCCATAAGGCATAGGTGAGAAGTGGACGATGATGGTGAAGGAGACGGTAAAGGTGGTGATGAAGATGTCGGTGAAGATGATGATGGCCCAATCACAAATGCAGCGACCTTCTCTTTCTCATCGTCGCTCTCATCGCCGGAGGACTCACATGATGACTCAATGTCGGTGAGCCAATCACCAACAATGTAAGCTTTGCCTCCCTTCTTCTTCTTGTGAAACTCTTTTCTCTTGCCATCCTTCTTCTTATATGGCTTGTTCTTCTTCTTCTCATCATCTTCATCACTTGAATCATTTCTCTTGCCCTTGTTCTTGTTCTTGTTCTTGTACTTGTCTTTTGGAGGCTTAGGGCATTGATGAGCTAAGTGGCCAAGTTCACCACAATTGTAGCAATCCATCTCGGATATAAGCTTCCTTTTGCTACTTGTGAAGAACTTCTTCTTCTTGCCATCGAACTTGATGCCACTCTTGTTGAGCTTCTTTAGCATCTTGGTGATCTTTCTCACCATGAGTGCAAGTGATGCATTATCAATATCACTTTCACTTGAGCTTTCTTGCACCATCATGGCTTGGCCCTTCTTCTTTTTCTTGTCATGGCTAGCTTTGAAGGCTAAGTCCTTCTTCTTGGAAGATGATGAGCCCTCTTCTGGAATGATGTGCATGTACATCTCATGTGCATTGATCTTTCCCAATACTTGTGTCGGTGTTGCGGTGGAGAGATCACTTTGGTGAAGCACGGTGATAATGTGACCATACTTCTCAACGGGAAGAACGCTCAAGATCCTCCTTGCAACATCTGATTGACTCATTTGAGTGAGCCCAAGAGCATTGAGATCCTCTACAAGAACATTCAATCGAGTGTATATTTTATTAGCACTTTCTTTGGGAAGCATCTCAAAAAGAATTAATTTTCTTCAAAGCAATGTGATAGCGTTCCTCACGCTCACTCTTAGTTCACTCATAGAGAGCACAAAGGTTTTCCCACAATTCATGAGCGTTTTTGGCATTACGCACATGATTGAAGATATCCTTGCCTAGGCTCCGGTAGAGTGCATTTTTGCCTTTGTATTCCACCGGCCGTACTTCTCCTCGTCACCACTTGGGTTGGCGGGATCCTTGATAGCGAGAAGCCCTTCGGTTGTGGCTCTAAGGCACCCAACATCTATGGCTTCGAGGTACGCCTCCATACGAATTTTCCAATATGGAAAATCATCTCCCTCAAAGGTGGGAGGTGGTCCTTCCCCATTAGACATCTTGCACTAGGCGGTGAAGCCTAAAAAAAGAGCAACTCGGCTCCGATACCAATTGAAAGGATCAAGATACCCAAGAGGGGGGTGAATTGGGCTTTTCTAAAAATTAATTGCAAGAATTAAATCCTACAAGCCAAAGTTCGCCCCTAGTGCCTACTAGTGTTCCTTGTGATTCTACCGGTAAAAGTTTTGCACCCTAATTCTAGTCCTAGTCTAGCAAGACAATTTTAGGAAAGTAAATCAAGCAATGAAAGTAATACATGAAAGTAAATACTTGAAAGTAAGGGTTGGGAACATGGCGATGTTTTCCTAAGATATCGGAGAGTCGCCACTCCCCACTAGTCCTCGTTGGAGCACCCGCTCAAGGGTGTAGCTCCCCCTTGATCCGCGCAAGGATCAAGTGCTCTCTACGGGCTGATTCTTTGACACTCCGTCGTGGTGAATCACCCAAAACCGCTCACAAGATGAGTTGGGTCATCCACAAGCTCGCCGGATGATCACCAAACTCCCAATCACCACCAAGCCGTCTAGGTGATGGCGATCACCAAGAGTAACAAGCTAGAACTCTCACTTGACCACAACAAGCCTAATGAGAAGATGGATGCACACTTGCTACTCCCTAGTCACTAATGAGGGATCTCAAACTTTGATTCTCAAATCACTACCCTCACTAGGGCTCTTGCACTCCCTTGCACTTGAAAGGTGTTTCTCAGCTGAACAAATGAGCAAGAGACCTCTAAAAGAGGTGGAGGGGATGTATTTATACACCCCACAGTCAAATCCAACCGTTACCTGCCAACTCAGCAAAACACGCACTGACCGGACGTGCCGGTCGACGTGACCGGACACGCCGGTCGAGTGTAACGGTCGAAAAACTGAACGATACCGTTGAGTGACCGGACGCACCGATCAGGGGTGACCGGACGCGTCTGTTCATGCAAGAACCTTACTGTACTTTGACCTAATGCTCGATCTCGTCTGATCAGTGATGACCGGACGTGTCAGGTCAGCTAAGTACCTTACTGGAACGTGACCGGACGCGTCCGATCATTTCCAGTCGCGTCCGATTATACTTTTACCCTCTGAAACACGTGTCAGACTAATCAACGCGTCCGGTCCTCGCAGGGACCGCGTCCGGTTAACCAGGTTGAAAACGCAGTGACTGTTAGTACTGACCGGACGCGTCCGGTCATGACAGAGACCGCATCCAGTCAAGGGTAAACGGCTCAAACGACTTAGAAACGCGACGCAACTTGAACCAAGTTGCTTCCAACTGAACTTTGAGCTTTACCTGAGCTACCTAGTGCTAAGTTTGACAAGTGTGCACCACACCTAAACAAAAGACTCACCTAGGTCAAGCTACTCGCTTATGCCCCCCTTTATAGTACGGCCAAAGGAAAAAAGCCAAGATCCTAACGACTATTCCGGATGTAACACAACACCTTGACATCCGGAACTAACCGTCCTTAATCTTGTCGTTGATCCTTTGAAAACTGAAACGATTTCCATCAAGGGGCATGAATACCATAGTGCCCAAAGCAGTTATGAACCCCATGACCTACCTTATCAAAGTTTCTGCAAAACACACGTTAGTCATGGTAATAATGCGTTGTTATCAATTGCCGAAACCAACTCCCGGGGCCTAGATGCTTTCAATTTTCTTTTACTATTGCCTGGACAGCTGGACGGTACCGCTGTCTTTAATAATTGTTCTGGCTATAGTACAGTTACTGTATATTCCTTTTGCGCTGTTCTCTGATGCACGTTATCTTCACGTGTATTTTTGGAGTCTTCTGGGTATGGTCTTCCACGCCCGAATGTCCAAGAATGGCATGTAGTATTATCTCTTCCCCGGCTGAATTGTTGGTAACTCCTTATCAACATAGGAAAATCATTCTTGTATAAAGCATATATATTAATATTGGACTGAGACTGTATTGGCTCTTCTTATTAATCCTCAATATTTTCTTGGTTGTCCACTTCTTCAGGTTGCCATATTTCATACCAGGACAACAATCACAATATTCTTTTCATAGTTGACATTCTTTTCCATAGCTAGGCTTTATTAGTCTTCCAACTTCTCTCTGTGTTATACTATATCTTCGATAGTATTCTCGTAAGAATACTTTTATTATTTTATTTTGGTACATCATATAATATTCAGGAGCAAATTTAGTATTTTCTTCTAATTCTTTTGCTTCACTGAAGATTCTCCAATTATCATTGTTCGTATCTTTGGCAAATAATTCTTCATAATTTATCTAAGAGTTTGAAGACCATGTAGTTGGGAATTTGTATAAACCTTTTGTGATATATATATCATGGCTGGTTGGCCGTATTGGTAGTGTAAATTTTGGAGGATTAGAACAAAACTTAATTTTATATTTCCCTTTAATATAGGCTAACTTCTTACATTCTTCTTTAATAACCTTTCCAAGGTTAGATTGAAAAATTTCTTCAAGTGTACCATAGATATCATGAATTAACCCATGATCAATAATGGTTTGTAAAGAGATATCATCTCCGATATTTCTTTGTATGTTTTTGAAATATTTTAAGTTTATGTCGGCCCTTAGTATTATAAATTTTTTATGATGTTTGACAATAAATTTATCATCAAGATGAAGTAAGGGAAAGATATTTGTATTAACAATTATTCCTAGATGCCTTTCTTTTCCTTGGTATATCTTTGTGAAGTAGTTTTGTATACTCTTGTGGAATATTATTTAGATATTTGTTCATCTTTTTATCTTTCTCTAAGTTGACTTCTTCCTTTGGTTTCATGTTATCTTCTTCATATATTGTGTTAACTTGTAACTGATTTTTCTTATCATTCTGCTGTTTTAAACATGAAATACATGCTTGTCTTAAACATAAACTACAAGCTACTCTTTCTCCTGGGTTTTGATAATATATGCGAAATACACATCTTATATTAGAATCACCCTTTTTATGATCCCACTTATACTTAAAGTCTATCTGATCCATCATTTCTATTTTTAATCCAACTAACTCATCAATTAAATCTATCTCTTCTTTACTTGATTCTTTTTCTTCATCATATTCTATTTTTTCTGTCTCTATAATTGAGTATATTGATTCATCATCCATTATATCATCACAGACTAAAATGTTTTCATTCACACTATCTATTATTAGAACCTTTTCTTGCTCTTCTTACTTATTAGAATATTTTTTCTTATCTTTATTAGGACATGTTTTGCTTAAATGATCTGGTGAGTTGCAAATAAAGCATATGCATGTATTGTCATAATTCTTTCTAGAATTATATCTTCTTATATTTCTTTTGTGTAAGAAAGAAACTCTATTATCTGATCTTCGTAACAAATAACGTATCTTGTTTCTTACATTTTCTTTTTTATAATTCTTAGGATACTTAGGATATTTCTTATTTCTAGATCTCTCTTCTCCATATGTCAATGGTATTTGAACTATTTTATTGCAGAAATTATAATCTGATTGTTTTATAGACCTTTGGGCTTGTATGTTTGTGCATATTTTTCTTAACTGTTTAAAAACAAACATTATAGCCTGAGAGATATTATATTCCTTACCATTAGTTTTTTATAGTCTTCGAATATCATAAAACCTAAAGGATCTGCTAATTTATTAAAATATCTTTCAACTATACCTTGGTTATAGCCATGCTTGGCAGTTGTAGCATTATATAGATAATGTTGAGAAAATTCTTTTATTCCTTTCCAGTTCGTTAGTGACAATTTTTCTATTTTCTTTAATCTTTTATTTTGTAAAATAGTGTATCCTAATTCAGGATCTTCACCTATTACAATATTTGATATAATATTTGTAAAATTATATGGGTTACTACCGGCCTTTTTTAATTGTTCATAATAACTAGGAAAAGCTTCTACCCATTGTTCCCATAAAACCTTGACTGATTCTCCTAAAAATATTTCTAAAAACGTAATCATATCTTCTACTTTATTTCCGATGTTATGTTGATTTTTTATGTATTTTTGCACTCTCAATCCCTTCTGTATGCTGATTATATTTGACCAGTCTATAGGATCATGTGTTGTTAAATTTAATATAGCACCATCACTTTTATAATTCTAAAATTTAACCGTCTTTTCAATTTCTCTTCTTTTTTAACCCATATATTTATATTGTCCAGGTATATATGTATATGCTTGTTCTTCTTTTTCTAGTAGCCAAGTTCCTGGCTTTCTAGATGGTCTCTCTTTTTCTCTTTCTATCTTTATTTTCATACCTCGTCTTCTTTTTTATGAACTTGGATCTATTTCCATTGCTTCTATAGCATTATTTTTATGCAACTCGTTATTTTCTAAGGAGCTTATAAGAGTTACTGAGTTATTACTACATATCTCAACTGCATCTTCATCTTCTTCTTCTTAGCTTTCTAGCAAAAACTTATTATAATCTCCCATTGCTCATCTTCACTTATATCATTACCTACTATGTCCTTTATCTTAACTTTGCTATATTCTATTTCTTTTTTACTTTCCTTACGTTATTTTCTATTTGCTTTGACACAGATTCATTTTTCTTTATTGAAACGCTGGATTTCTTATTATTTAACTCTCTATCTTTCTTGATGTTGTTAATTTTATATAACTCTCGTCTAAAGTAAAGTTCTTTTTTCTCTTATGGTAGACCATTGGCATATCGTAGAGGTATTGTATTCATCATGAATTTTCTTAACTTTTGCTCGTAATGTTTTATTTCATTATTTATATCTAGTTTTTTCATAAATTCACATATACTATGGCTTTTATTTTCTTCTAATTTTAAATAATGTAGCTTTTCAATCTTCACAAGAATTTAGTAAATCTCTCAAATTAAAATTTTAATAACCGGCCTCCGATACCACTGCTACAAGAGGGTCGATTACACTAGAAAAAACTTTGAACTCAAAATTCAAATTTAGAATTCTCAAGTTAATATTCACATCACTATTTAAATTTAGCGGTTACTGTTTAAATTTGTGGCACAATTCTAAATACTTGCTACTATTCAAATTCGGAATATAAACAGTGCACGAGCACTTACCCGAGAGTGGCTCAGGCACCCAAAGTCTTCACTATTCAAGCACTATTTGGAGTACTTGCTTTTGTAAATATGGTGGGTAGATGTAGGATGCGTGCGTGATTAGTAAATATGCGGATCATGTATGCTGTAATTCTCAGAATCTTTTGCATGCTGGCGAGACCAATAATTCAGCCGGCCGTGCAACTATGCTTGTGTTAGTCCTATTCTGTACTCACCGTATGCATCACTGGCTCGCTTCAGAACCAGGCTAACATGTTCTTCTTCCTCGCTATCTCCAGCCATGCACACACTGGACTCAGACTCTATCGTCTCCCCAGGCAGTTTCACTCGAAGGGAACACTTCTCTGCGCACATAGGGTTCTCTACAAATGCCGCTTGGGGTTCTCCTCTAGGGTCTTTAGCATAGAGACATCGCCCCATATGAACGAGCTTAAAGGAAGGCAAGGATTAAAATAGAAAAGCTTAATTCATTTTCACAGAGCAAGCTTATATACGACTTTTCTTTTCGGGAAACCCCAAGCACTTAGCACAAACCTTAGGGATTAATTTACCAGCATAGGAAGATCACGAGGACTTCCTTTATTCTCTAATTTACAAAGGTGGTGGAGTAATACAACGATAGTGGAGTATTACTATTAGTGGTGGATGATCTTCAATGAGCTTCTGAGATCGTGGGCTTCATGGTGTACGTGGGAGAGTGGAGAGGTGGCTTCGGTGAAGGTATTGCTGGTGATGGTCGTCGTGGGGTTCTCCTCTTATAGAGCAGGAAGAGCCTTCTGGAGTGTCCTTCGTGCTTATCTTCTGAAGTGTCTTCGAGACGAAGTCTTCAATTATTCTCTTTTACTGTTGCCTGGACAGCTGGACGGTACCGCTGTCTTTAATAGATGTCCTGGCTACAGTACGGTCACTGTATATTCCTTTTGCGCTGTCCTCTGACACGCGTTATCTTCACGTGTTTTTGAATTTTTCTAGGTATGACCTTCCAGGCCAAAATGATTGATGTGCATACATCAATCAAGAATATATATATAGGGAAATTCCTTTCTACACCTACGTGTAGCTACTCCCACCTTCTATACACGCACAACGTGGAGAGAGAGGTTAGCACGCGCTAACGGGTTCGGAGCAGCGTAACCCGCTCTGACGTATATAGGTACGATTATTGAATACGGTGTATACGTGAAATAAAATAATGAGGAGACATGCAGATAACTTACGAGGAAATCGGATCTGATTGTTTGTTTGCCTCCGCCGTTGGGTTAGGTGTACATCTTATTATAAATACGGCTGCCGGCGGCAGAGTGGCGGACTGACCCGAACGACGCCCCATGACGGCGCCGCCTGCCCGCGTGGAGGGCACCCCACAGCGGTGCGCCTTCCTGCACGGATCCGGCAGCGACGGCCCTTCGCCTCCACCTGCTGGCCGTGTTCACATGGAGTGGTGCCGGCGGCGGCGCCATCCACTCGGTGGCGGGGCGACGCACACGTAAATCCTCCTCTGTTCTCCGTCGTGCCTAAGAAAGGAAGAGCCGACACCGCTCTGGTCTCCGTCGGCGATGTGACAGCTTCATGCATGCGTTGCTAAGTACGGAGGACGGAGTGTGCTCCTTCATAATACGCATTCTCTTTTTTAATGTTCTTGATCTTTTGGTTCTAATCTTCACGCTAGTTTCTGAATTGAACTAACATGATTTTTTCCTTGCCACAGGATTGGTGTCCGGCCAACGGTAGTGCTATCTACACCAGATCAGATCGATCTTTGGTGACGGGTCACCACACCAGATGCGGCAAGCCAGACTAGTTGACCAGTAAGGCCACAAGCAACTACCATGTTTGCTACATCCTCTTGCATGAGGCATTTCTCCATCTTCTTGAGTCTGGTGCCAGCGGCTCCTATCACGCACAGGGGTGAGTATCCAGCAATGGCTTCGACGGCGGACGTATCTGTCCTGGCTTTCTCCATGGCGTGAGTATCCAGCGGAGGAGCACAAATTGGCACCTGCACCAGAAAGGAATCCATTGGCATTGAAGGCTGGTTCTATTATCTTTGGATTTTATTTACTAACTAATGCTTTGATTTCCGCATGTATCACATTGGTGTAATTCGATCTGTCAACAAAAGTATATACACATACTCCCTTCTCACAGAAGTATGCATACGTGAATGTATGCACATATACTCCGGTTGTGTGATTTAAGAGCAACTCCAAGAGAGTGGCCATTTGTGTTGTGAAATGCTATTTTAGGTATTTTTGGAAGAATCACGGCTCCAACAGCTATTCTATCATGTTTTCCAAAATAACAAGTCATCCATCCCACACTTCTCGCTGGGTAAAAATAGCATGCCGTGAAGGCTCGTCATCTGCCTGGTGGTGTGCATGCAAATGGCGGGAGTACAGGAAATGGGGGAGCGAACCAATTTCAGCTTGACATGTCAGCTTTAAAAAATAGATAATGAAAAATTTAGAAAGGCTGTTGCATTACTCTACTTTTTTGGAGGATGTTTTATTTTAGAGAATGGCTAAATCATGGATTTTAGGCTCTTATTTTATACAATCTCTTGGAGTTGCTCTAAGTATGTATGCGTACTAGCTAAATCTGGGCATATCTATGCATACTAGCTACGTCTGTATTTGATTATGCATTAATATTCTGTATTCATACTCTCCTCAAAGCAGTTTTTGCAAAAATATTAGAATAGTATATACACATACCCTCTTGTAAAAAAAGTATATACATTAATTAATACATATACTTCAAATACGAACGTATGTACGCCCTTCTGCAAACTAGTATCAATACATAGTTGCATTGCTTGGTCCCCGTTAAATATGTACGTGTTCATTCTCTCATGGGCTATACATACAAGTATCTAATCATACCCTTTCTCAAATAATGTGTCCGTACACATACTCCTACCATAGCAGTACGTATGTACGCGTACTCAACAAGTATGCATCTATACTAGCTGATAATAGTTTTAACGGGTTTGTCTATGCACACAGTCCAATTAGATAGGAGGGAATAACTACATGTGCGTGTAGAAAAAATACACCCTATATCTATACCTAATACCAAATCTATACCTATACCTAATAATAAAGATGCAAAATTTCAGGCTCTTTTTTCGTCCATCCATTTTTTTTTTGTTCGTCTTCCTCTAACTACCAAACAATGAAGAGTTTTTTTGTCTAGACTTATATATATAACCCGTGCCCTTATGAGTTAGAATAGCTCACGTGTAGACTAATATGGAGTAGGAATCCTAATCTGAATAGATTCCTCATCTGAGTACTCTAAATAGAACTCTTAATAATAAATAGAAAAGGATAAGAATTATATTTTTATTTTGCACCGCTTTCTTTATTTACGTACGAGTTAGAATAGCTCACGTCTAGACGAATATGGAATACGAATCCTAATCTAAATAGATTCCTAATATAATACTAAAAAGGCAAAATTTCATGCCAACAAAATTTTTCTTCCAACTAAGACAATGACTCTGTTTCAGTTTATGTTTTTCTGTTTTAATGTCCGAGTCCTAATCCCGTTCCGAGTCGCTTGCCTGAGTCCAAATCAGATACATCACCTTCAGCTCCAAATCAAAGGTAGGAGGTGCACATTTATAGATAGCTCACGGCAACTATGTTAGCCTACTATTTAAATAAATAATAATGATTATTTTTTAATGGTCATTCATTCTCTAAAATACCATATATAGGCTGGAGCAGCGTGTTCAGACAAGTATAAAGTTTAAATAGAATATAAAATATTTCTATAGTCCATTACTCTTTTCGGTGCTCATAAAAATTAGAGCAGTTTGTCTACATATGTCATATGATCTACTAGGTGACTCCGAGAATCCGTACATCTCATTGCAACCACTATGTATTTCTATATATATATTTTGAATTTTAAAACAAAAAACCGACCCTATACGCGTAAAACAAGTTATGAGAAAAACAAGTAGGCCTAAACTACTTGAATTCATCACTTTACTTTAATTGAGTATTTTCTTATAGAATTAAAATCCATAACAACGCACACTTATACCATCTATTTTTTTTTCTAATATTAAAGGATGAATCGTTTTCGTGGTCCTTTTTACCAATTCTGTACGAGTTCAAGTAGTGTGACTTTTTCTTATAAAATTAAAATCTATAACAACGCACACTTATGCCATCTATTTTTTTTATAATATTAAAGTGCGAATCATTTTCATGATCCTTTTTTTCAAATCATGTACGAGTTCAAGTAGTGTGACTGAAATAAAATCTTAAGATCAATTGAGAAACATAACATAATAATTAATCTCAAATCCTCTCATGTCTAATGTATCAATAGATTTTTGAGCCACAAGCAATCTAGTTTTAGATTCTAAATCCCGTTGCAACGCACGTGTATTTTTGCTAGTAATAATAAAGAGGCAAAATTTCAGGCTTTTTTTTGTTCATCCATTTTTTTTGTCCGTCTTCCTCTAACTACCGAAAAATAGAGAGTTTCTTTTGTCCGGACTTATATATATAACATGTGCTCATACGAGTTAGAATAGCTCGCGTCTAGACCCATATGGAACAGGAATCCTAACCTAAATAGATTCCTTAGATTCTGAGTACTCTAAACAGAACTCTTAATAATAAATAGAAAAGGATAAGAGTTATATTTTTTATTTTGCACTGCTTTCTTTATTTATGTACAAGTTAGAATACCTCGCGTCTAGATGGTTATAGAGTAGGAATCCTAATATAAATAGATTCCTCAGATCTAACGACAATGTTGTGCATTTATTTTCTTTGACGAAATATATACGGTAGGTTATAAGGACCGGTTTCTTTTTTTTAATGCTGAGAACTTTCTTTCCCCCGGAAAATATTGGGAACTTCCATAATAGACCAGAGCCCGACGTTTTTTTATGGTGGAAGGCCGAACAATATAATCAGAAAAATAGAAAAGAAAAAAGTACTGTAGTGATGTCATCTTTTTTACCCACCTTACTTTTTTTCTTTTTTGTCCCAACGTGTTTCTTTTTTTCATCCTTGCAAGCGTGTGCCGTCCATGCATCTACGAGAGCATTTTACGGGACGTTTACACGTTACCCGTTTATCTAAGCGATTGCTTTTTTGTTTCTCCTATAAATATCAAAACTAAAAGGACCAAATTCAATCGTCATGGATGTTTGAACCATTGATCCTTCCCTATACAAAATAGAGAAATATTTTCTATATGAGTTTGAGCACCGTATCATACATGGTGTGAAGTCTGATTCCAAAATGAATCGAAATGGATGATACAATCTGTAGAGTATGAATCAAAAATGAATTGAAACACCTGATATAATTATTGGATAAATATTCAAGTCTCCAATATACATACGAGTTAGAACATTGCACATCTAGCAATAGTATGGACTTGATTCACAACAAAATAGAAACATGAAAAGAAAACATACATCAAAAAAGGAACCAAAAGGCTAAACACAGGCCAGGCATAGAGCTCGATGCAAAGACAAATTTAAATAAACGATGCAATCTCAAGTACTATTTAAAATCTGATGCTCGATCATATCTAAGAGTTAGAGCGTCACATGTTTGTTGGATAAATTTTCAACCTATAAATTATCTAGATAAATTATATAGCAAGTTGCGTCTCCCATTGTAATGCATGGGCACATTTGCTAGTTAATAATAAAGAGGCAAAATTTCAGACCATTTTTTTCATCCAGCCCATTCCAATTGGCCCAACCGTCCTGATCCACTCGCTCTTCACTCTAGGCCCACTCGCTCGGCGGCCCACTCCAGCAACCGGTCCGAATCAACCTGCGATTGCGTCTAGCCCATCTGCGGCCCAGTCCAGCCACCAATCCCTAGCCCACCGGTGGGAAAATGCCAAAAATTTTATGCCACCGAAGGGATTCGAACCATGGTCTCCAACCTTCCCAAGGGCTTACCACCACGGTGTACATGTTGATGTGAAGGCTCATGAAGTATTTTCATTTAACGGTGCTAACACCTTCAAATATATGACAACCTTGTTACGGTTGGTAAGGAAAATAAATAAATAAATAAAACTATGAAAATATGGTATTGCTTGCATATATTATATGTAGTAATGTTGTCCGTTGCTAGACTTGCCAGTTTACTTTGTTGGTAAGAAAGAATAAATAAAACTATGAAAATATGGTATTGCTATTATATGTAGTAATGTTGTCTTGCTAGACTTGCCAATTTACTTTATATATGATGTAACGGACTCCAAACATATGTTCTAGCTCCTCTGCATATGGGCATTGCATGCTACTGGCAATGAGTTGTGTTAGGGTCGGAATCTAATTTCTCCTTGAGCGTCATAAGGAAATGAAAGAAGAGAAGAAAAAAACGGCCTAAACTCTAATACAATGGAAGAGGAGTTGGAAATCAAATAAAAAAAAGATTTTTTTTTGCCATATCCTCAATTTCAGACTATACTCCAATCCAAATTGTTTAAAGCACCGAAGCTCTTTTGCACAGAAAGGAGTCCTCAGAAACTTATCTTCGCTCCTATAGATAGAAAAAACAACATTCCCTCAGGCAATATATCACAAATAAAATTTAAAATATATAAACAAACCGACTATCATGCCAAGTGATTAAATCTGCAACAAATTTTACAAATCAATTTGTCAGGGGATTAAATAAGCAATAAATTTGATTTCTACCTCACAAACTAGATTTTACTAAACATGGCTGCAATGCACCAAATACACATAAAAGTGTATTCTTTTTTTTTTGGAGAAAGAGAGCACTTTGGTGCAATTTGATAAACTGATGTTCCATTCAAAAATGAACTGGATTACAAAGTGTTTTCATAGTCTGTCACTCTATCATATACCATACAAGACATAGTACAAAGTTTGATTCCAAAGTGAATTCAAACACATGACGTGATCATTGAATAAATCTTCTAGCCACATGTGGTCTAAGTGACCATAGAACAAGCTCCCATTGCAAAGCACGGATATATTTGCTAACCGTTACTTAATATATGGTCAAGTCGGATCTTGTTTTGTACATAAAATTACAAGAAATATTATGATGAAAATAAATTACAAATAGGATACATTTTTAATTAGATATTAGGATTTAAAGCTTGAGCATCTACAAATTTTGAACTTCGTGCATGTAAGCATCTGATTAGGATGCTCCATAGGTTCCACCGTCCTACCACGTTTTGTTCTCAGAATCCCTGGAGCTGCAGGTTCTTGCTCGCGTGGTCCAACTTTCATCGTGTGGTCCAACCCCGGGAATAGCCAGACACGGTCCCAACGTGTACCATGTTTCCCAAACAAGGGTTATATATATATACACGTCATCGCACCTAATGCATGCGTGAATTGCTTCGCTCATATCAAGGAGGATGGATAGCTTAACTTATCTCGCTCTCGCTCGCTCGTCGTAACGACGACGCGATAATAATAATAATAATAATAATAATAATAATAATAATAATAATAATAATAATAATAATAATAATAATAATAATAATAATAATAATAATAATAATAATAATATATCTATATCTAATATTAAGGAGTCAAAATTTCTTCTTTATTTTTTTTGTCCATCGTCCCTCACTTCTCTTCCCGTCTCTCTGTCCGTCATCCCCCACTCTCACCGTTCTCACTTTGTGTTTGGAGCTTCAAAACTTTTATTAGCGTCATACCACCATTGATATTATGGCATGTCTGCCCGAGGTTATTCGCATCATGACGCACATGCAGGTATGTAGCTCACCTTCCACCTTTCTTAATCTTATCTTCAATCTTAAACTCACAATATGTGCACAATGGCTGCTTTCACCTTTCTTGTACTCACAACAGGTGCACACAATAGCCGCCTATTTAAGCTGAGTCAATCTCCTATCAATTTTTTTTATTAGGAATTAATTCTTTATTGCAGTAACTTTTATTATGGACTTTGGAATTTATTTGATTTAAGGATGGGAACCAAGCCAAATTAAATCTAACAACCATAGCTACATGGTCATTGTGATTGCTTTGGATCTCTCTTCTTTTTTATTCCGTTCCGATCTCTCTCTCTTTTCGTTCCCTATTCTGATGTACTTTTTTTTTTCCATTCCGAGACTTCCCGTGATCTCTCTATTTTTTTTTGTCCCATGAAACCTCTCGTCCTCCCCTTCCGATTACTCAGGTGTCAAGATCGCCACCTGTTCAAGCTGGTAATCTAATTAAGTAGTCTTTCATTAACATCACTTAGCTAAATCCTTCAACTCGATCTGTCATCCTGGTGTACTACCTATATAGTACGCTACTGTCCAACCTTCATCTAGGATCATTGCAGGATAGGTTCACATTACGACTCACATCAAGTTCACATCACAAATTAAAAAGGAATATTTAAGTTTACAACAAGTTGTTCCATACCTAGTCATCACACGACACACAGAGTCTAACGGAAGTCTTCAAATACACAACATAGATTTTAGAGCTTTTTACCTATATGGCCCTAGAAAAAATAGCTCTTCCGTGTATGGCCCCCCTTTTTTTTTGAACTTATCTCTATGGCCTCGAAACGAACTTTCATTCCTTCTATGACCTTCTGTCAGGTCTGTTAGTGAACACTGTTAATTTGTCCACTGCTAGATACGCGAAAAGACTAAACTATCCTTATGTGTTTCTGAAGGGAACGACACACGCGGACAGACCGAGCAACGCATATCGAATCGACAAAAAAAGAGCGACCAGGCTGCGATTCGAGACGGATGGGGGAGGGCATCTATAACACCTTCGGTGTCACTACGTAAAACAACTCACTAAAACATGTCATGAGCATCATTTTTATCTGTTGTTGCATGTGTAGAAGTGTGTAGGACAATTCTAGCAACTTAAAATAATTAATAGAAGAGGTTAAATGGAAGTTGACGCTTTAGTCGGGTTATGCCACTTAGGGTTCAAAACCGATTTTCTTGAACAAAAATGCTATAGAACGAATATAGGGCATATTAATAAAGTGGGAAGTACGCATTTTGAAGGTGGCAATGCAACTTTCGTCCTAGCAAAGTAATATGGGTAGCTGGTACTTTTAGTGGTCTGGAAATGGAACTTGTAAATAGATTCAGCTCAAAGACTTAGAATATTTCTATGTTTAAAAACAGTTCGTCAAGGCCTTGTTCGTGAATTTATTTTGCGAAAATTTGTTAATAACTAGTGGAGGGATTTAGCCGTGGAGGGTAGCCCTAAGTGCCCTCCTTGGTATGGTCTTGGTGGTGGGGATGCATTCGAGCTGGTTTAGCCATGGTACGCGCTTTAAAATCGTGCGCGAACACATGCTCGGTTGGTTGTCTCTGTCAGCGCGGTCACCACGCGTGTACACCCCGTGCCACGCGCCTGGCCATGTCCTGCGCGCCGCGCTGCCATGTTAGGCTGGCCACTGCTGGCCCCTGGCCAGCCGTGGGCTCCTGGGCCGCCCTGGCCGCGGTGAGCGCAGCCAGCTGCCACCGCGGTGCTCTGCTACCGTTGACGCTTTGCCCCACCGCCGCTGCTGCTGACCCCGTGTTGAGCCGTTGCCTCCCGCATTTTGCACGTGCGTGGGCTTGGCCGGCCACCGGCCACTGCAGCACCATGGCCCCGCGTCGTGTCCACGACCTGGCCCCAGCTGACCGCTGCTCGCACACGCCACGCTAATCCATCATCACACACGCGCGTTTTGGTGTTGGCCCTAGCGTGGGTCGCACCGACCGTGTTCTACCGTGGCGAGGACAGATTGTGCCGGAGTTGACCCGAGCGCTGACTTTTCTTTCCCTCTTCCCCTGCCGCCATGGTCGCCTGGGCCACTTCCTGTGGTTCGTCAGAGAGGAACCGCCAACACCCGATTCACCTCGCCCTCGCCTTTGCAGTGAAGCTAGCCAGCCAACTGACCCCGCCCCACATCGAGCCATGCGCTACCAAGCCCCAATTTACAGCTTTGCCCCGCCACCATGCCGTTAAGGCCGAGGCCACCCATCCCCATGGGTAGTTTCCCTGGACCACCTGGAGCCTAATTGGCTGCCCCACCTGACTCGCCTCAGTCCCCTTGTCACCCTGCGCACCACCCCTGAACCGCTACCGCCCCCGGGACATCACTGACGTGGCCGTGCCGTCGCGGTGCGCCACCACGCCGTCCAGGCGCATGTGGCCAGCTTCGCTCGGGACGTTTCCAACTGAGCCATCACCACAGTCGGGTTCGTGGTGAGTCAGTCGAGCTCACCCACCACATCTACCAATTCCTTTGTGCCTCAGCTCACCGGAACGTGGCCGCCACCATTGCAGGTTGCCCACCACCGTGGGAATGCCACCCTACCCTGTCTCCGACCTTTGAACCGCTGCCCGGTGCCACACGTCGACCCCTAGGTGAGCACTGGCCCCCTAACTAGGCTTGTGCTTGTCCCTGTTGGCCGGTGTGGCGGCTCCATGCCGGCCATGCGGCGCTGGTGAACGCGGGGAGCTCTGAGGACCTCCCCGTTGCGAAGGAGAGATAGGTCGAGAGCCTTAGTGCATAAACACTGACTAGAGAAATAGTATGTTTAGCGTTCACGTAAAACAGCTTAAGTCCGAGGACTCTTTAGCAAGTTCGCCAGTGCGCGCGAGCTCCCCCGCTTTGGGCTGCTTCCGCGCATGGGCCGTGTCATGCGGGCCATGCGTTGGTGGGTCGCGTGGATGAATTGGTTTTCCCTTTTATCTAGAATTAGAAATAGCGTTATGTTTTATTTTCTGAGCTGATCTTTGGGAATTAATCTCAATTCTTGTAGATGTCCAAAAAAATTGTGAAACCACTTTAGTTAAGTTTCTAAATTCATGCTCTATCAATTAGTGTAATTAGTTGATATACATCTGTGTTGGTGCCGAAATATATTAAATCATTGGAAAGGCTTAATATTGCTAGGATAATATTTGTAGGAATTTTTGTGGCAAATTGGTAGTAGCTTTGATTGTGAAATTTTCATAGATGCTTTGTTGTATTGTCATGTGCTTGCTGTAAATTTCGTAGCACTAGATTAGACTATTTCATGTGGCAGCCAAATAGCCATTGAAACTAATATGAATAAAAGCGTGATGTTGATTTACAAAATGAAGCATCTGTATGATGAGCTTGATCTTACTTGGTGAAGATGATAGTTTCTGTCTTAGTCATTAGAGCTAGCTAAGTAGTTTAACATGTGTGTTCTTATTTTAAGAATTGTTGTTGCCTGCATGCTAAACGGTTGCATCGTCATCGCAAGCATGTAGAGAACGATTGGAGTTTGTGACCGTCGACAACCAAGAGTATGAGGAGATCGTCAAAGAGTATGAGGAGGAGATCCTCGTGCAGGAGGAGTTCCCAGAGCCGCCCGTGATTAACACAACTGTTGGCTCTATGCCTGCCCAAGGCAAGCCCCGATGTATGACCCGTATTTTTTATAATCATTAGATATATATGTGGTGCATTTATGTTGCAGGAATTTTATGATACCCACATGCATATATATATATATCTACCTATGAGTCTTACTAGTGCAGGATTGCATAGCTGCTTTGCTTAGGTTTACCGATAGTGTGAGTAACTGTCGTTACTCACAATAGGTGGTTATTATTATTATAACTCTCGTGATAAAATGATGGAAAGGAAAACTAGCAACTGGGCAGGGATGTGGTATGGGTATCAGTAGGTGTAACAGGTTGTGTCCCATGGCCACGATGCATAGCTGGGTTCCACTGTTTCCCCTATCTGTATTCTTCCGTTGGGTGTAAAATGTGGATTGTTCAAGTTCTCCCGTTGGGTGTGCTCGACGGAACTGCTCGATTTAGCTCCTTTTCAGGGTACTTAGTGTCCAGTGGAAGATAAGTGCCTCCGAAAGCATGCTAAATCGGGTGGTTCTGCCACAGTGTCGCCGCCACCGCAACTGGCTAGGGCGCTGCCGCTGCCAGCCAGGAGCCTCTCTTGGGATCTCTGGTCCCGGATCCGCCGGACCGCTCTCCGCCAGGTTCTGCTCTTGTCATTCCTCGCTGGGGAGGCGCCGCCAGCACCGCCGCCAGCCAGTGCATCACCATCACCATCGTAGCCGGCCAGAGCGCCGCCGCCAGTGGCCAGGAGCCTCGACCGGGATCTCCGGCCTCGGATCCGCCCGACCCTGCTCCCGTCGCTCCTCGTCGCGTCGGAGGCGCCACCGTCTGCTTGGTGCAGCGCGCGCGGCCAGCCCAACGCGGCCACCAACTCTAGCAGTCAGCCTAGTGGCCAGACCAGTGGACAGCCCGATGGTCCCTCATCCAGCAAGTAGCCCAGCATGGCCCCACCAGCAAACAGCCCGCCGTGGCCCCTCAGCGAGCAGCGTCTTGTTGTCGACGAGATGTGGTCGGTAGTCTACCGAGGGGTATGCCCAAGGTAGTAGATTAGATCGGCAGAGGTGCGCAAGACGATGATCTAGATGGTGACGCAAGAAGAACATAGGATTTATCCAGGTTCGGGACGCAAATTGCGTAATACCCTACGTCCTGCGTCTTTGTGGATTGTATTGATGTGTGATGAGATATCATGAGGGGGGTCCTTGCCCACCTTATATAGTCTGGGGGGCAAGGTTACAGATCTAAGGGATCTAATCCCAGCCATTACAACTCCCGTATCCACAGAAGATACGACATCAATCCTAACCGACTAGGTTTCCTTGACCGCCAAGTAGTCTCTGCTTGCTCCTCACGGTTTGTCGAGCAGTCCGGAGATCCGTGCGGCCCTTTCTGGCGAGTGGGGCCACCTTATCTAGCGTGGCCCATGTGGATGCATCAGGGTATACGGGTCTATACCCCCACTGCTAGTCCCCGAGCACTATGTATTTTGAAGCGACATGTCATCTTGACCTTCTTCGAACGGTGAGGCTTGAAACCTTGAAGCCCCCGACCAGAAGGGTGGTTTGCCGAGGAATATTCCATCCCTTCCGACTAGTTCAGCTGATAGCCGACCACCGCACTTATCAGAAAATGCCTTGTCAAAAAAATGCATGGTGCTCCGAGAAAAAAGAAAAATAATTCATCTTTGATGAAGTGTGCCCACTTTAAGTTTTATTCTGAAAGTTAAGAATAGATGATACCATTGGCTCTGCCATAATGTCATGAAATGTGATCCTCAGGATCTAGTCATTTTACGGTAGGGGTCACGCCTCTGGCACCATGAAACAAAGCATGTGTGCAAAAAAGGTAAGCACATTCACCACAAGGTGAAGTGTGCCCAATTAGTCCCCGAGTCTGACAGCAGGTGACTAGGTCACGTGGTGCCAGGGTCTAAAAGAAAAACAGTACACAGTCAAATAAGCACATTCACCGCAAGGTGAACTGTGCCCACTTAGTCCCCGAGCCTGACAGCAGGTGAGTAGATCACGTGGTGCTAGGGTCCTAAGAACATGTTCCCAACTTAGCGGAAAATGATGCACCGTGGCTCCATCACGGTACAGTCCCCAGCTCTGCTGTGGGGTCGGTCCCCAACTCTGCTGTGGACCCAATCCACAACTCTGTCGTGGATAAAAACCCATGGCTCAGCCATGTGGCAACTCTCAGCTCTGCTGCGAGACAGCCCCTAACTCAGTTGCGGGCCCTAAAAACATCCTATGGCTCTGCCACAGGGAAGTCCCCAGCTCAGCTGTGAGGCGACCCACAACTCAGTTGCGGGCCCATTCCACAGCTCAGCTGCAAACTCCGTTTCCAGCTCAGCTGTGGGACCATAACACAAACTAGCACGCTAGAACTAGACCGCATGCAACAAAACAGGCCCACTCTAGGGTCTGTTCCGTAGGCAAGGCCCACGTACGGTCTGCTTGTAGATAATAATTGAGGGAGCAGAAGCGGCGCATTGGGCACGGTTACCCAAAAACCCTAGAAGTCAAAGAGTCAGTCTGCTCTTATAAATACCCATGCGGTGACGCCCCACTTCTCCCACTACATCCGCTTCGGGTCAGTTCATCTTCCACACAGGGCACTCCGCCTTCTCCGCCATTTCCATCGCCACCGCATCCAAAAGCCAAACCCTAGATCCAATCACCACCAGATCCAGCCACTCTAGCACCACCCCTCTTGCTGTGACTGCATTCCACGACCGAAGAAAGAAGGATGGCACGCGGTAGCCATGGAGCAAGAGCGCAACTGATGGCAGCGGAATGGTGCAAGTCGATGAGCGCGGAGGCAACCTTGGGGAAGCTCGTAACTGCCAAAGTGATGGCGGAGGCCACAATCGGTGGATGGAGGACATCAGACGGTGAGAGCTATCTAGACCCCCGCCCTAATGAAATAGTTGTATTCGAGGATTTCTACTGGCGCGGATTTGGGAATCCATGCCGTCCCTTTCTTTGAAACTTGTGTGATTATTATAGGATTAGTACCTGCAACCTCCATTCAAATTCTATTCTATCAGTGTCAATTTTCATTACACTCTACATGTCTTTCCTCGACATCTAGCCCCACTTCAATCTGTGGAGGCACTTTTTCTGCCTGAAGAAGAAAGGAGGCGCTGGAGGATCCAAGGTAGCTGTGGGAGCCTACCTGAACCTCCATGATGGGATGAAGGCCAAGTACCTCAATGTACCCTTCAGCTCGTCAATGAGGGATTGGTACAAGAAGTGGTTCTATATTCAGCAAGAGCAAGAGCCCTTCGTCGCCTGTGACATGGCGTAGATCCCCGAGCAGCAGGAGAGCTGGTCGGCAAGGCCAACCATCGCCGAAATGGTACAGGTGGAAGAGCTGCTTGGGATGATCGATAGAAGGCAGCTCGACAGGCCAACAATAGCCCTGAATTTCATCTCTAGGCGGGTGCAACCATGCAAGGAACGGGTGCACCCGTTGTATGAGTACTCTGGGTCGGGTGACCCCACAAGGGAGTCTGTGAGGAACCTCTCACGTGAAGAGGTGAACTGGTGGTTGGCACAGCTATTCGACTTGACAGGATACCACCATCTATCAAGCACGGTGAAGGCGTACAAGTTGATAACGCCACCACCCTAGGTATGCCTAAGATCACCCCCAGTATCAATTTTGATATTTAGAGTTACTGGGACACAACGGTAACTTCCAATCTGATGTCTGCAAGATCCGTGGCCAGGACCGAGCAGCAATATACGTCTCCGACATGCTCGCCGATGACTGGCTAGCCGGCGTAGACGTGCGGGAGCCTCGGGTGACGGGAAAGCAGATGGGAAACGTCCCGCACCAGAGGGCCCTTCCCAGAAAAGGAAGTCCACGGACCCCCTAGGCACGGGGGGTCCACTTATTATCGACGATGAAGAGAGCAGCCGGAAACGACGCAGAGTCATGGCTGGATTGACTGACGACGATGAAGACGAAGATGAGGTTCCCCTAGCATGTCTGCAGAGGGCACAAGTGGCGCCTCGCATGCCGGCGTCGCCTAGGGCGCCCACACCGCCCCAAGCAGTGACACCGTCTCAGACAGAGATACCGAGCACGGGGCGTGCTGGCTCAGCAGTCCCCGAGAGTGGGCCAGCTAGGAGGGAGCGGTCGAGCGGTAGCTAGACAGCTGGGGTCTGCACTGCAGGGAGCGAAAGTCAGAGCGATCGGCCGTTCAAGGCCACATTCAGATGCTCAGATCGGTAAGTACATTCAGAACTCTCTTTGTAACATCATAATGCAATAGCTTATTAGGCTGGTGTAGGCCGGAGTCTATAGAAGATGTGGAGCACCCGGTGGGCAATCAACCGCCATCGGCTGGGGAAAGCAGCCACACTGCGAGGAGCATGCCGGGCCCAGCGGACTGCCGACTAGAGCAACCCTGCGCAGCAGCGAGCAGAACCGATGCCAGCAGTCGAAGAGCCCAGTACTGCCTTAGGTCCTGCAATGGGCGTTGTGGTGGTTGATGAGAGTGACACCGAGAACCCTGCCACCGAAGCTCCTACAGCGGAGGGCGCTGCAACTGGAGAAGAGGCAAAGATTGAAGAAATCGTCCACCCGGAAGAAGAAAGAGTGGCGCCGTAATGCGTCCGCGTCACGAGAAAGCGAGGCGACGAGTGGGTATTCTACGAGGAAGACCACTCGGACTGTGCTGTCCGCAAACTGTAGTGGACAGTAGGAGACCTGATGGGCCAGATAAAGGTAAGAGCACTTGACCCTGATCTTGCCTATCAAGCCTGTGCTTGGGAATTTCCGTTACTGACGCCTCGTTGTAATGCAGAGTATTGAAAAACATTAGAGTACCGAAAGTGGTGCTTCGATACGGTCATCCTGACATTAGAGGAGAACAAGGCCCTGAAGGAGGACATAGCGCGCCTACAAGAGGCGTTACAGCTAGTCCGGAGCGAGCGGGACACGCTGCAGACCAGCGTAGATGAACAATGCAACTTGCTTGACCAGGAAAAAAGAGGTAGATGACCAAGTCTTTACACATTTATCTGATTGTAACTGACTGACAAACCACATTCTGCTCGGCAGGCATGGAGGCAGAAAAGACACTCCTTGTTGACAAGCTAGCTCAGCTAGCGAACATCAACAAGGAGCTAATGGAGAAAAACACCCAGGTCAACAAGGAGTGCCAGGACGAAGTTGCTCCCTAACCAGCGAGAACACCAAGCTAAAGGAGTGGGTGACGAAGCTAGACAAGGACTTCGCAAGTAAGCCCCCGACTACTCAGTTGTTGATTCCCATTAGTACTATTCATCATGCTCAGCATGGTCCTTTGCTCAAATGCAGTTGTACGCCAAAACGCCAAGACGCACCTGGAGGCATTGATGAAGGAAAAGGAGCACCTGGCGTCAATGGAGGAAGGAATCAAGCCCATGCTGGACCTGATCGGTATGGAACCGGAAGAGGGGCCAACCGACCGGCCAGTCCGACCAGAGGCCATCATCAAGAAATGCCGGAGCTCCTGGGCCTGCTTCAAACAGTTCATTCATGATGCTGGCGAGTATGTGGCTGCCCACATCCTAGCCATGGTGCGGTCACATTATCCCAGGGTGGACCTAAGAAGACTCGAAGCCGGTGTGTCAAGCAACACCGACCTGGTGAAGGCAGAGCAGCTCAGAGCAACCTCCCAGGCGATGGCCACAAAGATGATCAGCGACGTAGACTTGTGCGGAGAGACTGGGCAGACCAGTTAAGAGATTAGAACTAGGAAAAACTTTACGTTTTGTAATTTAAGTTATATCAAAGTAGTTGGTGCTTTTATAAATATATAGAGCGCTCAGTGCCCATGTGAACCTACTATTATATCTCTGTATAATACATAGTTGTGATGTTAGTTAAAAACTCTCTTTTTTAATCGTGTCGTATGGTAAGCATGAATAGTCATTTCATCCTAGAATTACTCCAGGTTGTGCCTAATCAACAGTTTGGAGCGTGAGGCACGGAGCCTAGGCACGCGTAAGACTGCCGACCATAGCAAGGAGCTACTGCCGACCACCAGGAACGTAGTGAATGGATCTCATGCACGCGTGGAGAGAAGTTAGAGACAGCGCCGGCTCTAGGAAACTCAAGTAGGAGAAAAACTAGTCGGCAAACCACCGAATGAAAATTTGCGATGCAGATAATAGATGGCCATAAAAACAGAATGAAATATTTATTGAATGCTTGGGGTACAAAAAAGAGTACATATCTTTCTTAGTAGCAGATTAGGCATAGAAGCGTCTAAGGTGATTGATATGCCACGAATTCGGGATGTCGAGTCCATCGAGATCACACAGCCTATAAGAAGTAGGCCGGGTGACCTGCCTGACCATATAAGGGCCCTCCCAATGTGACACTAGCTTATGAAATCCTTCTGTCTTCTACTTCCTTCGCAGAACCAAATCGCCGACCACGAAGAATCCATCCTTGACATTACGGTTATAGTACCTGCGCAGGCCCTCCAGATATTTAGCCGTGCACGCACATGTGTCAAGGCGGTATTCCTTGGTGCAATTAACCTCAAGCTCTCTGGCCTCGGACGACTTCTCCTCGTCATGGTTCTCGACCCGTGGTGACTGGAAAGCAATGTCAGCTGGCAACACAGCCTTAGAGCCGAAGACCATGAAATACGGGGAGACAACGGTATTGCGACCGGGCTAGGTTCTCAGTTCCCAGACCACGGCTGGCAACAACTTCAACTATCTCCCAAGATGCTTGTCATTTGTCTTGTATAACATTTTCTTCAGAGCATCAAGGATCATACCGTTTGCTCGCTCAGCCTGCCCGTTAGCTCTTGGGTACGCCACCGAAACGTACTTAACTACTATGCCTCTATCATCGCAGAAGTTCTAGAAATCGTTATCAGTGAACGTGGACCCTAGGTCAGTAATGATGTTGTTAGGCAAGCCAAAGCGGTCAATAATTTCATTGAGCAGCTTAGCTGCTTTCTTCGCAGTCCCTGAAACTGAGGACTTGTACTCAATCCATTTGGAAAATTTGTCAATGATTACGTAAACCTATCGGAAACCTCCCGGGGCTGGCTTGAAAGGCCCGATCAAGTCCAGTCCCCAGCATGAAAAAAGACCAGGACGCTGGAATGGTCTGGGGTTCGTGGGCTGGAACGTGAGTCTGCTTGGCAAAGAACTGGCACCCCTCACAATGATGGACCAGCTTTTCAGCATGGACAACAGCTGAAGGCCAATAAAAACCTGCTCGGAAAGCCTTACCGATCAGTGTGCGCGAAGCGGCATGATTGCCACAAGTACCAGCATGGATTTCTTCCAAAATCTTCAATCTGTGTTCCTGAGACACGTATTTTTGCAACAATTTCTCCTTCGTATTTTTACATATAAGGTTTCCCTCAACCAGCACATAATGCTTGCTATGCCGTATGAGGCGTTCCATCTCAGTTTTGTCCTGAGGAACCTCTGCAGAGGTAAGATATCTTATGAATGGTTCTCTCCAATATGTTGTGATGGTCAGAATCATAGCGACTAGCTGATCTATAGATGGGGGTACGGACACCGGCTTCTCTTGTTCCTCAATAGACGGCTTGACAAGGTCATGAACGAAAACTCCATGGGAAATTGCTGCCTGGGTTGATCCTAGCTTTGACATCTTATCAGCCACCTCGTTGTCAGCCCGGACCACGTGATGGAACTCAAGACCATAGAATTTGTTCTTTAGCTTTCTGATCTATGCACAGTAAGCATCCATTCATTCGCTGGTACAATCCCAGTCCTTATTCACCTAGTTTATGACAAGAGCAGAATCACCGAACACCATGAGCCTTTTTATGTCGAGCTCAATGGCAATGCGAAGGCCGTGTAGGGCCGCCTCATACTTGGCGGTGTTATTGGAGGCCTTGAAATGGATGCGGAGGACATAGCCTAGTCTGTCCCCAGATGGCGAGATGAAGTACACCCCTGCCTCGACACCGTCAATATTGAGGGAGCCATCAAAATACATCTTCCAGTGCTCGAGGGAACTATCGGAGACAGGTGTATTCATATCTGTCCATTCGACAATGAAGTCGACCAACGCATGTGACTTGATGGTCGTGCGGCTTCAAAATTCCAGCGAATATGGGCTAAGCTCCAATGCCCATTTGATGATGTGCCTGTTGGCATCTTTATTGCGGAAGATGTCTCCAAGCGGAAACTCAGTGACCACTTCGATGCGATAAGTATCAAAATAATGGCGAGTTTGTGTAAGGTGATCAAGATAGCATAAAGTAGCTTCTGGACCTGGGGGTAACAGATCTTAGATTCATTGAGTACCATGCTGATGAAGTATACTGGTCGCTAGACCTTGTACACGTGCCCGACCTCCTCGCGCTCGACGATGATGGCAGTTCTGACTACCCGATTGGTGGTCGCAATGTAAAGCAACAAAGTCTCGCCTTCCTTAGGCGCCGTGAGGATTGGGGGAGATGTAAGAAACTTCTTGAGCTCTGCAAAAGCAAAGTTAGCTTCTTCCGACCACTCAAACTTCTCCTTTGCCTTGAGGAGTTTGAAGAATGGCAGGCCCTTTTCACCGAGCCATGATATGAATCGACTCAGGGCAGCCATGCACCCGGTTAGCTTCTGGATGTCCTTGACGCACTTTGGTGGTTTCATCTTCATGACTGCTTTGACTTTTTCTAGGTTAGGCCGTATGCACTCACGGTTAACTATGTTGCCAAGCAGTATGCCAGACGACACACCAAATATGCACTTCTTGAGATTTAGCTTGCATTGAAACTTATTAAGTGCCTTAAAGGTCTGATCGAGATCATCGACCAGAGTAGAGGCTACTTTGGTCTTCACCACTACGTCATCAACATATGCCTCAACGAGCTGATCTCTGATCTCATCACTGAGGCACTGTTGGATGGCCTATTGGTAGGTTGCGCCTACATTTTTGTGCCCAAATGACATGGTCGTGTAGCAGTAAGCACTAAAAGGCATAATAAAGGACGTCTTATTCTAGTCTTCCTCTCTCAGAGAGATCTGATAGTAACCGAAGTAGCAATCTAGAAAAGATAAGAGCTCGTAGCCAGCGGTAGAATCTATGACCTCATCTATATGAGGCAAACTGAAGGGATCCTTAGTGCAGTGTTTGTTGAGATCGGTGTAGTCAACACACATCCTCCATTCATTATTCTTTTTTCTTACAAGAACCAGGTTGGCAAGCCACTCTGGGTGATACACCTCTTTGATAAAAGCTAGCAGCTAAGAGCCGGTTTACTTCTACCCTAATCGCCTCGTTTTTGTCCCGAGCGAACCATCGTAGCTTTTGTTTTATTGGCTTGGCGGTCTTCAAAACATCCAAGGAGTGCTCAATCAACTCCCGAGGTACTCCGGGCATGTCTGCAGGCTTCCATGCGAACACGCTAACATTCTCCCTCAGGAAGCTGACGAGCGTGTCTTCCTATTTGGGATCTAGGGTGGCCCCGATGCGAGCCATCTTGGACTTATCGCCCAGGACCAGTTCCACCTCTTTAGTCTCCTTGGACTTCACAGCAGCACGGGTGGCTTCTTTGCCAAGAATCTCAAGATCGGCAGGAGGAATCTTCTTGGCATCAGCAATGGACTGCTACATGCAGATCGAGAGCTCGAGGGCTTCAGCAGTTGCATAGCCCTTCTTCTCGCAGTTGTAGGCAATGAGAATGTTGCCCTTGAGAGAGAGCACGCCCTTCCCAGTTGGCATCTTTAGAAGTAGGTAGACATATTGAGGTATCGCCATAAATTTGGCCAGAGCTAGTCGACCAAGTATGGTGTGATATGCTCCTTCGAAGTCCGCTATGATGAAATTGACGTAGTCAATGCGAAAGTGGTCGGCAGTGCCGAACTAGACTGCTAAAGTGATCTGTCCCGAAGGTTGGAAGGTCTACCTCAGGAGCACTCCCCAAAAAGGTGCATCATAGGGTTTGAGGTCTTCCAGCTTAATGTCTAACTCAGTTAGAGCGTTGCGAAAGAGAATATCGAGGGCATTGCCGCCGTCGATGAGCACCTTCTTGAATCGTACGTTCATGATGACGGGGTCTAAAACAAGGGGGAAGCGTCCTGGCTCTGGGATATTGGCCCACTGGTTAGCTCTGCTGAACGTAATGGGTTGGTGCGACCAGTTTTGGTACTTAGGGTCAGCAACTCTGCCGTCTGGGTTGTTGAGGGTCATAATAGCTCAGGCGGTAAGCTTCCTCTGTCGCCCGTTCTCTAGGGCAACTTTTCCACCAAAAATGCTACGGACGCTTCTATCAGCGTCCTTGTAAGCATGACGAGGGTCCTTGTCATGTTCTTCCTTGGTCTTGTCCTCCTCATCAGGCCTCTTGTCGTCTTAGTGGTCATTTTTGTCACTGTCCTTATCGCTGTCGTGCTGCCTTTTACGAGCGTCCAAGCGGTAGATAGACTTCTGACCCTTGCAATCTCCCATTATATGGCCAGAGTCCGGATGAGCCACGCAGGGCCCCTGAAGGACCTTGGAGTAGGCATCCTCATAATTGTGCTTGGGCGCTGGCTTGATGGCGTTGACGGTGTTATCCATTATTCGGTTGCGGTTGTCATCCTGCTAACACCGATCACGATTGTCATTGCGGTGGTCGCGGTTATCGTTGTGCCAATCGTTGCGACAGTTGTCACGACACCAATCATCGCGTTAGTCATTAGGGCGACGATTTGGCTGGTCGGGGCGAGGAGTTCGGCCAACGTCTGCCCACTTCTTCGCCACCATGAGAAGGTCCTGAACAGAGTTAGGCCTCTTGCAGAGAAGTTTGGTCCTGAGGGCATCATAGTGGCAAAGGCCTCTGATAAACACGGAGATGGCTTCATCGCTGTAGATATTAGGGATGGATATCCGTGTTTCCAAGAAGCGGCGGATGTTGTCGCGCAACGGTTCATTTAGATAGTCTCTGACTTTCTCCAAATCATACTTGTTGCCAGGCTGCTGACAAGTGGCCATATAAATCTAAATAAAAGCCCTCCTGAGCTGTGCCTAGGTGTCGATGGAGCCTTCCCTCAGGCTGAGAAGCCATTGGTTCACGGACTGGTTGATGACCACCGGCAAATAGTTGGCCATCACATCTTCATCGCCATGTGCTGCTCAAACAGCAATTTCATAGAGCGTTATCCACTGTTCAGGATTAGTCTTCCCGTCATATGTGTCGAGATTGTGGAGCTTGTAGTTTCTTGGCCAGATGATAGCACGGAGCCAATCAGTGAATGATCGAAGGCCGAGGATATGGCCAGCACGCGGTGCATAGCCGTGGCCAGGTGAGCCATGCGCTTCATTGTATTCCCGCCTGCGTTGCATCTCAGATGCATGACGCTCTTCTCGATTGTTTTCGATGTGATCCCACAAATTCAAATTGGTGCTGAGGTGGTCACGGAGGTCACCTCTAGGCTACTCCACTTCCTGGTTGGCACCACGTTGTCGACCACGGCCGCCACCGCGATTTGCAACATGCTCTCCTCCATGATGTGCGCCGCGCCCGCCTTCCTGATTACGTTCGTCCCCTTGGTCGAGATCATGCTGGTCGACATTGCGCCTTCCCCCATGATCTCAGGGATGGTGCGCCTTAACGCCGATGGAGCAGGTGTATGCCTCTCGTTGACCTAGACTGTGGCGACATTCAAATAAGCCTTAATAGCGTCAAGCATCGGGGATTCTGGGAGCTTGTTAAGTTCGTTCATGGCGACAGCAATGTTGGTGCTCGGTGTCTTAAAAACCTGGTGGTTCTAACACATGTCAAAAGCGTCAGCCAGATCACGGCAGATATCGCGCTGGCCACCCACGGCTGCATCGGCTACATCTTCTTCAGTGTTTTCTAGGTCAACATTCTGAGCCCTATGATCGGCATTTCTTTCTTAGGCAGTCCTCTCTTGATCGGTTTCTCCATCGCGAGGAGGCTCGTCGTTACTAACGGCGAAGACGGCACCTCCGAAGATGGGTGGAAAGGCTGGAGACTCCTGCCCATATGGATCGATGAGGGTGCGGGTATAGTTAGTCCCGTGAGATTCGGTAGATCCGGTACCCTCTTCCGGGATCGTAGAGAACGAATCCTGTCTGATCAGCCTAATATCCACCATGTTAACAATAAATGCAGGGTGGACTAGTTTAGGCAGGTTTATCAGATAGAGATTCAAAACGTGGTCACGCTCAGCGGGATCCATGAACATGTGTGGTATGCGGGCGGCGTACTTGGATGTTGTGTTCACCAACCCGTGTGGGTAGGTGTTGGGTGAGTGCTCCATTAGGGCTTCATAATCCCCTGACCTCAGCCGGTTGCGAGTACTAGTCGGTAATGAACCGTCCACCCTTCTAGAGTCATCGTGATCATGAGATCGGGGTACAGGCGCCTCTGGTGGCTAGCCCGAGCTGGTTGGGAATGGCAATCCTCAGCAGACCGATCTCTGATCGAATCCACTAAGGTTAGGGTTTCAGCCAAATTTGCGGTGACCCAATTGATGGACTCAACCAGATTAGTATTGTCAAGGCGCCTCCCTTGATAGCGGGGAAGCGGTCGGCGGATGGTCGGAGGAGGCGACCCCGAGACTGGTCCCGAGATTGAATCCGCCATTGTCAATGTAGATTTAGTTGGCGTAGAGGGAGTCTGCACCGCCTCCACAACTTCAGTGGGACCGTCAGCACCGGTGGTCCAGGTGAACGTCCCGATCATGAACGTCAGTCCCGCTGGAAGGACCATGGAAGCAGGGAAGTCAACCATCTGGCTCGCTATAGAGTCTGCACGCACACCCCCTACCTGGCGTGCCACTGTCGACGAGATGTGGTCGGCAGTCTACCGAGTGGTATGCCCAAGGTAGTAGATTAGATCGGTAGAGGTGCACAAGACTACGATCTAGATGGTTACGCAAGAAGAACACATGATTTATCTAGGTTCGGGTGCAAATTGCGTAATACCCTACGTCCTATGTCTTTGTGAATTGTATTGATGTGTGATGAGATATCCTGGGGGGTCCTTGCCCGCCTTATATAGTCCAGGGGGCAAGGTTATAGATCTAAGGAATCTAATCCTAGCCAATTACAACTCTCGTATCCGTAGAGGATATGACATCTATCCTAACCGACTAGGTTTCCTTGACTGCCAAGTAGTCTCTGCTTGCTCCTCACGGTTCGTCGAGCTATCCGGAGATCCGTGCGGTCCTTTCTGGCGAGTGGAGCCACCTTATCTAGCGCGGCCCATGTGGAGCCATGATGGTATACGGGTCTATACCCCCACACTCGTCCAGCGAGACAGCGAGCAGCGTCTCCTCCATCAAGCAACGCAGTTGCCACCTCTAGCAAGCAGCAGCGCCGCGTGGCTGGCCCCTCCCGCAAGCAGCCTCGACCTGTCGGCCCATCCTGTAGCAAGCGGGCGAAGACGGAGGTTGACGTCGACTTTGACCAAGAAGACTAGCTTCAAGAGTGAGTCCACAATTTTTTATGCTCCAAGAAGTAGTTACTGATCTACCGAGTTCTGAAACCCTATTTTGATTTTGAATAACAACATGATCCAAATTCCACTTTCAAGCTAAAAATTAAATTGTTGGGCAGCCGTAAGAAGTGTAGACAAGATATGAAATTCTTTAGCTTTGGCATCGTTGTTGATTTAGACAAAACAAATTATGAGGACCTGGTTGAATTAGTGGTACAGAAGTACCCGCTTGGTTATTTGGAAGTAGCTCATATTCAGTATTATGATGGTCTAAAATCTTTCCCAGAAGTAAAAACCGACCAAGAGTTGATGTCTATGTTTGATAAACATTTGAAGAGAAAGGTTGTCATCATGTTTGTTGTATATCGAGGTTTTTCTAATCGATATGAGCCTATCACAGAGTGGGATTTTGGTGTGGATACCCAACCTAAGGACAACATAGACAATAATGATGCTGATGAGAATGATTACCTTAGGAATCCTGAACCACAGAATGAACATGTAGGTGTTGATGAGGAAACTATGTATTGTGATATAGTTGCACCCAATGCTCTACAGGTGGTTCATAGCCCTATTAAAAAAGACCCATCCTATGTTGTTGATGATAATGAGGATGATAGTGAAGGTGGAGATGAGTCACTGGATAAGGAAGATATACCATGCAATGAGCAAAACTATGCTCCAAATGTAGAACATGATCAAGAAGATCCACCAATGGTAGTAGGCTCCACTTATGCTAATATGTATACATTTAAATTGGCAATTTCTCAGCATGCAATCAAAAATTAGTTTGAGTTCAATACTGCAAATAGTGCACCAAATAGGTTCAGGGCATATTGTTCAAGGAGAGACAAAAACAACTATCCATGGTGGATATTTGCTTCTACCAATAAGGACAACTGCACTGTTATGGTAAGGCTTTATCTTTGGCCTTATGTTAATTGAGATTGCATATTATTTATAGCTTTATTATTTATCTTTCTAACTAATTGTTTCTCATCTTATAGGTGAAAAGAAACCCTTGTGCTCATGCTTGCTCTAGTACAAGGAGGAAAAAGAGGGTGAAGAATGCAACCAAATTTTGGATATGTGAAAAGGTGAAGGACTTCCTCATAGTGGATGCAACTTTAGGTGCAGCGGCATTGGTGAACAAATTGAAAGAACACCATAAGGTAAATATCAGCTACAAGAGAGTGCATGATGTTAAGGAGCTAGCATTGAAACATCTTTATGGTGATAGGGATTCCAGCTTTGATAATCTGTTCAACTTTAAAGCACAAGTTGAGAGTTGTTGCCCTGGTAGTAGGCTCCACTTATGCTATTTGTATGGACTATGGACATCATTGGCATAATTGCAAGAGAGGCAAACCATAAGACATTGAAGCTATGAAAGCAATCAGGTAATAACTTGTCTAGTCTTCTCTCGCATTTACGTTTTTCCTTTGTAAAGTACATGATATTGATTCTAATCTTATTTCAGGGGAGAACCAAAGAAGAGGACAAGGAACACCAAATCAGCCCAAAGTTCCATTGTGCCTTTAGAGGAAGATGCACCAGCGGCATCCATGTCTTTTCCTCCAAGGTTTGGTATTTCTTCCTTTCTCACATGGTTATTTCGCACTTTTGATGGATTCTAAGTACCAACTAATTTGTCACCGTAGTCAAAACTTCGAAACAACTTCTTCTAAAAAGAGGAAAAGTGATGATTGTACACCTGAAGCCTCTAAAAGGTAATTTATATATTGCTGAAATCTCTCTATATCATCACATCTTGCTTTGAAAACTTCATAATTTGACTACCATGACAGCCACAACTTGGAGGTTTCAAGTAAGAAAAAGGGAAACCGCACTAACTCCAACTTTGGATGTTCAAAATTGTATGTTTTCTAATTCTGAATTTTAGTTACATGAAACCAATTTTTCCCTCTTATCTAAACCATTGTCAACGTATAACATTTGTAGGTCAAGAAGTGGGTCAAATCAGCCCGAAGCACTTTCTATTGCTTCACGCGAAGATCGACCTGCTCAAATTAAAAGGGAGCAGACACCCATCAAGAAAAAGCTAGGCCTTCCAAACAAAAAAGCCATAGACATTCTGAAGGTGCCACTTGACAGCCCATCGACAGGTACAAGAAGTAAGGAAATACTTCTTAGCAGCCCTGCCATGAGCACACGAAGGAAAAGAAGGCTCAGTCTTTGATTTGTGATATGCCTATTGAATTTGCTAGTTGTATGTGAGACCAATGTATGTTTGAATTCGCACTCTTGTGTGACCTCATTTATGTGAGACCTTATTGATGTGTAACTGAAACTATGGTGGATTTATGTTAAGACAGGAGTAGAGGGGCAAAAGGAGTTGATAGATTGGTTTTTGTTCGATTGGATAGATGGGATCTTAATCGGTTATGATCCTCTTGTATATATAGAGGGGGCGGTCTTATTCGAGTAGGAAACATCTTCAAGACTTATTCTCCAAGTTTTCCATGAGTTTGGAAGAGTTGGGATCGAGTTTGGAATCTCCCTGATTTGGACTGCGGAAATCAGAAGTTCTAGTAGGGGGTTAGAAGTTCTGATATTCGCGCAAAGCCAGAACTCTTATGCGAAACTCAGAAGTTCTGGTAGGGGGTTAGAAGTTCTAATTTTCGCACAAAGCCAAAGGAGAATTTACTCCATCTGGACTCCGAATTAGGCATTCCATATATGATTTTTGACCATCTCAACAAGAGAAACGCAATGGTGAAGTTCATTTCACATTTTGACAACTTCATAAAATGGACAATTTTGGTTGTCAACAGTACTGTTATGTGTCATATTTGCTTAATATTACTCCAAATATGTATTGTTATGTGTATTACATACTTCAAATATGGCCTACTATTATGTGTGAATTTTATGTGTGATTTTATTTGTTTAATATTAAAATATACAACAAACAAACAAAACTCTGCAATTTTTTATGTTAGGGGCAAAACGGTCTTTTTACCCTTGACTTAACACCGTCAAGTGGCAAAAATGGATGGAAGGCATAGAAGGAATGAAAGTTCGTTTCAGGGCCATAGAGGTAAGTTCAAAAAAAAAGCCACACAACGAAGAGCCATTTTTTCCAAGGCCATACAGGTAAAAAGCTCTAGTTTTTAATACATGTCTATGGATGTGCCATGTTCATAGACCTATGCCATGCAAGGCGAGCATCTACCAATCCCGGTCTTCACAGGACCCGGGTGCGTAGAAAAAGCCATAAGCTGGAGCTGCTATACCTGCAAAACTTAACACATAGAAGGATGAGTACACAATTGTGCTCAATAGGACTTACCCATATAGTAACAAGGAGTATGCATTTAGGCTGTATCAAGGAATGCAATTGGTTTTGCATAAAGGCATTTATACATAAAGTGAAGTTATCTAATCAACTAAGCAAGCATAGCATGGTTGATATGATTAAGCAATTAGCAAAGTGGAACTCAATCTTCCACAACACTAGTCCATATCCAGAAGAGTAGAACAAGTATATAATTCGAACTCTACAGAGGGGTACACATTAACTCTACCAAAGACAAGGTTACAGCCCATACTATTCATCGAACCATTAGGAGTAACTCAGGTCTCAACCTTTCCCAAGTCCAGCCAAACCGAGCAAAAACGGTTAGAGCATCAGCCGAGGTACTAGCCCTTGTAGCTACCCCACGCTACACCTCATGCCAAATCCATGGGAAATTAGGTCGCAGCGAAGTACTAGGCTTGCCACACCCATTCATGACAAGTGGTTTACCGGACCATCCGATGAACCATAGTGAAGGTGTTCTAAGTGATATTGTGGGTGAAAAGTGCATCTATGGTCTTTGCATGTTTATGGGGCTTTGCAGAAGTGTTTCTAGGGTCCTCTAGGTTACATCTAGCAAGGTACATTGTTCAACATCGGCCAAAACACCAAAAAATGGAGTTTTCTAGGTGAAGAACTACCAAGATCTTGGTTTCTATGTCTTCTAGGTGATTGAACTCAGGGTTGACTTAGCAAAAAGGTGGAAAAGAAGCAGCATAAGCTTCTTGGTGGTGTAGAATACCTGTCGACAAAATCTGGTCGACAGTCTACCGAGGGGTATGCTCAAAGTAGTGATTTATCGGTAGACAGGTGCGCAAGCTACGAACTAAATGGTGACGTAAGACACAACAAGGTTTTTATCTAGGTTCGGCCGTCGTGAGGGCGTAATACCTACGTCCTGCGTCTGATTTGTATTGCTGTGTATGAGATGTCTTTCGAGGGGGTCCCCTGCCCGCCTTATATAGTCTGGGGGCAGGGTTACAAATCTGGAAACTAATCCTGCTCAGTTACAATTGCCATAGCTGGCCAGATAAGGATTTCTATTCTAACCGACTAGGATCTTGCTTGATCTCCAGGTTTGCTTTCCTTCCTTGCGTGGGACACCGAGCAGATCGGCTGGGCCACGCGTCATCTTCTGGTGGGTCAGGCCCTCTGGTCTGGGCTAGCCCAAGTCTAGCCGTAAGGGTATAGGGGTTAATACCCCCACATCTAGTCCCCGAGCACTATGCATTGTGAAGCGACACGTCGTCTTGACCTTCTCTGAATAGTAAGGCTTAAGTCCTTGATGTCTCCGACTAGTCAAAACACCATCCGAGCAGCCATTGCAGGCTTCCGACCAGCTTACAATACAGCCGACCACTGTTCTTGCCAGAGAAGTAGGTTGTCCGAAGAATGTATAGTGCTCAGAGAAAAAAGAAAAAGATTTCCTTCTAGGTGAAGTGTGCCTACTTGTATTTCTAAAAAGAAATGTAAGCAGGGTAAACAAAGCGTAGGGGTCAAAAAATAAACACATTCACCGCTAGGTGAAGTGTGCCCACTTAGTCCTCGAGCCTAGTAGTAGGTGACGTAGGCACGTGGTGCCAGGATCTAAAATGAAAACTCCATGGAAACTTGATACTGAGATGCACCGACAGGTGCATCGTACCGATGTAGTCCCCAAGCTTGCTGGAAGGCGAAATATGAGCCATGTAGCAAGGTTTAAAAAGTAATGATACCTCAACTGTATGTGAGTCCAATTTCACATGTAGCCGAGAAAATCAGTTGTCAAGCTGTGGTCGGAGAGTGGTCAAAGCAGTCCCCGAGCACATCATGAGGTATGGATGATGAGTCCCTGAGCAAGAGACGCGTTCGATGAGTCCCCGAGCTTGTTCGGGGAGTATAACGTGCTCGGTGGTCTGTGCATAAGTAGACCAGTCCCCGAGTACCTCTTACTATATTCCCATCTGATACAGAGTATACAATTGATATTTTTCTTCCTTCTTTGCTCTGACATGTTGTCACAAAAAGTTGACTGATGTGACGTTATTGTCATACTCGTCTGCCTTGTCAGTGTCACAATGGGCCGTCCGTCGAGCGTAGCATGCCAGTGTGGGCCCGCCTACAGAGGAAACGAGGGGCGCATTTACTAGCGCAGTAACTGGGAAAAAAGTAGAAATCGAAGGGATCATGCCATGTTTATTGCACACGTTGAAAGCTCTATGTTTGGTGTTGGTAATTAGTGACAATGCAAAAGTACTAATCATATGCCTAAGTTGTATATAGCATATGAGGATTAGTACATTCCAAGGTTGGTGGCAAGATGGACATGGTGATCATGACGGCCACACTTGGATTTGGATGCAACCCTACGTGATCAAGGCAAAGGTATATGCTTAAGGGTTGTGTTTTAGTAACCAAGACACCTAGTGGGTGTGGTTACATTATAGGATAGATAGCCATACTATAAAGAGGGGAATGGCGCAGCTATTAAGCTCCTAAGTGCCTCTAGATGTGCATTTCATAATCATATGTATTTGGATAGAACTAATAATGCCTCAAAAAATAATTATGAAAATGCTAACACACTCACACATGACGTGTTTACTTGGTGGTGTTAGCACATTTGCGATGGCGTTGGTGTTTGAGCGGTAGAGAGGGTTTGGGGTCCTCTCTCCCTCCCGCCAAGCTTGCGAGGCGGGATTCAGGTGTTTTCGAGTAATTGAAATGCCTATTTTCCTTTACGCCAATGTCGAGATTTGGAGGCGTTGTCACATGTCATTTCACGAGCTAAAACATGTGCTAAAGTGACACACATACTAGGTCTAACTCATATGTGAAAGGGTGAATCAAACAGAGGCGAACGAAGGTCACAGAGGTGACCGGAAGCGGTCTCTGTTTGACCGAACGCGTCCGGTCAGTGTTCAGCGTTTGCGCGTGTCTCGGTGTTTTGATCGGACGCGGTGGCGCGTTCGGTCACGGTCGACCGGACGCGTCCGGTCATTGTGGGAGCTTACTGTACTCTAACTGGACACCGGGTGTAACGTGTCCGGTCAGTTCTATAGCGCGTCCGGTCGCTGATTCGCTGGAGCGTTGCTCAGGCTTGACCAGCGCGTCCGGTCGTACTTCACGCGTCCGGTCTGTGTGACCAGCGCGTCCGGTCATCGTGACTACAACAGTTTCGAGTGTCTAATGGCTCTATTCGAAGGGGTACATCTATAAATACTCGTTGGCTGGCTCAAGGCTCTCTCTCTAGCATTCTTTGATATACTTGTGAGCACTTTGGGCTAAGCAACTCCCCTCCCACTCATCTCTCTTGCTTCTTTGCATATTCGAAGTGAGATTGAGTGATCCAAGTGCATTTGCATTGTGAGATTGCATCTAGTTGGCACTTGGTGGTTGATTTGCTACAGGATTCTTGTTTCTCTTGGTGGTTGCCACCACCTAGATGGCTTAGAGCAGCTTGGAGGCATTGGCAAGAGTTGGTGATTGTTCTTAGCCACCTCCGGTGATTGTGAGGGGTTTGTGCCTACCACGGCGAAGTGCCAAAGGCAACATTAGTGGATTGCTCGTGTCATTTGCAACCTTTTGCCATTTGGTAGGTTCTTGTGGTGCCTTTTTTGAGAGGCTCGGTGTGAGACCGATTAGCCACCGAACCACGTGGTGAAGAGGGACACAACGGGGACTAGCGTGCCGGCAAGCACGTGAACCTCGGGATAAATCTTTGTGTCATCATTCTTTTTGTGATTAATCGATCCCGGTGGTTGTGTATTGTGGAATTCATCTCTTGATCATATTGATTGGTTGGCTCAATACTTCGCCCCTCAGTGATACCCTTCTAACTCTCTCTTGTATTATTTTCTTAGTTACCTTGTTAGCTTGTTAGTATAGCTCTTAGCTTGTGTAGCTATTTAGCTTTAGTTGTAAACTAAGTTGTGCGGTTTGACTTTTGTGGTTGAGTACAAATACACTAGAATTGTGAATTGGATAGGTGGCTTGCAAACACCCCGTAGGCTAAGCAAAACTCGCATCTCGCTATTTGTTATATTGATAAACTTGTTTAGCTTGTCTTTGTAGAATTTTTTAAAAGGCTATTCACCCTCCTCTAGCCAGCAAGACCTTTCACACGTATCCCAAGAATCTCAGGGAGATGGGACGGCACAGTCAATTAGATAAATAGTTGAATCACGGCTACTCCCATTTACGCCCAACAATCTCATTTGCCATCCAGCCGCCTGCATCCCCCAGCCCGCTTGCCCTAGTCTGACTCTGCCGCCACCATTAGCACACCTCGCCGCAATTAGGAGCGATGCGCTCTCTATACACCATCAAAGCCAGAGCAAGGAGGCGAGAGAGGTAGAAGATGGCCAAGGCGGAGGCGACAAAAAGAGCCAAAATGATGAGGAAAGAATGGTGGAAGTCAAAATCCACCGAAGCGAAATTCAATGACCTCATTGAATTGGGCGTGCTTCACAACCAGGAGCTTGCAGGATGGCGGCCAGCAGACGGCGACAGCTACCCTAATCCCTAGCCTGGTGAGATAGTCGTCTTCGAAGATTTCTTCAAGCGAGGTTTTGGGGTTCCTGTCCATCCATTTCTTCAAGGTCTCTACCTGTATTACGAGATAGTAATATGCAATCTGCATCCCAACTCAATCTTCCTTATTTCTGTTTCCATCCATCTTTATGAGGCGTACGGGGGAATCCAACCCCATTTCAACCTCTTTAGATATATGTTCTGCTTGAGGAAGAAAGGGTCCCAAGGCGGCTCCAAAATCATGGGCGCAGTGTACCTGACACTCCAGGACGGGATGAAACAAGAATACCTCAACTGTCCTTGGAACACATCTCTCACCGATTGGTACAAGAAATGGTTCTACATCCACGAAAGAGCCCGACAGCACCATGTTGTGCGACATCGGGTACATTCCAGAGAAGAGGGTAGCCTAGAACGAGCGACCAGAGCTGACTGGGCAAGTGGAGGAGATGATGGCGCTACTCCCGTGGAATCGGCTTGACGGACTAGCTGTAGCTGGAATTTCCTCAGTCGTCGGGTGCAGCCATGCCAGAGGAGGGTGCACGCCGGGTACGAGTACCAAGGCTCAGCCAACTAGACGAGGATGTGGTCGGAGGATCTGGACCACGATGAAGTCGTACGCCGAATTGGAGAGTTATTCAATCTGGCGGACCAGAGCTACTCCCGCCCGAGCAAGATCCAGCGTGCATATAAGCTTATCCGACCAGCCCCGAGGGTAAACAATCTAACTTTTTTGCTCCAAAAATGTTGTCGACCACCATAAAGTAAAAAATGTCTGATTGCTCTTGTCTTTGCATGCATAACAGGTGCACAGCGTGGAGAGGCACAACTTGTACGTGTCGTTGGCGCCTGGAGTGGAGCAACCGTAGAGCGTGGAGCCTCCCCCACTGAATGTGCATCAATGCTACATGGACGTCGAGCACAACCATGAAGCCGGGGCCCGAGCAGAAGCCGGGAAAAGTCCAGTCGCCATCGGCCAGTCAAAGAAGAGGGCCGGAAGCCCTCAGGCAGACAAGGCCCTAGAAGACTCGACCAGGAAGCGCCATCGCATGGTGTGAGACTGGTCAGAGGACAAGGAGGACGAGGACGCAAGTGCCTACATGCTCAACCCTTAGAAGAGGAGGAGTGAGCAGACAACACAGGGGGGATCGACCCCACTGGCAAAGGGGCCGTGGGAGGGCTAGACACCACCAGCGGGGGCAACACCCGGCGTGAGGACAGCCGAAGAGCAAGCCAGGCCATCACCACAGGATGGAGGCCAGGGTTCCTCCGCCCAGCACACAAGCCAAGGGAAACCGCAGCGTCGTGCCTTCACAACCATCCACCGGAGCTTGGATCTGTAAGTTCCTAAAAACTCATTCAAAACTGCATCAATAGTAGTAGCGAGTGTACAAGTAGTAAAGGTAACTGTTCTGATGTCACATCCTAGCTTGGCGTCAACGAAGAGGCCTGAGCAGCTAGGCACCGCTGGGGCAACCGTGTCGACCACTAGGGAGGCGCCAGAGCAGGTGGCGCCCGAGCAAAGCCTTCCAGGGACACCGAGTGAAAAGCAAGTCCCCAAGACCAATCAGAGTGTGCCTAAGTAGACCACGTCCACCATGTGTTTGACGCAAGGTGGTTTGCCTGACGCCGCAGCCAGGGGGAAATCAGCGGCAACGTCGTCACTCGCCAGGCTACACCAAGAGCGAAAGCAAGCTGGTGTCGAGCAGGCGGCAGAGTATGATGACGACATCATCGAGGAAATCTAGGGGCACCCACAAGTCGAGCGACAACACGTATATGTCTGCCGTGAGCGTGGAGACCACTATGTCTGCCACGAAGAGATCTCCATCGACGAGGAGACGAAGAGAGTGGAGCGAGCAGCAAGACAGCTCATCGGAGAAGTACAGGTAAGTGTACTCCGTAATCACTATTGTAGATCTGGTCAAATATATAGTCTTGCTTATATGGTACTGTATTTGGCGTGCAGGGCCTCGTGAAGACTGCCAAGTACCATAAATGGTGTTTTGACCAGATTCAAGGCATCTCCAAAGACAAGAAGGAGCCGACAGCCGAAGTGGATCGGCTACGCAAGCTGCTCGAGACCGCTGAAAAGGACCGGGCAGAAACCGAGTCACAAAGACTCAATGCTGTCCTCTAGCTTGGCTAGAAAGAGCAGGAAAGAACAGGTAACTTATCTTAGCCGCGAGCCCACAAACACTGAAAAATACTATTGGTATGTACTTATGTGTTTTCCAGAGATTTTTGTAGACCTGGCGGAGGAAGTCACCAGGCTTCAAGAGACAAACACGCGTGTGGTCGAGGAGAGTGCCCGATTATCAGCGGAGAATGTTCGGCTGGTAGAGGACCACGCATAGCTCCGAGACCAGTCAACGAAGATGACCGAGGAGGTGAAGACCAAAAACCAAGAGATAACCAGTAAGTGGTCGCTATCCTGTTCTTGGTTTCACGAGTCAAATTATGTCCTTTGGCATCGTTTTGACCAGAATGCCCTTGCGCAGCATTGAAGATCAATGCCAAGAAACATATTGTGGAGCTACAAAAGGATCGCGACCTCTGGAAGGATCACTGCACGTAGATGGTGCGGGGGATCGGGCTAGTGCTCGACTTGCTCGATCTAGGACTACCACCAGAACAGCCTCGGGTACAGCAGCGTGGAATGATAGACAAGTGTCAACTTGCCTAGGATTGGTTGCAGCAGTTCGTGAAGGAGGCTAGAGAATTTGCGAGCGCCCATGTGCTAAGCATGGTGCGCGTGCATTATCCCCTAATTGACTTCACACGCTTCGCCAAAGGCTACCCCAAGGAAGTTGGCATATAGGAAGTGGGAGAGCTGCGGGACCAACTGACGGAGCTGGCGACCACAATTGCTGGTGATATAAATCTGTGCAGAACAGCAACGCCACCGTCGCATAGGACACCGACGAAGTCTGCTCTGGGGTCTTCGAGCCGACCACCTGGGACCATAGTCTCGACCAGCCAGTCCTAGACCGGGCAGTCTATAAGTAAGGAGTAGCCGGAGCCTATGGTCACGACTAGCCAGACTCCTGCAGCTCAAGCTTGACCAGCGGAGGCAACGCCACAGCCATAGATAGGCGGTAGAGAAATCTAGCCCGATCACCGACCGTCGAGTGGCTAGTTACCTGTAGCTATAGAGCAGGCAATAGTTTTAGTTTATTGTAAACTTGTGCCTCGTCAAGCAAGCTTGTAATAAAGTACTATTGTAGCAATGTAAGCTTGTGTTGTTTTTGTGGAAAAAAATGTATTAAGCTTGTATATTTTTGTTTGATAACTAAGTTAGAATGTATAAGTGTTCTAGTTTAGTGGTATCAGTTGATAGACACGTCATCCTATAGAATCTGCATGGCCCCAGTCGGATCTGTGGTTCGAGTGTGAGGCGTAGAGCCTGTTCGCACGTAAGAGCGCATAGGTCTGGCCAGGGAGCACCCGCCGACCACCCAGAGCATAGAGAGCGGGTCCCATGCACGCGTAGTGAGAAGCTAGAGACGGGGCTAGCTCCGAGGACTCAAGAAAGAATAGTGGGTCTGTCAACTGGTCTTTTATAAAAGTATTGAAAGAAAGGAGACTCCAGATAAACACGTTAGAGTGATCAAAGGAAAAAAAGTATATGCTTCATTGAAACAATCAAAATACAAGAAAGTTACTTATCTTTATTGATGCGTTCTACGGGTAGAAATGCCTGAGCTTGTCAATATGCCAGGAGTTGGGTACCTCAGTACCATCGAGGTGAGCCAACCTGTATGAAGTAGGCCGAGTGACTTCGATGACTTCAAACGGTCCATCCCAAGGAGATGAAAGCTTGTGCATGCCATCTTGGTTTGTTTTCCACTTCAAGACCAGGTCCTCGACCACAAAGAGTCGCTCTTTAACATTCCTATTATAGTATTTGCACAGTACAGCTAGGTACTTGGCTATACGCACATAAGAGTCAAGCCGCCATTCTTTAGAGCAGGCGACCTTGAGTTCCCGTGCTTCGTCAGATCTGTCTTTAGCAAAGTTCTCAATACGCGGTGATTGGAAAGTGAGATCTACAGGGAGTACTACTTCTGCGCCGTAGACCATGAAATATGGGGGAAGCACCAGTGTTGCGACTGGGCTTGGTTCGTAGTCCCTAGACCACAGCCGGCAATTCTTTAAGCCATCAACCAGGAGCTTTGTCGTTTTCCCTATACAACCTCTTCTTTAGCGCATCGAGGATCATGCCATTGGCCCTTTTGACCTGCCCATTAGCTCTAGGGTGCGCCACTGACACATATTTCACAACTATGCTCCTCTCAACACAGAAGTCCCAGAATGCACTGCTAGTGAACTAAGTACCCAAGTCTGTAATTATGCTGTTAGGGAGGCCAAAACGATGTATAATCTGATCAAGAAATTCGACCGCCCTCTCTGATGATGCCTTGGTTAAAGGCATGTACTCGATCCATTTGGAAAACTTGTCAATCAACATGAAGACAAATTTGAAGTTGCTAGGAGCCGGCTTGAAGGGACCAATCATATCCAGTCCCCAGCATGCAAAGGGCCAGGAAGCTGGTATGGTCTAGATCTCATGTGCTGGTACATGTATATGTTTGGTGAAAAACTAGCATCCATCGCAGCGGCGAACCAACTTCTCTACATCGGCCATGGCGGACAACCAGTAGAAACCTGCTCGGAAAGCTTTGCCGACCAGGGTCCGAGAGGCGGCGTGATTGCTGCAAGTACCACTGTGAATTTCATGGAGTAGTTGAATACCTACTTCTCGAGTGATACACTTCATCAAAACAGCCTCCTTTGTATTTTTGCGCATCATGACACCGTCGACCAGTACGTACTGCTTACTACGGCGCATGAGCCGCTCGTTCTCTATTCGATCAGTATATCCGGTCCCATCCTGCAAAAACTTGATAAAAGGTACTCTCCAATCTTCAGTGTTAGTGGTCGAAGGTACTGTAGATGTGGTCAGAAAGGATTCCGTAATGCTCGGAGGGGAAACCGTAGCCACCAGAGGCTGGTCTGGAGGCTTCTCGACCACCTAATCTGCTTCTTCCTTGACGGACGGTTTAACAAGGTCTTCGACAAATACGCCATGTGGGACTTGAGCTCAGGATGAGCCCAACTTAGACAACTCGTCGGCTGCTTGATTTTTGTCCCGGACCACATGGGTGTACTCGATGTCGTAGAATTTGCCTTCCAACTTTTGGATTTCTTTGCAACAGGCATCCATCTTTTCGCTAGTCGTGTCCTAGTCTTTGTTAAGCTAGTTAATGACCAGAGCCGAATCGCCATAAATGTAGAGACGTTTTACACCAAGTTCGACCGCAATCTGCATGTCATGGAGACAGGTCTCGTATTCTGCAGCATTGTTAGATGCAGGGAAATAGATCCTGAGGACATAGTGGAGCTGTTCGTTGGTTGGTGAAATGAAGAGCACGCCTGTTCCAACGCCATCGATGTTCAAGGAGCCATCGAAATACATCTTCCAGTATTCGACTGGCCCCTGATCGGGAGGTGCGCTGAGGTCTGTCCATTCGGCGATAAAGTCGACCAGTGCCTGGGACTTAATAGTTGTATGACTCTATACATCCAAGGAGTAGGGGCATAATTCCATCACCCATTTGACGATGTGGCCGTTAGCGTCCTTATTCTAGATGATATCTCCAAGCGGAAAACTGGTCTTGACCACCACCCGATATCCGTCGAAGTAATGTTTCAACTTTCAGGATGTAATCAGGATGGCATAGATTAGTTTCTAAGTTTGAGGGTACCTGACTTTGGACTCATTGAGCACCTTGCTGATGAAGTAAACAGGGCACTAGACTTTGTACACGTGGCCGGGTTCCTCACGCTCGACCACGATAACTGTAGAGACCACGCGGTCGGTGGCCGTAATGTAGAGAAGAAGAACATCGTTTTTTCTGAGGGGCTATAAGGATCGGAGGAGAGGTTAAGAATTCCTTGAGCTGTGTGAAGGCAGCATCAGCCTCCTTCGACCATGCGAAGTTCTCTGAAGCCTTAAGTAGCTTAAAGAAAGGCAAACCCTTTCGCCCAGTCATGAGATGAAGTGGCTAAGGGCGGCCATACATCTAGTGAGCTTTTGGATATCCTTGACGTTTTTGGGGGGCTGCATATCCAAAACGGCTTTTACCTTTGTCCGATTGGGGCGTATGCCATCGTGACTGACGACGTTGCCCAGTAATATACTAGATGGGACTCCAAAGATACACTTTTTTGGATTAAGCTTCCATTGGTACTTGTTGAGGGCTGTGAAGGTACGCTGGAGATTGTCAACCAGGGTATGAACTTCCCTGGTCTTCTTGACCATGTTATCGACATAGGCTTCGACCAGATCATCCTTGATTTCATCAACAAGGCATTGCTGGATAGCGCGCTGGTATGTGGCCCTCGTGTTCTTAAGCCCAAACGACATAGTCGTGTAATAGTAGGCGCCGAATGGCGTAATGAAGGATGTCTTGATATGATCATCTTTGTTGAGAGCGATCTGGTGATAACCAGAGTAGCAATCAAGAAAAGACAGGAGCTCGCAGCCGGCTGTGGAATCAACGACCATGAAGTTGACATAGTCGGTGCGGAAGTGGTTGGGAGTGCCGAACTATACATGGAGCGTGATCTGCCCGAGACGTATAGAGCTCTGTCCGGGAAGGATGCCCCAAAACTATGCGTCGTAAGGTTTGAGGTTAGCCTCAGTTAGTTTAAGGGCAGGCAAGCTGTTGCGAAATAGGATGTCGATGGAACTGCCACCGTCGACGAGCACCCTCTCGAATCAGACATTGTTGATGCAGGTGTCGAGGACAAGGGGGAAATGACCAGGTTCCGAAATTACCGCCCACCGATCTGCTCAGCTGAAGGAGATTTCGTGGTAGGACCAGGCTGGGAGTCTGGGATCAGAGATGAGATCATCGGTATTGATGGCGCTCAAGCAAGCACGCTTCAATAGCTTACGCTCGCGCTTGGACTCTAAAGACACCTTGCCGCCAAAGATGGAGTGGATAGTTTTGGTGGGATTGACGTATTGGTGACGAGGATTTCTATCCTATGCATCATCATCGTTGTCATAACCATCACGCCGTGGTCCATCATCAATGGCTTTTGGAGCATCGTCGTTAGCAAGTTGCTTGGCATAGATGTTCCTGAGGAAACGATAGTTCTTCATGGTGTGATTGGCCTTGGGATGGATCCGACAGGGACCCTTCAGGGCCTTATTGTAATCCTCCTGATAGTCCTAGCGACCACTTGGCTTCTTAACCGCGTTAACTTCGTGATTGTCCTCACGAGGATGCTTGCCTCTGAAGGAGTTGCGACGGTCATGCCGCCGATCACGGTCGTCTGGGAAGTTGCGGTTGTCATTGCACCGATCATGATCGTTTCGACCACGGTCATTGCGATTGTCATCATGGCGCGGTGGCTGTTTGGGGCGTGATGACCCACCCACATCATCCTTAATAATCTTCTCAGCGTCATCGGCATCCGCGTAGTTCTTGGCGGTACCGAGCAACTCGGAGACCGTGGTCGATCGTTTTCAAAGCAGCTTACTTCTAAGGGCGTCATGATGGTGGAGGCCTTTGATGAAGGCCGAGACTGCCTCATCATGAGAGATCTTGGGGATCTTGAGATGCATATCCGAGAAACGTCGGATGTAGTCGCGCAGTGGTTCACCCGCTCGGTCACGTATGCGCTCAAGGTCATACTTGTTGCCCGGCTGATCATAAATGGTGATAAAATTGTCAATGAAAGCCTGCTTGAGTTGCGCCTAGCAATCAAATTGGTTCTCTGGTAGACTCAAGAGCCACTGGTGACTTGCTTGATCAAGGACAACTGGAAGATAATTAGCCATTACATGTTCATCACCTACAGCGGATCGGATGGTGATCTCGTAGAGCGTGATCCAGCTTTCAGGGTTCTCCTTGCCATCGTACTTCTTGAGCTTTTTGAGCTTAAAGTTCCACAGCCATACGACTTGTTGGAGATGAGAAGTGAATTTTTTGAGGCCCGGGGGGCCGTGTTCGGTATCGTACTGGATGCGGTGCACATTCTCGTGGGTCTGACGGTCATTAGCAGACTAGTGATATGGCTGCAGATGTCACGAGGAGGAAGACATCGACAAAGATCACGATGAGGGTTCTGGTCGACCTCCTGATCTCGATTGCCACGTCGATTGCGGTTATTGTCATGACGACCTCGACCACCATCTTCTCCGCCCTCGTCGCCGCCGCCACCACTACCGCTGCCGCCACCACCACGTGGAGGATTGAGTGGAGGCAGATCGTCACGATGTTGGCGACTTGGATGTTCAAAAGCGCGGGATCAACGGCTCTGACTAGACGCGATGGATGTTCTTGCAGCAGCTCGGGCTCACTGGGCGAGCTCGACAGTTTGGCCCATGGCGGCGGTCAGATATGCTTTGATGTCCTCACGGACCGTGTGGTTTTTTGGCATGTCTGGTAATCGGTCCAGATTGGCCATGGCCACTGCCACGTTGGCGCTTGGGGTCCTGAAAACTTGCCGATCGCCCACTCTGTCAAAGGCGTCGGCTAGATCTCAAGGTCGGGGTCCCCTACGACGTGCTTCTTCTTCTTCAGCCTCCTGATGACAGCGTTCGGCGCGGTCGGCGTTACGCTGTTCGCGAAGCTGCCGCTCCTCGTCAGTTTCTCCCACGACTGAGGGCTCATCATTGCTGACGTTGAGCACCATGTCGCCACGTCTAGGTGGAAACCTTGGGATCAGAGAGAAACCCGGAGGGTGTGGTAGTGGATCTAGATCATATTCGTCGTGGTCGAGGTGTTCAGCCTCGGTGTGGACAGAGTGTGTAGACCCAGTGCTGGAGTCGCCATCTTCGGGCAGTCTATGAACCGAGCCTTCATTGTGTTCCTGTATGTCGACCATGTTGACAGCATTGCCCGGTGGTGGTCGAGGTATATCCAGGACAGCATTGCCATGGGACCCACGAACAGACGAGGTGTACGATATGCGTACTCGGAAGCAGCGTTTTTCAGGCCGTATAGGAGGGCCTGGTGATCCTCCGTGAAGACTTGGTACTCAGAGAGCCTAAGGCGGGGCATAGGAACCGGGCGAAGGCATACCGTACGTCCTTGGGGAGTAGCGGTGACCACTAGATCTGTATCGAAACGTGTTGGACAGTGAGTCCGAACTGGTCGGGTAGATCTATTATGGTGAAGTTGTACCTGCTCGGTAGATTGATTTTGAATGGAATCTACCAAAGTCAGGGTTTCAGAAATCTTAAGGATGACCTAGTCGATAGCCTCGATTAGGTCGGTGTTGTCGATCGTCCTTCCTTTGTAGCAAGGGAGTGGTCGACGAGTTATCGGCGTGGTCGTAGCCGTTGCTGGGGTGGTCAGAGCCGTAGCCAGCGTGGTCGGAGCCATAGCCGATGAAGACGTGGTCAACGCAGATCGAATCTGCAACTCCTCCATGGTAGCGGCGGTGAAGCTGTTGACGCCAGTAGTCCAAGTGATCTGGCCAACGGTGAACGAGAGACCGTCTGCCACAGCCGTAGAGTCAGGGATGATGACCATCTTGCTCGCCTGGGAAGTTGTACGCACACCCCCTACCTGGCGCGCCACTGTCGATGAAATCTGGTCGGCAGTCTACCGAAGGGTATGCTCAAGATAGTGATTTATCGGTAGACAGGTGTGCAAGCTACGAACTAAATGGTGATGCAAGACACAACAAGGTTTTTATCTAGGTTCGGCCGCCGTGAGGGCATAATACCTATGTCCTACATCTGATTTGTATTGCTGTGTATGAGATGTCTTTCGCGGGGTCCCCTGCCAGCCTTATATAGTCCGGGGGGGCAAGATTACAAATCTGGAAACTAATCCTGCTCGGTTACAATTGCCATAGCTAGCCAGATAAGGATTCCTATTCTAACCGACCAGAATCTTGCTTGATCTCTAGGTTTGCTTTCCTTCCTTGCGTGGGACGCCGAGCAGATCGACTAGGCCACGCGTCATCTTCTGGTGGGCCGGGCCCTTTGATCTAGGCCAGCCCAAGTCTAGCCGTAAGGGTATAGGGGTTAATACCCCCACAATGCCCCTAGCTCATCCTTCTCCTTTTGCTTCACCTTCCTTGAAATCTCCTCCTTGGGGCTTCTCTTGCTAGAGAGATAGGGCTCCTCCCTCTTCAATCTCTAGCAAGAACACCTTCTTGGATCTCCTAGGCCTCCATGGACACTCCTCTTGCTGTCCTCCTCCAATCCTCCCTCCTTTGCTTGGTTAGGGTTCTAGAGAGAGGGAAAGCAAGAACAAGAGAGAGTGAAAGTGTGAGAATGAGAGAGTGAGTGGAGAGCTCCTGGTGGCTTCAAGTCATGAGAGGCTGCCAGGTGGCTGACATGTGGGGTCAGGGATGTTTAGAACTTAATAACTCACTAAACTGTGCATGGCTGTGTTCTATCGGACTGTCTGATGGAAGCTATCGGACCGTCCGATAGGTGTCGTGTTGTGCAGACTGAACAAGTCTGAACTTAGCGTTCACGGACCGTCCGGTGAGAACCATTGGACCGTCCGATGAGCGACAATAGAGCCTAGAAAATACAAATTTTGACATGCAAGTTTTTAAAACTTGAGATTAACATGCAGATGATGCTTATGATTATCAAGTTGACACGACCGGGTCGTGACATCTAGTTTTCACGTATTTCCTTCAATGTTCAGGTAAACATGGAAATACAAATAGAAAGATAAATAATAACAATATAATAAATATAAAAAACAAATAATAAAGATAACATCATAGCCTTCGAACCCTTGACTATTCATTGAAAAATAAATATTCCCATCATCAAGTTGTTGATGCAGTTCTAATTAGGAATAAAAATTATTTTATTAGAACTTGGTTCAACCGATGATCCAACTAATCAAACCATGAACTGAGATCTTGAGCAGTTTGTTGTTGTCTAGTCCGGTTTAAATAAATGCACCTCCAGGCTGTTTGCATGCACCAGTGCAATCCTCGACGAAAGCGTGACATGGACAATCGAGAGAGTTTTACTATCATAATCATTAGTGGATAGTCGAGTCCTTGACATGTGAACAATTAACTCCTTGCTAACTTGAACCACATATTAAAAAAGAGAATTTCTTTCTCCAAATTTTAGTCCACACACACTCCCAAGCCATCTGTCCCTCCACTTCTCTGAGCACAAGAGTCTGTGTCGGTTTTACTAACAATAGTAGTATGTAATAAATTGGAAATAAGAGTCTTATTTGGTTTATTGTCTCTTCCATGACCTAAACTCATGACCCGCGTCCAGCCATGGCACAGATCCAATTACAAGGTGAATGCAAACAGATGACACAAGTTATACATTCTATTGCAATGCAGGAGTATGTTTGCCAGTAATAATAACAGTCTAACGTCACCACGACATGCACGATGAACATATATCGGTTGTGCTAGCTCACGGATGCTGGTGGGGCCTATTGTTGCAACAAATGTAGCATACCCCTGAAACATTTTGTATAGTTATTGCAACATATGCAACATGACGATGAACTATTGCAACATCCAGATGAACTGTTGCAACAACCAGATGAATTACTGCAACATCCAGATTAACGGTTGCAAAGTCCACATGAACTATTGCAACATTCAGATGAACTATTGCAACATCTAGATGAATTACTACAACATCAGCAATATGTAGAACGCAACATCATACACCTGAACACATCAAACACTTGCAATATAAAAAATTTCCCAAAAATCGCCATCTCCATGCCGCCCTTGCCATTCATTAGCAACGGTTGCTAGCTAGCCTTCTCCATGAGCGGCGATAGGAGCACGACTCCAGTGGGAGACAGGAGCTAGCCGGCGCTGGCTGTGCGCTATGGATTTGGGAGCAAGCTAGCGACGTAGGAAGCGAGATGCCGAGATCGATGGATTTCATTGGAGGGCAAGCAGGAAGCAGCGGACGAAAAGAGGCCTTCTCCATGAGCAACGACAGGAGCGTGACTCCAGCGGGAGACCGAGGCTAGCCAGCGGTGGCTGCACGCGACGGATTTGGGAGCAAGCTGGCGACAGAGGAAGCGAGACCGATGGATTTCGCTTGGGGCAAGCTGGAAAAAAAAAGGATGGACAAAGTGTTGACATGCAAAATTGATCGCACGGCAACACACTCGATTTCTTGATCGAGACAGCAACCTGGCCGATCTTCTCTTTTGCCAGAGCGAAGGATAGAACGTACGGCCTTCTTGCTGACTTCAAGAAGCGTGACTTGCTCCCAATGATCAGCCATAGATTAATCTCAAGCGGAACCTAAGTGGCATCTAGATCCCGTTTGATGAATGAAGCAACTAGGATTGGCCCTAGCACCGCAAATCTCTGAACTTGGCAGGCATTGGGTTTCTGGTGGTGGAACCTGTCCATCCGAGTTTAAGTCATCGACTTGACACGGGTGCTCGTATTTTCCTAGATTTATTCTAAGATTTAATGGCGCTATATTTTCAGTGGTAGGTGATGTCCCTGTCGATAGTGAGGCACCTGTGGTGACTTCGTGAATCTCGTGATCTGCCGGCTTAGTCCTCGAAGGTGTTCATAGGTGTAGGGTTGACGTACGTGTGTTTATAGGGGTAAGTGTGCGTGCGTGTTATGGACGTCTAAGTTGTACTGTGTAATTTTTTAAAAAAAGAACAGAGACGGAAGAAGAAAAAACGAACGAAAGAAAAAGTATACGTAATAATAACTGCGAAAATTGTAGAATTTTTTTTTGACGATGTTGGGGGTTCGCTCAACCCTATCATTATATAGGTTGATCTGGGCTTCGATCTTGCGGTCGATCAGGAGACTGATCCGTTTACAACTTGCTTTCCGCATACTCTGGCATTTAATCTTTACGTACAATTTTCTGACTCTAAATAGATAAAATCTAAAAAAGAAATATAAAAAAGTACGTCCGGCATCTTGCGCGTCCCTGCTGGAAGTCCGACACACCTACGCTTCTTGTTGCGCATCCGAAAATCAGCACCTTTCCGTTCAGAGCGTGATCCATCTCCAAAAATCTAGTACTCCGTATGTCATTTCTGGATAGATCTCCTTCGTGGCTAGCTGATTGCCTGATCCCAGCACCGAGACTTGCTAACTTCAATTAGAATTGTTGACCACATGTACATGACTAAAAATTCTGCATCTCATGTATCAATAGTCCTGGCACCTGCATGTTTTTCAATAAATAAAAAATCCGTAGCCATAGCATACCGCCGGCTGGTTACTAGCACTTTTATTTTAATCCGTCGAGCTGTTCGGCTGATGGTTTCTGCAGCTGATAAACCAGCTGATGTTATTTTGTTGTAAGAGAAAAACATTGTACCATGGCTGATAAGTTCAAGCGAACAGGGCGACACGTATTCCCATCCAGGCAATAGGTGCTATGATCTTTAAAGCCGAATAAATTAAACCTAACCAAATAATGAATCATTCGGCCAAATATTTTACACGACCCATACTCCTAATTTACCAAATTTAGCTATCAACACATGCCCCCCCCCCTGTTTTTTTTAGTATAGCTTGCTTGCCCAAAAACACTTGTAGTTCATAGGATAGCTTTGGATCAACACAATAACCATCCGGGCAGCTAAAGACGATGCCAAACAAGCATCGGCCATATCTATTTACCTTGCTTAGGGCGATGGTGTAGGACATCGGCCATGTCGTGTGTTTTACTTAGGACGATGATATGTAAGCATCGGCCATACTATTCTCTCTTTCCCTATCAGCGCGACGAAACATAAATGTCGATCGGCTATATTTTTTTTTCTTAGGGCGATGTAAACATCGGCCATTCAATTATCTTATTCAAGCATCATGCCAAACACTTGGATAGTACTTCCTCGAGTACTTCCCATTAAGAGCTCTAGGTAATTTTTCCCGTTGCAGACTTTGCACTAAATAAGAATTTCCAGGGACAACCTCTAGAACTTCATATGGACAAACATCTATATAGCTGACCCCTAATATTTTCCAGCGATCAACTTTTGGACTTTTGGGTTTGATCATTTTTGGCCTAGTGTTTTGCAGACTCCCATAACTTGATGCCTCTTCTGACCACCACTCTGGCATCTTGAGAAGTGTTTGATCTACTCTCACACCAACCACTACATTTTTTCCTTTTGCTGATTCGGCCTGAGATGGCCGAATTAGAACTTTCTTGTCCTCAAAATTAACCATGTTGGTGGGAAAAGGGTTATCATCTAGCTGCATATTTTTCTCATCAAACTTCAATCGTCCTTCATTAATAGCCGATTGAACCTGTCAACGGAACACATTGCAATCATTAGTAGCATGAGAGTAAGAATTGTGATATTTACAATATGCACGCCTTTTCAATTCTTCTGGGGGTGGCATAACATGTCCATTACTCAACTTAATTTGTTTCCACTGTAATAAATAATCAAATATTTTGTCACACTTAGAAACATCAAATGTGAATTTCATCTCTTCCTTCTTGTGCGAGATTGGCTTTAGAGCAGAGCAAACAAATGGCTTAGATTTAGAAGCCCAATCCCACTCAGCTACACACATATATCTGTACTTTCATCTTCTGATGATTGAGAATCATATCCCACTATGTTCACACCAGAATGATCATTTCTATTAGTTTTTTCAGTTCTTTGAAAATTCTTGAATTCTTTAGCCTGGCTTTCTTGAGCCAGAGCCTTTTGTAGAACCTGGCTAACATCTAAGAAATCTTGCCCTTCTAGTTTTTCTTTAAGGTGTGTGAGCAAACCCGCATAAGCTAAATCAGCAAGGTCCCTATCAGAAATTGCCAAATTAAAACATCGGTTTCGTGTATCTCTGAACCGTCGAAACATATTCAGCAATAGATTCATTATGTCTTTGTTTAAACCGATGTCAAGTGTGACAACCCGAGTTCAGTATCTCCAGTATAAAAATATTCATGAAATTTCTATTCTAACTGGGACCATGTATAAATAGAATTGGGTGCAAGTGAAGTAAACCAAGAAAAGGCTGTGCCGGACAATGACAATGGAAATAACTTCAATTTATAAATATCCTCAGCACTAGATTCACCCCACTGTACGGTAAATTAAGCAATATGATCTAGTGTAGTTCTACCATCATCTGCCGTGAACTTAATAAATTCAGGCAACTTAAACCCTCTAGGATACTGGACTGCATCATAATGATCAGGGTATGGTTTTCTATAAGCTCGTGCCTTTCCTTTTGGTTCAAACCCAAACGAATGTTTTAATAAGAGACTAGCCAATTTTCTTCAAGATTATCGACGGTCCCTGCATGAGGCTCGGCCACCAGAGGCCGACCTTGTGCAATTGGCTGTTGCTGATTTAAAGAGTTGGGCGGTGGACCATTATGGCTATGCTGGGGTGGTGCTTGATTTGGCTGTGTGTATAGCAAATGTTTCAAAGAGCTATTCAAACCACTTGCAGGTAATGAGCCGTATGTACTGCCTGAACCTTGAGGTAGCGTGGGAGACACACGTAATATGCTCCAGTTGGGTATAAAGAAGTAGGAACGTTTACTGTCGTTCCATCTACTCGGCTTTGATTATTAGTTATCAATATGGAGCCGAGGAGTTTGCGCTAGCTGTTGGAACTGGCAGAGAAATAGTTGGAGGTGTAACCCATAACCCAGCTGCGCTCTCTGGGACACTAAAGGCCGGATTACTGCTACTTTTACCAGCATAAAAATCAGGGGCGAAGCCCGGATAAAATGTCACTGGGTTCGATCCAAACACATAGTACTAATAACTTTTAGCTTGTAATAATAATACTATAGACAATATTAGTAACGAATACTAAATATATAATATTATATATGCACACACATTATCAATATAATAAATATTATTTTCACGACTAAGATCCTTTGGTTGTGTTAAATCAAAATCAATAGATATGACTTAGGCAATTCTACGAAACTCTAAAATTTGAAAACTTTAAAATAATTTTTGGATTGATAGTAGTGATAGTAAGCGATTTAGAATTTACCTCATTAAAACACTCCCTAAATTATATAAGCTGCAATTGAATAACTTGGTTTAAGAAATGATCAATAGTCTCTCTCCCTAGAACCATCGGCCGCGCTACCCTTCCCCATCTCCAAAATAATTAGGTTTACTTTATCTTTGATGTGATTGTCCATATTTCTTCATTAAAACACGCTTTGAAAAAGCAAACATGAAAAAATTAAATAAAAGGTCGACTCAAGATTGCGTGACGTCTTGCCGAAGAAGATCAAGGCAGCAGGCTCTTAATTTGCTAGAAGTATGGAACACAAGCGACAAAACATGATATAATATTGTTTGCTTCCATTATTTAGTTGAAAAACTGAAAAAATAATTGTGTATCCATCAACGGGAGATCAAGGAACTCTAAAAATAAAAAAAAATAACGTACTTCTAAAACACAAGCAATAAATTGGAGGCGAGTCGGGGAAAGGAATCGTCGATCGGTGCAAAAGCCAGCAGTGCTGGTGCTGTACGTCCATGATGTGAGCTATTGCATACTACTGGTCTTGCCGATTGCCCAAGGGCTTGCATGGTTGCGTTGCAGGCCGGCTGGGCCCTACCGTGCTGGCTGCTGGGGTCAGGGCGTTTGTCTTCTACGCTGCCACCTAGATCTGCCGGGGTCAAATATTATTTTTTTTACTGGGGTCTACGCTGGTGGAAAATCGCATGGTACGAGGAGCCGTTGCCGAGTCATCGGGGTCGGCTGACCCCGACGGTAAAACTGTGGTTCTCCAGTGCGGGTACACAGAATGCCGACGAAGCAGGAGGCTGTGTGTCATCGGCACCAATACAAGCTGAAACATCAGTAATTAAAGGTAGCTTATTTTTACTTTTTTCACCCTGAGGTGCAGACTGCTGCGACACATTACCAACCCGCATCTCATAAAATAATTGTTTCATCCTGTCCTCTAGATTTTTCATAAAATTGTCACGTGTGTTACAAAATTGAGCGGTCACTGATTGAACAACCATAAAAGACAGATCACTTACAATTTCACTTGCCGACCCTACCTTTGGTGCTTCGGTGATGGCTGGCAATTCTGGTTCCTTCAAGAGGACACTACCTTGGCGAGTCTTCTGGAAACAGGAAAGCATTGAATCTTCAAATTCTTGCTTGCGCCGGCGTTGCTCTCGTCTTCGAATTCTTGCAAGCGTTTATCATACTTCCGGCGATGATGTTCCTCGGACAACTCCTCCAGTGTGGGCTTGATGATGTTGCTGGAGTTAAGATCGGCCCCGTCGTTAGGCATGATGGCCGATTGACTCGATTCCCCAGCGGAGTCGCCAAATTATGTTGATGTGCAAAATTGATCGCACAGCAACACACTCGATTTCTTGATCGAGACAGCAACCTGGCCGATCTTCTCTTTTGCCAGAGCAAAAGATAGAACCTACGGCCTTCTTCTTGCTGACTTCAAGAAGCGTGACTTGCTCCCAATGATCAGCAATAGATTAATCTCAAGCGGAACATAAGTGGCATCTAGATCCCGTTTGATGAATGCAGCAACTAGGATTGGCCCTTGCACCGCAATCTCTAAACTTAAGAACATGGACGGAAGAATTAAAAACGAACGAAAGAAAAAGTACATAATAATAACTGCAAAAATTGTAGATTGTTTTTTTTGGCGATATTGGGCGAACCCTCTACCGGCCTCAACCCTATCATTATATATATAGGGTGATCTGGGCTTCGATCTTGCGGTGGACCAGGAGACCGATCCGTTTAGAGCAACTCCAAGAGACTCTCTATTCTAGGTTGTGTATTCTAATTTAGAGAATTTTGTATAAAATAATCCTCCAATAGACTCTCCATCTTGCTCTCTTAAATAGATACGGGTTATTCCTCCTTTTCCGCTAGCCATGGAAAGCGAGCGGGCCTCGCTCGCCAAGTCCCGTGAATCGCGCGGCAGCACTTTCGGCCTATCCTGCATGCACAGGCACCTGCCGAGCTTCCGCCGCGGCGGCGGTGGCACCGGGGACCGAGCGCTCCCTGCTGAGGTGGAGCACATACTGCATGAGCACTCCGTAGGATGACGTGTTGGCGGAAACGTACAGGGAACAGGACGATCTCATGCTTTGCTAGGTGTCGTTGCCGGCAGCAAAGGTGAGGAGTCCTCCGGCGCCACATGCAAGGCCGTGGCCGGCGAGGAGGGCGCACAATGTGTTGCCGCACGTCACTGGCTTGCTCTTCGACGACCGCCGCGTTGCCCTTCTTGCCTTGCGGGTAGGGCCTCTGCTGCTGAACTTGAGTTCCAGGTGGCGGCGAGAAAGTCTAGGCGATGAGAGCGGACGGGATCATGGTGGATCCGAAAACAAAAGATCCGTACCGATAGTCCTGGCACCTTCATGTTTTTCAATAAATAAAAAATCCGTAGCCATAGCATACCGCCGCCTGTTCAGCTGATGGTTTCTACAGCTGATAAGCCAGCTGATGGTGTTTTACTGTGAGAGAAAAACATTGTACTACAGCTGATAAGCCAGGCTGATAAGTTGAAGCGAATAGGGCAACGCGTATTCCCATCCAGGCAATAGGTGCTATGATCTTTAAAGCCGAATAAATTAAACCTAACCAAATAATGAATCGTTCGGCCAAATATTTTACACGACCCATACTCGTAATTTACCAAATTTAGCTATCAACATCAACACAAAGGAGAGAGAAAAGAGAGTTAGACCTTGTTTAGATGGCCAAAAAGTGCCAAAAATTTTTGTATAGTAACTGTCACATCGAATCTTTGGACGCATGCATGAAGCATTAAATGTAAGTAAAAAAAATAACTAATTGCATACTTTGTCTGTAAATATCGAGACGAATCTTTTAAGCCTAGTTAGTCCATAGTTAGATAATTTTTATCAAATAACAACGAAAAGTGTTAAAGGAATTTTTCCCCAAAAAATTTCATATCTAAACGCGGCCTTAGGAATATCCAGGTTAGGTGCTGTGCGGTGGAGACATCAGATATTTTCTTCTTGTGCAATGGGCGTGGGCAGAGAATGTGGCCTACGTGAGGCCACGTAGCGTCGCGTCCGGAGGACTCGCGGCTATTTATAGACCACCCCGGCCTCTCCAGTCTCCACTGCTGCGTAGTACAGACTCAAAGTCCGTCAAAACGAGAGGTTAGCTAGAGCTCGATCAAGTGATCCTGACGATGGGTAGAGCTATGGCGCCCACGCTCGCTGCCTCACCGCCGCCGACCGCGTCGTCCGTCGTCATCGACGACTTCATCCGCGGCCTCGCTGACACCACCGCCGGGCGTATCCGCACGGACGCCGACGCGACGTCGCTCGCGTCCACCGACTTCGGCACCAACGTGACCGTGGACGCGGCCCGGCCGGCGGCCGTGTTCTACCCGTCGTGCGCTGCCGACATCGCCGCGCTGCTGCGGGCGTCCAGCGCGAGCGCCTCGCCGTTCCCCGTCTCCGCGAGGGGGTGCGGGCACTCGACCCGGGGCCAGGCGACGGCCCCCGGCGGCGTCGTCGTCGACATGCCGTCGCTAGGGCGCCACGCCACCAACTCCTCCGCGCGGCTCGCCGTGTCGGTGGACGGGCGCTACATCGACGCCGGTGGCGAGCAGCTGTGGGTGGACGTGCGGCACGCCGCCCTGGCGCACGACCTCACGCCGCGCTCGTGGACGGACTACCTCCACCTCACGGTCGGCGGCACGCTCTCCAACGCTGGCATCAGCGGCCAGGCCTTCCGCCATGGCCCGCAGATATCCAACGTCCTCGAGCTCGACGTCGTCACGGGTACGTATGCACGACACGTACATCGCTGTGCTTACTGTCCATGCGTGATCACAAGCTCGATCGACATGCATGAAATTGATGGTAACTTTTATTCTGCGATTCATGAACTTCACAGGAACAGGGGAGATGATGACGTGCTCCAAGTCGAAGGAGGCCGACCTCTTCGACGCCGTGCTCGGCGGGCTGGGGCAGTTCGGCATCATAACGCGCGCGCGGATCCCGCTGGTGCCGGCGCCGGCGAGGGCGCGGTGGGTGCGGCTCCTCTACACCGGCGCCGCGGACCTGACGGGCGACCAGGAACGGCTCATCGACGAGCGCGGCGCGCTGGCCGGGCTCATGGACTACGTCGAGGGCACCGTCCTCACAGACCTCCAGGGCCTCATCGGCAGCTGGCGCTCGCAGCCGCCGTCGTCTTCCTTCTACTCGGAGGCCGACGCTGCGCGCATCGCCGCGCTAGCCAAGGAGGCCGGCGGCGTCCTTTACTGCCTGGAGGGCGCGGTGTACTACGGCGGCGCCAGCGACACAACCGCCACAGACGTTGACAAGGTAACGATGAAAAGTTATGGCTGAAAATATCGTTCGCTGATTCGTTGGGAGTGAAAAAAGTATTTAAAGTTAAAAAAGTACATTTTATAAGACAAGCGAACAGAGGGCCATTAAAGGCATGATCCGATTAAGGTCGGGCCGGCACGACCCGCTCGTCCCTTCGTCCCATGCTATGCTAGCCCATGACATCTGGGTTGTGCCTATAGCCCAGGAAAGGCCCTACAGAGGGTTGGGCCGCTCATGCCGGCACGACTAGGCTATCGGGCCGTGTTGTCCTGTTGCATCTAAGACAGCACGCCGTTGCCACGTGCGAGAGCAAGCTGGGGGCCACGTCGCCGTGGCGTCCGCGCGCAAGTCAGGGCCACGCCGCCACTGCATCCGCGCACTGAGGAAGCGCAGCCACTACATCTGTGCCGGAGAAGTGGCAGTCAGTCACTGCTGTAGAGGATTTGTAGGGGCAGTTTGCCTAGCTGCCCCTACAGAAGCGCCTCTACAAATCAGCGATTTGTAGGGGCGTTCTCCAGCCGCCCCCTACAAATCGGATTTGTAGGGGCGGCTGGGGCGGCTAAAAAACAAACCGCCCCTACAAATCTATTTTCCAGAAATCACGAATTCGGGCAAAAAAAATAGCAAAAATTTTTTACCCCAGGAGGCTCCCCACCGGTCAGCCACACGCCGCGTGCTCGCGAGCCGCAAGTCTCGCATTTTTTCATGTGAAAATCTTAAACTCCGCAGTTGTGGGGGATCGAACCCATGACCTCACCCTTGCGCATTACCCCCTCTACCACTCTACTCCATTGCCACTTGTATTAATACTAGATATATTCTTTCTCCTCGTGTTATACTGAACCGAATTTGAAATGAGTGTTTAGAACTCTAAACGAATTCAAATGAAAAAGTTATCAACGGTAAAGTTTTTTAACTTTTCAGGATCTACAACTTTTATTTTGGTCATTTCTGCATCCGAGGCCGTTTGCAAAATTTGAATTTCAAATATTGGAAATTTGGACGTAATTATCCTAAACTAGATAATTTCAAATGAAAAAGTTGTCAACTATAAAGTTACACAACTTTTCGAGATCTACAATTTTTGTTTTTGTTGTTTCCCCATCCGAGGTCGTTTGAAAAATTCAAATTTCAAAATTAAGAAATGCAAACATAGTTTTCCTTAATAAGATGACTTTAAATGAAAAAGTTGTCAACTACAAAGTTGTATAATTTTTTGGGATCTACAACATTTATTTTGGTTGTTTCTCCACCCGAGGTCGTTTAAAAATTTCAAATTTTAAATTTGAGAAATTCAAACATAGTTTCCCTTGACGAAACGATTTCAAATGAAAAAGTTATCAACTACAAAGTTTTAGAACTCATCAAGATCTACAACTTTCATTTTAGTCATCTTTTCAAGTGACTTTGTTTGAACAATTTAAATTTTAAATTTAAAAAAAGAACAACTTCAAACAAGATTTTTCAAATAGCAAATTATTTCAGCTGAAAAAGTCATCAACAACAAAGTTGTAGAACTCATCAAGATCTACAACTTTTATTTTGGTCATTTCTTCATTTGTCGGATGAAGAAATGACCAAAATAAAAGTTGTAGATCTTGATGAGTTCTACAACTTTGTTGTTGGTGACTTTTTCAGCTGAAATCATTTGCTGTTTCAAAATCTTGTTTGAAGTTTTCTTTTTTTTAATTCAAAAATTAAAATGTTCACAAGAAAAGATGAGCAAAATAATAGTTGTAAGAACACAATAAATTGATAGGGCATGATTTTAGAAAATTTTAGAAAAAAATCAAGTAATTTGAAGTTAGCATGAGGGAGAAAGACTAGTTACAAGTTTTAGCCAGAGATAAAAAGAGAAATCAGAGTTTTTCAACAATTAAAAAATTGAATTTCAAACGGTATTTGTAAATATCAAATGATTTCAAATAAAAAAGTTGTATACAACAAAGTTCTATAACTTTTTGAGATCTATAACTTTTATTTTTGTCATTTCTCCATCCGAGATCGTTTGAAAAATTCGAATTTTAGTACTTAATTTTTAATATTTGGCGTCTATTTATAGGGACGGTTCTATATCTAACCGCCCCTACAAATGGATTTGTAGGCATTTGTAGGGGCGACTCATTTGAGAACCATTTGCCCCTTAAAAAAGAGGCATTGCTACAAAATCTTTTATGTAGTAGTGTCGGTTAATAATTTGGGGTGTTCTGGATTGTCGTTTTTAACTTTTGGGGTGTTCCAAAATAAATCAATTTTTAAAATAAAAAATCAATTTCTAGAACCACTTTAAATTAAATTATCTTAAGTTTTATGACATCAAATAAATATGTTATATTTCATAATATATCTAGTGATATTAATTTAGTGTCTTAAATATTAGTGATTTTTTCTTTTAAGTTTAATTAAATTTAATATAGTTTGACGTAGTACATGCATGGCGGCAGCTACAACGGTGCAAGTTGGCATGGCAACATCGATAGTCGTGCCTCTATCGGTTCCTTGTCGTGCATATCTGAGCAAGGTCAATAATAGAGTCAAATGTTTGGCTATATGTCAAGTTATTAGAGTCAAGTTATACAATGACCTTGTTCATCCGGCTTATAATCCGTCTTTTTCGACTTGTTTTTTCAACCGGAACAGTATTTTTCTCTTACAACAAATCAGCCAACAGTGTTTTTCAGCCGGCTTATCAGCACATCCGAACAGGGCCAATAGTTGTCTTGTATTTGTCTAAAAAAAGTTTACTATTACTATGTAGTACCATGTCTTACATTCTCTTTCCTATTCCTCGTTGATCACTTATGCCTCTGTCTCAGCCCACCAATGCATATGCTTTCATGCTTTCATGCCCAACTTATTGATTGCATGAGAGTCAAGCTCTTCTATCTCTCCTCTCTTCTCTCCTCCATGTTAGCAAAAATGCAGACTAGCTTGTCTATAAGACCATTATTGTACTTGCTCTCGTTTGCAAGCTTTTTAAATTTTTTGGTACTTTTTTTCAAGATAGCTACTCCCATAATTTCAATTTTGTAAGACTTGCATCCATTTGAAGAGTCAAAGCCTCGTAATTTTGAAGCAAACATTAGCCCCATATAATATATTTTTTTTTATTATATATGGTTATATGATTTTGTTCTTACAAACATTTAGTATAAGATAAGTCAGTAAAAAAATCTAGTCTTAGTGCTTTAGAGACCGATGAGTCAAACCACACCTTATATTTTACAACGAAGGGAACAGAGAGTACACAAGGAAATGAAACACTCACACTTTAAGCCTTATTTAGATGTAAATTATTTTTAAAATATTAGATAAATACTTTAGTTTATAAAATACTTTGATTTTCAAAAACTGCTAAGTGTTTTGCTACAATAAACATTGTAGTTTCTAAAACATGGTGTTGTCAAAATCATAGTCCTTTTGAGTCAAACCACACCTTATATTTTAAAGCGAAGGGAACATAGAGTACACAAGGAAATGAAACACTCACACTTTAGGCTTTATTTGGATGTAAATTATTTTTAAAATATTAGATAAATACTTTAGTTTTGTAAAATACTATAGTTTTCAAAAACTGCTAAGGGCATGTTTGGATGACGCAGTTTTCAAAAACTGTAGTATCAAGAGCTATGATTTTATAAGTCAAAGAGATATAAAACTATGGTTTAGAAAAAAGAGGTTATGAGTGGAGTCTCTAAAACTCTAAAACGACTACAGTTTTGACAAAATCATGGTTTTAGAGACTACAAAATTTGTTGTATCCAAACACCCAGTAGCTTTTGAAAACCAAAGTATTCTGTAAAACCATAATATTTCTCCAATACTTCAAAAATACTTTGCATCCAAATAGGGCCCAAGTGTTTTGCTACAACAAATATTGTAGTTTCTAAAACATGGTGTTGTCAAAATCATAGTCCTTTTGAACTTTTAGAAATCGCACTCACGATCTCTTTTTTTTCTAAACCACATTTTGTATGACTTTGACCTATATAAAACCACAGTTTACTGATACCATAACTTTCTAAAACTACATCATCCAAATAGTCCCTTAATTTTTTACTGAATATAATTATGCAGACATTCACCCACACATTTCGTCAGCTAAAAGATCACCGGGCAGGGGCAGGCATGTGGTGCTTCATGGAGTCTGGGTAGGCACTTGTCCACAAAAAAACACACGATCGAAGTACACAACTAACTTTCCATTTTTGCTCTTGGAGAAAATAAATATAGTTGTAAATGAGCGTTTAGGCCAGAGCAATAATTTCACAAAATATTTTTTTTGAAATGCTTACACAAGCTTTTAGTTGGTTAATTTAAATATCCTATATAAACCTTAATTAAACTCCTAGCTTCTGATTTTTCTCTTGAAAAGAAACAGTTGTCCTATATACCTACGGACCTGCTTAGAAATGTGAAATATTTCAAGGTTTTTAGCTGGCTAGTTATTAAAAATCTTATATTGCCTGTATGATAAAAAAACAATCTCTAGTTTATTTTGTTAAGATGCAGACAATACATATCATTTAGTGAACACAAAACAAAGAAATAAGAAATACTCTTGACAACAAGGTGATGGAAAGTTGAAATTGTTAGACTTCTCGGAAAAATCAATTTCAAATTTCAAATTTTTTCACTGTCTCCATCACATCAATTTTTAAACGCATATATAGAGCATTAAATGTTAGTAAAATAAATAATTAATTGCATAAATTAGTTGTAAATCACGAGACGAATCTTTTGAGCCTAGCTAGCTTATAATTAAACAATATTTGTCAAATACAAACAAAAGTGCTACAGTTAGAAAAATTCTAACTTCCCACAATCTAAGGGCCTGTGTTGGTTAGAGGTGTTAAAGTTTAACAAACACTGTAGTATTTTCGTCTTATTTAACAAAAAGTTTCTAATTTTAGACTAATTAGACTTAATAGATTCGTCTCGTAAATTACTCCTAATCTGTGCCGACATGCATGCAATTAGTCTATATTTAGCACTCCATACATTTACCGTAACATTGATGTGATGGATGTTAAACTTTAACATTCATGAACCAAACAGGACCTTAAACAAGGCCTATCTGTTTGCACCAACGACAGCAACAGTGCTGGCGTCCGTACGGGCTACAGACTAGCGTCTCTAGCTACAGGATGTGTCAGTTGGGATGGCCACGTTTTTCCACGAAAGTGACCGTGCAAGCAGTTGAGCACGAGCACCGCAATCTGTGGCTGCCACACATTCAGTCTCCCGTCGTTTTGCTTCTGGCATTTGTCTTTTACCTGCTAGCAGAGTGTGGCGAGTTGTGACGAGCGTTTTCACCGCCGCGGCCGTGGCGACGCCACTGACGCCACGCTGTGGCGTGCCTGACCAAGGCTGAAACCAAACAGCCCCGTAGTATGGCTGCTGGACTACCATGCATGCTGCTAGTTTGACATGTACTCACTCGGTCTCTTATTAACTGTTGCTATGGAAACGTACGAGTCAAATTTTGTTAAATTAGATTAGGTTTATAACAAATATTAGTAATATTTATATATCTAAATAAATTTATTATAAAAGTGGATTTAATGATCTATCTATGATAGCAGTTATATATTATAAATATTAGTATTACTTTTTTATATATTTAATTCAAGTTGAGTATGTTTAATTTCTTCATAAACGAGAATGACAATTAAAAAGGGTCTAACAGGGTACTTCTGCTCACTCAGATCCCGGCATGGACACATGCCAGCCAGCAACAGGAATAGCTTGGAGCCCACAACATGTTATTAGCTAGGGCTAGCTAAAGCCATTTATACTTAGGTCTTGTTTAGTTCACAATTCCTACCCCAAATTTCACAATGCAAAAAGAAGATTCATCATCACATCGAAATACCGGCATATGCATGGAGTACTAAATATAGATGAAATAAAAAAAACTAATTACACAGTTTTGTTGTACTTTGCGAGACGAACATTTTAAGCCTAATTAATCAATGTTTAGACAATTTTTACTAAATAAAAATAAAAATTGCTACAGTACAACGTGACGCACACTGTTCCAAGTTAGGTGCCCCACTTTGAACTAAACACGGGCTTATATATTTTCTAACATATATATATATATATATATATATATATATATATATATATATATATATATATATATATATATATATATATATATATATATATATATATATATATATATATATATATATATATATATATATATATGGGCATGCAAAGGAATAGCTTGGAGCCCACACGGCGACACGATCGATGTGAGTGACATGGACCGTACGTTAAAAAGTGCGTTGGCAGGATGGGGCGCGTTACCGCCGCGCCGGTTTTTGGAAGGGAAAATAAAATTCCGTGAAAAGGAGGAAAAAGCAAAAAAAAAAGCATTGAATAGTAACGTCCATGTCATAAACAGTATCAAACAGTAGCTGGAGTCCGGAAAAAACTTGTGGTTGAGGGATCTTATATTCATGCAGGGCGTGGAGGTGATGCTGCGTGAGCTGCGGTACGCGCGGGGGTTGGCGTTCGTGAAGGACGTGTCGTACGTGCAGTTCCTGGACCGCGTCAGCGCCGGCGAGCGCAGACTCCGCGACGATGGCCTCTGGGACGTGCCGCACCCGTGGCTCAGCCTCTTCCTCCCGCGCTCCCGCATCCTGGACTTCGCCGCGGGCGTCTTCCACGGTGTGCTCCGCCGCCGCGCCGTGAAGGGCGGCGGCGGCCCCGTGCTTGTGTACCCCATGAACCGGGGCAAGTGGGACGGTGCCACGTCGGCGGTGCTCCCCACCGTCGGCGACGGTCAGGAAGAGGAGGAGGTGTTCTACACGGTGAGCATCCTGCGGTCAGCGGTGGCAGACGGCGACCTGCGGCGCATGGAGGAGCAGAACGCGGAGGTGGCGCGCTTCTGCGAGGCCGCCGGCATCCCGTGTACGCAGTACCTGCCCTACTACGCGACGCCGGAGGAGTGGGCGGCGCGGCACTTCGGGCCCGGCAGGTGGGACAGGTTCCTCCGCCGCAAGAGGAAATACGACCCCATGGCGATCCTGTCGCGCGGGCAGAGGATTTTTTCCTACCCACTACGTTACTTGCCTGATGGGCCGACTGATCCAGTGATCCGGCCAGTCCATTGATCGATCGTCGTTGCTGCATGAAATAATGCAAGCATGGCCGTGTTTTACTTGTAGGGTGTGTCTGGAGTATGCGTGCAGGTACGAGAGTCTGCGTGATGTCTGTACTGTGATTCATAAAAGAAAATTTAAATATGCATATTATATATATATACACACACGTCATCGCACCTAATGCATGCGTGAATTGCTTCGCTCATATCATGGAGGACGGATAGCTTAAGGCCCGTTAAAGTTTAACTCTCATCACATCAATGTTGCGGCAAATGCATGGAGTACTAAATATAGACTAATTGCATGCATGTCGATACAGATTAGGAGTAATTTACGAGACGAATCTATTAAGTCTAATTAGTTTAAAATTAAAAACTTTTTGTCAAATAAGACGAAAGTGCTACAGTGTTTGTTAAACTTTAACACCCAAACCAAACAGGCCCTAACTTATCTCGCTCTCGCTCGCTCATGGCAGTAACACCAACAATAACAACAATAACAACAACATTAATAATAATAATAATAATAATAATAATAATAATAATAATAATAATAATAATCCGCAGCAACAACAATAATAATATATCTATATCTATATTTAATATTAAAGAGGCAAAAATTTCTTCTTTATTTTTTCCGTCCATCGTCCCACACTTCTCTTCCTGTCTCTCGGTCTGTCATCACCCACTCTCACCGTTCTCGCTTTGTGTTTAGAGCTGCAAAACTTTTATTGGCATCATACCACCCTTCATATTATGGCATGTCTGCCCAAGCCTATTCGCATCACGATGCACATGCAGGTATGTAGCTCACCTTCCACCTTTCTTAATCTTATCTTAAATCTTAAACTCACAATAGGTGCACAATGGCCGCTTTCACCTTTCTTAAACTCACAGTAGGTGCACACAATAGCTGCCTATTTAAGCTGAGTCAATCTCCTGTCAATTTTCATATGGAATTAATTCTTTATGGCCCTGTTCATCTGGCTTATAATCCGTCTTATTCAGCTTGTTTTTTCAGCCGGAACAGTATTTTTCTCTCACAAAAAATCAGCCAACAGTGTTTTTCAGCCGGCTTATAATTCCAGCCGAACGGCTCCTATTACAGTAACTTTTCTTATGGACCTTGGAAATTATTTGATTTAAGGATGGGAACCAAGCCAAATTAAATCTAACAACCATAGCTGCATGGTCATTGTGATTGCTTTGGATCTCTCTTCTTTTTTATTCCGTTCCAATCTCTCTTTTTTCGTTCCTTGTTCTGATATACTTTTTTATTCCATTCCGAGACCTCCCGTGATCTCTCTCTCTCTTTTTTTTTTGTTCCATGTGGCCTCTTGTCCCCCCTTCCGATTACTCAGGTGTCAAGATCGCCACCCGTTCAAGCCGGTAATCTAACTAGTAGTCTTTCATTAACTTCACTTAGCTAAATCCTTCAACTCGATTTGTCATCCTGGTGTACTACCTATATAGTGCACTACTGTCCAACATGTGCGATCAAGGTAATTTTTATTAATAATAGTATCATTTGGCCCTATTCGCTTGTTTTCTAAGTCGTACTGTTTTAGCAAAGGAACAATGTTTTTCTCTCACAATAAATTAGCAAACAGTACTTTCAGCGATGACTTTTCAGCGAAGCGAATAGGGCCCGACTTATAAATAACTCCGTCTGGATCTGTGCATAGTAAAATTTACTGTAATAGTCACTAACGTGTCCGGTATCCAGTATCCGCTCAATATATTTTTATTACTAAGAATTATTTTGGTCGGTAAATAATTCTATCTTGACCTATGAGCAATAAAACTATTATTACCATTTACTTTAATAAATAATTTTGGATGGGTCACGGGGAGTTTTATACACTCAAATAATCGGTGCAGACTCTTTTCCATACAAATATATAAATTATGTGTGATAATCACATACTTTAGTTTCCAATGCACAATCAACGTCAGTTGCCAATTGACGAAATATTTACATCTAGCAAGATAGAATGCTGATGCAATGACCATATATTACAAAAGTGAGTTAAAACTGAATATCCAAAAACGCTGTGACTCCGAAGACATTTGGTCAAATGCCCTGTGGCAATAAACTTTGGTTGTGCTACTTACCAAAACGATAATAATTCCGTACGGGCCCTTCTGTAGCATTGTTGGCTATGTTAGTTAGCAACGCGTCCGATCTCCAAATGAAACATCCAGTCTTCGGATGAGTATTTTTTATTATTAATAATAGTAGTATTTTTTTATTAGTAATAATAGTTCTAGACACGCTCATGCTCATACGAAGTAAATTTGGCTCCGAGGCATCGGATCTCCGGATGAGAATTTTTTATTACTATTATTATCATTTGCTTCAATAAATAATTCCGGATGGATCCATGTGCAGTAAATTTTTGCACTGCTATTTACCGAGGTGTTCGACCTCCGGACAAGGATAACTTTTATTACTATTATTATCATTTACGCTGATAAATAATTCCAAACACATCCATATGCAGTAAATTTGGTTGTGCTATTTACCGAGACGTCCGATCTTGAAATGAGAATTTTTTTTGTACTACTATTATCATTTGATTCGATAAATAATTCCGAACGGGCCCATATACATTAAACTTGGTTGTGCTACTTACCGAGGCGTACGAACTCTAAATGATGATTTTTTTTTATTACTACTATTATCATTTCCTTCAATAAATAATTATGGATGGGCTCATGTGCAGTAAATTTGGCCATGCTACTTAGTGAGGTGTCCGATCTCTGGATGAAAATTTTTTGTTACTACTGTTGTAATTTTCTTTGATCAATAATTTTGGATGTAATTATATGTAGTAACAAGCAGTAATTATTTGTAGTAACAAGTAGTAATTATTTGTGCACGGAGAGTTGGAGACTAATCATCGCACAATGGGACTTTTGCTTATATTACAACAAAATTTTTTTGAATGATTACATAATCGTAGAAAATATTGGTACATCCAGAATGGACATTTTGCTTTATATTACAACAATATTAGATGAACATTTTTGAGAAAAAAACAACATCAGACATCACGTAAAATTACAATGTCTCCCCGCCTCTATACACCAGGCACTGCCACAGTATCTTTTTATTGTGCAGATGGACTCGATTTCTTGCTCATTCGCTGGGAGAGTAGTACCCAGTTTGACGACCTGCAAGCATATCCTTCACTTCAATAGTGATGCGGAACTGTGTGCTCCATAATCTGAGGTTAAAAAAGAGAATATTTTAGATAACAGAAATGAAACACAAATTGTAGAATTATTATCATATAAGCTGATCATACATACTATGAATCTTGAGAAAACAACATTGCAACCAAAACAACATGAATTCTTCAACTGGCGTGCAGATGCACATCCATGTGAGATATACAAAAACAAATCAGAACAGTTATATCTCGGTGCCGAAGCCATGCTTGGTGATGTTCCAGACGCGTACAGTGTGGACTGGTAGAACTTACTAGTATTCAGCATCCATTGTGCATGGCCGTGGAAGACCTGGGTTATTGCCGTTGTCCCTATCTCTGGTCTGGTGTTGGCGCGGCGAGCTCGGCAACTGCGATGCGATGGAGCCACGCTGCTACAGCACGGCGGCGTTGAGAGCCTGGCCATCGCCAGCACGGCCAGGGGCCACGGGCCAGTCGCAGATACCGGCGCCGGGGGACGAGATGCACCTCAGCCGGGGGACGCCGCTCGCGCGGGAGCAGGCTGCGCTGCCACCGGGGCCCCCGTCCATGCGAGGCGAGGTGCCGCTGCCCGATGTGGGGAGGCCGGCGATGTGCCGCCGCAGGATTTGAGGAACCACGACCCAGCTGCAATGGTGAGGCTGCCCCGGGAGGGCCCGCGCCACCACCATTGGAGGCCGGATCTGCATCTGCTAGGGGAAGCCGGGAAGGGGCCGCCGCCGCCATCAGTTAGAGGAGGGGTGCCGCATGGGGGTTGCCGGTGGAGGGAGGGGAGGGGGGCCGGGCCTGCCGCCTCTGGTAGGTGAGGGGCCGCCGCCAAGGCTGTCACGCGAGGGCGGACCGCGCTGCCGCGCCGGGGTGGTGGCGTCCACGCGCGAGCGCCGCTCCAGGCCCCAGATGCGCCGCTGTCAGCCTCCGTGAGTTGCCGCCCGCTGCCCGCCGTGGGCGACGGGCCATCGCCGGCGACTGCTCCACGAGATCCGGCATCCAGCGGGCCGGCTCACGGCTGCCATGCCGCTCCGCGAGCTCCATCCCTCCGGCGTTCACGCCCCGGACAGAAGCGGTCGTCATCACGGCCCAGAGCAGCGATTTAATTCTGCTGTATCCTGCTGGTAGAAAATTAAGGCCTGGTTGCATATAGTATTCAATATAGATTTAAAAAAAATTAATTACACAGATTACGTTTAATTTGCGAGACGAATCTTTTAAGTTCATGATTTGACAATGTGGTGCTACAATAACACATGTGATAATAATGAATTAATTAGACTTAATAAATTCATCTCGCGGTTACTGATGAATTCTGAAATTTGTTTTTTATTAGTATCCAAACACTATATACAACACCTCGTATAACATCCGATGTGACACTCTCGAACTTTAGATCCTGAGTTTAAACAAAGCCTAAGTGAGTGATATTAATTGTTGGTGGACTAGTAGCCGGAGATGGACGGGCGCTCAATGTTAAGGGGTGTTTAGTTCGCGAAAATTTTTGGTTTCGAATACTGTAGCTTTTTGTTTTATTTGGTAATTATCGTTTAATCATGGACTAATTAGGCTTAAAAGATTCGTCTCGCGATTTCACGATAAACTGTGCAATTAGTTTTTTTTATTTCGTCTACATTTAATGCTCCATGCATGTGCCGCAAGATTCGATGGATGTTTTGGGTGAAAATTTTTGGAAACTAAACACAGAATTAGTCAACACGGCCAGGCTCAGAATAGTGTGTACACGATAATTAATGGTGCAGTAGTAAAATATATGTACAGTATATGTATAGATAATTAATGGTATACCTTTCAACGTTTTACTTGCTCGCAAGCAGCAGCACACGTCCTAGTGTTCTACTTAGCCATGTTTAGATTGCTAAAAACGCCTAAAAAATTGTACACAGTACCCGTCACATCGAATCTTTAGACGCATACATAGAGCATTAAATGTAGTTAAAAAATAACTAATTGTACAGTTTGTCTGAAATGTCAAGACGAATCTTTTGAGCCTAGTTAGTCCATAGTTAGACAAATTTTGCCAAATAACAACGAAAAGTGCTACAGGAATTTTTTCCAAAAATTTTTGGATCTCAACAAGGCCTTAGGGGTGTTTAGTTTTTTTAAAAAAAACTTTACACCCATCCCATTGAATGTTTGGAGACATGCATGGAGCATTAAATATAGATAAAAAATAACTAATTGTACATTTTGCATGTATTTTACGAGACGAATATTTTAAGTCTAATTAATCCATGATTGGACACTAATTGCTATAGTTACACATGTGCTACAGTATCCTCGAAAACTTTACAGCCCCTGAATTAAACACGCCCTAAAAGATTCGTCTTGCAAAATACATACAAACTATATAATTAGTTATTTTTTATCTATATTTTATGTTTCATATATGTCTCCATTTAATGAAATATGATATAAAGTTTTTGTTTGGAAACTAAACAACCCCGGCAAAAGAATCCGTGGCCGCAGCACCGGCAGTACATAGTACATGAAAGTAGATCCCAGCTAGATTTCAGAATCTCAGCTGTACTGCCTGCTCCCTCCCCCCTAAATATGTGTCATTATTGATATGCGTGTCATAAATTTCACTTAATTTATAAAAAATACGTGTAATATTTTTATCTTCAAATAAATTTATTAAAAAACTAGATTCAAAAATCTTTCTAAAAATATTAATTATGTATCATAAATACTAATATTTTTTTAACATATATTTAGTCCAAGTTATTCGTCGGATAGCCAAAATGACATATATTTAGAGAGAATACAAGAAGGCCGCGCACAGATCCGTCCAGCGCACGGCCCCACAGGCCACCGGCCACGGGCCACAGTTGAGAATTGAGAAGCTCCAACGAGGACAATTATCTCGGCATCTGACACGTACGACACTTTGAATGCATTCCCACCGGCCAGCTAGTGGCATGGCAGGCAGAGAAATACAAGCTTGTGTTTAGTTTGCAAAAAAAAATTTGGCTTTAGTTACTGTACCATTTTCGTTTGCATTTGTTGATTAGTATCTAATTATGGACTAATTAGGCTCAAAAAAATTCGTCTTGTGATTTTCTACCAAACTGTGTAATTAGTTTTTTTTCATCTACATTTCATGCTCCATGTGTCTAAACATTCGATGTGACGGGGAATCTTAAAAAAAATTAAAACTAAACATGGCCTAGCAGAGAAGGAAATCAAGCAGACCAAATTAGGTCATGTTTAGTCCGCGAATTTTTTTGGAAATGGTACTGTAGCGCTTTCGTTGTTATTTGATAATTAGTGTCTAATCATGGTCTAATTAGGCTTAAAAGAGAATCTCATGAATTTTGTCTAAACTGTGTAATTAGTTTTATTTTTTATTTATATTTAATGCTTCATACATACGTCCAAAGAACTGATGTGACAGAGATTCTTGAAAAGTTTTGCAAAATTTTGGGAACTAAAGAGGCCCTTAACAAAAACAAAAAACTGGAAACAATATTAATTCTAGTAGCAGATCAATATTTTTTCCACTAGTTTAGCATAGAAACAACAATGGGATCGGAGTTTCTACCACTAGTAGAGAACAGACCTTTGATCCTCGGCCAAAATGGGCTCTAGTCCCGGAATTTTTTGCCCCCGGGACTAGAAATACCTTTAGTCCCGGTTGGTGGCTCCAACCGGGACTAAAGGTCCCTGCCCAACGGCTACTGCGCCAGACAGAGGTGGCAAGGACCTTTAGTCCCGGTTGGAGCCACCAACCGGGACTAAAGGTATACTTTTACTCCCGGTTGGTGGTTCCAACCGGGAGTAAAGGTCTACTCCCGGGCCGTGGCTGCGCCCGGGGTTGGAAAGTTACCTTTAGTCCCGGTTGGATCTATCAACCGGGACTAAATGTTCTCCCTTTATAAATCGGCCGTCTCCTCCTTCCTCCCCGAGCCCGAGCTCAGCACATTTTGAAGCTCACTGGTGTTCTTGCTTCCTCCCTCCCTCCATTGTTCCTCCATCCATTCTTCGATTCCTCCGTCGATTCTTCAGTTGTAAAGGTTACCAATCTCATACTCTCATTTTTTACCATTTTCTTATGCCATTTTATTCACTATATATATTTATGGTTCTTTATTGTGGTTTTTTTTTCATTTGTAAGCAATTTGAGCTCAAAATCACTTTAAGCTTGCATATTTACATGAAAGAAGGTTAAAAATATCATTGTTTAGAGATGTAGATAATTTTATAGTTTGTTAATTTTATTTGTTTATAAAAGAAGAAATTTATAGTGTATTAAAAAATGAGTATAGAGAGTAGATGGCAACTGCTTCCGGGTCCTCGGCCTCTCATGGGTTTTCAAAGCGACTTAGGCCGGGCCTTCCTCTCATTCCATGTGGCAAGTGTCATGATGAGACGAAGATTGTGATGGAGTACCGAGTGAAGAAGGAGGGTCCCAACAAGGATCGTATCTTCTACAAGTGTCCGGATCGCAATGTGAGTTATTTTATCGTATTTAATGATTATGGTTAGTTTATACCTATTTTCATGATGGTTGTGATTAAAGTTCTAATTTTTTGTTTTAATTTCAGTGGGATGGCAGTGGACGATGTTCAGGCTTCTACTGGGAGGAAGAGTATGTTGAACTCGTGCAAAAATATCTTGCACAACAGGCAGATACGGCGGCTAATGAGGCAGTGATCCAGCCGAAGAAGCCCAAAGATGTTGCACAATCGGGGGATCTGTCTGTTTTAGTTGAGATTGGTCGCGAAATCCTTGTGCTCCTGAAATGTATTTTAGCTTTAGTTCTTTTAGTGGTAGTTGAGATTGTCTACATTGTAGCGATGCTTTCATAAATTTGTATCTTTTGTGGTGGCACGCATGTTGTATAAATAATTAATTATGATCTAGGTTTTAATATGATATTTATGTCATGTAATGCAGATGAGCCGTCATTGGATGTATAATGCTGATCGCCGCTCACAAGAGTTCATTGACGGCGTGCATTCTTTATTACGTGCGGCCGAGACAAACAAACGCGACGGTTTCATGTGCTGCCCATGTGCCATATGTAAGAATACAGTGGAATATCCTTGCTCAAGGACTCTTCATTCACACTTGTTCAAGTCGGGTTTCATGCCAAACTATATTTGTTGGACAAAGCACGGAGAAACCGGTGTTGTAATGGAAGAAGATGAAGAAGAAAAATGGGACGACAATGATATTATTCCTGATGGTGCGTGCCTCAATGATACTGCAATGGGAGAAGCTGAAGAAGAGGTAGCCGTAGAAGATGAGCCGGCTGATGATCTTTGTCAGGTCATTCGTGATGCACAAAGAGAATGTGAAAGTGAAAAGGAGAAGATCAAGTTCGAGCGGATGCTAGAAGATCACAAGAAATTGTTGTACCCAACTTGTGATGCAGGGCAGAAAAAGTTGGGAACCACACTAGAATTGCTGCAATGGAAGGCAAAGAATGGTGTATCTGACAAGGGATTTGGAGAGTTACTAAAAATCCAAAAGAAGATGCTTCCGAAGTACAATGAATTGCCCGCCACTACCTACGAAGCAAAACAAGTTATCTGTCCTATGGGGCTAGAAATAGAGAAGATACATGCATGTCCTAATGACTGCATCCTATACCATGGCAAAGAGTACGAGAAATTAGATGCATGCCCGGTATGCCATGCGTCGCGGTATAAGATCAGGCGAGATGACCCTGGTGATGTTGAGGGCGAACGTCCACGTAAGAAAATCCCTGCCAAGGTTATGTGGTATGCTCCTATAATACCACGCTTGAAACGTCTGTTCAGAAACAAAGAACATGCAAAATTGTTACGATGGCACAAAGAAGACCGTAAGGTAGACAATATGTTGAGACACCCTGCTGATGGGTCCCAGTGGAGAGCAATCGACAGAGAATTCCCGGAGTTTGCAAATGACGCAAGAAACTTAAGGTTTGCTTTAAGTACAGATGGTATCAATCCTTTTGGAGAGCAGAACAGTAGTCATAGCACTTGGCCTGTTACTCTAAGTATCTACAACATTCCTCCTTGGTTATGCATAAAGCGGAAGTTCATTATGATGCCTGTGCTCATCCAAGGCCCGAAGCAACCTGGCAATGACATCGATGTGTACCTGAGACCACTTATTGATGAACTTCTCATTTTGTGGAATAAAGAAGGTGTACGTGTGTGGGATGAGTACAAACAGGAACACTTTGATCTGCGAGCATTGTTGTTCGTAACAATCAATGATTGGCCTGCTCTAAGTAATCTTTCAGGACAGTCAAACAAGGGATATAATGCATGCACACACTGCTTCGGTGATATTAGAGGTGTATTCTTGAAAAAATGTCGAAAGGTCGTGTACCTTGGCCATCGTCGATTTCTTCCTGCAAATCACCCCGTAAGAAAGAAAGGTAAGCATTTTAAAGGGAAAGCAGACCACCTGACCAAGCCTCGCAACCGAACCGGTGAGGATGTACTCGATATGGTCAATGATGTGAAAGTCGTCTTTGGAAAAGGACATGGAAGCCAACCTATTCCGAAAGACGCTAACGGTCACGCACCCATGTGGAAGAAAAAGTCCATATTTTGGGAACTACCCTATTGGCAAGTCCTGGAGGTCCGTAGCTCGATCGACGTGATGCACCTAACGAAGAATCTTTGTGTGAACCTGCTAGGCTTTATGGGTGTGTATGGAAAGCCTAAGGACACATTTGAAGCACGACAGGACCTACGTTGTTTGAGAGAAAGAGACAACCTGCTCCCGATTAGTACCCGTGAATGGAAGAAGAAGACCAATGCTCCTCAGATCAGTTTTGTCTCCGAACGTGACAAGGCGTTAATTTGGAATGATGTCTTGGTACATTTCACGCTCCAAACAGATGATTATGATGATATAATAGATGGTGATGAATTGAAGGAGCGAGTTAGGGATTGGGCAATGAAGAAGATGGCCACCTAGTTTCAGACTTGGAAGAAACACCTATACACGACGTATGTCAAGAAGAACATAGCACCAGATTTTACTGTCCCAGGCCCGATCTCAAAGCAGAGGCCCTATTGGGATGAGTTTGTACAGTACAAGACTTCGGAAGAGGGTGTGAGTCGAGTGATAAAGAACCAACGTAATGCCCAACAGAAGACATACCACCATACCTTGGGATCAGGTGGCTACCCGACTGCCATTAAGAAGTGGAACAAAATGGAAGCAGACCTTCTTGCCAAGGGTATCAGACCAGAATCACTCGAGTGGGGAGAACGTGCAAAGAATTGGTTTTTCGCTCATGGGGGAACACTAGACCAGGAGACAGGGAAGTGCGTTTATGGCGCAAGACTGCAAGAAGCAGCAGAAAGATTGTTTTATGCTCAGAGAGCTACTGCTAGTGGTGCGTTCAGGCCCAACAGAGATAAGGATGAGCTGACATACGCCATCGGGACTATTGAACATGGTGGCCGAACTAGAGGCAAAGGAAGTGTCTCGTGGGAGCATGGATTCCCTCAGGACAGACCTTCCTACAGAAGTCGCCAGAGAAAGAAGGAAGAAGAGGCACAACGACTCTAGAGGTTGGAGGAAGCGGTGCGTGAAGCACAGGAGCGGGAAAAAAACCTTGAAGCGAGAATGCAGGAGGAAATCAAAAGGCAAGTGCAAATAGCAGTGAGTGCAAGCAAGCAGGCATCAGAGCCAGGAATCAACATTAGCCAATCTGTTCAGTTGAAAAGCAGCTGCGCTTCCACGGAGATACCAAATCAAGGGGACACAGGACTGCACTTCCCTGTGGATGACGTCACTGAACCTTGTACAACGTGTGAGCTACACATTCCGAAGGAGAATTCCACAATCAAGGTGGCTATCGGTCTTGTTAATCCTATCGACCGAACCAAGACACCAAGGATTCATGGGAATATAATCCAAGAAGGATATGCCACCATCTCGGTAGATAAAGCTGAAAAAGGTTTTAGTGATTTGCCTCTTGATATTCCTGGAGGTGATGGTGAGAAGACTCTAGGAGAAGCGGAGAAGACATTCATTCTATGGCGCAAGCGCTACATCATCATTCCAGGGATGTCGGCTCCACCTCCTCCTGAACTACCTCACCATAGGTACGTGCGGATGAAAACACTACATCATTAATTTGTATTGGCTTAAATAATTAACAATCTGCTCATAATAATATGTCATTCCTTTTTTTGTAGCAGATCCTCCCCCAACCTAAATCCAATTGTTCAATCGCCAGATCATCATAGTGCTCTGTACGATGACATTATGTTGGAAGACGAGGCTGCATCCACACCCTCTACAAGGAGGTCTCCAACGCCGCAGCCGCCACCTCCAAGGAGGTCTCCAACGCCGCTGCCAACACCTCCAAGGAGGTCTCCAACGCCTCCCCCGCCCCCGCCTACCAAGAAGCCTAGCAAGAGGCCAGCCCCTCAAACGAAGAACCAGTCCTCGCCTGCAAAGAAAGCCACCGTGAAACCAAGGGCTATTCCCAAAATAATATCTGAAGAGAAGGAAGAAGGAACTGATGCATATAAAAAAGACATGTCTAGATTCTATGACAAACTTAAAATGAATCAAGAAGCAAGGAGAAACCCAGAGAAACCGTACTTCTTCGTAGCTCCGGATATTTTAAGAAAAAAGGTGACTTCTTACCAGCATCAACAGCGGGAATCTCGTAAGCCGTCCAAATCAACATTATCAGACTATGACCGCACTCTCACCAAGTCAATTGAGGCGGCACAGAAAAAGAAGCGGGCAGGGAAAGGAGTTGCCCAACTCGGACAACAAGCGCACCAATCAATCCCCCCGCTAGTTGTTGGTAATGAATATGGTTCGAATTTAGGATTAATGCATCAGGCAAACATACCTCCGGATGTCGATTTGGATCACCTTGGTGAATTTCTTGATGAGACTGGTCTCGACCTTTACCAGATGTTTGGTGATGGAAACATTGAGAGTGCGGCGGAGGTTGATATTTGGAAGAAAAAATTTGTACTAGGCCAGAGTCTATACAACCCTCAAGCCTTATCTGATCTGGGGACGCAAATGTACCTGCTAAACAAGTGGTACATGCAGGCGTCTACCAGTGGAGACATCTGCGTTGGTGTCAGAATTAGAGACGAACATTGGTTTCGTGGCGATGATGTTATGTATGTTGACTTTGCAGAATTTCATCAACTATGCCACCTGACATCTCTGGACAAAGTTATCATTAGCTGCTATTGCCTGTAAGTAATAATTCTTTCGATCTATTATTAAACTCATCATATGTGTGTATATGCATATAAATTATCCTAACAAGTACTATATATATGCAGATTTACAATGACAGAGCTCAGAAAGGAAGGATGCAATGAAATTGGTTTTGTTGATCCCCATATAGTATTCAAAGACCCAATTACTCCAATGACTAATTGGAAGTCTGAGTCAGAGAGTAACCTCATGAACTTCTTAGTGAACCAACGCCACAAGAAGGATATACTCTTTCCCTATAACTTCAAGTGAGTGTTAATCATGTCGATCATAGCCTTAATGGCTCATATGTTGATTCTAGTTAATTAATGAGTGTTATGCGTTATATCCTATAAACATATGCAGCAATCACTGGATATTGATGGACATCGATCTGGTGAAAAGTCACTTGATAATCTATGACTCGATGAGAAAACCACAACAAGACTACCAAGATATGATAGATATTATCCAGAGGTAATTTCGGGATCTCTAGCAACTATATATACACACAAACATGATGATTAACTATATCTAATGATGTGGCAAATTTTTTATTGGGCAGTGTTTGGAAAACCTTTATTGAGAAGCAACACATGGAAAAATGCAAAGCGCCACTGAATGTAATCCCATTGAAAGTAAGTCCCCTGAATCGCATCATCTTTATTAATTAAACATATAGCTTTCACCGGATCACCAGATTGGATGACAAATCTTTTTCTCGTAAAGTGGTGTCTGAGGCAGGAACAGGGGAACAACTACTGTGGTTACTATGTTTGCAAGTTTATCAAGGTGGTCTCCCAAAGAACTCCTACAGAGAGACTCAAAGTACGTTAAAAATACACTATATATTCATTTAATTATTATTATTGATTGTGTTACTATGTCTTTATATATATATATGTACATATATTAATTTATTTTCCTTTAATTCAAACCTGTAGACTCGATGGTTGGAGGAAAAGGTCATACGGCAAGACCAAATCAAAGCAATTCAAGAGTCTATAGCCGGATTTTTTAATGAGCAGGTCATCGATTCCAAGGGCGAGTTCTACTTCGACCCAACACTGCCATTGAAGCCAAGCTAGAGGATGAGAAGAAACTCGTTATGTCACAACAACTATAATGCAATCTTTTGTAATATATGCACATGAAATAATATAATGTAAAATACACATATGCATGCATGCATGTAAATATATATATGATGCATGCATATATATATATATATATATATATATATATATATATATATTTCTATGCTTGAATTGTGTGATTTAATACGTTCATTGTGCTTGAACCGAAACATACTATATGCGCGTATAAATGTATAATTAGCAGCGTACAATACGACTTCGAAAACCTATTTTGAAAAGAAAACAAAAAATGAAAAGAAAAGAAAAAAAACCTTTAGTCCCGGTTCGTATTACCAACCGGGACTAAAGGTGCTGGCCATCGTGGCATGTCAGGAGGCACCTTTAGTCCCGGTTGGTGTTACCCACCGGGACTAAAGGTCCTCCTTTAGTCCCGGTTCCTCACCCGGGACTAAAGGACCCCCCTTTAGTCCCGGATGCTTGCTCCCGGGTGGAGAACCGGGACTAGAGGGGGTTCCCCACCGGGAGTAAAGCCCGTCTCTGTACTAGTGTACTGGAACAATCAAAACATATAGTTAGAAGTATCATATATTGAACATTTTGGGAATCTTTGGAACAATGAATTGTGCTACTAGCAGAACAACAAATCGACGTGAATGAAATGACTCGAAATATATTTTTTTTCATATTGGAACAACCAAAATATAGCTACAATATCATAATAGAAAATTTTGAAATTATTGGAACAATTGAATTGTATTATTGGAACAAACAAAATATTTTTTTTGAGGTCAACACCGGCCAGCTGAGAGGCTCCACCTGAATATATTTTCCACAGATTTCGGCAAGCCGGTAATGGAGGGTGCAAAACACCTATTACAAGACGACCCTCGAAGGTCACAGAAGTACATGACATAGAGGAAGAGAGAAGGAAAATAACACCAACAAAAACAAAAACAAAAACAAAAACAAAAACAAACAACAGCGACATGGTTCAACTACAGGCTCAGCCTACATCCAGGGCTAGTGCGAGCACCACATTCCCAATGCCACCACCAAAGACAGACTTTGAAGATCTCTAATCCACAAGTAGTTGTAAGCGAGTCGGGCCCGACAGACGACAGCCAGGAAGCTGTAAGGCATTGAGTCAGCACAAATCGGCGACAGCCGTGAATTGCACCGCCTATGAGAGCATATGGGTTCCAGCCGATGCCCACCAACGCCATTTAGGGGAAGGAAGCCTCAAAGGGGGAGGGCTGTTAGAAGGAGAACGAGTAGATTCAGAGAGGAGATCAAGATCCCTGCAGCCCAGCATCTAATGAGGCGAAACACTCAAATGAACTAGAGGACGACAGAGCAAGCCGTTGACAGTGAGCACCTGATAGCAAGTAGTGTGTACAAAAGTCAAGAGGTAAGAGGATAGTCAGACCAATAACAAGATGGAGAGGGAGAGCAACCAGGGAGAGCACAAGGACACAATGGGCGCGGACGGGAGTAGGTGTGGAGCCACTAGGGAGAGCACATGGACGCGCCGGGGGCGGACGGGAGTAGGTGTGCTTGTGTCAATGCCTTCAAGATGGGGAAGTGACGTCCACGGACGGCACCATCGACGACTGGAGCACTAGGCTCGTAAGAGCTTTTGCACCGAGACCTGCCCAGCTGATGCAGCATGCTCGGAATGGCTTTCGCGATGGTAGGAGCTGAAATCTGCAACGCCTCCAGGGAGGGATATGACGCCATATGTGACATTGTCGCTGGCCTGGTGTAATAACCGGGTAGGGTTTTCACCCAGACTCACACACCTGCGTAAGCCCACACAGAGTGCAACGTGGCAAACCGAACTTGCTGTCGACAAGTAGTAGCCGGCCGGACATGAGTCCGTGTCCGCATGCTACTTCGGCTAGCCACATCCTGGCCGCCAGCCACGGCCTCGGCAAGACGCGGCCCGGCCAAAGCCGGTCGTCACGCCGGTCCACCATGGCCAGAGCCCCTAGCAGTTCTAGCATGAGCCCCCGCCAGCCCCTGCAGGCCACAACCAATTCAGCGCGAGCCATGCCCAACCAAGGCTCGGCCAGAGTCGGCCACCGGCCTTCGGCCGACCTAACTCAAGCCGGTCGCTGTCGAGGAGCCTACGGAGCGCAGCCCCTGGATTCGGCTCCAGGGGGCCGGATCTGCTCGACCCCCACTCGGCCCGGTCGCTGCCACTGCAGGCCAGCTCTAGGGCCAAGCCTGCCTGGCCACGACGGGTAGGCGCACTGGGGCATGATCGCCTCCCACCGAGTGCTACTTGGCAGCGCGCCCACCGGCTGCCACATCCGTCACTTGCCGTGTGCCGGGCCCTGAGCAGGTAGATCTGGGGCTAGGACCGCCGGATGGCCCCTTGTTGGTGTCCGTAGCCTGGACGAGCCTGCGCGCGCACACCGTGGCCATCATGGTCGGCCGCGTCGCGCTGTAGGAGCTCTAGCACGTGGGCTACAGGCGCAGGATGCCTCCGTCGAGCCCCGCGTATGTTGCTTCATGCAGGGCAGCAGCTCGTTGGGCACCACCGCCCGACAGAGCCGGATGCCCGTGGAGTTGGAGAAGGAGATCCACCACCCTGGCACCGGGCCCTCGTAGATCCGCAGCTTGCCTTCCTTCTCCGACGCATAGGCCACTAGCTCATGCAGCTGCACCGCCGATGCCGCGTGCCCCATCAGATCCGGGGTGGGGATAGCTTGATCTGGACCCAGAGGGAACGGATCCGGCTATTCTCTAGTCATCTTGCTTGTTGCCGGCCATCCGTCTCGCCTAGAATCCAGAGCTCGTCATGCGGAGGAGGAAGGGTGGAAGCTGCTGCGGGGGAGCCTTGTTGGGCACCGCCGGCAGCCGAGGAGTAGTTGCGCGGGGGGAGGGGGGGTTCGACAGCGGGGAGCTCAAAAGGGGCACGTGTTGAAGCTGGATTGAAGCTTGAGGAGTGTGACTCCTCGAACAATCAAAATATAGTTACAATAAGACTGAAAAATTTCTAATTTCTTGGAACAATTGAATTGTACTCCCTCCTTGCGGAAAAGAATACAATTCTAGCATAGTAACAAGTCAAATCATCTTGATTTTGATCGAGTTTATCTATCTATTCTGTAAAAGAGTGAAAGGATTAAAAATACCTTCACCCGAAAGTTTTTTACCCACCCTATATCAGGGTCCTTGGATTACTCATTATCTTCAAATCTAATGATTCATGTTAATTCAATGGTGGGCCACCTCTAGCCTTACGGTCACCCATATCGTCTCTTACGCGTTCCTGCTGCTGTGATGGGATGGGCGACACCTCCTAAATTTTTCTACCCACCCGACCTGCGCATCTCCTTCTATCGTTATGCTTACGCATGTGTTTTCTTTTCCTCGATCACGCAGCACGGGAAACCTTCCTTCTCACTTGCTCCTTCCGCGTCCTCGTCTGGTTCGTGCTCCCCTGCACGCTCACCGAGGCCGCGTACAAGGCCTACAGGTACCGCGCCGCCGCCTCCGCCGCTGGTGGTGGGCCGCCGCGGCCTGCACCGTCGTCGAGTTCACCTCCTGGGTGTACCGCGTCGCGCTCTTCTTCATGGTCTGCGTGCTCTTCCGCAGAGATGGAGAGGTCGAGCAGGAAGAGCCATGGAGGGCGACCTTCTTCGATCTCCTCCGATACTCCATGCTAGCGAGAGCCCCATAGGAGAATGGAAAGTTCTCGAGATGGAGAACGCGGTGGTGTGACATGCATGACTTGATTCCTGGATTTGGAGGTGAGATTTGGGAGAGGAAGAAGAGTTGTTCTTGACAAAGAAGTGGGGAGAGCAGTGAGACAGAGGAGGATGTTAGGGAGGAGTGGGGCGGTCCTAGCTTTTTCGGCTGGCTGGCTGGCTGCAACTGTGCAGCAGCAGCAGCAGCGAACCCACATATATGAGAGGAGGCAAGTAGCAAGCTGACATCCGTAGGCTATCAACAGCAAAAAGAGACTTTTTAGTGATGGAGCGGGTCTGTCCAGTTAGCGGGTGCGGGTAGGTTATTTCTTTGCCCGTTATCAAATATCCATCGGGTTGATAGTTATGCCCGCATCCGTGCCCGCGGGCACAGTTTGGCGCCCGTATCCACGCCCGTCGGGTTTTTTTGCCCGCGGGTTTGCGGGTATTCTCTACCCGTTGCTATCTTTAGTCCGGTGACCTGACCCGTCCATGGTTCACGTGTGTTTTCTCTTCCAAAATCTCTTCTCGAGCACAGCCCCTCCTCCCCGTAGCCTCACTCCGCCTCTCATGGGACGCTACCCAGTACCTCGACTTCCTCCGCGCTGGCAAGTGCTGGCCCACTACTAAGTGGCGGAGCTAAAAAAAAATTATAGGTGAGGCGAGTTCTCATACGAAGATGAACGAAAAAGCTTGTGGCCCAAATTGAATCGTATTCACATATTATGATCACACAAATTATAGAGAAAAAGCTACAATCACATAAATTATGGTGAAAAGGTGGATGAACAACACAAGATGTTACCTCAAATTTGCAGAATAAATTAATAGTTCTTGATCAGTTGATCCATACATTGCAAAATACAAAAAACTTTGAATGGGTGAACCTGTAAATTATATGGAAATCAATTAGTGATTAACAATAAATTGATTGTGTCCCTGAAACAACAGTGGATATTATGGGAATAAACTGATAAAACAAAACCATTTTTTGCTGTTCTTGCCAATGCCACTCCTAGGGACACCTTTGCTTGAACCTTGGCCTTGGTTAAATCCAGATGCCGGTGGACCTGCTGCCCCTGCTTTGCCGCTGAGCTGTCCGCGGCCACGGCTAGCCCTAGCATGAGGTTCTTGTACCTCATGCCCCTCTTCGATCCTCCTCCCTCCATCGCTAGCTCCTGCTCCTCGACTCGGCGGGCAGCACCTGGGTCCTGGACTCCTGGGCACCTGGCAGCATCCGGTGGGCAGACGGGCGGTGCCGCGGTGGCTAGCCGCTAGCACCTGGCGGGAGCCGGCGCGTGGGGTAGCGCCGTGGCGGCGGGCAGGGAGCCAGGCGGCAGATGACGAGATGTGGAGGAGAGGACCAAGGAGTCGAGGACGCTTGCTGCCTTGGTCGATTGGGGAATTGGGGAACCAAATTGGGCCCTAACTAGGCTAAACTAAGGTGACCAAAATAGGCCTAGTGCCCCAGCAGCAACCGATCTTCTTCCATCTCGCATTCTCGCTCGTCGCCGTGGCAGAGGCTCCGCTCGACAGCCGGAGATATGGAAGAAGAGGCAGTCCAGGGTTTTGGGGCGACGCCACCGGTAGCTGGGGCAGCCGCCCCACCACTTCCCTAGGGCAGCTCCGTCCCTGCCACTACTATGACCCCGTGGAGGCCACTCTCGGAAAACCGCCTCCTCGCCACCCTGCCCAAATTCAAGCTTGGCCAGCCACTTCTTGCCGCTCTAAAATAGAGTACCTGGATGAGCAAATTCTAAGCCAAGAGGAGGACGCTGACCTACCCCTCATTGGCGGTGGTGGCGCCTTGCTCTGGTACTGCCTCTTCTCCCTTTTTGACCCCAGCAACACAAAGTCGTTGCGTGTTTGGCCGTCGGCGGGCAATAGGCAGCGGCTGCTCTCCTGGAGCTGCAGCGATGACAACTCCTTCTCGGTGCCCAAGGAGTTCTCCTACCTGATTTCCTTTTTTTAATTTGGTGTGTGATCCATGGTGATCTCCACCGGATAGACCTAATGACCGGCCGTCGATCATACAGTGGATCGAGGAGGGGCATCCGGCATCCCACCTGCCCCAACTTCGGCTAGGCCCTCCCTTGCTGACAACCGGCTTGTGCCCAACCGGGCACTCCACAGCTTGATTTCACATGGTGCGCAATATAGCATGAGACATCACCTCTTCTCATTCCACCAACCTCTGCGGCAAGGACCATTGGCCTTGTGAAAACCATCCTAGGTAAAAGTGATAATCGAATCAACTCGTCCCCCGGCCCTCGCCCTGCTCGCGCCCCCCACCGGCTCGCCCACCTCGGCCAGCTCCCTACGAGCGACGGGCTGCGCCGGCGGTGGCCCCTCCCCAGCGAAGGAGGAGTGGAGATTGGCGCCGTCGACGACCTCCCTCCCCCATGTTGCTGCGACGTGAGCATCACCTGGGAGGTCCTGCCTCGGTGGGTGGGGCGACATCTGCTCCTACGCCGTGGGTGTTCGACGGAATGACCCCGAGCCATGCCTACGTCCCCACTCCTCACCGCCCTTCTCTTCCTCGACGCCTCCGACAATGGTGATCTCCGGTGATTGCCCTGCACTGTGTGGTAGGCCATGGGATCCTCCTCGGATCTGGCCTCCCGCATGGACTTTGACGTCGGATTGGAGTTCCAAGATGAAGTTCGTCGTCTGTTCAAGTCCCCGGTTCATCACCCTCACCCTTCCCCCGACGGATCCTTCTTCCTCCTCGTCACCTTCCGGCGATTTCTCTTTCGCTTAACGGAGGACTCAGTCTCCCTCGCTTTGCAATCTTGTTTGGGAGGCCGTGCTCTGGATTTTCATGTGAAATTTTTGAGCAACAATCATTTTCGGTTCTCGGTCTTCTCAAAACAAGTTGGCTTCCATGTTTACAAGCTCCGAAGAGTGATCAGTTCCTCGTTTGATTGTTACTTTCATCTTTGGAACAATGGCACTCCACATTGGGAGCGGGAGAAACGTGCTTGGGAGATAGAACAAGAAAAAGAATGGACTGATGTTCTTTCCAAGAGCTCCAAAAAGGCCATCGCAAAATCCAACAAGAAAGTTAGTTTTGCCAAAAATTTGGTCCATCACTCTCCCCACAAGAAATCTACTCCCATCTATTCCTCGCCCACACGAGAAATTTCCTTTGGCTCTTTCTCAACAGCAGTTGATTCTCCCAGTCGTTCTCTTTTTGGAAACATCAAGCTCATGCGTGAGGGTAGTCATGATCGTGTTCTTCGGGCTCAGGGCATGCAACAGACTGCAAGCATGCAGTGGCAGGGAGATACTCCCGTTGCTGACGCAGAAACCCCCCTGGATCAACGGGGATCTCTGGCCCAAATTTCAAACTCGAAATCTCCGACGAATGGGTGTCCTTGCTATCGATGCCAAGGTCTGGGCCACTCGGGCCTGAAGTGTCCAGGTAATATCCGTTGTTGGAAGTGCTCCAGTTTTGGTCATACTCGAAAATATTGCCTGTCACGTTCCAAGATCAGCCTATGGTGGAAGCCTAAAACCAACTGGGAACCGATAGAGGACCACTTTGTGACCCGAGCCAAACCCGAGGTGACCTGGAGGCCTAAGCTGCAGATCGAACGCCAAAGAGAAAAGGATGGAAATATTTTCCAAGATTCCCGGGCTGATAACTCGGATGCCTTGAGTTCCCTTAATGCGGAACAGAAGCTTTCAACTTCACATCCACAGTCACCGCTGCTCACCTCCATCAAAACTACAGAAAACCCCACCTCCCACCCCGGCGATGATGAGGCAGTTGAGGAACCATGGCTGGCCTGGAACCCTGCGATATTTGTGGCAGAGAATGGCCCTGTGCAAGGCAATCAGATACCTCAACATCCAGCAGCACCCCAGCACCAAATGGACCTAGACCTCTCGGGATCACCTTTGGAATTCCTGAAAGGAACCGGCCCTGAGATTTCTTTGGACGACGTCATTCAGTCAATCCAGTCTGACGGCAGCAGCTCTTCAAGTGATGCCTCCTCCCCAGCCTTTGAGGAGTGTGCACGCTTCTTAGCAGCTCAGAGCCACTGTGCTAACATCGCCTTGTTTCACAGAAAAGGGTCCCCTGGAGGAACAGAACAGGGACAGGGAGCCTCACCCTCCGTCACTATCAGGCCAATTCTCATTGATAGCAATGCAGTGCCTACTCCTATGGCTTTGCCCAATGCTGGAAACCCCACAACAGGTTTTGAAATTGTTCCATGGAAGCCAGTTCTTCATGCGATGGCTTTGCAGCTCTGGCCTCACATTGTTGAAGCAAGGAAGAGGACTGTCCCAAAGGAAACAACCAGTGTCAATGTTCTGACCCTTGATGAGGGAGATCAAGGCCCACTGCCTTCTGGCCCGTCTGCTTTTGAATTTCAAACAAGAGAGAATCAGCCCAGCCCACAGTCCACCAGAGGCAAGAAGAAGAAGCAGTCACATGTGCCCAGGGTCCTCTCTCTGCCTTCTGTGGTCTCCGCCAGCAGCTCCACTCCACTTACAGAAAGGAGTGTCAGACGCAGCACTAGATTGAATAGCAACGATGGTTTCCGTCAGTTTCGCCTTGATAGAGACCCATCCAAGAAGCGCAAGATCTGCGCCGTCCAGATTGATGAGGCAACAGGCCAAGCTGGCGCGATCCCCATATCTGTTCTTCAAGGATGGGGAATAGACTGCGGAGTAGCTCCTTGTGAGCTAACCGATGAGGCTCTCATGCAGACGCCGCTTTCTCCTGTCTATGCTAGTCATACAGGCTTATCAGCTACCCCTTTATCGTTCCATGATGAATAATCGTATTTGGCATATCTTGTGTTGGAACGTTCGGGGCATTAATGGGTCAGATAAATGGGACGCTGTGCGAGACAAAATTGAAGAGAGTTGTTGCTCGGTCATTTGTCTTTTGGAGACAAAGCGTGAACATTTTGATATGAGATTTATTCGCAACTTTGCTCCTCGCCGTTTTGATCATTTTGAGTACATCCCATCCGTCGGTGCCTCTGGTGGAATTCTAGTGGTATGGAACAGCTCCACCTTCAAGGGAACGGTTTTAGAAAAGCAAAGTTTTGGCATTACAGTCCAGTTGAGATCAGTACATAACAATGATTTATGGAACATGACGACTGTGTATGGCCCCTGTGTCGACCCCGATCGTAGTGCTTTCATTAACTGGTTCCGGGGTCACGAAATCAGTGATACAATCAACTGGATTTTTCTTGGTGATTTCAATTTTTATAGATCTCTGAATAATCGAAACAGGCCTGGTGGTAACTTATCTGACACGCTGGTTTTCAATGATGCTATTGGCCATCTGGGCTTAGTAGAGCTTCCACTCAAAGGCAGAGCATATACGTGGAGTAACATGCAGACGGAACCACTCCTAGAGCAGTTGGATTGGTTCTTCACGTCGGTTAACTGGACTTTGGACTTTCCGAGTACTGAGGTACTCCCCATGGCAAAGATTACCTCAGCCCATATACCTTGCAAGATTGCCATCAACACGAAGATACCACGTTCAAGTATTTTCAGGTTCGAGAATTTTTGGGCTGAGCATGATACCTTTCTGGAAACTGTCCATAGATGTTGGGAGTCATGCCCAAGTCTCCTTGTCGCCACAAGAACCATCTCTTCTAAGTTCAAGAAGCTGCGCTCAGAACTCAAAAGTTGGAGCAGAAATCTGTCCAATTTAAAATTGCTTATTAGCAACTGTAACACGGTCATTGGCTTCTTGGATTCCCTAGAGGACAACAGACCTCTTTACAACACAGAAGCTAACCTCCGTCTACTTGTCAAGGGACAGCTTAAAACTCTCTTGCATTACAAAAACCTGTACTGGCGGAAGAGGTACACAGTGAACAGAATCAAACTCGGTGACGAGTGCACCAAATTTTTTCACAGCATGGCGACAATCTCCTTTAGACGGAATTCCATCTCACAGATCTTGAACGATCAAGGTGTTTGGATTCAAGACCATGCTGGCAAAGCTGGTTTATTGTGGAATTCCTTCAGAAATAGGATGGGAGTTACTTCTAACCCGAACATGCTCTTTGATCTTGCAAACCTCATAATCCCACCTGAAGAGCTCCAACACCTTGAAGCCCCATTCCAACAAGATGAGATCGATCAAGTTGTGAAAAGAATGCCTTCAAATAAGGCGCCAGGACCAGACGGCTTCAATGGGCTCTTTATGAAAAAATGTTGGAATATCATCAGAGGGGACTTCTATGATCTCTGCGAAGATTTTTCTTTGGGGACTGCTAATCTGGAATGCATCAATAAGTCCTACATAAATCTAGTGCCGAAAACAAACAGCCCTGAGACAGTCAGTGATTACAGGCCCATCTCCCTAATGAACGTCAGCCTCAAATTGATCACCAAGATCTTGGCCGATCGTCTACAGTCAGTAATAACTAGTCTCATCCATCGAAACCAATACGGTTTTATCAAGTCTCGTAGCATTCAAGACTGTCTTGCTTGGAGTTTTGAGTATATACATCAATGCCATCAATCGAGAAGAGAAGCTTTGATTCTTAAGTTGGACTTCGAAAAGGCTTTCGACACTGTTGAACACACCGTGATCCTCCAGGTGATGGAACACATGGGCTTTCCAGAGAGATGGCTCAACTGGATCCGAAGCATTTTGACAACCGGTTCCTCTACGATCCTTGTCAATGGAGTTCCTGGGAATTTTTTCAAATGCAAACGCGGGGTGCGTCAAGGTGACCCTTTATCACCGTTGCTTTTCGTTCTTGCTGCAGAGCTACTTCAGATCATTGTCAACAGAGCAGCTGCTATGAATCTCCTCACTCCGCCAATACCGCAGCCTACTGATGATTTTCCAATTGTTCAATATGCCGACGACACGCTCATGGTTATGCAAGCTGATGCGAGGCAGCTATTTTTTCTCAAAGCCCTCTTGAACAGCTTTGCGGAGTCCACAGGTCTCAAAGTAAATTACAGAAAGTCCCAGATGATTGCTATCAATGTGAATCAGGAAAAGACTCAACAGCTAGCAAACACTTTTGGATGTGATATTGGAACTATGCCGTTCACATACCTTGGTCTACCAATGGGCACGACCAAGCCTAGGATGGAGAACCTCACTCCTATGATGGACAGAATTGAAAGGCGCCTGTCATCCTGTTCCACCTGGTTGTCATATTCAGGCCGACTTGAAATGCTAAACTCAGTCATCACTCCCATCACTACATATGTTCTATGTACTATCAAGTTGCCTAAGGGTGTTATAGAGAACATTGATCGGGCTAGAAAACAATGTCTATGGCGAGGAAATGATGAGCAGAAGAGAGGTGGAAATCTAGTAGCATGGCCAAATGTGATGAAGCCAAAAGAAAAAGGAGGGCTAGGAGTCATCAACCTCCGCCTACAGAATGATGCTTTGCTCATCAAGCATCTCGATAAGTTCTACAATAAGGCTGATGTCCCTTGGGTGCAACTCATCTGGTTCAGATATTACATGGCCAAAGTACCACATGCAGCGAGAGAAGTTGGCTCCTTCTGGTGGAAGGATGTATTCAGGCTAAACACCATCTATCGGGGTATAACCAAATGCACCATTGGAGATGGATCAACAGTATGTTTCTGGGAAGATTTATGGATTGATTCCATCTTGGTGCACACATACCCGAGGCTTCCTTCCTTTGCAAGATCAAATACCATATCAGTTTACGAAGTTATGCAGGCACAAGATTTGGACACCTTATTTATACTACCTCTGTCACAGCAGGCTTTGGAGGAAGTTGATGACCTGCAGAATCATTTGCAGGTTCTACCCTACGAAGCAGACAGCCAAGATCAGTGGTCACCCACCTGGGGGAATGCCTACACGTCACGACGCTTTTATAGATATATCTTTACTAACGTGGAAGCCCACCAGATTTTCAAGGAACTTTGGAAATCATGCTGCACCCCAAGGATAAATTTTTTTGCATGGCTCATACTGGTGGACCGTCTAAACACGAAGTCAATGCTCCGTCGACATCATTTGAATGATGATGATGATGATGACCTATGTGTGATGTGCGGCTCAGGAGAGGAAGAAACCATCGAACATCTGTTCTTCACCTGTCCCTTCGCTTTGGACTGTTGGCAATCAATTCATTTTAACTGGGACATGTCCATGGATCTCATGGACAGATTAAGCACGGCAAGGCAAGTTCACAATCTGGGTTTTTTTTTTCACAGAAGCCACTCTAATTGCAGCCTAGGAACTGTGGAAGCTAAGGAATGACAAGATCTTTCAGAGGAGACAGCCAAGTACATCCATTTGGCTTCGTAATTTTAAGAATCAATGTTTACTTCAATCTGTTAGATTTAAGGAGGACCTTAGGTCATCCTTTTGCTTTTGGTTAGATGCTTTCAGTTAATTTGTATTGTAAGTACCTACACCTCTTTTAAGTTTATTTAAAAAGTTTTCACACTGTGGGGATCTCCCCCACGTCTTTGCCGTCAAAAAAAAACCATCCTAGGTAATTCCCTGTTTTGATACCTTTAATTTTATTTGGTCAGTTTATCTTCTGTTCTACTCTTGTCTATTAGATTCCCTGCTGTTTGGTAGGCCTTTAAAATACCTTTTTCCAGTTTGATTGACGGGAGGGAGAGTGATGGCAGTGACAAACTGACAATGGCGAGGAGGGGGAAAGGAAAGTGCGGGCATGGCTGGGTATTAAAATATTTTTTTTTGGTTTGATTGAGAGGCAGAGTGACGGTAGTGACAGTGGCGAGGAGTAGGTGAAAAGAATGTGCCAGCATGATTAGTTTCAATATCTTGGCAAATCATGTTTAATGTTTGAAGCCAATCACCCAAATTTAGGGCCTGTTTGGCTCGCCCTATTAAACTTTAACAGGTGTTGACCATAGGGTGTTTGAATATTAATAATAGACTAATTAGGCTTAATAGATTCGTCTTGTAAATTAATCTCAATCTATGCAATTAATTTCGTAATTAGTCTATGTTTAACACTCCATGCATGTGTCCAAATATTCGATGTGATAAGTGTTAAAAAAAACAAGGGAACCAAACACTCCCTTAGATATAGATGGCCAAACGGGCCACACGGCACGGCACGGGCACGGGCACGGACCGGCACGGCACGTCTCGGCACGGGCACGAGAAGGCACGCGTGCCTACCGTGCCGTGCCTGGCGTGCTCCCGTGCCAGGCACTCAGCACGAGCACGACACGGCTATAGCTGGAGCGTGCCGTGTCGTGCCGCTGGGCACGGGAGCACGCCAGTGCCCGTGCCGGCCCGTGCACGGTATCAACTACCATTCAACAGATTTTTAACAGCACAGTTAAAACTCATCGTTGGTGGTCATGGTTCGACCGATCTCCTCCGCCTCGTCGGACGACATGTCGCCGCCGCCGGCCTCCGGTCCCTCGACGGCTTCAAAAAAGAAAGCATCAAGCATTAGATCTAGGGTTTCGAGGAATCGAGGGTTAGGTGATCAAGAAGAGCACAGATCTAGGGTTTCGAGAAAGCTCACCTCTACGACCGGAGCTCCAGAGATGCCAGCAGCAACGGCGACGTCGTCGTCGTACGGATCCGGCTCCGGCACCGTGGTACCTCAACGCATCCTGAGGGACACGGAGCCCCACGGGCGGAGGCCGAGGACGGCGACGAGGATGGAGACGAGACGACGAGTGCAAGATGTGGAGGCCGAGGCTACATCGGGGGTCAGGGAGGAAGAAGAGGGGTGTAGAATGCCACCAATCCGTCTAGCCGAGGCCGCCGGAAGCCGGGAAGACGATAGGAGAGTGGCTAGGGTTAGGGTTCCAGGCGGCGCCGCAGCGGCCAGCGGGAGAGGGAGAGTCGACCGAGGAGAGACGAAATGATTTAGGGTTAGGGTTCCAGGCAGCGCCGCAGCGGGCAGCGGGAGCCGAGAGAGGGAGAGTCGACCGAGGAGGAGGAGAGACGAAATGATTTAGGGTTTAGGGTTCAGCGGCGCCTCGGCTATATATAGCCAACGTTTCGGTGCGAAATGAACGGTCAGGATCGGGGGAGGGAGGCGATCCAACGGCCGTCGCCGTGCCGACGCCGTGCCGCCCGTTGGAGCGGGCCGTGCCCGTGCCGGGCCGTCGTGTGCGACTTCCAGCCCGAGCACGAGCACGGGGACGGGCCGTGCCAGCACGGGCACGAGGCAGGCCGGGCCCGGGCCGTTTTCGTGCCGTGCTTTCCCGTGTCGGGCCCGTGCCGGCCCATCGGGCCAGGCCTGTTTGGCCATCTATGGATTAATAGTTCCATAGATACTTATGGTATTTGTGGACTGATGAATCACGTTGCATGTTTTCATGTAGGAATTGCTGGAGGCACCTTTATTTGTGAGTCTTCACAATTTGTGTGCAATACTGAAGTGCACTAATCCAGCCATGGTTATGTTACAATCTGCTATCAGAGATGCTGGGTATCTGAAGGACCGAAAAAAAAGGCGACCAGAGGGGGGGTGAATGGGAGCCTCAAATTTCTTTCAAAATATTTGACCACTGTCCCAAGTTCACCACCAAAAACAGGACACAACAACTGTTCACAAATCTAAAATACCTAAGCCAACTAGTGACAAGAGTATCTAGATAAGTTCCATGAAATTGTAGAAGACCACCGCAAAAAACGAATCTCAGACGTGCAAACTGCAGATAATATAGTGAACTGGAAATTCGAGTCGGAAATTCACAAGCCTGCAACCGGAAATTCCCAAGCCTGCAGGAAAAGCACACACAGAACCTAAGAATGCCGCACAGCCAGGAACAAGCACTCACAGAGCTGAATCTGTGAAACGAACGGAGAGGACAAAAATAGGATGCACCAAAAATCAACCGTAGGATTGAGACTAGCTAAAAGAGCAATCAATAATTAGGCTCTGTAGCTTGGAAGTGACATCTCTGAAAGCTTGATTTCCATTTACACACGAACTCAGGGTGCTGGCACAAGACGAGCAGCACAGCTGCTACTAACGACAAAGCAAAGAACCAGAAACGGAGCAGCTGGGATCGAACCAAAAAGACTACCGATATGGACCAATCACACTGAAATCCGATTCCTTCTCACGAACAACCAACGAACTGTGGGAGACCGACGGATGAGCACTGCTCAGTGCTGGGATCCGGCTCGGCAAGCAGCCCACCAAGGGCGCACGCAGCTGTGCTGGATTGCTCGGATCTAGACCACAGGAGACCGACGAACGCAAAGAAAAACAGCAGACAGGGAGGGAGAGTACGGAGGAAAAAACAGCTTCCTGCTAGGCGACGCCGGCACCGGTCATCGCCAGAAGGCTCCGTGCCAGACTCTGCTGCAAGAGATCGACGGGGTTGCTCCGTCCAATCCCAACCCCCAGCTGTGACCGCACAGAATCGACGAACAGGGACCGACACCCTGAACTCACGAACAGAAAAGGGGGCGGCCAAGAAAATCGATGAAAACCTAACCAAATCAAAAGGGATTGCTCTGAAATTTTGTACAGATCAAATTCAACATACCACAAAACTATTCCCCAAAAATCATCGCCTGAGATGACTCCAAACTCTGGAAAACTCAGATCGTAGCCATGAACGAAAAACTTTCCCCAAAAACGAAAATCACAGCACAAGTGAGGAACGAAAATCACAGGCAAGAATGAAGAATCCCGGAGGACAAAAGGAGGATTTGGGCCTCCTTTCCCATCTCAAAAATCTCAGTTTTACACAACCACGAATTTCTAGTTGTGGACCTCTCTCATGAGCACTAGAAGAGCAAACCCTAGGTGGAAGGAGAAAATGAGAGAATGGGGAGAGAGGTGAGGGAGATGGGGGCTCCCTCATCCTATTTAACAGGGCTATTACACAATCCCCGATTTGCCCCTGGATACAAATGAGCCAAACCATTTAGCCCAAGGGCGTAAAGGTCCAACTCAGTCTTCATCTTGATCCGACGGCCACCGCGCCTCCTCACCGGTAGCTTCGCCTCGACGCGACCTCCCCGATGCCGCCACGTGTCGTCCGTTCCTCCTCGGAACCTCCGCCCGGGTTTTGAGGCCCAAACCCGTAAACCCGCCTCTGATGGTTTTGAGGCCCAAACCATTAAACCGCTCCGCGAGTAGCGTACTTCATACACGTCCCCCGCCATCCGACGCGTGTCACCTCCACGGTCAACACGGTCACTCCCATGTCTTCTCGCGCTTGTCGATGTCCCAAGTGTCAGCCACCGCGGCTAGCCACCCGGCCTCCGGGTCCCTCGGTCCAAGCCTCACGTCCGTCCTTCACCCCTCCGATCCATCGGCACGGCACGTCCTCCTTGACCTTCACCTCACCGTCGGCTACCGCCTCCGTGCTCCACACATGCACAACACAAGCCAAGAGACATGTCGCACACAAGGCTTTCGCCAAGGTAGGGTTAGTCATCACTCAACCTACTTCGTGGATCACATTGACAATCACTCATCACAAAACGAACACACAAGGGTACTTGTCGACCTTGTGTTCGCAATCTCCCCCTTGATGAGTGCATTGTCAACACCAATACACGAACAGCTTGAGCAAAAGAAAAAGAAGGAAAAGAGAAAACAAAGAGCTCAACCAAATGACCAAAAGCCAAAGAAAAACCAAAACAGGTCATTTGAAATGAGCAAGAACTTGGTCCCCAAAGACATGGGCAACGGCTCGACGCAACCAAGTAAAACAAAACTAGCCCTCAAGAAGAGGCAACGGGCTCAACACCACTAGCAAAGCTCGAAAAGCCGAAAAACTGCTAGACCCTCCAGAAGAGGCAAAGGCTCAACACATCTAGCAAAAGCAACTCAAATGCAACTCCCCCTGAACAAATGCAATCTCTTTCAAAAGAATGCACGAAATGGAGATTTCTCCCCCTTGTTGACAACTTATCCCCCTTGTTGACATGGTGAGTGTGACATATCTCTCCCCCTTGTTGACACATGCACTTATCAAGCTAGAGCCTAAGGATTACAACTCCCCCTCAAAACATGCTATGAATGCAGAAATGCACAAATGCAGAAGCTTCAAGATTATAGCAAGTAGATTGCAAGAATGCTCTAGTTGATGCTGTCATGTATACATAGCAACAAGTACAAGTGCTAGCAAATGCTCAAAATGACCAAATGAGATGAAAATATAACATTTTAGCAAGTTTGATCAAGTTTGAGCAATTTAAAAGAGGGTTCACCACCAAATGAGCACATAGCAAATATAGACAGGAGATCAACCTTGTGCTACACATGTATGCAAAGTGAACTACCCCAAACAAAGTTCACACATCATGTCATGAGACAAACTTGTGATTTGATTAAATTTTCAATCAATTGAATTTTATCGGAGTTATGCAGCTTATCACCAAAGTTTGTCAAATAAATGTGTGCGGGAGGTTATCGATGCCATCAAAACCTGACTTATCGATCATGTCAAGCCTATGCCAAAAGCAATCAGAAGCTTAAGACAGTGATCTCGGTATCCATTACAGAGCTCAAGATCACCCTTAAGTGCAATAAGGAGCTGTCTCGATACTCTGACATGGGACAGCAAAGACCCATCCCGATCTTTTCATACCTTGTTTTCAAGTTTTAGCACAAATTCAAGTTTCTCAAGCAAGTGTATAACTCAAGGTATGAGCCGTAGCAACGAAGCATATATATGAAGCAAAAGGGTTCTCGACACACCTATACATGCTAGTTGCCACAAGTAGTGATGAACACGTTTCAAGTTTCATCAAGTGTTATTCAAGTTCATAATTGAAAAAGACATTTTTAGCTCATATCAAGAGATCAAAGTGAGCCTAAGCAAAGCACATCATGTATATCCATAACATCCCCAACAAGAGCATAGTGTCAATCTAGCTACTATAAAGATGAAGCTCAAGATGCAATATGATACATGATGATATGATATGCAAATATGATACAAAAGCAAAAGCAAAAGCTAAAGAAAAAAGAAAACCACAAACTAATGTACAAGAACCAAAACTTCCCAAGCTAAAAAGGGAAGCAAACTCCAAGCTCTCCCCGCAAGCGAGCAAACTGGGCTTGATCAAGGGGTTTAGTGAAGATATCTGCGAGCTGGTTGTGGGTATCAACATGAATAAGGTCAATGTCCCCTTTCTCATAGTGGTCTCGCAAGAAGTGAAAATGGACCTCTATGTGCTTGGTTTTAGAGTGAAGAACGGGATTTTTGGCTACACAAATGGCACTGGTGCTATCACAGAACAAAGGCACTCGCCTAAACTCTAAGCCATAGTCTCGCAAAGTAGCAACCATCCAAAGCAACTGGGAACAACAAGCAGCAGCAGCAACATACTCAGCTTCTGTGGTGGATTAGGCTACAGAGGACTGCTTGCGAGAAGACCAAGACACAAGAGAAGACCCAAGAAACTGACAAATCCCAGAAGTGGACTTCCTCTCAGTACGACAGCCAGCATAATCCGCATCAGAGTAACCGCAAAGAGAAAGAGAGGAGGAAGCTGAAAACCAAAGACCAAATTCAGGTGTGAAACGAAGGTACCTCATGATCCGCTTGACGGCTTGACAATGCGATGTGCGCGGTGAAGACTGAAAGCGCGTGCACAAGCAGACCGCGAACTGGATGTCCGGTCTCGTCGCCATCAGGTACAGCAACGATCCGATCATGCTTCGGTACTCCTTCTGGTCCACAGCTTCCCCTTCCTTGTCCTCATCCAAGGCCGTCATGGTCGACATGGGCGTCGAAAGAGGCTTGGCCTCGCCCATATCAAACTTCCTCAGAAGATCCTTGGTGTACTTGCCTTGGTGCACGAACGTTCCTTCACGTGTTTGCTTGATTTGCAGCCCGAGGAAGAATGTCAACTCACCCATCATGCTCATCTCGAATTCCCTGCTCATAGTCTCAGAAAACTTTGCAACAAGAGCATGAGAGGAACCACCAAAAATGATATCATCCACGTAAATCTGAACCAAAAGTGTGTCAGTGCCTTGCTTAAGGAGAAACAAAGTTTTATCTACGGAACCCATCTTAAAGCCCTTAGCAAGCAGGAAGGCTTTCAAACGCTCATACCAGGCTCTCGGGGCTTGTTTCAATCCATACAAGGCTTTGTGGAGTTTGTAAACATGGTTGGGATACTTGGGATTTTCAAATCCAGGGGGTTGTCTCACATACACCTCTTCCTCTATGTACCCATTCAAAAAGGCGCTCTTCACATCCATTTGATACAGCTTGAACCCTTTCGAAGCTGCATAAGCTAAGAGCATCCTTATAGCCTCGATACGGGCCACAGGAGCAAAGGTTTCTTCAAAGTCGACTCCCTCTTTCTGACAAAACCCCTAAGCCACTAGCCTAGCCTTATTCCTCACCACCACTCCATCCTCACTTTGCTTGTTCTTGAAAACCCATTTTATACCTATAGGGTGACACTCAGGTGGAGGTGGAACTAAGACCCAGACTTCATTTCTCTCAAAGTTCTGTAACTCCTCGTGCATAGCATTGACCCAATCGGGATCAGAAAGTGCGTGTCCAACATTTTGTGGCTTGAAATTAGCGACAAAAGCAGAATGAGCGAAATGTGAGATTTCATATGACCTTGAGCGTGTAACACGCTGACTGATGTCGCCGATCATGGTTTGAGGCGGGTGACGACGCTGGATGTGTCGAGGGGCTTCCCTCAAAGATGTCGCCTCCCCCTCAACAGCTACTGGGGCCTCCTCAGGTGCAGCCGACGTAGGCTGAGGAGGTGGCTCGTGCGGACCCCATGTAGTGGAAGAAGATGGATCTGGTCCGTGAGCCGAAGTAGTTGTCGTAGACTCGACTAGAACAATCGAAGAGGTCAGCTCTGCATCTCCCCAATTAGCATCTTCCTCATTCTCCTCAACGAAGATGCTCTCACCAATCTCCTGATTACCTGCACTTTCAAAGACAGGAATAGAACAAGGCATGGTCTCGTCGAAAGTGACTTCACAAGTCTCTATGACTCGGTTAGTTTCAAGGTTAAGTACTCGATATGCATGAGAATGTGAAGCATAACCAAGAAAGACACCATACGAGGATCGAGACTCAAATTTGTCTAAATTACCTTGTTTCAGAATGAAGCACCTGCATCCAAACACTCGAAAGTGGCTCACCTTGGGTAGTCGACCGAATCGCAGCTCATAAGAAGTTTTCTTCATGAAGGCTCGAAGAAAGATGCGATTGGAAACATGACACGCGGTGTTGATCGCTTCGGCCCAATATCTCCTAGGAGTTCTATGCTCATCGTGCATCGTCCTAGCCATCTCAACAAGGGTCCGATTCTTGCGCTCAACAACACCATTTTGCTGAGGGACATAGGGAGAGGAAAACTGATGCTCAAGGCCCAAAGAAGCACAAAAGGTTTCAAAATGAGTATTCTTGAATTCTGTGCCATTGTTACTACGAATCGCTCTCATGGCATTCTTAGAGAACTCATTTTGCAACCGAAGAATCAAATCTCGAGCATGAGAAAAAGCCTCATCCTTACCCTCCATGAAAAACACCCAAGAGTAGCGAGAAAAATCGTCCACGATCACTAGAACGTACCACTTCCCTCCCTCAGACCGAACCCGAGCCGGACCAACAGTGTCCATATGGAGTAGCTCACCGGGTCCCTTGGTCATGACCTGAGTCACAGGAGGGTGAGAAGCGGCAACCATCTTCCCGTGACGACAAGGATGACACACCAAATCCTTCTCAAATTTTAACTTGGGCAATCCTCGGATTAGATCAAGTGAGCTCAACCTAGCTAGTAAGTCAAAGCTCAAGTGACCAAGTCTCCTATGCCACTTCCAAAGCTCAGAGGAGGATCCGACCACCAAACATCGAGAAGAACCGAAAGAGTGAGAAAAATCAGCTCGAAAGACACGGCCAAAAGGAACAATCTGGCAAACAAGATTTCCCTGAGAGTCAAGAACTCGAGACAAGCCGGTCTTAAAGCGCACTTCAAATCCATCTTGAAGGAGTTGCAAAACAGAAAGCAAGTTGAAATGCAAGTTTGAAACCAAAGCAACATCCTTCAAGACAAAACTCTCATTGACCCGAATGGTCCCATGAGAAAGCACTTTACCTTTGCTATTATCCCCGAATGTGATGTACTCCTTACATTGCACGGGGTCGAGGCTGGAGAACCATTTGGAACTTCCGGTCATGTGGCGCGAGCATCCGGAATCAATGAGCCATGTGTTCTCCAGACCTCCGTCCTGCATCAATAGAAAGACATAGGATGAGCAAATGGCGCAACACTGGGGTTAGTAAACTGTGAAGGATACCAGTGTTGGCTCATTTGCCCTAGAAAAGTGTTAGGAAAAACACCAAACATGTCATATCCCATTTGAGGAAAGCGGGCACCACGTGGGGGAAAACGTGGTCCGCTAGAGCTATAGGACTGAAAACCACTGTCACGAGGTCCAAAGTCATATTGATCATGATCTGAACCACGCCGGGCACGACCACCATGACCACCGCGTGGTCTAGCAACCTGAGGCCTAGCACCTTGAGGCATTGCACCTCTTGGCCTAGCATTGCGCCTCTGAACAGGAGGCACATGTACGCCATGGGGCGGACGGTACATGTTCCGGTTGTTCAACTCATACTCCCGCCGCTCATCTCTCTTCCTCCTAAAGCAAAACTCAACAAGGTGACCATCCTTATGGCAATAGTCACAGTGATACCTCACCTCTCTCTTAGGTGGTTGTTGGCTCACTCTCTTGTGGGTATGGTTCACTCTTGGTAGCTTTTTGGCTTTAGGAAGGGGATCCTCAGAGATGTTCGGTAGAGTGTCAAGTGGGTTTCTGAGATGGTTCGGTTTTGGAACCCAAACTTGTTTCTGGGGTGGAGCTCTTAGAGGTTCTTCAAACACTCCATCTTTCACAGTGGGTTCGGTAGGCTTAGGTGGATTGATCTTGATTAATTTGGGAGTAGTGGAAGGTTTCTCACTTGGGCTCAAACCACTGAACTCACCAACTTTGCCATAGACATTTTCACCCTTCCCACCTAGAGCAAAGCCTACTCCCGATGTCCCAGTTCCCCGTCTGAACTGGCTCATCATCATGCCCAACTGCGGTTCACTACAAGACACCCAATTCAAGATGGACCGAAGGTATGTGTTGTCTTCCTCGGATCTCATCTTGTCATGCCTGCAGGACTCAAGCTCCAACACTAAGCTCTCACAACGTGCACACTCAACAACCGTGCTATCTGAACTGGCCTTCTCAAGAGCAAGGATCTTGGCATTCTTCTCTGCCAGCTCAGATTGCAAGCCTGAACAAGACTTGCACGCACCCAACAAGCTAGACCTAGCCTTTAGCTCATCGTTCTCATCTAACAAGGCAGCATACTTAGATTGCAACTCAGAAAAGTTAGTCATATGAACAGCACATTCATCGCACTCAACCTCGTCAGACACATGAACAACAAGCTTCTTAGCCTCCTCAAGTTCTTTCTCCACAACTTCTAGCTTATCCTTAAACTCTTTCCTCTCACGAGCAGCACGTTTCAGCAACTTATCTTGACTCATCAAAGTATCGGTCATGATATCAAGCTCGGCAATAAGAGCATCGACGGAGGGTTTTACCTCGGTAGAGTCGTCGTCGCCGGGAAACACGTCCTTGTTGGGCTTCACACCTTCATCCACGGCCATGGTGCAGTAGCCTCCGTGGATGGACTTGGCGACGAAGCAAAGCCCAGTCAACTTGTCCTCACGTCTCTTCTCGGACTCATCATCGCTCGAGGGAGAAGAAGACCGGTCGTCGTCGGTGTCGTTGTCGAGGTCACTGAGGGAGGCGAGGAAGGCGCGCTCTTGAGCCTTGGCCTTCTTAAAGTACTTCTTCTTCAGCGCCTCCTTGTCGAATCCTCCCTTCGACTTGTGCTTGGAAGTGTACTCGCGCTTGTCCTTGCGCTTGCTGGAGTCGTACTTGTTGAAGGAGTGCTTGTTCTTCTTGGGGCAGTGGGCGATGAAATGGTCGGGATCTCCACAGCCGTAGCATCCTTCCTTTGGACCACCACCACGCCGGTGATTCAAGCGGTTGTTGTGAAACCACGAGAACCGGCTGATGATCAACGCCAGCTCGTCGTCCCCAAGACTCTCCATCTGCTCCTCTGTGACAGATACCAAAGAAGACAAGGCAAAAGACACCTGTGAAGGGTTAGCCAAAGAACTTGAGCCATTACCTGAGACCAAGGCCATAGTCGGTGCAGAGGGATTCTTCAGCTTGGCTTGGGTCTGGTAGTCGATCTCGGTGGACTTGAGCTTGCTGAAAAGCTCATCCACAGTGAGGGTCTCATACCCCGAAGACTCAATGATGGCGGTCACCTTCACATCCCATACCTTCCGATCTAGGGCATATAGAAGCTTGAGTGCCCTCTCATGATCATCATAAGGTAACTGTGCCTTGTTTGCTCGCATCTTGTTGACGATGGTTTGAAAGCGAGAAAACATGGTATCGATGGACTCGCCATCAAGCTGGGTGAAGTTCTCGTACTCCCTCTTGTATGTCTCGTAGAGTCTAGTTTTGACCTGTGCGGTCCCCTCGTGATAGCTCTGAAGCCTCACCCAGATCTCCCGAGCAGTAGTACAATCAGAGACTCTTTCGAACTCCTGAAGAGAAAGACTCGAGAAAAGAACTGCGCGAGCTCTGCTATTAGCGTTGTGTCGATCTCTTTGATCTTGCGTGACACGAGCACGGAGTTCAAGTACAACGTAAGTAGCATCCTCGCAAATCTCCCAAACAAGCCAATCAATCCCCTGGAGATGCGCGGACATGCGGATCTTCCAATAGGGATAATTTGTTCCATCGAAGAACGGTGGTTTGCCGGAACCACGCTCCATGTCGCCTTCGTGGATCACGGACCGATTAAGGTGGAATGATCCTTAACCGGCTCCGATACCAATTGAAGGACCGAAAAAAGGCGACCAGAGGGGGGGTGAATGGGAGCCTCAAATTTCTTTCAAAATATTTGACCACTGTCCCAAGTTCACCACCAAAAACAGGACACAACAACTGTTCACAAATCTAAAATACCTAAGCCAACTAGTGACAAGAGTATCTAGATAAGTTCCATGAAATTGTAGAAGACCACCGCAAAAAACGAAACGCAAAACGAATCTCAGACGTGCAAACTGCAGATAATATAGTGAACTGGAAATTCGAGTCGGAAATTCACAAGCCTGCAACCGGAAATTCCCAAGCCTGCAGGAAAAGCACACACAGAACCTAAGAATGCCGCACAGCCAGGAACAAGCACTCACAGAGCTGAATCTGTGAAACGAACGGAGAGGACAAAAATAGGATGCACCAAAAATCAACCGTAGGATTGAGACTAGCTAAAAGAGCAATCAATAATTAGGCTCTGTAGCTTGGAAGTGACATCTCTGAAAGCTTGATTTCCATTTACACATGAACTCAGGGTGCTTGCACAAGACGAGCAGCACAGCTGCTACTAACGACAAAGCAAAGAACCAGAAACGGAGCAGCTGGGATCGAACCAAAAAGACTACCGATATGGACCAATCACACTGAAATCCGATTCCTTCTCACGAACAACCAACGAACTGTGGGAGACCGACGGATGAGCACTGCTCAGTGCTGGGATCCGGCTCGGCAAGCAGCCCACCAAGGGCGCACGCAGCTGTGCTGGATTGCTTGGATCCAGACCACAGGAGACCGACGAACGCAAAGAAAAACAGCAGACAGGGAGGGAGAGTACAGAGGAAAAAACAGCTTCCTGCTAGGCGACGCCGGCACCGGTCATCGCCAGAAGGCTCCGTGCCAGACTATGCTGCAAGAGATCGACGGGGTTGCTCCGTCCAATCCCAACCCCCAGCTGTGACCGCACAGAATTGACGAACAGGGACCGACACCCTGAACTCACGAACAGAAAAGGGGGCGACCAAGAAAATCGATGAAAACCTAACCAAATCAAAAGGGATTGCTCTGAAATTTTGTACAGATCAAATTCAACATACCACAAAACTATTCCCCAAAAATCATCGCCTGAGATGACTCCAAACTCTGGAAAACTCGGATCGTAGCCATGAACGAAAAACTTTCCCCAAAAACGAAAATCACAGCACAAGTGAGGAACGAAAATCACAGGCAAGAATGAAGAATCCCGGAGGACAAAAGGAGGATTTGGACCTCCTTTCCCATCTCAAAAATCTCAGTTTTACACAACCACGAATTTCTAGTTGTGGACCTCTCTCACGAGCACTAGAAGAGCAAACCCTAGGTGGAAGGAGAAAATGAGAGAATGGGGAGAGAGGTGAGGGAGATGGGAGCTCCCTCATCCTATTTAACAGGGCTATTACACAATCCCCGATTTGCCCCTGGATACAAATGAGCCAAACCATTTAGCCCAAGGGCGTAAAGGTCCAACTCAGTCTTCATCTTGATCCGATGGCCACCGCGCCTCCTCACCGGTAGCTTCGCCTCGACGCGACCTCCCCGATGCCGCCACGTGTCGTCCGTTCCTCCTCGGAACCTCCGCCCGGGTTTTGAGGCCCAAACCCGTAAACCCGCCTCTGATGGTTTTGAGGCCCAAACCATCAAACCGCTCCGCGAGTAGCGTACTTCATACATGTCCCCCGCCATCCGACGCGTGTCACCTCCACGGTCAACACGGTCACTCCCATGTCTTCTCGCGCTTGTCGATGTCTCAAGTGTCAGCCACCGCGGCTAGCCACCCGGCCTCCGGGTCCCTCAGTCCAAGCCTCACGTCCGTCCTTCACCCCTCCGGTCCATCGGCACGGCACGTCCTCCTTGACCTTCACCTCACCGTCGGCTACAGCCTCCGTGCTCCACACATGCACAACACAAGCCAAGAGACATGTCGCACACAAGGCTTTCGCCAAGGTAGGGTTAGTCATCACTCAACCTACTTCGTGGATCACATTGACAATCACTCATCACAAAACGAACACACAAGGGTACTTGTCAACCTTGTGTTCGCAGTATCAAGTATCAGGAAGTCATGTGGATCCACTAGCTCTTAAAACAGATACTCCAATGTCAGTGATTTGGGACATGATGCGATGTTGGGTATGATGCATTTCTTTGTTTTATCTAGGCTATTCAATCATGTTTGGCTGATTGATTAGTAAGAGCATCTCCAACAGTTTTGCAAATAGCTTTGGCATCCTTGTTTTTTTGGAAAAAAACTCAAAACCCATCTCCAACAGTTTGGCACATGTGTTTGGCATCTTTGGGGAATTGGCAAAAGAGCGAGCAATCTGCGCATATATGCACGCGTCGGGGAGCTGCGCATCCGCTTGGCATCAGTCTTTCTCGCGGGGCTCTTCGTTGCTTAGCTGGGTTTTTCGTTGCTTAGCAGGGCTCTTCGTTCGCTTAACGGGCCTATTTGTTTCTTAGCGGGGCTTTTGGGTTTTTAGAAACGAAATTTGCCAAATTGTTGGATATGCGATCTTTTTTTCCTCCTCATATTATTTTGAGAGTTGGCAAACAACAAGATTTGAGAAACCAAATTTGCTAAGCTATTAGAGATGCTCTTTGTTTTGCAGATCAAGCTTGACCCAGTTAAACATCGGCCTGGAAATCATCCAGGCAATGTGGTACTTTCCCAAGAGACTAAATTGCAGGTAGCTCATAAATCACAATTTTGCATAATTTCTTTGAAAATTTTGACTAAACGGCATATTATGAACTTGGTTCATTAATGGGGAAAGCACCGCTAGGAGGATACCCGGGTGTTGCTTCAAGAGACAAGTGATAGATAAGCCTAGTGTTCAGGACTCGTATCTTTCTTTTTCTGCAATTTACTTTTGGCTTCTAAGCCTAGCACTAGAAATAGGCTCAGCATCCACTTTAGTGGTTAGGGAGATATGCCGAGCAGGTAGAAAGTAGAGAGACCCTCTGCCTATAAAAGCAGGGGCAGTACCCTTGTAAGATAAGCAATTGCATTTTAATTCCAACGAGCGGCCTATGGCCAAGCTGCCCTCTGGGCTTTCCCCAATCTGAATCTGAGATCCATTAGGGCTAACAATTGGTATCTAGAGCCTAGGGTTCTTGAGAGTCCAGAGAGCAGCCATGTCCACCAGTAGCGAGAGGGCCAGGCGTGCTGCAGCCGCCAGAGCGATGATTAACCCTGGAGGCATGGTGCAGGGAGGTCCAGTCGACAACCACGCTGCGCGCCTTGCTGCCGTAGAGGCAGCGGCTGCACAGGCAGTCACGGCGGCCATGCGTGCAGCGGCTACGGCTGAAGCCGTGGCCGCCACCGCTGCCGCGTTGTGGGAGGAGATGGAGCGCATGGCTGCTGGAGGATCGCGGAGCCCTAGGAGGCACCACGAGGTCTCACCCTAGCCGGATCAATGTCGTGGGCACTGTGGCTACTTGCCAGTGGTGTGGACGGTCTACCGTGACTCCAGAGCAGGGACGCCATGCCCGATGCTCACGAGGACTAGCTACCATCAGTTGAGCTTGCTGATGAAGGTCAAGATGCAGGCGTGGCAGCTCTGGGACGCAGTTGAGTTCGGCGATGTCGAGTTCCAAGACGATCGGCGAGCGCTAGAGGCGTTGTGTGCCACTGTGCCGCCGGAGATCGGCGCTTCCCTCGCCAACAAGGCTACAACCAAGTAGGCATGGGACTGCATCGCCACTGCACGCCTTGGCGACCACCGCATCCGCCATGCAATGCTGTAGCGCCTCCGACAGGACTGGGAAGGCCTCACCTTTAACCCTAGTGAGCAAGTCAAGGACTTTGCCTTTCGCCTTTCCAGCCTAAAGGAGCAGATGGTGCGCAACGGCAACACTGACCTCGATGAATCTTGCGCAGTGGAGAAGCTCCTGCGTTGCATCCCAAAGAAGTATTCCCATATCATGCTGGCGATCGAGGCACTCACCATCGAGCAGGTCACCAGAAGGATCAAGGCGGTGCAAGATCATGAGGAGGAGCCTCACACCGAGTCGAGCGCCACCGGAGGCAAGCTGCTCTACACCACCGAGCAGTGGCGGGCCCTCGACATGAAGAAGAAGGACGGGGGGTGGATCGTTGAAGGAGCGCCGTCGGCGTCCACGTGGCGGTGAGAAGGAGGAAAAGGGACCCTGGGGGTGAGGCAGTGCTGATGGCGGCACCACTGGTGAGTGCAAGGCGACCCGAGATGATACTTGCCTCAACTGCAGCAAGACCGGCCATTAGGCAAAGGACTGCCGCCTTCCTCCACGCCACGACGGGCAAGCCCATGTCGCGCAAGCAGAGGAGGAGTACTCTGCTCTATTCTTGGTGCACGGGTGCGTTGAGTTGTGGCAAGAAACAGATGAGGAGAAAGGTTCAAGCTTTCCCCTTTCTGGGTCAGCTGGCTCTGCCCAGCTCCATCTCGACGAGCCACGTGCCCACACCTTCCTCGGCACCGGTACCGACGACAACAAGATCGACGGCTAGTACCTCGGCATTGGCGCCACCCACCACATGACAGGGTGGTGAGAGTTCTTCTCCGAGCTCGACTCCATCGTCTGAGCTCTGTCCTCTTCACCACTAAGACTGGCGAGCACCGGCTGCTCACCGGTATCTACTACATTCCCGCGCTGAGAAACTCCATCATCAACTCGGTATAGCTGGATGAGAATGGCTTGCGCGTGGAGATCGAGCACGGGGTACTGTGCATCTGGGATCGACATCGATGACTTCTTGCCAAGGTGAACAGAGGCACCAATCGCCTCTATGTTCTCCATGTGCGGGGGTGCAGCTCGTGTGTCTTGCAGCCCGTTGCCTGTCATTTTTGTTTTTAGCCCTTTTTCGAAAGATTCTCTCAAATGTGCCCCTGGGAGAATGCTTTCAAAAAATAGACCCTCAGTTTGGCGCCGTTGTCATTGGTGCCAAGGTCACACGGCACGGCGCCAGTTGGTTCCAAGCTCCTTGCCCACGTCAGTGTCGGGTGCTGGCGTGGCGCTGATGTGGCGGAGACCATGGCGCCATAGATCTTGGTGCCAAGCTTGGTGCCGATAGCGTTGGCGTCAAGCCTGTCTTATAGGTGGGCTGATCCCTTTCTCTCTTCCTCATTTCCTTATCCTCTTCCTTTCTCTCTGAGTTGGCCCGATGCCCACTGCCACCGGCGATGCTCCTTCTCGCTCACGCCGGCCGTTCACCCCGCCCCTAGCTTGCCGTGTCGGTCATCTGCCCCACCCCAAGCCACCGTGTAGGTCGTCCGCCCTGCCTAGCCGTCCGCTCGGCCCGAGCCGACACGCCGCCCGTCCGCCTCGGTCAGGCACAGCTGCCGTGCCCCGGCTATCCACCCCGTCCCGAGTAGCCGCGCCAGCCATCCGCTCTGCCCTGAGCCTGCAATGCCAGCCGTCCACCCCACCCCTCGCACGCGTGCCGACCGTACGCCTCGGCCAGTCGTGGCTGCCGTGCCCTAGGCGCCTCATGGATCCCCACCGTGGGTGCCTAGCCAAGATCGGCTAGCGCGGCCTGCCCCACCCCGTCGCAGCCTTAAGGCCAGACATGGCTTGCCGTGCCTCGTCGTCCCCTATCGCCCCGTCCAGCCTCCCCGTCTGGTTGTACGTGTTTGCTGTCCCCGGTGCCCCTTCCCATGGCCCTTCACCGTGCCCCGCGCCTCCTCCTGCTCTCCACCGTGTCATGCACTGCCATCGTTGGATAGATAAATATCGTGTGTATGCACTGCCATTGTGTGATGGTTCATTTTATTGATGTACTTAGGTTGATAATGTGACCACCTATTTAGTTTAATTAGTTGGTGATCTAGAGATTAGGTATGACCTAGTTACACTATTAACTTAGTTATTTAGCTATATATTTAGTTAGTTTAATTAGTTAGTGTATTAGTGATTTAGTTAGTGTATTTAGTTAGTTATGATAACTTCTTATCCTTCTCCTCCCTGTAGGCAGCAACACGCCTCCTTTCCTCCTCTTCCTTGTGCTCCTTTTTTGCTGCCTCCTCTCTGCGTCTCTTCTCTAATATCTCAAGACGCTCTGCATCCCACTCCTTCAGACCTTGTAGAAGCCACTTGTTTGACTCCTTGATCTCAGTGTTGATCCACTGCTCACAAGCACAGAGCGGTGGATGGGTCTACAATAAAGGCAATTGTTACAAAAAAAAATGCAAGACTTCATATGACATAAAATAATGAATAAACAATAACAATTTCTCACAATAAATGTACTGCGGCGCTGACGCTTTGTAGGCTCATGCATAATTGGAACACATCCAATACCTCTATCTATAGGTTTCCTCATCTTAAGAAATGTCTACCTTGCAAGGATCACCACAAAAGCACATGGGTCTTGGTACACCACTAGGAAGTGGTTTTGGGTCGTAGGGACTTCTGATCATCTGGCCATAACTATAATAAAATTCATTCTAATAAAAGAAAGCAAATAACAATTAACCCTAAACCTAGGGTTTACCATGTAATGCACAACAATGAACGCATACCTTGGTTTGCTACCTTTTCCATGCCTTGGCATCCTACGATTGTATAATACATACAAATATTAAAAAGTGCATGAAACCCTAACTAGTGACGATTCTTAGGTTAAAAATACGACTAATATATACCGAATCGATGCAGAAAAAACTAGGAGGGGGTGAGAGGATACCTTGCTCTTGAAGATCTATGGATCAAATCCAACTTTTCACGGTCCAATATGCCAATTCATGAGGTAGGGCGAAGTGGGGAGAGGGAAAACCCAAGAGGGAGGAGGAAGAAAATGAGAAAGACTCAGGCAGGAAGAGGGGTCAGCTATTAATGTAGGATCTTGGCGTCAAGATCTGTGACGCCATGCTTGGCGCCATGCTTGATGCCAATGGAAATGGTGCCATGCTATACGCCACGTCAGCTCCACGTTTGCATTGGCGCAAGGATCTTAGCGTCAATTGTGTTGGGGCCGTGCCGTGTGATCTTGGCGCCAATGATGATGGCGCCAAGCTTAGGGTTTATTTTTTGAAAGCATTCCACTAGGGGCACATTTGAGAGAATCTTTCAAAAAAAAGGGCTAAAAAATAAAAAAGACAGGCTAGCCACGATGACGACGCCTGAAGATGGCATGAGCATTTTGGGCTCCTCAACTTCGAGGCCCTGAAGCTGCTCGGCAATAAGGAGATGGTGTAGGACATGCCGTGAGTCGAGCACGTGGAGTAGTTCTGCAACACCTGCGTCCTCACCAAATAGTAGCGACTCTCCTTTCCCCGCTAGCTGAGCTTCCATGCCAAGGAGAAGCTAGAGCTCGTACATGCCGACCACTGTTGATACATCTAGCCCAGGTGGGGTTGGCCGAGGCCCAATAAATTAAGGTTGCCCGGACCCCAACAGTTCTTATACACACCCACTCGGAGAAAGGCCCAATGTCCCTAAAAGACTAGTCCGATAGGGAAAGGGTGGCTCTCTCTTTTAAGGTGGCTTCCTCCTCCCAAGCTAAGCAAGGTGGGATTATTCAGAGGCTCACACGGTCGCCGCTCGACTACAACTAGGCCACTTGGCCTTTTTTTGTTGTGTCTTTGCCAGCGGGTAATAGTGGAGGATGTCCTCATCATTCCCACCCCCTTAAACAAGGGCCCAGCTCTGATACCAAATGATACATCCGGCCCAGGTGGGGTTGGCCGAGGCCCAATAAATTAAGGTTGCCCAGACCCCAACAGTTCTTATACACACCCACTCGGAGAAAGGCCCAATGTCCCTAAAAGACTAGTCCGATAGGGAAAGGGTGGCTCTCTCTTTTAAGGTGGCTTCCTTCTCCCAAGCTAAGCAAGGTGGGATTATTCAGAGGCTCACACGGTCGCCGCTCGACTACAACTAGGCCACTTGACCTTTTTTTGTTGCGTCTTTGCCAGCGGGTAATAGTGGAGGATGTCCTCATCAGCTGTGGCCCAGTGTCCCTGGCTATGCCTGGAGGACGCCGCTACTTCCTCCTCTTGGTTGACGATGCCTCCCACTACATGTGGGCTATGCTGCTCGTCACCAAGACGGTAGCCGCGGAGAAGAAGTGCGGCCACAAGCTCCGGGTGCTTTGCACAGACAATGACGGAGAATTCACGGTGGCTGACTTCACGGCGTACTACACCGATGAGGGGATCCAGCGCCACTTCTCTGCACCATACACCCCACAGCAGAACGGCGTCGTCGAGCGCCGCAACCAGACGATGGTGGCCACCGCCTGCGCTCTTCTCAAGCAGCGGGGCATGCTGATAGTCTACTAGGGAAAGGTTGTGATGACCGCCGTGCACCTGTGAAATCGCTGTCCGACCAAGGCCCTCGATGGCAAGACGCCGTATGTGGCCCGGCACGGGCACAAGCCGGTGGTCAACTATGTGCGGGTCTTCGGCTGCCTCACCTTCGTTAAGGAGTTGAACAACGTCGGCAAGCTCAACGATCATAGCTCGCCGGGGGTCTTCATCGGCTACGCTGAAGGGGCTAAGGCCTATCGCGTGCTCGACCTAGTGACACGGTGTGTGCGGGTGGCACACAATGTCGTGTTTGATGAAGGACGTGGTTGGGCGTGGGACAAGGTGACTGATGATGGAACAGCGGTAGCTCTGCATGACTTCACTATCGAGTACACATGGGCTGCAGGAGTAGGGGGAGCATCAAGTGCGTCTTCACCATCTGCTCCACCGCGCTCGCCATCACCAAATTCGGGGGAGGTCGAAAGCTCATCAGTGGCGGTGCAGACCACTCCAGCAATCTACCCGACCACATAAGCATCTCAGCTGACCACACCACCTCTGTCCCCAGCAGCGGCATCCTCTGCTTCGCCCGCTGTGACACCAGCGCACGCAGGGCAACCGGAGATCAAGTACGTGATGCCACTAGAGGACGATGAAGACCGCCTAGATGATGAGGTCATGACCATACTTGGAGAATTATATGGAGGCCAAGGAGATCAGCAAGGGCATCCAAATCGAGAACACATGCAAGAACACAAAGGAATACAACTAAATTGCAGATGAATGATTAATCTCACAAAGTTGGGGTCTCACAAACCGACGGCGGCGGTGAAACTGTTGTCAACAGAATAATCTAAGTAAAACTCAAACCCTAAAGTAGGTGGTGGCTACTAATTATATAGCCTAAGGGACGTCCAAGGACCCCTATTTGCGTCCCTGGGGAGCGCCGACATGTTACAAGGCCTAAACGGCCCAAAAGACGGTGACACAGCGCCCTGATAGATTTTGGACAGTGACTTGTTTCGACGATTCCTGTTGATTCCGAACAGCTTTTGATATAGGACCACTTGGGTTGGCTTCCTTATCAAATAAGCTTTCCATCCATATATGGATCATCAAAAACGGAGTCCGTACGCGTCCTGGGTGACCAGTTCAAGGCAGACTGGTCCTGGATTCCGAGGTGGACTCAAACTTGATTTGGGCCTCCACCTTGGTGACTCGAACCGGATAAGTTTTGGCCCTCCTTCTTGATTTGGATGCCCTTGCTAATCTCCTTGGCCTCCATGTAATTCTCCAAGTATGGTCATGACCTCATCACTAGATGCCTACTACGATGATGAGCCCCTCTGGTACTGCACGATGATGAACATCATCAATAACCAGTCTCCATCAGGCCCGGCAAACTGGCTCTTTGCCTAGCTTCATCTGACGCACGCTGGTGAGCCGACCACCTATGCTGAGGCATAGGGTCATCCGGCATGGCGGGCGGCGATGGAGTAAGAGCTTAAGTCCATCAAGCAGAAGCACACCTAGGAGTTGGTGCCACTACCCGGCGACCACCGCCCCATCACCCTCAAATGGGTGTTCAAACTCAAGAAGGATGAGCATGGCGCGGTGATCAAATACAAGGCACGGCTAGTGGTGCGTAGCTTCATCCATCAAGAGGGGATCGACTACGACGACACCTTCGTTCTCATGGTGCGCATGGAGTTAGTCTGTGTCCTCCTCACGCTGGCAGCTCAGGAGGGGTGGCAGGTCCACCACATGGACGTCAAGTCCGCCTTCCTCAATGGTGACCTCAAGGAGGAGGTGTACGTGCATTAGTCACTGGGTTTCACTGTCGCTGGAGAAGAAGGCAAGGTGTACCACTTGCACAAGGCCCTCTATGGCTTACGGCAGGCCCCGCACGCCTGGAACGAGAAGCTCGATGCCACACTTAAGAAGATGGGCTTCAAGCAGAGCACGCATGAGGCAGCCGTCTATCGGTGGGGCAGCGGGCACATTGTCATGCTGGTCGGTGTCTACGTCGATGACCTCATCATCACCGGCGCTGATGAAGGAAAGGTGGAGGCATTCAAGGCGCAGATGAAGAAGGCGTTCAACATGAGCGACCTCGGCCTCCTCTGCTTCTACCTCAGCGTTGAAGTGCGTCAGGACGCCAGTGTGACACCCTAGTTTTTAAGCATGCATTAAACATTTCAAATCATGAGCATAATCATCATTATGCATACATAAGCATCACATGAAATAATGAGTTGAAACAAATTTCCGAAACAGGCATTTTGCAATGTTTTGTTTCAATAGATTTAATGTTATGTTGATGCTTATCATGCCATGTATGTGTTTGTTTGAGTAGATAAACAACTTAGAGATGTTTAGCATAAAATTTAGAGCAAGTTTTGTATTCAAAAGTTTCTCAAAATTCGCTTTAAAAAGAAGTTAGAAAAATGAGTTTTTGAATTAAAATGAACTTCGAATCTCTAATTCAAAATCTATTTGGAATTTCAAATTTTACAATAAAGCAAAGTTGTAGAGTTTAAAATTCTAAACAACTTTTATTTTTGGACCAACTTGTGAAAATGGATTTTTGGTACTCAGAATAGGAATTTTAGGGCTGTTATCGAAAAATATAAAGAAAAAAGTTTTTATTTTATTTTGGGCCGCCGGCCTCACTTCACGGCCCACGGCCGAAGCCGGCCCGGCTCGCTCATGACATGCCTGCCTCCTCTCCCACGTGCCGCACTCGACCGCACGCAGGCCACGGGCGCCCTGTGGCGACCGTACGCCGGCGCCGGCCGCCGGGTGGCGCTCGGTGGCCCCCGCGACGCCCTTAACCAGCCGCTCTGCCCCGCTCCTCCCTTGCGCTCACCTTTTCGTCTCATCCTACACAAGCAGCAGCCGCAGCAGCGCACACTTGAGCTCGCCCGAGCCACAAGCGTCATCACGTCACCCACCAGCGTTGTGCCCTCTCCACCGCGTGCCATTCTCCGATTGCTCGAGCAACACGCTCCGCCTCCCTCCGCTCCACCGTTTGCTCATCCTAGCCGCCACCGTCGTCGAAAGGTATAGCCCAATTGGGCGTTTCCTCCGCCACAACGCCATGGCCACTAGGCATGGCCCACGTGTGGCCGGAGCTCCTCTGCTTCCCTTCTCCCCTCCTTTTTCCCGTTTTTGTGTTCGCCTCCACCTCGCGGAGCTCGCGCACGCCTTTTTAGCCACCACCGTTGCTTGCTCCCATCGGCCGCCATACGCTAGCGCCACCATGCCACCATGCATGCCGGCAAGCTCAATGCCGAGCTCATCTGGCCGCATTTTAGGCACCACTGGCTTCGCCCCGTCGTGGGGAGTCGGGTGGTGGTGACCCCCGTCGCCTGGGAGCTCACCGCCGGCAAGAACGCCGCCGTGCCCGCCGTGTGTGTGTGACAGATGGGCCCGGGGACCCGCTCTCAGCCGCTCGGGATCACGCCTGGGTGTAGATCTGGGTGTACCTAGCATTTTTCGCTGGTTGTTTTAAAAAGGGTTTAAGAAATGCTTTTCTAGAAATTGTGAAAAATGCTTCTAAAAACCATATCTTGATGAAAATAGCTCCAAATTTGTTAAAACATATTTTTGCTAGGTTTCTTATGAGTAGATCTACAGTTTAAAAATATTGCATGCCAATTTTGTGATACTTTTATATAGAGCTTTATTTAATTCTTGTAATTGCTATTATCTTAGAAAATGCATAGTAAATAGAATATTTATTAGAAAAATATGATTCTAGTTTTGTTAGTCTTCTTATGTGATGCACTTTGTATGAAAAATATATGTCAATCATGTTCTATAGAAAAATTCTGATGCGTAGTTCAAGTGCTAATTATGGCTGATTTTTGTCATTTTTGCTAGAGAGCAAACTTTGTATAAAACATGCATGTGATAATTTTTTACGGTGATTGTTTACTGTGTAAAACATAGGAAAAATACTAAATCAGTTGTTTAATACTTTTCATAGTACAAATTATTTTTCTAGCTCATTTATACCCTTAGTTTGTCATTTTTGTGTGGGCAGTTTTACTTATCCAATTACCATGAAAATTTTATGGTAGGCTAATTATTGTATGGCTATGGTACTATAAATTTTATAGATTTTTCTATGCACTAGAAATATAGGTTGCTGTTGTAACCCTAGTTTAAAAGTGAAATGAAGTAATATTCTTAGGTATGATTAGTTTAATGGTAAAGCTTTGGTGTATCTTTGAAGCATCAAATCACTTGCTGATGTTACTTGACAAGTTAATATGGTTGTGTTGATAAAGTGTAGTAGCACTCATGTTAGGGCTACATGTTAGTTAGCAGAAAGGAACAGGAGTTAGTAATTGAAGAGAATGCAGCAGATGATATGTATTCGTAGTAACTATTCTTGGACGATGTTGACTACCTTGAAGAAAGATTTACCTCTATTCTATCCAATAAAGTCTCAATGTGTTCATCTGCACATCATGTCATCATGATCATCACATGCCATCGCATTCGATGCACCATTTGCATATTTACTTATACAATTGTATCATATAGGATCACAGGAGGAAGTGCTAGTAGCAGTGCAAGAGGAACAGACTGGATCCGATCCACAAGAAATGTAGGCACATGAGGTGTCAGAGGTAGAAGAGCAAGAAGAAGATCTACCTGAGTGTGTGGACCACAAATCCAGTTCCTTTGAACAAGACAAGCCCCGAAGCATTTTAAGTCTCCTACTTTATAAAAGCAATCCTTTATATATACGAGTTTATATATTATTGCATTAAGTTATAGGAGTTGAGTGAAACCATTGATGCATTTATAACTATCCTTGCCTATCTTATTACATTCTTACCTTGTTAGGTTTAGGATCGAATAACTGCTTAGCCCTGGTTAGACCGGTAGCGATCGGTGATTTTCGATCACCCACAATTATAGGTGGTTACTAGAATACTTTAGCTATGAAATGGATGATATCCTGGAAATAACTATGTGTTGATGGAAAATTGGAGACCGGACGAAAAAGTTGGAGGCAACCAGACAGGGTTCTGGGGTGCTATTAGTTTTCTATCTGTGTCGGTTAAGGACCGATCGTTGCTCGTCCCTCTTGTCATGTTGAACGCATGCCTCACATTTAGTTGGCCAAATAAAGTACCTTTCGACCGTGAAGCTAGTGACACTATTCGGACCAGGATAAACTCGAATTGGTAGACTGGTGACGAAGGGGGTAAGATGGGGACGTGAAGAGTGAGCCCAAGGTGCGTCCTGCCTGTCAGGCGGTCCCTGGGTAGTGCGGTCTATGATTGTTATCCCGTGACGTTTACCTGAAAAGTGTCATTGGTGATCTATAGCTTACTTGATTGGTGAGTGTGGTTTGTGTAAGAAATAAATCACCAGCTGGTTAGAAATCGATTCGAATCGCCATCACTCCTGGATAGTGAGCACTTGACTCGAGTTACGGCATCGTAGTAACGATGATGGAACACTGATGGTTATATGGATGATGTTGGAAATGCTAAATCCAAGTGGTAACTAGATGTTATTGGTTAATCAAGTGATTGCTATAGCATAGCTGCTTACCTAGATTAATAGTTATAATAAACATGATGCGAAGTAATTAAGATGGTTTATTCATGATAGGTTATGCTTTTCGCAAATGAGTCAGCTAGTCCACTAAAAGAAAGCCTTGCATACTCCTTGATGTTGCTTTATTTTGATTTAAGACAGATAAGTCTAGCGGAGTACTTTCTTATACTCAGGGCGTTGTTCCTATTGTTATTGCAGATGGTCAGATATACTATGGTTATTGCATCAACTGCCTGTACCCGGCGATGGGCGACAACTGGGACCAAGGGCAATGGTCGCCCCGTATTTCTTATCTGATGCTTTTGTTAGAAATGACTATCTCCTAGCACTGTATCTGAACTAAACGTGTGTGTGGCTTTAAAACTATTTGCTTTCGCTATTTCATTATGAACTTGGTTTGTAATAACTTTAAACTTCTAAACTCCGATGTATTCAACTGTCATTGCGAACTTTATGTAATATGTGACTGTGGCTGCTAAACTTTTACGATCTTGGTTTGTATGTTGGTTGGTTTGAAATCCTTTGTGGTTTCACGGACTACCGGGTTATACGGGCTTAATTTGCTAAATTATCTGCTTCGACGGGTGATTTTATCACTTAATTTTGTATAATTGGTCGGTTCTATTACAGCCAGCGACATTGTCCTCTGCCAAACCCACTATGCCAAGCGCATCCTTGAGCTCAGCGGCATGACGGGCTGTAATCCGGCCTACATCCCGATGAAGGAGCGACTCAAGCTCAGTTGGGATAGCATAGCGGAGGAGGTCGATCCAACTCATTACCAGTGACTAATCGGGAGCTTGCGCTACGTCGCGGGCACCCTCAACTACGGTCTTTACTACAACAGGGCCCCAACACGGCGCGCTTTGTCGGCTACTTCGACAACGACCTTGCCAGCGATGTGGACACCAGCAAGAGCATGAGCTTTGAAGGTGGTGGCAAATGACCCTCGACAATTGCTTAGTCAGCTGGCAGTCCCTCAAGCAGAAGGTGGTGGCTCTCTCAAGCTGTGAAGCAAAGTACATCGCCACCACCACTGTGGCAACTCAAGCACTATGGCTGTCAAGGATGCTGGCAGAGCTCCTTAGTAGGAAGGTTGATGTGGTTGAGCTGAAGGTGGATAGCAAGACTGCTCTAGCTCTGGCCAAGAATCATGTCTTCCATGAAAGAAGCAAACATATTTGCATCAAGTATCACTTCATCAGGGATTGCCTGGAGGATGGGAGCATCAAAGCCAGCCACATTGCCACCACTGATTAGCTGGCTGATATCCTCATCAAGTCGCTGGGGAAGTCTGGGCTACAACAGATCATTTTCAGTGCTCGGCATAAGGCTTAGGGGGAGAATTGATAACCTAGTGTTCGGCACTTTATCTTTCTTTTTCTGCAATTTACTTTTGGCTTCTAAGCCTAGCACTAGGAATATGCTCATCATCCACTTTAGTGGTTAGGGAGCACTACTACACTAATTTTAACCGAGGCAAGCAAAAACAATTACCGAGGTTGTTTTCGCAACCGCCTCGGATCAAAGGTCATGGTAAATGGCCTATTTTCTGAGGCGGTTTGCTGCCCGCCTCCGTTAATCAAATAAAAAACAAAAGAAAAACAAAAAAACCCATACCCAGCCCTAACCGTGCCTAGATCTGGGCCGCCGCCGTCGGGGGAGCAGCCCCTGCTCCGTGCGTCACCGCAGCCAGAGGCGCTCGATCGACCACCACTATGCCCCGTCGCGTCGGAGAAGCTCGCCGCCCGCTGTCGAGATCTGGTTTTTGGCCACCCCCAGCGAGCAAAGGAAGGAAGGGGAGGAGCGCCGCTGAATCCAGACACCCCCGCTGCCCTTGACGCCGGATCCGGCCACCACCGCCGCCATATGCTGGATCTGCGAGGGGAATAAGGTGAGGGATGAATCCTCCATAGATCTGAGATAGGCGAGAGGGTGAGGGCATACCACCACCGTTGGGCCCATCGCGTCGCACCGCCCGACCTCGCGCGTCCGGTTTGGTCGCGTCACGCCACCCGGCCCCACCGCGTCGCGCTGCCTGGCCTCACGTGTCACGTCGCCTGCCCCTGTTTGGATGGAGATGGAGAGGGAGAGGCGAGTGAAGGAGAGAGAAGGGGAGTGAGGTGCCGGGATGAGGGAGTCACGGCGCTAGGCGAGTGTGTAGCGTGGAGGTGAGGTAGTCGTGGCGCTAGGGAGCTGATGGGAGAGGAGGGAGTCACAACGTGGAGATGGGCTCGAGGAGAGGAGTGCGGCTGAGTGCGGTGAGGCTGAAAACCCTAGTCTCTTGTATATATGTGTGACCTCGGAACTGGGCCTCTTTGGGTGGCAGGCTAGGCCTAATTTACTGAGGCGGTTGGAGTTATAATGTCCACCTTGGTTAATGATTTACCGAGACAGTTACGTTAGGGTGCCCGGCGGGCATTTTAAGGTTGCCCACCTCGGTTAATCAATTTTGCGAGGCGGTTGTTGTAACCGCCTCGGTTAATAAAAATGACTGCCTTGGTTACGGTTGAATTTCCTGCCTGCCTCGGAGGGTGTTTTCAAAAGGTCGCGGTAAATCTTTTTTTTGTAGTAGTGGAGATATGCCGAGAAGGTAGAAAGTAGAGAGGCCGTCTGCCTATAAAAGCAAGGGCGGTACCCTTGTAAGATAAGCTATTGCATTTCAATTCCAACATGTGGCCTATGGCCAAGCTGCCATCTGGACTTTCCCCAATCTGAATCTGAGATCCATTAGGGCCAACACAAGTCTATCAGGCATGGGCATATGCTCTTGCCAAGCGCTTTCTTCTTAAAAGGAGGGACAAACAGTGTAATTACTTATATTGGGTTTAATTAGTAATTACTTATCTTGAGACAAATTAGTAATTGGTCTTCATCTCAATCCCCTATTTTTATTTTCCCCCACAAATGTATTTACATACACATGTTCCCATTTGCAGCTTGCCAGTTTCTAAGTCACTTTCAGGAATCATATGATGGTATAAGATGCACAGTTGTACAAGCATCTTATCAATTAATAAATGTAGCTCGCTAACAACTGTGCATGAGGAGCAATGGTTAATAATATATGTTCTCCAATAGCTGAATTGTTAAACAAGATGTGGAACGGGTGGTTGAGCAACACATATTGAGTTAGCGTTTTACTCAGATTTGAGAATTTAGACTATGGTTTCAAAAGAAGAGCTCTGTGTGTATCTTGTGATATAACATTTTTATGTAGATGCAAGTACATGTAGAGGAAGGCATGAAGCAAAGAGATATTTATCAGAAATGTGTCAGCATCCTTATCAGTAGGATTCTTATGTCACAAGTTTGAGAGGTAAACCGCAACTGATTTTTTTTTTCACATCAACATGATGCAACCATTATTTTAGCAAATTATGGTCCAGGCGTAAAAACATTTAAAATTTTATTTATAAAGCCTGGCGCTATTTCTTGTTCTTTCAAGGATTCTGCAATGAAGGTGTGTTTGGCATAAATCATTTGATTTGTGCTGGCACAGTGACACTTGCTCCTATCTCGTTCTTTCAAATAAGTTGATTTTTTTATTTAACTCATCCATTTGGCTCACTATGGTACCATGGTTCTACACCTTGTCTATTGTGCCGCTGCGGCAAGGGCTGTAACTTGTATTTTGTCAAAAAAAACACTCATTTCTATTTTAAATGAAAGGCAGAGCTCCAGCCATTTTACTTAAAAAAATATGGCGGTGTGGCTGTTTGTAAGAGCATTAAAGATTGGGCCAAAGCATGGCAAAGTTCAGGTCACACCTTGCTCCTATCTTGAATTATTAGATGATATGTTCATGATCCCTTAAGTATGGCTCTCTGAACCGTTTTGGTATAGTGCAATACAAGGATTTTTTGCAAAAAAACTTGAATTATTGCAATACTGCTACCAGCTCATTAGTAGGTAGTGTATTTGGTACATCTATAGATTAGCATTTGGTACTGGTAAAAAATTTCGTCACTCAAATTTCTGTTATTTGTATTCATTGTAGTTTTTAGCATAGTGTTTTGTTGCAAGTGGAAATTAATGATATGATATTGACAAGTACATACTAAAACAAAATCTTAATAAGAGTCAAGGGATAGAGGTTGTGTAGGTCTAAGATATCAGGTTAACCAACTTTTTGTTTGCCTTTCAATGTTTCAATGTCGATATGTGTTATTGCACTACTTGATTCACTCTTCTGTACAGAGCATCAGCTGTAGGCTGAAGCAGGTGAACATCAATCTCAGCAACCTGCAAAATTCTGTGATAAGTTAAACCAGCAAAGATGTCAGTTGTGCAATTTTTGTTGGAATCTTTTGTTCAATCTTCTGTACCATTGTTGGTAGAAGTAAATAATTATTGGTAGAAGTGATGAATGCTTGTTGGTAGAAGCAAATAATTATCTGTAAAAGTAACAAAGGACTTTGAATCATAACGGATTTTGAATCGTGATACAGAATGAATTGTGGTTATGTATGATGTTGATCCAGATCAAGAACATTTTTCTTTATATGATATTGATTGTCATATTCATTGTTTGTACCAAAATGTGCTTGTCTCCCAAAATCATATTGCTTGGTTCTTATCTTGGTTAATATTTCTCTTTCTTATTCTTTTAAATCCAAACCATGAATCTTTCATATGGAGCATAATTGTATTGTTCAAAACCTTGCTGGATTTTGCGTTCAAATGGTTCCTTCCTATGTTTTATGAAAAAACATTGTTTGGTAAGAATAAATGTGATTTCCCTCAAATCATTATTCTTTAAAATAAATAGTGTTTCATTAAATAAAATGCTCATTAAGGTATATTGATATATTTTTGCCTGCCATTAATAGTTTGTCAAAATTTACAAACTGTTTATGCAGAGCAAAAAAAAATTCAGACACCAACCAACCCTTTTTCTCATATGCTTGCTAAAATGTGATTGAATTACTATATTTTGTTAATGCTCAATGAAAATAGAAAGCTAACTGACTTATTCTTCTTGCCTGTCATTAAGAGTTTTTCAAACTTTTTATGCAGTGCTAAAAAATGCTGACACCAACCAACCTTTTTCTTTTTCATATGCATTCTAAATCGAGTGAATGAATTTTCCATATTTAGTTATGTGTGTGTAATCTTCCTGAATATGTTTTTATTGTAAAACTTGTGCTGGTGCTTGAGTGAAGAACCTCATTTTGAATCTGATTAAATCACTCGCTGCATGTTCAAGAAAAATTTGATTAGATCACACCAAGGACTCCTTTGTGCTCAGGCAATAAGTTGAAATATAGCAATATTTGGTCCCAAACATTATCTCTAGCTACTCCATAGTGATCATTACATTATATTTGTAGCATCTGATTTTAAGAACAAAATCAAATACACACCACATGTGAGTCCAGAAAGTCAAATCACACATATGGCCATAAATAAGGGTAATATCAAAAGACAAATGTTTAATTACATAATGTATTAGTACAAAGAATATAACCTTAATTAGTAGGACAACGGAAAGACACTTGTTCTTCAGGGTGAAGGCTCCAAAACCACAGGGACAACTGACCGGTTGATCACAAGCCTAACTGGTGTGGTTGAAATAGCAAGAGTGAGCACATATTGTACTCAACAAATATAACACAGGGTTCATGAGGCTCAAAAGGTTTGACATGGGTTTTCTGCAATAGCTTTTAGTGAGTCATCTTTTAGCAATTGAGTAGCAACAAGTTTACAATAAGCCCAAATAACATCATGATCATGTAAACGAGATTAATGTATAGTAAGAAACAATAATCATTAGTGAGCATCAATATCCTTAGTATTAACATTATTATCAGTGTTCATCATTTATTCTGTAAGGGTCCAAGACTGCTCATGACCGTGAGCACGACTGATATACCAGTTTTAAGACACTCTGCAGAGTTTGTACATCTTTACCCATGAGTCGTGATTCGCCCTTTCGCCCGAGGTGGCGAGCCTCTTAACCCACTACCAAGGAAGGTCGGCAGGGTTCACTGTGAAGTCTTTCAAAAGACTCTCCCTAACAAATTAGTGACCGCCAAAGAAAGAGCTAGGCGAATGGAGGCCCTCTAACAAAGTGGCACACTTCACACAGGCTATACACACTCTGAGAAACAAGAAGCCATTCTTGAACCGAGGCTTTCCTTAACGCTTTTCGGTAACCACTAATAAGCTAGGAAATGTTCCCATACTTGACTAAAACCAGAGCCATATAACACTTATGGTTGTACTGTAAGTCCTAGATGATCGCTTACAAATAAGTCCTTAAGGAGAGAAATCTAAAGCACCATAAAAATAATGCTCTAGCCCCTTGTTCCAAGTTGCTAAAAATCATATTTTAATATTTATTGCATATACCATTAGTCAAGTCACAGATCATGGAATACTACCTAATGCATAGTTCCTAAGGTGACAAGGAAACATGATATCAATAGCTATGATATGTTTCTACGGGTATCAAAGTAGACACATGCACATGATTAAAGTGATTAAGGTGAATAGGACAAGGATGATCCCCATACTATACTTGTCTTAAACTGAGATCCTTCTTCTGTAGATTCGTAACCTCCGAAGAACTGCTTCTTGATCACCACGTAAATCTCATCGATTGGATATGATTATAAAGCACCACACAAGCATCCATACAATCATACACGAAGCAAACAATAGAACTAAATTAGAATAGTACACCAAACAATAAAGAGGTTTGAGAACTAACCTACGCATTGCTACGAGCACACAGACGCGAAAAGCACTCTAATTGGAGCTACGGTGACAAAGAAACGACCAACGTAGATTTACTTCATAAGAGAAAAAGGCTATATGCTTGGTTTATTTTATTTACAAAACCATGTGAAGAATATTAATTTTGTCAATTTACATTTTAATTGAAAAGTAGAGTTAAAGCTAGTAAGCTACTAGTCATATTTTATTTGCAAACACGTCTCATAATATTTGTTATTAAACTTTACTTTGCAAAAGAAATAAACAAGTAAGAGCATATATTCTGAAAGGATCTAATAGGCCTAGAGGGGGGTGAATAGGCGGATCTAAAAACTTGAAACTCAAAACTCAACGCGGAAGTTAAAACATTGACCGGTACCACCGGTTGGTTTGGACCGGTACTACCGGTGAGGGATCACCGGTACTACCGACGCAGACCACCGGTACTACCGGTACCCTACTGAAACTAAGAAATCAGAGATTTGCGAGTTGTGATTTCAGATCTGAGTTTTACCCCACTACCGAAGATGATGTTGATGAAGTTTATGAACTCTCCTTTCTTGTTCCTTTACCAAGTAGTAGATCAAGCACCCACAACCTATGAAAGAGATATGAAAGAGGGAGAACACAAAGAACAAGTAATATCTCAAGTGAACACAAATAACAACAACAACAAGCACGCAGGACACACGATTTAACCCGAGGTTCGGCAACCCCACAAAGGAGTTCCTACGTCCTCGTTGTTGAGGTGACCACTAAGGTCGGAGTCTATTCCACCTCCTTGCCTCCCTCAAGCAACCACAAAGGTTAGCCCAAGATTTCCACTAAGAATACAAGGGTAATACAAACACTTCGGGGTGCCCTCACAAGTAGAACAACACGGGCAACCACGAAGAACACCTAGCCAGCTAGGGTTCCAAGAACCCAAGAGTAACAAACACAAACCAAGCCAACTAGGAGGGGAACCAAGTGCTCAAGATGTGAAACGAAGCTTTCCACTCTTAAATCTCTCCTCTCTGCACAGCTCTTGCAAGGGATTGGATTTGAGAGCAAAGAGGAAGAGAGAGAGGGTGAGACAATGCTTGAGAGCTGTTTGTCTGAAGGTTGGTGGGAGTAAATGGCATAGGTAACGGTTAGAAATGAAGGGGAGAGCTATTTATACTCTTATCTTCGAAGCGGTACCGGTACTACCGGTGAGTACCCACCGGTACTACCGGTCCTAAGGGTTCCGACCGTTACAGCCAACCTACTGGAGACTTTGCGAGAAAATAGCCTACCGATACTACTGGTCTTTCACCGGTACTACCGGTCAACGACCGGTACCACCAGTAGTACAAATTTTGGCGAAGACAAGTTTTGCGGGAAAAAGACTTACCGGTACTACCGGACTTTCACCGGTACCACCGGTCAATGGCCGGTACTACCGGTCAACCACCGATACTACCGCTAGAGCAAAAACTCGCAGAACTAAGGCGCTGACACCGGTGGGATTTATGCCTACCGGTACTACTGGTGGTTCACCGGTACTACCGGTACTCCCAGGCATAAAACACTTCTCTAAGTGTCCGTGAGTGCAAAGGTGTCTCTCAAACGCTTAAACAAACACAAATTGAGCACAAGTTTTCCCTCTAGATAGCCTAATTTGTATCCCTCTTGATAGTGCGGCGTTTCCTATAACTCAAGTCAAAAGATAAGATCTAATCGACCCACTTGAGACGGAATGCTTTCCAGCCAAAGGAATTGAGGGTGCTAACATCACCAAATGTGACCATACAAATTCTTTCATTGAACTAACACCTGTATATTCACTTAGATAGACATGTTAGTCCCTAATTTGATTGTCATTAATTATCCAAAACCCACAACGGGGGCGAATGCACTTACAAACTCCCCCTTTTTGGTAATTGATGACAACCAACTTAGGCTTACATAAGGTGTAAAGAATTGAAGAATTTGAATTTCAAACTTTACAAGAGGCTCCCCCTCAGTGTATGCATTGAACTTGAATCTCAACATTGATCATAATCAATATGCATACATAAGGGAAGCTCCCCCTAAATTTTGCAATTCGTGGGGTGCCTAAAAGTGTATGACAAGAAATATAACGTGATGCATGAGACATGACTTATCACACAAACACAGGAAAGGCTAAGGTAGAAAGAAAAGGACTTAAAAACAACAAAGCCAAACTAAGCCAACAAACAACATCAGAAAAAAAATCTAGGCAAACATAGGCAAACAAAACAAATAAGCATAAGTGATTAGCCTACAATCATCCAACATCACACCAATAGTTCTTAGTCCACCATACATAGTTCACCACAAGGTTTGGAATTATTACACGACCATTAACTACCTATTACATAGATGATAAGCCTAACACTCCCCCTTTGGCATCAAATGCCAAAAAGGGTAGGCACGGAAACGACCAAGGTAGCGAAATCTAATAAGGCTCCGAGAAGTCACGATCATCGTCACTGTCGTCGCCGTCGTCGTCGTCGTCGGTCGAGTAGTCAACCAACCCTGGCGATGTAGGGACTGTCTTCTTACCACAAGGGTCATCGGACGGGCCAGCCTCCTTACTAGGACCAGAGACGGGAGCACCATACAACTCGTTGTACTCGACAAAGGGATCCCGAAACTCACGGAGAGGACTCTCAGGAGGATCAATCTGTAGGTGCTGCTCAATACGCCTTAGGCGACGATCATCCTTCTCAGCCTTGTAACAGAAGGCCTCCCAAAGCTTCCCCAAAGTATACTTGATGACACCGCCACCACGCCGACGACGCTCCGAGGAGGAGCGAGTAGGAGCAGTAGCAGTACCACCACGGTAAGCACCGCGGGAGGAAGTACGAGTGGCCAGACCACGAGTGGGAGAAGGAACGGAACCACCACCAATACCTCTGGGGCCCAAATGACGCACGGAGTAGGACTTGTGCACAGTATTATGATGGAATGAACGACCCACCACTTGCTCAATGATATACATGAGATATGGAGCATAAGGCACAGACTTGTGGGGATCATTTGCAGCCTCCTCAATCTTGCGCCACATGAAGTCAGTGATGAAAAAATAATCACCACCAGTGCCAAAACGGCAAAGGACCTTAGGAGCATCAAGCATGAGATAAATAGAATCTCCAATCTTCGGGTCTAAGGTGAGGCGAATGAGATTGTTGAGGACATAAAAGTACGGCTTCAAATGAGTGGTAGTGAAATCAACAGTCGCACTAGGCTTGTAAACCTCAGCAGCCTCTAAGTCATCGTGAGAGACAGAATCTGGAAAAATATCAAAAAGACTAGAAGCACCCCTGTCCTCAGCAGTAAACCCAAGAAGGCGTGAAAAAGTCCGATAATAACATCTGTAATGGACGCCTTGGGTAAGCCAATGTAGTACAAGGTTCTGAGAATCAATCCACAGAGTTGCATAAAACTGACAGATAATCTCATCATTCCAATTATGCTGGAACGTCATAAGAGGAAGCAGACGACAAGCATCAAGATCAGCAACCAAACGGTGAATGTCAGGATTGTTCAAATTATCAAGAGAGGCGCGCTGCACCCACTTGTGCTGGAATATCGGCGGAGAAGAGCCACGCTGCCCACTCTTGAAAAGAACCTTGTAATAATAATCCGAATGCATGCGGCTCCAAAAACGAACATCCACACTAGGATTGCGGATAAACTGATAGGGATTCTCACTGCGCTGCACCCTTAAATCACCCGCTCTCTTAGAATAATCAACAGGAAGAGAGGGTTGATAACCACCTTGATTTTGAGGACCGGACATACGAGGATTTGCATTTTGATGAAATAAAAGCATCTGGTTGGCAGTGGCAAGACCAATTTGAATGGGGGATTGAGCCACAATGTTAGGGTCAATAGAGCGACCCTCAATTTGCATAGCGGCAAGCTGTGGATTCTCACCTGCCGGACGCTGACCTTGCACTTGCTCGCTATGACGACGTGGAGGATTGGGGCGTCCCATACTCGAGAGAGGAGCAGGCACACCCTGGGGCTCAACATCATCTTCATCTCCAATGCCGCCACCACCTCCACGGGGATGAGCGGCAGTCCTTCCACGGACAGGCCGGGAAGCACTACCACCATCACCTCCACTGGGACGAGCGGCCCTCTTGGGGTTCTTTCTTTGCATGCTTGAAGATGAAAGAAGATCGAATCACAGCAAAGGAAGAAGTTTGGGCAACTCCAAAGCACCTCCACACGATCCCCACGACAAGGGGAAACTTCTCCTCAAAGATCGGTAAGAGTGGTGGAGGGAGGAGGGAGATCGAGTGGGGGGTTGGAAGGGGCGGCGTCGTCGGTGGTGGTAGGGTGCAGGCACGGGGAAGAAGAATAAGAGAAGAAAGGTCATAGCCCCTATTTATACCTAGCCGCAACTTACACTACCGGTACTACCGGTGGAGATGCACCGGTACTACCGGTCAGGTCGACAACGGCAGCCAGGCGACGCGAGAAAAAAAACTACCGATCACCCGGCGGTACCACCGGTGGTTCCAGTGCAGGAAGAAGTGAGTGAGAGATGGTGAACATATATGATGAACTAGAACCAACTCAAGCATGTCCAGATTTCATAGAAACAACACAAAACTATGAACATGCTTGAGAAGTGAAAATAGATTTTGAAATCTCATCCAAACTTTTTCAAATAGTTTTCGCCTAGCTAGAATCAAACAAAATATGTCCAAAAAAAATCAAGCCACGTTACGAGAATCAATGATATTTAGTTCACTCCTCAAAGCACAAAATCTTGACTCATCTAGGGGCTTTGTGAAGATATCGGCTAGTTACTTTTCGGAGCTCACATGATGTAAAGCGATATCTCTTTTGGCTTCATGGTCTCTCAAGAAATGATGCCGGATGTCTATGTGCTTTGTACGAGAATGGTTTACGGGATTGTTAGCCAATTTAATGGCACTCTCATTGTCACACAAGAGGGGAATCTTGGTTAGCTCACAACCAAAGTCTTTCAGGGTCTGCTTCATCCAAAGTAGTTGGGCACAGCAAGCACCAGCCGCCACATACTCGGCTTCGGTAGTAGACAAGGCAACACTATTTTGCTTTTTAGAGCTCCATGACACCAAAGACCTACCAAGAAATTGGCAAGTCCCGGTAGTGCTCTTTCGATTTACCCTGCAACCGGCATAATCCGAATCAGAGTAGCCAAGTAAATCAAAAGTGGAGCCCTTAGGATACCACAAGCCAAGATTAGGAGTGTGCACTAAATATCTCAAAATTCTCTTAACAGCCACTAAGTGACATTCTTTCGGATTAGCTTGAAATCTTGCACACATGCACACACTAAGCATAATATCGGGCCTAGATGCACAAAGGTAAAGTAAGGATCCAATCATAGAACGATATACCTTTTGATCGACGGCCTTTCCATCCTTGTCGAGATCAAGATGCCCATTGGTTGGCATCGGTGTCTTGATGGGTTTTGCTTTCTCCATGTCAAACTTCTTCAACATGTCAAGAGTATACTCCGTTTGACAAATAAAGGTTCCTTCCTTGAATTGCTTGATTTGAAAACCAAGAAAGAACTTCAACTCTCCCATCATAGACATCTCGAATCTATTCGTCATAATCCTACTAAACTCCTCACAAAAAGCCACATTAGTACTACCAAATATTATGTCATCGACATATATTTGGCAAATAAAGATATCATTATTGACTTTGTGAGTAAATAAAGTTAGATCGACCTTGCCTATCTCAAACCCTTGTTTGAGTAGGAAGTCCTTAAGACAATCATACCAAGCTCTAGGGGCTTGCTTAAGCCCATAGAGTGCTTTGTTGAGCTTATAGACATGATCATGATTCTTAGGATCTTCAAAACCCGGTGGTTGCTCTACATATACTACTTCGGAGAGGGGGCCATTGAGGAATGCACTCTTCACATCCATTTGATATAGCTTGAAGTTGTGATGGACGGCATAGGCAAGTAAGATCCGTATTGACTCAAGCCTTGCCACCGGTGCATAAGTTTCCCCAAAATCCAAACCTTCAATTTGAGTGAATCCTTGAGCTACCAACCTCGCCTTGTTTCTTGTGACCACACCATGCTCATCTTGCTTGTTGCGGAAAACCCATTTGGTTCCAATCACATTTTGTTTAGGTCTTTCCACCAATGTCCAAACTTCATTACGAGTGAAGTTATTCAACTCTTCTTGTATTGCAATCATCCAATCCTCATCATCAATGGCTTCTTCAACCTTTTTAGGCTCTTTTGGAGACATAAATGAGAAGTGTTCACAAAAGCTTGCAAGCCTTGACCTTGTGACGACTCCTCTTTGAATGCTTTCCAAGATGTTATCAACGGGATGGTCTTGTTGAATGGTATGATGTACTCTTGGGTGAGGCACTTGAGTTCTCCTTTGGATTGGACCTTCATCTTCATCATCCTTGTCTTGGTTGATTGAAAGGTCAAGATTAAGATCTTGTGTGAAGTTGTCTTCATTTCTATTTCGATCATCAACTTGGTTGCTATCTTCGACTTGTGGTGAATTTTGAATGACTTGAACACTTGAATCATGTCCATTTCTTGATGTAGAACCATCATCATGGACATTTATTGACCCATGATGCATATGCGGATCATGAATGGTTTGCTCTTGTTCATATTCATCATCTTCTTCAACGGGCTTTACTTCACCGGTAGCAAGCTTCTTGATCACTTGAGAGGATGGTTCTTCTTTACCTATAATGTCAACATTGACTTGCTCCTTTTGAGAGCCGTCGGTTTCATCAAATGTCACGTCAATCGCTATTTCAACTTGACCGGTGGTCTTGTTGAAAACACGATAGCCATGTTCGTTAGTACCATAACCAAGCAAGAAACCTTCATCAACCTTTGGTGTAAACTTTGAGCTTTTGGATTTCTTGTTAAGTATGAAACACTTGCATCCAAAAACTCGAAAGTAATGCACCTTAGGTTTGTTACCGGTAAGAAGCTCGTAGGCGGTCTTTTTCATAATTTTATGAAGATACAAGCGGTTGATTGCATGACATGCCGTGTTGACTGCTTCCGCCCAATACTTGTCCAGAGTCATGTATTCATCCAACATTGCTCTTGCCGCTTCTATGAGTGTTCGGTTCTTTCTCTCCACAACACCATTTTGTTGAGGAGTATAGGGAACCGAAAACTCATGCTTGATTCCCTCTTCATTAAGGAACTCTTCAATGTTGGTGTTCCTAAACTCCGTCCCGTTGTCACTTCTCACTTTCTTGATCTTCACTTCAAATTCATTTTGAGCTCTTCTTGCAAACTTCTTGAAGATTACTTGAGTATCACTTTTATCTTGCAAAAAGAATACCCAAGTGAAGCGGGAATAATCATCAACAATAACGAAACCATATTTGTTACCTCCAATGCTTATGTAAGCATTGGGACCAAATAAGTCCATGTGAAGTAGCTCAAGTGGTCTCATTGTTGATACAACATTTTTGACGGGATGCTTGGCTCCAACTTGTTTGCCCGCTTGACATGCGCTGCAAATCCTATCTTTCTCAAAAGAGACATTTGTTAGTCCAAGGATGTGTTCGCCTCTTTGAAGGTCGGCCAAGTTCCTCATTCCAACATGGGCTAGTCGGCGATGCCATAGCCAACCCATGCTAGATTTTGCCACTAAACAAGTCTCTGGCTTCACTTTACTAGATGTGAAATCAACTAGATAAAGTTTGCCTTTCAAACGACCTGTGAAAACAATGGAGGAGTCCTTCCTTTTAGAGACTTCCACACTCACATTGGTAAAGAGACAATTGTAGCCCATCTCACAAAGTTGTGAAACGGACAACAAATTGTATCCTAACCCTTCCACAAGTAATACATTTGAAATAGAATTATCATTTGAGATAGCAATTTTACCCAAACCAAGGACGTCTCCTTTACCATTATCACCAAACACAATGCGTTCACTTGTACTTTGATTTGGTTGAAAGGAGGTGAACATATTCTTCTCTCCGGTCATATGATTAGTGCATCCACTATCTAGCACCCAACTTGTTCCACCGGAGGAGTATTCCTACAAAAACAAATTAAGCCTTGGTTTTAGGTACCCAAATTGAATTGGGTCCTAAGGGGTTAGTCACATAGGTCTTGGGCACCCAAACACTCCTCATGATTTGCTTCTTCTTGAGTGCACCAACATACTTCACAACAATCTTGCCATCCTTGCCCCAACAACACATATAATCACTAGCATAGCTTCGTGAAATGGGTACTTGTTGCTTGGAGGTAAGCACTTGCTTCTTTTTGTTGTTGGCCTTGGTCTTGACAAATGTGCTTGAAGGAGTGGCAACGTTGTTGACCTTGTTGATAAGATCGTCTAGACACCCTTGTTGAATCTCACACAAGGCACTCCATTGATCATGTTCCTTCCATTTGCTTTACCATCATACCTATTGTAGCCAAGTCCATCCTTGATGAGGGGGTGTCTTGATGACTTGTACATGGTTGTTGATTGCTTCTCCTTGCAACCATTCTTGATAACCATGTTTAATCTTTGAATCTCCTTATCTTTCTTTTCTAGCTCAACAAGGTTAGTACCACAAGCACTTATATCATGATTATAACATCTTTTACATCCTCCACTAGTTGAAGCATTGGAATCACCGGATTCCTTAGGATGGATGGAAGTGCTATTCCAAAGAGTTTCATATCTAAGTTCAAGAGTATAATATTTATCTTTGAAGCTTGTGAGGCTTTCTTGAACCAAGCTATGTTCACTCTTTAAACTAGCTAAAGAGTCATTAACCAAAGAATGTTCCTTAGTCAAACGTTCATATGAATCTTTGGCTAAGGATAATTCTTTGTTTAATTTCTCAACTTCCTCCTTTTCCTTAGAAAGGCATGCTTCAAGTTCAAGTTTCTTCTCCCTTTCCACTAGGAGCAATTCCCCTTGCGACTCGATGCATGCTTCCCGCTTTTCTAGCTTATGGATTAGCTTTATTATTTGAGAGCCGGCCGATTTGCCGAATTTCTTTATCATGTTGTTTGCAAGTTCATCATCATTTTCATCACAACTACTATATTCATTACTAGAGTGAGTCGGAGAGTTGTGTGGTACCTTCTCTCCCTTTCCCATAAGGCAAGTAGGAGTGTAGTAGTCGTTATCGGTGAGATTTTCGAAGAGCCTAGGTGATAAAGATAAGTCGGCGAACAATGATGGTGACGAAGAATGGTTGATGATGCGCTTGGGTTGAGAGGAAAAAGTCTCTTGAATAGCAATCGTTGCTACACCCTTCTTCTTCTCCTTGTCTTTGTCATTTGAATCATCACTTTCATCGTTTGATTCCCATTCTTCACCAAGATGTGCTTCACCTCTCTTCTTGCCTTTATGCTTCTTGTCATCATCTTTGTTGTGCTTGTGCTTCATCTTCTCTTTTGGACAATCGGCAATGAAATGACCAATATCTCCACAACCATAGCAAAATCTTTTCTTGTATGGTTTGGCTCCACTCCTCTTCCTCTCCTTCTTCTTTTTCAAGTATTTTCTATAGTTTGCAACTAATAGAGCTTCTTCCGCATCAGAATCTTCATCTTGTTCTTCATCACTTGACAGATCATGAATATCTTTCTTCTTGCTTCTACCATGAGATGCCTTGAGAGCAATATTCTTCTTTTGACTTGATGCTTCTTTTGCTTTGTCTTCTAAGCACTCATGGTGTTTCAACTTGGCAAGCATTTCTTGAGGTGTCATTGTGTCATAGTTAGGTCTTTCCATGATGACCGAAGCAAGAATGTTGTTCTTTTGTCTATACACTCTACACAACTTTCTAGCCGCCGAGTTGTCATCCCAATACGTGTCACCAAGAGCTCTTATTCTATTGATCAAGGTCATGAATCTATCAAACATAGCTTGGGTAGTTTCACCTTCAATCATCCCAAAGTTCTCAATCTTGCTTTGAAGTAGCTCAATGTTTCCCTTTCTCACACTTTTATCACCTTCAAATGAAACCTTCAAGGTATCCTAAATTTGCTTTGCACTTTCCATGCCGTTTACCTTGTTGTAATCTTCTTGATTTAGGCATGATAGAATCAAGGAAGCAGCTGTAGCATTTTGTTGTATGTCAAGGTAATCTTCGGTTGTCAACTCACCATCTTCTTCCAAAGCTTTAACACCCACTTCCACAATCTCCCAACATCTTGTGGCAATAAGATGCATCTTCATTCTATGAGCCCAATCGGTATATCTAACTCCATCAAATTGAGGTGGTTTACCGGGGTTGATGGTTGACAAGTGTGTATTGGATTTGCTAAAAGAAGAGTACTCATATGGAACACGAGTAAACCCTTTAGGTGTCTTGATTGCTTCATTCTCACCATCTCCATTACCACCACTTGCCACATCTTCAATCTTCTTACTTACGGCTTCCTTCAACTTGTTCATCTCATCTTGCATCTTGTTCATTTGCTCTTTTTGTTGCTCTAGAAGCCTATCACTGAGTTTCCCGGCAAGCAGCTCAACTAGCTTGTTCAAGGTGTCATCATCAAAGGTAGCCATGCTTTCTCCTCACGCGGTGAAGCGCTAAACACGAGGAAACCTCACTCCGATACCAATTGAAAGGATCTAATAGGCCTAGAGGGGGGTGAACAGGCGGATCTAAAAACCTGAAACTCAAAACTCAACGCGAAAGTTAAAACACTGACCGGTACCACCGGTTGGTTTAGACCGGTACTACCGGTGAGGGATCACCGGTACTACCGACGCAGACCACCGGTACTACCGGTACCCTACTGAAACTAAGAAATCAGAGATTTGCGAGTTGTGATTTCAGATCTGAGTTTTACCCCACTACCGAAGATGATGTTGATGAAGTTTATGAACTCTCCTTTCTTGTTCCTTCACCAAGTAGTAGATCGAGCACCCACAACCTATGAAAGAGATATGAAAGAGGGAGAACACAAAGAACAAGTAATATCTCAAGTGAACACAAATAACAACAACAACAAGCACGCAGGACACACGATTTAACCTGAGGTTCGGCAACCCCACAAAGGAGTTCCTACGTCTTCGTTGTTGAGGTGACCACTAAGGTCGGAGTCTATTCCACCTCCTTGCCTCCCTCAAGCAACCACAAAGGTTAGCCCAAGATTTCCACTAAGAATACAAGGGTAATACAAACACTTCGGGGTGCCCTCACAAGTAGAACAACACGGGCAACCACGAAGAACACCTAGCCAGCTAGGGTTCCAAGAACCCAAGAGTAACAAACACAAACCAAGCCAACTAGGAGGGGAACCAAGTGCTCAAGATGTGAAATGAAGCTTTCCACTCTTAAATCTCTCCTCTCTGCACAGCTCTTGCATGGGATTGGATTTGAGAGCAAAGAGGAAGAGAGAGAGGGTGAGACAATGCTTGAGAGCTGTTTGTCTGAAGGTTGGTGGGAGTAAATGGCATAGGTAACGGTTAGAAATGAAGGGGAGAGCTATTTATACTCTTATCTTCGAAGCGGTACCAGTACTACCGGTCCTAAGGGTTCCGACCGTTACAGCCAACCTACTGGAGACTTTGCAAGAAAATAGCCTACCGGTACTACTGGTCTTTCACCGGTACTACCGGTCAACGACCGGTACCACCGGTAGTATAGATTTTGGCGAAGACAAGTTTTGCGGGAAAAAGACTTACCGGTACTACCGGACTTTCACTGGTACCACCGGTCAATGGCCGGTACTACCAGTCAACCACCGATACTACCGCTAGAGCAAAAACTCGCAGAACTAAGGCGCTGACACCGGCGGGATTTATGCCTACCGGTACTACTGGTGGTTCACCGGTACTACCGGTACTCCCAGGCATAAAACACTTCTCTAAGTGTCCGTGAGTGCAAAGGTGTCTCTCAAACGCTTAAACAAACACAAATTGAGCACAAGTTTTCCCTCTAGATAGCCTAATTTGTATCCCTCTTGATAGTGCGGCGTTTCCTATAACTCAAGTCAAAAGATAAGATCTAATCGACCCACTTGAGACGGAATGCTTTCCAGCCAAAGGAATTGAGGGTGCTAACATCACCAAATATGACCATACAAATTCTTTCATTGAACTAACACCTGCATATTCACTTAGATAGACATGTTAGTCCCTAATTTGATTGTCATTAATTATCCAAAACCCACAACGGGGGCGAATGCACTTACATATTCAAATTTAATATGCATGTTTAAACTAAGCAACCTTATAATTTAAAAGCATGTATACAAGCATCACAAGTCATTTGAAACGAGGTCAAAAGAAAGATGATACAAGCTTTTAAAAGTAGAAAAGATTTATTTGTAAAGAAAACTAAACTATAGCCTAATTAATTATATTCTAATAAAACAACTGTGTTGAAATTTTATGTATTCACAATTAAATGTTGAATTGCTATTTTGCAAGGATGATGTATGTATTATATCAGCAAAGTATTTAGCCGATTAAATAGTGCGGCATACTGTTATCATTGCAAGATGCATCTGATATGATCACGTGCTTTCTCAGTCCTGCATGAACTGCAGATGGAAGGAGCAGAGTTTCTCACCCATGGCAGAGAAGCGGTGGATCGACGGTGACGGCCGGACTTGGAGCAAAAGACGGCGTAGTAGAAAAGGAGAAAATCTAGTTTACTACCTAGGGATTCCTAAACTAGGGGCTAGGGGCTCTCCTTATGGTAGCTCTGATGTGCTTTGCCTAAGAGGTTGGTGTATATATATATATATATATATATATATATATATATATATATATATATATATATATATATATATATATATATATATATATATATATATATATATATATATATATATATATTCACGAATAGGCCTAAATAATCATTTAACCCTATTAGTAAATAAAGGCATGGGCCTTTGAGAGTCGGTGGAAAATTGAGCTTAGATTTTTCTAATTTTCGAAATTAATTAACATCATGAAATAAAAAAAAATCTAGAAAGTCTAGAATTACCATTTATAACGAAAATGCTCCGAAGCTTAGAAAAATCCCTGGAGATAAATTGAAAGACGATGAACTTAGAGCAAATATTTTGAGCTCAAGAAAAGATTATTGGGAACTTGGAACATAAAGATTAAGGTTAAGGAGGTAGGAATTAAATTTCAGAAAGAAGCTGAAAAATTCCAAGAGATAGATATTCGTCTCCTAAACATATAAAAAAATATTTTGCACATAGAAACACAAGGTGCGACCGGCATGAATGCAACAAACATGTTTCTACCTTAAGATAAATTTTAATTTAATGAAAATTTATTATTTCCCTCTATTTTCATGAGCACAAAAATACATATTTAAAACATTTTAACACTATTTCAAAAAAGGCCAAAATTTAGGGTGTTACAATATTCTTGTTAACCAACTCAAGTATTATTAATAAATTATTGTCCCAGTGCAAATATACCATCAAGGGTTTATTAAGGTTATTAGTAGTTATATATAGCAAAATTTTATAGGTTTTACATAATCTTTTGTCAAGAGTATTTCTTACTTCTTTCTTTTATATGTTTACTAAACGATGTTTATTGTCCACATCTTAAAAAAGTAGACATTTCTTTGATCATATAGGCAATATATATAAAAATTTTACCAAGCCAGCCAGAAACATTGACTTAGAGAAAAAACAAAAATTAGGAGTTTATGACTTAGAGGAGATATTTACATTGGCCAACTAAGGCTGTCCGCACCGGCACCCGCCAAACGACCCTGCAGGAAAACTTAGCGGATCCAACAGCTGCAGCGGCGTACGTTAAACGGTTCGCTGCGATCCCGGATGCCGGTCGATCCGCTAAATCTAGCGGAGGTAGCGCACGTCCGCTAAACGCGCATGCACGAGAGGAGAAAAAGGGCTCGTGGGAGAGAGAGGAGAGAGGTGACACCGGGCCCCACTTTTTCAACTACCTAGATAATATTATAACTCACAAACTAAAAACCCAAATTAAATTCCGATTGCACCATTAAATTAGTTTCTATAAATTCTTCAAAATAAGATCTCACATGGATATATTTAGATAAAAATTTATAGAGGATGACAAGTGGGGGCCGCTGTTTGGAGTTTGTATAGAGTACGAGATATAGAGGATGGATGAGTGCGAGAGAAAGTGATATAGAGGAGAGAATCTTGATGACCAGAACGAAATATTCTTTTTAGAGGATGGATATAGAGGATGATGAGTGTGGATAGCCTAAAAGCTTATGAAAGATTGCTCCTCAACGCTCATCACACAAACGAACAACTACTTTATTTTTTCCAAGAGCAAAGATGAAAATAAAGTTAGGTGTGTACTTCGTTTTTTATGAAGTGCATACCCGCAGATCCATGAAGCACACCATATATGCCTGCCATGGTACATTGCTATCTGTCAACAGTCTCAAAAGCTGTCTCATGCAATGCTATATGGGATTTTCGATGATATGAAGGAGAAAGAGGAAGGTGAGTGTCGGGCCCCTACTTTAGCGTACACTATGCACCAGGTATCAGTCCCTGGATCAATAGCTGATACGTACAGATCAAACAAGATTGATATAAAAAACTATACTTTTATTGATAATGGGAAAACACATTACAAAGTTCATATTACATAGCTTGGGCCATTGGCCTTATAATATACATCAAAGTTCTAATACAACGATCTTATAAAGTCGTGGTTCCATTCCTATAGGCAACTTGGAGTGCAGACGTAAACCTTATTCTAAGCTTAATCTTATATCAGTATCCTAGTGGTCCTCGAGTAGCTCCTTTGCGTAATCGTACAACTTCGTCCTCGTACGTACTCCTATCGTCCCATCCTAGCGTAGCCTCGATGGCTTCATTCTCGTATGTGCTCTTGTAGCTTGGTTTCTAAAAATATAGAATGGAGGGAATTGAGTACATAAAGTACTCAGCAAGCCCTAACTTTGAGGAAGATGAGGTGGATGGCGGAGGCTATTTGCAGAGGTGATCTTATAGTGGAATTCTATATGGAAGTAGTAGAGTTACATAAAAGGGAGGTTTGGGCCCTAGGAGAGTATTAACCTTTCTCTCCAGTTCCCGAGGTATATCAATTCTAACTTACCAACTTAATTGATTACAACTTGTAGGATTATCATAGTTTCATTACACATAAAAAGAGTCTAATCATTTGAGACCTCATCCCAGCGGTTGCCTGTTGACGGTAATTAACCATCAACTTTATAAGTCAACAAGAATCAAAAGAAGGGTTAAAATGAGTTTCACCTTAGACTTAGGGGTTTTAAACTAATAATTTTCACGAGTTTTGGTAAATATCTATTTTTACAGGGGGTTATCAGGAAAAGACCAAAGGAGACCCACATGTCAGATTTACATAGAGAGAAATCAACCCTACTATAAAAAAGAATAATCTAGAAGACACGAGAAGGCACCTCCTCAAAGGGGAGGGCCATTTGGGCTGACAGGTGGGGCGGCCGCCCCTGGCCCTGGGCAGCCGCCTAGTGCCTTGGCCAATCAGGTGAAACCTCGTGGATCTTGCCTCCACCGCCTTTGAGGATGAATAAAAACCGTAGATCAAGGTCGGTTTGATCCGAGGGCTGTGGTGCTTTCTAGAGGGCTATATATGCAAGGCCTCTCACCCCAGGAGAAACTCTAATTCATTAGCAATTCATTAGCAGAGGGAGCCATCAGCAGAGCTAGGGTTTAGAGAGTTTCTCTCCACTAGAGAATTAGAATAGCTACTCCAATTCTTTAACTTCTACATAGGTTTAGACTAGATAGAGGAAGAGTCGGGCGACTTGTGCTCGGAATTCGGATCTTCGTCATCAAAGTATTGGTACTATTTTGTATCTTTGCTCTACGACTTTATTCTAATATGATTATGTTTCTATTTATTATGTTCCTAGTTTGTTCTAGTAGTACATTTGATATGGTTATGATTGATAGTGAGTTTATGTATAAGTTTGCAAAGCGCTTAGCTCTCTTCGCGAGGAGGTTAAGTGGTAGATCACATGTAAGCGTGGTGCTTAGATGCTATTTACCTACAAATGTATTTTATTGGCTGGGTTGTGTGGTAGTTTGTGGAAGTGACAATTCTATTGAGTCTTATATAGTCCACCCTCCGTTGATAGGACAGACAGAAACAACGTTACGTAGGAAGTCTTGCTATGTCCTGGCTTTCTTCAGTAATATTCCTTATACATAGATGAAGAGTCTTTTATGCTATATATGATAGTGTGTTTGCTAGAGTAGATGAATGACTTAGTAGATTAGAACCTACCTAGAATTCAATCTCTTGAACTAATCAGACGTCAACCTACCTTTATGATGAGTAGTCTATCTCTAATCTCTGCGTGATTTATTCCCTATGCTTTACAATTCAATTATACTTATTTATTATAGTTTATCCCCCCTGCCAAAGTAAGTGACTGTGTGATTGATTTCTCATAAGTAGTCGTATTTTGCAAATCCATCCCTTTAGGTTTAAGTCCTTAGTTCTTTCCCTTGAGCTAAATATAAATTAACGATACCTGGAATATTTCCTGGTGAAGTGCTACGATGGTATTTTATCTTTACGCTTGCGGATCCCATTTTCATTCTAAGAGGAGCAGTTCTATACCAACACTTCTGGCGCCATGCTAGGGATGACAACTTAGCTTAAGTGGTGTTAGAAGTGTCAACATTGCCCATTCTAAGGACGTGGCTATTCGAATAGATTTGATACACTCTGCAAAGGTTGTACATATTTCCCCACATGATTGACGTAGTCTGACACCATCATCATGGTTTAGATAGGCCTAACGAGATCTCGTACCCGGATGGAATGACCTTAGGCATCCATACAATACTACCACGACTTACCCAGGGGTCGAAAACTCAAAACGACTTGGATGATCACACAGCATCCAATAGATAACGACTTGGATGATCACATAGCATCCAATAGATAGATATATATAGAGGTGCTCGCACACAGCACAACGATAGTTTTACATGGAAGATCACTTAGCATCCATGCTGACCAGACCACGGAAGATCACCCATCAACCGTGTCCCCTCCTGATAGTCCGTTGCCACTTTAGCCTCCTAGTAGTGGTTGTACTTCTACCTAACGGGGTGTGAGATCAAGTCTACCCATTTAGACATGTGGATGTACGAAAATCTGGCTAGACGAGATGGCAAATGAACCGGTCCTTATATGACCGAAGCGAGTATCTCCCAACAGGAACCCTCACTAGACGATCCTGTCCAAAAGGATAGTCCACACCACGTGAAATATCCTCACTCGCTCCCATCGGAAATAAGTTCTATTTTACCAATTCAATTAACATCCATATTCTTAGATTATCCATATCATAAAGCTCATAGCATATATATCACATTATTCATTGTATATTAAGACATTCATCATATATCACAATATTCATCCTATATCACAATATTCATCGTTTATCACAATATTCATCATATGTCATATATGCTCATAACATTGGTTCCCATGATAATATGGATAGCATCATTTATGATTAATTTAGTTAAATAATTAGTTATAAAGGGGAGAGGTAGGCTTTAAGGTGGGAGTGGTGGAATATAGTGGGAGTAGTGGAATATGATAGTGGTGGAGCGTTGAAAAAGGGAGTGGTAAATTTATGCGGAGGAGAAAGAGTAGCGGGATGGATGTCGCATAATATATGAAAAAAAGAGAGGTGGGAGTCAGGACTTGCCAGCATTCGTTGGCGGGTTTATCCAAATTCCATGACTTCGATTCCTGTGCTTCTTGCTCCTATGTCTTTGTGTAGCGGTGCTTCCGAGATCCATCGGGTTCTCTTCACGTCTTCTATCCTACGCTTGTCTAGTGTTGATAGACGAAGGAAAAATACCAAGCAAGGCATACATAGCAAGCATAATCAATCAAGAAGGAAGATGATACTAAACGGGTTGGTTCTACTCGATTGATAGGTTTATCTTAGCTTAATCATTATTATGTCAATTTGAAGTAAGGTTGAATGGGGAAGAATCCATTCAACAAGAAGTGGCTCCTACGGGTTAAGTTGGGGTGGTCGAGTTGTTTGATGGAAAACCAGACCATATTATTAGGTTTCACTATTATGTGAACCTGAAAGAGAAAGTCTGACCAAGTAATCATACTTGACCTGACCGACTCCTACAGATCCACATCTTAGCTTAGTAGGGTTAGCGACATACATGCACAAGCACATGTATATGCCTAGGGTTAAGTAAGATGGAGAGCGTAATGTAAAATTAGCTATACATAGGTGTTATATGTGGTCCATATATATGCGGGCATATCTACGTATGTATGTATCATACTATTCTATATAATTCTAAGTGAGAGATGTGGGTAGATATAATCGAGTATTTATATACATGACATGACATATATATTCGAGTATTTATACTGCGGGTTAACGCTAACAATTATAAATAACAAACAAACTAGAATTTAAATGGGCACCAAAAATTATGAAAAAGGATATGGGTATATGGGTGTGTAGGGTTTAATTTTAGAAGATTTTTGGTGGAAGAATTATGGGATTCAGAGTTAAATTATTTCTAGAATTTTAGATGGTGGAGAAGGCGTGGGAAAGATCTGGATAGGCTTTGGAGTGGCTCTAGTATTTTTAGGAATTTTCTGGAAAGGGAAAAGGCTTACTTTAGTCTCCGGTTTACAATTTCAGGTGCACCTAGCATTTCCCACGTGTAGGGCGCTGTGCCGGTGAGCCGGTGTAGGGCACTGTGCTGTAGACCGCCTGCTCTCTTCCTTTAATCTGCGTGCACCGCGTCCACAGGAGGAGGAAAAGAGAGAGGAGATGGGTTGTTGTGGCTGCCGCGTAGGTCCCGCTGATGAGGTGGCACCCTCTGGTTGGTCACGTCGACGTGGAGTTGGGGCGGACGGCCTTGGGCTTCGGTCATCCCCATCCTTTCGGCAGAAAGCGGACGAAGAGAGAGAGGGAGAGTGGAGGGAACAGGGGCGCAGTGTGCCGGAGGAGACCCTGGATGTGCCAGCGGCGCGGTTCAGATTATATCTACCCACATCTCCTCTCTCTTTTCAACCATTGTACAATTTAATGTTGGGTAGTGGAGTGGAGGGCGCGGTGAGAGGAGCGGGGCGGCCGACGTCAGCGGGCCAAGGTACCGTCGGCCCGGTTCAGGAGCGGCGACTGTCTGCGGGGCCGAGGCGGCGGCCCTTGACGTGGTCCTGGCCGGGGCGTCGTGGCTGCGTACTTGGCTTTAGATGCCGTCAGGCGGACTGCACCTTCCGTTCCTTCCCGTCGTCCACGCGTAGTAGGCAGGGAGGAGAGATCTTTTCCATTTTCCAGAAGATCAATCGAGAGATTTACATTGAACATGGGATTTGGAAATTTGGGATTTCAAGGGAAGGTATTTTGGTGCCACAATAAATTCTAGAAAGCACGCAGCAACACAAACACTTATAATGCATATGGTGAATTTTTTTAAATGCAAGGTTTTTGGGAAAAGCTTTTTCTAAAAATGGTTCCATAAAAAATAAACTAATCAAGTTTTAATTTATTGTAAAATTTTAAAAGTTCAAATTTTTAGTGATTTTTAATAGGACGAAAAACACAGGGAGAGAACGATGTGGTTGTTTCATGAAGCAACCACCTCATGAGCAAAAATTTAGGACTATGAGACAACTATTATATTCAACCATTGTACAATTTAATGTTGTCATACAGCTCACAAACTTTCCTTTATTGGTTGCACAAATTGAGGATAATTGAATTACTATAAGACCACTCATTGTATGAGTTTGTTGTTCAATCGTCTCATGATTACGTGGCATTGCATGAGACAACACCAATTTACTTGCCCTAATTTGCACAATGTGTGGGTGATTCCAGTTTAATTACTGGGTAAAAAATTAAAGTGTGTGTGGTTCATTCCTTAGAGCAGGTACATTACTGCTACATGTCAGCAGTCTCAAAAGCCTCATGCAATGTCACATAGAATTTTTTATGATGTGGAGGAGAGAGAGGGAGGTTAGAGAAATAGATGGTTGTTTTTTGAAGATAGGTGAGAGAAAGAGGTGGTTGTTTCATGAAGCAACCGTCTTATAAGCAAAAATTTAGAACTATGAGATAGTTATTTCACCATTGTATGATTTAATGTTGTCATGCAACTCACAAACTTTTCCTTGTTGATTGCATAAATTAATATAAGGATAATTGAATTACTATAAGACACCTTAAAAAACAACCTATTGTATGAGTTGGTTGTTCAATCGTCTCATGATTACGTGGCACTGCATGTGACCATCTATGAGACAACACCAATGTACTTGCCCTTATACTCTATTCCTTTCATTTTAAAATATAATGTGTGGCTTAACTCTCCGTAGTCTCTTAAATAATTAGATTTTTGTTACTCTTAATTAATTTACTTCTCCTATATTTTAGGTGCCTGTTTTTTTGTTGTTATTTAGATGATATGCAATCTTTTTTCATTGTTTGACTATAAAAATATATAAATTGTCTCTTATGAGTTGTACTCTTAATTAATTATAGTTGGTTGTCTAAGATTGAAAATTCATGCTCCTGAAATATAGCAACTTCCTAATTAATTTTATTCTCTTAATGTTTGTAGCAACAAAATCATAACCATATATAAGAAGATTATCTTATGTAATCAAGTGTTGCTACAAAAGGCTTAGACTTTTCAAATGCGCGCACGTCTTAATTACGAAATGGAATTGTGGGAGTAGCTAGAAAAAAGTGTCCAAAAAGTGTGTGACTACAAGGGACCGACAAAGACAGGCCAAGTACGATGTTGACGCTGCACGACTGTTGATGCTGCCCCCACCTGCGGGGTATCAATGCCACTGAAAAGTATGATGCGGTTAGAGAAAAGATCGAAGAGAGCAGTTGTTCTGTCGTCTGTCTCCAAGAGACTAAACGAGAGCACTTTGATATGTCTTTTGTTCGCAAATTTGCCTCGAGGCGTTTTGATCAGTTCGATTATATCCCGTATGTTGGGGCTTCCAGGGGTTTGCTGGTGCTTTGGAATAATTCCATTTTCAGGGGAGTAGTCCTAGATAAGCAGAGCTTTGGTCTCACTGTTAGATTCACTTCTACACACAACGGTGATTGCTGGTCATTGACAAATGTTTATGGGCCCTGTGATGAACCGGTACGCTCAGCTTTTATTAGTTGGTTCAGAGCTCATGAGATAGATGACGTGGTGAATTGGATCTTCTTGGGTGATTTTAATTTCTATCGATCCCTAAACAATCATAATAGACCTGGGGGTAACCTAGCTGACACCCTGGTTTTTAATGATGCCATTGGGCATCTGGGGCTCATCGAGTTACCTTTGAAAGGAAGGGCATACACATGGAGTAATATGCAGTCTGAGCCGTTACTGGAACAGTTAGACTGGTTCTTCACATCGCCAAATTGGACTCTTGACTTCCCAAACACTGAAGTTCTCCCCCTAGCGAAGATTACTTCAGATCATATACCTTGCAAGATTGTCATCAGTACTAAGATTCCACGCTCAAGCATCTTCAGATTCGAGAACTTTTGGGCAGAGCATGAGAGTTTCTTAACAACAGTACAAGATAGTTGGCTAGCTGCTCCGGTATTATCTGACTCCACGAGAAACATCTCTGCAAGGTTTAAAAAGCTCAGGTATGATTTGAAAGGTTGGAGTCGTAGCCTGTCCAACCTGAAATTACTAATTGAGAACTGTAATACTGTGATCAGTTTCCTAGATGCACTTGAGGACAGCAGACCCCTGTATAATCCAGAAGCTAATCTAAGAAAATTGATCAAGATTCAACTCCAAACACTATTGCATTATAAAAACTTATATTGGAGAAAGAGGTACATGGTGAACAGAGTCAGGTTTGGTGATGAGTGCACAAAGTTTTTCCATGCAATGGCTACACTCTCATATAGACGAAATTCGATCTCACAAATTTTGAAGGATCAAGGTGCTTGGGTCCAAGATCATGATGGTAAAGCTGGATTGCTGTGGTCCTCTTTCAGAAATAGGATGGGTGTCAGTACCAACCCAACTATGCTATTCGACTTAGCAGATCTCATTACACCTATGGATGGTCTTCAAGATCTGGTGGAGCCGTTTAAGCAATCAGAGATCGATCTCATAGTCAAGCGTATGCCCCCTGATAAAGCTCCTGGACCGGATGGGTTCAATGGTCTGTTCATGAAGAAATGTTGGCAAATTATCAAGAATGATTTTTATAATTTTTGCAGTGATTTCTATCTGGGCGTAGCTAATCTTGATTGCATCAATACATCATATATCACACTGGTTCCAAAGATCAGTAATCCTGAGACGGTCAGTGATTATAGGCCTATCTCGCTTATGAACATTAGCCTCAAGTTGGTTACCAAGACCCTGGTAGATCGTTTGCAGTCTGTTATAATTGGACTAGTACATTGTAACCAGTATGGTTTTATCAGATCACGCACCATCCAGGGTTGTCTAGCATGGAGCTTTGAATACATCCACCAATGCCATCAGTCCAGAAGACCGGTTGTCATTCTAAAGCTGGATTTTGAGAAAGCTTTCGATACTGTAGAGCACTCAGTCATCATTCAAGTCATGGAGCACTTGGGTTTCCCCACCAGATGGTTAAACTGGATTCGCAGCATCTTAGGATTAGGCTCCTCTGCAGTGCTTCTCAACGGAGTTCCTGGCAAATATTTCAAGTGCAAACGTGGTGTCCGCCAGGGTGATCCATTGTCACCATTGCTCTTTGTGTTGGTAGCCGAGTTATTACAAATTCTGATTAACAGAGCTTCTGCAATGAATTTACTCAAGGCACCAATTCAGCAACCCACGGAGGACCCAATAGTCCAATACGCCGATGAAACATTACTGATCTTGCAGGCTGAGGGCCGCCAGTTATTTTTTCTCAAGTCACTGCTTAACAGTTTCTTTGAATCTACGGGCCTTAAAATTAACTATAGGAAGTCACAGATGTTGCCGATTAATGTACCACCAGATAGAATACAATGTTTAGCTAATACCTTTGGCTGCTCCATCGGTACGTTACCGTTTACATATCTTGGACTTCCCATGGGCACTACTAAACCAAAAATGGAGGATCTAACGCCAATGATGGACAGGATAGAGAGGCGCTTATCTGGATGCTCTACATAGCTATCGTACTCTGGAAGGCTCCAAATGTTGAACTCGGCTTTGACACCCATTACCACTTATGCTCTCTGTACCATTAAGCTGCCTGTAGGAGTTATAGAGAATATTGATCGTGCTAGAAAACAATGTTTATGGTGGGGAAACTCAGAGAAGAAGAAGGGAGGAAATCTAGTGGCATGGGATATAGTACAGCAACCCAAAGAGAAAGGCGGCTTGGGTGTTATTAACCTGCGACTTCAGAATGATGCACTTCTCCTAAAACATCTACACAAATTTTACAATAAAGTAGATGTGCCTTGGGTACAGCTAGTTTGGTTTATATACTATTCTACCAAAGTGCCACATGCTGCAAGAGAAGTTGGTTCATTTTGGTGGAAGGATGTGCTAAGATTGAACACTTTATACCGCATTATAGCTTGCTGCACAGTTGGGGATAACTCCACGGTTTGTTTCTGGGAGGACCAATGGTCTACTCATGTCCTAAAGCATACATATCCAAGGCTTGCTTCCTATTCAAGGTCAGACAACATCTCAGTTCTAGAGGTGATGCAAACTGAGGACCTTGATTCCCTCTTTGTTCTGCCTCTGTCACAGCAAGCTCTAGAAGACCTGCAGCATTTACAGGCGCATTTGCAAGGGATACCCTATGATGAGCACTCTCAAGATTGTTGGAAGCCTTTATGGGGGGAATGACTACACCTCGAGGAAGTTCTATAAATATATTTTTGACACGATTGAAGCCCATCCGATCTTCAAGTTAATGTGGAAATCAAGTTGCACCCCGAGAGTAAAATTTTTTGCTTGGCTCATCCTGGTGGATTGGCTCAACACCAAGACTATGTTGACCAGAAGGCATATATAGGTTCATGATGATGATCTTTGTGTCATGTGTGAGACCAGGGAAGATGAAACCATTGAGCACCTTTTCTTCACTTGCCCATTTGCAAGTCAATGTTGGGCTTCAATTAATTTCGTCTGGGATCACTCGCTCAATCTTCAAGATAAGTTCATTCAGGCCAAGCAAGACCACGGTTATAGTTTTTTCACTGAAGCCGCGATGATTGCTGCTTGGGAGATATGGAATATGCGAAACGACAAGGTATTTGGAAGGAGAGAGCCAAATCAAGCCAGGTGGCTTTGTAATTTTAAAAGTCAATGTCTTCTACAATCGGTTAGATTTAAGGTTGATCTTAGATCAACTTTTCGCTTTTGGTTAGATGCTTTCAGCTAATTTTTAATGTAAGTCTTTTAAACTCTCCTATATTTTTATAAAAAAAGGTTTTTCCACTGTGGGGGCCTCCCCTACAGTTTTTCCCTTCAAAAAAAAACTTGCACCGCGCGTTGCCGCGTTGTAGGGCGTGTTTGGCACAGATTCGGCCGGCTCCGGCTGCTGCCCGACATTTCTACTGTAGCACACTATTCACTGGAGCTGGATTTCTCTTCTCTCTTTCTCTCACAGAGCCTGTAGGAGCCGGTGAAGCAAAAAAAAAATTAGCTTCACCGGTTCACACGGGCTCTGTGAAAGGAAGAGAGACGAGAGAAATCCGGCTCCAATAAATAGTGAAATGGCAGGCAGAACTGGAGCTGCTCGAATCCATGCCAAACGGCCCGTAGTTGTAGCCATATGCATGTGTGCGTCACAGTCCAAAAGCTGAAGACGACAACCGAGACAACAAGAGCGTATACTAGTAAATAAACATAAAAAAATCATATAAGATCTAAATAATTCTAATCTATGCATAATAATATAGAGCTTGATTTTAGAAAAACAAACTAGAACTGATTTCATATTTTTTAGCTAAAATAAATTTTCTAAGATTAAACTAGATTTTGAGATTTGAAATTCCATATTTTTTAAAAAAAATTGGATAGTTTTTTGAAGATTTATTTCTGTAACTTTTTTGGTAAGATCTATTTGACCCACCGGAATTAGTATGGTCTGATTTACCTCCCTCGGGGATGATGACGTGATGTCACATCAGACTAAACCGGAAAATCACTTAAGGAAGAAAAACAACTGATTTCAATAGTTAAAGAAGCTAAAACATCTGATTTTTTAGTTTAATATAAGGTAAACTAGACTACAACAATAGTCGAGGAAGGTTAGCACTCAGCAGCATAGTTATTAGGACCGGACCGGACATCGAACCGGTGAGGCCGTCGGTTCACTGGTTCACTAGTCCAACCATTAAGAACCGGTTGAACCGCCGGTACGATAATTTTGGACCGAATGAATTGAACCGGTCATAAATCATTCAAACCGGTGCAATATAATGATATACAATGGATAATAAGCAACATATAGTTGATCACATATATACCAAAAGATGATCAAAACATAATTATATAACCAACTTCCAACTAATCTAGCCACAAGTCCACAAGTTTTTCGGTATTGTAGAGTTGTTTTACAGGATATGTCAAAATATACGTATAAAAATATAATATATGGAGCACTTATTAATTTGTAAAATAAGATCTAAATAGTAATTCAAATTTACACTATTGTAAAACAATCTCAAATGTTAAAATAGAGTTTATCATTGCGAAAAGCTCGTTGAGATATTCAAAATAGATATATCATTTGCTTGATTTAGAGATCGTATAAGTGGGTGTTTGGTTTGAGGAGTTAAAATTTAACGAACACTGTAGCACTTTCGTCTTATTTGACAAAAAGTTCCTAATCTTGGACTAATTAGGCTTAATAGATTTGTCTCGTAAATTACTCCTAATCTGTGCCGACATGCATATAATTAGTCTACATTTAGTACTCCATGCATTTGAGGGAACATTGATGTGATGGGAGTTAAACTTTAACAAGTTAAAACCAAATAGGCCCTAAAAAAGTTATGAAATCTTGAAATTTAAAAGCCAACACTGATGAGGTGACGTTGTTAATACAAAAGTCAACAGCAACAACATGAAGATGCAGCAAGGTACGGGCACTGTACACACACTGGCGCACGCATCAAAGCCTCACCTCCACCCCTACCCCTACGCACACAACCACAGCAGCAACTCACGCGGGCCCAGCGGTGCACAGGTGGCACCAGCAGGAAGCAGCAGCACGCATGCCCCCCCCCCCCCCCCCCCCCCCCCAACTAATGTAAGAGTCGGACGGTTCGAGGTGAAACCGGCCGGTTCACCGGCTCAAATAAAAACTGGCTAGTTCAACAGGGTTTTACCGTCAGATTATATGAACGGTCCTTTAAATGAACCAGACCATCGTAGTCTTGGTTTGGTCTTTTACTAGTCAGACCGTTGGTCCGGTCCGGTCCTAGGCTCAGCAGGACATTTCCCATATCATATGGACTTTTCCCATATATGGGCATGTTTGGTTTAGGCTGCTAAAGTTTAGTGCATGTCACATCGGACGTTGACCGGGGTTGACCATGGGTTTTCGGATACTAATTAAAAAACAAATTACATATTCGGTGGATAATCCGCGAGACGAATTTATTAAGCCTAATTAATCCATCACTAGCATATTTTGTTACTATAGCCATTAGTGCTAATCATGGACTAATTAGGCTTAAAAAATCGTCTCGCAAATTATCCTCACCCTATATTTTTAGTTTCATAAATAGTCTATATTTAGTACTCCATACATGTATCAAACATTCGATGCGACGGGACTAAAGTTTATCCTCCGGAACCAAAACAAGGCCTAAATAATAAGGCTTGGCCTACAGGAATCCTGGGAAAAGTACGCCTGCTAGTGGGGGCAAAACCTCCCCAAACCCGCCCCTGCCCGCAAACCAGGAGAGACTTCACCCAACCCGACCCTGCCCAAATAATGATCTAGTCAACCCGTCCCGCCCCGCCCCATTGTTAGTGGGTTAAACCAAAACTCATTGCGCTGGCTTGTACGCTGGCATGCACAGCCACGCAAATAAGCGTGCACTGCATAACTGCGTTTGGTGAGGGTACAAATATTGGACTAATTAAATAAGCATGCACGGCCACACAACGATTAAATAAGCATCCAATAAATAAATATATGAGCCAAATTGCCATCAACTTCAAAGACAACATGGCAGAGTATACATTATATTGGACAAATACCCATAAATATATTCATATAATCTGAAAAAACAAGTCCCTCTTCTAAATGACTGCATTAGCTTCAATACCAAATTCTACACAGCATTTGACTGATTCTTTCCATACCGAAGAGAGAGGACCTGAAACCTTGCCAATAAAACAATATCAGTGTACAATGTTTCCCCTCCCTTTCTCTCTTCATAAATGAATGAGATGGGTAGCTTCAAAATGCACTAACAAACATGAGTACTGAATGCACCGTCTACTAGGACTGTTCCAGAAGTGCAAAACACAATAATGCCAATGTCAAAGCAAACATGGGGAGTTGCCATTTGCAAACAGATGAACATAGATTATTTTGAAAGAAAGATACAGTAGTATAAATGAGCTACAGATAACTGTACTTGCACAAATTATTCCACATTCTTGAGCTTGCACATGAACAAACATGATTCTTTTCTGATAATACTTTGTTGTACCATCTAGGCCATTAGTTTGATGATCTCATCTAAAAACCACATTAGTGCTAAGCAAAAGAGAGTAAGCCTTAAGTTTACTGTACCCACTCATACATACAACCAAAGGCAACTAGCAGTTTCAATTTCAGTTGTGCAGGTTACATTCGACCAGCAAAAGACAATAGTCATGTCAATCTACCAAATTGTACAATAGAAAAAAAAAGGTCAACAAAGATTACCTCATTAGAATATCTCCCAAACTAACTGGTACAACCTGCACAAAGCAAAATGACAGCCTATTAAGTAAACATGGCAAGAATCAATTTGCACAGATTAGAAAAAAGTGAAGCACAAATAAGAAAGTAATACCTTCACTGGTACTTATAAAGCCAATCTTTGCAGCAAACTAGAGCTTCAAGTGTCTGTGGAATTATCGAGCTTCAGTTGTCACCAAGAATTGAACCACTTAAACTAAATGCAGATTCTGAAGAAACGGTGCTAAGAGGTATGGCTAGAAAGTCTCTTGCCATAAGTGATAGCACAGGGTATTTATCTGAGTTTGTTTTCCACCAACTCAAAATATCAAAATTCTCATCCTCCCTTACAAGGGCTTCTTCCAGATATGCATCTAGTTCAGATTTGTCAACACTAGTACCTCTTCTGTGAGAGCTAAATTCAGCAAACTCTTGTTCTATCCTTCTTTTGCCAAGAACCAACACAGGTGAACCTAACAAGCTCCTAGACACACCAGTTTGAGATAGTGTACTTGTATCATCTCTCCTAAGATCAACTTCATATCTTTTGTAGTACTTGGTCAACCAATTTTTTGCCAAATCTATGCTTCTTTCCCTATCAAGATAGTTCCGACTTACTTTATCATAGAAGAAGGCAAGGTAATCAAGTTTCTTCCTTGGATCAAGTACGGTGCATATAACAAGAGCCATGTTATAGTTACCATCCCAGTACTTGTCAAATTTTCTGTCAATTGCCTTAGCCAAATCTCTTATTACCTGATTACCTTGCCACTGTTGACTTCTTAAAGCTTGATGGATACATAGCACTTTTTCTAAGAAAAGGTGTGACGTAGGACACCTATCGGCTGAGAATGACCTTGTAGCTTCTTCAAAAGCCCCAAGGAACTCACCCACACTTTTAGTTTTGCCCCATTCTTCATCATCTGGAACAAGTTGCTGTTGTGCATTAGCATACCTCTTTAAAACAATTTTATACTTCAGTGCCTCAAGAATCATATCATACGTTGAGTTCCAACGGTTTGGCACGTCAAGCACTAAGCCAGCCTTTCTAGGAAAGCGTTCCCTTTCAGCTATCTCATTGAAAGCTTGGATCCGTGATGGTGATGAATTGATATGCCTAACTAGATCTCTTATTATCTCTATAGCATTATTAGCAACATTCATACCATCTTGGACAAGAATGTTTAGGATGTGGGCGCAACATCTAACAAGAAGGTGTCGACCATCAAACAACAAGTCCGCTTTCCCACTCTCTTGCAAAAGATCACAAGCTGTTTTGTTATTGGAAGCATTGTCAAGAGTGATGGTGAACATCTTTTCCTTTCTTCCATAATCTATCAGACATGTTGTAATTGCTTCCTGGATTGCTAAACCATTATGTGGGTACTTCACATCTTTGAAAGCAATGATCTTTTTCTTCAACACAAAGTTAGGATCAATATAGTGGGCAGTCAAACAAAGATATCCTAACTTTTGGTTTGATGTCCAAAGATCAGACGTGAAGCATATGCGAGAATTAGTGCTTTGAAGTTCAGTTCGCAAATCCGCTTTCATTCTCTCAAACATAGACACACAATCATTACGAATTGTTTGACGCCCTATGCAACTTAAAGTAGGCTGCAATGACTCCATCCATGGTTCAAAAGTAGGATCCTCAAACTTATTGAATGGAACCTCAGCACTAATGCACCATGTTATCATTAGTTGACGACTTTTTTGTGGATCAAAGGTAAATGGGCCTTCTAAGGAACGCTTCTTCACTGTATCAAGAAACCTTTTTCTATCTTCGTTACTGATTTTTGAGCAATATTCAGCAATGTGATTTCGGTGGCTGTTTGTACCTGATTTGTTGCTGGTAGTCAACTTTGCTCCACAATATTTGCACACTGCCTTCATGACACCATCCACTTCAACCAACTCTGGCTCAAAATGCTCCCAAACCTTAGATCTTCTAGTTGGCGTCTGTGATGAATGGTTGATGCTATCACTGGTTCCAGATGTTTCTGAAGGAAGACTAGAGATATCTGTTCAGAAATGGCATATAATTAGCATGGTGCAATCACAATTCTAACTCAGTAGTAAGAGAAGAGTTTCAATTCAGTAACGGTGAAACTGCGGAAATGACAATACAATTTTAGTCAGGTACTAACCCATTTTCTCTCGTGGTGACTGAACACCCTGAACTGATCCAATGATGAAAAAGATGAAGAACCCAAGCACTAAAGGGCCAAAAGGGTAGTCATTTCCCTTCTTAACAGTGGTTTCAGGCACAGAACCCCTCTCTTCATGTCAGCAAGGCGCCTTGAAGTAGTTTGTCCATATAAAAGCCACAAATCAGCATATATAAATACTTAGTCAATATGATAGCTACTTAACACGGAGTGTCAAGCAATTAGCAAGTGTCTCAGTAGTTTTTTACCGGAAGGTGCATGTTTTTGAGTAACATCGAGTCAACCAAAAATCAAGGAACATTTATGAATAGATAGAGAGCAAATAATGATATCCTCATAAACAAAGCTGATGTATTTTTTTCTCTACTGAACTTCCAAATTCATTAGATTAAAGAGGAACCAAAAAAGTAGTCTAGACACTACTAAATAATGTGCTAAATACTGGTATGTGATGAAAAAAAATTCATTACATATCTCAGTGAAAAAGAGTCAGCTATTTTCACCCTTTCCATACCAATCATCACCATAGAAAGTAGCATATTTTTTTGCAAAAAATAATGTGGCCTTTCTATTTGCTACACCTTCCCACACTTGTTTTTATTACAAAAGACAGTCATCAATCTAAGCCAAGACAATAAAAAGTATGCGAACATTGCAGCAGGGAAGACGAACAGAGTCTCTGTGCTATAGCTACCAAGCCTAAAACGAATTGCGTGAGCACTGGAAGAGACTACTTCAGGTTCCAGGGAGGACACGGTAAGGGCAAACCTAACTGGGGATGGCATCGGCATAACAAGAGCGTGATGTCGACGTCTAGGCTCCAGCCCTTAGCCTAACACATTGGAGCAGATTCGGATCAAGGCTCCATGGGGAAGGGGAAGGAGACGCTGCCTGCAATCGAAACACCGAATCGTATCAAGAAGCAGAAAGAAAAGGGGCAGGAGAAGGAGATGACGTAGAGGAGAAGATGGGGGAGCGGATCTGGAGGAGGAGCAACTGGATCTGATACCGGCGTTGGAGGAGAACACGCTGGAGCGGAGGAGGCGGCGGCTGCGACGGCGGCGGCTGCGCTAGTTCCTTCTCCGACTCGTGAGAGCTGGGCCACGGTACGCGAGCACGGGAGAGGCAGGACACACCCAAGTCCCAACCTGCCCCAACCCGCTTTTCCTATGAACCCAACCTGCCCCGACCCGCAACGCAGAAAACCCCGCTCCCATCCGTCTGTACACACTCCACATCGGAACCCGCCCCAAAACCCCCGTTTCGCCCCGCCCCATTAGCAGGCGTAGGGAAAAGGCCCCAGCAGCAGAACTCTGCATCATTTGAAACATGGGTGTTCAGTTAAAAGTAGGCCGATATGCTTCATTGGAAGCCAATAAATTAAATGTGTGTGATCTTCCTGCTTGTTCAGATATGCCACTTCATGTGTAATTAATCTGGTTTTCTGTGAGGTGTGCTGCTGCAAGAAATTTGCTATCACAAATGGTAACATACTCGTTGCCTTGGATTAAATTTCACAAATTGATAACATGTCATTTTGTGGAATCATGTAGCTTGAAACTTACCTGGTTTTCTGTGAGGTGTGCTGCTTCAAGAAATTTGCTATCAGGAATGACTACATACTCGTTGCCTTGTAATAAATTTCAAAAATTGATAACATATCATTTTGTGGAATCATGTAGCTTGAGGTGGGAGGCCTTGGGATGGTTCCTCTTTTATGCTGGGAATGTAGCAGTAGCATTTGGCTCAGCCAGATGATGACCGCTTAATATGGGACAGGTTGCCAGTACCTGAATACTACTTTCTTTCTGTCATCTTTTCCTCTATTGTTTACTCAATTCCTTTTTTTTGTCATGGTTTGGAGTGCATTTGGTTTTTGAGAGATTAGTGTTCAAAATATGTATTTTATAATCCAAATCTCTGACCATACGTAAAACTGTGCACACCTGGGTTTTCAGGGTTTTAAGTTGAGATTGCCAATTACTAATAAATGATCTGAGCTGAATAATTCATTTGCAAATAGACAATGGGATGGATGAATATCGAATCATTTTTTCTGGTTATGGATGCTTACTGGATGCTCTTGCAATGCAGATGACGACATCATCCTCCTCACATTTGTCAATATTAGTAATTGAAAGAATTGATGAGAGGGCTGGGCTATCTTGTGTGATCTCTCTCCTATCTCCTATATTAGTGAGCAGTGCGTGTGAAAGGTATAAATATGTCTCACACTCCTTCAGCTTGTTCCTGTTAAGGTTTATCTCGAAATGAATACTGGAAATGAGTCCTCATCATATGTTCTTCTGGCTGATTAGGGTTCTTGATGATATGTGTTTATGGGTGATTCTGAACTTTGTTCCTTGCATCGCCATTCCTGCAATGCTATTCTTGTTTCCTCCCAAGTACTGTAAGGTTTTGGTTCCTTGCTGCAGGTAGCTCTAACCGACCCACTGCACTCAAAACCTGTTAGCCATTAGCGAAAACTTTTATTTGATTGACATCATGGCGCAGGGTTTTACCTTCTGGCAAGATTTGAATTTTGAAGGCCTTGCTGACAGGAAAGTTTACAGTGTGAACCGGTACTTCATTATTGGCCATTCCCTGGAGCACCTTTGCTTTGCCATGGTGACGTTTATACTAACTGTGATGCTGTCCTTCAGAAATATTAACCACATGATTAAATGTTATGGTACCTCTGTCATGCTTCACTGAGGTAGAAGTATGCGAAGATTACAAGCACCGTAATGTACAAGTACGCGATGGCCCGGAACGAGGTCACCAAGTGCGGCTTCGCCTGGAAGGTCTGTGCCGGCTGTACACGCTGAAGCGCGGCGGCGACACCGCGCTCTGCTCCTTCTCGGTTCTCGAGGATGCTTTCAAGAGGAACCACGCGTAACGAGCTAGCACGTTAACAAAAAAAGCTGATGGCGTAACAGCAGTGGTAGTGGTATTATTAGGAGATGCACAAGGCGCAAACCTGTTCGGTATGATTCACCTGAGTCAAGCAGAGGATCATGTGAACTGTGATGTCAGTATACTAAGTATATATGGTACTCGGTACTCCTATATGTATCAGTATCACAGGTACAAGATGCTGATGGTGTCTGTATGACTGTGTATGATATTTTGGTAAGTATATTGGTACGTACTTACAGTGGCGGAGCGTGATCCATCCGAAAGGGGGGGGCCAATTTGCTCGATGCTAACAACTATGCCCATATTAAGTTCTAGGTTAGAAAAAAAATCAAGATTAAATAACTGAGCTTGCCATGCTTCTCAGATTGTAAAAGGAAAATATATTTTTTTTAGTTTACCACAAATTAACATACAGTTTACTACCAGTCTTGCAATACATACTCAAGAAGCTAACAGTACGGTGAAACAGGAATCAGCAAGAGGGGCTGCAAGGACCTTTTTTTAATCATTTTATGTGAGAAAATAATGCAGGCCCACAAATAAAAATAGAGCTGCTACACGAAGTCTGCAAAGTTCAGACTATGACTAACATCTAGTAAATGAACCACATGCTAATACATAGGTACTATCGAGATGAGAGAAAGAAATCAATGACTATTCTTTCTAATTATTGCTAACTTAGCTGATCTAATGATGATCAACATGTCTAGTATATCATATATTCTATTAAAATATCCACGACCAGGGGGGGCATGGCCCCGTTTGGCCTCTACGAAGCTCCGCCGGTGCGTACTTATATCAGTTATGGGCTGGTTCAGGACTAAGAACTATTTCATGTCCTCTGTTCTGGGTTAGTTACTGAAGGATTTTTTTTTACCAAAAAAGGTTCCCGTCAAAATGGTGCGATAAGAGTGCCGGATTTCAGCCCATACCCATATGGTGAACGTGAACGGGCCCAAGTTGGCCCATTTCATCCACCAAATTAGCAGCCTAATTATTTATCCTTCGTCCAAGGACCGTGCATCGACCTTTATTCTTCAATTATAGGCCACTAGCCTAATTATCTATATATCTTATATAATCATAAATCCTATTAGAGTTCTATCTCGACATGCAAGCCGTTTACCTCAGTAGTCAACTATCAGATACAATTATAGGTCATTAGCATATGCAATTATGACATACACGCCAGTGAGATATATTATCTACTAACATGTATTTAGTTGTCTACGTCAGCGTAGCACGCTATCCACTAATATTATTTCAAAATAGTTTATTTATCTCTTCATATAAGTATTTTTATGTAGCCTAATTTCATTCTAAATCATCCGCAATTCCTGCAGCAACGCACAACTTCTAGTCTAGTATAATTAATTATGATTTGCAAAAAAAAAGTTGTTTCTGAAATTAATTAGGAAATCATGCAAAAGTGTCCAATCAAAGAGCAGGAAGTTTGATTTTGACACTAATCTCACTTTCATATTGATGTGTGCGGTTAGTTTCTGTGTCGTCAACATCAACTGTGCACAAAGTGCAGGATATCACTTCCCTTTGGATCGCATTCTCCTACAAGCCGGCACGAGTTGCTTTCGAACATTATATACAAATCAACAGCTTAGTTGAAAGCATCCTGGCCGGATTCGATGGATGATATGTGATTGCCTCACAAATCACACACATACATGTGAATGGCTAGTCTTTTTTTTACTACTACACAAAAGCTCTGTATAGGCGGTTTTTGCCTCTCCAAATCAATGATTCGTAGAGGCGGGTATATATCTAGCTGTCTCTAGAAATCGATTTTTAGAGGCGGCTCGGAATACAACCACCTAAAAGATAGCAAAAAGAAATTTTAATCTAGAAAGACCCCACCAGGTAGCCGCGCGTGCGCCTAATCTGGGAAGACCCTACTAGGTAGCCGCGCACGCCGTCACAAGTCTCGTGTTTCGTGGCCACGGAGGATCCAACCGTGACCTCACGCCTCACGCGTAACCCTCTAACCACTTCACCTCAAACTGACTCATGTCTATATAAGATATTCTTTCTCCTCGTATTATCTTCATCCAATTTTGAAATAAGTATTTGGGGAGCCCTAAACAAATTCATATGAAAATACTGTCAGCTACAAAGTTGTACTACTTTTCGAAATCTACAATTTTGGTTTTGGTCGTTTTTCCATCCGAGGTCGTTTGAAAATTTTGAATTTTAAATATGAAAAATTCAAATGTGATTTTACTTTGATAGATGATTTCAAATAAAAAAGTTATCAACTAAAAGTCGTATAACTTTTACGATCTACAACTTTTGTTTTTGTCGTTTCTCCGTCCGAGATCGTTTAAAAAATTGAATTTGTGAGAAATTTATAGGTAGACGTATGATTTCAAATAAAAAAGTTGTCAACCACAACTTTGGTTTTGATCGTTTCTCCATCCGAGGTCATTTGAAAAATTTGAATTTCAAATACAAGAAATTCAAACGCAATTTTTCTGGGATATATGATTTCAAATGAAAAAGTTGTCAACTACAAAGTTGTATAACTCTTCGAGATCTACAACTTTGGTTTTGATCATTTTTTCATCCAAGGTCATTTAAAAAAATTCAAATTTTACCGTGCAGCTCTTATTTTTAGAGGCGGCTCTATCTCCAGCCGATTCTAAAAATAGGAGCATTTGTAGAGGTGGTTGGAAATTGCAGCCACATCTACAAATATATTTGTAGACATGGCTTTTCAAAACGATTTGCGGAGGCGGCTGTACTTTGAGCCGCCTCTGTATAAACATGAGCGTTAGTTAATATACGTGCACAGCGACTTGTAGAAACATGTGCACGCATGCCCTATCTCTATAAACACATCTAAGAGACTGGTTCAGGATACCTCGCTATCGACTTATGCATTACATACCACTAAAAAATAATTAATCATTAATCTAGCAAGCAAGTACCAACATAAGGATCAAGAAACCTAATTGAATTAGAGCAACTCCAAGAGTGGAGCACCTCCAAAAGACTCTTTATATTCCTTCGTTCAAGGACCGTGCATTGACCTTTCTTCTTCTTCAATGGAATCTATATTATCCATATATCTTATATAATCATAAACTTTACTAGAGTTCTATCTCGACATGCAAGCCATTTACCTTAGCAGTCAACTATCAGATATAATTACAGGCCACTAGCATATGCAATTATGATATACACGTCAGCGAGACATATCATCCGTTAACATACATTTAGCTATCTACGTCAGCGTGCCAAGCCATCCACTAATATTATTTTAAAATAGTTTATTTATCTCTTCATATAAGTATTTTTATGTATTCTAATTTCATTCTAAATGATTTCTGCAGCAACGCACAACTTCTAGTCTAGTATAATTAATTATGATTTGCAAAAAAAGTTGTTTCCCAAATTAATTAGGAAATCATGCAAAAGTGTCCGATCAAAGAGCAGGAAGTTTGATTTTGACACTAACCTCACTTTCATTATTGATGGGTGCGGTTAGTTTCTGCGTCGTCAACGTCAACCGCGCACAAAGTGCAAGATATCTCTTCCCTTTGGATCCCATTCTCCTACAAGCTGGCACGAGTTGCTTTCGAACATTATATGCAAATCAACGAGTTTTGCTGCGATGGTCCTTTTCGAAAAACTCTGCACAAATCTTAAAGCAATCAGATAATTATTTTTTATTAATTTCGTTATGGGTATTATCTGGGCCTGAACCTCTATCTAGTTGCCGCGCGTGCTGCTCGCTTTTGTTTGTTTCAATTCAAATTCAATCGCGTCTGCGTTCATGGCCTCACGGGCAACTCGCCAACTCCCACCGAGAAGAACCAGTCCGATGATCCTACCACGTGTTGCTCGCCGCCAATGACTTCTCGCTCTCCATGCATATTTGTTGCTAGATTTCTCGAATTTGGCAAAATAAAACAATTGTACTACTACTACGGCTGAACTAGAGTGTTGATTTGGTTACCGTAGAAGAGATGACTTTGGAACATATTGCTATTTGACAGATAGTTTTTTTTTTTGACAAGAGACAGATAGCTTATTTGTTTGTTCAATATGGATGCATCTATGTCTCAGAAAAAAATGCATGCATCTGCATTTCTGGAAAACACTTGACCGAGCTGTGCCTGCGCCTCACAGCAGCTGGCCTGGAGCTGCTCGCCGCATGCGCCTGGTGTTGCCGCCTCGCTGGCGGATCCACCATCGCCTCGAGTAGCACGTGCAATTGAGCGGTGAAGATCCACAAACATCTGCCTGGGCTAGGGCTGGGCTTGGACAGGGCATAGGGCCAGACCCAGATTAGACCCGTGGCAAAATCAATTAAAATTAATTACGAACTGCTTTAACATTCGTGCAAACTTTTCGAGAGGACCACCGGGGCAAAACTTACAGCTTAGTCGGAAGCATCCCGTCGGATTCGATGGATGATATGTGATTGCCTCATAAATCACACGTATACATGTGAATGGCTAGTCTTTTTTTTCACTACACAAAAGCTCTGTAGCCGCTTCTAATTTTTCGCCTCTACCAATCAATGATTCGTAGAGGCAAGTATTTAGCCGTATCTAAAAATCAATTTTTAGAGGCAGCTTGAAATACAACTGCCTAAAAATTAGCAAAAAAAAAACCAGGAAGACTCGACCAGGTAGCCACACGTGCGCTGTCACAGGTCACAAGTCGCACGCTTCGCGGCCGCGGAGAATTGAACCCGCGAACTCACGCCTCGCACATATCCCCTCTAACAACTCCATCACAAACTGACTTGTGTCCATATGAGATATTCTTTCTCCTCGTATTATCTTAATCCGATTTTGAAATAAGTATGAAACCCTAAATGAATTCAAATGAAAATATTGTCAATTACAAAGTTGTACAACTTTTCGAGATCTAAAATGTTGGTTTTGGTCGTTTCTCCATCCGAGGTCGTTTGAAAATTTTGAATTTCAAATGTAAGAAATTCAAAAGTAATTTTCCTTTGATAGATGATTTTAAATGAAAAAGTTATCAACAAAAAAGTTATATAACTTTTTAAGATCTATAACTTTGGTTTTGGTGATTTCTCCATCCGAGGTTCTTCGAAAATTTTGAGTTTCAATTGTGAGAAATTCATACGTAATTTTTCTTGAATATATGGTTTCAAATGAAAAGTTGTCAACTACAAAGTTCTATGACTCATCGAGATCTACAACTTTGGTTTTGATCGTTTCTCCATCCGAGGGCGTTTAAAAATTTTGAATTTCAAATGTGAAAAATTCAACTGTAATTTTTCTTAGATATATGGTTTCAAATGAAAAAGTTGTCAACTACAAAGTTATATAACTTTTCGAGATCTACAACTTAGGTTTTGATCATTTTTTCCCTCCGAAGTCGTTTAAAAAATTCAAATTTTACTATGCAGCTCCTAGCCGCCTCTAAAAATCAATTTTTAGAGACGTCTGGAATCTACAAATATATTTCTAGAGACGGCTCAGTTCGAAACGATTTGTAGAGCTGCCTCTATACAAACATGAACGTTAGTTAATATACATGCACACACAGCGACCTGTATAAACATGTGCACGCATGCCCTACCTCTGTAAACACATCTAAGAGACTGGTTCGGGATATCTCGCTATCGACTTATGCATTACGTACCACTAAAAATAATTAATCATTAATCTAGCAAGCATTTACCAGCATAAGGATCAAGGAACTTAATCGAATTAGAGCAACTTCAAGAGCCTCTTTATATTCTTTTGTATTGATAGGAATAGAGATTTTGGTTAAAAACTCTTTCATCCTATGGTTTCTTCTACTAGATCTCCAAAAATTTCCATCCTCTCTGTTCTTGGTTTCTCAGTCGCCAAAAATAAAGAGCAGAATTGGCTCTCCAAAGTACCGAACAGGAAATAAAGAAGTTAAGTTATTGGAGGGTGGAGATATATATATGGAACGGTTTTGATTAAAATGACTCTTCAAATGAGGATTTAGAAAACGAGTTTAAGAAAGACCATTTGGGGATGCTCTCACACTCAATTTGCTGCTTAGCAAGGCTACTAGTTTAAAATCTTTCGAAAGGGGAATAATACTTAATATAGTGATCGAATTAGCTTATAACACTACTGGAAACTTGAATTGCCTTGTTCGTGTATAATTTTTCTGTGCGTTTTTTTCGGTATGCACAGAAAAATTGCAATTACTCTGTCGGTACCAAAATATCCCGACAAAAAAAATGCAAAAACGCACAGAATAATTATATGATTTTTCTCTGTGTGAGAATACACACACGGAAAAAATCAACACTCACAGAAAAATTCAATTTATTCTGTCGGTTCTCCAAAAACGCACAGAAAAAAATGTTATCATTCTGTGGGTTATTTGAAAACGCACAGAAAAAACATACACACACACGGAAAAATTCAAACGAGCACTAGGGTTTGGCGTTGGCGCTCTTCATTTTGGCGTTGGCGCTCTCTATTTCGGCGTTCGCGCGTTCTGGTGAAAAAAAAAAGCAAAGTCGTAACCCTAACATGCCGGCCGCAGCCCCCAAACACCCTCGCACGCACTCGACCCAATAGCACGCATGCACTCGCGGACTCGCCCGCTCGGCTCCTCACGCACTGCGCTGCCGCCGCAACTACACACGCCCGCCCCGCCGCCGCAGCAGCTCCGCACCCAGGCCGTCCACTACACGCCTTTAGATCTGCGCCTCCATGAGCTTCCCGCCGGCCGCCGCCACCGATTCGGCGCCCTCCCTGTCCCCAGCCTGCCGGCGGCCGCGCCCCCTCCCGTGCGCTGGCCTAATTCCGCCGGCCACTGGCGCCGGTGCTCCGGGGCGCGTCCCTAGGCCCTCCGCCGGCTGTACCCCCTCCACTGCTCATCTCGGTGCGAGGTAGAAGGCCAAGGAAGATACGGCAGCAGTCTGCAGAAAGGTGACAAGGAAAGCCCATACTCCGATCTGTAGCAGCAAAGGGAGGAACAGTAGTTTGTGCACCACTGGAAGACACTGAGATCTCGTTTAGGCTTTGGATTTGTCAGGGTTGCACTTTGCTCATCTGACAATACAGTGATGTAGTTTCCATGTCTTAAATGAAAATCCTCTCTAGAATGACAAACGTTCAAATGGAGTTCAACTGATTGAGCGTGGGTCCTTGTTTCCAACTAGTACTTGTCATACGACACACTAGTGAAGTCGAATTTTCCTTTATGTAGTAGAGCTTGATGATAAACATAGATTACTAAAGTAAAGAAAAATCAGGATCTGCTCTTAACATTTTTCTTGCATGTAAAATAACCTATTTCTTAAGAAATCTTATGAAACAGGGCCCTCTGCCACTAATTTTGTGAATGAAAGCTACAAGACATCCGTGCTATCCATACGTTCCATTGAATTGTCAAGCCTCGTCTTAATTGCAAGACACCTAGTAATATATACATATTATTGATATAAAGGTAGCTATATCATCCTGCACTGTAACTGAATCTTCACCTGCTTTGTTTTCGGAACTACAACAAGAGAGTAGTATCGACTTAGGGTAGATCTGGTGGGTATTTCTCTTGGGAATCGATGCAGTGGGTCCTAGTGAATCGATCTACAGAGACAGAGGTACGGACAGAAAGAGAGGTGTAGAACCTGAGCCCTCGGAGGGAGTAGAGGATCCGGAGCCCGCTACCACATTCGTTGATGGAGGCTGCGCACGGGCAGCGACAGTCGGTGTAGCGGTAGGGCGTCCGGTGAAGTCGGTGACGGCAGGGAGGAAGCAGGGGCCACGACTGGCGGCTCGTCACTGGCTACGCCCCTCTCTAGATAGGATTAGGGTTTGTCGGTGGGGAGCAGGCTCACGGCGAACCTCGTGCTTTAAGCCGCCGGCCCCCACCTTTTTATATAGCACAAGGTGACAGGGGCCCTCCAGCTATAGATGGGTTGGGTGCCCCGATGAGGATGCGGATCAAAAGCCCGACTAGGCCGTTGAGCCCAGTTCGAGTTGGAGATCAATTTAATATTCTCCCTCTTGATCTCCTATCATATCTCAACCGCATATCATTTACTTTTACCCATTCCATCACATATTAGTGCATAGAGCTTGCTTCATCGTCACGGTCAATCGCCGATAGATTTAACAGCTACAATACACATCTCTATTCTGAAACAGATTCTTTAACTTTAGGCCCTTTATAGTCCATGAATTATAGGCTTTCCCTTACACTACTACACAACTGACCTTTCGTCGATCGCCCAAAATGCCTTTAGTCTCGGCGATTTCGGCGACCGGGACTAAATAGACTTTTAGTTCCGGTTGGTGTTACCAACCGGGACTAAAGGTCCCTCGCTAACGGCTCTGTTGTCAGGCGCTGTCGGGAGGGACCTTTAGTCCCAGTTGGTAACACCAACCGGGACTAAAGCCCTGTCTTTAGTCCCGGTCGGTTCCACGGACCGGGACTACAACTTTTGTTCCGGTTCGTGGCACCGACCGGGACTATAGGACTGGGTTTAGTCCCGGTTGGTGTTACCAACCGGGATTAAAACCTCCCTCTATAAATTGAACCTCCCTCTTCTTCCTCCCTGCCCGAGCCCTTCCTTGTTCATGTTCTTGTTGCTTGTTCTTCCATTTTTTCTTGCTTGTTTCATCTCCGGCGATCAATCCACTTCAAACGCTTATACGCCGTCGTCGATTTGTTTGAAAGGTTGCTAGCTTCATCCTCCTATGTTTTAGCAGCACCATATGTAAATTCATGTTATATATGGCTATTTTATTTCATATTGCTAGCTCCAATCACTTTTCATGTTTGAATTTTTATGAACGATGTTAATTATAGTACCTAGAAAGTAGTATACACATATAATGTTTAGTTCTATTATAGACTTTTTAGGATACTTTTTACTTTAATTTGTTCATGTTCTCATTTTAAAATATTAAATAATGTTGATTCTTTGTAATTTTGAAACAAATTTATTTTAACTTTAAAAATTCTTCAAATTAATTTTATTTAGAGATAAAATTACACCTTTTAATAGAAAAATATAAATTTTATGATTTTGCTATCTTTTTATTAACGTCCACAAATTAATTTTATGAAATTGTGAACCACCTATAAAATTTTGAACTCAATTAGACAAGGTTGTGCCGCGCTCTTTTCTCATGCTGGGCTTTTAATTATGTGATGCCATATAATGCAGATAATAACACGTCATTGGATGTACAATGCCGATCGCCGCTCTAACGAGTTCATTGAGGGCGTGCGAGAATTCTGCAGAGTGGCAGAGGAAAACAAGCGGGATGGTTTTATGTGCTGCCCATGTGCCGTGTGTATGAATTTGAAAGGATTTTGTAGCTCAAGAAGTATTCACTTGCACTTGTTCAAGTCGGGTTTCATGCCAAACTACATTTGTTGGACCAAGCACGGAGAGACAGGGGTTATGATGGAAGAAGGTGAAGAAGAACAAGCGGACCCTGACGATGTTTTTGCTCAATACTGTGACTTCGCGATGGAGGAAGTTGAAGAAGAGGCGGATGCAGAAAACAGTATCGCTGAAGATGACGATGCTCTTGGTGATGTCATTCGTGACGCACAGAGAGATTGTGAAAAGTGAAAAGGAGAAGGCTAAGTTTGACCAAATGCTACAGGATCACGAGAAGTTACTCTACCCGTCGGCCGAAGATAGGCAGAAAAAGCCAGGCACGACACTGGAGTTGTTATAGTGGAAGGCAGAGAATGGTATATCTGACAAGGCATTTGGGAAATTACTGAAGATCCAAAAAAAGATGCTTCCGAAGCCTAATGAATTGCCCACCACTACATACGAAGCAAAAAAGATCGTCTGCCCTTTAGGATTATAAATTGAGAAGATACATGCATGTCCTAATGACTGCATCCTGTACCGTGGCGTTCATGAGAATTTAGATGAATGCCCTGTTTGCCATGTGTCACGGTACAAGATCTTGCGAGATGATCCTGGTGATGTTGAGGATGAAGAACGTCCGAAGAACAGAATCCCTGCCAAGGTTATGTGGTATGCTCCAATAATTCCACGCCTAAAATGACTATTCAGAAACAAGGAGCACGCAAAGTTGTTGTGATGGCACAAAGAAGACCGTAAGGTGGACAACATGTTGAGACACCCTGCAGATGGGTCCCAGTGGAGAGAAATAGATAGAGAATTCCTAGACTTTACAGATGACGCAAGAAACCTAAGGTTCGCATTGAGTACGGATGGATTTAATCCTTTTGGGGACCAGAGCTCTAGTCATAGCACTTGGCCCGTTACTCTATGTATCTACAACCTTCCTCCATGGTTATGCATGAAGCGGAAGTTCATTATGATGCCAGTGCTCATCCAAGGCCCGAAGCAACCTGGCAATGACATCGATGTCTACCTGAGGCCATTAGTTGAGGAACTCCAGCTGCTATGGAGCAAACTAGGTGTGCGTGTGTGGGATGAGTACAAACAGGAAGAATTTGACCTGCGAACATTGTTGTTCGTGACAATCAATGATTGGCCAGCTCTAACTAATCTTTCAGGATGGACAAATAAGGGATATAATGCATGCACCCATTGTTTTGGTGACCTTGAGGTTGTCTATTTAAAAAAATGTCGAAAGGTCATGTACCTTGTGTAAGGTCCAAATAGGCTAGAGGGGGGGTGAATAGCCTAATTAAAACTTTTACAAGAATTACTTAACCACACATTAGTATGAAAGGTGGCGAAGCAAAAGCACTAGCTCTAACTAATTAAGCAAGCCACCTACGCAAGTCTATAACAAAGCTATTCACTAAACACAACAACAACTACAAGCTAGAAACACGAAGTAATACAAGAGAAGAGCTTTGAGTGATTATACCGTCGTGTAGAGATGAGAAGTACCAATCAATCAATCACACAAGAGAAGTCCTCGGGAAGAGAATGACACAAGAATTTTATCCCGAGGTTCACTTGCTTCCCGGCAAGCTACTCCCCGTTGTGGCGATACACCCACTTGTCGGTTCGCGAGCTAATCAACTATCAAGAGTTGAGCCCTCGGCGGGCGCCGCACAACCGCACACAAGATGGGGATCCTCCAAGCCACGAGCTCCACTAGAGTATCCAATTCACGAACTCCCACGGGGAAGGATCAAGAACCCCTTACAACACTTGGTGAGGGCTCCAACAATCTCCAATTGCGAGCTCAATCACCTCCGCTGCTCCAAGCCGTCTACCGTGTCGGGAAACACGGAAGAGTAACAAGAAATCCGTAGCAACTCGAAGATCAAGTGCCTCTAGAATGCAACTCTCAAGCAATGCACTTGAATCTCACTCAATCTCACTCAAGATGTGCAACTATGCAAAGAGATGAGTGGAGGGGTTGTTCTCTAGCTCAAAGTATGTCTCTAGGTCTCAAAATGTGCAAGAGTTACCCTCAAACCCCGGCCAACGTCTATTTATAACGAAGAGGTACGCAGCTAGCCGTTATCGGACGACACAGTTCAAATCGGGATGACCGGACGCTCCGGTCAGGGTGACCGGACGCGTCCGGTCACTACAGGACAAGCGTGAACAGTGCGCGTCAGAAGTTACCGTTGCTATGACCGGACACGCCGATCGCTCAGCACCGCGAGCCCGCGAAGCAACGACCGGACGCGCCCTAGCGAATGACCGGACACGACAGTGCCAGCGTCCGGTTTGAGTCCAGTAAGCTCCCTCAACGACCGGACGCGTCCGATCGTACATGATCGGACGCGCCTCGCGTCCGATCATCACTTCGCTGCTCTCTGCCCCTCTGGACGCCTGACCGGACGCACCGGTCCCGTGAGGGACCGGACGCGCCGGTCGCGCGCTCTGCTTTTGCGCACCGGTGAACTGATCGGACGCGCTGGTCAGGCCAGACCAGCGTCCGGTCATCAACCCTAGGCGTGCTGACCGGATTGAACTGACCGGACGCGCTGGTCAAGCCGTGACCGCGTCCGGTGCAGCGTCCGGTCACCACAGTGACCTCCGTTCGCCTCCGTTTCTTTTCTGACTTCCGGCGCAGTAGAAAATAGGCGTTTCACTTCTCCAAAAAGCGCCGAATCCCGCCTCGCAAGCTCGGCGGGAGGGAGAGAAGAACCCAAACCCTTCTCTACCGCTCAAACTCCACCGCCTTCACAAACGTGCTAACACCACCATGTGTAAATCACCATGTGCATGTGTGTTAGCATTTCACAATCATTTTCCAAGGCGTTATGTTAGCTCTTTACTAGATCCTAATGCATATGCTCAAGACATTGATCTAGTGGCACTTGATTTCCGAGCTAACCATGATTGCCCCTCTTGATAGCCGGCTATTTATCCTAAACCCGGTCAATCACTTCTCTACTCATCTTAGACCGGCAAAAGGAAAGACCCCTATGGTTATACCTTTTGCCTTGTGCTCTAAGATCCTTCTCCTTCACTTGAGCATCATGTCCTTCCTTTTATGTGCATCTCCACCATGATCATCATTTCATGTCCATGCACCATCTCTTTGTGATCTTGTGGCCACCACTCCTTGCCACATACACCTTCATCACATGTGTTGCTTATGCCTAACTCAAAACACTTAACACATGGCATTAGCAACTTGGTGTCATTAATTACCAAAACCAAACTTGGGCTTTCAATCTCTCCCTTTTTGGTAATTGATGACAACCATCACAAAGATATGAAATGAAATCAATTTTCAATTTCGATAGTATTAGCTCCCCTACATATGTGCTTCCATGAGTTTGGTTCAATTATGCACATATGTATGGATTTGAATTTTGGGAGAGTTACTACTATCAAAATGATGCTAAGGTATATAGAATGGACCTTTGAAGCGTGATATCAATCGGAGTTGCCTTTATATACCACCCTTAGCATCGATGTAGCTAGACACCACTTGTAATACATCACTTGTAAAGATCACAAACACTAAAATACCCCGTGAGATCAACATTATAAGCAAAAGGTGTCTAGATACTACTTGTAAAGCTACTCTCAACAAATCATCATTCAAGTTCTATTTCTAGCAATCACCATTCAATCTTTAATATGAATTTAAGCTTTGCAATGCAACAATACATCATGTTAATGCACATACAAATGCAACAAATAATTCATGAGCTTGCTCCCCCTACTTGTGTGCTCAAATTTAATCTCTCTCCTCCTTACTATATCTTTTCTCTCCCCCTTACTATATCTTTCTCCCTCTTTGTGACTTTTCTATCTCTGTGCTTTCTCTCCCTCTTTTTATATCTTTCTTGCTCTTTGCAATATCTTTGTAACTTTTCTCTCCCCCTTTGTCAACAATCACCAAAAAGGTGCTAATTTTAGTGAGAGATAAGTTAATCAATATGAGAGAGTCCAAATTATGGTTCAATCTAGATCACTTGCCAAGAATATGTAATTCGGTTTGATCCAAGCACAAGCTTCTTCACACCTCATAAAGTATAAGGGTTATCTTGAGCATGTTGAATTACACATCATGAGCTCATTTTCTAGATTGAACACTAGGTTTGCAAGCCCACAAACATGTCATATGCTACCACTAGATCAATCAAACATAGAAGCAATAGTGGTACCATATATACATCAAAATCATTTGATTTTCATGAATGAACCTATTTGTTATGCAAATATGTCTATATGTTCTAACCATGTCCTTAGCAAAGTATGAATGATATGCCAAACAACTTTACCTTGCTATGTTGGAGGAGAGGCATGTCATATAAGGATGTGGGGGTGCACTCATTTCAAGTTGGAGAAGTCAAGTATGTTCAATTCATTCTTCAACTTGTAAAATCTCTTTTCATCAAGTGGCTTTGTAAAGATGTCGGCTAGTTGATCTTCGGTGCCAATGCTCTCAATGCTAATATCACCCTTTTGTTGATGGTCTCTTATGAAGTGGTGCCTTATGTCAATGTGCTTAGTTCTTGAATGTTGAACCGGATTTTGAGTCATCTTGATAGCACTTTCATTGTCACAAAACAATGGTACATTCTTGAACTTGATTCCAAAATCATTCAAGGTGGCCTTCATCCAAAGCAATTGTGCACAACAACTACCGGCACTAATGTATTCGGCCTCGGTGGTAGATAGTGCAACACTATTTTGTTTCTTTGATGACCATGAAACAAGAGACCTTCCAAGTAATTGACAAGTGCCACTTGTGCTCATTCTATCAATCTTGCATCCACCATAGTCGGAGTCCAAATATCCAATCAACTCAAAATTAGACCCCTTTGGAAACCATAATCCAACATCATGAGTGCCCTTAAGATATCTTAATATCCTCTTGGTTGCTTTCAAGTGACTTTCTCTAGGTGAAGCTTGATATCTTGCACACTTGCACACACTAAACATCACATCCGGCCTAGAAGCAGTGACATAGAGCAAACTTCCAATCATAGACCGGTATTGCTTTTGATCTACCATGTTGCCACTAGCATCAACACCCAATTGATCATTTTTGCCCATTGGTGTACTCATTTGCTTAGCATCTTGCAATCCAAACTTCTTGATCATGTCCTTGATGTACTTGCCTTGACTTACAAAAGTGTCATTCTTCATTTGTTTGATTTGAAGTCCAAGGAAGTAACTAAGCTCTCCAATCATAGACATCTCAAACTCATTAGCCATCATATTTCCAAACTCTTCACAAAAGTCTTGGTTAGTTGATCCAAATATAATGTCATCAACATAGATTTGCAACACAAACAAGTCAATGCCAAGCTTCTTGGTGAAGAGAGTAGTGTCAACCTTTCTCATCTTGAACCCTTTAGAGAGAAGAAAGTCCCTCAATCTCTCATACCATGCTCTAGGTGCTTGCTTCAAACCATACAATGTCTTCTTTAGCTTGTAAACATGGTCGGCTTCTTGTCATCTTCAAAACCGGGAGGTTGCTCAACATAAACTTCTTCATTGATGTAGCCATTGAGAAATGCACTCTTGACATCCATTTGATAGAGCTTAATGTTGTGTGCACAAGCATATGCTAATAAGATTCGAATTGCTTCCAATCTTGCAACCGGTGCATATGTCTCTCCAAAGTCAAGACCCTCAACTTGAGTGTATCCTTGTGCTACTAATCTTGCTTTGTTCCTCACAACCATGCCATCTTGATCTTGCTTGTTTCTAAAGACCCACTTAGTACCAATCACATTGTAGTTCTTTGGCCTCTCAACAAGTTTCCAAACTTGATTTCTAGCAAAGTTGTTTAGTTCTTCATGCATGGCATTTACCCAATCAGAATCCATCAAAGCATCTTCTAATTTCTTAGGTTCTTCAAGTGACACAAATGAGTAATGCTCACAAAAGGATGCTAGCCTTGATCTAGTTTGAACCCCACTTTGAATTCCGCCAATGATTTGATCCAACGGATGATCTCTTGCAATACTAGTAGGTTGGAGTATTGGGAGTTGATTGCTTCCACTTGTTTGACCTTAAACTTGAGCTTCATTATGAGAACCACTAGAGCTTGCTTGATTTGTATCAATTTGCACACTTTGGTTGATCACATGAATATCATCATCATCAACTTGCCTCGGCCTTATATCACCAATGTCCATGTTCTTCATTGCATTTGACAATTGATCTCCTCTCACATCATCAAGGTTTTGAGCTTCATTTTGAGATCCTTGGGTTTCATCAAACTCAATATCATGAACTTCTTCCAAGGTGCCATTTGTGAGATTCCAAACTCTATATGCTTTGCTTGTGGTAGAATAACCAAGTAAGAACCCTTCATCACATTTCTTTTCAAACTTGCTCAATCTAGTGCCTTTCTTGAGAATATAGCATTTGCAACCAAACACTCTAAAGTATGCAATGTTGGGCTTTCTTCCATTCAATAGCTCATATGGTGTCTTTCCAAGCTTCCCATGGCAATAGAGACGGTTGCTACAATAGCAAGCCGTGTTGATAGCTTCACTCCAAAATGAATGACTCACATTGTATTCACTAAGCATTGATCTAGCCATATCAATCAAAGTTCTATTCTTTCTTTCAACTACACCATTAGATTGAGGAGTGTATGTTGGTGAGAATTGATGTCCAATACCAAAATCATCACACAAATCTTCAATTCTTGTGTTCTTGAACTCACTACCATTGTCACTTCTAATCTTCTTGATGGTAGTCTCAAACTCATTTTGCACCCTCTTGACAAAAGACTTGAATAGATCATAAATATCACTCTTGTCATAGAGAAAGAACACCCAAGTGTATCTAGTGTAGTCATCCACAATCACAAAACTATACTTGTTGCCACCAATGCTAGTGTATGTTGTTGGCCCAAACAAGTCCATGTGCAATAGCTCAAATGCCTTTGATGTGTTCATTTCTCTTTTACTAGGATGTGTATTTCCAACTTGTTTGCCGGCTTGACAAGCACTACATAATTTATCCTTTTCAAAAGTGACATCTTTCAAGCCTCTAACTAAGTCATGCCTTAAAAGTTTGTTCAATTGTTTCATTCCAACATGACCAAGCCTTCTATGCCACAACCATCCCATACTAGATTTGCTAAGCAAGCATGATGTCAATTGTGTCTCACTATCATTGAAGTCAACCAAGTATAAGCTACCATGTCTAAATCCTTTGAATATCAAGTTTGATCCATCAACACTTATGACTTCAACATCATCACTACCAAATATGCACTTGAAGCCAAGATCACAAAGTTGTGCCACCGATAAAAGATTGAAATCCAAGCTCTCAACTAGCAACACATTAGATATGCTCATGTCATTCGAGATAGCAATTTTACCAAGCCCCTTGACCTTGCCTTTCTTGTTGTTGCCAAAAGTGATAGCATCAAAACCACCATTTTGACTTGTATCAATTGAATTGAACATATAAGAATCCCCGGTCATATGTTGAGTGCACCCACTATCAAGCACCCAATGCCTTCCTCCGGCTTTATAATTGACCTACAAGACAAGATCAATTCCTTTTAGGTACCCAAACTTGTTTGGGTCCTCCAAGGTTAGTGACCAAGCTCTTTGGTACCCAAATGGCTTTCTTCTTTGAGCCCATCTATGATGTACCAATGAACTTAGCATGAACACCATTTGTACCCTTGGTAAGCATATAGAAAGAATCATACTTAATTGAGGATATAGTAGCATTTGATTTCTTGTTCATGCATTGTTGCTCTATGTGACCAACTTGCTTGCAACTTTTGCAATAGCTACCATTGTTCTTCACAAAACGAGTCTTGTGAGGAGCAAAAGCGGCCTTGCCTTTCTTGGGGTTATAGACCAATCCCTCTTTGTAGAGAGAATCTCTTTGGCTATCCAAGCACATAAGCAAGCGGTCCTTACCACCATAAGCCTTAGCTAATGTGTGATTGAGCTCTTTTACCTCCTTCTTGAGATTTTCATTCTCAACTATAAGTGTGGAGTCACAAGTGAAACCATCACTACTAGATAAGGATGATGTAGATGAGCTACATGAAGGGTTAGTAGGAGCAACAATAATAGGCTTATGAAAAGTTTTATCAATTATATCACATGATATGCCTATGTTGCAAGTTTTAGCTTTCTCAACATTAGTTGGTATGATTTCATATTTTTCAACTAGAGAGGAATGAGCTTCTTCAAGCTTAGTGTGAGACTTTTGAAGCTTCTTATGGTCTACCTTTAGACTCTCATAAGATGCTCTAAGCTCATCAAGTTCTTGCATAAGGTTTTTCTTTTCCTTAAGCAAGCCCTTGCACTTCTTCCTAGATTCTTTATAATGTTGAGTGCAATCTTCTAGCATAGTGATTAGTTCATCTTTAGTGAATTCTTCTTCATCACTATCACTATCACTAGTATTATCATGATCACTCTCATCATCGGATGATACCTTAGCGGCCTTAGCCATGAAGCACGATGGAGTGTCAAAGAGGGAGACCTTCTCTTGGATGGCAATGCTAGCATGTCCCTTCTTCTTGCTCTTGTTGTCATTCTCATCATCACTTGAGGAATCATCACTATCCCATGTAGCAACATGAGAATCATTCTTCTTCTTATAAGAGCTCTCCTTCTTCTCTTGCTTCTTCTTTTGCTTCTTTCTCTCCTTCTTGATAGCATCTTCATCATCACTATCATAAGGACATTTTGCAATGAGATGGTCCTTGCTATGGCATCTAAAGCATCTCATGGTATGCTCATTCTTCTTGGATGAGTTCTTCCTCCTTCTTGCACGAAAGCCTTTCTTCTTCATGAATTTGCCAAATTGCTTGACAAAGAGAGCCATCTTCTCATCAATGTCATCACTATCACAAGAGCTTGAGTCTTCATCACTTGATGATTCAATCTTAGATTTGCCCTTGGATGTGGTGGCTTTGAATGCCACACTCTTCTTCTTTTCATCATCTTTCTTCTCATTTTCTTTCTTCTTCTTCTTGACCAACTCATCCTTCTCATCATCTTCTCTATATGAATCATCGGTCATCACTTCTTGAAATATTTGTTGAGGAGTTGAATCCTTCAATGTAGTCCTTACTAGCACGGTGATCAATGTATCAAATCTCTTGGGCAAGCTTCTCAAGAACTTCATAGAGAATTAATTGTCCTTGACCTCCTCACCAAGTGCCTTAAGCTCATTAACAATGACTTGCAACTTATGAAACATCTTCGGTACACTCTCATCATCTTGCATCTTGAAGCTTGAAAATTTTTCTTGCAAGATATATGCTTTAGCGGTCTTTATGCCTTCGGTGCCCTCAAATGTTTCTTCTAGCTTAGCCCAAGCATCATGAGCAATCTCTATGTTCTTTACTTGCTCAAATGTCTTGTCATCTAATGCCTCATGAAGAGCACTAATGGCAATGTCATTGCATTGGAGCTTCTTCTCTTCCACCGGTGTCGGTGCTTCTGGATTAGCAACCTCAAATTTTGTTTCGGTGACCTTCCACACTTCTCTATTGATTGACTTGAGGTGTGCGGTCATCTTAACCTTCCAATATGCATAATTTGTGCCATCAAAGTGAGGTGCCTTCTTGGTGTTGTTGATGTGCAAACTTAATTGAGCCATTTCTTTTTCACCGTAGGTTGTTAAGCCTCAAATAAATGGTGCCTCGGCTCCGATACCACTTGTAAGGTCCAAATAGGCTAGAGGGGGGGTGAATAGCCTAATTAAAACTTCTACAAGAATTACTTAACCACACATTAGTACGAAAGGTGGCGAAGCAAAAGCACTAGCTCTAACTAATTAAGCAAGCCACCTACACAAGTCTATAACAAAGCTATTCACTAAACACAACAACAACTACAAGCTAGAAACACAAAGTAATACAAGAGAAGAGCTTTGAGTGATTATACCACCGTGTAGAGATGAGAAGTACCAATCACTCAATCACACAAGAGAAGTCCTCGGGAAGAGAATGACACAAGAATTTTATCCCGAGGTTCACTTGCTTCCCGGCAAGCTACTCCCCGTTGTGGCGATACACCCACTTGTCAGTTCACGAGCTAATCAACTATCAAGAGTTGAGCCCTCGGCGAGCGCCGCACAACTGCACACAAGATGGGGATCCTCCAAGCCACGAGCTCCACTAGAGTATCTAATTCACGAACTCCCGCGGGGAAGGATCAAGAACCCCTTACAACACTTGGTGAGGGCTCCAACAATCTCCAATTGCGAGCTCAATCACCTCCGCTGCTCCAAGCCGTCTACCGTGTCGGGAAACACGGAAGAGTAACAAGAAATCCGTAGCAACTCGAAGATCAAGTGCCTCTAGAATGCAACTCTCAAGCAATGCACTTGAATCTCACTCAATCTCACTCAAGATGTGCAACTATACAAAGAGATGAGTGGAGGGGTTGTTCTCTAGCTCAAAGTATGTCTCTAGGTCTCAAAATGTGCAAGAGTTACCCTCAAACCCCGGCCAACGTCTATTTATAACGAAGGGGTACGCAGCTAGCCGTTACCGGACGACACAGTTCAAATCGGGATGACCGAACGCTCCAGTCAGGGTGATCGGACGCGTCCGGTCACTACAGGACAAGCATGAACAGTGCGCGTCAGAAGTTACCGTTGCTATGACCGGACGCGCTGGTCAACTGACCGGACACGCCGATCGCTCAGCACCGCGAGCCCGCGAAGCAACGACCGGACGCGCCCTAGCGAATGACCGGACACGACAGTGCCAGCGTCCGGTTTGAGTCCAGTAAGCTCCCTCAATGACCGGACGCGTCCGATCGTACATGATCGGACGCGCCTCGCGTCCGATCATCACTTCGCTGCTCTCTGCCCCTCTGGACGCCTGACCGGACGCACCGGTCCCGTGAGGGACCGGACGCGCCGGTCGCGCGCTCTGCTTTTGCGCACCGGTGAACTGATCGGACGCGCTGGTCAGGCCAGACCAGCGTCCGGTCATCAACCCTAGACGTGCTGACCGGATTGAACTGACCGGACGCGCTGGTCAAGCCGTGACCGCGTCCGGTGCAGCGTCCGGTCACCACAGTGACCTCCGTTCGCCTCCGTTTCTTTTCTGACTTCCGGCGCAGTAGAAAATAGGCGTTTCACTTCTCCAAAAAGCGCCGAATCCCGCCTCGCAAGCTCGGCGGGAGGGAGAGAAGAACCCAAACCCTTCTCTACCGCTCAAACTCCACCGCCTTCACAAACGTGCTAACACCACCATGTGTAAATCACCATGTGCATGTGTGTTAGCATTTCACAATCATTTTCCAAGGCGTTATGTTAGCTCTTTACTAGATCCTAATGCATATGCTCAAGACATTGATCTAGTGGCACTTGATTTCCGAGCTAACCATGATTGCCCCTCTTGATAGCCGGCTATTTATCCTAAACCCGGTCAATCACTTCTCTACTCATCTTAGACCGGCAAAAGGAAAGACCCCTATGGTTATACCTTTTGCCTTGTGCTCTAAGATCCTTCTCCTCCACTTGAGCATCATGTCCTTCCTTTTATGTGCATCTCCACCATGATCATCATTTCATGTCCATGCACCATCTCTTTGTGATCTTGTGGCCACCACTCCTTGCCACACACACCTTCATCACATGTGTTGCTTATGCCTAACTCAAAACACTTAACACATGGCATTAGCAACTTGGTGTCATTAATTACCAAAACCAAACTTGGGCTTTCACCTTGGCTATCGTCGATTTCTTGCTAAGAACCACCAGTTGAGAAAGAAAGGCAAACATTTTAAAGGTACGACAGAACACCGGTCCAAGCTAGGCAACCGAGATGGGGCAGAGGTATTCAAGATGGTCAAGGATTTGAAAGTAGTGTTTGGAAAGAGACAAGGCAGTGAACCTATTCCAAAAGACGCTTCGGGGCACGCCCCAATGTGGAAAAAGAAGTCAATATTTTGGGACCTACCATATTGGAAAGACCTTGAGGTCCACCACTCGATCAGCGTGATGCACCTGACAAAGAATCTTTGTGTCAATCTTCTAGGGTTCATGGGTGTGTTTGGAAAGCCTAAGGATACCCTTGAGGCACGAGAGGACTTGAAGCGCATGAAAGAACAAGACAACCTGCATCCAGAGAAGACAGATGATGGACATCATTACTTAAGACCTGCTAGCTACACTCTTAGCAATGAGGAGAAGGAAAGCATGTTTGAGTGCCTAAGCAGCATCAAAGTCCTATCTGAGTTCTCCTCCAATATAAAGCGTATAATAAATATGCCGAAGAAGAAATTTGTCAACTTAAAATCGCACAACTGCCACGTGATTATGACGCAACTGCTTCTGGTTGCCTTAAGAGGAATTCTACCTCCACATGTACGTCTGGCCACCGTGAAGCTGTGTGTATTCCTCAATGCAATTTTTCAGAAGGCAATCAATCCTTTTGATCTAGCTACTCTACAGAATGATGTGGTTCAATGTCTTGTAAGCTTTGAGTTGGTGTTCCCTCCATCCTTCTTTGATATCATGACACATCTCCTAGTTCATCTGGTCAAAGAGATTAATATCCTGGGTCCTGTGTTCCTACACAACATGTTTCTCTTAGAGAGATTTATGGGTGTACTGAAAAAATATGTTCACCAGCGGGGTCGGCCAGAAGGAAGCATTGCCAAGGGATACGGGATAGAGGAGGTCATTGAGTTCTGTGTGGACTTCATTCCTGACCTTGATCCGATTGGCCTTCCTGAATCACGGTATGAGGGGAGACTTGGTGGAAAGGGTACACTAGGAAAGAAAACATATATGAGCCAGGGTGATGATTCTTTCAATAAAGCGCACTACATAGTTCTTTGAAACTCCACTGGGTGGAACCGTATATTGAGAAACACATGAATTTTGTACGATCCGAGAATCCTGGGAAGAATGAGGCTTGGATTATGCGTCATCACATGGAGACATTCGGTGATTGGTTGCACAAAAAATGTCAGGGTGATAAAACTATTGGATATGAACTGTATTTGTTGGTTAGGCAACCAGCGTGGCATGTCCTCACGTACAAAGGGTACGAGATAAATGAAAATACATTTTACACCATATCCCAAGATAAAAAGAGTACCAACCAAAATAGTGGTGTCCACGTGGATGCTACGGAACCGAATGGAAAAATAAACACATATTATGGTCGTATAGAGGAGATTTGGGAACTAGACTATGCACATAATTTTAAAGTCCCTCTATTCCGATGCCAATGGGTGAAGATGAACGGAGGGGTATCAGTCTATAAGGAGTACGGAATGACAATAGTGGACCTCAACAATATTGGGTATAGAAATGATCCATTCGTCCTTGCTACTGATGTGAATCAGGTGTTCTATGTGAAAGACATGTCTACAAAACCCAAGAGAGGGAAACACGACAAGAAAAAACCAACGAGCCAAAGTGCCACGTAGTTCTTATAGGGAAAAGAAACATCGTGAGAATTGAAGACAAGTCAGACGTGTCAGAGGATTATAAAAAGGATGAACGAATCCCACCCTTCTGTGTGGCCAAAGACCCAAGCATCCTGCTCGCTGCTGAGGACACTCCATGGTTACGGAATGATCATAACCAAGGGCATTACGTCAAGAAAAAGTTTACCACTGTGCCCGCTTGATATAGGTAGTGAACTCAAATTAATAATGTGTATTTGACATCTTGTGTAATATAATTGTAACATTATGTGTTGAAAATTCAAATTTGAGTGGTTCAAACTTTGCTATATGTGGGAATTATGGATTTTTAACTACACTTTGCCAACACTTTATCAAATAAAAAAATGGTCTATGTATGAAATGTAGATCTTGATGAGTGGAACAATATTGATATTCATGACTTTTCCAGTCGAGACCATCCAAGGTTTCGAAAACCAGCGTTTGGCTATGAATTCTTTCAAAATTCAAAATTGAGTGGTTCAAACTTTTACAAATGAAAAGTTGACCATTAGACCAAATGTAGGTCTTGATGAGTGAAACAAACTTTGTATTCATGAGTTTTCCATTCGAGACCATCCAGGGTTCGGTCAAAGTGTGTGTTTCTAAAAACCAATGTTTTGACTTTGGTCAAACTTGGTCAAATGACCTATTTGATGACTTCAAATAAAAACTTTTGAATACCAAGTTGTTAGAGCTCATCAAGATCTACATTTAATACATGGACCATATTTTCATCTGGATAAATTTTAGCAAGTCCCAGGCACATGTTTTCAAAATCGAAGACGGGTTTTGGTCAGACTTGGTCAAATGACAGACTAAATGACTTGAAATGAAAAACTTTGGAATACCAAGTTGTTAGAGCTCATCAAGATCCAAACTTTTTATATAGACTATTTTTTCTATTTGAAAAAGTTTAAATAAACAATACTCACCAAATCTTGAATCTCACACAAACTATATGAAACTATATGTGGGAATTGTGGATTTTCAACTACACTTTGCCAACACTTTGTCAAATGCAAAAATTGTCTATGTATGAAATGTATATATTGATGAGTGGAACAAACTTTGTATTCATGAGTTTTCCGGTCGAGACCATCCAGGGTTCCGAAAACCGGCGTTTGGCTATGAATTCTTTCAAAATTTAAAATTGAGTGGTTCAAACTTTTACAAATGAAAAGTTGACCATTATACCAAATGTAGGTCTTGATGAGTGGAACAAACTTTGTATTCATGAGTTTTCCATTCGAGACCATCCATGGTTCGGTCAAAGTGTGTGTTTCTAAAAACCAATGTTTTGACTTTGGTCAAACTTGGTCAAATGACCTATTTGATGACTTCAAATGAAAAACTTTTGAATACCAAGTTGTTAGAGCTCATCAAGATCTACATTTCATAGATGGACCATATTTTCATCTGGATAAATTTTACCAAGTCCCAGGCACATGTTTTCAAAATCAAAGACGAGTTTTGGTCAGACTTGGTCAAATGACAGACTAAATGACTTGAAATGAAAAACTTTGGAATACCAAGTTGTTAGAGCTCATCAAGATCCAACCTTTTTATATAGACCATTTTTCCTATTTGAAAAAGTTTAAATAAACAATACTCACCAAATCTTGAATCTCACACAAACTATATGAAACTATATGTGGGAATTATGGATTTTCAACTACACTTTGCCAACACTTTGTCAAATACAAAAATGGTCTATGTATGAAATGTATATCTTGATGAGTGGAACAAACTTTGTATTCATGAGTTTTCCGGTCGAGACCATCTAGGATTCCGAAAACCGGCGTTTGGCTATGAATTCTTTCAAAATTCAAAATTGAGTGGTTCAAACTTTTACAAATGAAAAGTTGACCATTAGACCAAATGTAGGTCTTTATGAGTAGAACAAACTTTGTATTCATGAGTTTTCCATTCGAGACCATCCAGGGTTCGGTCAAAGTGTGTGTTTCTAAAAACCAATGTTTTGACTTTGGTCAAACTTGGTCAAATGACATATTTGATGACTTCAAATGAAAAACTTTTGAATACCAAGTTGTTAGAGCTCATCAAGACTACATTTCATACGTGGACCATATTTTCATCTGGATAAATTTTAACGAGTCCTAGGCATATGTTTTCAAAATCGAAGACGGGTTTTGGTCAGACTTGGTCAAATGACAGACTAAATGACTTGAAATGAAAAACTTTGGAATACCAAGTTGTTAGATCTCATCAAGATCCAAACTTTTTATATAGACCATTTTTCCTATTTAAAAAAGTTTAAATAAACAATACTCGCCAAATCTTGAATCTCACATAAACTATATGAAACTATATGTGGGAATTGTGGATTTTCAACTACACTTTGCCAATACTTTGTCAAATGCAAAAATGGTATATGAATGAAATGTGGATCTTGATGAGTGGAACAAACTTTGTATTAATTAGTTTTCCAGTCGAGACCATCCAGGGTTCCGAAAACCGGTGTTTGGCTATGAATTCTTTCAAAATTCAAAATTGAGTGGTTCAAACTTTTACAAATGAAAAGTTGACCATTAGATCAAATGTAGGTCTTGATGAGTGGAACAAACTTTGTATTCATGAGTTTTCCATTCGAGACCATCCAGGGTTCGGTCAAAGTGTGTGTTTCTAAAAACCAATGTTTTGACTTTGGTCAAACTTGGTCAAATGACCTATTTGATGACTTCAAATGAAAAACTTTTGAATACCAAGTTGTTAGAGCTCATCAAGATTTACATTATATATATATACATATATATATATATAGACATATATATACATATATATATGTATATATATGTCTATATATATATGTATATATATGTATATATATATGTATATATATATATATATATATTTGCATCGATTATTCATGAACGATATGTATATTTTGGAAGAATTTAAGTTAATATACATGTTGTGTCCATTTTGGAAGCCTCAACCTTAGCACTTAATTTTGCTTGATAATTGTGTTGACGTTATCATTTTTAGTCCTTCTTCACTCTTCCTCACTACCTGCATATATATATATATATATAGGAAAACTATTAAACCTGAAATTTGAATAGTTTTTTCATGAGTTAAAATTATCTATTTTAATTAAGAAATACAACTTGTGATAGACTTACTTGTTATTAGATGTATTAAGTTAGTAGGAGTTGGTCGATACCGTTGCTGCATGATTACCTTGATCTACACTTATATCCAGATGATATCCCACTAATATGTGTAAGTCGATCTCTTATGCTTAGTAATGCCTAAACCCTAAACTGTAAACCCTAAACCCTAAACCCTAAACCCTGAACTGTAAACCCTAAACCCTAAATATTTTTGCAGAAATGGCCAATCCGAGAGAAGACGAAGAAATATTGTTAAACATGATCCGCGGTAGCGCTGAAGAAGGTCGTTATGACGATCGTGAAGACAATGAGAACCCTGAGGGCATCGATGACGGTTCTCAGTACTTGGTCGACCCGAATGACCAAGACAATGTTGGCGAGGTCTGTAATATATGCAGCCTCCTATGTTTATATACATGAAATTCAAAAAAATTTCCTTTATTAATTGTCTTGTTTCTGCCTACATAGCCCTCTGTCTCAACAACAACCACGAGGACCAGCAGAAAAGTACGAGGCCCGAAGAAGCCGATGGAGGGCCGGTTGGTTATCACAGATTTCGATGAGAGAACAGGACAGCCACATGGACCCCATGCAAGGGCCTTTGTCAACCACTTAGGGTACCTTGCCCGGGATAGGATCCCGATCAATGTCCGTGAATGCAAGAAAAATAAGCAACGCCCAGAAATCAGTTATGTCTCTGACCGTGACAAGGAACTAGTTTAGGGTGACGTGTTGCAACATTTCACGCTAGACACAAACGATGAACAGTTGAAGGAAAGAGTTCGGGATTGGTCTATTAAGAAGATGGCCACACAATTCCAGTGCTATAAGAAGAATCTATATAACGACTATATCAAGAAGAACAAGACTCAGGATTTCAACTGTAAGCACTTTGTCAAGCTACGACCGTTTTGAGATAAGTTTGTACAGTTCAAGACGTCGAAAGAGGGTCAGCAACAGGTGAGAAGGAACCAAGAGAATGCCCGACACAAGACCTACCACCATAGGATGGGATCAGGTGGCTACCCTACTGCCATTCCTAAGTGGGAAAAAGCCGAGAAAGAGCTAATTGATAGGGGGTTGGTGCTAGAATCCCTCGACTGGCCTGAGCGCGCCAAGCACTGGTTTTTCGCTCATGGAGGCCGCCTGGACCTAGAGACCAGAAAGGTCGTGTATGGAGAACGCATCCAAGCTGTAGCAGAAAGATTTCATCAAGCCCGCTCCGTCGCTCAAAGTGGAGAGTGGCAGCCGAACAGAGATAAAGATGAGCTGACATACGCCCTGAGGAACCCTGAGCACGGTGGACGAACGAGAGGCTATGGCTCCGTGTCGTGGGGTACATCATTATTCCTGGGATGCCACCACCACAACCAAACCCTAGGTGTGGATGATTGTGAACGCAATTGCTTTTCAATAATTATGTACTGTATCTAATTACGGTTCACTCATGTATATACCTTGTTCATTTTTTTTCAAATCTAGGATCTCCCCAAGTCCGTCTATCCATTCACCACATGACCATAGTGCCGTGGGACACGACGACGATGATTTCATACAAGCAGACAAGGCTACATCCCCATCACTGGCCATATCTCCTCCATGACATACTCCAATGCCACCAGCAGCCCAATCTCCTCCACAACAGCAAGCTCCAACCGCGCCGCCACCGCCTCCGCCAATGCCGACAACGGCCGCCTCATCGGCACCGGCTGGTCCATTGAGGAACAAGAGGCCCGCTGGCTCATAGAGATCGGTCCCACCACCTTCGGCGAAGAAACAAGTTGTGGTCACGAAGATCCCAAAGATGACCAAGCTTCCATACGAGAAGACTGATGAAGAACTTAATGCTTCAGTCAAGGTAGAAGTGAAAGCGTTCTTCGAAAAGACCAAAGCTGACGCATGAGCAAAGCAAGAGAAGTCATACCTAATGTATCCTCGTGTAAAGCTACGTCAAGTGGTGCAGGCTATGCAAGACGAGAAGCGTGCCGCTAGTAAAAAACCAGCGCCGCCACTATTAGACTATGAGCGTACTATCATAAAGAAAAACAAGGAGGACAAAAGGAAACAGAAGGTGGCCGGGAAAGATGTTGCACAGCTCGGCCAACAAGCGCAGCAATCAGTGCCGCCACTAGTGGTTGAGAATCAATATGGTTCCAACATGAACTTGATGCAAATGTCGGTACCTGATGATGTGGACTTAGATGAACTCGCCAAGTGAATGAATATGACTGGGCTTTCATTAGAACAACTTCTCGGTCGGGAGGAACTGACATGTCACACCCGGTTTTCTAAAGAACAAAACCAGGCTAATCATATGTGTGCCCAGGAAGTCCACACATATGCCAGAATGAAAAAAAAAATATCAGAAACAATGTTATTATATAACGTATACATAGCTATATTAACACTTACATCAGAGTATCGCGGAACGGTGACTAAACTTCGGGCTCCATTCTTCTCAGGGACGGCTGACTGGGGGTAACATATGCCTAGCACTTCTACTAGTCTTCTGGAAACTCCACTACACCTTTGTCCTTTTTCCGAGTAGCATCTTACTACACACTGGAGTGTTGGGGAAATAGCAAGAATGAGTCCATGTCGAACTCAACAAGTATAACACAGGGTTCATGGGGCTCAAAAAGACTAGACACTGTTTGACTGCGTTTAGCTTTTAATCATCATATAATTAGCAATTGAGTAGCATCAAGGTAATCCAAATCCCATTAATGAATCAATGATCAATTGTAATAAGGATAATGAATAGCATTAACATGAATATAATAATAATCAACAATAATTAAGCATAATATAACAATAGTGATCAACTATTCTGTAAGAATCCCCAAGGCCGCTCGTATCCGTGAGCACGGCTAGTATACCAGTTTTTAACTCTGCGCAGAGGTGTACACTTTCACTGTGAGTCATGATTTCCATATGCTAAGGGGTCATGAATCCCTAAGCACAAGAAACCATATAAAGCCATCCAAAAGTTCGTCTAACAAGTTAGGGCCATTAGATTCACTCGGCAGGCAGATGTAGAACCCCCCTTCCCTGTGGCACAACAACCGCAGCCTATACACACTAGGCCAGGGGCTCGCACTACACCCAACGTGGCAAGCCATTCTTACGCCATTTAAGGTAACCTCTAACAAGCTAGAAAAGGTCTCTTGAACAACTAGAGCCAGAGCCATATAGCCCTCACAGCTGTACTGTATGTCCCGGTTATCACTTACAGGTAAGTCCTTACGGAGAGTAACTAGAGCATCAAAATAACCCACATGCTCTAGCCCCCTTTCAACAGAAATAACATCATCTTAATTGGTTGATTGCATAATCCATTAGTCAAATTACAAGATCATTGTTCATAATTAAGCGCTAGCAGTAGCTACCCAAATGCATAACCCATAGGTGACAAGGAAACAAGATATCAATAGCTAAGTTATAATCTCTATGGTTGTCAAGGAAGACACATGCATATGTTTAATAATTTCAGTGAATAGGTAACAAGGATGGTCCCATGTTATACTTGCCTTGATCAAAGCTTTCCTGATGATACTGCTGGTCTGGCTCAAAATAATACTTCTGATCGTCAAGAAATTGCTCACCGTCTATACTCGATCATCAATCAACAACACACATGCATCCAATCAAACATACACAAAGCAAACAAAGAGATACAATTAGAACAATACACCAATCAATGAAAAGATTCGAAATCTAATCTACGTATTGCTACGATCACACACACACGAAAGGCACACTAATCGGAGCTACGATAAAACAGAAACATCTATCGAAGGATTTACGTTGGAAAGAAAACTATATGCTTTATCTATTTTAATGATCATAAAACATGTATAAGATATCTCAGGGGAATATCTAAAATTGAGTTAAGTCATTTTATACTTGAGTTATTAGATTTAGAAAACTAAGATAAACTATTCATATCTTAATTATAGTTATTTTGATATCATTTATGCAAATTAAATTTCTGACTTACAAAGATATAATAACAAGTCAGAGTATATATATTCAAAACATATATAGCACGTATAAGCCCTAGCATTTATTATTTTTTTAAAAGGAAAACCAAAACGAGATAAGCATTACATCAGTTTAGGATTTATCAATGGAATAATTAATAATGTATTAAGGAGCGGATGTGCATGTATTATTTAATCAAAATAAACTTTAACTTTGAAAAGGTAAAATGCACGTGAGAACATCTAACAAGTTTAATATATACAAGGTGTGTTTAAACTAATCAAACTATAACTTAGGAATATTAATAATTAATCATATGAATATCATTTATTAAATACTGAAGTGTAACATATATATATATATATTGCTTTTAAGTTAGAAAACTAATTGGTTGTAGGTTAATCATATTAATATTTAACTTATAAATTTCCAAGACGTGAGACATGCTAAACATCGCTGCTAACACGTACCGCACATTACGATGAAACTCGCGCAATCACATCGAAATCGAAAACCTAAATCGACTTTAATTAATCAGTGATTAATTAATTATAGACATAATTAATATTTTAATAAAATAAATTCATAAACATGTGATACGAAAACTAATAACTCTACTGCGTAGATCTCGACGACACGAAACTAACGCAACTGGAACGAACTGAAACGGATTTAAAATAAATAAACTACGATTATTTAACGACTGGTGGCAAACTCGTAAATACCTCGTCTTCTTCCTTGGACTCTCGTACGAACACATCCATCTCCCGTACGAACACAGCCATGCCAAGAATCTTGTTACTGCGCACGATGGGGAAGAGAGGGGCCTCAGCTGGGGCTTGCTGGCCGGCGGAGGCTCGCAGCGGCGCTCCCGCTCCTCGCCCAAGCGGCAGCAGCGGTGACTGCTGGTGATGGCCGGTCGGAGCGAGCAGGCAGTGGAGGCGGTCGTCGTGCACGCTCGCGAGCAGGGGCGCGGGACAGGGCGGCGCAGGGCCACGGGCCAGGGGTGGCGGCGTGGGAACGGGGCCGGGACGCGGGACGGTGCCGTGGTGGCTCCGGGTAGCCGGAGACGAAGGAGAAGACCGCGTCCATGGTGAAGTTCGCCGGAAAACATCAACGGAAAAGGAAAACCGAAGGGGAACGATCAAACGGTGATGGATGGATGCAAAGAAGGACATGCCGATGTAGAGGACGACGAGATCTAGCTCGTGGTGGTGACAGTTTTCGCTGGAGGCGTCCGAGGTGGTCGGAAAAGCTCGTCGAAGGTTCGCCGGAAACCTAGCTGTGGACAACTTCGGCGTCCGATCTGCGGGGCTACGAGCGGCGGCTCGAAAAACGGGCTGTACTTCTGGAATCCTCGCGTCGAGGGCTACGCCGGCATATATATAGTCGTAGGGTTTGGAAACTTTTCGGAATTTCTTAATTTCAGGATTATTTTAATTCCGCGAATAAAAGAATTCCAGAAAATCTAGAATTACCTTTTTGGCCGCGAAAAATAGCCCGGAGCTCAGAAAAATCACCGGAAACATCCTGGAGACTCTTGGAAAGATAAGTAACTCAACTAAATGAGTTTGAGCTCATGAAAAGATGGATGAAGAGATCAAGGAAAAAGATTAAGCTCACGGAAACTAAAATTTTAAATCCAGAAAATACCAAAAAGTTTTCCGATGAAAAGTAAACGTCATCCTATGATATTTTGAAAATAATAGCACTCACCAACACCAAAGACAAGCATCACACAAACACCACATTATCAATTTAATATGAAAAAGTTTAAAACCAAAATTTTCTATATTTAAATTAGCAGCAACTTAACTTATCTAATAAATCTATTCAAATATTGAAATCATTTATTTTATTTAGTATTTTTCATGCACAACCCAAAATAGGAAATTTTGGGTGTGACATGACAACTGTTAAAGAGACCGAAGTTGTTGATGAATGGCGGAGGAAGTATGTATATGGCAGGAGTCTATGCGACCCTACAAAGGTAAAAAAATCTTGGTACACAAATGTACAAGCTGCACGAGTACTACTTGAGATTCTGTGCACAACATCAAAGTAAAAAATATCTGGGCGTCCAAGTCAGAGACCGTCACTACTTCCGTGGAGATGACGTCATCTGGGTACAGTTTAGTGAAATACACCAGCTTCTCTATATGGATGCTCTTGACAAATCTCTCATAAGCTGCTACTGTCTGTAAGTGATTCTTTCTTTTAATCAATAATCTCACTCTAGCATATGTACGTATTCGTAATAACTATGCTCACGACGTGCAGACACATGATGAGAGAACTCAGATTGAAATACAACGATCGAATTGGTTTTATCGATCCGTATGTCGTGTACAAGGACACAAAGACTAAAGATCCATTCAATCTGAAGATCAAGGAAATGGAGAAAAACCTCCGGAGGTTCTTTTATAACCAAAGGCATAAGGAGTTGATACTCTTTCCTTACAATATGGGGTAAAGTGTTGGGTTATATCATGTCTTAGTCAATCCAAATATATATATATATATATATATATATATATATATATATATATATATATATATATATATATATATATATATATATATATATATAAGTTGACTCTATAAACAAATGCAGGGATCACTGGATACTCATTGAGATTAAGATCAAGGAACAAACTATAAATGTGTGGGACTCAATGAGAAAAGAGCTGGCAATGTACCAAGACATGATAGACATGATCCAGAGGTAAGTTCTATCATTCGTTAATTATCGTTGCCTGCTCCTTTAATTTACTATGCTATACCTAATCAACGACCGACTTATTGGGCAGGGCTTGGGCTTGGCTACAACAAAGATATCGTACGGATCTGAAAGTGCCAGTCCCCTCTCCTATTCTACATAAGTGGGTGTCCAGACAACCGTACGTAACCAATTTATGTGGATATTACGTTTGCGAGTACATGCGGTGTAGCAAATTTACACCTGCTAAAGAGATGCTAAAAGTAAGTAACATGTGTATACAGTAAATTCATATCTTATTTATTTGTTGAAACTAAATAAATCTTATGTATATTAATATCTTTTCCTTTAATTAATGTAAATGGAAGGAGTGAGAATTGAAAGAACAAGTGTTCAAGCACACAATACTTGTCGCAATCCAGGAGACGATCGCAGGTTTCATCAACGATCATGTCATCCCGGAAGACGGCGAGTTCCACCACAACCCTAGGTTGAATTTGAAGAGTCCAAACAAGAACGAACACTTGTATGAGCTTTGAGTGGTGGACAAACATTTGTATAACTCATTAACCGGCGGCCGAACACTTGATTACTTGTATATTATTGTAAATGTAATGTGTATGTACGTATATGTATAGCTCTATAATATATATATATATAGTTTCATACTTTATTTGTGTGTAATAATAACGCTCTCGTATAGGTGCAACGTATACGGATAGTAGCAGCGAAGAATAAATTGGAAAACAATATAACTGAAAACCAAAATCAATAATGAATTGGAAAGAAAAAGGAAAAAGAAAAAAGAACCTTTAGTCCCGGTTAGTAATACCAACCGGGACTAAAAGGTGTTGCGCCACGTCGATGCCTGGCAGCACTGAGAACCGGGACTAAAGGTGGGACATTTAGTCCCGAAACCTTAGTCCCGGCTCGCAGCCCGGGCTAGAGGTCCTTTTGGACTGGGACTACAGCCCCGTTGTGCAGCAGTGTTAAACCCATGTCGGCTACATGTTCTCTGAATATGTTGGGTGGTAAGCCTTTTGTAAGCGGATTCGCGAGCATCTTTTCGATACTCAAGACTTATAATATGATCCTGGACTTTATCTTTCACAACATAATATTTTATGTTAATGTGTTTGGCAGCACCACTTAATGAGCATACTGTACTGCCGGATTATTATCGTAGTATAACTTAAGTGGTCTATTAATGTCGTCAACCACCTTCAAACCGAGTATAAACTTCTTTAGCCAGTTCACATGCCCCATGGCCTCGTAACACACTGCAAACTCGCTACAAACGCTAGGTGGCTCTCAGAGCTGGACATCGGCTGAAAACATGAATCTTCATGGTCACGGAGCGTCGTTGCCTCGGACGGCTTCCGAATCCTTGTAGAGACATGGATCCTAGCGCTACGCAAGATCGGTGAATCCATCCTTACAAGCCTTGATGGATGGTACAGCCTGCAGAGCCAGAGGCAGGACCAGGATGACGGAACGAGCAAGCAGCCATCTGCTTCTGAATTTGCACAACTTGTCCATGCAACTGTGCTCAAGATGCTGCCTTTCGTCGACATTGCTGCCGCAAAAACTATGGATAGGCCAGGGGCACCAGCTAAGAGGCTCCAGGTACTGATAGACATGCATGACGCTCTTTCCATGTCCTCCCAACATATCCTACCATTACAAGTAGTAGAATCTACTGACGGTGCCATGCGAGACCTCTTGCCCGCAGAGCTGACCAAGTTGGATATGGCCATATGGGATACAATTCTTGAGATCATGAATAATATCATGGCCTGGACTTGGACCGATGAAGGCGGTTCAAGCGACATTCACAATGTCACACACTCTATAGTAAGCTACACCAAGGTATTTTGTCCTAAACTTGAAACATTTTATTGTGAGCCTGGAACATTACTTTCTCGAACCTGAAACACTTTTCTCATTGAGGTAGAACAATTTTCTTGTAAAACGTATAACATCATTGTCCCTCAATATAATAAAAAAATGCTCTACCTTTTTGGGGAAAATTGTTCTTCTACAACTACAAATGTCATCTAGATATATTTAATATATTTAAGTAGGATCCTTTAGTAAATTTATGCATTTATTGAAATCAGAATTTAATTTAAAAGGCCTAGCATTTTTTAAAAAGTTTCCAAATTTTGTAATGCGCCATGACATTAGCAATTTCGGTTCCTTAGCTCCACTTATTGTTTTTTTTTTCCTTTTGAACTAGTCCATCAACTCGTGCTCTTGCATGGGCTACTTGTGTCTAATGCACTAAGCTCAGCAAGGCGACGTTCAGCTCCGAGAGCCACCTGTCCGGTGCAGTGACGTTGCCGTTGGTACTGCCACAGAATTCCTCCACCAGGCCCCTCAAGTGCCGGCGCGTCTCCACCAACTCTTCCTTGAATTCCACGGCGTCGAGCCCCTCGTCGGCACTTTCCTCCACGACCAGAGGTCGTTGGCCGACTGGATCGGATGAGATTGTGGTGTAGGTGGTGGTGGTCGAGAGGGTGGTACCTGAGGTGGTGGTGGTGCTGCCGGAAATCGGCCACGGAGTGCCGCCACCGCCGCTGGCGCTGCCGAGCCCGGTGGACGATGACACCTGCTTGGACCACCATGCTCTCCGCCAGACTGCCGCCATCGTGGCTGCTTCAAACCTAGCTGTGCCGTGCGTGGATTTGATGATGGATGCACTCGCACCCCGGCGAGAACCTAGCCGACCGAGCGACGCTGGCACCTCACAGCACCATGGCAGGACCCCGCGGCGCTGCCGGCCAGGGGAGGCTCCCCGCCGCGCCAGGAGGTCCGTACGAGGAGACGGCGCCGCCGCTGCCGCGACCATTCCAGAGCAGCGACCGAGCGGAGGACGCGGTGGGGCGCACGGGCCGGCGCTGCTAGCGCTGGCGCACGCGTACCGTGTCCTGTGGCTGAAGCGTCGCGCCTGACCACGGAGCCCGCGGCTGTACCTGGCGTGCGCGCGCCTCGCGGGCAAGGACCTGGAGGCCGTGGAGCGGTCGGAGCCTCGGAGGGGTGGCGCTTCGTGGGCCGCCACAACGCCGCGCTCCAGCTCCTCCTCGTCGGCGGGGCTAGTGGCATCGTCCATGGCACAGCCGGCGTGATGACCATCCTTGCACACTTCCAAAATGGGCAGCAGTTGGCGAAGGACTTCCATCAGCGTATACACCGCGCCGCCACCCTTGGACCCCGCAGTTGTCGCCGCCGAACCTAGCCCCGTCAAGGGCGTCGACCAGTCAAGGCGTGGATCGAGGTACGGACCACCTCACGAGGGCACGCCGAATCGGACGGAGCGGCGCACAGGGGCGCGGGCGGGCGCCTCCCCCGGTCGGCAGCGCGGCGGGTTCTTGCCGCGGTGCCGAGGTGACGGCGTCGCTCGGTCGGCTGGGTTCAGCTGCTCCGGAATGTCGACGCAGCGGCGCCATCTCCTTCATCGAAGAAATGGCAGGAATGAATGCCTTGGATGACGCCTGTCTGCTTCTCCGTGACGATGAACTTTACTGGACTCAGGGCTGGACTGATGGGCTGGGTCCAAGGGTGGCCCAGATAGAAAATAATTAGCAATAAAAAGTTACCTTAATTAGCTACTTTAAAAGCCGTGCAAATCTTTTGGGGAGGAGTACCGGAGCATATGCCAATTCTTTTTCCAAGAGATTGAATCCAACTACAAGAGAAATGCTTGGTATAAATAAGCTACTTTTTGATCTTCGAACCCAAAGTGCAATGGAATATGGCTATTTATCTATCTCTTGACTCGAAATGGGAGCAAAGCAGGTTTGGTAGGTCTGACTCGTGATTAGACGCTAAGTTCAAATTAAGTGTTCCTGTAATTATGCTAATTGAATAATTCTAATTCTAATATACAGCCCATTTTGGATTTGGGGTCAGAGCTCGTGGAACATGAACTGGTGAGGCTTCTGTGCTTGCACAAGTTCAGGCTTCAGCACAACGACAGTCTGAATGCCTCTGGCAAATATTTGATTCGTGTAGCTGTGGTGATACTCTGATTGCGCTGCTTAGCATGAAAAGATATTGATATCTCATCTATATTAGTTTGCTCTGATACTCTGATTGCGCTGCTTAGCATGAAAAGATATTGATATGTCATCTATATTAGTTTGCTCTAAACACCGTTAAAAAGAACCCCATTATCAAGAGGATCAAGAAACAACGAGATTAATAGGAGAACAGAAAAAATGTATAGTTAGATTTTACGATGAACTGACGGTTGGCAATAAATAGAGTATTCATGTTAAATACAAGGCCTAGAAATTTTGACATTATTAATAAAAAATATACAAATATGTTTTACAGTAATACAACAGCTAAGAATAAATAAGGTATCCGTCAAATACAAGGGCTGGAAATTAAAATATTAATTAGAAAAAGGAAATGCAATTTTAAATTTTATGATTATTTAATGACCGATGAAAAATAGAGTATCCATGTAAAATGCAATTAATAAATAATACATTTTAGTTCATATCCAATACGATAAGAAAAAGGGCCATGTCCAAATGTCCAGACGCACGGGCACCCACGTGCTGCTACACCTGTTGGCTTCTGCGCTTGCCCACGATGCTTCACGCTCAGCGCCTGCTGCTGCTGCTAGGTCCACACGTGCTGCTGCTGCACCTGCTCGCATGCTTCGTGCCTCGCGCCTGTTGCTGCTCCTGAATCCACGCGTGTTGCAACTACGCCTACACAAGAGAGCATGTGCGTGGGGCCTGCGCAGCTACATGCGAGAGAGAGAGGGTGGGAGCACAACGCGCATACCTACGTTGACCCCAGCTGGATGCTCCACCGTGGTGGGGGACCAAGCCCACTAGTACAGGGGTGATTGGTTCTGCGTCTGTTGGGTGCTGGCCCGCTTTGGCGCTCCGCATGTGCGCATGCACTTTTGACTAGGGAGTGCTTGGCCATTTGGGCACTGACCACTCGTTGCGTGCACGCCTGACTATTGGAGCTAGCCCGCATGACAGATATAGGCAGCGATGTATGGGTGCGTGCAGCACGTGCATGCCCGTGAGTCAGAGCGTGTGGGCAGCAGTACCTGCTGCAATGTACTAAAACCAGGTGAAACAATTGAAACATACATTTGCAACATATGTGTATAACTACTGCAACATATAACAACATCTAGATAAAACACTTGCAACATACATCTGAAAAAGGTGAAACATTTGAAACATACACTTGGAACATACGTGTATAGCCACTGCAACATATGCAACATCCAGATGAAAACATGCAACATCTAGATGAAACACCTGAAACATTTGAAATACACACTTGCAACATATATGTATAGCCTTTGCAACATATGCAACATCTAGTTTGCAATATACATTTGAAACAGCTGAAACATTTGAAACATACACTTGCAACACACGTGTATAGCCATGGCAATATAAGCAACACTAGATCTACTTTTGTAACATCCAGATGAAACATATGCAATATACATCTAAAACGCATGAAACATACAGTTGCAACACATACTCATCTACATGCTGCCGCCCAATGAAAGTCGATGTGGGCGTGCGGGAGCACAGCGCGAGATGCGGATGGCGCGCGGCACGAGGCACGAGACACGGGCAGCGCGCTGTGCGAGGCACGGAAGGTGTGAGGCACGGACGGGTGTGCGTGGCACGAGGCACGAGGCGCGGAGCGCACGTGGCGCAAGGCAGGTCCGGTGCGACCATGCGAGGCGTGGGGTGCAGGGGCGCACGACGCGAAGCGAGAGGCGCACGTGCGCGAGGCGGGTCCAGTGCGACCATACGAGGCGCGAGGTACAAGGGCGCATGGCGCGAGGCGGGTCCATCCCATCCAGACGGACAAACATTCTAATAGGAGCATTACTGTAAGAAAAAACTATTAAGATCTAATCTAGCTATCAATGAATGCAATACATGTGGATGCAAATTAGAGCTTTCTGTAGAGTGCAACCTGATTGCACGGTAATTGGACGATGCCAATGAACAACTTCTGGTAACACCGGCTCTAAAAGGATCGACAATGGCTAGTGAGGGTTGAATAGGTTAAACCTTCACAAACTTTCATAGCAGATCAAATACCATATTCCGAAAATTCCAGCCTCTATCGGAATTTCTAGTCGTGTCTAGAAATTTTAATGAGGACCAAATTCTGATATATACCCTCAAAAAGAGGAAAGTTGCTAGATCTACAAATCTGACCAATGAACATTTAATCTGGAGATTAGTTAAACGTAATCCATAAAATTTCTCACACCTGCAACTTCACGACAAGTAGATTGAGACAAAAAAAACAAGAACAAAATTGCAAGCTCAAGAATACAAGGACGTAAGATTTATCCCAAGGTTTGATCACCCCACAAAGGCCTTGTTTGGATGCGCATGTATTTATCTTAATTCACATGTGTTAAAGTGGACTGAAATATATTGACAACCAAAATTGTCTATTTTGAGAAGTTGTAAAAATATGGAATGGACTTCACCATTATGTTCCTCTCGTCGAGACGATCAAAAAACATATATGAAACGTCTAATTCGGAGTCCGGATGAAAGAGTTATGCTCCTAGAAAGATGCTTCGTTGTCGGGAGTTCCGACCCAAGTCGGGACTTTCGACCATCGGAAAGTGCCGACAGGTGTCTGGACTTCCGGAAAGCCTAAAGAAACCTACTCGGGTGTCTGGAGTTATCCCCACGATGGGAGTTCTGACCCAAGTCGGGACTTCCGACAGACCTAATTAAAAACCCTGTTTGGATCTGGCCTTTTGGATTCTGATCCGAACTATTCTAAACTTATGAGAAACTTGGAAAATAAGTCTTGGAGAGGTTTTCTACTGGAATAAGACCAACCCCTCTATATATATGAGAGGATTATGGCCGATTGAGTTTCCATCTATCCAATCGACACAAAAACACAACAAATCAGTCTCTTACCTCTTTTTACCCTCTTTTCCGAATCTACCTCTTCTCCTCGTTCTTTGTCGGTGTTGTATGGCTAGAGGATCGATGATGACGATGCTCTAGAGCGGCCAGGCTGGCTAGAGTAGGCCATAGCCGCCGCACACCCTAACGGGGTTCCTCCCGGACGTTTGGGGTTTCGGATCTCATGAGACCTCACCTGCGTGTCTTGCGTATCGCGCTCCCGGTGAGCCTCCTCCGGCGAAGTGTCTTGCGTATCGCGCTCATCGCTGGAGGTACAAGGTCCAGGTGTGGACATCTCCAAGGCACTGGTCGATCCCAAAATCGGCTAGACCCTACATCGAGCGATCTAGCTCCTTATCGAGTGTGTGACCTAATAAAGCGTCAACACACTTTTTGGCGACTCCGCTGGGGAACGATTGGTTCGGCTATCTCTTATAGCCGATCTTTTGGACCTAGCCTATTCGTTGGTTCCAATATATCCTTTTTTGTGTTCTCATTACCGTTGCTTAATCTGGCCCAAAAGGCCGAAAGCATCTGGTCTTGATCTCCTTTTATCAAGAAGTGGAACAACGGTCGCAGTGGCGAGTTCACCGGTCTAATGGGTCAGGAGAGCATCGTCAAGTCTACAACCATAGCTGAGGTAAAAGCACTAGGAATAGATGAAGATTCTCCCCTTTTTCATACTATGGTTAAGCTTACGTCCAGATTAGATGAGTTAGAGGAAAGAAAGTTTGGTGCTCCATAGCACCAAACTAATACCAGCCCACAACAAAATATCATACCAGCCCGCAACAAAATATCCATAGCATACTTTTGTTGAGACATGACCAAGCCGTCTCCCTGCCGCTTGACCTCAATACCCAAGAAGTAGTGGAGGTCACCAAGATCTTTCGGTGCAAACTCACCCTGTAAATCTTTAAGCAATGCAGACGTGGCATCATGAGATGAGCTTGCAACAATAATGTCATCAACATAAACAAGTACAAATAAAGTGTGACCACCCCTGTTGAAATAAAGCAAGGATGTATCCGCCTTAGATGGAACAAAACTAAGCCGAATCAGCTTATTGCATAGACGGGCATACCAAGCACGGGGTGCTTGTTTGAGACCATATAATTCCTTGTCTAATCTGCACACATAATTGGGATGAGTATTGTCAACATAGCCCGACGGTTGATGCATATAAACCTCTTCTTCCAACACACCATGCAAAAATGCATTCTGAACATCGAGTTGTCTAAGAGACCAGCCTTTGGACACTACAACAGAGAGCACAAGACGAATGGTGGCAGCCTTGACAACAGGACTGAAAGTGTCCTCATAATCAATGCCATAACACTGCCGAAAACCCTTAGCAATAAGACGTGCTTTGTACCTGTCAACAGATCCATCTGATTTATGTTTAACTTTAAAAACCCACTTACAGCCGATGACGTTTTTGCCTTTAGGCGGAGGAGGGACCAAACGCCATGTCTTGTTGTGCTTCAAGGCCTCAAACTCAGAGTTCATGGCCTCTGCCCACCGTGGATCAGCCAAGGCTTCAGCTACTGTAGTTGGTTCGCTTGTAGAAGAAGTCACCAGGGTGCACCAACGTACAGTGCTGTCAGTGTAGCGCTTTGGTTTCACTATACCGTGTTGCAAACGTGTTGCATGCCGAGGTGGAGGGGAATCCGGGGTCGGTGTAGCAGCTGCTGCAGATTCGGCCGCCGCAGAAGATCCAGGGGAGTGGATCTCCTCTGTACCGGCGCTGCCCGATCTGGACAGGAGCGGGCCCCCACCGCTGGGATCCGGCTGTGCCAGGGACGAAGGCGCTGAGGTTGTTGGAGAGTTGGAGACACCCACAGAATATCCAGGCGAGCCGGATGATGCGGCGGGAGGCGAGGATGGCAACGCCGGCACGGAAAGCGACGCTGATCTGTTGTCAGTACGAGGTGAAGGTCTGCCGCCGCCGCCAGGAGAATCAACACCGGAGTCCATGCCACCGTTGTCGTGTTGCAGATGCATATGATATGGTTGATTCGGGGGCATTTGAGGACGATTTTCAACACCATTTTCTTCACCGTAAGTTCCTGCAGCTGCGTCATCATCAAGAGAGCTAGACATGGCATTAGTAGGAAATGGAGATGACCGATGATCATGCACAATTGCATCCCCAAAATCGACGGTACTATTGTGGAGAGAATCAGGCAGCAACAGATTTCGGCTCTCAAGCGTGCACCAACATTTGGACGCAAGGAGGCGAACAGAAATACTTGCTCATCAAAAATTACATCACGAGAAATATAAACACGACCGTTAGATGGATCTAAACATTTGAACCCCTTGTGCATATTACTGTAACCGATGAAAACACATTTCTTTGATCGAAATTCTAACTTCTTGGAGTTGTATGGCCTCAAATGGGGCCATACTGCACAGCCAAAAGTGCGAACAAAGGAATAATCTGGTGGGTGACCAAAGAGGCGCTCATAAGGACTTTGGTCATTGATAACTCGAGAGGGTAGGCGATTGATGAGAAACACAGCGGTGAGGAATGCTTCATCCCAAAATTTCAAAGGGACAGAGGCATGAGCAAGCAGTGAGAGACCCATTTCAACAATGTGCCTATGTTTTCGTTCTGCGGAGCCATTTTGCTGGTGTGCATGTGGGCATGAGACATGGTGATCTATTCCTATGCGTTTGAAGGAGTTCAAGGATTGATACTCCCCTCCCCAATCAGTCTGAACTGCACGGATTTTACGGTTAAATTGCCGTTCAACAAGATTCTGAAAATCATGGAAGCATTGGAAGACTTCAGATTTACGACGCAATAGGTAGATCCAAGTGAATTTACTGTAATCATCAATGAAAGAAACATAATAATCATGTTGCCCAACTGAGGTTGGAGCTGGACCCCAAACATCTGAAAACACTAGATCTAGTGGACTCGATGAAACACTGGTTGACACTGGATAAGGCAGCTGATGACTCTTGCCTTGTTGGCAGGCATCACACACACTGTTATTTTTGGAATGAGTAAAAGGCAACTTGTGACGGCTAAGGATCTGTTGCACTGCACGACTAGATGCATGGCCTAGCCTGTGATGCCACAGCGAAATCGATGGCTTGAAGGCGCCAAGCACTTGCTTATTTGAAGGCTTGAAGGGGTAGAGCCCTCCTTCACATGTGCCTCTGTGGAGGGTTCTCTTCGTCCCCTATTCCTTAATCAAAAAATGACTCGGGTGAAATTCAAGAAAGACATTGTTGTCTTTGGCAAGACGATTTACAGATATGAGACTTTTACTGGCCTTAGGAACAAATAAAATATTGTTTAGACGAATATCACGATTTGGGGAGTGCAAAGTACTATGACCAACAGAATCAATTTCCATACCTGTGCTGTTTGCTGCATGGACTTGATCACCGCCTGAGTAACGATCACGGACAGTCAGCTTGCCGTTCAACAAGATTCTGAAAATTGCTGCGTCCACCGGAGTTGCCGCCGCCTCCACGACCGCTTTTCCGGCCACCGCGCCCGCCGCCACCACGGCCGCCACCACCACGGCCGCCGCGTGATCTGAAGTTGCCGCCGCCGCTGCGGCCGCCTCTAGTCGCTGCATTAGCGGAGGAGTGCGATCCACCCCCGCTATACAGCTCCTTGCGTTGCTCGTGGGAGATCAACTGAGCGTAGAGCTCCTGCACGGTGATGGGTTCGACGCGCGCTGCGACCGCCGAAACGACGGACTCGAAGTCTTCCCCGAGACATGTGAGGATATATGAGATCATCCTCCAGCTTCCGCCCCGCCGCCGCCATCTCGTCTGCGAGGCCCTTCATCTTGAGGTAGTAGTCAGCCACCAATTGATCGCCCTTGGACGCGGTGGCGAGCGCCATGCGCGTGGAAATTACCCGCACACGGGACTGAGAGGCGTGAAGCCCCTGGATGGCCACCCATAGTTCCGCCGCCGTCGTCGCCGACGAGACCTGGGCGAACACTTCTTTGGAGAGGGAGGAGAACAGGTAGCTCAGGACCTGCTGGTCCTTCGTGACCCACTTCTCGTAGTCTGGATTTGGTTCCGGATCAGCCGCCTTGTCCTTGGAGGATGGATTGGCGGGTGCAAGGAACTCCGCCGGCGGCGCCGCCGAAGGCTTGATGAAGCTGGCGAGCTGTGCCCCCTTCAGGGTAGAGGACACCTGGGCATACCACATGGCATAGTTGCCCCGGGTTAATTTCTCCGAGACCGGAGGAAGGAAGCCGAACGTGAACGCCGCTGCAGCGGACGAGGTCGCCATGTTCGGTTCCGTATGGAAAGTGGCTAAGCTGATACCATATAGGAATTTGGGTTAACGAGTTGCCGGTTCAGGCCCTCGGTTACGTGTTAAATAGAGGTGGAGAACAGCCCTCCACCGGTGGCATGTTACAACATCAGTTGATCTATTCTATGGACTACGCACAGCCACTACATGGTTTAGCAATACATGCATAGACTAAGTACAACCACTAAATGGTCTAATGCTATGTTTGGTTACCACCGAATGACCTGGACGCCTATGACAACTTCATTGTCTAACACACTGGATGGTGTAGTAGCCAGGGCCCAGGAGCAGCAGCAGGAGGAAGCTCTGCCCTGGCCACCTGCTTCCGAGTTCGTAGGATTCGTTGCAGCAACCTTCTTGCTCATGCTCCCTTTCGTCGACGCTGTCGTTGCACTCGACGACGTCATTAGCCCTGGTAGCAGTAGCATTATCAGCGACGACCATGGCCATGGTGGTGTCGTTTCTGGCAATAAGGGTGCAGTGGCATCGGCTCACAAGTTCAGGACACTGACAGATGTCCGTGATGCTCTCTCCGGGGTCTCCGAGCAGGTCCAGCTCTGGCTCTCGTGTCTCAGTTCCTCCTGTTCGTCATCAACCGACGCAGAAGCTGCGAGGATAAGCGGGGAGATGAGAAGCCTGCTGTTGGCGAAGCTGGACAAGGTGGACGAGGCCATGAGGAACACGCGAGACTGCATTATGACTCACTTCATGTCCTTGACGACAGACGACCATGGCCATGGCTATACAGTGTCAGGACTGCATCCATCACCTGACATTCATGTTGCCACTCAGTTCGCAGTGAGCTACATCATTGTGCTATCGACTAGTTACAGCTACAACCGTTCATCAGTTGATCCTGCTACTGCATATGAAGCATGCCTGTCTCTCGGAGAGAATAGTACCGGTTCTTCCACCAACCTGAACATCGTGATCATCCGTTCCCTAGAAGAAAGCCTCACCAGGGTGTCGCAGTCATTCGTGGATCAGAGCCTCAGGTTCCTATTCCTGGCCAACAATTTCTACTTCCTGTGGCACCAACTGCTTTCTCAAAATCTGCTTTTGGATGTCCCAACGGATGCCCTGGCTCGCAAGATTGACAGTTACATAAACAGTTACCTGCAAGTATCGTGGACGCCGGTGTTGAAGCCCTTGCATGGTCATTCACCCTGTTGCTTTTTCTTCACGAGATACTCAGCACAGCGTAAGTTCTTGTCAGAGTTTAAGAAAGCCTACGCTGCACAGAAACTCTGGAAGGTTCCAGACCCAGAGCTAAGGAAAGTGTTGCGGACAACCATCGTCGATAAAGTCATTTCAGCCTTCACAAAGTTCTTGGAGGATGGTGGTGTCAGTACTTCAAGAGTCATCGTCAGTCCCGAGAGCTTGCAGGAGATGTTGGAAGAGTTGTTTGAAGGATAAATAACCGGTGCACCACAATTTACCAACATTCAGTTAGTATTGCTTCCATCTATGTTCATCGTTTCATTGTGGTTTTAAATGAGAAAGGATCTTCAAACGATTTGACTTATGGATCGAGCTGCCGACTAAAAGTTGAAGCACTACAAGTAATAAGTCTGTTTTGGCTGCTGCAACTTCGTCAAAATTGTTGTTGAGGTATTTAGTTCAATATAATGCAGATCTCGCTCTCTTATGCAAAAACTGTAGTAAGACAAGAGTAGGATTCTGATTTTGGCAATTAGCCCCTGTACTCGCTACTACCGCTGCTATTGTGTACTCCCTCCGTCCTCTAAATTTTGCAATCCTAGAATTCAAATTAGTCCCAAATTTTTTGCATACATAAGCACTGTCATAGCAGGCTATCACATCACCCTGTATCGCTGGCCATCTACTGTTGTCACGGATATTTGTCTTAACGCTTGTCCACGCGGGAAACTTCTCGTTGCTACACCAGCTTGTTTAAGGGGGATGATTATTTAGTGCCACGTGTGGCAACTCATGGCCACAAGTTTTCTATTGTTGCTTGTGTAATTAAGTTGTACGGTATTGCAGCTGCAACTCATCAGACTTACACCATGTTCGCTTATACTGATGCTTATACTAAAATGTTGTGAGAAAAAAACACTATTCCATAGCTAAAAAATAGCTCAAGCTAACATGGTATTACTTTCCAAGGGTATTTACATAATTTTGCACCACTCCTTGGTTTCTCCCTCAATCCTAGAACTGCAAAATTTGCGGGACAGAGGGAGTATGTTCTTGTTTTCTTGTTGAAAGTGGAGCAACCACTTCCTGGACTGGAGTGATAATATAATTTGCAATCCACATGGAAGGACTGGGGCAAAACAGTGCCAGCTTCATAGCCCTTGGTAATGCACTGTGATATTTAGTTGCAAATGAAGAATACTAAAGTTGTGCTAGATTTGCGATTTTTAGGCCCTTGTTTGTCACAACTGAAACTTATGCAGAGCCGCAGAGTTGGTATGTAACTTATGGCTGGCTCTGCTGCATGAAAAAGCTGAATGGCTGTCTAGCCGTTTGAATTTATGGACTGGTTAGAAGATGTACCATGTCGTAAATAAATTGTGAAATGTGTCTAAGGGGGTGTTTAATTCCTGGGTCTCAAAATTTTAGGGTGTCACATCGAATGTTTCATGGGATGTCAAAAGGGGTGTTTGGATACTAATAAAAAAACTAATTACATATCTCGTCTGGAAGCCGCGAGACGAATTTATTAAGCTTAATTAAACCGTCATTAGCACATGTTTACTGTAGCACCATATTGTCAAATCATTGACTAATTAGGCTTAAAAAATCATCTCATAAATTTATCACAATCTGTGTAATTAGTTATTTTTTTGTCTACGTTTAATACTCTATGCGTGTGTCCAAACATTTGACGTGATGGGATGAAAAATTTTGGGGAGGAACTAAACACCCCCTAAAATTGCCTGAGGGCTATGTAACTTGTGTAATAATCAACTAGTGTTTCTCCATCTTTTGTTTGATATTTTGATATATGATATATCTACATTTGGGTATAAGAGTAACTTTTGGCCAAGGTAGAGTTATGCCAATAATAATTATTTGATTGGATTGAGAAATTGTAAGAAAATTAAGTGACTTGGAATCAAATATCAATCCCTCTTTCATTCAAAGCAGTCTGGATCTCATAACCAATCAACTCTGTGAAACTGTTTTTTTTTAGGGGAACTCTGTGAAACTGCTAAGGTATAAAGTTGAAAGACTCCAAGGGCCCATCACGGCCTTGTGATCAAGGCCTCAAACCGCAGTCGTGGGCTGGTCGCCATGCTGTTGTATAGGTCAGAAAACCTATCATGTCTCAGGGGCCTTAACCTTCCCTGCCAAGTGCCGGCCAGCGCTTAAATCGTTTCCAGAGGACCCACGCCACGCAAGGTGAAAGTGAAACCGTGAGAGCCAATACTGAGCAGCGTGTTTGTAACGGCACGCGAATTGAGTGATCTCGTCAGTGTCATCGTGTAGCAGGCTTCTCCACACAGGCTTAAGGCATACACACCCAGACCCAGTCAAGTTCATGCAGGTAGATGTAGATTCCTAAACAGGCAGCAGAGAGAATGGACATGTGCCAAATGTGCCAAACTAATGCGTATGTTTGATACTGCAACAAGATGATAAGGTTGGATTCTGAAAAAAAGTGTCACTCTGCTTTGCTCTGTTCTACTCTGTTTGGCTGCATGAAAGAAACATCTTGAGCTGGTCAAACGCATGGGGGCAGCATACCCCTAGTCTAGTATTGTACACTAGGCAGTACAATAGGTGAGATGGTACTATGTTTGCAAATGCTGAAAGGGACATTCAGGGGCCGGCTCGTTTGAAGGACCCTAAGGTGAATGGGTCATTATGGGCTCTTTAGGCTTATTCTTTTTCATTTCTAACATGATAAAACATGCATTAGCACTAGTAAACGTTAACACAAAAATGTAATTAATTTTTTGAAAAAGCAATGCCAATACTACAATAGGACAAACTAAACCAACAATAAAATGAAACTAGTATGGTTACTTCAAATAAGAACCAAACTCCAACACCATTGACAATATTACTTCAGTGCTTCTGAATCATAGTCATTTCTTAATGTAAAATCATTAATGACAATATGTGGATCAATGTGGTACATATCATATGCAATTGCTTCTGTTAAGTCAATATTATTACAATTATTCCCGACAAGATCCAAGTGTGGGGATTGGCCGCGTCGCATCTAGGTGCTGCACTATACAACCCGCTCTTGGTATAGGCATTCGTAGCGATCGCGCAATTAGACAAGATGTAGATTCCTTACAAGCTTTGTAAATCGGCGCCCATGTGGCGTCGGTGTCACCCTGGAGGACCAGTTACAATGCCCCTTGTGTTCTTTCACTAGGGACCTTGTTTTGTATTAATAAAACCTTTTTGTCCTCTTAATGAAACACGCGTCAACGGACATGTTCTCAAAGAAAGAATAGTGAAACTAAAAGTTCAAAACCCAAGCCTGTCCTTGAATACCAAACTCCAACATAGAGGTGTGGTTGGTGAGCGGAGGCGGTAGCAGTGGTGCATTCTTGGATTTTATTCAATTTAGCTGCTAATTTACTTCTATTTGTGTGTGTGAACCGCTTGTGCGTGGGTCTGCCTGTGAAATGTGAATCTTGTTTTTTTCTCTCTAGAGAAACGGCATAGTGCCCTAAATTATGAGCTATGCATTGCTAACTATTAGTTCCACTAGTAAGTTTGAAGATGTTAGCATGTAACAACCAAATGTGAGCAACTTATTAGCACATGGATTCAAATAGCCCCTCTTAATATCCCCTAGCTGATACAGATAGTTAGCAAACCCCTAGGTAATACTAGTTTAGTATATTAATAGTTTAGTATATTAATAAGACATATTTGAAACAACTAATATTAATTTAAGATGTTAACTATTAACACTAGTGGATCCAAATGTGCCTTAAATATCCCTACAAAGAGTCAAGCACTCAGTGGCTTGCCCCTCTAAACAAAGGACAACATTTAGGACCCCTTTACAATATGGGATTCCTCATAAGGTTGTACAGAAATTATATATGATTTTTACAAGAAATATTTTTTTTGAAAGAAAGAAAGAAATAATTTATTTTTCACTTCTCCAATATTTCAGGTGCCTGAATATTAAGATAATTTCAGCCAACATTCTTGTACTACTAATTAGTATAATAAATTGGCACTTTTGTGATTTTTTGTCTTTGTGTCAAAACATATCAAAATTTTGTCCTTGTCTGACTATAGAAAATAATTATAAATTGTTAAATTGTCTTTGTGCCTACACATATGAGATTTTGTCAAGTTGTGGTTGTGTCTAACGGGTTTTCTCAGAACCAAAAAATTACAGATTGTGTCTACAGAAATTACATCAAACTAAAATAGCAGTTTTAGTATAAAATATATGCAATAACCGCTGTAGGAAAGAAAACTAAAATTCAAACACTTGAAATTTAGCGGATCCCTTTATTTTTACAGAAAAAGCACATATATAATTTCCGCATTCCGCGGCTCAACAACTCGTTTGGAGGTATTACATGTGTGAAATGGACAAATGGTATCGTAATATGGCTAGTATACTACTCCCTCCGTCTCTCATTACAAGTCATTCCAATACTTTTGGAGAGGCAAGTATCTCAAGTTTAACCAAATTTATATAATAAAATAATAACATTTACAAAAAAGTATTATTAGATTCTTCATTAATTATATTTTCGTTCACTTTGGTCAAACTTGAGATTCTTCGATTCTCTAAAAAAAAAGTTGGAATGACCTGTATGAAATGGAGGGGACAGGGGAATACTATCTCGTTGATCCGCACGACGACCCAAAGTCAAGTCAACGACACCGTTTCAGGCGAAGCCAATTCCCCAAGTCGCGATTCCTGGCAGGGTCCGGAAGGATTCATCGATCGGTTCGGTTCCAAGTGATCCCATCCAGCGCGTCGTGTGCAACTTAGCTAGCGTAGCGTGTTGTGGCAGCAGTGGGATCGGAGAGCATGGAAGCCATAGCCAAAGGTGCCTCCGCATCCCGCGCACTCGCCGGCGTTTTCGGCGATGTTTCTTGGAAGGCGAACTGGCGGCGTGAGCTGCGATCCAGTCCTGGCGGCAGCAGCAGCAGCAGCAGCACCACCTCAGGTACCACTACCACCCTCTCGACCCCCAACAGCAACACACCTTGGTGCCTTAGCCCGCTGCCCACCGATGGTTGTTTCGACCCGATTCTTGACCTGAGCTGGTGGGTCTGCGAAGACAGAGAGAAGAAGCTTGACTTCGTCAAGCGTCTGTTCGACGAGTTCTGTGTGGCCAATGGGGACGCTAGTGTGCTGGAGCTTTGGCTCCCGGAGATGGCGGCCGTAAGCCGTCGCCATGTCACCGCCGGCGATGCCACCACCTTGCTGCAATTCGCAGGGAGCTGGATCCGGGCTCTTACTGACATCGCCGAATCTATCCGCAACGCTTATCTCGCCGCCATGTTCAGTGTTCCTGAGGGAGGACCTGCGCACGTCCAGTTAGCACGATTTACCAGAGCGTTCATCTTGAAGATGAGCCCTTTTGTTGACGCCTTAGTTGCTCCGTATTTCTGCAGCAGCACCGATGGCGGTGAGAGCGAGACCATTGTCGTTGCTGATGGAGCACCGTCACCGACAGCAGCTGAGAAGCTCCAGCCGCTGCTAGGTATACGTGAAGCAGTGTCTAGGGCGTCGCAGGACATCCGGTTGTCCTGCTGCTCCACATCATCTGTGGAAGCGAAGAGGATAACGGATGAGATAGCCAGCCTCTTGTTATCGAAAGAAGGTGAGCTGGACGAGGCGATATGGAGCATCATACAGGAGGTCAGGGCCCGTCTTCTGCCGTCCACGGAGCTGGAGGTGGACGATGGCCCGTGGTGGGGCACTCAAATTCTGCGAGGATCATCACCGGAGGTTCATCAGGTCACTGGGGCTGTTGTAAGCTACATCAGTTTGCTGTCGGCCAATTGCACAACAGTGCATCGGATTGTCGGCCAATTTGCAGCTCGATTCCGTGAGTCTGTGCCTACAATGGACAGCATGAGCCCCCTGAACAGCCTTATCATGGAGACGGTGTCAAGTCTGCATGAAAAGCTCGCTGAGAAATCTCGATCGTTCCGGGACCAGAGCTTAAGGTTCCTATTCTTGATCAACAACTCCTACTTCATATGGCAGCACCTCTATCCAATTTCGGTTCCGGAGGTCAACAAATTCCTCGAGGGAAAAATCGACAACTATGTCGAAACATATCTGCATGTGTCTTGGGAACCGGTGTTGTCATGCCTGTGCAGTTCTACGCCTCTCTGCTTTGGGAAAAACTACTCCCTTCTACTTAAATTTGAGTCGGAGTTTCAGAAAACCTACAATGCCCAGAAGTTTCGGAAGGTCCCAGACCCCAAGCTGAGGAGAAGGATGCGGGTAGCTATTATTGAGAAGGTCGTTTCAAGCTTTACGAAATACTTGGAGTACAATGATATCAGCCCCTCAAGAATCACTCCCCATGATCTCATGGACATGTTGCAAGAGCTATTCGAAGGGTGAACAAGTAGGAAAAGAGCCAAAGAAGGAGATGAACTTGCCGCAGTTGTTTATGTATCCATGTGTGTTCTATACGAAAAGTCAAATTTTAGTCTAGATGATATGTTCCGAGAAAGTACAAACCATGACATGGTCAACGATAAACAGTTCAAAACCACGTCGTGGACACGTATGTGGACTTCTTGAGGTCGATTCATTATTGAATTGATGAAGCGTAAAAATAAATTTCATTTGCATCGCTCTCCAGATTGATCGATTGATTCCAGCCGCGTGCGTGCATATCTATCATCAAATTCTAGCTAGCTCCCATGGCGCCGGTGGCCTCAGTCTGGCGGAGAGCATGGACGCGATCGAGGGGCGGCGGCGGGGACGACGCTGATGGCGGAGGCCGTTCGCTGCATCCTACTGGTGGCAACAGCACCAGTTCAGGTACCACCATCTGCATCCTACTGGTGGCAACAGCACCTGGAGCTACTGAGGCAGGATCAGGGTGAAGGAACGAGCAAGCAACCATCTGCTTCTGAATTTGCAGAACTTGTCCAAGCAACTGTGCTCAAGATGCTGCCTTTCGTTGACATTATTGCTGGCACTGGCACTGGCACTGGCTGAGAAGCTCCAGGTGATGATAGACATGCATAACGCTCTTTCCATGACCTCCGACTTCGAACATATCAAGTCATTACAAGCGGAATCTACTGACGGTGCGATGGGAGATCTCTTGTCAGAAAAGATGACCAAGTTGGATGAGGCCAGACGGGGTGCAATGGTTGAGATCATGAATCATATCAGGGACTGGAGCTGGAGGCACGACGATGGTTCAAGTGACATTCACAATGTCACGCACACCAAGGCTCTCGGTTCACTGAATCGCATTCAACATGACACATTTTTCTGCAGTGAGTATGTGATGGTTGAGAATGAAAGCAAGAGCGAAGATGACAGTGTTTCTTCGCGTGAGTATGTGTTTGATGAGATTGATGTCTCGAGCCTCATCATGGAGATGGTCTCTTCACTAGAGAGAAAGCCTTTCACAATGTCGCACCGGACGTTCTTGCAAGACGAGACTGAGAGTCTCAGGTTCCTATTCTTGATCAACAATTTCCACTACTTATTGCAGGAGTTTTGCACAATTGGGCATTTGGATTTCCCTAAGGTGTCCCTCACACGCAAAATCGGTTACTACATAGATAGTTATCTCCATGTGTCTTGGGGGCCGGTGTTGAAATGCTTGCAGAATCCTGTTACACCTCGTTGCTTCACTAGATACTCTTCTTTTCTGCCAAAGTTTGAGTCAAAATTTCAGAAGACCTATGACACCCAAAAGTTCTGGAAGGTCCCAGATCCTCAGATGAGGAGAAGGCTACGGAAAGCCATCTTCGATAAAGTCATCCCGGTGTTCACACAATTCTTGGATGATAACAGCATCAACACCCCACAAATCACTCCTATGAAGGTAGAGAATATGCTGGGAGAGTTATTTGAAGGATGATGAACTAGTGCACCATTCAAGGCAACTTGCCATATGTGTAGTATTCCTTTGTTAATCCTGCTTCCATTTGCATTGTGTTTGCTGTTATGCTTGGGTTTCGGAACAAAATGTAGTTGCTTCTAAGGACTGGATCTCTGGAGCACAGTGTGCAGTCCCCTGACGGTGTGAAGGATAAGGGAAAAAAGCTGTAGCACCACAAGTTTGTTCGTAGTTCTCTTTGTTGTGTAACTGTTGCACATTTTCTGTGAAGTATCTTGAACAGCAGTTTCAAAAAGAAAAAAAAACTGGAATATCAGAGGGCTGATCTGTACTCCTGGCCACTGCTTTGTAATAGCAGCATGAATGAAATTCACTTGCTCTTCTTTCTTTGCAAAAAAGTTCAGGTCGCCTGTCCTGGCCTCCAGGCTCCTAATTTCTCTGGATACTAGGGTTACCAGATGATACTATCCATGCAGTTTTAAAAGAGTTGCAGTATATATGGAGCAGTAGTAGAAGCTGTAATTTTGGTCGTTCTGAATTTGCAAAATGAGTTGTTTGTTTTGCCCTCAATCTTACTCTGTTCTACTCTGTTATGCACACCAGGATATGCATGTGAAGTCTGCAATGGCCGAAAGGGGAATAGTTGTTGGTTATATCTTGAGAAACATGATAAGTTTGAGAGACAAGTTACTCGATCATCCTTCGTATACGTGTACAGACAGGGTCTCAGCAATTTGTGAGCACTCCTGTTCCGATTACGACAACAGAAGATGAGAAGAGGATGCCAAAGAATGGGTGAACGAACCAGGCTGTAAGAAGAAGTAGCCGGGCCAGAAGCCCAGAAGGTCCAATGTGGAGGTGACTGGGCCGGAGTAGCCCTGTAACGTGTGTGTGGGCTGTTGTAAAGTTTTTGTTTCGTTTTTTTTTTACGAAAAGGGCCGTTGTAAACTTGCAATACAATTTGGAATGGAGTCAAGGTCCTGAATGGCCTCCTCACGTCCTACCCTGTGCGGGAAGCCGGGAATCCGTGTGGTGCCTCCTCACGTCCAAACTAAGTCCTGATGCATATTTAAATTTTCAACATAGGTTAAATAACCTAGTAATTTACGTGGGTTTTATTACGAAGAAAATTTGAAAGTTTAATTTTTTTTGGGGGGTGTACACATAAAGGTCACAATATATTGTCCGAGGAATTCGCCTAGAATACTCGGTGTTAGGAACAAACATGCAAAAGTTGCGGATAAGGCACACTATCTTTGAAATTCAACAACCCACTAGTTTCTCGTTGGTCCTAGGCTTCGAAACCAGATTTTGTTGGGGGTTGCGGCACTCTGTTGGCCTTTATAGTAAAATATGAATGATGTGGTTTTTAACAAGATTAAGTCTAATACATATTTACAGATAATCTTCAGGATGACTTACTGGATCCGACAGTGGTCCCTGCTGCATAAGAAAGAGGAGCGTCTGTTGTTCAAGCATGGTTGCAAAGACTTGGAGACAATGATAATGGTGGTTTTTGTAAAGTTTGGTTGGTGCTTCTTGAAAGGTCCTAATTATGGCTAGAGGTGGGGTGAATAGCCTATTTGAAAATTCTACAAAGCACTAAAGCAAAAGATTAGTATGACAAATGATGTAATGCAATTTTGCTCTAACTCTACAAGGGTTGCAAGCCACCTATCTAACAATTCTAGTTGCTATGATCACTATGACAATCAAAAGCTAAGTCACTACGAGCTCTCAAAAGCTTAGCCACACTAAAAAGTTCAACTAAGTGAAAAGCTACACTAGCAAGGATAATACAAGCTCTCAAAACTAATTATACTAAAGAGTTTGTTACAACTAGTTTGCAATAATGTAAATGAAAGGAATGTGATCTTTATACCACCGTGTCAAGTAATGAACCAATCACAATAAGATGAAGACCAATTACTAGGAGAAATCTAAAGAATCAATCACAATGGAGACGCACGATTTTTCTCCCGAGGTTCACGTGCTTGCCGGCATGCTTGTCCCTGTTGCGTCGACCAACAATTGGTGGTTCGGCGGCTAAGAGGTGTAGCACGAACCTTATCCAACCCGTGGACACCGCAAGAACCTACCCACAAGTGAGGTAACTCAATGACACGCGCAATCCACTAGAGTTGCCTTTGACGCTCTGCCAAGAAAGGCAAAAGAACCCCTCACAATCACCGGGAGGTGACCAAGAACAATCATCAACTCTTGCCACAACTCCTCCGCTGCTCCAAGCCGTCTGGGTAGCGGCAACCACCAAGAGTAATAAGAAATCCCGCAGCTCAAACGATCTCCAAGTGCCACTAGGTGCAAACTTACAAGCAAATGTACCTGGAATCACTCAATCTCACTTTATATTAGCAACCAAGCAAGGAAGATAAGTGGGAGGGAGTATGCTCAGCTCAAGAGGATATCAAGATGATCAAAATGCTAAGAGAGCTTCCCAAGAGCCGGCCACCAACTATTTATAGAGGCCCTAAAAAATAGAACCGTTAGGCTCAATATTGTGCCTACCTCGGGGCGACTGGACATGCCGGTCGGGTTGATCGGACGCAGCCTCAGCGTCCGGTCGCTCCGTGCCAAGCCAGCGGATGGGCGCCACGTGTCCCTATTCAAATCTCAGGCGTCGATCTTCAATGGTATGAAACTGTTCAACGCGCAGTCAACGAAACGACCGGACGCACCTGAAGATATGACCGAATGCGGCCAACAAGCGTCCGGTCGAGTCTAGTAAAGGTTTTTCATGCGGAAATAGTGACCGACGCGTATGGTCACACGTGACCTGACGCGCCCAGCGTCCGGTCCGATCATCGCCTCTTACGCACAGCCAGTCAACACCGATCGGATGTTGGTGTCGGCGTCCGGCCGCTGCGTGACCAGCATCCGGTCAGCGTTTCTCAGCGAGAAACACTTCCACGACTTCACCACCTTCTCAACCCTTGCTCAAATGTGCTAACTACCAAGTGTATCACCTTGTGCACGTGTATTAGCATATTTTCACAAACAATTCCAAGGGTTATGTTAGCTCACACTAGGTCATAATGCATATGCTCATATGAATTCACCTAGTGGCACTTGATAACTGTTTTAACCGTGAAATTCCCCTCTTCGTAATATGGCTATCGATCCTAAGTCACTCACACCCTCTATGGTATCTTGAGTGCAAAATAAAAATGACCCTATCACATATATCTTTGACTTGAGCCCATTTTGTTTTTCTCTTTCTTCTTTTCCAAATGCGAAGCATTTGATAATCTTTTAGTCACCTCCATCACCATGACCATCATCTAGCTACACCACTTGGTATGGGACTTATCATTTCATGTCTACACACTTAGCACAATGATTAGTCTCTAGGTTTCATCAATTATTCAAAACCAAACTAGGGCTTTTACTTCTGGAATCGAATTGAAGCGTAACTATTAGTTCCTTTCTAGTCGTTTGGTCGCTCGCCTTAGATGGGCTTTATTCCCCGCTTGGCTGTAAATACTTGAGCCTTATGGCTTGGTTTTGTAGTAGATGCTCAGTTGTGTACCATCTCTGAATGATAGAGGCTGAAAATTTGTTCCAATATGTTAAAAAAGGGCAGAAGCCGCCAATCTCATTGCCGGCTCAACGAAGCACCCGGTCCTTTATACATGGCTGTATGCATGATTCAATGGAAACGGAGCAAGAAGATGATGCCATGAGGGAAGGAAATTATTATATTTACATGAATGATGACTTCTTTGCAGTGGCCAACAAGGGAGCAGTTGGGAATGGCAGCGAGTGCGCGTGCTAGTATAAAATGGCCACATATATTTATTATATATTCATCATGAGAGCTTGCTGCTCCGTTTGGCCATCTATATATTTAAATGACCGTGAGCGAAGTCAACAAGTCAACACTCAACGAACATACTCCCTTCGTCCCATAATAGATGACGCTATGGGATACGTGTAAGTTAATTTTTCTTAACTTTGACTAGGTTTATAAAAAATATGTGCAACATTTATATCTCCGAATAAATTTGTTATGAAAGTATATTCAACGATTATCTAATTATACTAATTATGCATTATAAATATTAATATTATTTTATATATGATTGGTTAAAGTTAAAAATTATTGACTTCTCGAGAAGCGAGAACGTCTTCTATTTTTCTATTTATGACGGAGGGAGTAGGCTCGAAATTGATCGGGGCATATTGCGCTCCGATCGCTAGCTCGATCTCACTGCCGATGCTGTAGGGGCTGAATCCGATGGCAAGGTCGACTCTTCAGGTTCTCAAATCATTCACAAGGCCACTCGGACCGTTACCAGGCACATCAGCTTCCTGCGCTCTCATTACTCGCCAGTGAATGCAGTTGTATCCGAGGCAGCTAGCCGTGGTAAGTACTCCCTCCGTACCCATAAAAGAAGTCATCCTGGGCGATGACTCCGTTTCGCTGAGGCTGCATGGCTGAGCACGTGGACGCGTTTGCCCCTGGAAACGTTTCGGCTGCCATTCCTTTGCTAATCGCGCCGCCCAGCATTAATCGTATCCTGCGCTAATCGATCGCCCACGCTTCGTTTCTGCAGCCACCCGTTCACTCGCTACCCATTATAGCGTCGCACTCCCTTTATCGTCGCACTACAGCGTCGCCGTCATTCCTCGCTGCCCGGCACAGTCTAGGGTTTAGGGTTCGCCTCCCTTCCTCGCTGCCGTTCCTCGCCTCCCCTTCCTCGCCGCCGTTCCTCGCTCGCGCGCGCCATGGAGTCCGGCGCCATGAAGGTCGTTCGCGCCATGGAGGAGGCGCTGGACTCAGAGGTCGTGCCAGACTCGGAGATGACAATGGACTCGGAGATGGCGTTGCGCTCGGAGATGGCGCCGGACTCCGTCGAGGTGGTGCCATACTCCATCGAGGTGGTGCTAGACTCTGTCGTGTCTCTGTGTGCTCGCTGCGGCACGTTCTACGCCAACGATGATGACGGAGAAGCCTGCTTCCAAGCTCACCGCCGCGCTCGCAGGTGTATCCATTGTGGTCTTCTACATGAAGACTACGATCTGATAGCATGGATATTGCATGACATGGAAAAAGTTTGATTGTGAGATCTACATTCATGATGTGGAGAAGCTTGAAATGAATGGTGAAACCATAATTCTGCCTAAGCACGTTTAGAAGAAGTTGGACGAGCACATTGAGAAGATAAAGCAAGCTGCCTCCATTGAGAAGATGAAGCAAGGCACCATGGAAGATGCAAAGAAAGATCCGTAAGGTTACATGTCTCATTCATTTAATCTAAGATACATGCATCTCCTAATTTGCTTCTTCTAATTTGCTGCATAAACTAACTTGCATCTTCTAATTTGCAGGGAGACTAGCAATGGCTTCGGCTAGCGAGGAAGCTTCACATAGGATTTGCAATGGCAGTCGATCTTCTCTCTAGTTTTTCTTTTTGTATGTGAGGAATCTTGATCTTGTTGCATCCTTTAACCTTTATGGCTTCCTTCAAAACACTCTGAAGTGTTACAAATATTCTGTTAGCTTTGCGCGGAGAATACTCCATGAATGCCTACAAAGCATGTGTCGAAGAAATGAATCAATGAGTACATTAGTTGTTCAAGAAACAATGTAACAAGTGAACAATTGATCCATTTACCTGTTGCACGGTTGTAACTAGATCTTTAATTGTTTTGCATCCTTCTTGTATTGAATAGCTTGAATAGCTCTAAAAAACCCCAACTCTAGAATGTTAAAATCCGGAAAATTGGGTGGTTGAAAAATTAGCCTAATGTCAAATTCATCTTGCTTAGCAGCCTCACAAAAACAGGATCATCCACTTTTAAATGAGAATGTGCATTATTTTGTTGTATGAAAATTGGCTTGTTCACATCTTCTCTTAGTCATTTGGCTCGAATAGCAGACGACACTCTATTTACCATGAAATCTCTAATCACATCCCTTGTGATTGAAGCAATCATTGAAGTTATTGGCTTGCTCTTCTTACAACATTTTTATAAGTGACAAGTGAAAAACAACCAATTTTCCCATAAAAATACACTCTCCATTCCTAAACCTTGGCCGAGCATAAACACACAAAAACATGATCATAAGGATGTAATTCTTGTTCTTACAAGTGCGATGTGGTTCATCTTTGAAACGTCCTTGATTTCCACGAAGGGAAATCCACAGAAACGAAGTGTAAAATGACGAAACAATCCATCAATCTACCCAAATCTCAGTGATAAACAAAGTCATACACGAATATCAGAGTACAATAGAGAGTTTTACATAAATTATTCTCTTCGCCACGCAGGGCGAAACACACTCACACATAGCATCCAGAACAGCATCTGACGAAGATAGCAGTGGAAAACAATCTCTTGGAACCAGCTCGAGCGTAGAACAGACTCTCTAGTCCTCCCAATCATCGCCCTCGTAGTCGTAGTCGGGCTCAGAACCTGTCAAAAATCTATCAGTACACTTGGTACTGGCCACGCATCGCCCACCGTATACTTGCATTGCTTGGTGGAAAGTGGAATGCATTAAGGAAAGTAGAAAGAGATCTATTTAGGCTGTGGGTTTTCTATGCAAGTAGTTAATAATTTTAATAATAACATGTTCATCAAATTTTAACCCATCGTATTCACACGTTTTTCCCAAAATCCATCACACACATCACGTTTTATCTCACTCTCTAGGCGACGAGATCGACTCCCGCTCAGATCTCGCCTCAACGACCAAAGCCGGGATCCAACACGAAACCCAGAGGAAAGGTAGAAAGGACTCCTCTCTCTAATCAAGTGAAGCGTAGGTCATGGAAATGTCCATATCCGCAGACACGGCTATACGTATAGATCGATCAACTCTGCAGAGCGTGTACACTTGGTAATCCACAAGATCGCCATCCTCGACGATCCGGCTCATCTAGGCTGATTCTGACTGCCTCCCAACCAGTACAGTACCACCCTACCACTCAGCCCTGGGTCACCCCAGTGTCCACCGAAACGCTGAGACTGTGAGACGTAGTACCGGGCCCCCAAGGTCACTACACTGTCTTAGGAGGGTGTGGGTCCCCATGCCCGTACCTCCGTACACTATCACCTTTTAACCTAGTAGTAGTGATACCGTCCTAGTCGGTCGGGTAATCGTCCCCCGCCCATCGGGAGTGAGTGGTGTACACGAAAGTCTCATAGTTCCGGTTCTCAAGACATACCAGTCCTTAGGGGGACCGGGCATGATATCTTCTCAAGAGGGGATCACCAACTTCCCTGTGCCACGATAGCACCCCCACCAAGGATAACCAACACCCCAGTTCACCTCACAACATACCCGCCACAGGTAACTCTCGTGAGGGATGCCTAGGTCGCACCCCTCCAGCAAGACTTGCCCCAAAAACTCGTCGTAGGATCCTGTCCGATCGACTCAACCCTCACCACTCACCCAAGACACACGCCAAGATCTCCCCAGTTCTTTTATCAGGTTTACCAAGTTCTCGGCACTACGTGCCTTATACATATATGACTCTCACTCACTGGCATCACATCACAGATATAATGCAAGTAAGAGTAAAAGCAGTAATATGTAATATGCTAGTATCTAGCCTAACAGCAGGGTGAGCAGGAGTAAGGTTGCAACAAGGTAAAAGGGCTCAAAGTAAAGCATCTACCATGCAACCTATCATCACATTATTGCATATAAAGTAAAGCACAGGCAATTCTATATTTGCATGCGTAATAGGTTCTACGGAAGTGGGCGGGGTGTGGCACCTAGCAGGTCATCACCTAAGTCCTCGCTGTAGTCGGGGTCGTACTCCTCAGTCGGCAGGTCCTCCGGTTCTGTTAAACGTAACGTAGAGTCGTATTAACGACTCCTATAGAGGTGCACAAAGAAGCAACAGAAATTCAAAAGATCCAAATACATTCAAACACAAGCCTAAGACGTTGAGCTCATTTTTAGAAAAATTTTGACACTAGTTTGGTATTTTTCTGAGTTAAAATGAATTAGTTATGAATTTCTAAAGATTAAATGAATTTCTAAAAAAGGAAAAAGAACTAAAAAACCCATGCAGTGACATGTGTCAAGCTTTGATTGGCTGAAACAGAGTGAGTCACTGACATGTGGGTCCAGGTCAACGGCCAGCGTTGACCGGGCTGCGACCGGGCCTCGGTGGGCTGGGTCAGGGCTGGATACGGGTTGGGCCGGTCTAGGCTGGGCCGGGCCCGACACGTGTCAGCTTCACGTGGTGCCACGTCACCTTTCGGATTTGAAGACGGGCTCAGGTCCACGGAGTTTGGCTCATGGTGGACTAACAGCCATGGTCTTCGGGCTAATGCGCGGTCCATGGTGAACCATCTCCATCCTCTCTCTCCTTCTCATGGTGCACGGTGCACCGAGTGCACCCAGCAACCCCCGGCTCACCTTTCCCCCTCTCTGGCCTCACGGCCGCGCTCCCGTGCTCGCCATCGTCGGCATGGCGGTCGTGACTCGGCGCTCAGGGGTGCTCCTCACTCCTTCCTCTTGAGCACCGAGCTCCTTTCACCGTGACCAACAGCTAGGACCTCTCTTCTTCGTCCATATCGACCCGAATCAAGAGGAACAACCTCGCCATGGACGTGCTCTGGCCATGGCGGTCATGCTCAGAGCGCCTTCATGATGGTGGCGTTCCCGCGCTAGTATAGCTCCGCAAGGCTGTGCCGTGCTCCAGTGTGTGCTCGTGATTGCTTGTGATCGTGAACGGAGGTCCGGACATGGCCTTGGCTGTGCCCAGTACGGTTTCGGCTGCGGCGGCACCGGAGCGCTCACGGTGGTGAGCAGGGGAGAGTTGTGAGCGGAGCGGCTCACCTCGGGCTCGTGGCAGAAGGATAGCGGTGTAGTGGTGATTCAAGGTAGTGAAGTTGAGCGGCCGTGCAGTGACGCTTTCCGACGAGGAAGAAGACAACATCGTCTCCTTCTTCTCCGGTGTCCCGAGCGGAGGCGGCAGTCCGGCTCCTCCTCGCTGCTTTTCCCCTTCTCTTCTTCCCTTCTTCCCCTTCCTTACAGCGCGATGCGGTTAGAGGTGAGGCCACCAGAGGCGGTGGTCAAAAAGTTGGAGGGGGGCTGGGACGTCGGTGCTCGGCTTATATAGCCAAGCTCAGAGCATGGCATGGCGGACAGTGATGGAGGTAGCTGGGCCACGTGGCGTCCATCGAGAGGGGTTGGCGTAGGGTTTTGAGATGGGCAGGGAGTGGCGAACGGATTGGCGATGCCAATTTGATTCTCGGGCGATTAGAGAGGATACGGTGGTGGCAGGCGGTGTCAACCGATTTCGCGGCCATGGCGGCATCGGCTTCACGCGCGCGGTGCGTGCTTGGCGAGTGCAAGCGACTGGCGTGCGGGACCGGGGTTGTGGCTTGGCGCGCACGGCTGACAAAGGGGACAAAGGGAATCTACCCTCGTGCGTTGTGTGTCCATGCTCCCTCCTCCAATTTCTGTTTGGGCGAAGCAGAGGAACCGGATGAGCGGGAGGAAGGGGATGAACCGTGGGACCCATCGGTCAGCGGCGCAAAGAAGAGCGCTATTGCTGGGCCGGCCCACGCGCGGGTGAGTGTGAGCGTGCGAGGCCGCGGGCGTGATGCAGGCCGGGCTCGGCTGGTTGAATGGCTGGCCGGTAAAGAAGTTTTTCTTTAATCCATTTCCTTCTCATCTTTTCCATTTGTGTTTTCTTTTTCTTTATTCCAACTAAGCCAAAAACTCTCTTATGCATACAAGCCTATTGTCACCACTTGAGTATTCCAGTGGGGCCCACTTAAGGTATTTTAGGGTTTCAATTAATTGCCAAGGTTGTAATTACATATTTATTTAATTTAAGCAATTCATTAAATAACTATGACTATTTTTAATTAACAATACAAAGAACATAAGAAGCAACTCATGAATATATAATTATAATGCAAAAATGTAATTAACTAGATTAGGTGCTACTTGTGCAAAAAGGGATAGGTTTCCTACATGACACCTCACCAAACATAGGTTATTTTAGAAAAAAATTTGTAGTTGTGATTTTTGTTTACTGGAAATTTCTGGGTTGTTACAATCTTCCTCGGGTAGCGAGTAGTATTTCTCAGATTTTTGAGAGAGGTAGAACCATTTTTCATCAATGAACACAAAGTCAAAAAAAATTCTTAAACCTTGGATCACCAACCAAACTTTGCTCAATCATGTCAACACACTAGTTCAACCGAGTCTTCTTGTTGGCATCAGTGAGGTAAGGTTTGATGCTACTAGAGTGGCGCCTAAGCAAACATTTTTTTCAAATACCTTTATATCCTAGATTTACTAATACCAAGTTTACTAGACACATCTTCTATGGTCATTCTTTGCTTGAGAGGAATGTTACGTAATTATTCCAAATCAATAGGGACTACTTTACGACCACATCTACTCTTCTTTTGACTAGCAACCACAACTGGAATGTTATGAGCAAGTTGGGTTTTACCTCGCTTCCATAAATGTTGAACCGACCGAATGTGTACTCCAAATTGATCGGCAATAATTCTTGTATCTTTCTTGCCTAGTGTCCCATTCTTGCTTCTAGCCAACAATGCTTGATACACTTGTTTTGTGACGTCTTCTGTCATGTCTTTCCTTCAATGGTTTACTTCAACGGGAGCCTCCACAACATGTTCTAGTAGAAGAAAAAAAATAAGCACATTCAAAATAATAGCCATGTCTTACCTAAAATAATCTAATTGTATCAAAAAAATTACCAGCGAGGTTTTGTACATAATCGAAATCGACTGCACCATATTCATCTAGTGGCAAGTTCAAATCAAATCCTGTCAAAAAAGAAAACAATGTTATGAGAAACGAAACTAATTTGCTCATACTAATAACAGACGCATGAAACCGTATGTGAGTATCCAAAAGGAAACAAAATGCAAAAGGAAACTAGAAAGAGGGTTGCCGTCGTCAAATGAAACCGTACTCCATTGTCCAAAAGTTTGCTTGCAAAAGAAATAACAGACGCATTACTGTTTCCATTCTCCAACGGAGGCTCGTCGAGATCAACTTCATCCACGCCGTGGTCATCTTCAGGCTCGTTGAGATCAATCCCAATGTTGCCGTCGTCATCTTCCGATGCAGGCTCGTCAAGATCTAACCCAGGAAATAAATCGGCCATGTGTAGCTAGAAGAGATGGCTCAGTACATGAACAAGTGAGGAAGAAGTGGCGTGGAGAAGAGAAGAAGAAGTGGCGTTGAATAGATGCAAGCAAGGAATGAGGCGTGCCTTAAATAGATCAAGCAGGAGCACCAAGCGTCGGACCAGACGAGCGCCAAAAGCAGCATGCCGTGAGCGCGAACATACTCAAACGCGAGCGCCAGTGAAAACCAAGGCAAAAAAACGAACGCCAACACGGGAGAGGCTATTTAATAAGGGAAAACAAGGAAAAATACCCCCTAATTAATCACTCTTTGGTATGTACAATCATGTCCTAAACGACTTTCTTTTCAGGTATGGAGGGAGTATGTGCCACAGATTGGAGACCTGTTTCCTTTGAACAGCATGATTGTGGAGTTGGCGTCTTGTCTAGAAGAAAAGCTTGTCAACATATCAAAATCATTTCCGGATCAAGGCGTCGGGTTCTGATTCTTGCTCAACAACTCTTACTTCATACGGGAGAGGCTCCTGTTCTTATTCTTGCTCAACAACTCAGACTTCATACGTGGCAGCCCTCGAAAGTACTCTTCTCTCGACATCCATGTGGCGGCTCTCTTTCAGAAAGTCGAGGGCTACATTGAGAGCTATCTACTAGTATCTTGGGCACCAGTATTGTCATGCTTGTTCAATCCTACACCTCTTTGCTTTGGGATACATTATTCCCCACTGCCTAAGTTCGAGTCTGAATTTCAGAAAACATACACCACCCAAAAGCTGTGGAAGGTCCCAGATCCTGAACTCCGAAAAATGCTGCGGGAAGCTATCATAGAGAAAATCATTCCAGTCTACACAAAATACATAGAGGATAACAATGTTACCACCCCAAAATTTACTCCCCAAGAGCTACAAGAGATGCTGCAAGAGCTATTCGAAGGCTGATGGACATATATAGTGCACCACCAAGAACAATCCACCGTAGGTTTTTGTCTCTGTTGGTTTTGGAATGAAATGCTGCTGCTTCATATGACTTGGTGTCTGAAAGCTATTTCTGAAGCAGAGCAACAGCTGAAGCATTATCATACTTCACTTAGCTATTTATATCTTTTATTTATGTTTGATAAAATAAATATGGAACAGCACTAAGCTCTTTGTACCTGCTGCCATTTGGGCCTGTAATAGCATTAGTGATAGTTATATGCTCTACTTCAGTTCAAACAAGGCAAGTTGCCATATGTGTAGTATTCCTTTGTTAATCCTGCTTCCATTTGCATTGTGTCCGCTGTAATGCTTGGGTATCGGAATAAAACGTTGTTGTTTCCAAGGACTGCATCTCTGAAGCACGGCCTGAAGGACAGGGGCAAGTTTGTTAGTAGTTATCTTTGTTGTGTAATTGTTAAACATTTTCTGTGAAGTATCTGGAACAGCAGTTTTTGCCAAAAAAAAATGGAACAGCAGAGAGCTGATCTGTAACCCCTGGCCCTGCCTTGTAATAGCAGCAGTGAATGAAATTCACTTGCTCTTATTTCTTTGCAAAATAAATAAATAAATAAAAATAAATAAATAAAGTCAGGCCGCCTGTCGAGCTGTCGTGGGCTCCAGGGTCCTAATTATCCATGACCATGCAGTTTTAAAAGCGTTGCAGTATATATGCAGAGTAGTAGAAGTAACTTTGGTCGTTCTGGTTTTGCAGTTGAGTTGTTTGTTTTGCCCTCAACCTTACTCTGTTCTGCTCTGTTATGCACACCAGGTCACCAGGAGATGAGATGCATGTGAATTATACACTCACAGAAAGGGGAACTGTTGCTGGTTATCTTAAGAAACATGATAAGTTTGAGAGCCAAGTTACTCAATCATCCTCCGTGTATGTGTACAGGGTCTCAGCAATTTGTGAGCACTCCTGTACCGATTACGACATCAGAAGAGGAAAGCCAAGAATGCTGAGCGAACCAGGCTTTAAGAAGAAGTAAACGGGCTCGAAGGTCCAATGTGAATGTGACTGGGCCGGAGTGGGCCAGTAACGTGTGTGTGGGCTGTTGTAAAGTCTTCTTTTTATCTTTTTGTGAAAAGGGCTATTGTAAAGGTGATATACAATTTAGGTTTTAGGGAATCAATGATGAGGACATATATACAAAGTATTGGAATATTTTGCGTATAACGATGAATGCAATTAATTTAGATTTTGAGTTACTTTGGGTATTTTAGTAACAATAGAGGTAGAAAATTTAGATATAAATTTAATTTTTATAATGATATATCACATATGTGGTAACTTATAAGAAGATTGGGCTTTACTTATGTTACTTATGTTATGGTAGCGTTGAGTAATTTAGATCAAGATGTAGGTGTTATTTTAGGTTATTGTTACAGTGGGAAATATGGGTATTATTGGTACAGTGGGAAATATGGTTAATATTTTTTAAACAAATAATTTTGTCAGTAATTGGAGGCCCCAACAGGGTCTCTACGTAAATCCTAAAAACACATCATAGGAATTCTAACACAAACTAGAAAATCTAGCCATCAGTTTGATAGACCAACAATCATGATAGTAATAGCCATCAAATCCATTATATTTCTAAAAAGTCACCTACCACTACCATTATAAAAGATAATGTAAAGTAACCACCAAAATTTTACATCTGTGTTGCCCATTGTCATTATGAACTGTAATCTAAAGGACCCATAAATTTGCATCTAAGTTACCATCTGTTTGTTCAGGGATGAAAACATGACAGATAACTTATGTCTGTTTGTCCAAAGGGGTTCAGAGACCAAATGGACAGTACATATCTGAATCTGAGAGGTTCACCAAATGGAGATAGTTCGTATCTAATCTGGGTATTTAATATTGCACATCAGATATGAATCTGGATACTCAAAATTAGATATGTGATACGAATATGTATCTTAATGCTAGTATCTAACTATCTGTTGACCATGCTGTATCTAGTACGTTTGGTAGAAATCCCTGTCCAAATCTAAATATAAGTAAAAATAATAATTTTCTATATTTGCATCCGTATATGTATCCATTCACATCTGATCTGTTTTTGTCCTTAGATATAACCCTCAATAAATCATCACCACATGAATATTTCGGTTTCCAATTTTGCCCAAATATGAATCCTACTCTTATTGTCTTACTCAGCAAAACCTACATTAGCATCAAACTAAGACTTCACAATAACTGATCCGAGGAAGTGCAACATCTTTACATTATTAGTGGTTGAACCTTTCATCGCGGTTTTACATAGTGCCCCAGAAGTTAGGTACTTCGGTGTAACATATCATTTCATTTAAATCTGGAATGAAACAATATAATGAGAACATATATAGTGATGGAAGCAGGACTAATAATAACTAAAGGTATGATAACTAGTCTTTTTGTGGCGCAGCAGTTTATCCTTCGAATAACTCTTCCAACATCTGCTCGAGTTTCTTCGGAGTGGAACCTGAGGCGTTGGTCCCTTTATCCTCCAAGAACATTGTGACGGTTGAAATAACTCTCTCGATGATTGTTGTGCGCAGCTCTTCCCTCAGCTCTGGGTCTGGAACCTTCCAGAGCTTTTGCGCGGTGTAGGTCTTATCAAACTTGGTCTCGAACTTATGTTGCGCTGAGCACCTCGTGAAGCAACGGGGTAAGTAGCGATTGTGTAAGGGTTTTAGCACTGGCATCCAAGAAACTCGCAGATAACTATCTATATAACCATCGATCTTGCGAGTTAGGGCATACATGGGGACATCCAAAATCCGATTCGTGCAAAGTTGTTTCCTCATGAAGTAGAAATTGTTGAGCAAGAACAAGAACCTGAGGCTCTGATCTGGGAACGACCACGACACTCTGGTGAGATGCTCTTCCAGGTAACGGATCATCATCATGATCAAAATGGAAGAGCTGGTATTCTCATCGCCTCGGACGATGACATCCTTACCACGGAGAGACCGCTCTTCGTGTTCATGTACAGTAGGAGGATCCATTGATCGGTCATAGCTGGTCGACAGCACAACGATGTAGCCTACTACGGACCGAGTGGCCTTGTGAATGCCAGGTGACGATGGATCAAGCAGTGACACATCCCATGTAGTGTCGTGGTCGTGTGTCAAGGACATGAACTGAGTCCTGATATGGTCTCTTGTCTCCCGTATGGCCACATCCAGCTTGTCCAGTTTTGCTAACAGAAGGCTGCTCATCTCGCCGCTTATCCTTGTGGCTTCTGCATCACGGGAGTAACAGAGCCATAAGTTCCAGAGGTGGACCTGTTCTGAGACCCCAGAGAGAGCTTCACGGACGTCTGTCAGTGTCTGGAACTTGTGAGCCGATGCCACTGCACCACCCTTACCGCCATGGTCGTCACCACAAGCCGGATTAGCGACCTCCAGTGCAACGACGGCGTCGACGAATGGGAGCATCTGCAAGAAGGTTGCTGCGACGAACCCTACCAACTCCGAAGTGGGTGGCCAGAGTACAGCAGCTGCTTCCCCCTGGTCCTGGCTACACCATCCGTTGAAGCTGACTATGGAGCTGTTGATCGCGTGCAGAGCCAGGATCCAGCTGCGCGCGGTGTACTGGAGCAGCCGCGAGACAAAGGCCCTGCCTGCAGACGCGTCCAGCTGGGCGAGGTGGAGAACCCAGCTGACCTGCAGCTCCGACAGCCATCTGCCGATGGCATCGCTAGTGGCTGCACCACGGAATTCATGGATCAGGTCCTTGATGTGCTCGCGCATCTTTGCCTTCTCTTGATTATCCGTGACACCCTCGCCGCCGGCGGTGGCGCCTGGAAGGGACGCGGTGGTACTGGCTGTGTAGGTGTTGGACATGGTGGTTGTGGTACCTGAAGCAGTGCCAGTGGTGCTGATGCCACAGTTGTTGTTGTAGCTGTGATAATCAGCCAGATTATGTTGTGTTGGTCTCTGATTCGGCCGAAAAATTGGCTGCACAAGATCGCTGCGTCGCTTGGTGGATGAGGAGACTCTCCGCCACCATGCTCCCCACCAGGCAGACGCCATGGCATCGCAGCGCGAGCTAGCTAGGTGCAAGTGCAAGTGTGCAACTGGGTATATTATATATGCTCCCGGCTCCCCACGACGATGTGGAGTGATGGACGCAGACGCAGCTGGCCGGAGTCGTCGATCGCTGCAAATATCAGAGGATATATTTCGCATTGCCAACGCGTTCAAATGACTAGACCAGGTAGCTGTGTGTGGCTGTGGCTGTGCCCGTGCCCTTCTTCGCAAGGGCAATGTAATAATGCTGACTTGACTACTTGAGTGTGTATTGGCACCGGTTGCACACGGAATTACTTTATATAATCCTTGTTATTTCAAACTTAGCATCTTCAGGTTAACCCTTTTATACAAAACGAGCACAAAAGTGTAAGAGAGGTGTTACGTATATGCAGGCCTGTTCCACGCGTGGAGTTAGGCCATATAAGCAGATTTTGGACGCCCCTACGTTAACAACTAATAACTCTTATCCAACTTTTATCAAATATTAGAACTATATAGAATTTTATGGGTCCTCAAAGAAAGTTATGGAACTCAATATTTAGTTATAGCAACACATGGATGGTATGAAAATTAAATTTATGACTTGCATTTAAATATTTTTGTGCTTTATAATGGTAGAAAAACTTATCAAGGTTGTATTCGTGCGGACCTGGACCATATAAGCAGATTTTGGATGCCCCTACATTAACAACTAATAACTCTTTACCGGCTTTAATCAAATATTAGAACTACAAAATTTTCTGGGTCCTCAAAGAAAGTTATGGAACTCAATATTTGGTTATAGCAACACATTGATGGCATGAAAATTAAAGTTATGACTACGTCTAAATATTTTTGTGCTTTGTAATGGAAGAAAAACTTATCAAAGTTGCATTTTAATTCGATACAGGCTTAATAGGACATTATGATATTATTGCCAACATATATTATGGATGCCACGGTCATTATAAAATAATTATAGATTTTAAATCTTATAAAAAGAGTAAAACACAAATATATATGCACTTTTTTTTGAGACGATGCCTAACGACGCGTATTTCATTAAGCAGAAAGAGAGTTCAAGCGAAACAACAAACCCGGTAATACCCTGATTACCAAGACGAACCCACACGCACCCAACGGTCAACCCAGTTGTCTACATGACTGAACCAAACTAAGAACTCCATGGGACGGCGCTCAGCGTGCGGAAAGGAGGATGCCGAGCTGCCGGTACCCAGCCAAACGTCAGTCCTCCGCGACAAGGCGAATGTCCAAGGCGAGGCCCCTCGCAGTACGCAGACTGCCATCGAAGGTCCTGGCGTTCCTTTGCTTCCAGAGCATCCAGCCGATCAAGAACACGATGGAGTCAAACCCACGCCTGAAGTGCTTGTCGACGCGCTTCCTATTGGACAGCCATCACTCCAAGAACGGTAGCGGGCGAACAAGCACACTAGGCAAGTGAAGCCAGTCCACCCAGGTCTCCCAGACCTCGCGGCTGTACACACAACCCAGCAAGATGTGATCAATTGTCTCTGACTCTTGGTCGCAGGTGATGCAAGCGTCCAATGGCTGAAGGCCATGGCGGTGACGACGTTCGCCGGTCCAGCATCTATCCTGCAAAGCCAGCCAAAAGAAGAAGCGGACACGGGGCGGCGCAGCCGTCTTCCACAGCTGTGTCGCGCCCCTGATCGGTGAAGAGCCAAGGAACATGGCCCCGTAAGCAGATGCGGATGAGTAGTTCCCGCTCTCAGATAGGTGCCAAGAAAGGACGTCAGGATCAGATGAGAGCTAAACATTCTCCAGCATATCACACAGTTTCCCAAACTCAAGAAGCATCATCATGGAAACTGCGCCAGACAGATGACGTACCCAAGCGTTACCGTTCAGAGCCTCAGCAACCGACGCCCTCCTCTTCCTGGGGCGAACTGCGGCAAACACGGTAGGGGCAAGATGCACGATGCTTGATCCATTGAGCCACCGGTCTGTCCAGAAAAGAGTAAACTCACCATTGCCCACCGAAAACGTGGTCGCAGCCTGGAACAGCCGGAGCGCGACGCGCTCGCAGGCGGTCGGCACGATGCCGCGCTTCCTGTCCCGCCAAATCCATCTGACCCGCAGCGCCACACCAGCCCGTCGCAGGCCCGCAATGCCCAGGCCTCCCAGCTCTTTGGGCCGGCACACATTGATCCATGCCACCTTGCATTTGCCACCCGCAACCTTGTCCGATCCGGTCCAGATAAAGGCACACCGCAGCTTATCGATCACCGCAATGGCCCAGGGGGACAGGCCAAGGGCAATCGAAGTATGGACCGGGATCGCAGAGAGTGTGCACTTGACCAGTGTGGATCGGCCAGCCACGTTGAGCAACCGACCCTTCCAACCCGGGATGCGTGCAACGATCTTGTCTATCAAAGGCTGCTCGTCCGCCCTCTTCAGCTTGTATACCGACAGCGGTATCCCCAAATAGCGGCAGGGGAAGTCTTGCACCTTGCAAGAGAGGATGGCGAGCACCAGCTCCATGGCAGACTCCGTACAGTGCAGCAATATATATGCACTATTTTCATCGTTGTTATTATAAACATTTTATAGTTTTTTTTTCCATGGTAACGCATGAGCACGTTTGCTATACTCAGCAAAGAAATAGAGGATCAATCCTCGTTCTCTGTCCCATGCTCCCCTGCTCTGACCCCTCTGCATGCACTGCCGCAGCTGCCCTGTGCAGCCACGGGCCACCGTCGAGCCCCTGCCCTTCACCCTCCGCCCTCCTTCCACTACGGTCTACGCTTTCTACCTCTAAGTCTCTAATCAATATAGGCCTATTTGTTTGGAGCCTGCCATTTAGAGAGGTGCGGCAGATACATAAATAGCGTGTTTGGATTAAGAAACGTATGGATCCAAAATCATCCGAACCTACATCCGGATCGAGATTATTTGTTTGGTTTGAAGCACGGATTCAACCGATCTGTTACCAAACTATCCTCCGTAGTCTTCCCGCTAGCGTAGTTTCGACGGATGGACTGATTCCCAAAAAAATCGTCGGACGACGCGGCTCCAATCCATGACGGACAAACTGGTTCCAGATGCAGCGGTGCAGCAGTCCAAACAGACTGAAATTGAAAGTGTTCGCCTTTTACATTCAAAAAATAAAGTGTTCGTCTTTAATTTGTTTTTTTAAAATAAAGGCAGGAGCTCTGCCGCTCAATTATGTCTCCGAAAATGTTTTCTGATTGGCCTATACATGGCATCAGCAAATTGAAAAGCTAGTACGTTTTTCCACTTGATGACTTGATGTTGATGATCTGTTAACTGTGAGTGCAAAATCCTCAGGGCAACATAAGAGGCACCTCTTTGTGAGCGGTTGGAGTGTTTTTGTTAGTAAAAAAAGGCTTCTTCCAGGGGATGGCTTCCTTTTTGTCAGGTTTGTTGCTGTTATTTCCTACAGACCAAGGCGGAAAAGGAACACCACAGTACAGCGCTAACGTTACATTGTGCCTTATGCAGAGGAGAAAGTGGCGAGCTTCGAGTCGGTGTTAGGCGGCCTATGAGGCAGCTGTGTAAGGTACCATCTTCAGTCGTCTCTAGCCACAGCCTGTGTCTTGGTATCCTCGTGACTGCATGGCATGCTGTTCAAACACAAGAGATGTTCACTGTATACTACAATCCTAGGTATGTTGAGACGTCTGCAACAGTCTCATTCCATCTCTGAGAATTCACATAGTTGTCTTTCATGAAAGTGTGACCTGCGACCTATTCTAACTAAAGATAGTAAACCTATGTATGATCTCTCTTGAATGTCAATGTTAGGAGGAGCCCTTCAGGGTTCATCATACCTTATGATCAGTATATGGAGTCAGTAAAACACAGGACTTCTGTCGGTACGAGATTCAGGATGAGGTTTGAAGGGGAGGGGGCAACAGAGAAGAGGTAATTGCCATATTGACTTTCTATACTTATGTAGTTTGATGTCACCTGTCTAGACGCTGTTTGGATGGACTAAAACAAGTTACTAGGTGCTAAAAAAAAAGCTTTATCTGATCCAAGCGGCCTAGCTTTGTAGTTTATTTTGGACTACTTAAGCACCCAGCTTATAAAAAGCTATTAGCTGGCTCCCTCCAGCTATTTCATCTTATAAAAAGTTTAGAAGTCCGAACAGGGCACTAGTCCCCTCATTGTCGCTGGTGATTATTTGTGGTATATCGCTATCTCGCAATGTAGGTTTTGATGGAAAATTAGGCAGTATAATTTTGCAATCAATTACAGAACATAAATCATGACTAAAACCCATGGATTCCAACAGGTTTACCAGTACCGTAGTTGGTTGTGGAAATCTTAGCTCACTATGGCCCGATTCCAGTTGGAGACACTTGAAGGTAATTGCACGTTTAATGTCTACTAGTGCCATTATGGTCTTCTGTCTTGTACCTATGGAATGGAGGTTTGCTCCTTTTCTTTTTTTATTATATAGGTGTCTTGGGATGAGCCTGCTAGTATCCCACGTCCAGACAGGGTCTCTCCTTGGGACATAAAGCCTGCAGACAGGGTCTCTCCTTGGGACATAGAGACTGCTTCATCACCTCCTTTCAATCCCCTTCCACCTCCTCCAGGGGTCAAAAAACGTAGAAAAATAAACAAGCTGGTAGCGTTCACTACTAGCAGCTCAGGTTCCCTCTCCACCACCTGCACGTCTGGTAGCTCTCACCTGCAGTCCTCTTCCGACCAAGGATGTTCAGTTACTCTGTCCACGCACCTAGTGGAAGAGATAGCAAACAAGCTGGAGCATGTTCAGTTCCCGTGGCTTGAGCTCGAGGAAGAAAGGGAGAAAATTCACGGGCACATCAATGGCCTGGTCAAGGAATTCTGTACCACTAGCAACTGCAGGGCACTTGTCCTGGAGAGGTGGTTCTCGGATCTGGATGTCAGCTGGGTCCTCAGCATGGTTACTGACGACGAGCCAGTAAGCGCCTTCGTCTTCCCGCGGCAGCAGCTTGGGCACTTGGCACGGAGCTGGATCGCGGCTCTGAATGCAATCCAAGTGTGCCTCTACACATACTTGGACGGATCGTGCAACAAGGAGGAAGACACCTTTTCCCCAGCTGCTTCTGAATTTGCAAGGTTTCTCCAATCATCTGTGTCCAAGATGCTCCCTTTTGTTGACGCGGTTGCTGCCCCAAATGTTGGTCCTCCTAGAATCCAAGATACTCTTTCTAATTCTAGCAATGGGGAGGCAACGACCGAGCCAATAACCGAGGAGAAACTGCAGGCACTGATAGGCGTGCGCGATGCGCTCTCCGCAGTCTCCGAGCAAATCCAGTTACGGCCACATTGCCCACCCTTTCTAGGATCTAGAGATATAATTGACGAGATGAGCAATCTCTTGTCAGCAAAACTGGACAAGTTGGATCAGGCCATATTAGACACAGTGGATGAGATCAGGACGAGTATCACGTCCCTTTTGCTGGATAGTCACGAGGCAGACTCGATGGATTCTGAAGCAGTGCAAGGATCACCCAACATTCACAAGGTCGCTCGGTTCATAGTAAACTGCATCAAGGTACTCTCGACTAACTACGCATTGGTGCGTCAAATCGTATCTAATGCAGCCAGCCTTGGTAAGTATGTGGCTGAGGCGCTGACCATGGAAAAGCAAGTCCTCTTGCTACGAACAGTCGAACACTGACCCTTTTGCCGCCTTGATAATGGAGATGATATCTTGTCTACAAGAAAAGCTGCTGCGAGTGTCCCAACCATTCCCAGATCAGGGCCTGCGGTTCTTATTCTTGCTCAACAATACATACTTCATGTGGCAGCAGCTGCATCCAAGCTCGGCTTTGGAACCCCACATGTCGGCGCTTACTTGTAAGATCGACGACCACATACAGAGCTATCTGCAAGTGTCTTGGGCACCGGTGCTGTCATGCTTGCATGAGCCTACGCCTCTTTGCCTGGGGAGATACTCGCCACTGGCAAAGTTCCAGCTGGAGTTTCAGAAAACGAGCACTGTCCAAAAGCTTTGGAAGGTCCCTGACCCTGAGCTGAGGGGAAGGCTGAGGAAAGCTATCATTGAGAAAGTCAGTTCAGGCTTTACAAAATACAATGTCAATTCCCCAAGAGTCACGTCTCAAGAGCTAGAGGAGACGTTGAAAGAGCTAATCGAAGGATGAACAAGTGCACCACTAGCGACAGGTTGCCATAGGTAATACAGCTAGTTCCATTTTCATGTGTGTCAACTGTTGTTATCTGCGTTTTGGGAAAAAAAATGTTGTTACATTTTACACTTAATGACTCCATGTCTGAAGCTGTGTGCGAATCAAATGAAAAGCTTCTATATTCTCAGTTTTGCTCTGTTCTACTCTGCTTATATACTATTTATCTGTTTTCATTTACTTTTTTTTGAAAGGATCAGGCAGAGAAGCCGCCGATTACAATAAAAAGAAGAAATCTAGACTGACCACTGCAAGGGGGCAACAAAGACCCCAAAAAAGCCTGGTAACAATAAAGAAAGCAACACGCATTAAGCTAGCAACTAAAACAACTATAGACAGCGACCGATTAGATTGGGACCTTAACTCGCACCGTCTCCCCACAATTCTAAACCGCTACACACTCTACGACTACCTAAACCACTATACAACTAGTTGCTCCACATGTACCATACCACGGTCCGTTGATTACCACATTGCGACAACATCCCCGGAAAAAACAAAGTTGTCAAGTCGACATACCATGCATCACCTTCACTTGCGCCATCGTCATTGACATTATCCCACATTAATCAAACCACTGACATGCAGGGTTGGCTGCCGCAATCCACCGCAAGAAAAGTAGTTGTCACACGAACGGATCCACTTGTGCCGCCTATTGGTGTTGTCCAACACTAGACTAGCCATGCCAAGCAGTGCTAGTCGCCATAGTCCTCTGCAAGCCACCAATTTGAAAACATGAAGAACTGCCTATGATCATCACCAAGTTAGCTGCATCCCTCATCAACCTGGTTGCCTCATCCAAGATGGCATAATTGTCAAGTGGGGCTTCCAACTACCATCCAAATACCTCTTTGTACTGAAACAACCAGCTACTATGCAGGACCCCTCGTCGCCTCGCCACGCAGGCCACCTTAGCAAAGTACTTATGGTGTCCAACATGTAACGAAGCGGCCACTCATGCCAACTTTGCGGATGCCCACGGCCCACAGCCCTGCCATACCATCGCCTAACAAATAACACACATCAGCTCTGCCCTCATACACTGCGTCTGTGTCCTTGTCCTACCATGTACTCTCAGTTATGTAAAGATAGTCTTAATGCATAGTTTCTAGAGACAGTTTCCTAGAACAATAAATTCTAAAATAGACCTAACCCTCCCAATGCATAGTTTCTATAATAGTTTCTTAGTCTAGAAAGAATTAATAACCTTATGCATATTTCATAAATAGCCTGATCAATTGTAACAAGGATATATGTAGCATCATGTGGCCACAAATCAATACCAAAATTTCTTATACTCAGTACCATCTTTGCCATCTAGAGACTTGAACAGTAAAAAAGCAAGAGTTCAGACTAGGCAACGCCATGCTCCAACGGGTGGAGCACCAGGTGAAGGAACACCATGAACGGAGCCCCAATGCAAATCCCGGGTTCGACTCCCAGTAGGAGCGGATTTGCATGGCCTGGACAAGTATTTCCGTTCAAAAATGAATGGAAATGGAGAATCTCCCTAATTCGAAAAAAAAGAGCTTGAGCACTGGCTGTAGGCTGTAGCACAGTATCAGGACGGACAACATGAACACCAGCAGCTTGACAACTAGCTGCCGGATCCCGGTGGCTGGGCACCATCGGCTCAAATCCTCAAGACCACCTGGCGGAGCAGATGTTGCAGCGGCATGCGGGCAGCAATGCCTTTCCTGGAACTCGAACTCACCATGGGCAGGAAGAGCACACAGGAGGGGGAAACATGGGAGCGCGTGGCCGGAAAGGAGTCGCTAGAACAAGCATGCGGCGTGCTTCAGGTTCAGTGGCTTTCGCGGTGGCGCGCTTGGTAGGGAGAGGTGGATCTGGACGGAGGCGGATATAAACGAGTTGTTTCTTCCCAACACTTTGTCTGGTTTCTTCGAATCTCCATGCGAGGACTCGGCTCCTTGAGTTAGAAACCGTTTCTGCCTTTTTCACTCACTCTATATTAACTCCTTTGCCACGTTAGCAAATTGGTTAGTGTCGTGGGGTTGAAATGGCGGCAAGCATTGTTGTTCAAGTCAGTGTCAGAGTACGTGTCTCCGGTGGCTCGGGTGGAATCAAGAACACAAGAATCACAAAGATGATGCAACGATTTATCCTGGTTCGGGCCGATCGATGCCCTACGTCCAGTAGTTAATGATCTTTATACTCAAGAGCACCCAAAATTGGGGGCTTACAACAGAGTGTACAAGAGGTAGAGAGAGATTTGGTGGGGGTTAGCTCGGTGCTAATTCTAAGGTTGCCTTGCCACCGGTGGAGCCTTTCCCTCGTTGGAGAGAAGGAAGATGACGGGTGCGGTGGAGGAGCTCTCGGTGCCCCTCTCTGGGTTGCTCTGCTCTCGATGCCGAGCAGGAGCGGATCGATGAGGAGTCGAATGATCTGTCTGGGATCGTCCTCCCCCCTCTAGAATCCGACCTTATCCCTTATATACCGGGATAGGTCGGGTACATGGTGGTTTGGAGGTTGTGCCTATGGTCTACATGCGCTGGAGTCTAGGAGGGTCTTGCAGTGGTGCTATGTGGATCGTGGCGGTGTCGTGGAGCCGAAGATGCCCTGGGCGTTGTCCGGCCGGCCTGTTCTAACACGCTGAGTGTCAGGCTGTGTTGGCTTGGACCGGCCTCCCCTAGGCGCACCTTCTGGAGTCTTCTTGGTGGCGAGGGAGTCGGCTCAAGGGGCTGACGCGAGGGCCCGGAAGCCCCCAAGCTTCTGGAGGCCGAAGAGAGCTTGTCTTCTTGTGTCATGGCCCGCGTGTGACCCTGTCAGGGGAGCGGTCGGCAAAGCCACGGCCAAGGTGCAGCGTCGGGGAGCCCCCGAACCTTGATGACTCGGGCCGTGTCTTCTTGTGCCCGGGCCTTTGCTGGCGTCGTAGGCCGGTTAGAAGCCGAGGGGCCGGGCTCAGGTTTCCGTCGATCGGGAGCCTAAGGCTCGGGCGAGCCCCCGAGCCTTGAGCAGAGGCGGCGACACGCTCAGGCTCGGACATGTTTCTTGGTCTGAGGGTCCGTGCGAGCATACCCGATGGGTATAGCCCCCGAGTTCCGAGCGATTCTGGAGGGGTCGGTCGGGGGTCTCTTCGGTCGGGAACCATTGATCTCGAGGCTTAACATACCCATATGTTAGGAGCTCGTCAGTTAACTGGCAAGGTAATTAAGAGAGATAGAAACCACTATTAATATCTCATTGGGACTGCATAAATTATTGTCCATGCTCAGCAAGTGTTTTATTTGCTAACTACTGTGTACGCTCAGTTATGTAATTAGCTATGCAGTCTGGCTCGACCAGTCAGGCATGCCGCTGTCAGCAACATCGTCAAGCTTGACTCCTCGGGCATGCCGCCACTGGCAATATCGCCGGGCTTGGCTCCTTAATCAAGCCGCGACCAGCAATATCGCCATGCTCAACCCAAATCGACCACGCCATACTTAACGTAGAAGATTGTTGTAGTTATGATGATGGAACTTTTTTTTTATCTAAGCTAGATTTTTTGAGCTAGCATACTATGGAAGAATTTTCTCCTGAAGCTAAAACATCTATTATTTAAGCGATAATATTTTTTTTGTAAAGCCACAACATTATTCGCATTAAGCCGCAACATTTTTTTCCTAAACTCAGGAACATTTTATTGTGAGTCTAGAACATTATTCTCTCAAACCTAAAACATTTTTCTCAATGAGGTAGAACAATTTTCTTATAAAACCTAGAACATTGTCCTTCTCAATATAATAAAAAAATGCTCTTCCTTTATGGAGAAATTTTTCTACAAATGTCATCCAGATACAGATATATTTAAGTAGGATCCTTTTCTAAAGTTATTATTGTAACAAATGCATTATAGAATTTAATTTAAAAGGCTTAGCATTTTTTAAAACGTTTCCATATTTTGTAATGCGCCAGGCCGTTAGCAATTTCGGTTTCACTCAGCCCCACTTAGATTCCTTTTTTTTTCCTTCTTTGATGATTTGATTTGATGACGAGGAAAAATCCACTTTGGTTAGTTTGCCTGGTGCGGCCAGTGCAGATGCTTTGCTTTCGGCCCAGATAAAAGACTGTAAACAGGGCAAGGTGGAAGCGCATCGCGCGTTCCTCGTGAAAAAAGCGCTGGGTTCGCGAGGGTACAGAATCCAATTCTGTTGCAAAGACGCGTTTCCTTCAGTCCAAACGCAAACGCCCTCTCTGCCTCTCAGTCCATCACTCATCAGTTGTTCCTCCCCAAACCCGTGAGTCAAGACACCGGCTCAACCTCGATCAGGAGACATTGCTGCCTGCAGATCACACATCTCCTCCAGTTGCTATCTAGAGGGGCAGCTAGCTTGGCATGGCGGCCGCGGGCTTTCTGTTCCTTGGAAATACCGCCTCCGCGAGCAGACCGGACGATCCAATTCCTACGACAACAGCATTATTAGCAGCTCGTCATCAGGTACCATAGTCTCGACTACCTACACGTCTAGTGGTTCTCGTCTGTCCTCTATCTCTATGGATGCGGTCAGGCACTTCGAATTGGCGTTAGACGAGGATACTGAGCTTGTTCGACCCACCAACAAGTCCTGCATAGAAATGGAGAGGACGGACATCAGAAGCCTCGTCAAGGAATTCTTTGGTGCGTCGTCCGCAGAGTGCAGCATCAACATCGATAGCAATAGCGGCGACATGAGTGTTCTGGAGAGGTGGTTCGCGGAGCTAGACATCGACTGGGTTCTGCACCTTCCTGATGCTGATGGCGATGATGCATCGGCAGAACTCCACCATACTTCTGCAGATGCTGCAAAGAGTTGGATCCGTTGTCTCCATAGAATCTTGGAAGCCATCCGTTCCACTCCCACGGTGTTTTCAGGCCTGCCTAAAGTTTGTGATAGTGAAGATCAACCTGTGCCTGAGAGTGACAAACAAGATAACAATGTTCCGGATCAAATCCACTTTGCAAGATTTACCAAAGAAGCCATGTCGAAAATGCTCCCTTTTGTTGACTTCGCCATACGACAGGTTGTTGTTTGTACACCATACAAGAAGCTCCATACTATGCTGGGTGTGTACGAGGCTCTGTCCGATGTAACAAAGAAGATCTGGGGGTTATTCTACCCCATCCCTGAAGGAGCTTACAATATAAAGCAGGAGACGGTCAGCCTTGTCTCAGCAAAGAAGGAGGAGGCAGGTGAGGCCATATGGAGCACAATGGAGCCTATTAGGACACGTGCCCTGGAGTCCATAGACATAGAGTATGTCGACGGCTCGTCGAGCTCTCTAATTCCACAAGCATCATCGGACATTCACAAGGTCACTCTGTCTGTAATGGAGTTTATCAGCTTCCTAGGCTCTAATTACCCATTGATGTGCCAAATTGTATCTAAAGCAGTTTGCCTGAACCAAACACACCCAGGGTTCATCGCGAGTGCCGAGGATCGAAAAGGCTCCGCCGAGGCGAGGTAGCCGCGCCTTCCACGCCGCCGCCACCTCTGGCACTGTCATCCTGTACCAAGACGACGGCGTTGGCCGGCCGACCGTCGCTGTTGCCTCCCTGTTGATCATGGTGTAGCCCTGAGGTCTTCCGCTATGATCCATCCTCTAATGGATCATCCAGACCTGAATTACAGGACAGGTAAAGTTGTTGAAGCTGAAATTCGACGACGCTTCTCCTCTCCGGTCAGTTTCGATCCTGCTTTGTCTCCCAGAGAATTCTTCTTAGTTCTTTCCTTTGGTCGTTGCAAATTCCGTCTCTCTGAACTTTTAGCCTCTCAAGTTCTTCAATCCGTCATTGGTGGACATGCTCCTTCTTTTCGTGTCTTGCAACTTGCTGATCGTGTTTTCAGATTCTCTCTACATTCTCATGAAGTGGGCTTTCATATCTACAAGCTTCACACCTTTGAATGTCTGGAATTCAAGATTTTCTTTCATCTGTGGCACAATGGAGGGGCCAACTATCGGTTAGAATACCGCAATTGGCTAACTGAACAGGCCAAGGATTGGGTTGAAGTTGTTAAAGGGCCCTTGCGGTCAGCTCCAGTGCATAATTCAAAGGTATGTTTGTCAGGAGCAAACTTGATTCCTCTTGCCAATAATCATGTTCATCATCCTGCTAAATTTTGCTATGAGCATGTTCATCCTGTTCAAATTCAAAAACATCATGACTGTTTCCCTGTCTTTAATCACAGTCAATCTCATAATGCCCCTCTTAATCATGGCCCTAATGCTCGTTTTAATCAGCAACGAGCACCTGAAACCATTAATTTGGCCTTTTCCAATCCCGGCCATCAATTTCGTCCAAGGGCTCACTTAAGAGGCATTCTTGGGCCAAAACCTCCTGGGCCGTCTCCTACAGCCCAGCGGTGTCTGAATAGGAATTGTCTCGGGCAAAAGTTTGGTAGGTGTATGTTCCCGCCTCAATCCTCGCGCCAATCTATGAGCGCCGGTTTTGCCTATTCACATTCCAGAGATCGCCGGGATCAAGTCTCGTTGCCAAGTGGGCCTAACCAGGGCAGGACGCCGGTGCACTACGTGTCCTTCGCTAATTTCGCCCTTCGTTGTCTTGACCTCACTCCTCTTTCCCCTATTACAATCCCCTGGAGCCGCTCTTGGAAAATATCGGTGAAAGCCCAAGTTTGGTTTTGGTAATTAATGACACCAAGTTGTTAATGCCATGTGTTAAGTGTTTTGAGTTAGGCATAAGCAGCACATGTGATGAAGGTGTATGTGGCAAGGAGTGGTGGCCACAAGATCACAAAGAGATGGTGCATGGACATGAAATGAGGATCATGGTGAAGATGCACATAAAATGAAGGACATGATGATCAAGTGGAGGAGAAGGATCTAAGAGCGCAAGGCAAAGGTATAACCATAGGGGTTTTTCCTTTTGCTGGTCTAAGATGAGTAGAGAAGTGATTGACCGGGTTTAGGATACATAGCCGACTATCAAGAGGGCCAATCACGGTTAGCTCAGAAATCAAGTGCCACTAGATCAATGTCTTGAGCATATGCATTAGGATCTAGTAAAGAGCTAACATAATGCCTTGGAAACTGATTGTGAAATGCTGACACACATGCACATGGTGATTTACACATGGTGGTGTTAGCACATTTGTGAAGGCGGTGGAGTTTGAGCGGTAGAGAGGGGTTTGGGTTCCTCTCTCCCTCCCACCGAGCTTGCGAGGCGAGATTAGACGCTTTTTGAGAAAGTGAAATGTCTATTTTCTACTGCGCCGAAAGTCAAAAAAGAAACGGAGACGAACGGAGGTCACTGTGGTGACCAGATGCTACACTGGACGCGGTCACGGTATGACCAGACGCGTCCGGTCAGTTCAATCCGGCCAGCACGCCTAGGGTTAATGACCGGACGCTGGTCTGGCCTGACCAGCGCATCCGGTCAGTTCACCTATGCGCAAAAGTAGAGTGAGCGACCGGCGCGTCCGGTCCTTCACAGAACCGGCGCGTCCGGTTAGGCGTCCAGAGGGGCAGAGAGCAGTGAAGTGGTGATCGGACGCGCGACGCATCCGGTCACGTGCGATCAGACGTGTCCGGTCGTGATGGGAGCTTACTGGACTCTGACCGGACGCTAGGTGCGGCACGTCCGGTCATACGCTAGATCGCGTCCGGTCATAGCAACGGTAACTTCTGACGCGCACTGTTCACGCTTGTCCTGTAGTGACCGGACGCGTTCGGTCACCCTGACCGGAGCGTCCGGTCAGCTCGTTTTGAACTGCGTCGTCCGGTAACGACTAGCTGCGTACCCCTTCGCTATAAATAGATGTTGGCCGGGGTTTGAAGGTATCTCTTGCATATTTTGAGATCTAGAGACATACTTTGAGCTAGAGAACAACCCCTCCACTCATCTCTTTGCATAGTTGCACATCTTGAGTGAGATTGAGTGAGATTCAAGTGCATTGCTTGAGAGTTGCATTCTAGAGGCACTTGATCTTCGAGTTGCTGCGGATTTCTTGTTACTCTTCCGTGTTTCCCGACACGGTAGATGGCTTGGAGCAGCGGAGGTGATTGAGCTCACAATTGAAGATTGTTGGAGCCCTCACCAAGTGTTGTTAGGGGTTCTTGATCCTTTCTCGCGGGAGTTCGCAAATTGGATACTCTAGTGGAGCTCGTGGCTTGGAGGATCCTCATCTTGTGTGTGGTTGTGCGGCGCCCGCCGAGGGCTCAACTCTTGATAGTTGATTAGCTCGCGAACCGACAAGTGGGTGTATCGCCACAACAGGGAGTAGCTTACCGGGAAGCAAGTGAACCTCGGGATAAATTCTTGTGTCTTTCTCTTCCCGAGGATTTCTCTTGTGTCATTGATTGATTGGTACTTCTCATCTCTATACGGCGGTATAATCACTCGAAGCTCTTCTCTCGTATTACTTCTTGTTTCTAGCTTGTAGTTGTTGTTGTGTTTAGTGGATAGCCTTGTACTAGACTTGTGTAGGTGGCTTGCTTAATTAGTTAGAGCTAGTGCTTTTGCTTCGCCACCTTTCGTACTAACTTGTGGTTAAGTAGTTCTTGTAGAAGATTTAATTAGGCTATTCACCCCCCTCTAGCCTTTTTGGACCTTACAAGTGGTATCAGAGCCGAGGCACCGTTTATTTGAGGCTTAACAACCTACGGTGAAAAAGAAATGGCTCAATTAAGGTTACACATCAACAACACCAAGAAGACACCTCACTTTGATGGCATAAATTATGCATATTGGAAGGTTAAGATGACCGCACACATCAAGTCAATCAATAGAGAAGTGTGGAAGGTCACCGAAACAAATTTTGAGGTTGCTAATCCAGAAGCACCTACACCGGTGGAAGAGAAGAAGCTCCAATGTAATGACATTGCCATTAGTGCTCTTCATGAGGCATTAGATGATAAGACATTTGAGCAAGTGAAGAACATAGAAGTTGCTCATGATGCTTGGACCAAGCTAGAAGAAACATTTGAGGGCACCGAAGGCACAAAGACCGCTAAAGCATATATCTTATAAGAAAAATTTTCAAGCTTCAAGATGCAAGATGATGAGAGTGTACCGGAGATGTTTCATAGGTTGCAAGTCATTGTCAATGAGCTTAAGGCACTTGGTGAGGAGGTCAAGGACAATCAATTCTCTATAAAGTTCTTGAGAAGTCTACCCAAGAGATTTGATACATTGATCACTGTGCTAGTGAGGACTACATTGAAGGATTCAACTCCTCAACAAATATTCCAAGAAGTGATGACCGATGATTCATATAGAGAAGATGATGAGAAAGAGGAGTTGGTCAAAAAGAAGAAGAAGGAAAGTGAGAAGAAGGATGATGAGAAGAAGAAGAGTGTGGCATTCAAAGCCACCACATCCAAGGGCAAATCCAAGATTGAATCATCAAGTGATGAAGACTCAAGCTCTTATGATAGTGATGATATTGATGAGAAGATGACTTTTTTTGTCAAGCAATTTGGGAAATTCATGAAGAAGAAGGGCTTTTATGCAAGAAGGAGGAAGAACTCATCTAAGAAGAATGAGCATACCATGAGATGTTTTAGATGCCATAGCAAGGACCATCTCATTGCAAAGTGTCCTTATGATAGTGATGATGAAGATGCTATCAAGAAGGAGAGGAAGAAGCAAAAGAAGAAGCTAGAGAAGAAGGAGAGCTCTTATAAGAAGAAGAATGATTCTCATGTTGCTACATGGGATAGTGATGATTCCTCAAGTGATGATGAGGATGACAACAAGAGCAAGAAGAAGGGACATGCTAGCATTGTCATCCAAGAGAAGGTCTCCCTCTTCGACACTCCATCGTGCTTCATGGCTAAGGCCGCTAAGGTATCATCCGACGATGAGAGTGATCATGATAATGCTAGTGATAGTGATAGTGATGAAGAAGAATTCACTAAAGATGAACTAATCACTATGCTAGAAGATTGCACTCAACATTTTAAAGAATCTAGAAAGAAGTGTAAGGGCTTGCTTAAGGAAAAGAAAAACCTTATGCAAGAACTTGATGAGCTTAGAGCATCTTATGAGAGTCTAAAGGTAGACCATAAGAAGCTTCAAAAGTCTCACACTAAGCTTAAAGAAGCTCATTCCTCTCTAATTGAAAAATGTGAAAACTTGCCAACTAATGTTGAGAAGGCTAAAACTTGCAACATAGGCATATCATGTGATATAATTGATGAATCCTTTCATAAGCCTATTGTTGTTGCTCTCACTAACCCTTCATGTAGCTCATCTACATCATCCTCATCTAGTAGTGATGGTTTCACTTGTGACTCCACACTTATAGTTGAGAATGAAAATCTCAAGAAGGAGGTAAAAGATCTCAATCACACCTTAGCTAAGGCTTATGGTGGTGAGGACCGCTTGCTTATGTGCTTGTGTAGCCAAAGAGCTTCTCTCTATAAAGAGGGATTGGGCTATAACCCCAAGAAAGGCAAGGTCGCTTTTGCTCCTCATAAGACTCGTTTTGTGAAGAACAATGGTAGCTATTACAAAAGTTGCAAGCAAGTTGGTCACATAGAGCAACATTGCGTGAACAAGAAATCCAATGCTAATGTATCCTCAATTAAGTTTGATTCTTTCTATATGCTTACCAAGGGTACTAATGGTGTTTATGCTAAGTTCATTGGTACACCATGGATGGGCTCAAAGAAGAAAGCCATTTGGGTACCAAAGAGCTTGGTCACTAACCTTGGAGGACTCAAACAAGTTTGGGTACCTAAAAAGAATTGATCTTATCTTGTAGGTCAATTACAAAGCCGGAGGAAGGCATTGGGTGCTTGATAGTGGGTGCACTCAACATATGACTGGAGACTCTTGTATGTTCAAATCAATTGATATAAGTCAAAATGGTGGTTTTGATGCTATCACTTTCGGTAACAACAAGAAAGGCAAGGTCAAGAGGCTTGGTAAAATCGCTATCTCAAATGACATGAGCATATCTAATGTGTTGCTAGTTGAGAGCTTGGATTTCAATCTTTTGTCGGTGGCACAACTTTGTGATCTTGGCTTCAAGTGCATATTTGGTAGTGATGATGTTGAAGTCATAAATGTTGATGGATCAAATTTGATATTCAAAGGATTTAGACATGGTAGCTTATACTTGGTTGACTTCAATGATAGTGAAACACAATTGACATCATGCTTGCTTAGAAAATATAGTATGGGATGGTTATGGCATAGAAGGCTTGGTCATGTTGGAATGAAACAATTGAACAAACTTTTGAGGCATGACTTAGTTAGAGGCTTGAAAGATGTCACTTTTGAAAAGGATAAACTATGTAGTGCTTGTCAAGCCGGCAAACAAGTTGGAAATACACATCCTATTAAGAGTGAAATGAGCACATCAAAGGCATTTGAGCTATTGCACATGGACTTATTTGGGCCAACAACATACACTAGCATTGGTGGCAACAAGTATGGTTTTATGATTGTTGATGACTACACTAGATATACTTGGGTGTTCTTTCTCTATGGCAAGAGTGATGTTTATGATCTATTCAAGTCTTTTGTCAAGAGAGTGCAAAATGAGTTTGAAATTACCATCAAGAAGATTAGAAGTGACAATGGTAGTGAGTTCAAGAACACAAGAATTGAAGATTTATGTGATGATCTTGGTATTGGACATTAATTCTCACCAACATACACTCCTCAATCAAATAGTGTAGTTAAAAGGAAAAATAGAACCTTGATTGATATGGCTAGATCAATGCTTAGTGAATACAATGTGAGTCATTCATTTTGGAGTGAAGCTATCAACACGGCTTGCTATTATAGCAACCGTCTCTATTGCCATGGAAAGCTTGGGATGACACCATATGAGCTATTGAATGGAAGAAAGCCTAACATTGCATACTTTAGAGTATTTGGTTGCAAATGTTATATTCTTAAGAAAGGCACTAGATTGAGCAAGTTTGAAAAGAAATGTGATGAAGGGTTCTTACTTGGTTATTCTACCACAAGCAAGGCATATAGAGTTTGGAATCTCACAAATGGCACCTTGGAAGAAGTTCATGATGTTGAATTTGATGAAACCCAAGGATCTCAAAATGAAGCTCAAAACCTTGATGATGTGAGAGGAGATCAATTGTCAAATGCAATGAAGAACATGGACATTGGTGATATAAGGCCAATGCAAGTTGATAATGATGATGATATTTATGTGATCAACCAAAATGTGCAAATTGATACAAATCAAGCAAGCTCTAGTGGTTCTCATGATGAAGCTCAAGTTCAAGGTCAAACAAGTGGAAGCAATCAACTCTAAATACTCCAACCTACTAGCATTGCAAGAGATCATCTGTTGGATCAAATCATTGGTGGAATTCAAAGTGGTGTTCAAACTAGATCAAGACTAGCATCCTTTTGTGAGCACTACTCATTTGTGTCACTTGAAGAACCTAAGAAATTAGAAGATGCTTTGAAGGATTCCGATTGGGTAAATGCCATGCATGAAGAACTAAACAACTTTGCTAGAAATCAAGTTTGGAAACTTATTGAGAGGCCAAAGAACTACAATGTGATTGACACTAAGTGGGTCTTTAGAAACAAGCAAGATCAAGATGGCATGGTTGTAAGAAACAAAGCAAGACTAGTAGCACAAGGATACACTCAAGTTGAGGGTCTTGACTTTGGAGAGACATATGCACCGGTTGCAAGATTGGAAGCAATTAGAATCTTATTAGCATATGCTTGTGCACACAACATCAAGCTCTATCAAATGGATGTCAAGAGTGCATTTCTCAATGGCTACATCAATGAACAAGTTTATGTTGAGCAACCTCCCGATTTTGAAGATAACAAGAAGCCCGACCATGTTTACAAGCTAAAGAAAACATTGTATGGTTTGAAGTAAGCACCTAGAGTATGGTATGAGAGGTTGAGGGACTTTCTCCTCTCTAAAGGGTTCAAGATGGGAAAGGTTGACACCACTCTCTTCACCAAGAAGCTTGGAAATGATTTGTTTGTGTTGCAAATCTATGTGGATGACATTATCTTTGGATCAACTAACCAAGACTTTTGTGAAGAGTTTGGAAATATAATGGCTAATGAGTTTGAGATGTCTATGATTAGAGAGCTTAGTTACTTCCTTGGACTTCAAATCAAGCAAATGAAGAATAGCACTTTTGTAAGTCAAGGCAAGTACATCAAGGACATGATCAAGAAGTTTGGATTGCAAGATGCTAAGCAAACGAGTACACCAATGGGCACTAATGATCAATTGGGTATTGATGATAGTGGAAATATGGTATATCAAAAGCAATATCGGTCTATGATTGGGAGTTTGCTCTATGTCACTGCTTCTAGGCCAGATGTGATGTTTAGTGTGTGCAAGTGTGCAAGATATCAAGCTTCATCTAGAGAAAGTCACTTGAAAGCAACCAAAAGGATATTGAGATATCTAAAGGGCACTCATGATGTTGGATTGTAGTTTCCAAAGGGGTCTCATTTTGAGTTGATTGGATATTCGGACTCCGACTATGGTGGATGCAAGATTGATAGAATGAGCACAAGTGGCACTTGTCAATTGCTTGGAAGGTATCTTGTTTCATGGTCATCAAAGAAACAAAATAGTGTTGCACTATCTACTGCCGAGGCCGAATACATTAGTGCCAGTAGTTGTTGTGCATAATTGCTTTGGATGAAGGCCACCTTGAATGACTTTGGAATTAAATTCAAGAATGTGCCTTTATTTTGTGACAATGAAAGTGCTATCAAGATGACTCAAAATCCGGTTCAACATTCAAGAACCAAGCACATTGACATAAGGCATCACTTCATAAGAGACCATCAACAAAAGGGTGATATTAGCATTGAGAGCATTGGCACCGAAGATCAACTAGCCGACATATTCATAAAGCCACTTGATGAGAAGATATTTTACAAGTTAAAGAATGAATTGAACATACTTGACTTCTCCAACTTGAAATGAGTGCACCCCTACATTTTTATATGACATGTCTCTCATCCAACATAGCAAGGTAAAGTTGTTTGGCATATCATTCATACTTTGCTAAGGACATGGTTAGAACATATAGACATATTTGCATGACAAATAGGCTCATTCATGAAAATCAAATGATTTTGATGTATATATGGTACCACTATTGCTTCTGTGTTTAATTGATCTAGTGGTAGCATATGACATATTTGTGGGCTTGCAAACCTAGTGTTAAATCTAGTAAACGAGCTCATGATGTGTAATTCAACATGGTCAAGATAACCCTTATACTTTATGAGGTGTGAAAAAGCTTGTCCTTGGATCAAACCGAATTACATATTCTAGGCAAGTGATCTAGATTGAACCATAATTTGGACTCTCTCATATTGATTGACTTATCTCTCACTAAAATTGGCACCTTTTTGGTGATTGTTGACAAAGGGGGAGAGAAAAGTCACAAAGATATTGCAAAGAGGGAATAAGATATAATAAGGGGGAGAGAAAAGTCACAAAGATAAAAAGTTAAGTTACAAAGGGAATGAAAGGGATCAATTAAAATTAAGCACACAAGTAGGGAGAGCAAGCTCATGAATTATTTGTTGCATTTGTATATGCACTAACATGATGATGTGTTGCATTGCAAATTTAATTTTGATATTCATGATTGAATGGTGTTTGCTAGAAATAGAACTTGAATGATGATTTGTTGAGAGTAGCTTTACAAGTGGTATCTAGACACCTTTTGCTTATAATGTTGATCTCACGGGGTACTTTAGTGTTTGTGATCTTTACAAGTGATGTATTACAAGTGGTGTCTAGCTACATCGATGCTAAGGATGGTATATAAAGGCAACTCTGATTGGTATCACGCTTCAAAGGTCAATTCTATATACCTTAGCATCAATTTGATAGTAATAACTCTCCTAAAATTCAAATCCATACATACGTGCATAATTGAACCAAACTCATGGAAGCACAAATGTAGGGGGAGCTAATACTATCGAAATTGAAAATTGATTTCATTTCATATCTTTGTGATGGTTGTCATCAATTACCAAAAAGGGGGAGATTGAAAGCCCAAGTTTGGTTTTGGTAATTAATGACACCAAGTTGCTAATACCATGTGTTAAGTGTTTTGAGTTAGGCATAAGCAGCACATGTGATGAAGGTGTATGTGGCAAGGAGTGGTGGCCACAAGATCACAAAGAGATGGTGCATGGATATGAAATGATGATCATGGTGGAGATGCACATAAAATGAAGGACATGATGATCAAGTGGAGGAGAAGGATCTAAGAGCGCAAGGCAAAGGTATAACCATAGGGGTTTTTCCTTTTGCCGGTCTAAGATGAGTAGAGAAGTGATTGACCGGGTTTAGGATACATAGCCGACTATCAAGAGGGGCAATCACGGTAAGCTCGGAAATCAAGTGCCACTAGATCAATATTTTGAGAATATGCATTAGGATCTAGTAAAGAGCTAACATAACGCCTTGGAAAATGATTGTAAAATGCTGACACACATGCACATGGTGATTTACACATGGTGGTGTTAGCACATTTGTGAAGGCGGTGGAGTTTGAGCGGTAGAGAGGGGTTTGGGTTCCTCTCTCCCTCCCACCGAGCTTGCGAGGCGGGATTAGACGCTTTTTGGGAAAGTGAAATGTCTATTTTCTACTGCGCCGAAAGTCAAAAAAGAAACGGAGACGAACGGAGGTCACTGTGGTGACCAGACGCTGCACTGGACGCGGTCACGGTATGACCAGACGCGTCCGGTCAGTTCAATCCGGTCAGCGCACCTAGGGTTAATGACCGGACGCTGGTCTGGCCTGACTAGCGCGTCCGGTCAGTTCACCTATGCGCAAAAGTAGAGTGAGCGACCGACGCGTCCGGTCCTTCACGGAACCGGCACGTCCGGTCAGGCGTCCAGAGGGGCAGAGAGCAGTGAAGTGGTGATCGGACGCACGGCGCGTCCGGTCATGTGAGATCAGACGCGTCCGGTCGTGATGGGAGCTTACTGGACTCTGACCGGACGCCAGGTGCGGCGCGTCCGGTCATACGATAGGGCGCGTCCAGTCATACGCTAGATCATGTCCGGTCATAGCAACAGTAACTTCTGACGTGCACTGTTCACGCTTGTCCTGTAGTGACCGGACGCGTCCGGTCACCCTGACCGGAGCGTCCGGTCAGCTCGTTTTGAACTGCGTCGTCCGGTAACGGCTAACTGCGTACCCCTTCGCTATAAATAGACGTTGGCCAGGGTTTGAGGGTATCTCTTGCATATTTTGAGACCTAGAGACATACTTTGAGCTAGAGAACAACCCCTCCACTCATCTCTTTGCATAGTTGCACATCTTGAGTGAGACTGAGTGAGATTCAAGTGCATTACTTGAGAGTTGCATTCTAGAGGCACTTGATCTTCGAGTTGCTACGGATTTCTTGTTACTCTTCTGTGTTTCCTGACACGGTAGACGGCTTGGAGCAGCGGAGGTGATTGAGCTCACAATTGAAGATTGTTGGAGCCCTCACCAAGTGTTGTAAGGGGTTCTTGATCCTTCCCCGTGGGAGTTCGCGAATTGGATACTCTAGTGGAGCTCGTGGCTTGGAGGATCCCCATCTTATGTGCGGTTGTGCGGCCCCCGCCTAGGGCTCAACTCTTGATAGTTGATTAGCTCGCGAACCGATAAGTGGGTGTATCGCCACAACAAGGAGTAGCTTGCCGGGAAGTAAGTGAACCTCGGGATAAATTCTTGTGTCATTCTCTTTCCGAGGATTTCTCTTATATGATTGATTGATTGGTACTTCTCATATCTACATGGCGGTATAATCACTCGAAGCTCTTCTCTCGTATTACTTCTTGTTTCTAGATTGTAGTTGTTGTTGTGTTTAGTGGATAGCCTTGTACTAGACTTGTGTAGGTGGCTTGCTTAATTAGTTAGAGCTAGTGCTTTTGCTTTGCCACCTTTCATACTAACTTGTGGTTAAGTAGTTCTTGTAGAAGATTTAATTAGGCTATTCACCCCCCTCTAGCCTTTTTGGACCTTAGAATCGGCCCCAGACTTCGACGACGGCGACGCTGCTCCGTCGTCTTCATCTCCGTCACCGGCGGCTGCCATGCGCTTTGAGCGCCGCTTTTCCTCCTTTGGTGAGTTTGCCTCGTCCATTCTTGGCATTCACTCAAACTCTTTGGTCACTCACGTTGCCTAGGCCAAGAAAACCCCAACTACTATAGTACCTTCCTCTTCTGCTCCTCAGGCTTCAATGGCTTTTCGGTTCATGGATCTGACACCGTTCCTGCCTAATGGAGCACAGCGAGTGATGATCCCTGGAAGACCCCTCGTGAAGTGAGTCGTCACAGGACCAATCCATGAAAGGAACAACGATGTGGCCATTGCTCTGCTACAGCCTCTCCCGAATCATCATATTGATTTTGCTGATATCAGAGAAATTCTCATGGCTTTTCTGAATGCTAATGACATTCCCTATGTGACCATTCAGAGGTGCCCTTGTGGTTAGGCCTATGTGCGCTTCAGCTACCTACACCACAAAGACTTCCTCATTGGGGGTAATGGTACGGTTTCTTTTATTCCACATAACCGTGCATGGAACAACAGAACTGCTTTCATAACCCATGAGGTTTGGTTGATGATGGTTGGCCTCAATTTGGACCTCTAGAACAATGCACTTGTGGATAAGGCTGTGTCAGAATTTGGTAGCCTCATTGCTTGGGAAGAAGATGATAATCATATGTCAAGAATTCTTGTCAGGGCTAGAGTGTTTTCTCTAGACTCCATCCCATGGTTTTTCACCTTTTCAGAAGGCACTGGTCCTGAGACAGATAGCTGGACAGTGCAATGCGAAGTGCTTCAAACTGCCATGCTCGGAGCTATGCCTTAGGATGAGGATCAGCCACCAGAAGACCCTGATGATTTTAATCTAGAAAACTTCCAGTACTTTGGCTTTGGGCAGCCAGACCACAGCCCACCAAATTTGTCTCCTGCACATGGCTTTGATCAGAAAGAGCACATTGGTCAAGATGTTGAGTGGGATCTCTGGCCCAATCCAGACCAGCAAAATCAAGCCTAGGATCACTTTCAGCCCAACATGCAGCCAGCTTTTGAAGAGCCTGTGCCAGAGCTCATTCCAATTCACAATGATCTTGTACCTGAAGCACCACAACAAAATGACCCTGTGCAAGAAGTAATTCAACAGTTGCCTCCACATGAGGATGATCTCCATGCTCATGAGGTTGTGGAAGAGGAAGAGGGAGCAGTCCTTGCTATGGATGACTTGACAGATCAGTTTGAAGGAGAAGCCCCACCACCACCTGCTGTCATTGAACCTGTTCAGATAGTGGAGTTCCATAATTTTGCTAACTTTGAGCCTGTGATACCAGCCCCAGAGGATGAGGTGCAGTATGAAGATCTGTTGGGTTTCATAAATCCTAAAGATGAACATCATCAAGATCCCTTTCATCAGAATCTACAAATTGGCTATGCTCAAATCCTTCAGCCTAATGCTGACCCTATATTCATCTCCTTGGCTTCTCAAAAATGCTTTTAGTCCAACCCTGAAGCAGTTCGTCTTTGGGTAAAATATTTCTCTCAAAACTCTTCTTCTTATCCTATAGTTTCCATTCCAGATGCCTGGATTAACTTTTTCACCTTTCTTCTTATGCAGTCCACTACTTTTGACTGGGCTAACTCTATCCTGAAGTCCCCTGCCTAAAATATCCTTTCTGCAAATAATCCTAGTAAATCATATCTCTTCTCTATTCCCCCTTCCTGTCCTTCCTCTAGTTTCTCTGCCTGCTCAAAATTTGAGCTTACTTCTCTTGTTTTAGAGGAACTGGAATATGAAGATGCTGATGTCCCTAGCCCCAGCACACCTGTCAAGAGGAAGAGGACTGTTAAGTCAAAAAAGCAGCCTCTTTCAGAAGCAGAAAATCAGAAGGAGCCAAAGGCTTAGGATGATCAACAAGGGGTTCAAATCTTCTTCTTGCAAAGATAAAAACTGTGTTGGTTGTTCTGCCATGCCACCAACTATTTCTCAACACATTATCAAAGACCTAGGCAAGACTTTTCTGCAACATTGATCCTCAAGAACTCACTGAAGAAAGACTCAATGCTAAGCCATCAAAGAAAAAGACCACTAAAAAGAAGGGAAAGGGCAGCAGGGCCAACCCTGCTGACAACTCAGAGGCTTAGTCCTTCCTCTCCTCTTTTGTGACATTAGCTAGCTAATGATCATTACCTACTTTTGTTAAGTGTTGATATGAGTACAAGAAAGTGGAATGTGATGTGTTGGAATATTAGGGGAATTAATTCAGATAAAAAATGGAATGCAGTGAGAGACAGAGCTGTAGAAAGTTATTGTGATGTAATCTGTCTCCAGGAGACTAAACGTGACTCCTTTAATGACTCTTTTATTCGTAACATGTGTCCCCCTGCTTTTGATTCCTATGAGTATCTACCATCTATGGGTTTATCTGGTGGTGTAATTATTGTCTAGAAATCTAGTATGTTTCATGGCACTCTTGTTTTCCAAAATTCATATGCTATTTCTATTGAGTTCTATTCTAGACACAATGATGCTCATTGGATCTTGACCAATATTTATGCTCCTTGTACATACAGTGGTAAACGTGAGTTCTTGCAATGGTTTACTGACATTCACATGCCTGATGATGTTAATTGGCTAATTGTTGGCGATTTCAATTTGTGTCATAGTCCTGATGACAGAAATAGACCATGTGGTGATTTAGCTGAGATGTTTCTTTTTAATGAAGCTATAAGCTCCTTGGGACTAGTTGAGCTTCCTCTAAAAGGATGACGTTTTACATGGTCTAATAAGCAACAGTGTCCTCTTCTTGAACGTCTTGATTGGTTTTTTACATCTGCTTCCTGGACTCTCTCTTACCCTACCACTATTGTTTACCCTTTAATCAATGAAACTTCTGACCATGTTCCTTGTATCATATCCATTTCTACTTCCATTCCTAAGCACTTCCTTTTTTGTTTTGAGAACTATTGGTTGGAACATGCAGATTTTTATCCTATTGTTGCGCAATCTTGGTTGCCACCTGCTAATGTTTCTGATGCAGCAAAGGTTATCACGGCAAAGTTCAAAAATTTGAGAATAGCTCTTAAAGCTTGGAAGAGGTCTCTGTCTAACCTGAAGACCAACATTGCCAATATCAAGCTGTTGCTGGGTTTCTTTTGTTTTATAGAGGAGTTTAGAGATTTGTCAATAGTAGAATGGAATTTCAAAGCTATATTGGAAACTAAACTCCGGACTCTCCTTTTGCATCAGAGATTGTATTGGAAACAAAGAGGCAAAATCAAGTGGGTTACATTGGGAGATGCTCCTACAAAATTTTTCCATGCTAATGCTACAATAAAATATAGAGAGAATCTTATAACAATGCTGGAGGATGACACTGGCACATCTATTGTGGATCATCAAGCAAAGGCTGACCTAATTTGGACAACTTTTAAGCAAAGGTTGGGAGTATCTGCCTTTTCTGAATTTAATCTGAATTTAGCTCACCTTTTGCAACCCTAGCTGGTTTTCACAGCCCTTGTCCAACCTTTCACTTCTGAGGAGATTGATAGAGTGGTTATGTCTCTACCATCAGACAAAGCACCAGGGCCAGATGGATTTAATACTGATTTTATTAAGAAATGTTGGTTCATTATAAAGCAAGATTTCTATAACCTTTGTGAAGCTTTTTATAATGGTGATGCTTGTCTGCAGAGTATAAATGGGTCACATATTACTTTGGTCCCAAAATCAGATAATGCTATCAAAGTTTCTGACTTCAGACCCATCTCTTTACTTAATTCTTTAGTAAAGATCCTTACCAAATTGCTTGCCAATAGATTGCAGTGCCTGATGACTGATCTAATTCATAAGAACCAATGTGGTTTTATCAGACATAGATCTATTCAAGATTGTTTAGCTTGGTCCCTGGAGTACCTACATTTATGTCATCAGTCAAAAAAAGAAATAGTCATACTCAAGCTTGATTTTGAAAAGACTTTTGATAAAGTGGAACACCAATGGATGATCAACATTATGGAATCAAAAGGTTTTCCTAGAAGATGGCTAAATTGGATGAAAATGATCTTTGACTCTGGTACCTCTTCAGTCCTTCTAAATGGTGTGCCAGGAAAAGTTTTTCACTGTAGAAGGGGGGTTAGACAGGGAGATCCTTTGTCTCCACTTTTATTTGTCCTAGCTGCTGATTTTCTTCAGAATATTTTAAATTTTGCAAGAGCTCAGGGTCTCATCTCTCTCCCAATACAGTTGCCTCATTGCCAGGAGTTCCCAATTCTCCAATATGCAGATGATACCCTAGTCTTTATGAATGGAAATGCTAGGGAAATCTACTTCTTAAAGGCTCTACTCAACTCCTTTGCAGAGTTCTCTGGATTGAAGGTTAATTACTCGAAGTCTATGATGGTCCCTATAAATGTCTCAACACACAGATTTGATATTCTAGCTAATACTTTTGGTTGCATTAAAGGATCACTTCCTTTTACATCCTTGGACTTCCTCTGAGTATAACCAAACCTACTGTTGCTGACTTTTGGCCTCTGGTTAATCGTTGTGAAAGAAGACTAGTGAGCACTGCTACCTTTTTGAGTGACGCTAGCAGGCTAGAGTTGGTGAATGCTGTTTTCAGTGCCCTTCCAATCTTTCCTATGAGCACATTTCTTTTGCCAAAGACAATCATCAAGCAAGTAGATAAGTACAGAAAACACTGTTTATGGAGGGGTCGGACCTATCTAGTAAAAAGCCATCAAAAGCAGCATGGGAAATTGTTTGTAACACCAAAGAAAATGGAGGGTTAGGTGTTCTGGATCTTCAGACTCAGAATGAAAGTCTCCTTCTCAAAAACCTGCATAAGTTCTATAATAAGGCCAATATTCCTTGGGTGCAGCTCCTTTGGGCTTGCTACTACTTCAATGGTTCCCTGCCAATGAACCAGGTGAGAAAAGGTTCTTTTTGGTGGCGAGATTCCCTAAAGTTGCTTGATCATTTCAAAGGGATGGCCTTAGGCTTAGTTCAGAATGGCACAAGCTGTTTTTTTTGTTAGATGTGTGGAATGATCAACTGCTAAATCAAGCATTTCCACATCTCTTCTCCTATGTTAAAGATCAAAGGCTCACAGTTTCTCAGGTGGCTCAAACTACAATCTTGTCTGATATTTTTCATCTACCCCTTTCTGAGGAAGCTTTTCAGCAATTTCAGGAGCTAGGTGTCATGCTCAGTGATCTACATCTAAATGATGAATCTGACAGGTGGATGTATATTTGGGGGTCTGCAGAGTTTACCCCACACAAGGCGTACAAACAGCTCAAAGGCTCAATACACGTACATCCTATTTTTCACTGGTTATGGAAGACCTGTTGTCAAAAAAAAAGAAAGATCTTTTTCTGGTTGCTATTACGAGACAGACTAAGCACTAGGGAGATCCTGAGAATAAGAAATATGTTTTTGGAGGATTATAATTGTGTTTTTTGTGCCTCCATGCCAGTTGAGGAATCTGTTACTCATTTGTTTCTTCACTGCCCCTTTGCACAGGCATGTTGGGCAACTTTGGGTCTGATAGTGCCTCACATGCTAGATCCTTTTGACATAGTGGTCATGTTCAGGAATCAACTTCACTGCCCTTTTGCACTGGAAATCATAATCACTGTGAGTTGGAGTATTTGGTCTGCAAGAAATGACTTAATCTTCTGAGGTATTCAACCTTCAGTTCAGAGATGCAAAGGCATTTTCAGGAAGGAATTTGCTCATGTTATACTTTGAGCGAAGGCAGCTTACTAACCACATATTAGTCAATGGCTAGACCACTTTGTGTAATTTTGTTCATCTTTTTTTGTTTCGTTCTTTGTCTTGTAACTGTACTTGTAAAGACCTGCTCTTTTTAATAAAAGACAGTAGGGGGTAACCCCTCCTGAATTCATCAAAAAAAAGTAGTTTGCCTTGGTAAATATGTGCCTCAGATTAGACAAGAGGAACCTATGCACAGCATGATCAAGCCTGTCAAGATGTCAGAATCTTTTCGAGATCAGGGCCTCAGATTTTTATTCTTGCTCAACAACTTTGAATTCATACGACAGAGCTTCAATGTCTTTCGCTACTGGCTCCACCATAAGGAAGGCGAAGGGCTACATGAAGAACTATTTTCAAGCATGTTGAGAACCAGTGTTCTCATGCTTGTTCAGTCCTACACCTGCTTGCTTCGGGATAAACCATTCCCCATTGCTCAAGTTCGAATCTGAGTTTAAGAAGATGTACACCACTCAAAAACTATGGAAGGTCCCTGACCCTTGTTAAGTAATTATGCAATTTCTAGATTAAAACCAAATTATAAATCATTTAAAACAGATGAGCTAGATCAAGTATATATAGCATAGTAGCATGACAGATAAACATATTGAATAATATGAACGACAAGATTAGATCATAAAAATTATACCTGTCGACTATAGCTGTAGTAGTTGGTGATGCAGATGGTGGTGATGATGGAACGGGGTCGATGTCGAAGTCATTGATGTCGAAGTCGTCGTCAAAGTCATCAATGAGAGGTGGAGGAAGAGCTCGACGCAGTTGATGATGAATACGCCGGGACGTAGCGCTGCCTCCCGTTGTGAAGGTTGGGAGTAGTTGCGCGGATAGCGCTTCCTAAAAACCTTATTCGCCTTCTCCCGGTGCAGGATCGCAACGACAAGGGTTCCAGAGACCTGCTCGTCCGATCACTGGTGCATGCAAGCGATCACACTAGAGTAGCTACGGCGGCAGCGCAACAGAAAGAGGCAAAAACTCTAGCTCAATTAAATACCTCTTGGCGTGGCCACTAGGTTGCTTATATAGTCCTGTTCCAACCGACCTCGTGTCGTGATCACGATCTAAGTTGTTTTAGGACTCTTAATTTGTAACCGTTTAAAACTCTGCAACTTGAAGGTCAAGAAACAAAAACTAAAATTGCAAAAGGAGACTGCGCTCCCGCAAGGCGAGGAGCCGGATTTCGGCGGACCATTCATGCAGGTGCCGCACGCCCGTGCCCTGCCCCGCCCTGCGAGTCAAGATGGCAACGGGTACGTACCCGACGGGTAGTGCTCACCCGTACCCGTACCCGCACCCGCAAAATTTTACCCGTCGGGTTACCCGTACCCGCATGCGGGTAAAAAAATAGTTCCATACCCGTACCCGCCGGGTAATTCTCACCCGACGGGTAACCCGTACCCGATAACATACCCGAAAATTACCTAAAAATATCAAATAGTCACATGCAAAAATAAATAATTCTAAGCTTCAACAAGTTACAAACATGCTAACAAATATTATTAGTATCATTACAACAAAGACAATCTACTAGAAATATAGTGGATGTCTCAATGGGCCAAATTCATGACTTATATGCGCTAAAATAACTGAGGTTGGATAGTTATTTTTGCGGGTATGTCTTACCCGCGGGTATGCGGGTATGGGTAGTATACACCCGCACCCGTACCCGCATACCCGATGGGTATATGATTTTGCCCAATAACATACCCACGGGTAGAAAATTCATTCCATACCCGCCTCTTTATCGGGTAATACCCGTCGGGTACTCGGGTTTCGGGTACCCGTTGCCATCTCTACCTGCGAGACACGGCGAGGCGAGTGCGCATGTGGGCTTCTCTTTCTCCTCCTCACACTAGACTTGAGAAAGTGAAGAGGACTTCCATATTTAAGTATGGCTACCTCCACTTCAACAAAGCAATGTGGTACTAAAGAGTTCCCATATCCCCTCTTGCTCACATGAATGAGCCTTTGAGATTTATTAGGAATTTTACAATTGGTTATTGGGTCAAGCCCATATAAATTCCAACAACCCTATGCTCAGACAAAGACTGCGCACAGCTATCATCATGAAAATTGTTCCGAGGTACACAAAATACATAGAGGAGAACAATACTACCACGCCAGGAGTTGCTCCCCGGGATCTGCAAAATATGTTGCAAGAGTTATTTGAAGGATGATGAACAGAGTGCACCACCAAGTACAAGTCATCACCATGTAGGTGTAGATCTCCAAGTATCTGGTGTTGGTTTATTTGGAATTGGATCTGTTGCATCCAATGACTTGGCTTCCAGAGTTGTTTTGTGAAGCAGAGCAAAAATTGAAGCATTATTATACTTCATTCACTTTGCTATTTATATATTCTCCTCACATTTATAAATAAAGTGTAACACCACATAGATGTGTCTATCATCTTCCATGTGTGCATTGTACCAGTACAAGTGATTTATAAATTTATATGGAAGTGAAAGTGATCTCAGTGTTATGAGATTTACTTTTTCATATGAGGCAGATCAGTACGTGATGCTATATATAACAGCAATCAGTACCATTTTACTTGCCCAAATGTCAGTAGAATGTTCTTTTACAATGAGCGGACTATAACCATGCAAGGAACATCTTTGTCTGCATCAATATGGTTCCTACAAAGCTGACCTCTCCGGCTCCCTTTCTGTTTACATGTACAAAATAGGAAACACTTAGATCATACTGTACATCACAAGGCCAGGTATCTGTCTCTGGTTTCCTGCCTCAAGCGATGAACAGCTCAGATGATACTCCCCGTTTATTCCTTTTATCGCCTGCATACTCTGCTTTGTTCTAGCACCGGAGACAAATGTAACCTGTATGGTTTATCATATTTAACAAATCAAATCAAATCAAACCTAGCTCCTGCATTGCTGTCTATATATCGAGGAATTAGTAGCCCAAGCTAGTGTGAAATTACAACGAACTACACAAACACTGCAAAAACATCTTTAATTGGCTACATACATGTGCTTCCTACAATTGGTGCTTAGCCACTATATTTCCTCTGGTGTTAAAAAAAATCCTCTGTTGTTGACTCATGTAATTTCACCGGAAACATACTGCAGAAAAAAGAAGAGCTAGCTGCATGCATGTCTGTGCCCCGTCTCTGTCTCTATCAGAATTAGAAGCTACTTGTGTCTGATCAGTAAGTGATGCTATATACAACAGTAATCAGTACCATTTTACTTGCCCAAGTGTCAGTAGATGTTCTTTTACAATGAACAGGCTATAACCATGCAAGAAACATCTTTGTCTATATCTGTATGGTTCCTATAAAGCTGAGCTCTCCGGCTCCATTTCTGTTTACCTGTACAAAACAGGAAACACTGAGCCCATACCACTTATACAAGGCCAGGTTTGTCTTTGTTTTTCAGCCTCAAGCGATGAACAGCTCAGAAGAAACTCCCCATTATTTTTTTCCGCGACCATACCACTTATAGGCATGTATTTCATTAAGATGAATTAGAAATACATTACAAGCTACCTACCCAATGGTAAGCACCAAGCTTACCAGAGAGAAGGAGAACCAAAAACACAAGAAAGAAAGAAGAACAAATGAAACAAGAACTGAGAGCGAAAAAACAGCAAGCCTAAAGACCCATTATTCCTTTTATTATGCATACTATACTTTGTTCTAGCACCGGAGATAAATGTATATATCGAGAAATTACTAGCCCTAAGTGTGAAATTACAATACACTATACGAACACACAAAAACAGCTTTAATCGGCTACATAAATTAAATGTGTTTCCTACAATTGATGCCTAGCTATTTCCTCTGGTGTTAAAAAAAAATCCTCTGTTGTTGACTCATGAAATTTCATTCGAAGCGTACCGCATAAAAAAGAAGAGCTAGCTGCATGCATGTCTGTCCCCGTCTCTGTCTCTATCAGAATTAGAAGCTACTTGTGTCTGATCTGCTCTCACCTCAGCATCGCTTAATTATCATTCCTTGCTTTTATACCGCTCTGCATTCTCTGCTACTCACCGCTTTGACATCCTCGCTTACTAGCAATGTTTCGTCCAAGGTCCGATACAGACACGTAAGCCCACGTAATATGGACGGCCCATGTGAGTCCAAGTACTGGGCACCCTCCGCTGGTCCTGCCCATAAGCCATAACGCCTGGGCGCGGCCACGCTTTTGTAGTCTTCGCCGGCGACGACATCGGGCAGCGGGCAAGCTGCTTTCCCATAACTTACCTAGGACTTACACTCACTCTAGCTTAGGACGTCTCAGACTGATACAAACGTGTCCTGGAGCCCTTGTCGCCTTCGCCGGCGACGACGTCGAGCCGCTTTGGATTACTCATCAGGTATTTTGGCTTTGAGGAGGAGGAGGAGACAGGTGGCACAGGAACTAGCGGGGGAAAATAAAACGACGGTCGGAGGAGGTCGCGGCGCCGGCCCCCAACCCCCAATAATCCCCGTTCTTCTCGTCGCCTGTCACGCACGCGACCAAGGACATGGAGGGTAGGAATGGAGATCTTGTGCCTTGGAGGTATCGCGAGCACACCGCCACGGGTTCCTCCTCATCTACCGGCTACACATCAGCAGGTACCATCGTCTCGTCTGGCTACACATCTAACATCAGCTCTCGCCTCTCCTCCGTCTCCCTGGGCCTGGAGGCGGCCATACACTTGGACTTGGAGTCGTTTGAAGATGAAGGGAATTGAAATCCTGATCCAGGAATTCCTCAAAGCCAAAGGCGGTGACATCAGTGTCATAGATTTGTGGTTGGAAGATCTGGGTGTCCGCTGGGACCTCGACCATTCATGCACAGAGCTGGATCCAGGCTCTCGCTAAGATTACCCAGACCATACGTTTCAGGGCGTCGCTCTGTCCCGATTATGACTCTATGGGCCTGTCCAGTATCCGCGCTGAAGAAGAACAACCACCTGAGATTGAGACCGGCAACAAAGATAGTATTCCGGATCTATTCCAGTTCGCACAATTTATCCAAGAAACCATGGTCAAACTGCTCGTTTTTGTTGACCTCATAGTTGCTCCAAATGCGAAGATCACTTTACAAGAACATGTTACTGTTATGAATCGGAGGGTGCTGCAGCTACACGATAAGTTCACTACCCTTCTCAGTTTGCACAGTACTATGTCGGAGGCATTATCAGTGACCCGATGGCTATTCGGTTCAGAACACTCCAAAGGAGTTGAAAGGATACAAGACAACAAGATAGTCAACATTCTGTCAGAAAAGGTGACCAAGACGGCTGAAGGCCATATGGAGCACAATGGAGCAAATTAGGATGGAGTCCTCATTAGATGATCGTGACGACTCGTCGTGCTCTCTAAATACACAAGGATCATCAGAAGTCCACAAGGCCACTTGGTTTGTAATCAGGTACATCGGGTTGTTGTTCTCTCATCATTACTGGTCAGTGGCTGCAATTGTGTCTGAATCAGCTAGCCTTGGCAAGTTTGTACCTCGGACAAGGAACGTACGACCTTTGGACAGTATGATCGGAGAGATTTTTTTTTGAGGAAAACAGGAGAGGCTCAGGAGCCTCTATTGAAAATTTATTAAAAACAACCGAGAAAGTTGCAACAAAACAGTGTCCTGTCTACCAGAAACGCTTGCCAACATATCAGAATCCTTTCTAAATCATGGCCTCAGGTCCTTATTCTTGCTCAACAACTCATACTCCATACAAGTGCTCTTTAGCTACACATCCTTTTGTGTCCAAGAAATTCTGGCAGCCCTACATGGAAAAGTTGAGGGCTACATGGAGAGATATATCTACTAGTATCTTGGGCACCAGTATTGTCATGCTTGTCGAATCCTTCACCACTTTGCTTCGGGAGAAACTACTCTCTGCTGCCTAAGTTTGAGTCTGAGTTTCAAAAGACGTACACCACTCAAAAGATGTGGAAGGTCCCAGAACCTGAGCTCAGGAGAACACTGCACAAAGCTATCATCGAGAAAATCATTCCAGGCTATACAAAATACATAGAGGACAACAAAATTACCAACCCAAAATTCAGTCCCCACGAACTAAAAGAGATGTTGCAAGAGTTGTTCGAAGGATGATTAACACTGAAAGTGCACGCACAGAAGCCAAGTCACTGCAGGGTTTCCATTTGTGTTGATTTTTCAATGATTTTGCTTCTGAAGCTATATGTGAAGCACATGAAAACTTGAAGCACTATAAAAATTAAAATTTTGATATAAGAATTATTCTACACAACTTATTAGTTATAGAACTGGACCCAATTATGAGTCTTTCGAACTTCCATTTTGTCCCTCTCTTTCTTTCTATTTTAATCGCTTGCTTCTTGTCTTAACTAATACTTCCTCCACAAAAAGAATGTTACTCCACATATATAAATGTGGTTCCTCCACATATTTTGCGGCTAGCCATTTCCTCTGGTATCAAATTTATTTTTTCTACAAAAAAAAAATCCTCTCGTGCAATTCACACAGAGCATACAGCAGGAAAAAAAAAAAGCTAGCTGCATGCCTGTCTATTCAGCATCTAGCATACAGCAGGAAAAAAAATCTCCATCCTAATGCCAAGTTCAACACACAAACACACACACAGATAAGCTGGTAAGCCTATGTGACAATAATATTAGCCGAACCCATTGCACCCTCCGCTGGGCGCTGGCGTTGCCCATAACTCCAAAACTCCTGCTGCGATGCTGCCGCCGCGTCCTTATTGTCTTCGCCGGCGATGACGAGGCCAAGGCGGAATTCTTCGGGTCCGAACGGCTTCCCGCGCGAGGCCGCCGAACTATGACGCTTCCCACCTTCCACGTTGCGCGACGCCGAACTACGACGCTTCCTGCCCTCCACGTTGCGCGACGCCGAACCAGGCTCTAGGTACGTACGTACGTTAGTTTCTCTTTCCTTTTTTTTTCTTAATCTTCTCTTTTCTTTTCTTTTCTTTTCTTTTTCTTTTCTTTTCTTTTTTCTTTTTCTGTTCTTTTTCTTTTTGTGCTTCCTTTATTTTTATCTTTTCTTTTCGGTTTCTTTTCTTTTTCCTTCTCTTTTTTTCTTTTCATGCTACATTTTTTATTTTTATTTCCTTTTGTTTTATAACATTTTTTATTATTCTTTGCATTTTTATACTATTTATGTTTATTTTATTTATTTTTTCTTTTTTCTTTCCTTTCCTTTTTTATGTTCACACGTTGTACATGTTCTATTTTTATCTTTTCTTTTTTTCTTTTGATTTCTTTTTCATTGTTTTTTCTTGCTTCTATTTATTCTTACTTTTCTTTCCTTTTTATTTTTCTATGTTTTCATTCTTAATTTATTTTTCTTTTTCAATTTTTCTTTTTCCCATCCTTATTTAAGTTATTTATTTATTTTATTTGTTCTATATATTTATCCTTTGGTAATCTTGTTTTTATTTTATTTGTTTCTTTTGTTTTTTATTTTTATGTTTTCTTAATTTTTTCTTTTTTCTTTTTTTGCTTTTCGTGCATCATTCATTTTTTTTCTCTTTTTGTGTGTTTATGTGTTTATTAATATTTTTATTTTTTTATTTTCATTTTTTTACTTTTCTTTTATTTCTTTTTATTTTTTTTATGATGTTCTATGTTGGTTTTTATGATGTTCATGTAGTATACATGTGATGTTTTTTATGTTCACGTGATATATATATGTAATGTTTTATAATATATTTTATGATATTTACGTAATCTATATGTGATGTTCTCGTAGTATACATGTGAAGTTCTATGGTGTTTTTTTGTGATGTTCACACAGTATACAAATGATGTTTTATGATGTATTTAGTGACGTTCACGTAATATATACGCGATGTGCTATAATGTATTTAGTAATGTTCTATGATGTATTTAGTGATGTTTACTTAGTATACATGTGATGTTTCTATCATGTGTTTAGTAAAATTTATGTTATATATATATATATATATATATATATATATATATATATATGATGTTATATAATGTATTTTAGTGATGTTCTATGGTGTATTTAGCGATATTCACTTAGTACATATGTGGTTTTCTATGATGTATTTATTGATATTCACGTAATATATATGTGATGTTCTATAATGTATTCAATGATGTTCACTTAGTATATATGTGATGTTCTATAATATATTTTAGGATTTTTGAAAAATATCAATATGATGTTCTTTTAGATTTTTTCTATTATATGTATTTATTTTTTTTTTTCCTTATGCTTTGCTTTAGATTTTATTATTTTTATTTCTGTTATGTATTTATTTTTATGTATATTATAATACCAATTTTATGAACCTAAAGCTAGATTAATGTTCTTTAGATAGAGTATTTTTCTTACGAAGACGGAACATTGTTCTCTAAACCTAGAACATCATCTCTGCTTAATAAAAGGAAATGTTCTATCTTTATGAAATTAATATTCTTTTATAAAACTTTATCTAAATATATCCATATGGGGTCTTGTTTCAAAACATTTATTATAAGAAACACAATGATGCAATCGGAATTTAATTTCGATACACGGTTTAGTACATATAACTTTTTTAGTTTGTGTTGCATGCAAATCAATGAAACAATAAAACAATGGGCGTTGCTAGCGCCCAGACGTCCGGATCCAGGCGCTAGCAGCCGGACGCCACAGCAAACCACCCCGCCTCCCACTGCAACGGCCCGCCCCCGTCTCAACGAAAATAAAAACGGAAGGAACCAGCGAACCAACGCCTCCCCCATCCCCACCACACATGAACGAAGAAAGCAAGCCATCTCCACCACCCCGCGCAACGGATCTGCCCCGCCCCCAATCTCGTCGACCCCAACACCGTTGTCTGATGAAAAAAAAACTCTGGGAGAGAAGATGCAACAGAGGTGGGAGGGAGAGAGATGCAAAAACCTAGATCTACCTATGAAACATTCAAATATAATTGTTGTAACATACATCCTATGGTTGTTGAAACAATTAAAACATGCTACTGAAACACCAAGTTTTGAACTACTAAGACACCCCAGAAACACCCAGTTTTGAATACTAAAACACTTGAAAACATCTTATTGACACACCAAGATTGAACTACTGAAACGCTCCAGTTTGAATTACTGAAACACTTGAAATTCTTCTGTTGAAACGTCCAAATTGAGCTAGTGAAACACCCATATTGAACTACTGAAACACTCAGAAAATACCCCAGATTGAATACTGAAACACCTAGAAAACACCCCTAAATTGGCTACTGAAACATTTAGCTTAAACTACTGAAACACCCAATTTGAACTACTGAAACAACTAGAAAAACATCCCAGATTGCCTACTGAAATATACCTTCCGAGCAAATGAAACAACAGGAAAAAAACTACTAAAACAAGGGGAGAAGAGAGGGAGAAGGCCGTCAGATCTGCAACGCCCCCATGGATCCACCACGAGGGGCAACGTTGCTGCATGGATCCACCACCAGGGGAGCTCGCCAAAGCCGTCGTCGAGGTGAGCGAGGCGCGCAAGAGTGGAAAGCGCCACCCCCAACTGGATCTGCACCGCCACCATGGATCCACCGTGGACGGCTCGGTGTACCATGGATCCGCCACGGGGGAGGCCCCCCATGCCGTCGTCGAGTTGGAGGAGGAAGCTCCAGGGCGGAGAAGAGCACCCGCGCCACTGGATTTGAGGATCCGCCACCAAGGGAGCGCAGCGGGAAGGGGGAGGAAGAGGAGGAGATCAGAGGAAGGCCGGGAAGGGGAGCTCGCCGGCGCACGGAGGAGGAGCTTCGCCGGCGCACAGAGGAGGAGTGCGCGCGCTCGTCGCGAGCGGCTTCGCGCGGAGGAGGCAGAGCGGTGTGGAGCGGAGGAGGCGAGCGAGTGGGGCTGGACGGGTCGGGGCGGGGTTACGGCACGACGCGAGTCGCGCGCGCGTTGTTTGCGTCGCGGCGCGTATGCACCGTGTCGTTACCGTAAAATAATATGTACTTGCTCGGTCCCCCACCTCCTCCACGTCTGATTGAACTTCCCGCGCAGCTTCCCACACAGCGCGCTACTGGGAACGGCGGGAATAATTGTTTGGGCGGGAAACTGCCGGACGGCCTGTTCGGTCCGAACGGGCGGACTGTAGCAGTCCCAGGCCAAGGCGCATTTTGAATTGGTCTCTCAATTGTTTTGGCTTCGAGGAAACAAAGACACGGTCACACCGGTGTGGGGTGCCACAGCACAGCAACGGGGAAAAGATAAAACGACGAGAGGTCAGAGGAGGTCTCGGCGCCCGGCCAGCCCCCAAAATCTCCATCCTCCTCTCGTCGGCTCTCTCACGCACGCGAGCATGGAGAGTAGCAGTAATGGAGAGGGCGGGCGTTGGAGCCGGTACCGCGAGCACACCACCGGTTCCGGTTCCTGCTCATCTAGCGGCTACACATCAGGTAGCGTCGTCTCAACTACCTATACGTCTATGTCTAACAGCTCGCACCTGTCCTCTTTCTCCATGGAGGCGGTCATACAGTTGGACATGGTGGAGTTGGACGAGGACAGGTCATCCTGGATTGAAACGGAGAAAAAGGATACCGAGTTTGGTCGGCCAAGCAAGAAGCCTCACAAAGTAACGGAAAAAAAAGGATACAGAGTTCGATCGGCCAATCAAGAAGCCCTACAAAGAAACGGACAAAAAAGATACTACAGAGTTTGATCGGCCAATCAAGAAGCCCCACAAAGTAACCCAGATCAAGCATACTGAAGTTTTCCAAGTATTTGAGATGACCCTTAGTGAAATTGATCAGATGAAGGAATTATAAGCTGGTGGAATTTAAAAGCCAGGTGGAAAGCCTGGTGGTGGAATTCTTCAGTGCGCCGACCGCAAATCGAGGTGGCGACATGAGTGTCGTGGAGGCTTGGTTGGAGCATCTGGGCGTCGAGTGGGTTCTCCACGTCGCTGATCGTGCATCTACAGGGAAAATCTCTCACACTCAAAGGTCCAAGAGCTGGATCCGTGCTCTCTATCAAATCAAGGAAACCATGTCTCTCATGGTGGCGCTCTTTCCCTATGGCGACTCTGCTACACGCCTGTCCAGTATCAGCGAGGAAGAAGAACCTCAGGCTGAGATTGGGAAGAAGGGAGCTAGTGTTCCGTTTGAATTGTATTACGTACAATTTATCCAACGAACCATGTTCAAAATGCTCGATTTTGTTGTTGTCATAGTTGGTCCTAATACTGAAACTACATTAGATAAGCTCTGTGCCCTGCTGGATGTGCATGGGGCTTTGTCCGGTGCCTTGCCAAAGATCCATTTAACGACTCATTTGCCACTTTATGAAGAAGTTGAAAGCATTCAGGATGCGTTAGACATCCTCTTGTCAGCAAACAAGTACACGACCGGTGAGTCCATCTGGAGCACAATGGAGCAGATTAATAAGACTGTTTTCCTAGAGTCGACAGAGGACAGAGACCACTCATCCAGCAGTTCTCTAACTCCACAAGGATCATTGGACATTCACAAGGCCACTAGGTCAGTAGTGCAGTACATCATCTTCCTGGATTATCATGCTCATGTGTACTCGCCAATTTGTACAATTGTATCTACAGTAGTTGGCTGTGGTAAGTATGTGCCGCGGACACGCCGGGCTGGGTAAGTTGAAAAGCTGGCCGTCGTTTGCAAGCAAGCACCCGTCTCCCTGGCCCGCGACCCACGTGCCGTGACTCAGGCCGAAGGGAAGAGGCAGCACCTGGTTACCTGGCACTACACGGCAGCTCAGAGAAGCGAGGAAAAGGACAGTGGCGAACCGGGATACTGGAGGAGTGCGGCGGCTGCTGGAGCACTTCTGTTGTTGCACGGACGAGCAAGCCCAGCTGCTCCAGGTCCACTAGCAAGACCACAACGGCGACCAGCAACACCAAGATCCTCTCCAGCAGGCACACTGCGCTTGAATTTGCTGGTGAGGATGGAGGGAGACGATGGATTCAAGGAGAATTTGGTGAAGAGAGAAGGGGATGCTCCTGTAGACTGTATGCAAATCCAATCGATTTGAGGCCAGGAGACAAACCCATACAAATCCAATGGGATGGATCAATAGATCAGACGAGCAACCACGGATTTGGAAACAAATTGGGGATGGATTTAGACGCACAGAGAAGATCAGAAGGGGAAGGAAGGAGAGCTACAGTAGTAGCTAAGAAGCCGGCATCCGCCCAAAGACCTCCATCAGTTCAGGGCGTGTTTAAAACAACACACAAACAAGCTCGCAATCGGCTTGCACCTTGGTTTCAGATATTCAGATATTAGGGAGTAAGGGACGAATGCAATGCCGACACGATTGAGGTCAGATTAGTGCAGATTTAAAAGGTCATCACCCTTGTACTGAAATAGTTCCAGACACTTAAATCCATAATCAACATGATGTTATAGACTACAGATATCAACAGCACTATTAAATCTTAAACACGGAAAACAAGTTCTTAGAATTTTCCCCAATCCATTGGGTCACATGACATGAGGAACTCCTCCTTTTTAAGCCACACTTCTGCTCATCTTTCTTTTTAAGCCACGCTTCGGCTTCGGCTTCGGCTTGTCCTGTCTCTCTGGCGCACTCCAGTGGTATTAGCCTTGATAAGAGACATTCACGAACTGCAATAGTAAGAAGTGAACATCAGCTGGTACAACTGCCCAATTGAACAAGATTAAAGGCTACCATACTAAAAACATCACATACCCTGATCCAAAAAGAGATCAGAAAGCTTGAACGACTCCAAACCTCCAAGAGGACCAACCAAAGCCTCCTTGGTTGGAGGACTGAAGGTTGGGTTCTCCACGAGCATATTAATGAAGATCCATAGATGCCTCTTGATTTCCTGCTCTTCCGTGTTAGCCCCCCATCCTTTGTTGTCCAGGGAACTAGCAACAAATTCAGTAATCTGCTTTAACACATAATCAACATGAGGTCCAGCTGCAAAAGTCGCAGCTTTGTTCACAAAGCTGACCTGGTCAAACTCCCCTTCTGTTAGACTCACAACCACCTCCACCTGATCATCAAACTTCTCAATGATCCTTGGGATTCGTTCTGTTGGCTTCCAGGTAGGGGACAACAGTGCAGCATCAAGATACATATTGACATAGGTTAGGAAGCCCAGGAACCTTGGCAACCTCTTGCTATTAAACGAAACCTGCAGAGTCGTTGGTGCTAGAATACCCGCAATATCAACAACTCTTTTCCCCAAGAGGGCAATGGCATCATCATCAAGATGAGTCATGTTGAACTTGGCAATGTCAGGTTTGAAGGTGAACTTGGTCCAATTTGCCCCATGCAAGGAAAATGTAACCTGGGGCTCCGACTTCTTCCCCATATTTTCAGAGAAAACCTGCTTGTACTTCCTCTCGCGGCGTCTGTCAGCGATCTCGACGACGAACTCTGTCGAGAATATGTTGGCTAGCTTGACGCCGTAGCTGCTCCTCCCGCTAGAGACCTCTTCCACGTTGGGGTCGCAGTTGCTGAGGTGGCCAAAGACCATCTCCGGCACGTAGGCGCCCTCCTCCTGGCTGTGGACCTCAATCGGGATCCCGTCCCCATCTCCGTCGTAGAAGACGGAGATGCGGCACTGAGCGGCGTCGATCTCAACGATGAGGTGGTCCATGGTGGGGTCGTGCTGCTTGCAAGGTTTACAATTTCGGCGAAATATCACCGAAATTTCCGAAATATCACATTTTTCGTTGAGGCTCGAAAAAAAATTTATCGGTCAAAATTTTTCGGTTAAATTCATCTTCCGCTCCAAAATTACACCAAACCACACTAAAATGACCCTCTATATCCTCTAGTCTTATCAAAGCCCTAAATTGCTTCAAATTTATTTAATTTTCTTACTCACACATTCGATGGCACTAGCATATGTAGCTCGCCCACCGTCAGCCCGCTGTATTACCGCGGTGATATATTGTGTTATTTCGTCGAAGTTATAAAAATTTGTGATGGATGATGGATTAGAGAGTTTTTCTAGTGAAATGATACCAAATTTATTTTAAAATCAATTTGAATTTATTTAAATTTGATCCGATATTTCCAAAATTTCATATTTATCGCTGGGGACCGAATTTTTTTTCTTACCGGTAAAAAAAACCTTGGCTGCTTGTTGTCGGCAGCGTAGACGAGGACCTCATCGAAGATCTTGTAGAGACATGGTACATAAGTGACCTCGCGGTGCTTCATCCAGGCGCCCTCGTAGACCCAGAGCTTCTGCGTACGCTTCTCGACCGAGCCGATGTAGACGTCCGGTTGCATGAGGATCTCCTCCCGCGGAGTCTTCTTGCCTCCGCTCAACAATGGGCTGAGGATGTCGTCTCCGCTCGAGATTGAGCTGTCGCCGGAGGACCTCGATTGAGGCTCGGTGTCCATTGCGGCGCGGCGCGGCGGGCACTAGGGTTTGGTTGATGGAACAAGGTGAATTGGGGATCTGGGCCAATGACTTTTGGCTGCTGCCTCCAGTTGTTTTGTCCAGACCCTGAGCCAAAGGACGCCGTGAGAGAGAAGCAACATTTCTTCCTCTCAAGGGTTAGTTACTTCTATCTTTGATAACCACATTACGTACATACTTATTTATTAGTTTGAGTATATTTATATGTTCATTTTAACATACTTCAAATCTTACCGCATGATATTTTTAAAATAGACCTATATTTCTAAATATATTATTAAAATATTATTATATTAGTATATAAAATAAGTGTACACTTGCATACAAGTTCATATACTCTCTCTATATATTTTATTGGACCATATACACAGTAAATATAGGGATATACGCATGAGAGTAACTACATATAGGAAGGAGGAATGTTTCTGCATTGGTGGAACGGAAGCAGTTGGGAATGGCAGCCAATGCGTGAACACCCATATATTATATATTACTAGGAAATATGTCCGTGCGTTGCAATGGGAGGAAAAAAACTATCAAAATTTTAATGAAAAATTCCAATAGAATAGTACATATTTATTTATTTCTACCCTTTCTAGAAAACTTAATAGCTATAATTTATTTTATGATAATATAAGGGTGTGTTTGGTGTGGCTTTGTGCTAAGTGCTATGTGGTGAGAGTCATTGTCGGAATCAAAGGACTACAGGCGGAACCAATTTTTAGCGCTCCAGCTCTGAGCACCAAAATGACTTTGACTCTATTTACGGGAGGGCAGAAGTGCTCTTCTGTGCGATCTCATTTGTTGCAGCTTTGCCTGCTCCGGTGTCAAAGCCGGTTAATATTGGCAATTCCTACACCTGAAAAGACTGTAACGTCCGCGTTTGTGTCCATTACGAATCATCATCCACTTGGATCTCACGAGTCCGCGTCCTGCCCTATTCCGATACGAAGACAGGATCGATGTGTTCATCCGGCTTATAATCCGTACTTTTCAGCTCGTTTTTTCAGCCGGAACAGTGTTTTTCTCTCACAACAAATCAGCCAACAGTGTTTTTCAGCCGGCTTATCAACACAACTGAACAGGGCCTCAGAGTGGATCTGTCCATGTTCATGGATAGAATCCATGTTCATCTAAATCAACATTTCTTCTATAATAATATAATAATATGGGGGCTTTGTCCACGAATAGATTTTTTTTAAAAAATCTCCTTTATGACCTTGCAAAATGATAGGTCTACCGGCCACTTGTTCCTACGACGTTCTCTGCTTTGGCAAGGTGCTACTGGAGCTCGTGACCGGCAACTTCGGCATCAGCAAATGAAACAACGCGGCCTCGGAAGAATGGCTTTGGAACACATTGAGCCACATCGACAGCGGCGACCGGACGAGCATCACCGACATCATGGATGAGGACCACCCTGGAGGAGGTCTGGGCGGTGGCCATGATTGCCAAGACGTGCATGAGCGCCAAGCCGTCGCGTCGCCTCTCGGCGCGCCCTGGAGAGCCTGTTGCGCATGGTGCACCAGGGCTCCTCCCAGTCCAGCTCGGTGCTGCAGCTGTGGAGCTCGTGGCAGTCACCTGGCAGAGCCTGGATGCCGTGGTGCTGGACCGGCGGCACTCGTGGAGGTCGCACGGTAGCGGAGGTGAGGCATTGTTCATGTTCTCATTCAAGGGAGCTGTGGCGATGGACGTCGTGCCAAAGCTGGCGGCGACGCTTGAAGAGGATGACATTCTTTTATGAGAAGGGCAACGTTCTCGATTCCCGCCCCCGCATGATATCACGTCGTTCCATGTGTGTGTATATTTTGTTCGTATCTAATGCGTTCATCCGTGTTTCAACATGACAAAAAAAAATTTGTGTTCAACTTTTTTTGACGGAATTTTGAACTTCATTTTCATCATGCGTTCCTTGGTTTTCAAAACGAGGAAACAGAGATAATTGGACTGCTTTCAGGGAAAAAAAATAGTCCGACCAAAAAATATGGAGAAAAACAAACAAATAAAAAACTATAAAAAAAACAGAAAACAGCTACGGCCGGACAGAGCCAAAAACAAAAAACATAAAAAGAAAAACGGAAAAGGTGAAAATAGGACATTGGCCGGATGGGGGAAAACGAAAAGGAGACAGAAAAAATAAATATAAAAAATAAGCGACAAACTCCTACACAGACTCATAGACTAAAAAAAAAAGAAAGCAGCGGACGTATTGTCTCGTAGGGAATGAAGGAATAGGAAAATAGAGTCCAGGTCACGACCCAATACTTTTTCAAATTTGCCGTATCGCGCTCTAACTCGTATCGCGCTCTAACTCGTATGAGTAAGAGTTATATATATATATATATATAAGTCCGGACGGAAGAAAGTCTTCATTATCCAGTAGTTAGATAGAGACGGATCAAAAAATGGATGGACCAAAAAATAGACTAAAATTTTGCCTCTTTATTACTAATAACTAGCAAATATACTCGTGCGTTGCAACGGAAAAAAACTAAACGTAATGGAATAAAAATACAATCATGATAGTTTTTTTCTTCTATTGCAAAACACAAAATTATTTAAACATACATATATTATAACAGATTAGAAGTTTGCACGGTTGCATAGGGAGGTTGATTTGCACTAGATACGTTGCCTTATAACTTTAATTTTTATACTATGTATGTGCTGCTACAATTAAATATTGGGTTCAATTGCTTTATTTGATAACCCATAAAAGATATAGTTATAATATATTTATGTTGCTGAAACTCCACCACATCCTGCCAAAAAATGCACATTTGATTATTTCATAAGAGATCTATCCGATTATATTAGTCAAACTTGTAGAAATTCAGTATAATCACCTTAACGTGACTGATCGTAACCAAGTCGGAGCTCGTGGATGTAAGGTGACATGACCTTCGTGCATGAGGCCCTCAAGCCTGAACTGCTTGTGCGTCTCCTGCAGCTCATCTCCGATCCACTCGGCCGGGGAGCAACGTCACCCTGGATGCAGAGGTACCTCATCGCGATGACAGGAGGGGTGAGTCGGTGAGACAACAACCAAATAGGGGAGCGAATCGGTGCGTATAGAAAGGCAGACGTTTTTTCCATATTTTTTTCAATATATAAAGGAAAACGAGGCAGTCACGTAAGGATACGGCATCATCGGGCCTCTAGTTTCTAAAACAAACACGTGGAATCCAAAACAAACACACACGTAAATATCCGAACAAGACAAAGACTCTTCAGCCTTTTTTATATACATGACCCAATACGTTTTGGAATTAGACTCTGTATCACGGGTTATATATAAAAGTCCAGACGGAAGAAACTTTCTATTGTCTGTTAGTTAGAAGGATATGGACCAAGAAAATAGACGGACCAAAAAAATGGAGTGAGAAATTTTGCCTCTTTATTATTAGGTATAGATACTAGCAAATATGCACGTGCGTTGTAATGAGAGAAAAAAACTATCAAATGTTTATATTAAATCATGATTGTAGTCTCTGATTAAAGTCAGTAAAGAGTTTGTTGCCAACATGTAAAATATTTCAGGAGCACTGGCATATCATATAAAAACTTAAGTGGGCACTTGTGGTGACCGCACATTAAACACGGATGAGACTACCTGAGCAGACTTGGAACACGCCTATCAAGCTCAACACACGCACACCACATGCATACACTAACACATGCTTGGTCCCCTCCGAGGAAAAAACCCGTGCGGCTGGTTTGTCCCAAATTAATAGTGTGGATGCATCAAGGATTTATCTCTCTACAGATAATGACGATGGAAGACTTGTCCCGATTTTCATAAGGCATACCATGTTGGGGATTGTAGGGATACAATTTATTTAGATTACATCAGACTATAAATTATTCAAGATTTTAGTTCATGGCTTCATTGTTTAGTTGAGCCATCAGCTAATCTAGATTTTTATAACAATAAGTTTTATTTCTAATCATAACTACATCAACAATTTAGTAGTAAAAATCTTTATTTATTAGGAAAGGTCAATGGTTTAAAGGTCCATCATCAACTTTAATGGTGAAAATCTATTTTAGAAAGGGTTGATGGTTCAAAGACCTACAATGTTGTATTTATTATTATTATGCCCGTACGTTGCAACAGGAGAAAAAATATCAAATGTTTATATTAAATCATGATTCTAGTCTCTAATTAAAGTCGGTAAAGAGTTTGCTGCCAACATGTAAAATATGTCAGGAGCACTGGCAATATCATATAAGAACTTAAGTGAGCACCTATGGTGACCGCACATTAAACCCGGATGAGACTGCCCTAGCAGACTTGGAACACATCTATCAAGCGCAACGCACGCACACCACATGCATACACTAACACATGCTTGGTCCCCTCCTCCAGAAAAACCCTGCGGCTGGTTCGTCCCAAATTAATAGTGTGGATGCATCAAGGATTTATCTCTCTACCAATAATTATGATGGAAGACTTGTCTCGATTTTCACAAGGCATCCCTTGTTGGGGATTGTAGGGATACAATTTATTTAGATTACATTAGACTATAAATTATTCAAGATTTTAGTTCATGGCTTCATTGTTTAGTTGAACCATCAGCTAATCTAGTTTTTTATAACAATAAGTTGTATTTCTAATCATAACTACATCAACAATTTAGTAGTATAAATCTTTATTTATTAGGAAAGGTCAATGGTTTAAAAGCTCATCGTCAACTTTAACGGTGAAAATCTATTTTAGAAAGGGTCGATGGTTGAAATACCTACAATGTTGTATTTATTATTATTGTTGTTGTTGTTGTTATTGTTTTTATTTTTAATTTAATATTAAGTTATAGAAGTATAAATTTGGATGTATATATAGATATGAGATATTTTAGAAAAGAAAAACAATAAGATAGCACTCTGCTAGAATTGTGGCGCCATTACGGCATATCAACGCAGATAAGTCTGAGCTCAAATACAATTTGGAGGCAAAGGAGTACCCATAGCTGCTAACTGAACGGAAGATTCAGAAGGTCAAAGGGAAATGTAACAAGGTGACCCATGAAATCGCTCATTTAGCTAGGCGGAACCCCTCTTGGTTAAATGAAATACCCTCCTTACCCCACAAAAAGAAAATATCGGAACAGGCTTAGAAAAGAATGGAAAAAGGACATGGAAAAAAGAAACCTAAGGTTAGATGATGAAAAAACCGGACGCGGAAGGTAGAAGTAGGACAAAAAAATATTAGGTCCCAAAAAAGGAAAATAATTGATGGAAAAAACGGCATCTATATAATATCATATTTATTATTAATTATTTATGTTTATAAGAAAATTAGATATTCTTAAAAAAAGTTACGTACGGATAGGGAGTTGGCTAGGATAAAAAAAACTAATAATACTCTGGAACTTCACGGCAAAGTACTCTTGAATAACAACAACAACAATATAGCCTTTTGTCCTAAGCAAGTTGGGGTAGGCTAGAGATGAAACCAAAAAGAGACGAGAAACAGGGAGACACATAAAGGGACATAAATGGCACAAGACAAAAAGATGTCACGGTTCAGGCACGTTGATTGCCAATCTCAAGCGCTCCTATCCATAGCTAAATCCTTGGAGATATTTCACTCCTTAAGATCTCTCTTAACGGACTCGTCCCAAGTTAGTTTAGGTCGACCTCTACCGCTCTTTACATTATCGGGCCGCTTTAGAACTCCACTACGCACCGGCGCCTCAGGAGGCCTCCGTCAACCGATGTTGAATCAATTTCTCCTCAATTGGTGCCACCCCAACCCTATCCCGAATATCGTCGTTCCGGACTCTATCCCTCCTTGTGTGCCCACAACACCAACGCAACATACACATCTCTGCTACACTTAATTGCTGGACATGTCGCCTTTTTGTAGGCCAACACTCAGCACCGTATAACATCGCCGGACGAATCGCCGTCCTATAGAACTTACCTTTCAGCTTCTGAGGCACCCTTTTGTCACAGAGAACGCCAGAAGCTTGACGCCATTTCAGCCAGCTGGCTGAAATTCTATGCCTAACATCTTCATCAATGTCTCCATCCTTTTGTAGCATCGACCCTAAATACCAAAAAGTATCCTTCTTGGCCACCACTTGCCCATCGAGGCTAACGTCTCCCTCCTCGTGCCTAGTCGCGCTGAAATCGCACCTCATGTACTCGGTCTTAGCCCTACTAAGTCTGAACCCTTTTGACTCTAACGTGTGCCTCCATAGTTCTAACTTCCTATTAACCCCCGCCCTACTGTCGTCAACTAGCACCACATCATCAGCAAAGAGCATACACCAAGGGATATCACCTTGTATGTCCCTTGTGACCTCATCCATCACCAAAGCAAATAAATAAGGGCTCAAAGCTGACCTCTGATACAGTCCTATTTTAATTGAAAAGTCACTGGTGTGGATATAGGGAAAAAATATTTGAGAATCTGGAACACCATGGAATTAGGACACGGACACAACATCGACATGTTACCTTGCAAAACAGGAAAGGACACGGAACGTTTTGGAATCGGACTCCGTATCGCGTAGACGATAGTTATTCTAACTCATATGAGCATATATATATTATATTATATTATATTATATTATTTATATAATATATATATTATATAAATAATATAATATATCTATGCTCATATGAGTTAGAATATATATATATATATATATATATATATATATATATATATATATATATATATATATATATATATATATATATAACGGAACAAAGTCTCTATTGTTCGGTAGTTAGTGGGGGACGGATAAAAATAGATAGACCAAAAAATAGGTGAAGAGAAATTTTGCCTCTTTATTATTAGGTATAGATATGCTGCCACAAGGTTTTCCCTGGCCTCTTCACTTATTGTTTTTTTTTCTATATATATAAAAAAAAAGAAATGGAAAGGCTCTTTCCCAAACCTTTTCCGTCACTGCGAGTGAAGTCAACTAGTCAAGAGACCATCTAAAAAAAAAGGTCAAGCGACAGACATAGGCTCGAAATGGATCGGGACATTCACAAGGTTCCCCCTCCCCTGCAGTCTGCTGATCGCCAGTTGCAGTAGCAATAGCATGGAGGGAAGGGGCAGTGATGGCAGCCGCGGGCTTTGTCTTCCTTGGAGCTACACCGCCGGGAGCAGACCGGATCCACCAGTTCCTACACCAGTATTAGCAGCTCAGGTACCATAGTCTCAACCACCTACACATCTAGATGTAGCGGCTCTCGCCTCTCTTCTATGTCTCCGGAGGCGGCCATGCGCTTCTTTGGCTTGGAGTTGGACGACGATCCCGACTTCGTTCCACTAATCAACAAGCCCCACAGAGGAACGGACAAGTGGTCTTTCGAGAAACAGCACAGGGAGGAGAGGATGAAGCACATTGGAAACCTGGTCCATGAATTTTTTTGGTCCGTCGTCGTCCGCAGATTGTAGCAGCGGCGACATGAGTGTCCTGGATAGGTGGTTCTCGGAGCTAGGCGTCGGCTGGGTTCTCCATCTCCACCTCGCGGGCGGTGGTGGCGGTGCATGTGCATCTGGTTCTGAAGAGCTCGACCATATTTCTGCCGCAGAGAGATGGATTCATGGTCTCCACATGATCTTGGAAATCATCGACTCCTTGGGCCTGCCCGCAGTTTGTGAGGAAGAACAGCATGTGGTTGAGAGTGACAAGCAAGCTACTACTAATACTATTCCGAAGCAAATCCACTTTGCAATATTTACCAAAGAAGCCAGTTCGAAATGCTCCCTTTTGTTGATGTCGTCATACGACAGGCACTTGTTAGTGGTAAGCATGGGGCAACGCCACCATACAAGAAGCTCCATACTCTTCTGGCTGTGTACAATACTCTGTCCGATGCACCATACAAGCTCCGACGATCGCCATTCTACTCCACCTCTGAAGGAGTTGTAAGGATAGTGGACGAGATGGTCAGCCTCCTGTCAGCAAAGCGGGACAAGGCAGGTGAGGCCATATGGAACACAATGGACCCGTGTCCTAGAGTCGATGGAGTACAGCGACGACTTGTCGAGTTATCTAATTCCGCAAGCATCATCAGACATTCACAAGGTCACTATGTCCGTAATGGAGTATATCAGCTTCATGCGCTCTAATTCATCATCAATGTGCTATATTGTATCCAAATCGGCTAGCCTTGGTAAATGTGTGCCTCAGAATCAGATTGGAGACGGGCAGCCCCTGGACAGCGTGATCATGGAGACAACGTCGTGTTTGCTAGAAAAGCTTGTCAAGATCTCCGAATCATTTCTAGACCAGGGCCTCAGGTTCTTATTCTTACTCAACAACTTAACATTCATACGACAAGGCCTCACGGACAGTGACCCTTGGCATGGGCTCCTATACCATGACGACGAGGAAGGTCTCTTGGAGAAAGTCGAGGGATACACGGAGAGCTACCTACAAGCATGTTGGGCACCAGTGCTATCATGCTTGTTTAGTCATACACCTCTTTGCTTTGGGACAAACCGTTCCCTGCTGTCCAAGTTTGAGTTTGAGTTTAACAAAACGTACACTATCCAAAAACAGTGGAAGGTCCCAGATCCTAAGCTCAGAAAAAATCTGCGCACAGCTATCACCAAGAAAATTGTTCCAAGGTATGCACAATACATAGAGGAGAACAATATTACCATGCCAGGAGTTGCTCCCGAGGACCTAGAAAAGATGTTGCTTGAGCTATTCGAAGGATGATGAACAGAGAGTGCACCACAAAGGACAAGTCACCATGTAGGTCTCCACGCATCTGGTGTTGGTTTGGAATTGAATTCTGTTGCTTCAAATGACTTGGCTTCTGAAGCTGTTTGTGAAGCAGGCCAAAAGATGAAGCATTATCATACTTCACTTTGCTAGTTATATATTTTTCTCACATTTTATAAGTAAAATGTAACATCACAGAACTAGTTGCCTCTGTCTTTTGCCATGTATATAGGCTTGTACCAGTATCTGTCTTTGTACCTCTCTGCTGGTATGCAGAGAGGTACTGGTTTCACCACCATCCAGTCTGTATAGCAAGCAGAACAGACAATGTAAGGTGTTTCTCTACAAAAGCAATATTCTCGTGCAGTTGTACGTAATGTTAACTTCTGCATAGAAGTGATCTCACTGTTTTGAGATTTCTTTTCATATGAGGCAGATCAGTAAGTGGTACTATTATAACTGTAACCAGTACCATCTTACTTGCTAAAATGTCAGTAGATGTTCTTTTATAATGAACAGACTATAACCATGCAAGAAACATCTTTTGTTTATATCAGTATGGTTCCTACAAAGCTGGGCTCTCCGTTTCCCTTTATGTTTACCTGTATATAAAACCAAAAGCACTGAGATCATACGTCACAACATGAGCTATCTGTCTCTGCTTTTCAGCCTCAAGCGATGAACAGCCTTTGAATACTCTGCTTTATTCTAGCACCAGAGAGATATGTATCATGTATGATTTATCATATTTATCAAAAAAAATTTAAAACGAATCAGGCAGGAGAGCTGCCGATTATATTAAAAAGCAGATGAAGCCCAGACTGGGCAAAAAAAACAGATACAACTCCGGTCGGTTGGATTGGGACATCAACACGCATCGGAACACCAACTCACGGAAAGAGAAAAAAACACTGGCCGGTCGGAATGCGACATTGACATGAGCCACAACTCAACAAAGAACACACGCTTCACCGCCACCAAACCACCACGAACTGGTCACTACACTGCACCGCCACCCCTCGAAAGACAAATTCGTCAAGGCGAAATCGTCGTTGCCGACGATGTCCCACACCGAGTAGCCCGCTGCTAAGCAGGGTTAGCCGCTTTTATTCCGCTGCAAGCTGTGTAGGCTTTCCGCAATCAGATCCGCTTGCGCCATGTCTCGAGACGTTGTCCCACACCGGAGTAGCCACTGCAAGCAGAGCTAACACCGTAGCAGGCCGCTACAAGCCGCCAAACCGATGCAAGAGCAGCTGCCTCAAGCGCACACCAATCCGACCCCGCCCGCCGAGATCCACACGCGCACACAGCAGTTTCCAGTAGCCTAACTGTCTCATCGAGATAAAAGTGCCACACAAGCCCGCAGGCTGCCGGTTAGAGAGCCTCCTTGCGTCAAAACGGCAGCCGCTGAGCGGGACCACCCACCGCCATACCATGCAGGTCACCTTGGCAACACAACCTGCTGGCCACCACCTCCCACGTCGGCCTTCTCGCCAACTCCATGGGCAACTCCCACGCCAGCATCCTCGCCAACTTCATGGTCGCAACTCACCAAACTGCCAAACAGATGTGAAACCCTCCAATCACCGTGCCAACGCCCTCCTCCTGACCACCTTCCGCCACAGTGGGCACCAGAAACTTGAATCCTCAGCTGGGCCTCCACCTTCCTTGCCACAATGGTGGCGTCTGTCACAGGCTGACAGGAACAAGCTTCCAAAACGACGCCTCCAAGGAGGAACACGACGCCACCGGTGTCGTCGTCGCCCGACCAGAAGGTCAAGGTTTTACTCCCAGGAAGAGTATGCCACACAGAGAGGAGAGGGCCAATCGATGGACACTTCCAAGGAAGAATACGGTGCCCGAAGGTGTCGTTGCCATCAGTCGAAGGGACACAGCTTTCGCCATGGCACGTCAACCCCATACGCGGCAGTGCCCATGGCCTGTACTCGCTGCGCCAGCCGCCGCCCCACCGATGAAGCCAACCACCGCTCTTGCTTCCGGCTACCATCACCGACACAGGTGCCAGTCGCCGGCCGCCACATCCGTCCCCCGCAACCAGCCGGCAAGTCTCCAGCTGCCGGCGCCACCCGTGCCAAATCTCCCGCAGTCCGTGCCCCCGCTGCTTTCGTTGCCACTGCGCCCCCGCTGCGCACCCCTGGCTAGAAGGGAGGGGGCCGCGGGCCACGGTCTGGCTGCCATCGCCCGGCCACGCCGCAGCCCAGGCAGTGGCCCCTAGCTGGCCGCTAGCGGCCACCTAAGCCTAGCAGGCACGCGCGAGCCTGGCCACCGCCGCCGCGGGCTAGCCGTCCTGGCCGGCCACCGCCGCAGGAGCCCCTCCTTCGCCAGATCTGGCAGTGGGATGGCCGGATCCGGTCGGGGCGGCGCCGAATCCACCACCCTTAAGCCGGAGAAGGTCGCTACCGTCCTCCAACTTGCTGAGCTTCCTATCTTCTCCCTAAAAACGGATCCAGGAGAGGGAATGAGATCCCCGTCGCCGCCGTCCTTGGGAGCCACACGGGCTTCCGGTGGCTGCCTCCGGCGGTGGCGAGGCGCAGGTGGAGGTGGGGAGGGGCGGCGCGGGTAGCTGGAGTCGGTCGCCGCCCGTGTCGCTCGTACGGAGAGCGACATATTTATCAAATCAAATTGAACCTCTTGGATCCCTGTGTATGTAATGAAGAATTAGTATCCCTAGTGCGAAATTACGACAAACTATACAAACACGCAAAAACATCTTTAATCAGCTACATAAATGTGCTTCCCACTATTGGTGCTTAGCCATTTCCTCCGGCGTTGATTTTTTTTCAAAAAAGATCCTCTGTTGCTGACTCATACAATTCATTCGAAGCATACAGCAGAAAAAAACAACAGCTACCTGCATGCCTTTCTGTCCCCTGTCTCTTTCTCTATCAGAATTTAGAAGCTACTTTGTGTCTGATGTGCTGTCACCTCAGCATCGCTTATATCATTCCTTGCTTTTACCTGCTCTGCATTCCCTGCTACTGCTTTGACATCATCGCTTTAGTAGCAAATTTTAATTTCGTCCAACACAGACATCGCCAAGTGCTGACTGAGGTGCTGCCGCCACGCCCTTGCATAGTTGTCTTCGCCGGCGACGACATCGAGCCGCTTTGGATTACTCAGCTATTTTGGGTTTGATGAGAAGAGGACACGGAGGCAGGTACCACATGAACGGGGAAAATAAAACGACGGCAGGTCGGAGGACGTCGCGGCGCCGGCCCCCAGTCCCATTCTCGTCGGCTCTCACAGTCACGCACGCGAGCATGGAGGGTAGGAGTAATGGAGATCTTGGGCTTTGGAGCCGGTACCGCGATTACACCACCCGTGGTTCCTCCTCATCTAGCGGCTACACATCTAAGGGTGAAAACGGACGGAATCGAACGGAGAACTCCTCAACCGTTTTCTACTTTTACATTTGAATACGAAAACGAAAGCGGACAAACCGAACACGAAAACGAACACGAACTTACGGAATATCGAGAATTTCGAAAACGAAACAATTCGAGCGGAATTATATCGAACACGGTCGGTATACGAGAACTCAATACGAACCGACCCACAGTGCATAACATTAAACAAGTTCATGGCCAAATACATAACAAGTTCGCGACTAACAAGTGCATGATCTAGTTCAAATTAACAAGTGTGTGACCCGTGGTCTTAAGTAGTACGACACACAATTAACAGATAATGAACATCTAGAGCTCATCAGCATCATCCATGATGTCAGGATCAGAGTTCCCCTGCTGGACCAAATTCGAGATATTTCCGTATCGTTTTCGTCCTTACTCACGACACTAATCCATCGTACTATACGTACGATCATCCCGGCCCAAGCACACGAATGCACCGCAAGCATGGACGGCAGGGGGACAGCGAGCGAGCGTTCGACACGCCGCCCGTCTTCCACATCATCACCGAACCCAGAGCAGCTGACGTGACTGCGGGAGCTCACAGAGTCACAGTCACGGTGCAAAAGCACAACAACCGGGCGCACGTACAGAAGAACCGAATTTAAATTCGGTTCTAAACCGAATATAATGTAGAAATATAGAAATCGAACGAACAAATGCCCAAACCGATTTCGTATCGAATTCCGAATTATGTATTCCGTATTTCGTTTTCGAATTTAGTATCCGTTTTTGTCCGCAAAAAACGAATTCGATCGGGTTAAATGTAGAAAACGACTACGGTTCGGTTCGGGATATTTCCGTATCGTTTTCATCCTTATACACATCATCAGGTACCATCGTCTCGATGTCCACTGGCTACACATCTAACAGCTCTCGCCTCTCCTCTATCTCGTCCCTGGGCCTGGAGGCCACCATACACTTGGACTTGGAGTCCTTGGACGAGGACAGCTCTCGACCAACCAAGAAGTCTCGCAAGGAAACACAAAAGAAGAAGTACTATTATCAGGAAGTAGCGAAGGAGAGGGAGGAAATTAAAATCCTGGTCCAGGAATTCCTCTGTGCGCCACCGCCGTCGGTGGATTGCAGCAGCCTCAAAGCCAAAGGTGGTAACATCGGTGTCCTAGATTGGTGGTTGAAACACCTGGGCGTCGGCTGGGTCCTCAACATCGCTGATGATTATGTATCTGCTGGAAAACTCAAGCATACTTTTGATCATGCGTAGCGTACTGGACCCTGCACTACTATGTTGTTAACGAGCCTGAGGTGATCTTTCTTCTGCTTCTTTGTCTGGAATTCCATTGAAGAGCCTCCGGCTATCGGCAGTATCATGTCAATGGTGGGTAGTGGTGTATGTGGATTGAGCTGGTTTTCTAGGTCGGGCTCGTTTTTGGGGGCGGCTAGTTGTGGTGGAGGTGGTGGCCAGGGGCGGAGGCAGCTATGTGGCTAGGTTTGGCTGCCGCCATACCTAACATTTGTATAAAAGACTTGTATATTATGTGTATATACGTGAAATACATCAATACATAGCTGCTGCACTGCTACATCTAGTGGCTGGGCTGGTGCCTAGTGAGTCTGATGCAGTAATGGTCATGGGCCTATGGCAAAACCCCACGAAAGGAAGATAATGTCTCGTACATTTCCGGGCCGATCGGCTGCTCCGATTGTTCGTATTCGCGATACCGATTGGATGTTCAGAAACCGCGGCCTAGCGTGTGCAGAGGTGGCGATCGGTAGTGGTAACTCGGCGCTGATGCATTAGCCGCCTAGGTGGACGACAGCTGTTGGATGTGAGTTTGAGTACAATGTTTATAAATTAATGTTCTAGTGAGCTCTTGCATAGTTGTATTATAAATGTTTAACCAAATAACCTATATATACCTGCCACACCTAAAAATTATTCCTGCCTCCGCTACTGGTGGTGGCGGAGGTAGTGCTTCGAGTTGTCTATTGTGCACTTGAGTTGGCTAGCTTGTCTCTATGAATGTTTTGTGCTGAGGCCTTCAGTTTATATAGGTAAGGTTGGCTTCTGCTCGCTGATTACTTGCCTGCCCTTGCTGCTGTGTGCTTGGTCACCATGCGGATAGAAAGTTGGGGCAGTATGCGGCTGCTAAGGTGGATGGGTGAATTTGATTGGAGTTAAGACCTGGGTAGATTGGGCAATATGGCTGCTGCGAAGGTGTGGTTGACCTCCCTGGCTGGTTGTTATTATAACAGTAACCAGTACCATCTTACTTGCTAAAATGTCAGTAGATGTTCTTTTATAATGAACATACTATAAGCATGCAAGAAACATCTTTGTCTACATCAGTGTGGTTCCTATCCTACAAAGCTGAGCTCTCTGTTTCCCTTTATGTTTACCTGTATATAAAACCGAAAGCACTGAGATCATACGTCGCAACATGAGCTATATGTCTGCTTTTCAGCCTCAAGCGATGAACAGCCTCTGCATACTCTGCTTTATTCTAGCACCAGAGAGATATGTATCATGTATGATTTATCATATTTATCAAATCAAATTGAAACCTCTTGGATTGCTGTCTATGTAATAAAGAATTAGTATCCCTAGTACGAAATTACAACAAACTATACAAACACGCAAAAACATCTTTAATCGGCTACATAAATGTGCTTCCCACTATTGGTGCTTATCCATTTCCTTTGGCGTTGATTTTTTTTAATAATAAAAAAAGATCCACTGTTGCTGACTCATGCAATTCATTCAAAGCATACGGCAGAAAAAAGAACAGCGCTGCATGCATTTCTGTCCCTTGTCTCTATCTCTATCAGAATTTAGAAGCTACTTTGTGTCTGATGTGCTCTCACCTCAACATCGCTTATCTTTTTTGCTTTTCACATGCTCTGCATTCTCTGCTACTGACTGCTTTGACACCATCGCTTACTAGCAATGTTTCGTCCAACACAGACACGTAAGCCCACATAATTTGGACGGCCAATGTCCCCAACCCCAAGTGCTGATTGAGGTGCTGCCGCCACGCCCTTGCATTGTTGTCTTCGCCGGCGACGACGTCGAGCCGCTTTGGATTTGGCATTTTGTTGAGTAGAGGACACGGAGGCCACAGCAACGGGGAAAAATAAAACGACGGGAGGTCGCGGCGCAGTCCTCCGATCCCCATTCTCGTCGCCTCTCACAGTAGGATGAATGGAGATCTTGGGCTTTGGAGCCTGTATCGCGATCACACCACCCGTGGTTCCTCCTCATCTAGCGGCTACATATCACCAGGTACCATCGTCTCGATCTCCACTGGCTACACATCTAACAGCTCTCGCCTCTCCTCTATCTCGTCCCTGGGCCTGGAGGCCGCCATACACTTGGACTTGGAGTCGTTGGACGAGGACAGCTCTCGACCAACCAAGAAGTTTTTTTTTTCGAAGGGACGACAAAAGCTTTGCCGCAATTTTTATTAGACGGAGAAATTAAAAATACAAGTGTTCGGTCCAGTTTTTTGTGGAAACTAGGCCCAAAAACCAACAACTGGGAGAGTGCATCACTCATCCCAACCAACTTTGGAAACATCACCTGAACACCTAATGACTTTGGCCCACTACTTGCTCAAACCGGAGCCAAACACGGCCCCACTAGTAACACAACTGCACTTGCAACTATCTAAAAAACTAAAGCAACTAAGAACATCTCAGCCCTAGACCCAAAAAGGAAAAAAAAACCATCTCTACCAAACAGCACCGAGTACAACGCCCCAACAAAAAAAAATCACTAGCTGCCGATGAATACTTCCAACAAACCACTAACTGCTCTTGAATATTGCCATATCTGCCTATGGTTAGCTTGCCCCTCTTCTTGTTTTTTTTTGTTGCCCCACTTCAATTAGCACCGTGATGGCATCCATGTTTGCCTTGGTGAGTGGACGCTCCAAATGTTGCGCAAAAAAATCAAATTGGTCAGCTTCCTCTTTTGTTGCTGATGGCGATAAGTCTCCTAGCTTTTTGATAAGCAACTCCTCTGCAACTTGGATTGCTCCTTTTCCTTGAGTAGTTTTGGATTTCTTTGCTAACCTAATGCTTTTACGTTGTGGGGTAAAAAATGAGGGTCTTGGTGGTGGTGGGGTTTGAGGAGATTCAGATGTGTTTCCCATTTCATGATCATTGCGTTCTTCCTCAAGAATTGGTACCGGCAATTGTGGGATTAGAGGGGCTGGTACAAATTTTGAAATTGAAGCTAAAAACCCATCAATTGTAATTTCCTTAGCTATCGCGGCTGGGTCTTGTGGCGAAGTGGAATTCAGCTCAATCTCAACAACCTTGGTAGGAAACTGAGGGATAACCGGCTCCTGTAGTCTAGAAGGGGTGGTATTCTGATCATTGACAGATTCCCAACCGTTACCATGTAGATCAGTGTGTCCCAGGTCCACTACAAGCTTCTGTATTCCGCCTCCCAAACTAGCCCCAAGCGATGATGCCTTGCCATCAGCAACGTCCACAGCCTCCCTTAAGTTGTGCACTGGTTCCACAGCAGAACATGTTGGGTGCATCGCTTCCTCATCTTCATCCGCTAGTGTCGTCGTACCACCTTGTAGGATTTTTGTCAACGCCTCTGTTGGTGGTTCCCAATCTTTATGAGATGGTATTGACATCTCCATTATCTGTGAGCTTGCATCAAGGTATGAAGGCAACGAAGTAGGATGTTGGGCAGTTTCCACAGTTGTGTAGAGGCGAGATTCGAACAACATGGGATCACAACTGAAGATACTTTCATTAAAAAGAGGGGTAGTACCCGGCAGGATGAGTCGCCCATCATCAGGAATAGCAGGCGCATGTTCCCCCATGACCTGGGAAATAGGCGTCGCGAAGGATACCCTCTTGAGGCAAGGTGCTTGCTTCTTAAGATCTCTATTGCTCCTACTACCGGCATGATCCATCACCTCCTCCGAACCAACGTCAAAGTGATTCCTGTCCATCTCTTCACCACCTTTGCAATTGAAACTCCTTCTCATTCCCTTGAACGACCATGAGAAGTCTAGACTCTCTTCTCTCTCCCAACACTGTGGCAGGCGCTGAGAGTGGAAGCCACTCCGATGGGACGAATGCATTCTGGGTTGGTGAGGTGCAATATACTCTGGAGACCGGCGAGGGGGAAGTCCAAGACTTGGGCAAAAACTTGACCTATGTCCCTCTTCCAAACAACGCCAGCAGCGAGTGTTCCTTCTGCAAGACACCACCATGTGCTCGGTAGAGAGACAATTGAAGCAGCGCCCCCTCATATGATGCAAGAATTTCTGTCTCCTCACCACATGCTGTTCAGCTCGGTGTGGTTGTTGGCTGGCTATGGGGAATCTTGAATGCTCATTTGGTTTGTGCCACTCACACTTGCCTTCCAAACAGCGCCAACATCTTTCCTTTGTGTGCTGGAAAAAACTTCTTCCCTCAGCCCTATCTGTCTTGGTAGCTAGCATACCAGCATGCCCTGTAGAATGTCTCTTCCAGTAGTGGCTCTTAGCATCCTCCCAGTCTCCGCGACCATGGCCGCCCTCCATAGGGTGTGAGGAACAACAGAGCCCCTTGGGGACATGGATGCCAGCTGGAGGTGTTCGAGTAGGTGCTGCTCTTGAGTGCTTTGCTGCTGGGGAGGATCTTGCGGGCTCATGAGATATCTGTGCCACACAGGTTTGAATTTCGCCATCAGGATGAGCCGGGTGCCACCGCTGTCCACCGGAAGCGTGCCCAGATTTCCGCGAGTCGACATCACTGTGTTGCTCTGCTTTGAACTTACCTTTCCCCTTCTCTTCTCTGGTGTGGCGTCTCTGCAAGGTCTCATCATGGACTTGAATCTTGCCTAAGTCTTCATCTGAGCCATTCGCTGCATGTTGGAGGTCTTCTAGCTGTGGGTCTAAGAACGGCAGGGCCGATTGCTTGCAAGGATGCGGTTGATTATTGGAGTTTGGCATGAAGAACTGTTGCAGATCAAGCACGATGCTTGGAAGAATGGGGAGTCCAATTGGAGAGTGAGAACCAAACAAATCCCCCGTCAAAGCTAGGGAAACTTCATCCCGTGACACCATAATGTTTCCAGGGTGAGCTGCAGATGACGAACCTGAGGTGAGCGACCCTTGGATGGGTAGCTCAGAGGAAGGAGAAGTTGGATCCATGGGGGGAAGGTTCTGATTTGGTGGATTAGTGGTGGATTTTGGGGGCTCGGGGGCGCAAGGCCCGTCACCTGATGCAGGAGGGGTTGAAGTGGCATTCCTGATGGGCAGCTCGGGTTCCTCAAACTGGAGGGGATGGGCTTTGGTCTGGCCATGGGGAGGTGGATCGGGCACCGGCGGATGCGGATTTGGCGTAGGGCTTGCTGGTTGGGGAAGAGCTTGAGCTGATGGCGGCCGTTGAGCTGGTGGCGACTGCGGCACATGTGCCGGCGACTCGAGCCCTCTATGGACCGGACCCTTTGCAGCTTCGATCTCCGCGGCTCCTGCAAGCGCTTCAGGGAGAGACCCATCAGTGGGTAGATCAGGCGACGACAGTTGCGGATCTGGTGATTGACGGTGAGGGGGAGCAGAGGACGACGCGTATCTGAGTTGATTTGGTGTTGGGGCGGGAGGGACGAGGAAGGAGCGGAGTGGGTTAGGGTCGGGGTCGGGATCTTCCATCGACGATGTTTTTTCCCCTAAGTAAAATCCCTAGTGGGAGCATATGGCAGAGCCTCTCTGCATAACGGTGAAAACTACCTATATCTGGATCGTACCAACCAAGAAGTCTCGCAAAGAAATAGAGACCAGCAAGGAAACACAAGAGAAGAAGTACTATTATCAGGAAATAGCGAAGGAGAGGGAGGGAATTAAAATCCTGGTTCAGGAATTCCTCTGTGCGCCACCGCCGTCGGTGGATTGCAGCAGCCTCAAAGCCAAAGGTGGTAACATCGGTGTCCTAGATTGGTGGTTGAAACACCTGGGCGTCGGCTGGGTCCTCAACATCGCTGATGATTATGTATCCGCTGGAAAACTCGAGCATACTTTTGATCATGCACGGAGCTGGACCACGGCTCTCCCTAAAATCACCCGGGCCATACGTTTCATGGCGTCGTTGCTCTGTTCTGGTGGTCATGGTCACGACCCTAGCAGCAGCGCTGCAGAAGAACAGCAACCTGAGACTGAGACCCGCAACAAAGATAGTATTCCGGATTTGTTCCAGTTTGCACAGTTCATCCAAGAAACCATGTTGAGACTGCTCGTTTTTGTTGACGTCATAGTTGAAGACGTTATGAACCGGAGGGTAGACAGTGCTGTACTGGCTGATCTCAGTGCCCTTCTCGTTGTGCACGATGCTCTGTCTGAGGCATTATCAGAGATCCGATGGCTATTCCACCGTTCGCCTCCCTCCGGAGGTGTTGAAAGAATACAGGACCGATAGTCCGCATTCTGTCAGCAAAGCAGGCCAAGGCGGCTGAGGCCATATGGAGCACAATGAAGCAGATTTTGATGGAGTTCACCAAGTATCGAGATAACTTGTCGCGTTCACTAGATACACAAGCATCATCGGACATTCACATGGACACTCGGTTCGTAATCAGGTACATCAGGTTGTTGTGCTCTCATTACAGGTCAGCGGCTGCAATCGTGTCCGAAGCAGCTACCCTTGGCAAGTATGAACCTGAGACTGCAAACGTACTACCTTTGGACAGTATGATCAGAGAGATTGCATCTTGTCTACAAGAAACCCTTGCCAAAATATCACAATTTTTTCTAGATCGTGGCCTTAGGTTTTTATTCTTGCTCAACAACTTGTACTTTATAAGACAGGAGCTCCCCAACGACACACCCTTTTCTCTCCAAGAAAACATGACAGCCCTATTGGGCAAAGTTGGGGACTACGTGAATAGCTATGTACAAGTATCTTGGGCACCGATGTTGTCAAGCTTGTTAAATCCTACACCTCTTTGTTTCAAGAGAAGCTGCTCCCTGCTGCCTAAGTTCGAGGATGAGTTTCGAAAGATGTACACCACTCAGAAGTTATGGAAGGTCCCAGATCCTGAGCTCAGGAAAACACTACGCAATGCTATCATCGTGAAAATCATTCCAAGCTATACAAAATACATAGAGGACAACAAAATTAGCACCCCAAAATCCAGTCCTGACGAGCTGAAAGAGAGATGTTGCAAGAACTGTTTGAAGGATGATAAACACTGGGAGTTCAATGCAGAAGCCAAGTCACCACAGGGTTTCTGTTGTTTGTGTTGATTTTTTGAATAAAAAGGTGTTGTTTCAAATGCCTTTGCTTCTGGGGCTATATGTGAAGCAGAGGAAAACCTGAAGCACTATAAAACTGCAATTTTGAAATAACTATGGAACAGCCAGGAGTCATGTGTATTCCATCTGCCTTGCAGACTTGTAGTTTGTCTATATGGACATGAATTTGTGTTTTACCCATGTTTTGAAATCAAACATTTCGACAACATTAGTACATATTTCAAAAGAATTTAGCAACCAAACTTCACAAAATCAGCATGTATTTCAATTTTCAAGTCTCAGCTAACTTTGGCAGATTTTGAGAAAATTATTATATAACTTACTTATATATTCAAACATCACATAGTATCATACAGTATGCAATAGTATCATAGCAAGGAATGTACAATTAGGTAAATCACCCATAGGTCAAAGTTAACTCATCCTAGAAACCAAACTGAACTGACATCCATAACTTCTACCAAAATACTCCGTTACTATCACAAGAAATGCAGAAATTACCTAGCCTTTTTGTAAATATTGGAGAAATCCATAAGCCAATTGTGTAACACCTTATGTATCCCCTCATGCTCAAATTCACTAAAAATGATTCTAAAAAAATTTACAACAAATTAAAATTTGTTTGATTGTTTACATACAAGACCATTTTTTTTAAAAAATAAAGCTTTATAAAAAAATTATGCATTTTTGGAGTTTTGTGTTTTTATTGAATTTATTTGTGGCACTAAAATTCATCTTCCTTGAAACCATCTGCATCCAAATCACCCTTTGCTAGAAATAAATAAATTCTAATAAGAATACAGAGGCACTAGCACCCGGACGTCCTGCGCTAGCAGCGCGTCCGGATGCAGCTCACCCAACTGAACCGTGGGCTGGCATCACGACCCACCAACAGGACCGTCCCATTCTCAGCATCCTGCGTAACAGAAAAACTGAAGGGACCGAAGCACTACCTGCTTTGTAGTTGATGATATTTTCATTTGAAATCATTTGATGTCCCAACAGTATGGCTGGAGTTTTGACGATTTGAAATTCAAATTTGTCAAATGACCTCAGACGGTATAACCACCAACATCAAAGTTATAGATCTCGATTAGAACAACAACTTTGTAGTTGATGACTTTTTTATCCGAAGTCGTTTAAGGTTCTAAATATTCATTATAAAATCATGAGAAGTTAGCACTAAAGGAATATATATGTTGTATGGACACAAGTGGCTTAGAGACGGAGTGGTTAGAGTAGCTATGTGTGAGGACACTGGTCTCAGGTTCTAATCCCAGCACTGTGCAGTGCGCGGATTTTCGCGTGACTTGAGACGCGCGACCATGCCGCTGGCTATTGGGGCCTTCCCGAGATTAAATCAAAAATTTTTGCTATTTTTTTATCTGATTTTGAAATTTCTAAAAATCCATATCATCACCGGCTAGTAACACAAACCGGTCGTGACAACTTTTCATCACTTCCGGTTGAGAAACCGGCGGTAATGACAATGGACATCACCGCCGACTTTCGCTGCCCAAAGCCAAAACCGTCGGTGAAAGGGGTCTGGAGCCGGCGGTGAATACCTATTCTGTAGTAGTGCTTCGTCCGTCGCGGAAGGGGAGGCCTGCGCCTACGCCTTGGGAGGCCCATGCCTGCACCTACGCATGCGTCCCATCCACCTCGCGTCATAACGCTGTGTTTTCAAGTGTTTCGGGCGTTCCAGATTTATGTTATAAGTTTTTCATCTGAATGTTGCAAAAGTCGATCTAGGATGCTGCATATGTTGTAAAGGCAATATACGCATGTTGCAAGCCTATGTTTTAAATGTTTCAGGTGTTTCAGATGCTTATTTCAAGTGTTTCATCTGGATATTTCAAAAGTAGATCTTGGTGTTGCACATGTTGCAATGGCTATACACATGTTTCAAGCGCACGTTTCAAGTGGTTCATCTGTTTCAGACTTATGTTGCAAATGTTTCATCTGGATATTTCAAAAGTAGATCCTGATATTGCACATGCTGCAATGTCTACATACGCATGTCTCAAGTGTTTTCATATATTTTTAGATTTATGTTGCAAATGTCTGAATATTTTAAAAGTAGATCATGTGTTGCTTGCGGCTGTGATTCATGTGCCGGCGTCTGAGGCCTGAAGACACCTCTGGATGCACGGGGGCCACGGTTTTCAGACACCGGCGCTGGTTGAAAACGAGATGAAACGTGTGGGATGTGATGCGGACACGTGACACGGGAGCTGTGTCCGGATCCTGGCCTGTTCCCGGATGTCCGGGCGGCCAGCCCACTCTATTCCCAGCCTTATTTCGTTTTCATTTTTTTCCCAGCACAGGCCGCGCCCCCTTCTCTCCTCCTGGCATAGGTGATCACCAAGGAGCCGACGTCGCTGGAGCTAGCTGGGCGCAACACAACTGTCATAATATATGCAGAGCGCAGCCCGGCCATGCACACCCACAGCAAGCATGACGAACAGGGTCCATTGACAACGGGAGTTGTGGCTCAACTCCATGAGACGATGACCACAGAGCTAGCTCTGATCCTATCCTAGCCAAGCCAAGCTTCACCATGAGTATCGATTGCGCTCTGCATATTGTTCCTCTGTTACGTTCTGTTCCAGTCATTCAGTGTTCAGCCAGGAGAACAGATTCTATTCTAGATACATACCTGACCATCAGCGTGCGTCGGCAGACGAGATACCACTTAGAGCAAGTATAATAATTGACCTATAGCCAAGCTAATTAATATTTTTGCTGATATGGAAGAGAGAGAAGAGAGCTTGACTCCCATACAAACACCAAGCTGGACACGGAAGCATAGGCAGTACTGGGTCCCAATAGAGATGTATGTGAGGAGAAATAGGAAAGAAAATAAAGATATATAATAATAAAGAAATTTTACAGACAAATAGAAAATGCTAACTATTGTATGACTTGGCTCTTATAACTTGACTTATAACTAAGCACTTGGCTTTATTATAACCAAGCACTCAACAGTGTAACAGCGCGTCTTGGAAAAACGTCGGCATTAATATGTACTCCTACGTCTCTCCATCCCTAAACAACTGTCGCTTTTGGTTTTCGTGCCGTAAGTTTGACTAGATTTATAGAAAATACGTGCAACATTTGTATCTCCAAATAAATTTATTATGAAAATAGATTTAACGATCTATCAAATGATATATATATATATATATATATATATATATATATATATATATATATATATATATATATATATATATATATATATATATATATATATATATATAGTCAAAGTTGTTTCTCGGGAAGCAAAAACAACAGTTATTCAGGAACGGAGGGAGTAATAATAATATATATACTGTTAGTGGTATTGAGTATTGAGCATGACCATGAGTGCGTTGCTGCCTGCCAAAACCAACAATTTGTATAATTTATTTAATTTGTTCAGTTTCCGTCCCATTTTCAGTTCTTGCTTCCCCACCCGACCATGACCATGGCCATGATTCCATAAGTGGGTTGCTGCATGCAGATCGCCCGGCCGTGACCGTGTCTGAGTAGCCATTAGCCAAGCTTAGCATGGACGACATGGAGGCCAGGGGCAGCCGTGGCGTCCCAAGACCTTGGAGCTACCGCCGCCGGGAGCAGGCCGCAGGACCCAGTTCCTACACCGTCGTCATTAGCAGCTCCTCATCAGCAGGTACCACAGTCTCAACTGCATACACATCATCTAGTACTGGTACCGGCTCTCGCCACTCCTCTACTCCTACGTTTCACTGCTTCGGGATCCATGATGGCGACAACGTGCCCTGGGAAGAAACGGAGAAGGAGGAGCAGATGAAGTTCATCACAAGCCTAGTCCAGGAATGCTTCGGCACGCCGCCATCATCCACGCATTCCAGCATCAGATGCGGTGATGACAAGCCCAGGACATGCCTTGTTATGGTTGCCCTCGAGAGGTGGTTCACGGAGCTGGGCGTTGGCTGGGTTGTCCATGTCGCTTCGTCTTCAGGGGAACTCGGGAATACAACCACCAGTACTTTTGACACATGGAGCTGGATCCGAGCTCTTGCTGAAATCATGGAAACCATCCGTCTCACGACGTCTCTCTCCCCCGTCCATGGCCTTGTGGGCATGCCCAGCGAAGAACCTCCTGCTGAGACCGGGAAACAAGCTACTAGTAATAGTCCGGATCAACTAAAGTTTGTCCAATTTTTCCACGGAACCATGTTGAAAATGCTTGTTTTTGTTGATGTCCTGGTTCGTGAAGTTGTTGTTACGAAAGGGGTGCCCGTACCCTACATGAAGCTCAGTAACCCTGCTCGGTGTGCACGGTGCTCTGTCCAGGGCGCTATCGGAGATCTGGTTGCTGTTCCATTCGCCACCCTCTACACAAGTTGAAGTGGTAGAGCGCAAAATAGCAAGCCTCTTGTCAACAAAGGAAGCCAAAGCAGGTGAGGCCGTATGGAGCACTATGGAGCAGATCCGGACTTGTATCCTAGAGTCGATGGACGACGGCGGTGACTCGTCGGGTACTCCACCTCTGCAAGGATCATCGGGCATTCACAAGTCCACTGTGTCTGTAATGACGTACATAAAGTTCCTGCAAAAGAATTACCTTTCAGTTGCTCCGATAGTATCTGAAGCAGCTTGCCTTGGTAAGTACGTGCCTCAGATCAGAAACATACGACCTTTGGACAGCATGATCATAGAGATTGTGTCTTGTTTAGAAGAAAAGCTTGCCAACAGTTCCGAATCATTCCTAGATCAAGCCCTCAGGTTCTTGTTCTTGCTCAACAACTCATACTTCATACGGGAGCACCTCGACTTACCCTTCCCTTCTCTCAATAATGTCCATTTAGAATCCATCACACACAAAGTCAAGGCCTATATGGAGAGTTATATACAAGTATCTTGGGCACCCATGTCATCGTGCTTGCTGAATCCTGCACCTTTGTGCTTCAGGAGAAACAACTACTCCCAGTTGCCCAAGTTTGAGTCTGAATTTCAGAAAATCTGCAGCGTCCAAAGGCAGTGGAAGGTCCCAGATCCTAAGCTGAGAAAAACACTGCGCAAAGCTATAACTGAGAAAGTCATTCCAGAGTATACAGAATGCATAGAGGATAACAAAGTTGTTACCACCCCAAAATTAAGTCCACGCGAGCTAGAAGAGATGCTGCAGGAGCTGTTCGAAGGATGATGAACAAAGAGAGTGCAACACAGAAAACAAGTCACCATGGGTTTTGTTTTTTTTTAAGCTTTCATAGATTTTGGTTTGTATTGATTTCGGAATGAAATGTTATTCCTTCAAATGACTCGGGTTCTCAGTCAGTATCTGATGAAGTAGACTAAAATTAAGCAGAAGCACTAGCATACTTCACTTCGTCATTTATATATTTTCTCTAATTCTAAAACAAAAAAGGAACATTACAAAGCTTTTTGTACTTTCTACCTTGTAAGCCGGTACAAGTACTAGCATCAGTGATAATTATACGCTATTCTTCAAATGAAAGCCTCCTGAATTATCGGTTCTCCAAACGATCATGTGCATTGGCTGCAAACGTTGTTTATGTAAGTTTTGTCATTTTGACTTCTACTATATTAGATATGCAGGGTGTAACGTCCTAGAAAAATCCAAATTTAAAATCACGCATTTCAAAACTATCTCAAAACATTTCAAAACATAATCTAAAATTGAACTCTATTTGTTTTTCCTTTCAAATACAAATTCATCTTGAAGCTCTAGCCCAGACTCTCTCTCTTTTTATTATTTCTTTGTTTCCTGAATTTGTAATGTTTGTAGAAGGGCGTTGCTGGCGCCTGGACGTCGGACGGTGCCGCGGACACGTCGCACCGAGGAAACCCACCCGCAAATCCGCCCGCCCCCAGCCGATTTCACTTCTTCACCGCCTGACCCCCGCCCCCAGCCCACTCGCTTCTTCTTCACCGTCCAACCCCCCGCCCTAGCCACTCGCTTCTTCTTCACCACCTGCCCCGCTCGGGAATACAACGGAACCCACTCGCCTCCCCGCATCCCGCACGCTGCTCCCTCCGTTTCTCTTCTCTGCCCATTTCCCCCGCGCTTGCCGCTCGCGACGCGCGCGCCCCCAGCTCGCCCCCGCAGCCCATCCCCACACCCTCCGCTAGCTCGCCCCCACAGCCTGCCTGAAAGTCCTATGTTTGGTGTTGGTAATTAGTGACAATGCCTAAGTACTAATCCCATGCCTAAGTTGTATGTAGCATATGAGGATTAGTACACTCCAAGGTTGGTGGCAAGATGGACATGGTGATCATGATGGCCACACTTGGATTTGGACGCAACCCTACGTAATCAAGGCAAAGGTATATGCTTAAGGGTTGTGTTTTAGTAACCAAGACACCTAGTGGGTGTGGTTACATTATAGGATAGATAGCCGTACTATAAAGAGGGGAATGACGCGGCTATTGAACTCCTAAGTGCCTCTAGATGTGCATTTCATGATCATATGCATTTGGATAGAACTAATATCGCCTCGAAAAATGATTGTGAAAATGCTAACACACTCACACATGACGAGATCACTTGGTGATTCAGGCAATTTTGGGGAAATGAAATGCCTATTTTCCACTACGCCGGAAGTCGGAAAGAGAAACGGAGGCAAATGGGGGTCACAGTGGTGACCGGACGCTGGACCGGACGCGGTCACTGTTTGACCGGACGCGTCCGGTCAGTGTCTAGTGTCTGCGCGTTTTTCAGTTGTTTGATCGGACGCGAGGCGCGTCCGGTCACAGACGACCGGACGCGTCCGGTCGTCCAGGGAGCTTACTGGACTCCGACCGGACGCGGGTACTGTGGCGTCCGGTCAGTTCTTCAGCGCGTCCGGTCGCTGGTTCGTTGTGCGCGGCTCAGGGTTGACCAGCGCGTCCGGTCAGTTACGGGACCGGTGCGTCCGGTCGTGACCGGCGCGTCCGGTCGTTGCGACCGGCGCGTCCGGTCGGTGCTTCGCGAAACTAGCCGTTGCGCGACCGGCGCGTCCGGTCAGTTGGACCGGCGCGTCCGGTCAACGCGACTTCGGCTGTTTCAAGTTTCTAACGGCTATATTCGAAGGGGTGCGTATATAAATACTCGTTGGACGGCTCAAGGCTCTCTCTCTCGAACATTTGACATACTTGTGAGCACTTTGAGCTAAGCAACTCTCCTCCCACTCATCTCTCTTGCTTCTTTGCATATTCGAAGTGAGATTGAGTGATCCAAGTGCATTTGCATTGTGAGATTGCATCTAGTTGGCACTTGGTGGTTGATTTGCTGCGGGATTCTTGTTTCTCTTGGTGGTTGCCGCCACCTAGACGGCTTGGAGCAGCTTGGAGGCGTTGGCAAGAGTTGGTGTTTGTTCTTGGCCACCTCCGGTGATTGTGAGGGGTTTGTGCCTACCTCGGCGAAGCGCTAAAGGCAACATTAGTATATTGCTCGTGTCATTGCAACCTTTTGCCATTTGGTAGGTTCTTGTGGCGTCTTTTGAGAGGCTCGGTGTGTGACCGATTAGCCACCGAACCACGTGGTGAAGAGGGACACAACGGGGACTAGCGTGCCGGCAAGCACGTGAACCTCGGGATAAATCTTCGTGTCATCACTTTCATATTGTGATTGATTGATCCCGGTGTTTGGTTATCTTGGTATTCATTGTTGATCATATTGGTTGGCTCAATACTTCGCCCATCGGTGATACCCTCCTAACTCAACTCCACATTACTTTCTTAGTTATCTTTGCTAGCTAGTTAGCTTTGCTAGAGTAGCTTCTTGTGTAGCTTGCTAGTTGTAGTTTCCTTCTCGGTTTGACTTGTGCGATTGAGTGCAATTACTAGATTTGTGAATTGGTTAGGTGGCTTGCAAACACCCCGTAGGCTAAGCAAAACTCGCATCTCGCTATTTGTTTTATTGATAAACTTGTTTAGCTTGTCTTTGTAGAAAAATTTAATAGGCTATTCACCCCCCCTCTAGCCATCAAGACCTTTCAAGTGGTATCGGAGCCGTGGTCATCATTTGTAAGGCTTAACAACCTTGGTGTAAGATGGCTCAAGTTATGTTCAATCATGTTAATGGCAAGCCTCCATTCTTTGATGGCGTCTCTTCCTTTGATCATTGGAAAAGAAAGATGAAGCAATATCTAGGCAATATACATGAGAAGGTTTGGGATGTGACCAAAGAAGGATATATCATTCTTGATGAGGAAAACCTCACTCCCAATGACCGCATCAACAAACAATGCAACACGGCGGCACTTTACACAATCTATAATGCCGTTGATGATAAGTATTTGAGCAAATCAAAGATCTTGAAAAGGCAAATGAGCTTTGGACAAGATTAGAGGAAACATATGAGGGCACTTCAACGGTAAAGAGTGCCAAGCTCTATATGCTCAAGGATAAGTTTGCAAGCTTCAAGATGAAGGATGATGAGTCCATACCGGAGATGTTCTATAGGCTCCAAGTCATTGTCAATGATCTCAAGGGGCTTGGGGAGAAGATTGAGGACAAGGACTTCTCACACAAGTTCTTGATGTGCTTACCCAAGAAGTTTGCCACCTTGAGAAGAATGATCTTTAGAGAGGGATTGGACAAGGTCAAACCAACCAATGTGCTTGGAGATATAATGACCGATGCCCAATACAATGATGATGAAGATGAGGTAGAAGAGAAGAAGGAGACCAAGGTCAAGCAAGAGAAGCCCATTGCATTCAAGGCTTCATCCTCTAAGGGCAAGAGCAAGGTGGAGAGTGATGATGATGATCCATTCGATGATGAGACCATGGCCCTCCTTGTGCACAAGATGGGAAGGTTCATGAAGAAGAAAGGATATGGGGCAAGAAAGAGGAGAGACACTATAAAGGCAAAGACCCTTTGCTACAATTGCAATAACCCCAATCACATAGTGGGGGATTGCCCCTATGAAGATAAGAGACTTCATAATGGGGACTTGAAGCTCAAGAAGAACAAGAAAGAGAATGAGAAGAAAACAAAGAAGAGCTTCACCTTCAACAAGAAGAAGAAGGGTGGTGGTTATGTAGTCACTTGGGATAGTGACAACTCCGATAGTGATGATTATGCAAGCTCTAGTGATGATGAGAGGATCACTCGGCGAGCCATTGCAAACATCGTCCTCTCCAACAAGCTATCCATCTTCGACACTACATCGACATGCCTTATGGCCAAGCCTACCAAGGTAAAATATAATGATAGTGATGATGATTCTTGTGCTAGTGATAATTGTAGGAGTGATGATGAGGAGGATGAGGACTACTCCAAGGATGATCTATTAGGCGTAATAGATCAAATGAGCAAGGGCTACAAGAGAACAACCAAGAAATACAAAATCTTGGAACAAGAGTTCATTGCTAAGTGCAATGAAAATGATGCCTTGATGGAGGAGCTTCTTGCTCTCAAAAAGAGTAAGGAGTGCAAAGGAATTGAACAAGAGCTCAAAGCTCTTAGGAAATCCTTTGATGAGCTAGAGGCCTCTCGTGAGTGTCTAAAGGAAGACCACAAGGACCTTGAAGTTGCTCACACTAGGCTTGAGGAAGCCCACTCCTCTCTACTTGAGCTCATCAAGGAGAAGGACCTCAAGTTAGAGAAGCTCATGAAGGAAGCTAAGGAGGAGCAAGTGATTGTCACTTGTGATATTGGACTAACATGTGATATTATTGATGACTCTTTATTTGTTGGTCCGACTAATGCTTCATGTAGCTCATCATCATCCACCACAACCAACTCTACCTCTACTACTAGTGATTCATCACTTATGGTTGTGAATAAGACTCTCAAGAGAGAGGTGGATGATCTCACCCGTGCATTAGGCAATGCCTATGGTGGGGATGCTCGCTTGCTAAAATGCTTGGGTAGCCAAAGGTTCTCTCTTAACAAAGAGGGTTTGGGCTATACTCCCAAGAAGGGCAAAGCGGCCTTTGCAACTCACAAGCCTAGCTTTGTGAAGAGCAATGGTCGTTATTGCAATAGATGCAAGCAAGTTGGGCATCTAGAGATTAATTGCAATAAAATGAACAAGAACAAGAAAAATGCTAATGTACCTTACATTTCTTTTGATTCTTGTTATGTGCTTACCAAGGGTGAGAAAGGTGTGCGTGCTAGGTTTGTTGGTACACCAATTGTGGGCCCAAAGAAGAAGGCCATTTGGGTACCAAAGAGCTTAGTGACTAACCTCCAAGGACCCAAGCAAATATGGGTACCTAAGAAATATTAATTTGTTTTGTAGGTAAATTACAAGGCCGGAGGAAGGCATTGGGTGCTTGATAGTGGATGCTCTCAACATATGACCGGTGATTCAAGAATGTTCAACTCTCTCAAATCAAATGATAGTGGCATTGATAGCATCACATTTGGTGACAATAGCAAGGGTGATGTAAAGGCTCTTGGAAGGATTGCAATCTCAAATGATCATAGCATCTCCAATGTGCTACTAGTTGAAAAGCTCAATTTCAACTTGTTGTCGGTTGCTCAATTGTGTGATCTCGGTTTCAAGTGCATATTTGGTGTTGATGATGTGGAGATAGTTAGTGTTGATGGCTCTAACTTGATCTTCAAAGGCTTTAGATATGAGAATCTATACTTGGTTGATTTCAATGCTAGTGACACTCAACTTTCAACATGCTTGCTCACCAAATCAAGTATGGGTTGGTTATGGCATAGAAGACTAGGTCATGTTGGCATGAAGCAATTGAACAAGTTAGTGAAGCATGACTTAGTTAGAGGCTTGAAGGATGTCACATTTGAGAAAGATAAGCTATGTAGTGCATGTCAAGCCGGAAAGCAAGTAGGCAACACTCATCCATTGAAAAGCATTATGAGTACTTCCAAGGCATTTGAGTTGTTGCACATGGATCTATTTGGACCAACTACATACACAAGCATTGGTGGCAACAAGTATGGTTTTGTGATTGTGGATGATTTCACTAGATACACATGGGTATTCTTTCTTGTGGACAAGAGTGATGTATTTGACATATTCAAGAAGTTCATCAAGAGAGTGCAAAATGAGTTTGAGACCACAATCAAGAAAGTAAGAAGTGACAATGGAAGTGAGTTTAGAAACACAAGAGTTGATGAGCTATGTGATGAGCTTGGAATCAAACATCAATTCTCGGCCAAGTATACACCTCAATCAAATGGCCTAGTTGAAAGGAAGAATAGAACCTTAATTGATATGGCAAGATCAATGTTGAATGAGTATAATGTGAGTCATTCATTTTGGGCCGAAGCAATCAACACGGCTTGCTTCTATAGCAACCGCCTCTATTGCCACAAGTTTCTAGAGAAGACACCATATGAGATCTTAAATGGAAGAAAGCCCAACATTGCATACTTTCGGGTATTTGGTTGCAAATGCTACATCTTGAAGAAGGGCACTAGATCAAGCAAGTTTGAGAAGAAATGTGATGAAGGATTTCTACTTGGTTACTCAACTACTAGCAAAGCTTATAGAGTTTGGAATTTGGCTAGTGGTTTACTTGAAGAAGTGCATGATGTTGAGTTTGATGAAACAAATGGTTCTCAAGATGAGGAAGATAACTTGGATGATGTGAGAGGAACTCAATTGACTAATGCTATGAAAGAAATGGATATTGGTGATATTAGGCCAGAGCAAGTGATTGATGTGGATGACAACAAAGACCAAGTGCTCCAAAGTCCAATTACACAAGCTAGTGGTTCTCTAATGCAAAATCAAGCTAGTACATCATCTCAAGTGCAACAAAATCAACAAGTGGCTAGTTCATCATCTCCAACTCATGATCAACATCAACATTCAAGCAATCAAGTCCAAGTGCTTCAACCAACTAACATTGCAAGAGACCATCCATTGGATTCCATCATTGGTGACATACAAAGAGGAGTTCAAACTAGATCAAGATTGGCATCGTTTTGTGCTCACTCATCTTTTGTGTCAATGGAAGAACCCAAGGACATTGATAGAGCATTGAGAGATCCGGATTGGGTAAATGCAATGCATGAAGAGCTCAACAACTTCAAGAGAAATGAAGTATGGGAACTAGTTGAAAGGCCTAAGGATCACAATGTCATTGGAACAAGATGGGTCTTTCGCAACAAGCAAGATCAAGATGGGATAGTAGTAAGGAACAAAGCAAGACTAGTGGCTCAAGGTTACACACAAATAGAGGGTCTTGACTTTGGTGAAACTTATGCCCCGGTTGCAAGATTGGAAGCAATTAGGATCTTACTTGCCTATGTTTGTGCTCACAATATCAAGCTATATCAAATGGATGTAAAGAGTGCATTTCTCAATGGGTACATTCAAGAGGAGGTGTATGTGGAGCAACCTCCCGGTTTTGAAGATGACAAGAAACTCAATCATGTATACAATTTGAGAAAAGCTTTATATGGATTGAAGCAAGCACCTAGAGCATGGTATGAAAGATTGAGGGACTTCTTGCTATCTAAAGGATTTGTCATGGGCAAAGTTGATACAACACTATTCACCAAGAAGATTGGGAAAGACTTGTTTGTATTGCAAATATATGTTGATGATATCATATTCGGTTCAACCAATCAAGATTATTGTGATGAGTTTGGTAAAATGATGGCCAAGGAATTTGAAATGTCAATGATTGGTGAACTTAGTTACTTTCTTGGACTTCAAATCAAACAAATGAAAGAAGGTACATTTGTGAGCCAAACTAAGTACATCAAAGATATGCTCAAGAAGTTTGGCATGGAAGATGCAAAGAGTATTACAACTCCAATGGGCACTAGTGGAAGCTTGGATAGTGACAAGAGTGGCAACATGGTGGATCAAAAGCTATATAGATCAATGATTGGTAGCCTACTCTATGTGACGGCATCAAGGCCCGATGTGATGTTTAGTGTATGTATGTGTGCAAGATTTCAAGCCTCACCAAGAGAAAGTCATTTGAAGGCAACAAAGAGAATATTGAGGTACTTAAAACATACACAAGATGTTGGATTGTGGTATCCCAAAGGTGCGAGCTTTGAGCTAGTTGGATATTCGGACTCCGACTATGCCGGTGACAAAGTGGAAAGAAAGAGCACTTCCGGGACTTGTCAATTGTTGGGAAGATCACTTGTCTCATGGTCATCCAAGAAGCAAAATAGTATTGCACTATCTACCGCCGAAGCCGAATACATCACCGCGGGTAGTTGTTGTGCACAAATCTTGTGGATAAAGGCAACATTGAAAGATTTTGGAATCAATTTCAAGAATGTGCCATTGCTATGTGACAATGAAAGTGCCGTGAAGCTAACCAACAATCCGGTTCAACATCAAAGAACAAAGCATATTGATGTTCGCCATCACTTTATTAGAGATCATCAACAAAAGGGTGACATTGCTATTGAGAGTGTGGGCACCGAAGATCAATTAGCCGATCTATTCACCAAGCCACTTGATGAGAAGAGATTTCACAAGCTAAAAAATGAGTTGAACATACTTGACTTCTCCAACATGAGTTGATGCACCCCATATATGATATGCCTCTCCTTCGAGCCCTAAGGTACAATTGGTTGACATGTCATACATTCTATGCTAAGGACTTGTTTAGTGCATCTAGTCATAATTTATATGTTCTAGGCTCATTCATGAAAATCAAATGAATTTGAAGTTTATATGGTACCACTATTGTTTCCATGACTTGTATGATCTAGTGGTAGCATATAACTTGTTTAAGTAGCTTGTGATCCTAAGTGTTTAATCTAGAAAACTTGTCTAAATACTTGCTTCAACATGGTGCATGATAACCCTTCTAGTGAGGTGTGAAGAAGCTTGCCCTTGGATCAAACCGAAGCATTTTATTTATGCAAGCAATCTAGGTTGAATCACAAACTTGATCCTCACCCCATATTTCAACATGATAATCTATCTAAAGTTTGCTCCTTGTGGTCAATTGGTGCCAAAGGGGGAGAAAATATTGTTCACAAAGATAGAACTCAAAGAGGAAGAAAATGTTGTGGGGGAGAAAATGTTGTTCACAAAGATAGATCCTAAAGGGGGAGAATTGATAAAAGAAGGGGATCAACTAAAATTTTGAGCACACAAGTAGGGGGAGCAAGCTCTTAAACATGAATGTTGCATTTCTATGTGCACTTCATATGTATGATGCATAGTTATGCATTTCGTTTTCTTCGATACATTGCTTGTGTGGTGACTTGCTAGTATAATTTGAATGATGCATTGTGGTACTAGCATGAATAGGAAGTAGTTAGATTTTTGTTGCTTCATGTTTTTCAAAGTGGTACTAGAACCTTGCTTATAATGTTGATCTCACGAGGTTTCTAGTTATATTTGTGCTTTTCCAAGTGGAATCTAACTACACAAGGTGCTAAGATGGTGTTTATCGCAACTCCGATGGTATCACGCTTCAAAGGTCTATAATCTTAAACACTTAGCACCTATTGGTAGTCAATGCTCCTAATCTTTCCTATCTAACATGTATGCTTCCAAAATCCAAACATATAGCATACATGTAGGGGGAGCCATTGCTATCAATTTGAATTCATGATCACTTGTCCATACTTCTTACACATGGTAATATACTTGGACAATGTGACATGGGTTCAATCAAAATTCTATCATAATATCTTTGTAAAAGGGTTGTCACCAATTACCAACAAGGGGGAGATTGAAAGTCCTATGTTTGGTGTTGGTAATTAGTGACAATGCCTAAGTACTAATCCCATGCCTAAGTTGTATGTAGCATATGAGGATTAGTACACTCCAAGGTTGGTGGCAAGATGGACATGGTGATCATGATGGCCACACTTGGATTTGGACGCAACCCTACGTAATTAAGGCAAAGGTATATGCTTAAGGGTTGTGTTTTAGTAACCAAGACACCTAGTGGGTGTGGTTACATTATAGGATAGATAGCCGTACTATAAAGAGGGGAATGACGCGGCTATTGAACTCCTAAGTGCCTCTAGATGTGCATTTCATGATCATATGCATTTGGATAGAACTAATATCGCCTCGAAAAATGATTGTGAAAATGCTAACACACTCACACATGACGAGATCACTTGGTGATTCAGGCAATTTTGGGGAAATGAAATGCCTATTTTCCACTACGCCGGAAGTCGGAAAGAGAAACGGAGGCAAATGGGGGTCACAGTGGTGACCGGACGCTGGACCGGACGCGGTCACTGTTTGACCGGACGCGTCCGGTCAGTGTCTAGTGTCTGCGCGTTTTTCAGTTGTTTGATCGGACGCGAGGCGCGTCCGGTCACAGACGACCGGACGCGTCCGGTCGTCCAGGGAGCTTACTGGACTCCGACCGGACGCGGGTACTGTGGCGTCCGGTCAGTTCTTCAGCGCGTCCGGTCGCTGGTTCGTTGTGCGCGGCTCAGGGTTGACCAGCGCGTCCGGTCAGTTACGGGACCGGTGCGTCCGGTCGTGACCGGCGCGTCCGGTCGTTGCGACCGGCGCGTCCGGTCGGTGCTTCGCGAAACTAGCCGTTGCGCGACCGGCGCGTCCGGTCAGTTGGACCGGCGCGTCCGGTCAACGCGACTTCGGCTGTTTCAAGTTTCTAACGGCTATATTCGAAGGGGTGCGTCTATAAATACTCGTTGGACGGCTCAAGGCTCTCTCTCTCGAACATTTGACATACTTGTGACCACTTTGAGCTAAGCAACTCCCCTCCCACTCATCTCTCTTGCTTCTTTGCATATTCGAAGTGAGATTGAGTGATCCAAGTGCATTTGCATTGTGAGATTGCATCTAGTTGGCACTTGGTGGTTGATTTGCTGCGGGATTCTTGTTTCTCTTGGTGGTTGCCGCCACCTAGACGGCTTGGAGCAGCTTGGAGGCGTTGGCAAGAGTTGGTGTTTGTTCTTGGCCACCTCCGGTGATTGTGAGGGGTTTGTGCCTACCTCGGCGAAGCGCTAAAGGCAACATTAGTATATTGCTCGTGTCATTGCAACCTTTTGCCATTTGGTAGGTTCTTGTGGCGCCTTTTGAGAGGCTCGGTGTGTGACCAATTAGCCACCGAACCACGTGGTGAAGAGGGACACAACGGGGACTAGCGTGCCGGCAAGCACGTGAACCTCGGGATAAATCTTCGTGTCATCACTTTCATATTGTGATTGATTGATCCCGGTGTTTGGTTATCTTGGTATTCATTGTTGATCATATTGGTTGGCTCAATACTTCGCCCCTCGGTGATACCCTCCTAACTCAACTCCACATTACTTTCTTAGTTATCTTTGCTAGCTAGTTAGCTTTGCTAGAGTAGCTTCTTGTGTAGCTTGCTAGTTGTAGTTTCCTTCTCGGTTTGACTTGTGCGATTGAGTGCAATTACTAGATTTGTGAATTGGTTAGGTGGCTTGCAAACACCCCGTAGGCTAAGCAAAACTCGCATCTCGCTATTTGTTTTATTGATAAACTTGTTTAGCTTGTCTTTGTAGAAAATTTTAATAGGCTATTCACCCCCCCTCTAGCCATCAAGACCTTTCACCGCCCCCAGCTCGCCCCCCGCTTGCCACTGCAACATTAGGATGAAGCAGCTGAAACACCATGAACATGTTATTGCAACAACACCGAACAAACTGCTACAACAATAGGTTGAAGCAGTTGAAACACCATGAACATATATATTGCAACAATAAAAAGGGACAACAGCTGCAACATTGGGATGAAGAAGTTGAAACACCATGAACATATTATTGCAACAACAAAAAACAACAGCTGAACACATTAGGATGGAGCAGTTGAAACACCATGAACATATTATTGCAACAACACCGAACAACTACTGCAACATGAGATTAAAGCAACTGAAATAGACTGCAACATCTCAAGCAGTTCTACTGCAACATCAACTGAAACGTACGGCAACATCCAAATAAAACCGTTGCAACACGGCGAGATCTGACCCTCGAGAGCTCGCTGAAACCCTAGCCACCGCCGCATCCCTTAGATCCAGAGGGAGGAGGAGTAGGTGGAGAAGGAGGAGGGGAACCGCTCAGATCCAGAAAAGGACCCACCTACCTCGCCGGAAGCCACCGCCGTCGCGCTTCTCTCCGGTGGCATGGAGGTCGCAGAGCGAGGGAGGGAGGCAGGGAAGGAGGGAGGGGCAGCTCGCCAGAAAGCCTCCGCCATCGCCCTCCTCTCTCGGTGGCATGGAGGTCGTGGGGGGCACGGAGGAAGGGAGGGAGGGAGGAAAGGAGGGAGGGCACGCTCGCAGGAAGCCGCCGCCGTTGCGGCGTCGGGGTCGAGGATGGAGGGAGGGGCAGCGGTGCGCGAGAGCGAGAGAGTGGAGGAGCTGCGAGGAAGAGATGCGCGAGCAGCGAAGTAGTGAAGTGAAGCGGCGGGCGGATAAGACGACGGGCGGTCGAATGATTTTGTGACGCGCGCCCGACGCTCCGGACGTTCGAGTAGAAGCATTACCGTTTGTAGAACTCCTTGCTTTACTTTGTTTTCTGATCATTTCAATAAATAGCCTGTAGGGGGCCCTTGGCCCCTCCAGTTTCATAAAAAAATTCTCCTTTTTTCTCTCATTTATTTTATTTACTAGTAAACATGTCTGTGCGTTGCAACTGGATTTATATGCTATCTAACTCGCATGTGTACGGCTCATGAGTTCGAGACAATTAAGTAATTAGGATTTTAATCTCTTATCTAAAAAAGGCAGAATGACTTATAATTTGTAATGGATTATTAACATAGTGTTCTAATCATCAATCCTTGATAAATCCAATGCTACCTATTTCAATCTTTTCTCAAATCACTCAAAACCTAGTCATCACCTGGATAAAAGACGTGAAACACACTACACGGCAACACGTACATAGAGTCATGGACTTATCCGACACGACTTCATAATTCATACCGGGCGAAGCCCAGAGCCGAACTTGCAACTACCGCGGGCCCTAACATCTACGCTGCGGCCACACGCTCTCATAAAAAAAACTAACCCGGCAAGCTACGCTCACCGCCGCACCGTCTCACGTGGCCTCCCCAACTAAGGGACGGTACAACTCTGACTTTAGTTAAAACAATTTCAGTTATAGCTTTATAGCGGAGCAACTTTACTTGATTTCAGTTTATTTGGACAGAGAAATGTTTGGTAAAACAACTTCTTCCGTATGAAACGTTATGTACCTATAATACCCTCCTATTTTTATTTTTTTACCTTTTCCTCTTTTTTCATTTATTTTTTTTATCTTCTTTTATTTCTCTCTCCATCTTATCTCTACGGCACGCACCACTTTCACTTTCACAGGCTTATGTCCAACGGCGCCGTCCAAGAGCAAGCACGACCAGCCACCGAAGGAGCCTGAGCTTGGGCGTCTAGCCGGAGGAGGCCAAGGACTAGCGACTGGCGGAGGAGCTAGGCCCTGTGCCCCTTCCTCCTCGCTGTTGTCGTGGTCATGCGGTCCGTGTTCCTTCTCGCCGCCAGGCGGGTCTTTCCGGACATACGACGAAAAAATAATAACTAAAAAAATAAAACTGGAAAAAATAGTAGAATTGGATGGGGTCTCTTCGGACGTACAAGGACGGGTCTCTTCGGAGATACTACCGAAAAAGTAAATTTTCATACGATCCAATTATTTGATTAGTTGGATTGTTGTTTTTTTTTTGTAAATTTTTAATAAGAATCGGTACGTCATGTTTTCAATCATAACTACATCGGTACTATCCGGACGTACATTAACAAGAATCTTTGTTTCTTTTGATAATGGAAAAAGGAAGTTGTGTGAAGATGACACAACAAAGATCCGAATTTTTGTCAATCAAAAAAGATAGAAAACAGAAACCTAATTGGTCAAAACGTTTCAGAAGGGTAAAACAAAAATATTACATTGTAAATTCTGAAGAGTACAATGCAACATAAAAAAAACAACAAGCATGACATCATCATTGTGTTTGATCCATTAATCATAATACTAACATGGCCAGGCGCACGGCTGCCGAGTTCCATAAAAAGAATCACGAACTGACCTGACGGCCTGGTCTGCGCCTGCGCGTTTGCCTTACAGGAAAAGCAATGCAGGGACGTCAAAGGCCTTTTTTTAGATGCGAAAAGTTTTTTTTTAAAATATCACATCGGATGTTTCGTGTGATGTCGGAAGGAGTTTTTTTTATACTAATAAAAAAACTAATTACATAGCTTGCCTGGAAACCGCGAGATGAATTTATTAAGCCTAATTAATCTGCCATTAACACATTTGTTATTGTAGCACTTTAGTGTCAAATCACAGCCTAATTAGGTTCAAAACGTTCGTCTCGCAATTTACACGCAAACTGTGTAATTAGTTTTTTATTTCGTCTATATTTAATACTCTATACATATACCGTAAGATTCAATGTAATAGTTTTGGGTGAAAAATTTTTGGATCTAAACAAGGCCAAACTTCATTTTACAGGTGACTGGTATTGATCCAGACTCCCTTGCGGCGTGTGTATGTCGAATCGGATCAGAGCAGTGCAGTTTGGAATCAGAGATACATGTATAGGAAACCAACTTGAGTCATGGCGATGTCCAACTTCAACTCGAGCTAGGATAACGATAAACTAAAACCGGACTCCAAACATTGGGATAACAGACGTACCAAAACTAGACTTACGATAGAAAATTAGAAATAAACCAAATCTAAATCGGACTTACCTAGATTACTCAGGACTTATTAAAGGATCTATTTAGATTAGGTTTTGGATTCGTACCTATCCAGGTTGCCTCAAGAAAGCTACGTATGCTATTATATATATAAAATAGAAGAGTTGTGGAGAGACAAACAGAAATAGTTTTTACATTCACGAAGTTAGTTAGATGAGGTCATACCAAAATAATGGGTAAAAAATGGTGGAAGTTTTGCCTTTTTATTATTACTAGTAAAAGTGCTCGTGCGATGCAACGGGGAGAAATTATGTTTTGCTCTTTATATAAAATTTAATAAACATGTCTCTGTATCTCTCTTTCTTCGTATTGGCGTGTCAATCTAATTCGAGCACCACACTTTTCTTGTTTTTCTACTTACTTCTTCTATCGCCATGCCATCTCCTCGGCAATTCTTGCGGTTATTGCTACCCACATTGCTCCAACCCAGGTGAGTCTAGTTGCGCTCTGCCAAGACATCGGAAAAGCACATAATACAACTGGGGCTATAGCTATGGGACATCCGGAGACTCGGGGTTGGGCGACAAGGTCCATACCTCTAGTGCTAGTGGCAAAGACATGCACGGGCCTAGCAGTTCAGCCATTCTGGCCAGATGGCCCTAACATCGCCACGTCCATGCCCGATGACGACTCAAATTCTTGCTGCATGTGTGAAAGCATCTAGGCCCCGGTGTTTGTTTCGGCAATTAATGACAACACATAATTACCATGACTAACGTGTGTTTTGCAGAAACGTTGGTAAGTTAGGTCATGGAGATGATAACTGCTTTGGGCAATATGGTATTCATGTCCCTTGATGGAAATCATTTCGGTTTTCAGAGGATCAACGATAAGATTAAGGACGGTTAGTTCCGGATGTCAAGGTGTTGAGATACATCTGGAATAGTCGTTAGGATCTTTGTTTCTTCCTTTAACCGTACTATAAAGAGGGGCATGAGCGAGTAGCTTGACCTAGGTGAGTCTTGTATTTAGGTGTAGTGCACACTTGTCAAACTTAGCACTAGGTAGCTCGAGAAAAGCTCAGAGTTCAGTTAGAAGCAACTTGGTTTAAGTTGCATCGCGTTTAGAAGACGTTTGAGCCGTTTACCTATGACCGGACGCGGTCCTGGTCATGACCAGACGCGTCCGGTCAGTACTAAATCTTCACTGCGTTTTTCAGCTGACTGACCGGACGCGGTCCTTGAGAGGACCGGACGCGGTGGTCAGGCTGACACGTGTTTCAGAGGGTAAACAGCGTAATCGGACGCGACTGTGAAAATGATCGGCGCGTCCGGTCATGTTCCAGTAAGGTCCCGTGGAGACCTGACGCGTCCGGTCACCTATGATCGGACGCGGTCGTACGTCCGGTCATATTCCAGTAAGGTCCCGTGGTGACCTGACGCGTCCGGTCACCTATGATCGGACGTGGTGTTGCGTCAGGTCAGATTTCCAGAGAGCTCTTGCATGATCGGACGCGTCCGATCATCCCTGATTGGCGCGTCCGGTCATCTCAGACCGGCGCGTCTGAAAGGTCCTTGTTTAGTTTTGGTAATTGAGTGACAACTTAGGTGGACTAATATGTGGTTATGTGAGATACACAGGAGATTAGTCCACATGTGATGGTGTCATGAAGGAGCTCATTGCATATGAGACATGACATGAAGTCATGTGACCAAGGTGGAGAAGATCAAGATGAGGCTTGGCTTGATGGACCGGTTGATAGGGTGAAGGGCAAGCTGTGTGATGGCTTGGCGCCGAAGGACCGAGGCAACGATGAAGAGCAAGTGAGGTCAAGATCGATGAACCAATACGGTCACGTGATGATATGAAGTGGATCATATCATTTGGTGATTGGTTGGTGCATGTGTTGCATCAACATCGGAGGAAATGGAGTGGAATGCGCAAGGCAAAGGTATAACCTAGGGCATTTCCATTTCACCGGTCATAGGTGTGTAGAGAAGTTGATGACCGGATTTAGGATAGATGGCCGTACTATCAAGAGGGGCAAACTTGTTTGCATATCGGTCATCTAGTGCCACTTGAGCTATCTAACTTTGCATACGTGTTAGGATCGAGTGGCGAGGCAAGTTGAGTGGTTAACTCCTTCGATAAAATGATTATGAAAATGCTAACACACGTGCACAAGGTGGTGATCACTTGTTGGTGTTGGCACATTTGCGAAGGCGGTGGAGTTTGAGCGGTAGAGAGGGTTTGGGTTCCTCTCTCCCTCCCGCCGAGCTTGCGAGCGCGGGATTCAGGCGTTTTCGAGGAGATGAAAAGCCTATTTTCCACTACGCCGGAAGTCGGAAAAGAAACGGAGGCGAACGGAGGTCACAGAGGTGACCGGACGCTGCACCGAACGTGGTCATGGTATGACCGGACGCGTCCGGTCAGTACAGCGCAGGCGCGGATGCTAGGGTTTGCAACCGGCGCGTCCGGTCACTCGTGGGACCGGCGCGTCCGGTCAGGTGTCCAGAGGAAGCTGAGTACGATCGGACGCGAGGCGCGTCCGATCACACATGATTGGACGCGTCCGATCATCGAGGGAGCTTACTGGACTCAAACCGGACGCGGGCACTGTCGCGTCCGGTCGTCGCAAGGAGCGCGTCCGGTCATATCGTTGCGCGCGCGGTACTGTGCGATCGGCGCGTCTGGTCGTTGCTAGGGGCGCGTCCGGTCATGGCAGCGGCGCGTCCGGTCATGACAGCGGCACGTCCGGTCGCTGGTTTGACCGTTGGGTGTCAGTGACCGTTGGAGAATCGGACGCGTGTTGGTCGACACAACGGGGACGTAGCTTGGTGGCAACCAAGTGAACCTCGGGAGAAAATCACCGTGTCAACATTGTCTACTCTTCTCGGTGGTTTGCTTTCGTACAACACAAGCACTACTAAATTTTGACCCTATTGCACCGGCCAATTTTTGATGTTATAGGTCTAAAATAGATGCGATAGCTCGGTATCGCATCAATTTCTCGTTTGATGCTAGCCGATGCAAGTGATCTTGATGCAATAGCCTTTCGCATCGGTTTCTTGTGGCTGATGCGAGAAGTAGCTATTGCATCGTCCATCCGTTGTCTCTTGCATCAAAATTGAGAGATGCAATAGCTTATTGCATCAAAATCATGTTGATGCAATACATCTATTGCAACGGCTAACGTTTGGTGCAATAGACTATATTGCATCGATATTAGGTTTGATGCAATAGAACCTATTGCATCACTATTTTGGTTCAATGCAATAGAAGATATTCACTACTAGGATTGTGTTGATACATGACATTATTAATTAGTCATAGACGCCGTAAAAACTATCACGGGTAACTATCCATATTATGTGCGGCCCATTATTCAATTCATATTATGTGCGGCCCATTGGCCTTTAACGGATCATTTAAATTGTTTGCAAGGCCCATATCTAACAGGCCGTACAAACTAGAGTTTAGGCCCATCCACACAAAATAAAATCATTACTTTTCAGCCAAATTAACAACGAATCACGTTTTGATCATCAGTTACAAAATAGGTCCAAATCAGCACATAAATATGAAGGAACGTATTACAGCCTTCACATCTCATACAACATAATTAAAACATGTCCAGTACCCAAGATTATCCATCAGAACTGCATGTCAAAAAAAAGAACATATTAATAAATATATTATCAAATTCTCTTGTATCAACTATGGATGAGGTACTAGCAGCAAGCTATTTTAAAGTGTTCAAAAATAAGCAGTGCAAAAATAAATAAAAGCATCAGGCATACGCTACCAGTAAGAAATTTGCCGAAGCAATACATACACAAGCTAGCCAAATTTAAGTTGTTCCTAAGACTAAATCAACCGACACATAAGAATAACTGCTAGGAAAACTAGGACAGCTACAAGTTTAGTAAAAGCAACTTGAGTAGACAAGCATCTAGCTAATGCAAGGAACCGTGCAAGCAAAAGGTTGTATCTAGAAAGGGACTTGTCACCCATCTGAGAAATTACAAAGGCCAAGATTCTACACTTACTCTGAAGCCAAAATCGATCTGCTTCAGAAACAACACAATAGGCAACCTGAGTGACTGCGAAATCATATTATTGAACCAGCAACCAGCTTGTTCACAACTCAGACCAACTTGGCAAAATCTGGGACAGGAGTATTATAGTTTGAATGAAGACAAAGTGAAATCTAACATCAGTTATACAATCACTATTATACTTCTGATTAAGTGTTTCGCGAACAGCAGATCTCTATTCATGTATCTAAAGAAATACAATAACAAAACTTCAATTTGTAGAGCAAAGTAATGTCAAGTTCTTTCATTTTTTAGAACTGTTGAGATACATAGAAGGCAGTTCATACCTACTGACACAACTCGGAAGCTTTGAGTAGCCTAACTTTTCCTCCACATTTTGTTATTTCAAATGTTGACTGCAAATAAATTAGAAATATATAAGATTAAAACAGTTTTCATTGGATACAATGCCATCCCTATGGAACTGTATATCATAATAAAGTGGTATGAAAATCAAAAAAGTTGTTAATGTTTAGAACATTAGATAAATAGAAAACAGCTAAATGTACTACCACATTCCAGAGATGTAGCTATGTCAGAAATTTGTACATCTAGCCTCTAGATAAATAGAGAACAGGTAAATGCCATTCCTGTTTACACTAAATTGCATCAAGAATCAAATCTAAGAATTATTCAGAAAAAGTCACGATTGGATCCATCCAGGGAACAGGTGTTTACTCGTGTTGAATAGAGTGGCCTTCACCTTGCCAACGACGAGCTCGGACATCTGCTCGCTAAAGTCATCAGTACACAGACCGTATGAACTACAAAAATCAGAGACATCAGATCAGGAAAGAAGAAATAAGAGAAGGAGATGGAGAACTTACAGGACGCGAGGCCGGCGCTGGAGAGGCCGGATCTGCCGCAGCCTTCGGGACTACCGCCGCCTTCGAGGTGCCATCGCTGGGGTTGCGCGCCGCCAACTGGGATTGCGCCGTGACCAGGTGCGGCGGGCTGAGATGGGCGAGATGGAGGGCAAGGTGCTGCCGTCCGAGACTTAGGGTTATGGCGCACACTGGTTTTATATCAGGTGGGTGTAATCGCGGCCATTGGATGAATTTGGATGGATGAGATTGCCTGTCTCCTTATTTGGGCCAAGAGACATTTGGGCCTGAAAGGAAATTTGAGCCCAAAAATCAGGTTTAGATTATAAAGTTTTTTATTTTAAATTTGTAAAAATAAATTTTGAAAATAATTTTGGGATAGAAAATGATTTCAAATTGAAAAGTAAGCATCAACAAAATTGTACAACTCATCAAGACCTACAATCTTTATTTTGGTCATTTCTCTATTTTACTTTGTTCGAACAATTCAAAATTTGAGAACTTCGAACATAGTTTTTGCATAACATATGGTTTCAAATGAAAAAATTATAAACAACACAATTGTATATCTCATCAAGATCTACAAATGTTATTTTGGTCATTTTCTCATCTGAGAAAGTGATATTAACATTGTTCATATATTTTTCATATTCTCTTATAGTTTCATGAAACAATATGAGAAAGATGTAGATTTTGTCAACAATGTTATTATCACTTTCACGAATGAAGATATGACCAAAATAAAGGTTGTAGATCTTAAAGAGATTTATAACTTTTATATTCATAACTTTTTCATCTGAAGTCATTTGGTGTTTCAAAAAGTTTTTTGAAGTTGTCATTTTTTGAAATTCAAATGTTGAATTGATAAAACAAAGTACTATGAAAAAATTAATAAAATAATATCCCTAAGAACACAATAAGTTGATAGATCATGATTATAGAAAAATTTAGGAAAAAAATCATCAAATTTGAAGTTAATATGAGGGAGAAAGACTAGTTACAAGTTTTGACTGCAGATTAAAAAGAAAAAAAACCTTATGTTCATGTTCTCGATTTTCGAGAGTATTTAATTATTTTTCTGTGTGGCTCAATTCTGGAATTTTTCTACTTGGAACATGTACGTGCGTATGCTTACAAAAAGGGCAATGAACCTTACCGTTCACTAGCGGAGCAATGGCGCAGTGGTTTGCCTGCTCGGCTTCCCTTACGATGTTGCCAGGTTCGAATCCTAAGTGCTACGCTCATTTTGCTATTTTCTTTCTTTTTGTTGAAATCAGGAATCAAATGTTAATCCGATCAAATATGCCTAGAGAAACTGTTGCTATTTTCTTTCTTTTTGTTGAAATCAGGAATCAAATGTTAATCCGATCAAATACGCCTAGAGAAACTGGATATCCACTAAAGGTTTCGTGACTCAGTGGTAGAGTTGCAAACTTAGGACCTACGGTCTCTAGCTCGAGCACCACTTGGAGCATATTTTTTATTTATTTTTTTTTAAATCACTTCGAATACTCACCTGGGCTGGCCTCCATCCTCCACATGCTGGGCCGTCCGCGTTGGGCTGGCTCAAGCGCCAGCAGCCCATCTTCCGCTCGAATGCAGAGCTCCAAATGATAAAATTTATTTCCCTAAAAAAAGATGATAAAATTTATAGAAAAAGACAAACCACTAATATAATTGTGTCATTAGTTTAGTGGTAAAGACCTACATTTCTAATTTATGTGGTCCCAAGTTTGACTCCTTTTGGACTCCGCTTTTTTTTTTATTTTGTCTTTTTTAAATATTTATTTAAATGTATACCCATATTAATTTTTATCTTGTTGTAAGTTTTTTTTAAAAAAAATTTGTTTCTATTTGGCATCTTTTTTGTTAATTAATATACATATAAATGTATACCCCTTTTAATTTTTATTTCTTCACTTCTTGTCATTCCGCGCATGATAAAAAATCACTAAAGAAAAGAAATAGAACACCCCAATACAACATAAATAGAGGCTTACACGTGGTCCCACCAACTATCTATTCACTTGGACGTGGTCCCACTAGCCAGCTAGGCAGTCGCAAGGTGACCTTGCATCAAACACAAATTTGTTGCAATAGTACTTCCTAATTGCATCTATATTCTAAACCGGTGCAATACCACCTACATATTGCATCAAAAAATCAATACTAACGCAACCAATTGTGTCCGATGCAATAATTTCTACCTATTGCGTCCCTTTTTCGAAATGATGCGATAGATCATACCTATTGCATCGATATGAATTACTATCGCATCCAACTCATTTTCGATGCAATAACGACCACCTATTGCATCAGATTTTGAAAATCGATGCAATAGCAGCCACCTATTGCATCATATTTGTGTTTGATGCAAGGGGACGTGATGCAATAGGGTCAAAATTTAGTAGTGAAGCTTGTATTTACTTTCATATATACTTGTGCTTGTGTAGTTGCTCTTGTTCTAGTTGTGCTTGTGTAGCTTGCTAGTTGTCTTCTTGCTTGTGTAGCTAGAAGCTTCCTTTTGCGTGACTAATTTGGTTTGTGTAACCTTGTTAGTCACATTGCTTAGTTTGTGTAGCTAAGTGTTTTGCGCTCTCTAATTTGGCATTAGTTGCCTTGTTATTGAGCTTTGCTAGCAAGCTTAAGCTTTGTGCTTTTGCTTCACTAGTTGTGTAGGAGCTCCCTCGTTTGGCAAAGTACTAGTGCATAGGTTTGTGTGACCTTGCTCTAGAATTGATTAGGTGAGCTCTTGGTAAGCTTAGCACCTTAGTTGCTTAATTAGGATCTTTGCAAGGTGCTAGAGAACTTAGATAGAGGGGTGTAGTCTTGGCTAGACCGATAAGTTTAATTCCGCATTTATTTTGGTTAGCCTACGCGTTTAAGTTTTAGAAAGGACTATTCACCCCCCTCTAGTCCGCCATCTCGACCCTTCAAGTGGTATCAGAGCCGGGTCTCTCATTTGTGGTCTTCACCGACCCGAGAGGATGGCGGCTTATGGGCTAGATGATTGTGTGGAACACATTTTTGATGGCACTCACTATGCACGGTGGAAAAATCACATGCTTGATCATTTTCGTGCTCTTGGCCCTAAGCTTTGGTGGATCATAGTTGTTGGCTTTTCTCATGACTTGGATGGGTGTGGTAACCGTACCCAAGCTCAAAAGGATTGCCGAACACTTGATGCACAAGCTAAGTTTTATCTAATCAAAGCTTTAAATGATGAGATTTTTGACAAGGTGAGGGGTCTCTCAAGTGCACATAGCATGTGGACGACGCTCAAGCATCACTATTGTGACTCCTCAATTTGGGATGATGGAAAATTTAAGAAGGATGATCACATAGTGATGGAGGCACATGAGGATGTTGAGCATGACCACAACGAGGTGGTTGTGGAGGATTGCTCCACCTCAATGTCAAGTGATGATGATGATGATCATGCCACAAGATCACTTGACAAGAATGATGATCATGCCACAAGTGATGCAAGCAATGATTCTACTTCATGCACACTTGATGGTGAAGATGATGGCTATGAGAGTGATGCTTCAACAAGCTCTTCAACATCATCGCATGGTAACACTAAGATACGTGTTGGTGGTTTTGTTGTGGATTGTGATTATCCAAATTTAGAGCTTTTATATAAACTCTCAAGAGCCTTGAAAAGGGAAATGAAAAGAGTAAGTAAATTGGAAAATGATAACTCTTTTCTAAAAACCACATGTGAACAACAAAAGCATCTACTTTATGTTACTACTTGTTCACATGAGGAGCTAAAATTGGCTCATGAGGAACTTAGTGTTGCTCATGATAATTTGGCACAAGAACATGCTTTACTCACTAAGAAGCCTTCTAATGAAGAAACCAAATCTAGTGAGAGCTCATTATTTGGGTCAAATGATCAATCACATATTACTAACCCTTGTGATGTAGCCAAGAAGCATGTATCCACCTCTTGTGATGATTTATTATATATGCCATATTCTTCACAATTAGATGCTTGTTCTACTTCTATGTCTTGTGAGACTAACCTTTTGAAGGAAAACAATGAGCTCAAAAGTGAAGTGAAGAATTTGAGCAACAAGTTGGAGAGGTGCTACAACTCTAAAATCGCCATTGAGCATATCATGACCAATCAAAGAAGATATGGTGATAAGAGTGGTATTGGCTACAACAAGAGCAAGGGCAAGATTATGAAGAAGCAAGATGCAAAGAAGCTATCCCAACTCATGTGCTACCGATGCCATGAAGTGGAACATATTGCCAAGTGTTGCCCTACTAAGAAGTCTCAAGTTGAGCCAAAAGCAAAGCCCCAAGCTAAAGTCAAGATCAATCATGAAGATGTTAGTGACTTGATGATAAAGAAGAAGAAAACAAGAAGGGGTGGTAGAGCAAGGCATCCAATGCAAATCCAAGATGCCAAGATGATGAGCAAGAATCAAATCGAGAAGAAAGTACATGCTCACATCAAGTGCTTCAAGTGTGGAGATATGGGACACTTTGCCTCGGGGTGTCCTACCAAGCTTGAAAAGAAGATTCAAGCAACTCGTAAGAGGCAAGGCAATGAGAAGCAACATATGAGCAAGGAAGAAAAGGCTCAATCTAAGAGAAGTTGCTACTCATGCCGGAAAAGGGGACACATGGCATATTCATGTCCCCTAGGTGAGAATTCTAAGCCTAGTTCAATTAATGATACTAATATGCTTAGAAAGGATGGCAATGGTACCTTATTGGTTGAAATTACAAAACATCCCGTTACTCATACTAAGGCTATGCCTAAGTATGTTGCACCTAATTTGAGAGGACCCAAACTTATTTGGGTACCATCAAAAAGTGGATGAATGTGTGTAGGTACCATGGCATTGGAGGCTTGATTCAATTGGTTTCATTTTGTTCATCATATATTGAGTCAAGTTTTGAAGCTCAATGCATATCCAATCCCAATGCCAAGTCAAAATAAGTGAAGTCCAAGTGCTACAACATACAAGTGCAATATTAAAGATTGTGGTGATTTATTGGATATATTTGATGGCTTATAAATATTCAAGTTGAAAGCTTGCTATTGGATGATCATGAGCTAACCAAGGTATATCTCTTGTTGATCATTTTCACTTGGGTGCATATGAGTTGATTGAATTGGATATATATGCAATGTTGCTTGCTATGAGATGTTTGAATGGATTAAATGCTTAAGTAATCAAGTTTGAATTGATTTGTGTTGGATAAATTCATGAGATGACATTTAGTAAGTGGATTGGATGGATATATGTCTTGTGAAAGTATTCAAACAAGTTAGTTTCAAGTTTGATTCATATTTGATGAAGTATTGCTCAATGCATTGAAATCTGTCCAAAGTTGAAAATCTGAGCTAGCAGTGATCAAGTCTGAGTTTGGATGATCAAATCTACTTGGATTGACATGAATTTTGGTATGCATGCTCTAGACTTATGTTATAAGATTCTGTACAAATTTCATGAGAATTGGATAAGAGATGCTTCGGCTTTGAAGTACATCTTGTCAGCTATAGTGCAGCAGTTTTCAGCATGTAGCAGTGGTGGAAGATTTGAAATCTGGTAGCAATCTAGATGTCAAATGAATCTCAAATTTTTACAGTTGCTATATGACTTAGTGAAGCACATCTCCACCAAATTTCATGACATTTAGATCCGTACATTGTGAGATATGAATTATTCTTTGAAGGGTACAGAATCTGCCAAAAAAAAGTGACAATCATTGGATTAATCTAGAGTCACTTTAATTGAAAGGTCCTCAAGTTGGAAACTTGTTTATAAGTGGTTGAGGTACCTAAGTTTGGTTTTGGATTGATCTACAAGCATGAAAAGCAATGAGTACAAGAACATTTGATTGTGGAATGTACTTGGTGTACTTATTTGGTACTCAATTTGAAAATCAAGATCAAACTTAAGATGAAGATGAAGTTTAAGTTCTAGTGATGATTAGAGATCATTTGGTAGAAAGAAAAGGACTTAAACAAGTAGAAAGAGTTGGACTCAAATGTAGATTCAAGGATTATTCATCAAGATTGAGTTCATCATTTGGATCAATTAAACTATATCATTTCAAGTGAGTATCAAGAGTGGTTCTTTGGAGAAAGGTCACTTCTCCCTAGTGAGGGGCTTGCCGCCGTGTGTCGGTGAAACCAAGTTTAGGACTTGGAAGGCTAACATGGAAGTGGTGATCCGAGGAACTTGTGATGCTTAGTTGAAACAATCAAAAGGGTTGATCAAGAAAAGCAAGCAACACCCAAAAGAGAGCTAGTAATATATTTCAAGTGGTATTCTAAGTAGTTCTCTCATGCAAGCATTGATCAAAAAGATGAAACAAGCCAACCACAACTCAAGAGATATTGCACTTGATCATAAGTGGTTTTCATTTCATATGGGTGAAGAATGGATTTATCTATGATGATTTGTCTTCACCAAGTTTATAAATTGGACTTCACATTGCTATTGGAGTAATGAATTAGAATCTATGTGACTATCCTCTACTCCAACATAGCAAAGGTATCATTGCAATGTGCATGATCATTTCATCCCTTATTAGCATGTGGTTAGTGCATATAGTACATGCTTATTAGGATCATGCATGACAAATGAAAATTTTAGATTCATTGCCTACCACTATTGCTTGAATGGTTAATTGACCTAGTGGTATAAGTATGAATTTGTTCATGAGCTAGTGAACCCAAATACTTGATCTAGTTTGGATTGCTAACAAGTGACAAGTACAACATTGGCAAGATAACCCTTAGCATGAGGTGTGAAGAAGCTTGTCATTGGATCAAACCGAACTTGGAATCTTAGGAAAATTAATATAGTTCAAGTCATACAAGAAACTCATGACAATGATAAGAGTACAAGCACAAGACAACAATGAAAATGGATATCTAGTTTGCTTCAAGTGTTATCTAGACTCATTTGATTTCTCACATGGTATTCACAAGAGGTGTCTAGATCAACTTACAAGTGATATCTTACAAGTGGTACTCATGAAGATAGAAAATGTTAAAGAAGTGAATATTATTGCCAAATCCTTCAAAGTGAATCCAGACAAGAAAATTCTTTCAAATGGTATCACATTTCTACTCATGGTAGCTTCACGTGGTATCATTCATGCAAGACGATGGTTTCACAAGTGATCCTCAACTTTAAGTGATCAAATCAAGTAATGCTACCCTCATCTTCAAGTGATATCTCAAGTGAATGACACATGCTATGACATAGGGGGAGAAGCCCCACCGATTGGTATCAAGGTCAAAGATCCTATGTGGAATCTCAAGAGCAACCATAAAGTTTGTCATTCCAACATATGTGGTAATGTCCATCAAAAATGCAATATTCAAGTCTCAACCATCTACCCCAATACAAGCCTTTGTATCAATTGAGAAGAACACCTTTTATGGAAATTGATGACAAAGGGGGAGAAGTTGGACAAAGATATGAAAGCTTTTTGAGCTTTGGGGAGAGATTGGAAAGATTGGACATGAACATGGACAAAGAGGGAGTAACATTGAAGAATGTAAGGGGATCAAACACTCTTGGACAAAGAAAGCACACAAGTAGGGGGAGCAAGCTCATTAACTTTGATTGATTACATTTGATATGTGCATAATTCATGTGCTTGCTTGCATTGCATAAAGTTCTTAAATTCAATATGCATGCTTGTGTGGTGTATGCTACTTATAGAACTTGAATGATGATTTGATAACTAGCATACATAGGATGTTAGCTAGACTTATGATTTTCATGCAAAAACTAGAACCTTGCTTATAATGTTGATCTCACGAGGTTTCTAGTGTTTTTGATGTCTAGCTACTCATGATGCTAAGGATGGTGGTAAACTTGTGTTTTTCAAATGGTATCAAGCTACTAATTGGTATCAAGGTACAAAGGTTTATTCTATACACCTTAGCATCACTTAGTAGTGCTAACCCTCCCACAAATTTCATATTTATGCATATGTGCAAGCTTGAAACCAAACCATTTGAGCGCATATGTAAGGGGAGTTATCACTACCAAGTTGGATTTTATGGTGCTTATCCAAATTCTAACATAGAGCTTAAATGTTGGATAAGTGGCATAAAGTCCAAAGGAACTTAATTTCCATATCTTTGTAGAGTTGTCATCAATTACCAAAAAGGGGGAGATTGAAAGGTCCTTGTTTAGTTTTGGTAATTGAGTGACAACTTAGGTGGACTAATATGTGGTTATGTGAGATACACAGGAGATTAGTCCACATGTGATGGTGTCATGAAGGAGCTCATTGCATATGAGACATGACATGAAGTCATGTGACCAAGGTGGAGAAGATCAAGATGAGGCTTGGCTTGATGGACCGGTTGCTAGGGTGAAGGGCAAGCTGTGTGATGGCTTGGCGCCGAAGGACCGAGGCAACGATGAAGAGCAAGTGAGGTCAAGATCGATGAACCAATACGGTCACGTGATGATATGAAGTGGATCATATCATTTGGTGATTGGTTGGTGCATGTGTTGCATCAACATCGGAGGAAATGGAGTGGAATGTGCAAGGCAAAGGTATAACCTAGGGCATTTCCATTTCACCGGTCATAGGTGTGTAGAGAAGTTGATGACCGGATTTAGGATAGATGGCCGTACTATCAAGAGGGGCAAACTTGTTTGCATATCGGTCATCTAGTGCCACTTGAGCTATCTAACTTTGCATACGTGTTAGGATCGAGTGGCGAGGCAAGTTGAGTGGTTAACTCCTTCGATAAAATGATTATGAAAATGCTAACACACGTGCACAAGGTGGTGATCACTTGTTGGTGTTGGCACATTTGCGAAGGCGGTGGAGTTTGAGCGGTAGAGAGGGTTTGGGTTCCTCTCTCCCTCCCGCCGAGCTTGCGAGCGCGGGATTCAGGCGTTTTCGAGGAGATGAAAAGCCTATTTTCCACTACGCCGGAAGTCGGAAAAGAAACGGAGGCGAACGGAGGTCACAGAGGTGACCGGACGCTGCACCGAACGTGGTCATGGTATGACCGGACGCGTCCGGTCAGTACAGCGCAGGCGCGGATGCTAGGGTTTGCAACCGGCGCGTCCGGTCACTCGTGGGACCGGCGCGTCCGGTCAGGTGTCCAGAGGAAGCTGAGTACGATCGGACGCGAGGCGCGTCCGATCACACATGATTGGACGCGTCCGATCATCGAGGGAGCTTACTGGACTCAAACCGGACGCGGGCACTGTCGCGTCCGGTCGTCGCAAGGAGCGCGTCCGGTCATATCGTTGCGCGCGCGGTACTGTGCGATCGGCGCGTCTGGTCGTTGCTAGGGGCGCGTCCGGTCATGGCAGCGGCGCGTCCGGTCATGATAGCGGCACGTCCGGTCGCTGGTTTGACCGTTGGGTGTCAGTGACCGTTGGAGAATCGGACGCGGCTGAGCGCGTCCGGTCAGTTACGACCGGCGCGTCCGGTCGTCCCGAAAAAGACCCAGTGAAGGGGTAACGGCTCTATTTGACCGTGGGGTTATAAATAGATGCCTTGGCCGGCCATGGCCGGTAGCTGAGCACACTATAGTCTTTGTGACTTGTGTGGTAGTGCTTGGGAGCCATCTAACTCACTCATGTTTGATAGTGTTCATCGGATCGAGTGAGAGAGCGATTCTAGTGCGTTGCTTTGAGAGATTGCATCGTGTGGCACTAGGTGATCGTGTTGCAAGCCGGTGGTGCTTGTTACTCTTGGAGGTTGCCACCTCCTAGACGGCTTGGTGGCTTGTGGCTCCGTCGAAGCTCGCAAGAAGATTGTGCGAGGCTCCGGAGAAGCTTTGTGAGGGGGATTGTGCTCACCCCACGGGGATCGCGAAGAGCAACTCTAGTTGAGCGTGTCATTGAGCTACCACACTTTATGGTGGGTTCTTGCGGTGCCTTTTGAGAGGCTCGGTGTGTGACCGATTAGCCGCCGAACCACGAAGTGTTGGTCGACACAACGGGGACGTAGCTTGGTGGCAACCAAGTGAACCTCGGGAGAAAATCACCGTGTCAACATTGTCTACTCTTCTCAGTGGTTTGCTTTCGTACAACACAAGCTTGTATTTACTTTCATATATACTTGTGCTTGTGTAGTTGCTCTTGTTCTAGTTGTACTTGTGTAGCTTGCTAGTTGTCTTCTTGCTTGTGTAGCTAGAAGCTTCCTTTTGCGTGACTAATTTGGTTTGTGTAACCTTGTTAGTCACATTGCTTAGTTTGTGTAGCTAAGTGTTTTGCGCTCTCTAATTTGGCATTAGTTGCCTTGTTATTGAGCTTTGCTAGCAAGCTTAAGCTTTGTGCTTTTGCTTCACTAGTTGTGTAGGAGCTCCCTCGTTTGGCAAAGTACTAGTGCATAGGTTTGTGTGACCTTGCTCTAGAATTGATTAGGTGAGCTCTTGGTAAGCTTAGCACCTTAGTTGCTTAATTAGGATCTTTGCAAGGTGCTAGAGAACTTAGATAGAGGGGTGTAGTCTTGGCTAGACCGATAAGTTTAATTCCGCATTTATTTTGGTTAGCCTACGCGTTTAAGTTTTAGAAAGGACTATTCACCCCCCTCTAGTCCGCCATCTCGACCCTTCAGCGTCCGATCATCACAGATCGGCACGTCCGGTCATTCAGCACAGGTTTTCGTTATTCGACCGTTACAACTGACCGGCGCGTCCGGTCATTTCGACAGGCGCGTCCGGTCAGTGCGCGTCTGGCTGTTTCAAAAGGTAACGGTTGGATTTGTTTGAGGGGTCTATAAATACACCCCCTCTACCTCTTTTAGAGGTCTCTTGCTCATTTGTTTAGCTGAGAAACATCTTTGAAGTGCAAGGGAGTGCAAGAGCCCTAGTGAGGATAGTGATTTGCGAATCAAAGTTTGAGAATCCTCTCTAGTGACAAGAGTCAAGCAAGTGTGCATCCATCTTCTCATTAGGCTTGGTGTGGTCAAGTGAGAGTTCTAGCTTGTTACTCTTGGTGATCGCCATCACCTAGACGGTTCGGTGGTGATTGGGAGTTTGGTGATCATTCGACGAGATTGTGGGTGACCCAACTCAAGTTGTGAGCGGTTTTGGGTGATTCGCCGCGATGGAGTGTCGAAGAATCAACCCGTAGAGAGCACTTGATCCTTGCGCGGATCAAGGGGGAGCTACACCCTTGCGTGGGTGCTCCAACGAGGACTAGTGGGGAGTGGCGACTCTCCGGTACCTCGGCAAAACATCACCGTGTTCTTATTCCCTACTTTCAAGCAATTACTTTCTTGCATTACTTTCATTGCTTGTTTACTTTCCTAGAATTGCCTTGCTAATCTAGGATTAGAACTTAGGGTGCAAAACTTTTATCGGTAGAATCACAAGGAACACAAGTAGGCACTAGGGGTGAAGTTTGGCTTGTAGGATTTAATTCTTGCAATTAATTTTTAGAAAAGCCCAATTCACCCCCCCTCTTGGGCATCTTGATCCTTTCAATTGGTATCGGAGCCGTGTTGCTCTTAATTTAGGCTTTACCGCCTAGAGCAAGATGTCTAATGGGGAAGGACCACCTCCCACTTTTGAGGGAGACAATTTTCCATATTAGAAAATTCGTATGGAGGCGTACCTCGAAGCCATAGATGTTGGGTGCCTTAGAGCCGTAACCGAAGGGCTTCCTCCCATAAGGGATCCCGCTAACCCAAGTGGTGACGAGGAGAAATACGACCGGTGGAATGCAAAAGCAAAAAATACAATCTACCGGGCGCTAGGCAAAGATATTTTCAATCGTGTGCGAAATGCCAAAAACGCTCATGAATTGTGGGAAAATCTTTGTGCTCTCCATGAGGGAACTAAGAGTGAGCGTGAGGAACGCTATCATATTGCTTTAAAGAAAATTAATTCTTTTGAGATGCTTCCTAAAGAAAGTGCTAACGACATATACACTCGTTTGAATGTTCTTGTAGAAGATCTAAATACTCTTGGACTCACTAAAATGAGTCAATCGGATGTTGCAAGGAGGATCTTAAGTGTTCTTCCCGTTGAAAAGTATGGACACATTGTCACCGTACTTCACCCAAGTGATCTCTCCACCGCAACACCAACTGAAGTATTGGGGAAAATCAACGCACATGAGATGTACATGCACATCACTCCGGAAGAGGGCTCATCATCTTCCAAGAAGAAAGACTTGGCCTTCAAAGCTAGTCATGAAAAGAAAAAGAAGAAGGCCCAAGCCATGATTGTGCAAGAAAGCTCTAGTGAAAGTGACATTGATGATGAATCACTTGCACTCATGGTAAGGAAGACCACCAAGATGCTAAAGAAGCTCAATAAGAGTGACATCAAGTTCGATGGCAAGAAGAAGAAATTCTTCACAAGTAGCAAAAGGAAGCCAATCTCCGAAATGGATTGCTTCAATTGTGGAGAACTTGGCCATCTAGCTCATCAATGCCCAAAGCCTCCAAAAGACAAGTACAAGAACAAGTACAAGGGCAAGAAAGATGATTCAAGTGATGAAGAAGATGACAAAAGAAAGAACGAGCCATACAAGAAGAAAGATGGCAAGAAAAGAGAATTCCACAAGAAGAAGAAGGGAGGCAAGGCCTATATTGTTGGTGATTGGCTCACCGACATTAAATCATCATATGAGTCCTCCGGCGATGAAAGTGACAATGACAAAGAAAAGATCGCCGCACTTGTGATTGGGCCATCATCATCTTCACCGACATCTTCATCACCACCTTCACCGCCATCTTCACCATCATCTTATACTACTCATCTATGCCTTATGGTAAAGGGTGATCGAAAGGTACAAAATAGTGATAGTGATGATGAATATGATGCTCCCTCTTATGATGAACTTGTAAAATTGTTAAATAAATATTCTAAAATCATAAGGAGGACTAGAAATGAAAATGATGAGCTTCAACATGAAAATGAATCACTCTCATCCAAGCTTGAAAGTGCATATAATACTAGGGATGAGCTCATAGATCAAAATGAAACTATGTCTTCTTCTCTTAAAGAGCTTAAAACTTCTAACAAGGAGCTTAGAGATAAACATGATAAAATTGAGAAGAAGCATGGTGAACTCATCACTAGACTAAACTTGCTAAAAGAAGAGTACACCACTTTGAAAATTAATTATGATACTCTTATTGTTGCTAATGAGCTTGCTCTTGAGACACATGATGCTACTAACCAAATTGTTAAGATTGATATAGCTACATCATGTGATGACTTGATTGTTGAGAACTTTGAGCAAGGCTCTAGCGGCAAAGGCAAGAGTGTGGTTGAGGCCAATGACTATGATGAGTATGTCAAGCTCAAGAGTGAAAATGAGATGCTTAAAGATGAGAACAAGAAGTTGTTGGCTCTTGAAAAGCAAGCTTCAAATGAGACACTCATTGAAGAAAACAAGAAGCTCAAGCAAGAGAAAGAGCATTTCAAGACCGGCCTAAGTAAGTTCACAAGAGGCCAACATTTGCAAAGTGAGCTACTCATGAACACCGTCATGAAGTTGGATAGGAGTGGCATTGGGTATTTGGCAAATCAAGAAAAGAAGGTAAAGGCCAAACAACAACAAAGCAAGACAAAGCCCAAGCCAAAGAGATGTGTTGAGTGTGGACAAGAAGGTCACTTTGCTCATGAGTGCAAAACCCCACCACCACAACCCTTGCCCAAGCATGCTAGACCCTTTGCTTTCAATGCTCACTACATGCTTAGAAAGGACTCTAGTGGAAAGATGAAAGTCATATTCTTGGGTCCTCCTAACAAGAATAGGCCAAAGAAAATTTGGGTTGCCAAGCCACTAGTTGAAAAAGTTAAGGGTCCCTCTCAAGTTTGGGTCCCTAAACATAAGGCTTGATCTCTTGTGTGTAGGTGAACTACAAGACCGGTGGATCTCATTGGGTGATTGATAGTGGTTGCACACAATATATGACCGGTGATCCTCGTATGTTCACCTCACTTGAAGAAGATAGGGTATGTCAAGATAAGATCACATTTGGGGATAATTCAAAGAGCAAAGTCAAGGGTATAGGCAAGGTTGCAATATCAAATGATCATTCTTTCTCAAATGTGCTCTATGTTGCTTCATTGAGTTTCAACTTACTATCCGTTGGGCAACTTTGTGATCTTGGCTACCAATGCTTGTTTAGTCCAAATGAAGTGGTTGTTACCAAGATAGATGACAAGCAAGTGATTTTCAAGGGCTTTAGATACAACAATCTTTATCTTGTTGACTTCACCTCCAAAGATGCAAACTTGATGACATGTTTGTTCACCAAGACTTCACTTGGATGGCTTTGACATAGGAGGCTTGCTCATGTTGGAATGAACACTCTCAACAAGCTATTAAAGAAAGAACTAGTGAGAGGTTTAAATGATGTAAAGTTTGAAAAGGACAAACCTTGTAGTGCATGTCAAGCCGGCAAACAAGTTGCAAACACTCATCCAACCAAAGCCTACATGTCAACATCAAGAGTACTAGAACTTCTACACATGGATTTGTTTGGTCCTACAACTTACAAGAGTTTGGGTGGAAATCTTTATTGTCTTGTGATTGTGGATGACTTCTCAAGATACACTTGGACCTTCTTCCTTCATGACAAATCCGAAGTGGCAAGTTGCTTCAAGAAGTTTGCAAAGAGAGCTCAAAATGAATTTGAAGTCAAGATAAAGAAGATTAGAAGTGACAATGGAAAAGAGTTTGACAACACCAACATTGAAGCCTATTGTGATGAAATTGGAATCAAGCATGAAGTGTCATCAACCTACACTCCTCAACAAAATGGTGTAGTTGAGAGAAAGAACCGGACCTTGATCACTCTTGCAAGAACAATGCTAGATGAGTACAACACACCGGAGAAATTGTGGGCCGAGACAATTAACACCGCATGCTATGCTTCAAATCGCCTCTTCCTACAAAAGTTCCTTTGCAAGACCCCTTATGAGTTGCTAAATGGGAAGAAGCCGGACGTCTCATTCTTCCGGGTGTTTGGTTGCAAATGCTACATCTACAAGAAGCGTCAACACCTAGGAAAGTTCCAAAGACGTTGTGATATTGGTTTTCTTGTTGGCTACTCATCAAAGTCCAAAGCATATAGAGTATTTAACCATGCCACCGGTTTGGTTGAAGAAACATATGATGTGAAATTTGATGAATCTAACGGCTCCCAAGGAGCAATTAAGAATTGTGATGATGTAGGTGATGAACCATTGAGGGAGGCCATGAAGAACATGCCGGTGGGTGACATCAAGACTAAAGATGATGAAGACGATGTATAAATTGTCAATCCACTATCTTCATCATATGTGCCTCAAGATGATGACAAGAATGAGAGAGTTGAAAATGAAGACACCCATGTCTCTCATCATCAAGCCAAGGCATAAGCACAAGATGTTGATGCTCCCCATCCCACTCCACAAATGGTTGATCGAAGAAACTCACCTCTACTTCAAGCACATCCACAAGATCTCATCATAGGGAGTCCTACAAAGGGTGTAATGACTCGATCTCAAAAATTTAATTCTTTTGTTGAACATCACTCTTTTGTCTCTTGTCTTGAACCTAAGAATGTAGAAGAAGCTCTTCAAGATCCGAATTGGGTGAATGTCATGCATGAAGAATTGAACAACTTCGCCCGCAATCAAGTATGAACACTTGAAGAGCATCCAAAAGGTGCAAGAGTCATTGGAACCAAGTGGGTGTTCCGCAACAAGCAAGATGATCAAGGGGTAGTGGTAAGAAACAAGGCAAAACTAGTGGCAAAAGGGTTCTCTTAAGTTGAAGGTCTTGATTTTGGAGAGACTTTTGCACCCGTTGCAAGACTTGAAGCCATCCGTATCCTTCTTGCATATGCATCACATCATGATATGAAACTATATCAAATGGATGTAAAAAGTACATTCTTAAATGGCTTCATAAATGAACTAGTCTATGTTGAACAACCTCCCGGGTTTGAAGACCCTAGATATCCTAATCATGTTTATAGGTTGTCCAATGCGCTATATGGGCTCAAGCAAGCCCCTAGAGCATGGTATGAGCGCCTCCAAGACTTCCTCATAGAGAAGAGCTTCACTATTGGGAAAGTTGACACCACACTATTTACCAAGAAATTCAAAGAAGAGATCTTCATTTGTCAAGTGTATGTTGATGATATCATCTTCGGGTCAACAAATGAAGACTATTGCAAAGAATTTGGTGAATTGATGTCAAAAGAGTTCGAGATGTCAATGATTGGTGAGCTAACATTCTTCCTTAGGTTTCAAGTCAAGCAAATGAGAGAAGGGATCTTTATCTCTCGAGAAAAGTATACCAAGGATCTTCTCAAAAGATTCAAGATGGAAGAATGCAAGTCAATCAAGACCCCAATGCCAACTAATGGACATCTCGACCTAGATGAGGGAGGTAAACCAATCGATCAAACTCTTTACCGTTCAATGATTGGTAGCTTGTTATACCTTACCGTATCTAGGCCCGACATCATGTTTAGTGTGTGCATGTGTGCCCGCTTTCAAGCGTGCCCTAAAGAACCTCACCTAAGTGCCGTAAAAAGAATCCTAAGATATCTTAAGTATACCCCAAGCATCGGACTATGGTATCCCAAAGGAGCTAGATTCCAACTAGTTAGCTACTCCGATTCAGATTATGCCGGTTGCAAAATTGATAGAAAAAGCACATCCGGAGGGTGCCATTTGCTTGGGAGATCCTTAGTATCATGGTCATCTAAAAAGCAAAATAGTGTGGCTTTGTCCACCGCCGAGGCGGAGTACATTGCCGCGGGGGCTTGTTGTGCACAAATCTTATACATGAAACAAACCCTCCTAGACTATGGAGTTTGGTGATCATCCGACGAGATTGTGGGTGACCCAACTCAAGTTGTGAGTAGTTTTAGGTGATTCGCCACGATGGAGTGTCAAAGAATCAACCCGTAGAGAGCACTTGATCCTTGCGTGGATCAAGGGGGAGCTACACCCTTGCGCGGGTGCTCCAACGAGGACTAGTGGGGAGTGACGACTCTCCGATACCTCGGCAAAACATCACCGTGTTCCTATTCTCTACTTTCAAGCAATTACTTTCTTGCATTACTTTCATTGCTCGTTTACTTTCCTAGAATTGCCTTGCTAGTCTAGGATTGGAACTTAGGGTGCAAAACTTTTATCGGTAGAATCATAAGGAACACAAGTAGGCACTAGAGGTAAAGTTTGGCTTGTAGGATTTAATTCTTGCAATTAATTTTTAAAAAAGCCCAATTCACCCCCTCTTGGGCATCTTGATCCTTTCAATGTGTCTGGTGTGCGGACTGTTCTGGCACCTTGGACGACAAGTAGTCTATGCCCAGGCACTTCAATTGGGTTCTGGCACGGAATCTCCAGCAACGATGACATAGTGGTGTGACAAAGAACACTGGTCATCTTGGTGAAGAAAGGTGATGGCCGACATGCGCTAATGAACAAGGGTTTCAGGACGGCAGGAACTCCTCCTCAGATCCCAACCGTCCGAGCAATGCGCAGTAGCACTGTTGTAAACAGCGGAGGTGGAGTCAGAGCTCGCACATGTCGGTGAAGTTGTTATACGGTATCTGGACTCGGCACTCGCGACAACAGTGGGACCCGTGCAGCATCTCAATCGGTGAGACCTGACTATGGAATGAATCGGCGGCGAGATCCTCTTCCTCCGATTGAACAACATAATGGTGTGCGCTTGGCAATGCAGCAATGACCGTTGTAGCAAACAAATTTATGGGGTTGTAAGCATATGCGAGTTCAATTCTAAAAACATAAGCCAATCCGAATGAACAATGAGCTGAGCAGGTACGACATAGGTGCCCCATTTTGATTTTGATCTGGAGTTTTTTTAAATTTTGTTAGTAAGTTTGATTATTTCATGTCTTCTTAAAGTTGATTTCTAACTTCCATATCTGCGGCACGCATACGGAGTCTGCCCATGCAAAAGGACACTGGGGTATTTTAAAATAAAAAATGAGTTCAAATATGAATCTTATCTTAATTTTTAATATTATATATCTTATTACCACGGAGAGCTTTTTTAATTTTGTTTTTTTGTTTTTTATTTTGTCGTGGTTTTTTTGTTTCAGACCTGCCACATATTCCTTTTTGTTTCGTTTTTCCTCTTCAGAGCCGGTAAAAGACAAAAGCAGATCACGTGATTGGAAAATTAAAGGAAAGTAGAGGCTTTGCATGCACATGATTCATTGGAGGAAAGCAAATAGATTAATGTATCTTGGTTGATGACGTGGTGAAGATGCAAGCAAGCGAACATAATAAGAGGAAATATATATGCACATGCGTGCATGTGCAAATTATTTGGCCGGTCGAGCGAGAAGCAGCCATGCCTTTTGGACTCGTATTACGTGCCTTCTAGGAGGTCATGTTGTGTCTAGTTAGGATTTTTTTTATATAGTCTTACATCTTACATGTAATCTTGGTTGAGTATGAGTCTTACTTACATCTTACGTGAAAATTTTGCCTCTTACATCTTACATGTAATCTTAGTTGAGTAGGAGTCTTACTTACATCTTACGCGGAAATTTTGCCTCTTTATTATATATATATATATATATATATATAAATTAGGTATAGATTAGGTAAGATAAGAATCAATTTCCTTTTTCTTTTTCCCGAGCCGACCTCCAATCCAGCCCAAGATCCATTTCGGCCTGCTCCTTTTATTTCTCTTGGGCCGACTTCACCTACTGCCCGACCTTCCCTGCGTGCGCTCATGCTAGCTCCGTCGTCCGTCGCCATCGCGTCCGTCCTCTGCCGCGGTCTCATTCATGCGCCGCCACAGCTGCCTCGTGCTGGCGCCCGCTCGTCCTCCGCCACCACCGCGCCACGCTCCTGGTCAGCGACTGACGCCACGACGTGGTTTGCCGTAGAACACGCTCGCACGCCACTTGTTCGACGAAATGTGCGCCAAGGACTTGGTTTCTTGGACCAAGCTGGTGTCCGCGTACGTTGAGGCGGATGACATTCGGGAGGCATCCATTCCCAGCTGGTGAAGGCAAGAGGACCGATGGTCGATGGAGGGTGCGAACCGAGTGCAGTGATGCTCGCGGTGGTGCTGCATCTGTGGCGTCACCTTGAGTGGCACTACCTTCTGTAGGCAGCTGCAAGCCTGCACTGCTACACCCTGATCGAAGACAATTATTTCTGAAAACAGAGGACGATGCCACGATGGTGTTGGGCTGCTGGTGTCGTCTTTTCCCCGGGCAGCCAGGGCGCCATGCACAACGGCAACAGACGTTTACATTATGGTGTTGTGCACTGTGCAGGCAGCAACGCCACGGAGCGTTGGAGTTGCACAGCGTGTGGCGTCAATAGAGCTGAGGCGCAGCTCAGATGGGCTGGGCGACGGCAGCACGCCAAAGGGCGTGCATCTTTGTAAGTTATATTGATAGTTTGATAGTGGACATGCCAAATATGATACATTACCATTCCCAGTCAACCGATTTTCATATTTTGGTACAATCATTGAAGACAGATACATACACACATTATTTTGGGCAGTAACTGAAGATTCATCTGGTTCTGATCTCAGCTACTACCCGTTTTCCTTGTCAAAGAGACCCAGCCAACAGCCACGTGCACATAAACCCAATCAAACAATCCATCATAGAATGTGAAAGAAGCATTTCTCCATTTTGCCTTGAACAAGAAGATGCAGAAGACTGTCCAGAGACCTGTCACATATCCAGAACTTGTGGCGACAAAAAGGAAAACACTGTCGCTTCCATCCTTGTTATCTCTTGGAGCAGCAGGGATCAACCCGGTTTCTGGACATTTTCTGGAGATAGGTGGGCCGCAGAGACCGGGGTTGCCAATGTATATTGAGGCCTGGTCATCGAGCACTTGCAGCTGACTTCCAGATGGTATAGTTCCTGATAGGTTGTTGTATGACAAATTCAAGTGGCTTAAAGATGTGAGAGCTGATAAGCTTGTGGGGATTTCACCGGATAGCTTGTTGTGTGACAGGTCGAGAGACTCCACTTGCACCAAGGCCCCAATATTTGGAGGAATTTTTCCACTAAAGCCATTCCATGATAAATTCAGATTTTTCAATGCCACAAGAGTACCAATCTCTTGCGGGATCTCTCCAAAAAGATTATTGCATGATAAATCAAGGTTGACTATATATACAATTTCCCCGGTATACAGTCTTTCTTGACCCTTCATGACTATAGTAGAGGTTTCTGTATAATCAATCATTTGATCCGCATCAACTGGATATGCTGAATGTATTATATTTTCAAATGCACTGACTTTGTCTTGTATTAGTACCATCCCTATGCAGCGGACAAGTGATTTCGGTATGCTACCAGTTAAGTTGTTGTAGGCAAGGTCCAAATACTGAAGTTTAACCAGATTAGTAAGCACCACTGGAATACAACCATAAAACATATTGTACCTCAACCTCAAGAATGCCAAAGAGGGTAGGTCCTCTCCAATCCATGCAGGCAAAATCCCAGAAAATAGATTTTGTGAAAGATCAAGATATACCAGTTGCTGGCAGTTACGGAGAAATAAAGGAAATTCACCAGAGAGGCTGTTGTTTTTTAAGTTCAGAGATTGAATACTCCAACTTGTCATGTTTATTGTGGATTTATCTTCTACGCAATCAGGAATGGATCCAGTAAGCTTATTATCTGAGAGATCTAGCAAATGTAGTTGCCTCAGTTTGCATAAAGAAGATGGAATGGTACCAGAGATTGAGTTTTTGTATAGAAGAAGTGTTAGAAGTCCTGGTGCTCCAAAATCTAGTGGCAGTGGCCCACTGAGATTATTTCTGCTGAGATCCAACCTAGTTAGATAAACAGGAAGCTTAGGCATTGTGCCACTAAACTGGTTAGAACTGAGATCAATTGCATATGCTATCGGAAATTCCATTTTAGATGGTAGAAAACCACTGATCTGATTATTTCTCATATCCAGAATGGACACGGAGGAAGCTGTTACCCAAAACCAATCCGGTACCACATCCGATATGCTTGTGTTTGAGATATCAATAAGAGATGCTGATGTTTGCCATTTAAGCCACATCGGAAAGGTAGGCCCCAGATGGCATGATCCAAGTTCAATAGTGTCTAGCTTGAAAGGAGGAATCCAAGTCGAATTCAATATGATGGACAAAGAATTATGGGCCAACAACAGGAACTCCAAATTTGGTAGGCCAGATAAATGGCCTTCATGTATGACGCCATCTAGTTTGTTGAAGCTAAGTTTCAGAAACTGTAGCTTTGTGAGCTTTCCTATCCATAGTGGTACAGTACCTGTCAGATTATTCCAACGAAGGTCTAGTGCGACCAAATTGCTTAATTGTTGTGGTAACCCAGTTGGCAGGCTTCCCGTAAGATTGGTGTCAGCTAGAAGCAGATATTTCAATTTATGTGATGAACAGCTGGGTAAACAGTCGATGAATTCAGTTATACTTCCATTAATGTTGTTTGCCATCAAATAAAGTTTTTCCAGGTTACATAGATTCTTCATGCTGCCTGGTATCATGCCGACTAGGCTATTCATTGCGAGACTAAGGTTCACCATGGATGTCATATTCCCTATCTCGTATGGAACTGGTCCATAAAACTGGTTGTAGTGAATATAGAGTTCTTTGAGGGTAGTCAGATCCCAAAACCAGTTGGATTCGATAGGCTTGTAGAAGCTATTATATGATATGTCGAGTGTGTCAAGAGATGTGAGATTCAAATGCAAGGGCAAGTCCGGGCTTGTGGAAAGCTGGCAGTGAGAAAGATAAAGAAACTGAAGGGAAGGAAGCATGTTCACCACTGAAACCCAGTTGGCAGTGGTACTAAGGTTCACTGCCCCCATGTTGAGGTACTTAAGGGAATGCAACCGTGACAGCCAGGTGATGTCCATTGAGTATATGTTGACATCCTGCCCGTACGTGTATGAATCAAGGTTCAAGTAATGCAAGTTGGAGAGATTACCCAGCTGTGGCGGTATCCTTCCAATAAAGTTGGAATGTGAGAGGTCAAGATATCTCAGGCCATGCAGGGAACCCAAGAACTCTGGTATTGGCACCATATCAAACATGTTGCAGCTGAGGTCGAGAAACTGGAGGTGACGTAGACCAGTCACTGAGGAGCTCACGTTGCCCCCTAGTGGCTGCCTACTCACACCATTGTCGAGGCAGCCAGGGGCTCGCAGGTCAAGCTTGACGACATGGCCTGTGATATTGCTGCACTGGACACCCATCCATTGACAACAGTTATCTCCCTCCCATGATGAAAGGCGATTCATGGGATCCGACAGGCCGGCTCTGATGGCGAGAAGGGCTGACCTCTCGCTGGTAATACAGCTCTTGGTCATATCCTTCTTCAGGACGGCAGATGCCTCAATGGAGATCTTGGTTTGTGCGAGAAAAAGCAGGGCTATGGCTATTTGGATGCAGGAGGGTTTAAGCATGCCCATTGTTGTTTTTCGATCGATACCCATGTTATTCTTGCATTGGTGTAGAAAGAAGCCTGGCCAGGCTACTACTTATAAAGAGCACAATAACTTGTTGCGACGCGTTAATAGTATACCGTCAACTACTCCTTGACTCCTGCACTGTTTGTCGTCCCCGAGTCCGACACATTCACACCCGGTCTGTCTGCCATCATCTAATTAGCATAAGGGCTTCAAGCTGCAATCTGTCATATAAGTCTTACTAGCGAACATGCCCGTGTATTGTAACGGCAGAAAGCTATCAAACGTTTGACTTGTTGGCTTTAGCTTGCTGGCTTGTTGTATAGCTACAATGGTCGCAACAACTTAATTTGTACAGGTGCTACTTTTGATATTGTGTGTGGTTGCTACACTGACAGACGAACGGGTTCGTTAATGAAAACAAGGATGAACAATGTTAGATATGTACTTATTTTTTTTATCGTCTCCATAAAATTTAAAAGCTATACTTTATTTTATAATGGTCATAGTATCTATAATATAAGTTAATATTTACAATGTCCCATTAATTCTATATTGTGGTTTAGGCTCTTACAATGGAGGAATGAATTGAGAGAGAGAGAGAGATTGTTGTGTAGGGGAAAGCGCTATGCTAATCTAGGGTTTGCTCGACTATCTCCTTGTTCGGCATTCTGATCCCTTCTGTTGGAGGCCATGACTTCCCTTATATATCGGGAAGGTGATGGGAGTACAAATAAAATGAATTTGTCTAGAGTTTCTTGTTCTATGTATCGGTCTTCTTCATCTTGGAGTTCCCAGGTCCTCCTTTGGCTTGTATCTAGGCCCGACAAAATCACAACCATCCTCTAACACTCCTGCCGCAGCTTAGCCGGTGTTGACTGTCACGTGCTGTTTGCCGCAACGACGCCTTCCCGTGGTGAGCCTTTTCCTGGCTTCCATGGCATGTCAGGTTCCTTCCCCCTCACGGGTGTAGAACGAGGCGGTGGCACGGTGCTTCTACGCCTATCAGGCTCTGGGCACAGATTTTGGAGCTGACTTCCGGCTTTGCCCGGGGCGAGCGCTCACCGCGAGACAAGGTTGGGGCGACTACGGGGGCTTAGCTCGGTCAGGGCTTCCCTAGGTCGGGAATTCCCCACTCCTTGGGTGAGCCTACGAGCCCGTGAGTAGGTGACGGCTCGGACGGGGACAAAGCGTCTCGGCCTTGCCTCTCGACCACTGAGGCCTTGTGGGGAGCTGGTGCTTAGAGGCCCACTAAGCCATCTACAAATGGCATGTAGTGTACGTGTGAGCTTACACGACGTGTGTAACCCGCGAGCCCCTGGCTGATTTTGAAAATCAGTCAGGGGGGTAGCCGGACTGTCATGTCCTTAATCGGGGGTTTAACATACCCTTATGTTAGACTCTCGTCAGGAGCCCCCCGAGTCCTTCATAGCCTCCTGGGTCGCACCTAGGATGGCGATGAAGGGATTTCTTCGATCGTGGCTTGTGGACCAACCGAAGAGGGGTTGAGCCTTTTTGGTTTTGGGACGTGGGTCGGATGTACGTACGAGGATGTGAGGGACACCTTCATGACTTTTGGGTTGGTCAACACCCTCGACGATCTTCAAACCGGTAGAACCTGAGAAGGCCCCACCAGTCCTTCAGGGGACTGTCGGCCCTATGCCTCTATTAGGCACCCACTTACCCAGCCGGCCAGGGACGGAGCCCAGTGGAGGCCAAACTAGGCTCTGGCCCCCTTTGCTCTGTGAGATTTCACTAGCATTAATAACTGTTTTTTATGGTTGTTGCTGTTGGAGAAGATAAACAGTGCATAGAAGTCAATAGAAACAATGCTATTGAAGGGGTATGCTAAGTAGTAGCACTGGCAAGCAGGTGGAGAGTAAAGTGAATCTGCATGGCCACAGTGTACCATGTCAAATTGGCCCCCCCTTGATTTCCTGGCAAGCTTCGTCACTGTAGCCGGCCATGGGTCGGGCAACTTAGCTCGGAGCCACTTCGTCGCTTCGTGACCCACCCCCGTCGACGGGTTCAAAAATAGGCTTCTTAGGCTTAGGCTGCACATTGGAATTAACAACTTTTTTACTTGATTTTGTTTAGATGTCAAATATACAATATAAGTTTTTAAAAGTATAAGTGAAATATTCACTTTTTTATCAGCTCGATCGAAAAATGTCATCCTATGGAGAAGAAGATACCTTTAGAATCGGTGAACCTAATTAGGGTTAGTGTGATCTTGTGGTAGAATGACAATACGTGCAATATGCTGGGTCTCTATTTGTGCTCGTCCCTACTTTCCTGTGAAGGAGCGCATTCTCATCCTGTCATCAATGCATGGCTAGCTGTAGTATACCCAGCGGGTTGTCATAAAAAGTTATTACGCTGCCCCTAGCCGCAAGTTAAATATTAGGATAGCTCCAATAATGACTTAGGAGCCAGTTCAATCGTATTATTTTATATTTAAGGCCTGTTTAGTTTAGGGGGCGTAGAATTTTTCAGGGTACTCTAGCACATGGGTAACTATAGCAATTAGTGTCTAATTATGGACTAATTAGGTTTAAAAGATTCGTCTTACAAAATACATACAAACTATGTAAGTAGTTATTTTTTTATCTATATTTAATGCTCCATGCATATCTCCAAACATTTGATGGGATAGAGCGTAAAGTTTTTGGGTGGGATCTAAACACCCCTTAATAAAACGAAGAGAAGAGTTATAAACGCTAAGCTTACATACATATTTGAAGACTACATGAGAGTGTCATAGAAGGCTATTTATGTTATGAGCTACTATGTGTCAAAAGTTATTATTATTAGAGAAGTTATCTTAGGCCTGGTTCACTTCCCATCTCAACCCAAAATATTTCCTCTTCCACCTATCACATCAAATCTTTCGACGCATGCATGGAGCATTAAATATAGGTAAAAAAGATAACTAATTGCATAGTTTGTCTGTAAATGTCGGGACGAATCTTTTAAGTCTAGTTAGTTCATGATTGGACAAATTTTGCCAAATAACAACGAAAGATGCTACAGTAACTTTTCACCTACTTTTTGCGAAGTGAACACACCCTTAGAAGTAGTGTCTGCAGTAGCTCGTACTATTGATGGTGCCCTTAGAATAAATAGTGAGGGGCACACAACAGTCTCCACTCTCATCACAGGCTAAACCTTTTTGTTTTTTTTTTTTGACTTGGCGTCGCCCTCACGCGCACACGGAGGGTACTAGTCGTCGCATAACCCAGACTTCACAAGTCAAGGAAACGATATATTAATGGACCACGCTCAGCTTGCCCAGTGTGCACGACACGCAACCTTGCCTACCGAAGTCCAGTACATCTGTGAACTGAACATAACTCGACGTGTCTGTTCAAGATATGATTTCTTTATTATTTATTTTTATTTTGTTTTCTTTTCCTTTTTTCCCTGATTCAACATCTCGACCTCTTTTATTTTTTTCTTTGCTTATTTGTTCTTTCTATTTCTATTGTAACTACATGATTGCAAAAACGAAAAATGTGGACCGTTTGGATAGCAGGACATAAATTTGAATCTTCATTTTTTCCGATGAACAAAGTAGCCATTGGTATACACTAGCAGCCGTCGCTTTCTTTCCTGGTTTGATACTGTTCATGCATTCTAGCAGGTTTGATACCTTTCCTAAATGGAAGGTTACTCCTTCGCTCCAAACAACGTGTCTCCATTCCTTTCCTACGATTCCTGTTTGAACTTCCCATACGGATCCTTTGATCCAAACGCGCCCAAACAGGTGATCATTGTTTTCTCTCAAACGATTTACACCACTACAGAATTGAATAATGGTGAACTATATGGAGAACTATTTACAAGCATGTTGGAGAACTATATGAACGAAACAAATCGCTAGAGCATCACGGAGAGAGGAGCCTCCATCGAAGGTGATCACCTCTACAATTTTTTTTTTCATTTTTGAAGGTGGTTGTTTAAGTCAACTCCCTCAATAGTCCAAGCAAGCACCTCTAAAAATCTATGTTACCACTACAGGAAACTGACTCTTTGCCGGCTGTAATTTTCTTTGTCAACTGTTTTTTCTCGACACTCGGCAAAGAGGTCCCTTTGCCAACTGGAATTTCCTGCAGTCGACAAAGCAGGATTTGTCGACTGCCTGGCTTTGCCGACTGCCAGGTAGTTGGCAAAGAATTGCAGTCGGCAAAGGCAGGCCATGGTTGACGCCATCCACACCGTCACCTTTGCCGACTGCCACTCCGTCAGCAGTCGGCAAAGGCGCAGGCTTTGCCAACTGCCATCCTCCCTGGCAGTCGGCAAAGAATTTTTATTTTTTTTGATTTTCGATCCTAGTTTTTTTTGTTGCCTTGATACAGTAAGTACATGATATATTTCAAGTTTGGGATCATTTTGATTTATTTTGCTATATTCCGTAGATTTTTTCTGTTTCTTTGATTTTTTTCGGCAGCTCCAGATTTGAACTGCAGGTACATGAAATAATGGAATCCGGCGATTCAGAAAATGATATTCATGATGTTTGGAGCATGTTGAGGCCGTGTGCGGGGCCTCGCGTGAAATTTCGACCGTGTTGGTGTCGGAACACGTCGAGCCACGCACGTGAAAAGTGTTTTTAAATTTTATAAAATCGAAACGGAGTCCAAAACTTGACGACGTGTCTTGTCATCGCATGCGGAGGCTGTGGTAAAAATTTGAGAAAGTTTCGAGCAAGTGGCGACGTCGGGTGGCTAAAACCTGGACATCTCCACATGTGATAAAAATTTGAGAAAGTTTCGAGCATTAATAACTGTTTTTTATGGTTGCTGCTGTTGGAGAAGATAAACAATGCATAGAAGTCAATAGAAACAATGCTATTGAAGGGGTATGGCTAAGTAGTAGCACTGGCAAGCAGGTGGAGAGTAAAGTGAATCTGCATGGCCACAGTGTACCATGTCAAATTGGCCCCCCCTTGATTTCCTGGCAAGCTCTGTCACTGCAGCCGGCCATGGGTCGGGCAACTTAGCTCGGAGCCACTTCGTCGCTTCGTGACCCACCCCCGTCGACGGGTTCGAAAATAGGCTTCTTAGGCTGCACATTGGAATTAACAACTTTTTTACTTGATTTTGTTTAGATGTCAAATATACAATATAAGTTTTTAAAAGTATAAGTGAAATATTCACTTTTTTATCAGCTCGATCGAAAAATGTCATCCTATGGAGAAGAAGATACCTTTAGAATCGGTGAACCTAATTAGGGTTAGTGTGATCTTGTGGTTGAATGACAATACGTGCAATATGTTGGGTCTCTATTTGTGCTCGTCCCTACTTTCCTGTGAAGGAGCGCATTCTCATCCTGTCATCAATGCATGGCTAGCTCCAATAGTGACTTAGGAGCCAGTTCAAACATATTATTTTATATTTAAGGCCTGTTTAGTTTAGGGGCCGAAAATTTTCAGGGTACTGTAACACATGTGTAACTATAGCAATTAGTGCTTAATTATGGACTAATTAGGCTTAAAAGATTCGTCTTACAAAATACATACAAACTATGTAAGTAGTTATTTTTTTATCTATATTTAATGCTCCATGCATGTCTCCAAACATTTAATGGGATAGGACGTAAAGTTTTTGGGTGGGATCTAAACACCCCTTAATAAAACGAAGAGAAGAGTTATAAACGCTAAGCTTACATACATATTTTAAGACTACATGAGAGTGTCATAGAAGGCTATTTATGTTATGAGCTACTATGTGTCAAAAAGTTATTATTATTAGAGAAGTTGTCTTAGAAGTAGTGTCTGCAGTTGCTCGTACTATTGATGTGCCCTTAGAATAAATAGTGAGGGGCACACAACAGTCTCCACTCTCATCACAGGCTAAACCTTTTTGTTTTTTTTTTACTTGGCGTCGCCCTCACGCGCACACGGAGGGTACTAGTCGTCGCATAACCCAGACTTCACAAGTCAAGGAAACTATATATTAATGGACCACGCTCAGCTTGCCCAGTGTGCACGACACGCAACCTTGCCTACCGTGAACTGAACATAACTCGACGTGTCTGTTCAAGATATGATTTCTTTATTATTTATTTTTATTTTGTTTTCTTTTCCTTTTTTTTCCCTGATTCAACATCTCGACCTCTTTTGTTTTTTTCTTTGCTTATTTGTTCTTTCTATTTCTATTGTAACTACATGATTGCAAAAACGAAAAATGTGGACCGTTTGGATAGCAGGACATAAATTTGAATCTTCATTTTTTTCCGATGAACAAAGTAGCCATTGGTACACACCAGCAGCCGTCGCTTTCTTTCCTGGTTTGATACTGTTCATGCATTCTAGCAGGTTTGATACCTTTCCTAAATGGAAGGTTACTCCTTCGCTCCAAACAACATGTCTCCGTTCCTTTCCTACCGCTACTGGAATCAGCCGTTTCGCCGAGTGTCCAGGGCACTCGGCAAAGTTCTAAATACACTCGGCAAAGGCTTTGCCGAGTGCCACACTCGGCAAAGAGCACACGGCAAAAAAGCTGTCGGTAAAGCGGCATTGCCGAGTGCCCGACACTCGGCAAAGGCCGAACCGAAAAATTCTGAAAAAAATAGAAAAAAATTTAAATGTTTTTTTAATTAGAGGAGGGACCCCACCGGCCAATCATACGACAACTGCTGTCAAGTGACCAGCCAAAGCAATTTTTTGAAACTTTGCGCCCAGCGAGAATCGAACCTGCGACCTCTCACACACACGCGAGATCTTCTACCACTACACCTCTCTTTCATTTGTGTGTATATTCCATTTCGGTTCCCCAAATATTATACCAAATCAAGTGTAAATTGATTGTTTGAGGCCCTAAACGAATTCAAATTAAAAAGTTGTCAACTACAAAGTTTCATAACTTTTCGAGATCTACAATTTTCATTTAGGAAGTTTCTCCATCCGAGGTCGTTTGAAAAATTCGAATTTTTAAATTTTGAATTTCAAACGTAGTTTTGCATGATAAGATAATTTCAAATTAAAAAGTTGTCAACTACAAAGTTTCATAACTTTACGAGATCTACAATTTTCATTTAGGAAGTTTCTCCATCCGAGGTCGTTTGAAAAATTCGAATTTTAAAATTTTAAATTTCAAACGTAGTTTTGCATGACAAGATGATTTCAAATTAAAAATTGTCAACTACAAAGTTTCATAACTTTTCGAGATCTACAAAGTTTATTTTGGTTGTTTTTCCATCCGAGGTCTTTTAAAAAATTCGAATTTTAAAATTTTGAAATTCGGATGCAGTTTTGCATGACAACATGATTTCAAATTAAAAAGTTGTCAACTACAATGTTTCATAACTTTTTGAGATCTACAATTTTCATTTAGGAAGTTTTTCCATCTGAGATCGTGGTTCTAACATTATTCACAAATCTTATATATCTCTCTTGTAGTTTTATAAAACTATATGAGAGACGTGTAGATTTTATGAACAACGATACTATCGCTTTGTCGAATGAAGAAATGACCAAAATAAACTTTATAGATCTTAAGAAGTTATGAAACTTTGTAGTTAAAAACTTTTTAATTTGAATTCATTTAGGGCTTCAAAATGTGTTTTGAAAAACTGCTTTGCCTTGCCGAGTGTTTTTTTTTTTGCACTCGGCAAAGAATGTCTTTGCCGAGTGTTTTTTTTGCACTCGGCAAAGTAGCTTCTTTGCCGAGTGTTTTTTTACCGAGTGTTTTGTATTTAGCACTCGGCAAAGAGCTTCTTTGCCGAGTGCCCGAAAAAAAACACTCGGCAAACCACATGACACTCGGCAAAGAACCGGATTCCGGTAGTGTACGATTCCTGTTTGAACTTCCCATAGGGATCCTTTGATCCAAACGCGCCCAAACAGGTGATCATTGTTTTCTCTCAAACGATTTACACCACAACAGAATTGAATAATGGTGAACTATATGGAGAACTATTTACAAGCATGTTGGTGAACTATATGGAGAACTATATGAACGAAACAAGTCGCTATTTACAATCTGTCATATAAGTCTTACCAGCGAACATGCCCGTGTATTGTAACGGGAGAAAGCTATCAAACGTTTGACTTGTTGGCTTTAGCTTGCTGGCTTGCTGTAGCTGCAATGGCCGCAACAACTTAATTTGTACAGGTGCTATTTTTGATATTGTGTGTGGTTGCTACACTAACAGACGAACGGGTTCGTTAATGGAAACAAGGATGAACAATGTTAGATATGTACTTATTTTTTTTATCGTCTCCATAAAATTTAAAAGCTATACTTTATTTTATAATGGTCATAGTATTTATAATATAAGTTAATATTGACAATGTCCCATTAATTCTATATTGAATTAAAATGCAACCTTGATAGTTTTTCTTTCATTGTAAAGAGCACAAAAATATTTACTCGCAAATTTATTATAACTTTAAATTTTCATACTATCCATGTGTTGATAGAGTTAGATATCAAGTTCCATGGCTTCTTTTGGGAATCCATAAAAATATGCAACTTTAATACCTTATTAAAGTCGGCAAGGTTTTGTAAAAGAAAAAAATCGGTAAGGAATTAATCGTCATCGTGTCTCGATTTTCACGTATCAACCATGTCGAGAGTTACACTGATATATGCGGACAACTTAGAGATTTGCACTGGCATACGGATAGCTTGGAGAAACATTTATTTGATTAGCTTAAATGACAAATTGCTTAAGATTTTAGTTTATGATTTGATTAGTTAGGCCATTCGGCTAATTCATGTTATAGTAATAACTTTTTCTAATTAAAGAAATATTTATTTATTTATTAAGTAAGAGTCAAAAAGATCCATAACACTATCTTTATTATTTATCTTTGTCTTTATAAGGAAAAGCATAGTACTTTATATCTGGAAAGGAAAACAAAAAAAATGAAAACACAGAAAAGCAAAAAAAAAAGTCACGGACACCATCCACGAGCGCGCAAGGGGGAGGGGGCGACACGACACTTCCCTGAAACCCACGGAACACCTATACGAGCGGGGGAAGGAAAAAATGAAGTGGCTAGAGAAGAAACCGAGATGAAAACGGTAAAAGAGAGATTCGGACCACATGGATAATCAGATTGGACACGGACTGGTGATAGGTTGGACGAAAATTTATAGGTGGCGGAAATTTTACCTTTTTATTATTAGAAAAGAATATAGATTAACTGTACAATTACCTCCAACTGCTGATTAGGTGAAGCCGTGAACCACGCCCTTGTTTGTTTTGTTGGCTATCACTAGCTCACATGCGTGCCGAAGGCTGCCGGGTCCAAACACGGCATCAGCTAACTACTGGAATCCGAACCGACATAGGGTAACTGGCAGTCGCAGGATCCATCATGTTAATTTACCTAAATCAAGTGTTTCTTTGACTGACCTGATTTAAGTAAATCAACCTCATCCACATCTCCATTACATCAAGACACAGGATTCCAATTGTGTACCATACAAATATAGCCGCCCAAATCAAGATCACATCTCAACAAAAGATTACATACATCCACGGAAACATAAACTACAAATCTTGTCAAATTAGTAAATTAATTGTACAACATTAATGGAGACACATGTTGTCTTGGGTTTGTAACCCAGTTACTAGGTTGTTCGACGTGAGTCAATGTGTCATTAGTAGAGAACAGACATTCGGTTAAGCACATTAGTCCCGGCTAGAGTTGGACCCGGAATTAATGTGAGCATTAGTCCCATGTCCAAGTTTGATGGATGTCGGGGGACACCTTTAGTCCCGGTTGGTAACACCACCAACCGGGACTAAAGGGTCTACATTAGTCTCGGTTCGTGTTACCAACTGGGACTAAAGGGTTTTGAGACTAAAGGTCCTCCGACGAGTTTGTTCAAAAGGAAAGCATCTCATTCAAAGTCACATGTGCTGTGTAGGAGGGATGGAAATCTACGTGCGACGCAATGCATGAGGTCTTGTGTTTGAGTCCCACGAGTCACATTATTTTTTAGTCTCGGAGGACCTTTAGACCTTTAGCTCCGGATATGATTTCCCAACCGGGACTACAGATCGATTTTCTACTAGTGTGTACCTCCGGTGGCTTAAGCACTCAAAAACACACGAGATTTATCCTGGTTTAGGCTCTTACAATGGAGGAATGAATTGAGAGAGAGATAGAGATTGTTGTGTAGGGGAAAGCGCTATGCTAATCTAGGGTTTGCTCGACTATCTCCTTGTTTGGCATTCTGATCCCTTCTGTTGGAGGCCATGACTTCCCTTATATATCGGGAAGGTGATGGGAGTACAAATCAAATGAATTTGTGTAGGGTTTCTTGTTCTATGTATCGGTCTTCTTCATCTTGGAGTTCCCAGGTCCTCCTTTGGCTTGTAGCTAGGCCCGACAAAATCACAACCATCCTCTAACACTCCTGCCACAGCTTAGCCGGTGTTGACTGTCACGTGCTGTTTGCCGCAACGGCGCCTTCCCGTGGTGAGCCTTTTCCTGGCTTGCATGGCATGTCAGGTTCCTTCCCCCTCACGGGTGTAGAACGAGGCGGTGGCACGGTGCTTCTACGCCTATCAGGCTCTGGGCATAGATTTTGGAGCTGACTTCCGGCTTTGCCCGGGGCGAGCGCTCACCGCGAGACAAGGTTGGGGCGACTACGGGGGCTTAGCTCGGTCAGGGCTTCCCTAGGTCAGGAATTCCCCACTCCTTGGGTGAGCCTACGAGCCTATGAGTAGGTGACGGCTTGGACGGGGACAAAGCATCTCGGCCTTGCCTCTCTACCACTGAGGCCTTGTGGGGAGCTGGTGCTTAGAGGCCCACTAAGCCATCTACAAATGGCATGTAGTGTACGTGTGAGCTTACATGACGTGTGTAACCCGCGAGCCCCTCGCTGATTTCGAAAATCAGTCAGGGGGCTAGCCGGACTGTCATGTCCTTAATCGGGGGTTTAACATACCCTTATGTTAGACTCTCGTCAGGAGCCCCCCGAGTCCTTCATAGCCTCCTGGGTCGCACCTAGGATGGCGATGAAGGGATTTCTTCGATCGTGGCTTGTGGACCAACCGAAGAGGGGTTGAGCCTTTTTGGTTTTGGGACGTGGGTCGGATGTACGTACGAGGACGTGAGGGACACCTTCATGACTTTTGGGTTGGTCAACACCCTCGGCGATCTTCAAACCGGTAGAACCTGAGTGAGAAGGCCCCACCAGTCCTTCAGGGGACTGCTGGCTCTATGCCTCTATTAGGCGCCCCACTTACCCAGCCGGCCAGGGACGGAGCCCAGTGGAGGCCAAACTAGGCTCCGGCCCCCCTTGCTCTGTGAGATTTCACTAGCATTAATAACTGTTTTTTATGGTTGCTGCTGTTGGAGAAGATAAACAATGCATAGAAGTCAATAGAAACAATGCTATTGAAGGGGTATGGCTAAGTAGTAGCACTGGCAAGCAGGTGGAGAGTAAAGTGAATCTGCATGGCCACAGTGTACCATGTCAAATTGGCCCCCCCTTGATTTCCTGGCAAGCTCTGTCACTGCAGCCGGCCATGGGTCGGGCAACTTAGCTCGGAGCCACTTCGTCGCTTCGTGACCCACCCCCGTCGACGGGTTCGAAAATAGGCTTCTTAGGCTGCACATTGGAATTAACAACTTTTTTACTTGATTTTGTTTAGATGTCAAATATACAATATAAGTTTTTAAAAGTATAAGTGAAATATTCACTTTTTTATCAGCTCGATCGAAAAATGTCATCCTATGGAGAAGAAGATACCTTTAGAATCGGTGAACCTAATTAGGGTTAGTGTGATCTTGTGGTTGAATGACAATACGTGCAATATGTTGGGTCTCTATTTGTGCTCGTCCCTACTTTCCTGTGAAGGAGCGCATTCTCATCCTGTCATCAATGCATGGCTAGCTCCAATAATGACTTAGGAGCCAGTTCAAACATATTATTTTATATTTAAGGTCTGTTTAGTTTACGGGCCGTAAAATTTTCAGGGTACTGTAACACATGTGTAACTATAGCAATTAGTGCTTAATTATGGACTAATTAGGTTTAAAAGATTCGTCTTACAAAATACATACAAACTATGTAAGTAGTTATTTTTTTATCTATATTTAATGCTCCATGCATGTCTCCAAACATTTAATGGGATAGGACGTAAAGTTTTTGGGTGGGATCTAAACACCCCTTAATAAAACGAAGAGAAGAGTTATAAACGCTAAGCTTACATACATATTTTAAGACTACACGAGAGTGTCATAGAAGGCTATTTATGTTATGAGCTACTATGTGTCAAAAGTTATTATTATTAGAGAAGTTATCTTAGAAGTAGTGTCTGCAGTTGCTCGTACTATTGATGGTGCCCTTAGAATAAATAGTGAGGGGCACACAACAGTTTCCACTCTCATCACAGGCTAAACCTTTTTGTTTTTTTTTTACTTGGCGTCGCCCTCACGCGCACACGGAGGGTACTAGTCGTCGCATAACCCAGACTTCACAAGTCAAGGAAACTATATATTAATGGACCACGCTCAGCTTGCCCAGTGTGCACGACACGCAACCTTGCCTACCGTGAACTGAACATAACTCGACGTGTCTGTTCAAGATATGATTTCTTTATTATTTATTTTTATTTTGTTTTCTTTTCCTTTTTTTCCCTGATTCAACATCTCGACCTCTTTTGTTTTTTTCTTTGCTTATTTGTTCTTTCTATTTCTATTGTAACTACATGATTGCAAAAACGAAAAATGTGGACCGTTTGGATAGCAGGACATAAATTTGAATCTTCATTTTTTCCGATGAACAAAGTAGCCATTGGTACACACCAGCAGCCGTCGCTTTCTTTCCTGGTTTGATACTGTTCATGCATTCTAGCAGGTTTGATACCTTTCCTAAATGGAAGGTTACTCCTTCGCTCCAAACAACATGTCTCCGTTCCTTTCCTACGATTCCTGTTTGAACTTCCCATACGGATCCTTTGATCCAAACGCGCCCAAACAGGTGATCATTGTTTTCTCTCAAACGATTTACACCACTACAGAATTGAATAATGGTGAACTATATGGAGAACTATTTACAAGCATGTTGGTGAACTATATGGAGAACTATATGAACGAAACAAATCGCTATTTACAATCTGTCATATAAGTCTTACTAGCAAACATGCCCGTGTATTGTAACGGGAGAAAGCTATCAAACGTTTGACTTGTTGGCTTTAGCTTGTTGGCTTACTGTATAGCTGCAATGGTCGCAACAACTTAATTTGTACAGGTGCTACTTTTGATATTGTTTGTGGTTGCTACACTGACAGACGAACGGGTTCGTTAATGGAAACAAGGATGAACAATGTTAGATATGTACTTATTTTTTTTATCAAATCCATAAAATTTAAAAGCTATACTTTATTTTATAATGGTCATAGTATTTATAATATAAGTTAATATTGAAAATGTCCCATTAATTCTATATTGAATTAAAATGCAACCTTGATAGTTTTTTCTTTCATTGTAAAGAGCACAAAAATATTTACTCGCAAATTTATTATAACTTTAAATTTTCATACTATCCATGTGTTGATAGAGTTAGATATCAAGTTCCATAGCTTCTTTTGGGAATCCATAAAAATATGCAACTTTAATACCTTATTAAAGTCGGCAAGGTTTTTTTAAAAGAAAAAAATCGGTAAGGAATTAATCGTCATCGTGTCTCGATTTTCACGTATCAACCATGTCGAGAGTTACACTGATATATGCGGACAACTTAGAGATTTGCACTGGCATACGGATAGCTTGGAGAAACATTTATTTGATTAGATTAAATGACAAATTGCTTAAGATTTTAGTTTATGATTTGATTAGTTAGGCCATTCGGCTAATTCATGTTATAGTAATAACTTTTTCTAATTAAAGAAATATTTATTTATTTATTAAGTAAGAGTCAAAAAGATTCATAACACTATATTTATTATTTATCTTTGTCTTTATAAGGAAAAGCATAGTACTTTATATCTGGAAAGGAAAACAAAAAAAATGAAAACACAGAAAAGCAAAAAAAAGTCACGGACACCATCCACAAGCGCAAGGGGGGAGGGGGCGACACGACACTTCCCTGAAACCCACGGATCACCTATACGAGCGGGGGAAGGAAAAAAAATGACGTGGCTAGAGAAGAAACCGAGATGAAAACGGTAAAAGAGAGATTCGGACCACATGGATAATCAGATTGGACACAGACTGGTGATAGGTTGGACGAAAATTTATAGGTGACGGAAATTTTACCTTTTTATTATTAGGTAGGTATAGATTAACTGTACAATTACCTCCAACTGCTGATTAGGTGAAGCCGTGAACCACGCCCTTGTTTGTTTTGTTGGCTATCACTAGCTCACATGCGTGCCGAAGGCTGCCGGGTCCAAACACGGCATCAGCTAACTACTGGAATCCGAACCCACATAGGGTAACTGGCAGTAGCAGGATCCATCATGTTAATTTACCTTAATCAAGTGTTTCTTTGACTGACCTGATTTAAGTAAATCAACCTCATCCACATCTCCATTACATCAAGACACAGGATTCCAATTGTGTCGGTACCAACAGTACGGGGGTACCACAGCTATCGCCAAAACACTAACAAAAACCGAAACCAGTAGAAAAGATAGCCCGCTCGACGGGGCGCCTCGACCGCGTCCCGGCTCCGACTCGTACGAGGCCCGCTCGACGGGGTGCCTCGACCGCGCCCCGGCTCCGACTCGTACGAGGCCCGCTCGACGGGGCGCCTCGACCGCGCCCCGGCTCCGACTCGTACGAGGCCCGCTCGACGGGGCGCCTCGACCGCGCCCCGGCTCCGACTCGTACGAGGCCCGCTCGACGGGGCGCCTCGACCGCGCCCCGGCTCCGACTCGTACGAGGCCCGCTCGACGGGGCGCCTCGACCGCGTCCCGGCTCCGACTCGTACGAGGCCCGCTCGACGGGGCGCCTCGACCGCGCTCCGGCCCCTCGACGCCCTTTCTTTACCTACCCGGGATAAAAGCCATAGCATTCAATGCGGTTACCTACTACCACCGACCGACATGGCTACGGCATGGGTCAACGCGGGAACAATACCCACGTCAAGTCTCACTGTTTTACCGCCCATCCCGTGATGGGAGGTGAAAGCCGTCACTGTATCCACCATACCGCGCACTATTCACCATCAGTCACCCTCAAGGGAGGATAAGACAAGGTCCGTCCCCCGCGATACCGGGGATTCGGCCTTATCCATCCGACCTCGACCCAGCCTCGACCCGGCCCCAACGCTCGACTTAGCTCGAAGGACGGTATGGCCTGGCACTCTGGGTCATTTCACCCTCTTGTCCCGTACCGCGTCAGGATACCCAGGGATGGCCGGCCATCCCGAAGCCACGTCGCTACAGTCAACTCAACAGGAATCGACGAAACATCGCCTCAAGCCTCCCCTCGACTTGGCCACCTCTCGCCCTATAAAAAGGCAGGCCAGGGCGAACCAAAGGGGGGGAAGAAAAAACACGAAGCATCACGGAAAAAACGCGAAGCAACCATCTTTCTCCTTTTTCTCTTTGAGACTTGGGGCTCGACACCCTCTCTCGCCTGCTTGTAACCCCTACACGAGCACCCCGGTGCAAGGAAATACAAACCTCTCTTCCCCGCTGGACGTAGGGCCTTCTTTTGCCCGAACCAGGATAAACCCCCGTGTGTTCTCCTTGCATCACCATCCAGGAAAGAGTCACGCAGCATTTACTCGTTGGTTTAGGACCCCCTTGGTCCGAACACCGACAGTTGGCGCGCCAGGTAGGGGGCCGCTACGTGCAAACCTCGCTTTGTCGCCGTTCTTCCTGGATGGCTAACCTCGAACGCCCGATCCCGTTGGGTACGGTGATCTGGTTTGGGAGTTTGGAGTTCATGTCGCTCGGCTCTGGCTACGACATGGTCTTACTCCCACCTAGGCACCCAACCGACGAAGATTACGAGCTCTCCCAGCCCGGGGGAGCAGTCAACCGGCACCGTCGCTCCAGGCGGTCGCGGGCCGCCCGGCGACGGCGAGCCCAGCACAACTACCGTCTCTACCTAACGGAGGGCGATGGGATCCCCTGGTCCGGCACCCCCCAAACAGGCGCTAGCCCAGATCTCCTTTTGGAAGATTTGGGAAGGATGAGCCTGGCCGAGGGTCGCGTGCCGACGAGGAATCCCGCCACTCCCCCGTCCGGTGAGACACCACTGTCCGTAGCATCTATCTCGCCACGGGCAGTGACCTCCCCATCGCCATTCCCGTTTGGGCTGGACTCGGTTGCCCGGGTGTATGCATCCTCCGTGAGCACTCGTATGAGCGCTTATGAGGAACTCCCCGGACACCATCTACGCTCCACTCTGGACCTCGTTGCGTCCACGCCGGCTTCTGATTATCGGGACTCTACGGAGACACCGGAAACAGAACCCCGTGTGACTGCTTCTCCACGTCACCACCTCGGTGATGGTTGGCATCGGCCACACATTCCCCCGTCATATTACTACTTTGGCGCACCTGACTCCGACTCGGCCGACGACACCTATGATCCGACTCGTGAGTGCTTCAACATCGACGTTGAAAGCACCTCGGAATCAGAGGACGAAGAGCCGGTCGAGGAAAGGCACACGCCCCCTCATGTCGAGCTTCCTGCCGAGCGAAACGAGCCCCAGTTCCTTGCGGATCAAGGAGCGCAGCTCGGACAGATTCGCGAGTTGCAGGACCAGCTTGACGAGGAACGCGAAAACCTGGATCTTCTCCAGCAAACCCTCGAGCGTGAGCGTGCGGAACACGCATTTGGCGGGAGAGCTCGTGAGAGGGCTCGCGACGTCAACCGTCGCATCGACGAGGACCGGGCGGTCGACCCCCCGGTTTTCGCTCGAGCCAGCCAAAACGTTGTCGCCGCTGCCATGCTCCTGCGCAACATGCCCGAGCCGTCAAACCCTGACGCCCGTCGGGCTCGAGACGAAATCCGAGGGCTCCTCGAGACTGCCGCCATGCAGCAGGCCGAGAGCTCTGCCTCGAGGCGGCGCGAAGCAGCCTCGGAGCGGACCCTCGAGCCTTCCTGACAGGAGAGAGAAGCCTCGGTTCATCCCGAGCCTGCCCGGCGAAACCGGGTAGCACCTGCCCCTGAGCCCATCGCCAACGGCCGCGAGCCTCGAGACACCCGTGGCAACATCGTCGAGCGTCGCACATGCAAACACGGTGACGGTGTAGCTCGAGGCTACCACGTCCACAGGGGCGGACGCTACGACAGCTCGGAAGACCGTAGCCCTTCACCCGAACCTCCAGGCCCTCGGGTGTTCAGTAGGGCTATCCGTGAGACGGTGCCCCCGGCTCGGTTCCGTCCCCCCACGACTCTCACCAAGTATAACGGCGAGACCAAACCCGAACTTTGGCTCGCCGATTTCCGCTTGGCGTGTCAGTTGGGCGGGGCCACCGATGACCGGGCCATCATTCGGCAACTCCCCCTGTTCCTCTCCGACACCGCCCGAGCCTGGCTCGAGGATCTCCCACCTTGGCAGATCCACGACTGGGACGATCTCGTGAGGGTGTTCGAGGGAAATTTCAAGGGAACCTACATGCGCCCCGGCAACTCGTGGGACCTCCGGAGCTGCAAGCAGAAACCAGATGAGTCCCTCCGGGACTACATCCGGCGCTTCTCCCGGCAGCGCACCGAGCTCCCCAACATCACCGACTCCGACGTGATTACGGCCTTCCTCTCCGGTACCACCTGTAAGGAGTTGGTCCGGGAGTTGGGCCGTAACACCCCGCTCACTGCCAACGGATTGATGGACATCGTCACCAACTTCGCCTCCGGCGAGGAGGCGGTTGGTGCAATCTTTGGCGGCGAGCCGGCAAGGGAGGAGCAGAAGGTCGACGACCCCGCGAGTTCCACCCGAGGCCCCAAGAGAAACAACCGCAAGAAGAAGAAAGGCCAGCAGGGCAAGCTCGAGGCCCCGGCCGACGAGCTCGTCGCTGCTACCGAGCACAAGAAACCTCGAGGCCCCCCCGGCGGGGGCGTCTTCGACAAAATGCTCAAAGAGCCGTGTCCCTACCACAAAGGACTCACTAACCATAACCTCGAGGATTGTCACATGCTGCGCAGGTACTTCGGGGGTGCAGGCGCTAAGAAGGACGACAAGGGGGAGGACCCTAAGGGTGACGACAAGGACGGGGAATTTCCCGAGATCCGCGACTGCTATATGATCTACGGAGGACCCTCGACCTGCCTCTCCGCGCGTCAGCGCAAGCGAGAACGGCGCGAGGTCTTCTCCGTACAGTCGGCAGTACCCCGCTTCCTTGATTGGTCTGCGGTGGCCATCACTTTCGACCGTGATGACCACCCAGACTACGTCCCCAACCCGGGGGTCTATCCACTCGTCGTTGACCCCGTCATCGCCAACACACGCCTCACCAAAGTGCTCATGGACGGCGGAAGCAGCCTCAACATTATCTATTCTCAGACCCTCGACCTCTTGGGGGTCGACAGAGCGCGCCTCCAGCCTAGCGTCGGGGGCTTCCACGGAGTCGTGCCAGGGAAACGGGCGGAACCCCTCGGGCGGGTCGATCTGCCTGTTTGCTTTGGCACGCCGGCGAACTTCCGAAAGGAAACTCTCACTTTCGAAGTGGTCGGATTCCGTGGAACGTACCACGCTATCCTGGGACGCCCATGCTACGCCAAGTTCATGGCGATCCCGAACTACACCTACCTCAAGCTCAAAATGCCTGGCCCAAACGGTGTCATCACTGTAGGGCCCTCGTTTGAACATGCCTACGAGTGCGACGTCGAGTGCGTCGAGCACGGCGAGGCTGTTTTTGGGTCAGCAATCTTGGCCGCAGACCTCGACGGTCTAGCCAATGCGATCCCCGACCCAAAACGCCATGCCGGCAGCTTCGAGTCCGCCGAAGACGTCAAGCTCGTACCCCTCGACCCCGCTGATCCCAAGGGGAGGGCGCTGAGCGTCAGCGCCACCCTCGATCCTAAATAGGAAGCAGTGCTCGTCGACTTTCTCCGCGCGAACGTCGACATCTTTGCGTGGAGTCCCTCGGATATGCCGGGCATACCCAGGGAAGTCGCCGAGCACGCCTTGGAGATCCGGGCCGGAGCCAAACCGGTGAAGCAACGCCTGCGCCGCTTCGACGAGGAGAAGCGCAGGATCATCGGCGAGGAGATACACAAACTGCTGGAGGCCGGGTTCATCAAGGAGGTTCATCATCCCGAGTGGCTAGCTAATCCTGTCTTAGTTAGAAAAAAGAGTGGGAAATGGAGGATGTGCGTAGACTATACTGGTTTAAATAAAGCATGTCCGAAAGTTCCCTTTCCTTTGCCACGCATTGATCAAATCGTTGATTCCACCGCGGGATGTGAAACTCTCTCATTCTTAGATGCATATTCCGGTTACCACCAAATCAAAATGAAGGAGTCTGACCAGCTCGCGACTTCGTTCGTCACCCCATTCGGCATGTATTGCTACGTTACGATGCCCTTCGGTCTCCGGAACGCGGGGGCAACGTACCAGCGATGCATGCAACATGTTTTTGGGGGGCACATTGGGTCGACCGTCGAGGCTTACGTCGACGACATCGTGGTCAAAACCCAACGTGCCGGCGACCTGGTCAGCGACCTCGACGTTGCATTCAAGTGCCTCAGAGCAAAAAACATCAAACTCAATCCAGAGAAATGTGTCTTCGGCGTCCCACGGGGTATGCTTTTAGGGTTTATCGTATCTAAACGTGGCATCGAGGCCAACCCTGAAAAAATCTCTGCAATCACCAAAATGGGCCCCATCCGAGATCTCAAGGGCGTACAGAGAGTCACAGGTTGCTTGGCGGCACTCAGCCGTTTCATTTCGCGCCTCGGCGAAAAAGCACTCCCTCTGTACCGTCTCTTGAGGAAATCGGACCATTTTTCCTGGAACCTCGAGGCTGAGGAGGCTCTCACAAAACTAAAAGCCACCCTCTCTAGCTCACCGATCCTCGTCCCTCCGACCCCGGGGGAACCACTCCTACTCTACGTCGCAGCGACATCACAAGTTGTCAGTGCTGCCCTGGTTGTCGAACGGGCCGAGGAGGCACACACCTTGCTCGTCCAGAGGCCGGTCTATTTCGTTAGCGAGGTGCTCTCAGAAACAAAGTGTCGGTACCCACAGATCCAGAACTGCTGTATGCTGTCATCTTGACACGGCGCAAGCTCCGACACTACTTCGAGGGTCACCCGGTTACTGTGGTTTCTTCTTTCCCCTTGGGAGAGATAGCCCAGAACCGGGAAGCCTCGGGTAGGATTGCCAAATGGGCGGTCGAGCTTATGGGCGAGGCATTGTCCTATGCGCCGCGAAAAGCTATCAAGTCACAGGCGTTAGCAGATTTTCTGGCCGAGTGGACTGACACACAACTCCCTCCTGCACAGCTCCAAGCGGAGCTGTGGACCATGTACTTCGATGGGTCATTAACGAAAATGGGAGCAGGCGCGGGCTTGCTCTTCATCTCACCCCTCGGGGTTCACATGCGCTACGTCATCCGGCTTCATTTCCCTGCGTCTAACAACGTCGCCGAATACGAGGCACTCGTCACGGGGTTGAGAATCGCCATCGAGCTCGGGGTCCGACACCTCGACGTCCGAGGCGACTCTCAACTCGTGATTGATCAGGTGATGAAGAACTCGAGCTGCCGCGACCCCAAGATGGAGGCCTACTGCCAGGAAGTACGGCGCCTCGAGGACAAGTTTCACGGCCTCGAGCTCAACCACATCGCACGCAGGTATAATGAGGCCGCTGATGAATTGGCAAAAATCGCGTCCGGTCGAGCCACGGTTCCACCGGACGTCTTCACGAAAGACCTTCAGCGCCCATCCGTCGACCTCAGGCCAGACGGGGGGGTCGACGAGGCGTCGATCGACCTTCCACCTAAGGCAGAAGCCCCCTCGACCGGGGCTGAAGCCATGCAGGTGGAAGACTCGACGTCACCGCCTGACCTCGAGCCTGATTGGCGCGTCCCGTACCTCGACTACCTCATCCATGGGGACCTCCCCTCGGATAGGACTGAGGCTCGACGGATCGCACGTCGGGCCAAAACTTTTGTGATCATGAGCGACAGCAGGGAGCTCTACCGTCGTAGCCCTACCGGTATCCTCCAACGTTGCATCACGAAAGAGCAAGGCAGAAATCTGCTCGGCGATCTTCACTCGGGGGCTTGCGGTCATCACGCTGCGCCTCGAACCCTTGTCGGAAACGCCTTTCGACAAGGATTCTATTGGCCGACCGCGGTCTCCGACGCTGTCAAGCTAGTACGCTCCTGCGAGGGTTGTCAGTACTATGCGAGACAGACTCATCTTCCGGCACATGCCCTACAGACTATCCCCATCACATGGCCGTTCGCCGTTTGGGGGCTCGACCTTGTCGGACCACTGAAAAGGACGACCGGCGGCTTCACCCACTTGCTCGTCGCAATCGACAAATTCTCCAAGTGGATCGAGGCCCGCCCTATCACCAGCATCAGGTCCAAACAAGCTGTACTCTTCTTCACTAACATTGTTCATCGCTTCGGGGTCCCCAACTGTATCATCACGGACAACGGCACCCAGTTCACTGGCAAGAAGTTTTTGGATTTCTGCGACAACCACCACATCCGTGTGCTCTGGTCGGCCGTGGCTCATCCAAAAACAAACGGGCAAGTGGAACGTGCCAACGGCATGGTTCTACAAGGCCTTAAGCCTAGAATCTTTGACAAACTAAACAAACATGGCAAAAGATGGGCTGCCGAGCTACCCTCGGTCCTGTGGAGCCTAAGAACAACGCCGAGTCGAGCCACGGGGTTCACTCCGTTCTTCTTAGTCTACGGGTCTGAGGCTATGCTACCAACCGATATAGAATACGGGTCCCCAAGATTGAAGGCATACAACGAAGTACACAACGACGCCACAAGACAGGACGCCCTCGACCAGCTCGAGGAAGCCCGAGATGTGGCTCTGTTGCATTCTGCCAGGTACCAGCAGGGTCTCCGACGCTACCACGACAGATACATCCGCAAGCGTGACCTCAACGTTGGTGACTTGGTGCTACGGCGGAACCAGAACACCAAGGGACGGCACAAGCTCACACCACCATGGGAAGGGCCGTACATCATCGCAGAAGTACTAAAGCCGGGAACCTACAAGCTATCCAACGAGAAGGGCGAAATCCTCACCAACGCTTGGAACATCGAACAGCTACGTCGCTTCTTTCCTTAAAAAGCCTCGAGGCTCTGTATTTCCTTTTTCGTCAATAAAGAATACAGCGATGTTTAAAATTTCTCGTTTCGTAATAAGGAAGGATCGACCCTGCACTCCCAGAGTCGACCCTCCCTCGGGGGCTGGCAAGGGGGGAACCCCCGGTCCCCGAAAAACCGAAAAAACTTGCGCTCTTTTTTAAATTTAAGAACCGTTTCTTAGATCGACTTCGCTGAAAGAGCACCCTAAGGTTCGAAAGGGCTCTCGAGCCTGGAGCATCACCTACGCCTCCGAGGCTACGGTACCTCCACTCGACCCTTGCGCCTTTTAGAGGTACGCCTTCACGCTGAGAAGATCTAAACAACGGTTCCTAAAATTAAAAAAGAACATACCCCCTGTCGCTTAGATCAGGCTCTCACACGATTTACTAGGCCGCAACATCACCCTGAAGCTCGAGGGCAGTCGAGCCGCGAGATCACTTACGCCCCCGAGGCTACGGTACCTCCACTCGCTCCCTTACGCCAAAGGATGTAGCTGCGCGCTAGGTAAATCACGCGAGAACACGATCCGTGCGATAAAGGGAAGAAAAGCTCGAGTAAAACTAAATCAACCGCGAACCGGTTTATGTTTCGAGTCTTTTAGGCCTCCGCGGCCACCGCGATCAAAATTCGAAATACTAACTTATTACATGGGCCTTCATGCCCAGATTTGGCTCACAGGCCTTCGTCGTCGGCAGGAGGAACCACCTCGGCTTCAAAAAGCGAGGCCAGACGACTCCCAGGCTCTTCGGCGGCTTCGATCAGCTCCACGCAGGCGTCCTCGTTCTCCTCGTCCGTCCGATCGGGGTCTGTGATGAAGCCCTCGGCAACGAGCCTCATATCAAACACAAACCCCGAACGGACGACGGCCAGCGCCCTCTTCACGCCGTGATGGAGGCCGTTCGGTATCTTCTCCCGGGCAAGGCGGCCCAGCGCCACCATCCGTCGGACGAAGGAGTTCCCCGGAACATCTTCCCCGGTGTCGGTGTCGGGCTCGACCCCTAGGCCATCACACACAGTGGTGATCACGCCCTGGAGAAGTTGGGTCCTCCGGACCTCGGCTTCGAAGAGGCTCTGGAAGGAGTTGGCGCACGATTGGGCCTCTCGGTTCTCTCTCTCCAGCTCTGAAACACGACAAACAAATTAGTGCCCAACGCGGGGCCTTCAACGTCGTGACTATAACAACCACACTTACCCTCGACGTGGGTCTGCAGGCCCACGACCTCGTCACGGAGCCCCCCACATGTTCGCTCGAGCCCTAGGAAGGTGTTGTCCTTGTCACGGATGGCCGCCTTTAGCGCCTCGACCTCCTGCCGAGCAGACTCGAGAGCTGCGTCCTTCTTTTGGACGGCTCCCTGCAGCGTCGTGACCTCGGCATGGAAGGCGTCGCGCTGAAGACTGACCTGGGAGACATCCTCCTCAAGCTCCTTCACCCGCGCAGACAAGGGCTCGAGGTCCCTGCGCGCCTGGGTAGCCTCCTCCCGAGCCTTGTCCAGGCTTGTGCGCATCACGGCCTCGGCCGCCCATGCCTGCGCCGCCTCTTCCTTCAATGTGGCGTATGCGATGCGCAGTTCAGCCATCTCGGCGTTCCGATCGGATAGCCGTTTCTGGGCCTCCTCGACCAGAACCCGTTGCTGGGACAGCGCGCCCCACACGCCACTCTCGTCCCGGATGAAGAGTGACTTGCGGCGGGAGTACTCCTTCAGCTCCTGAACGCAATTCGAAAAGGTCACAAATCCGAAGAAAAAACAGCCTATCAAGCGAGCCGACGGGTCGATCATACCTCGGTGGCATCCCCCATACTCCGCACAGCGCCGGACGCCACTCGAAGCAACCGGTCGAGATGCTGGCGGACGCCCTCGAGGTACTCCCATCGGTGCACTTCGTCTTTGTCGCTAAGGACAAAGACGGGCTCGGCGTCGGGGTTCGTAGCGTCCCTGAACTCAAGGGACGGCCCCCCCCCACTTCGGCAGCTCCGCCTCGACCAGCGCTATCGCCAGCGCGGCGATGTCGGGCCACGAGGAGGACGACCCGGCCGGGGCGTCTCCCGGTCCCGCGGAAGGACCGGCCTCGCCCGCGGTATCCGCCTCTCCAACGACCGTCGAGACACCGGCCTGGTCCGCGACCTCACCCCCCTCGACCCCTATCGTTTGTTTTCCCTTGTCCAGGGAGATGTTGTCGAGGGGAGCGTGAGGGCGGGCACTTACGACCGCCGGCGCCACCGGAGCCGGCACCTCGACCGACGACGGCTCCGGTACCCTCGCCTCGACCGTCGGCACCGCCGGAGCCGGCGTCTCTTCTTCGGGTGCTCCGGATGGGGGCTCGACCGCCCCGATCTCCACCACGCCCGCTGGCTCTGCCGACGGGCCTTGTCGCGGCTGCGACCCCTTCGCCAGGACCGTCTCTTGCCCCGACACCGACGCGACCTCCTCCTTGGTCACGTTAGCACCCGCCCGCTCCATGTCGCGGACGGGTGCCTCGCTCATCGCGACCGCAACGGCAGCCTCGGCCGTCCCCGACGGCCGGGGCCCCGCCTCGACCACGTCAAGAGCCGCCGCCTTTGCCGGTTCGGCCCCCTCGACGGCGGGCTCCGGGCCGGCAACCGCCGCGGCGTCGGCCGACCCTTGCTGATGTCGCAGGCGCCCTTTCGCTGCCTCGACCTGACGGACCCAGGCCGCGTCCTGCTCCGCCGTCCGGTTGAGGACAACGGCGCTGGCTCGCAGCGACTTCACAGGGGTAGGCCCCATTGGCTCCGCCTTCCGCTTCAGCCTGTGAAGTGAGAAGAATTGTCAGCCGACGGACTTTGGGAAAGGCAGGACAACCAAGTTGAGATACTTACCCGGAAATCGGCACCAAGTACCTCGACCCTGCGCGGCTCGAGCCTCCCGGGACGGCCGCTGGTGGCCCGCGGCGGCCTCACTAGCAGGCCGAGCGCTCCTGGGAGCCCCGGCCAACACACCGCCCTGCGCCCTTTGTGTTCCCGAGGCCAGCTGGCCTCGGGTCCTTACTCCTACCGGCGCCGTCGCTGATAACGACGCCGGTACCACCGTCTCCGCCCCTGCCGGAGCTTGCGAGGCCCCGGCTGGTGCGGACGTCCCCGACGACCCCTCTCGCCGGGTCCGGGGTAGAATGGCCCCTCCCCTCGAGGGGCCAGATCCCTTCTCCACCTTCTTCCCCTCGACCTCCTCGACCACGACGACCGAGGAGGACCCCCCCCGATGGGCTCCAGCAGGGGGCGAATGTCGGGGAGATCCCCAAGCCTGGTCGCAATCTCATACCGCGACAGGGCATCTTCATCTTCATCGCTGCTGCCGTCGTCCTCCCCCGAGACTGTCTCGGAAGGCGACGGTGACAGGGGCACTCCGTCGATGGCTTGCTGGCGCCGGCGCTTCTTCAACGCCTCCGCCTTCTTGGCCTTGCGGATCGCCCGCTTCTTGGGCGTCTCCTTGGCCTGCTTCTTCTGGGAGGCATGCAGGCGTCGAGCCTCCCGGGCGGGCCGGTCCTCCGGGACTGGTGGGCGCGTTTCCCGCAACGCCGACAAATCCTACACACCGGCCTCGACCACATCAGCGAAATCCACAGAAAAACAAGAAAAGCAATACCTCAGCCCCGGGATACGTACCACGGATTCGCACCCCTCGGTAGGCCTCATGGGAACCTGATTGGCTTCCTCCGCCTTGAAATTCCCGACCATCCGGCGAGCCCGCCGGAGAACCTCCTCAAGGGTGAGGGATTCGTGGGACATCCGGGTGCCCTCCAGGTTCGCCTCCGGAGTCATCTGGTCCAGGCGGAGACGACGCTGGCACAACGGCATCACTCTACGGCGATGGAAGCCCGCAGCCACCGTCGCAGCCGTCAGGCCCCGAAGGCGAAGCTGCTGCAGCGCCACCAGCAGCGGATCCAAGCGCGTCTTCTCGGCCTCGGGCACTCCGTACGACCAGTGCTCTTCTCGAGCAGTCAGCACGCGGCCGGTGTACCTCGGCAACTGATTTTCATCATTGCGGAGATAGAACCAACCCTCGTGCCACCCACTGTTCGAGGAGATGAGTCGGGCCGGGATGTATAGATCCGTCCGACCCGATCTCACTTGCAGCACGCAGCTCCCCACTCGGGCCGCGGACAGGACGCCTTTCTCCCCTGCCCTCTTGGCGAAGAGCTCGGCCTTGAAAAGGTGAAGCCACAAGTTCCACTGTGGCTCCACCCCAAGGTAGCCCTCGCAGACCGCCGCAAAGATGGCGGCCTGCGCTACGGCATTGGGGGAAAGGTGGTGAAGCTCCACCCGGTAGTAGTGGAGGAGCGCACGCATGAAGACCGACGCCGGCACGCCGAACCCCCGCTCATGAAAGCTGACGAAGCTCACCACGTACCCTTCGGGGGGCACTGGCTCCTGGTGGGCGGGGGGCGGTGCCACCCACTCCGGCCGCGCCGAGTTCGTCCTCGGCCGCAATAGCCCGTCCTCGACCAACTCCTCCAACCTCCTCTCCGTCACCGAGGAGGCGGCCCAGTCGTCGGCGGGAAGGATCTGGCTCTTTCCTGCCATCGATGTCGTCGGAAGGGGATGGGAGAAAAGGATGCGGTGGCTGCGGCAAGACGGGCGGAGAACGCGATGTGGCAGGGGATGTCTAGGGCAAAGGATTGCAGGAATGCAAGTAACCGGTGGGGAACGGAGACCCCAAGGCCTTAGCTTTATATGCTCGGACGGAAGCCCAACGGCCGCGCGAAAAGTAAGGAGCAGTTTCTCGCGATAAAACCGCTCGCCTAACCGTTTCCTTATATCTCGCAGGAATTGAGCACGTGGCCGCTCCCCACGTCGTAACCATACGCCGATAACGCGCCGGTCTCGCCTCCCAAAAAAACGCGCCCGGACAACGAAATATCTCCAGGTATGTCTTAAATGGGTGCGAAGCCCGCAATAAGTCTCGAGGGAGCGAAAGCTGGCCCTCGAACGGGGTTCGACAGCTGCCCTCGAGCAACAGAGTTAGGGACGACCCAGGGTGCGCCCGTACATGGCCAAGGGCTCGAGCCACGCTCTCGAGGCACCCCAGGACGTATTCGAGGCCGAAGGAGAAGGTTGTGGTAGGAATCCCTCTGGGGGAGGCATCGAGCCCTCGAATCCTGTCGAAGGGAATCGAGATCCACACGACCACTTCTTGGCATTTTTGAGGGCGCCTCCGGGCCACTAGCCGACCCCTAACGAACGGGGCACGGGTTCTCACTCGAATTCCCCCGCTAGCAGCTCACCGGAGATCGTCGTAACTCGGGCCCAAACGAGGGTAGTGCGACATTCTCCACCCCTCCTCCTTTTTTCGAAAAAGGAGCGTGAGGGTCGCGAAAGACGGCCGGGACTCTGATCGACCTCGTGCGTGCGAGGCTCGGGGTCCCGACCACAAAAATGGGTGCGAAGCCCGCAATAAGTCTCGAGGGAGCGAAAGCTGGCCCTCGAACGGGGTTCGACAGCTGCCCTCGAGCAACAGAGTTAGGGACGACCCAGGGTGCGCCCGTACATGGCCAAGGGCTCGAGCCACGCTCTCGAGGCACCCCAGGACGTATTCGAGGCCGAAGGAGAAGGTTGTGGTAGGAATCCCTCCGGGGGAGGCATCGAGCCCTCGAATCCTGTCGAAGGGAATCGAGATCCACACGACCACTTCTTGGCATTTTTGAGGGCGCCTCCGGGCCACTAGCCGACCCCTAACGAACGGGGCACGGGTTCTCACTCGAATTCCCCCGCTAGCAGCTCACCGGAGATCGTCGTAACTCGGGCCCAAACGAGGGTAGTGCGACATTCTCCACCCCTCCTCCTTTTTTCGAAAAAGGAGCGTGAGGGTCGCGAAAGACGGCCGGGACTCTGATCGACCTCGTGCGTGCGAGGCTCGGGGTCCCGACCGCAAAAATGGGTGCGAAGCCCGCAATAAGTCTCGAGGGAGCGAAAGCTGGCCCTCGAACGGGGTTCGACAGCTGCCCTCGAGCAACAGAGTTAGGGACGACCCAGGGTGCGCCCGTACATGGCCAAGGGCTCGAGCCACGCTCTCGAGGCACCCCAGGATGTATTCGAGGCCGAAGGAGAAGGTTGTGGTAGGAATCCCTCCGGGGGAGGCATCGAGCCCTCGAATCCTGTCGAAGGGAATCGAGATCCACACGACCACTTCTTGGCATTTTTGAGGGCGCCTCCGGGCCACTAGCCGACCCCTAACGAACGGGGCACGGGTTTTCACTCGAATTCCCCCGCTAGCAGCTCACCAGAGATCGTCGTAACTCGGGCCCAAACGAGGGTAGTGCGACATTCTCCACCCCTCCTCCTTTTTTCGAAAAAGGAGCGCGAGGGTCGCACAGCAAAAGACGGCCGGGACCCTAATCGACCTCGCGCGCACGAGGCTCGGGGGCTTGACCGCAACAAAATGTCCCCCAATCGAACGCAAACAAGACCTCGGAGGAGTCTCCATACTCCACCAAGGCCTCGGGGGCTACACCCGGCGGGTGCGCTCGCGCGCCCCCACCGGAAAAATCACGACGCTACGACTCCAGTTCTGACTAACCTCTGGGAGAGTGATCACACACTCACCCAAAGGCTCGGGGGCTACTGTCGGTACCAACAGTACGGGGGTACCACAGCTATCGCCAAAACACTAACAAAAACCGAAACCAGTAGAAAAGATAGCCCGCTCGACGGGGCGCCTCGACCGCGTCCCGGCTCCGACTCGTACGAGGCCCGCTCGACGGGGTGCCTCGACCGCGCCCCGGCTCCGACTCGTACGAGGCCCGCTCGACGGGGCGCCTCGACCGCGCCCCGGCTCCGACTCGTACGAGGCCCGCTCGACGGGGCGCCTCGACCGCGCCCCGGCTCCGACTCGTACGAGGCCCGCTCGACGGGGCGCCTCGACCGCGCTCCGGCCCCTCGACGCCCTTTCTTTACCTACCCAGGACAAAATCCATAGCATTCAATGCGGTTACCTACTACCACCGACCGACATGGCTACGGCATGGGTCAACGCGGGAACAATACCCACGTCAAGTCTCACTGTTTTACCGCCCATCCCGTGATGGGAGGTGAAAGCCGTCACTGTATCCACCATACCGCGCACTATTCACCATCAGTCACCCTCGAGGGAGGATAAGACAAGGTCCGTCCCCCGCGATACCGGGGATTCGGCCTTATCCATCCGACCTCGACCCAGCCTCGACCCGGCCCCAACGCTCGACTTAGCTCGAAGGACGGTATGGCCTGGCACTCTGGGTCATTTCACCCTCTTGTCCCGTACCGCGTCAGGATACCCAGGGATGGCCGGCCATCCCGAAGCCACGTCGCTACAGTCAACTCAACAGGAATCGACGAAACATCGCCTCAAGCCTCCCCTCGACTTGGCCACCTCTCGCCCTATAAAAAGGCAGGCCAGGGCGAACCAAAGGGGGGGAAGAAAAAACACGAAGCATCACGGAAAAAACGCGAAGCAACCATCTTTCTCCTTTTTCTCTTTGAGACTTGGGGCTCGACACCCTCTCTCGCCTGCTTGTAACCCCTACACGAGCACCCCGGTGCAAGGAAATACAAACCTCTCTTCCCCGCTGGACGTAGGGCCTTCTTTTGCCCGAACCAGGATAAACCCCCGTGTGTTCTCCTTGCATCACCATCCAGGAAAGAGTCACGCAGCATTTACTCGTTGGTTTAGGACCCCCTTGGTCCGAACACCGACAAATTGTGTACCATACAAATATAGCCGCCCAAATCAAGATCACATCTCAACAAAAGATTACATACATCCACGGAAACATAAACTACAAATCTTGTCAAATTAGTAAATTAATTGTACAACATTAATGGAGACACATATTGTCTTGGGTTTGTAACCCAGTTACTAGGTTGTTCGACGTGAGTCAATGTGTCATTAGTAGAGAAAAGACATTCGGTTAAGCACATTAGTCCTGGCTAGAGTTGGACCCGGAATTAATGTGAGCATTAGTCCAATGTCCAAGTTTGATGGATGTCGGGGGACACCTTTAGTCCCGGTTGATAACACCAACCGGGATTAAAGGGTCTACATTAGTCTCGGTTGGTGTTACCAACTGGGACTAAAGGGTTTTGGGACTAAAGGTCCTCCGACGAGTTTGTTCAAAAGGAAAGCATCTCATTCAAAGTCACATGTGCTGTGTAGGAGGGATGGAAATCTACGTGCGACGCAATGCATGAGGTCTTGTGTTTGAGTCCCACGAGTCACATTATTTTTTAGTCTCGGAGGACCTTTAGACCTTTAGTTCCGGATAGGATTTCCCAACCGGGACTACAGATCAATTTTCTACTAGTGTGTACCTCCGGTGGCTTAAGCACTCAAAAACACACAAGATTTATCCTGGTTTAGGCTCTTACAATGGAGGAATGAATTGAGAGAGAGAGAGATTGTTGTGTAGGGGAAAGCGCTATGCTAATCTAGGGTTTGCTCGACTATCTCCTTGTTCGGCATTCGGATCCCTTCTGTTGGAGGCCATGACTTCCCTTATATATCGGGAAGGTGATGGGAGTACAAATCAAATGAATTTGTCTAGGGTTTCTTGTTCTATGTATCGGTCTTCTTCATCTTGGAGTTCTCAGGTCCTCCTTTGGCTTGTAGCTAGGCCCGACAAAATCACAACCATCATCTAACACTCCTGCCGCAGCTTAGCCGGTGTTGACGGTCACGTGCTGTTTGTCGCAACGGCGCCTTCCCGTGGTGAGCCTTTTCCTGGCTTCCATGGCATGTCAGGTTCCTTCCCCCTCACGGGTGTAGAACGAGGCGGTGGCACAGTGCTTCTACGCCTATCAGGCTCTGGGCACAGATTTTGGAGCTGACTTCCGGCTTTGCCCGGGGCGAGCGCTCACCGCGAGACAAGGTTGGGGTGACTACGGGGGCTTAGCTCGATCAGGGCTTCCCTAGGTCGGGAATTCCCCACTCCTTGGGTGAGCCTACGAGCCCGTGAGTAGGTGACGGCATGGACGGGGACAAAGCGTCTCGGCCTTGCCTCTCGACCACTGAGGCCTTGTGGGGAGCTAGTGCTTAGAGGCCCACTAAGCCATCTACAAATGGCATGTAGTGTACGTGTGAGCTTACATGACGTGTGTAACCCGTGAGCCCCTGGCTGATTTCGAAAATCAGTCAGGGGGTTAGCTGGACTGTCATGTCCTTAATCGGGGGTTTAACATACCCTTATGTTAGACTCTCGTCAGGAGCCCCCCGAGTCCTTCATAGCCTCTTGGGTCGCACCTAGGATGGCGATGAAGGGATTTCTTCGATCGTGTCTTGTGGACCAACCGAAGAGGGGTTGAGCCTTTTTGGTTTTGGGACGTGGGTCGGATGTACGTACGAGGACGTGAGGGACACCTTCACGACTTTTGGGTTGGTCAACACCCTCGACGATCTTCAAACCGGTAGAACCTGAGTGAGAAGGCCCCACCAGTCCTTCTGCCGGCTCTATGCCTCTATTAGGTGCCCCACTTACCCAGTCGGCTAGGGACGGAGCCTAGTGGAGGCCAAACTGGGCTCCGGCCCCCTTGCTCTGTGAGATTTCACTAGCATTAATAACTGTTTTTTATGGTTGTTGCTGTTGGAGAAGATAAACAGTGCATAGAAGTCAATAGAAACAATGCTATTGAAGGGGTATGGCTAAGTAGTAGCACTGGCAAGCAGGTGGAGAGTAAAGTGAATCTGCATAGCCACAGTGTACCATGTCAAATTGCCCCCCCCCCCCTTGATTTCCTGGCAAGCTCCATCATTGCAGCCGGCCATGGGTCGGGCAACTTAGCTCGGAGCCACTTTGTCGCTTCGTGACCCACCCCCGTCGACGGGTTCGAAAATAGGCTTCTTAGGCTTGGGCTGCACATTGGAATTAACAACTTTTTTACTTGATTTTGTTTAGATGTCAAATATACAATATAGGTTTTTAAAAGTATAAGTGAAATATTCACTTTTTTATCAGCTCGATCGAAAAATGTCATCCTATGGAGAAGAAGATACCTTTAGAATCGGTGAGCCTAATTAGGGTTAGTGTGATCTTGTGGTTGAATGACAATACGTGCAATATGCTGGGTCTCTATTTGTGCTCGTCCCTACTTTCCTGTGAAGGAGCGCATTCTCATCCTGTCATCAATGCATGGCTAGCTGTAGTATACCCAGCGGGTTGTCATAAAAAGTTATTACGCTGCCCCTAGCCGCAAGTTAAATATTAGGATAGCTACTTAGGAGCCAATTCAATCGTATTATTTTATATTTAAGGCCTGTATAGTTTAGGGGCCGTAAAATTTTAAGGGTACTGTAGCACATGTGTAACTATAGCAATTAGTGTTCAATTATGGACTAATTAGACTTAAAAGATTCGTCTTACAAAATACATACAAACTATGTGATTAGTTATTTTTTTTATCTATATTTAATGTTCCATGCATGTCTCCAAACATTTGATGGGATAGGGCGTAAAGTTTTTGGGTGGAATCTAATCACCCCTTAATAAAACAAAGAGAAGAGTTATAAACGCTAAGCTTACATACATATTTTAAGACTACATGAGAGTGTCATAGAAGGCTATTTATGTTATGAGCTACTATGTGTCAAAAGTTATTATTATTAGAGAAGTTATCTTAGAAGTAGTATCTGCAGTAGCTCGTACTATTGATGGTGCCCTTAGAATAAATAGTGAGGGGCACACAACAGTCTCCACTCTCATCACAGGCTAAACCTTTTTGTTTTTTTTTTTGACTTGGCGTCGCCCTCACGCGCACACGGAGGGTACTAGTCGTCGCATAACCCAGACTTCACAAGTCAAGGAAACGATATATTAATGGACCACGCTCAGCTTGCCCAGTGTGCACGACACGCAACCTTGCCTACCGAAGTCCAGTACATCTGTGAACTGAACATAACTCGACGTGTCTGTTCAAGATATGATTTCTTTATTATTTATTTTTATTTTGTTTTCTTTTCCTTTTTTCCCTGATTCAACATCTCGACCTCTTTTATTTTTTTCTTTGCTTATTTGTTCTTTCTATTTCTATTGTAACTACATGATTGCAAAAACGAAAAATGTGGACCGTTTGGATAGCAGGACATAAATTTGAATCTTCATTTTTTCCGATGAACAAAGTAGCCATTGGTATACACTAGCAGCCGTCGCTTTCTTTCCTGGTTTGATACTGTTCATGCATTCTAGCAGGTTTGATACCTTTCCTAAATGGAAGGTTACTCCTTCGCTCCAAACAACGTGTCTCCATTCCTTTCCTACGATTCCTGTTTGAACTTCCCATACGGATCCTTTGATCCAAACGCGCCCAAACAGGTGATCATTGTTTTCTCTCAAACGATTTACACCACTACAGAATTGAATAATGGTGAACTATATGGAGAACTATTTACAAGCATGTTGGAGAACTATATGAACGAAACAAATCGCTAGAGCATCACGGAGAGAGGAGCCTCCATCGAAGGTGATCACCTCTACAATTTTTTTTTTCATTTTTGAAGGTGGTTGTTTAAGTCAACTCCCTCAATAGTCCAAGCAAGCACCTCTAAAAATCTATGTTACCACTACAGGAAACTGACTCTTTGCCGGCTGTAATTTTCTTTGTCAACTGTTTTTTCTCGACACTCGGCAAAGAGGTCCCTTTGCCAACTGGAATTTCTGCAGTCGACAAAGCAGGATTTGTCGACTGCCTGGCTTTGCCGACTGCCAGGTAGTTGGCAAAGAATTGCAGTCGGCAAAGGCAGGCCATGGTTGACGCCATCCACACCGTCACCTTTGCCGACTGCCACTCCGTCAGCAGTCGGCAAAGGCGCAGGCTTTGCCAACTGCCATCCTCCCTGGCAGTCGGCAAAGAATTTTTATTTTTTTTGATTTTCGATCCTAGTTTTTTTTGTTGCCTTGATACAGTAAGTACATGATATATTTCAAGTTTGGGATCATTTTGATTTATTTTGCTATATTCCGTAGATTTTTTCTGTTTCTTTGATTTTTTTCGGCAGCTCCAGATTTGAACTGCAGGTACATGAAATAATGGAATCCGGCGATTCAGAAAATGATATTCATGATGTTTGGAGCATGTTGAGGCCGTGTGCGGGGCCTCGCGTGAAATTTCGACCGTGTTGGTGTCGGAACACGTCGAGCCACGCACGTGAAAAGTGTTTTTAAATTTTATAAAATCGAAACGGAGTCCAAAACTTGACGACGTGTCTTGTCATCGCATGCGGAGGCTGTGGTAAAAATTTGAGAAAGTTTCGAGCAAGTGGCGACGTGGGTGGCTAAAACCTGGACATCTCCACATGTGATAAAAATTTGAGAAAGTTTCGAGCATTAATAACTGTTTTTTATGGTTGCTGCTGTTGGAGAAGATAAACAATGCATAGAAGTCAATAGAAACAATGCTATTGAAGGGGTATGGCTAAGTAAGTAGCACTGGCAAGCAGGTGGAGAGTAAAGTGAATCTGCATGGCCACAGTGTACCATGTCAAATTGGCCCCCCCTTGATTTCCTGGCAAGCTCTGTCACTGCAGCCGGCCATGGGTCGGGCAACTTAGCTCGGAGCCACTTCGTCGCTTCGTGACCCACCCCCGTCGACGGGTTCGAAAATAGGCTTCTTAGGCTGCACATTGGAATTAACAACTTTTTTACTTGATTTTGTTTAGATGTCAAATATACAATATAAGTTTTTAAAAGTATAAGTGAAATATTCACTTTTTTATCAGCTCGATCGAAAAATGTCATCCTATGGAGAAGAAGATACCTTTAGAATCGGTGAACCTAATTAGGGTTAGTGTGATCTTGTGGTTGAATGACAATACGTGCAATATGTTGGGTCTCTATTTGTGCTCGTCCCTACTTTCCTGTGAAGGAGCGCATTCTCATCCTGTCATCAATGCATGGCTAGCTCCAATAGTGACTTAGGAGCCAGTTCAAACATATTATTTTATATTTAAGGCCTGTTTAGTTTAGGGGCCGAAAATTTTCAGGGTACTGTAACACATGTGTAACTATAGCAATTAGTGCTTAATTATGGACTAATTAGGCTTAAAAGATTCGTCTTACAAAATACATACAAACTATGTAAGTAGTTATTTTTTTATCTATATTTAATGCTCCATGCATGTCTCTAAACATTTAATGGGATAGGACGTAAAGTTTTTGGGTGGGATCTAAACACCCCTTAATAAAACGAAGAGAAGAGTTATAAACGCTAAGCTTACATACATATTTTAAGACTACATGAGAGTGTCATATAAGGCTATTTATGTTATGAGCTACTATGTGTCAAAAAGTTATTATTATTAGAGAAGTTATCTTAGAAGTAGTGTCTGCAGTTGCTCGTACTATTGATGTGCCCTTAGAATAAATAGTGAGGGGCACACAACAGTCTCCACTCTCATCACAGGCTAAACCTTTTTGTTTTTTTTTTACTTGGCGTCGCCCTCACGCGCACACGGAGGGTACTAGTCGTCGCATAACCCAGACTTCACAAGTCAAGGAAACTATATATTAATGGACCACGCTCAGCTTGCCCAGTGTGCACGACACGCAACCTTGCCTACCGTGAACTGAACATAACTCGACGTGTCTGTTCAAGATATGATTTCTTTATTATTTATTTTTATTTTGTTTTCTTTTCCTTTTTTCCCTGATTCAACATCTCGACCTCTTTTATTTTTTTCTTTGCTTATTTGTTCTTTCTATTTCTATTGTAACTACATGATTGCAAAAACGAAAAATGTGGACCGTTTGGATAGCAGGACATAAATTTGAATCTTCATTTTTTCCGATGAACAAAGTAGCCATTGGTATACACTAGCAGCCGTCGCTTTCTTTCCTGGTTTGATACTGTTCATGCATTCTAGCAGGTTTGATACCTTTCCTAAATGGAAGGTTACTCCTTCGCTCCAAACAACGTGTCTCCATTCCTTTCCTACGATTCCTGTTTGAACTTCCCATACGGATCCTTTGATCCAAACGCGCCCAAACAGGTGATCATTGTTTTCTCTCAAACGATTTACACCACTACAGAATTGAATAATGGTGAACTATATGGAGAACTATTTACAAGCATGTTGGAGAACTATATGAACGAAACAAATCGCTAGAGCATCACGGAGAGAGGAGCCTCCATCGAAGGTGATCACCTCTACAATTTTTTTTTTTCATTTTTGAAGGTGGTTGTTTAAGTCAACTCCCTCAATAGTCCAAGCAAGCACCTCTAAAAATCTATGTTACCACTACAGGAAACTGACTCTTTGCCGGCTGTAATTTTCTTTGTCAACTGTTTTTTCTCGACACTCGGCAAAGAGGTCCCTTTGCCAACTGGAATTTCCTACAGTCGACAAAGCAGGATTTTGCCGACTGCCTGGCTTTGCCGACTGCCAGGTAGTTGGCAAAGAATTGCAGTCGGCAAAGGCAGGCCATGGTTGACGCCATCCACACCGTCACCTTTGCCGACTGCCACTCCGTCAGCAGTCGGCAAAGGCGCAGGCTTTGCCAACTACCATCCTCCCTGGCAGTCGGCAAAGAATTTTTATTTTTTTTGATTTTCGATCCTAGTTTTTTTTGTTGCCTTGATACAGTAAGTACATGATATATTCCAAGTTTGGGATCATTTTGATTTATTTTGCTATATTCCGTAGATTTTTTCTGTTTCTTTGATTTTTTCGGCAGCTCCAGATTTGAACTGCAGGTACATGAAATAATGGAATCCGGCGATTCAGAAAATGATATTCATGATGTTTGGAGCATGTTGAGGTCGTGTGCGGGGCCTCGCGTGAAATTTCGACCGTGTTGGTGTCGGAACACGTCGAGCCACGCACGTGAAAAGTGTTTTTAAAATTTATAAAATCGAAACGGAGTCCAAAACTTGACGACGTGTCTTGTCATCGCATGCGGAGGCTGTGGTAAAAATTTGAGAAAGTTTCGAGCAAGTGGCGACGTCGGGTGGCTAAAACCTAGACATCTCCACATGTGATAACAAGCTATCACATGTGGAGATGTCTAGGTTTTAGCCACCCGACATCGCCACTTGCTCGAAACTTTCTCAAATTTTTACCACAGCCTCCGCATGCGATGACAAGACACGTCGTCAAGTTTCGTCATTTTTGGACTCCGTTTCGATTTTATAAAATTTAAAAACACTTTTCACGCGCGTGGCTCGACGTGTTCCGACACCAACACGGTCGAAATTTCACGCGAGGCCCCGCACATGGCCTCAACATGCTCCAAACATCATGAATATCATTTTCTGAATCACCGGATTCCATTATTTTATGTACCTGCAGTTCAAATCTGGAGCTGCCGGAAAAAAATCAAAGAAACAGAAAAAATCAATGGAATATAGCAAAATAAATCAAAATGACCCCAAACTTGGAATATATCATGTAATTACTGTAGCAAGGCAACACAAAAAACTGGGATCGAAAATCGAAAAAAAATAATTCTTTGCCGACTGCCATCAGTGGCAGTTGGCAAAGAATTTCTGAGAAAAAAATCAAAAATAACCTTTGCCGACTGCCAGGGAACAGAGCAGTCGGCAAAGTATTTTTAAAAAAATTAAAAAAAATAATTTTTTGAAAAAAAAATAATAGACCTTTGCCGACTGCGTCACATGCTGACAGTCGGCAAAGGGAAAAAATAAAAAAAAGAAAAACGTCGCCTTATCCGCTCGGCCGGCCCTCCCCCCTCCCCCAAAATCTCGCTCGCCCGCCGCCGCCACCCAGGCCGCCCCCCAGCCCGCCCGTCGACGCCGCTGGACTGTGCCGAAAAGTCTCTCCCGTCGGTGCCTTCCGTCCCGGAGAGATTTTTGAGCCTTCCGCGCGCACAATCCAGGCTCTCCCGTGCTCATCTAAGCTTTTGGTGCACAGGAACGAAGATCTCGCGCGCTGCTGGTCCACCAAAGAGAGACGCGCGCCTGCGAGTCCAGCGAAATATTTCGCGCCCACGCCCTTGACCAGTCCAACCGTCCTGAACCTATCTCTATCCTCCAAAAAAAATCTTCCATCCCTATCCACTCCACCCCGCCTCCGGATCCCGTCCATCGCCCAGGTGCCCACGAGCTAGTGCCGCGCGCATCCACCCGCCGCGGCGCGCCCCGAGCCACAGCAGCCGGCCACCACGGCATGCCCCCAGCCATAGAAGCCGCCCGCCGCCCGCAGCTTTTCTCGCTGCCACGCCAGCCACCGCCGCCGCCGGTTGCGGCCTGCACGCAGCCACCACAGTGTCATCCCAATCAACTACGACGTTGCCGGCCGTCCCTCAACAACAGGCAACAGCGCCGCCGCACGCCGACCTGAAGGACAGCAGCCCCCTCTACCTCCGTACCGTGCTCCATCTTTTCTTTTCCAATTGCAATTTAGATTTTTCCCCATCTTCAGATCCCCAATCAATTTTGGATCTTGTATTTTCTTCTTGCCCTTGTTGATTGATGCGCTCATCTGACTCGATTTTGCCAGTTGTGGCATTTGAATGTCATGTGGAGCTTCTTTCATGTTGCAGCACCTGACGAGCTGAGCTGGAGCAACTCTAGCTTCTGAACCACCAACTCTGGCAGAACAATTTGGCTCTCACTGACGGACAGCAAGATCAGACCACGGCCACCATGTAGCATATATATTCTTGATCTGTGCTAGACTAGTTGTGGTGAATTAACTGCTATCTCCTTGCTAGCTGTTTTGATCCCTGCACCAATATTGCACTATCAAAGCTTGGTTGTAGTAACGACCTGAATATTTTGCTTCCAATTCTTTCAAAGCTTGCATCTAGATGTGCTTTTGATTGATGTCTAGTGACTATTTTTTGCTGCTCTATATATACAGATTAAGTCACTTGTCAATGAATTTTGCTGCTCTATTTTGCACAAATTTAGACATAACACAAGTTTCCGGTGACTAATTTTGCTATAGATGCTCTATTTTGCATTTTGATTCACTAGTTATGGTGTGCTAAGCTGTATAGGAAATTTGTTATTATGTCTTTTAATGTTCTATTACTAGCAGTATGTGAATTTTTATTTTGTTTGACTGAAGCAATTTGTGATATGTCTAAATTTGTAACAGGTTTCTCACTGTGATCTGGTTGGCTATTGCTGCTTTACTTGGTTCTCTGTGGTTTGTGAACTGACCTCGAAGTCTTGGACAACTACTGTGACTCGGCTAACCACTGGTTAGTTCTCCTAGCGCATTTATATTTGTACTTGTTCTCCTGCAGCTGCTTGTGTACCAGCTGCTTCAGAAATAAGAAATTATTATTTCTGTTCTATAATCAACACATGTTCTGGGATTTGTTTATGTTCTTGGTCTTAGCTACTATCAACTTGTTCTCCTGGCGCATTTATATTTATATTTGGAGCATCTGAATAGCTCTTCTGCAACTGTGCTGGACAAGTCATTAAAGTTGTGCGTAGTTGCATTTTGGCTGTGTTCAGTTCCTTCAAATTTCCAAAAAATTTACAAGATTTCCCGTCACATCGATTTTTTGGACGCATGCATGAAGCATTAAATATAGGTAAAAATAACTAATTACACAGTTTGGTTATAAATCGCGAGATGAATCTTTAGAACCTGATTAATCCATGATTGGACACTAATTACCAAATACAAACGAAAGAGTTACTGTGCTTCAAAAAAATTTACAGGGGCAACTAAACACACCCTTTATAATGTAATGTACATATTGTCTTTATTTTAGAAAGCTAGCCAAATTACAGGGTGAAATATTGATTATTCTCAATATTAGTGAGAAAAGGCTAGCATATTTTGATTGACATTGTTTTCCACTTGTAATGTCTAGTTTCAGTAAGGTCAAGTTTCTTGATCTTTAGCATACTCTCACATATACCTTTAAGTGAACCCATGGTAGCTTTAACTGTGTATGCTTTGCTTGCTTGAGATTTAAGCTGCAGCTGCTGTGCCTTTTTAGTTCAATCTACAGTACCTTATAGGAAGTAAACCGTACTACAGCTGAGGGCATGTGTGTGTTGCTGCTAGTAAGTCCTAGTTTTTTTTTGTGCTAAGGGCCAACGAAATGGTTGCAGGGTTTTGATGCGAGAAAACAGAAAACAAAAGTAAAAAAAAATTCCAGCTTTGCCGATTGTTTACAGTCGGCAAAGCTGGGCAAAAAAAACCAGGACAGAGTCTTTGCCGACTGCAATGGGAGGCAGTCGGCAAAGAGGTCAAATCTTTGACGACTGCAACTCCGAAAGCAGTCGGCAAAGAACATTTTTAAAAAAAAATATTTTCTTTCAGCTTTGCCGACTGTAAACAGTCGGCAAGCTGGGCAAAAAAACCCCGGACAGAGTCTTTACCGACTGCAATGGGAGGTAGTCGGCAAAGAGGTCAAATCTTTGCCGACTGCAACTCCGAAAGCAGTCGGCAAAGAACATTTCAAAAAAAATTCTTTCTTTGCCGACTGCCGAGCTGGCGGCCAGTCGGCAAATAATTTTTGAAAAAAAATTCTTTGCCGACTGCCAAGGAACCAGCAGTCGGCAAATCCTGCCGTCAGGGCTGACGGCGCCACGTGGCTATGCCGACTGCGGGCGTGGCAGTTGGCAAAGGATTTACCGACTGTGTGCCACGTGGAAGTCGGCAAATCCGCCTTTGCCGACTGCTCTTTGCCGACTGCCACGTGGCTTTGCGGTCGGCAAAGCTTTTGCCGACTGGGTTTATGCCTTTGCCGACCGGGACAAACAGTCGGCAAAGAGGCGTTTTCCTGTAGTGTACCCACTGTAAAAATACTTATTATAGTACTGTTTTTAGTTAATTATGGTCTATGCTGAGTTAATGTAATTAGCTATGCCGCTCGGTAAGACCACTCAGGCATGTTGCAGTCAGCAACATTGTCAGACTTGACTCCTTGGGCACGCTGCCACCAGCAATATCGCCGAGCTTGGCTCCTTAGTCACGCCGCCACCAGCAATTAGCTGGGCTCAACCCAAGTCGGTCATGCCATAATGAGCCACCGTATAGATGCCAAAAATTTTGCCAAAATTTTCAGATTCCCCGTCACATCGAATCTTTAAACGCATGCATGAAGCATTAAATATGGATAAAAAATAAAACTAATTACACAGTTTAGATGAAATGGACGAGACAAATCTTTTAAGACTAATTAGACTATAATTGGACAATATTTGCCAAATAACAACGAAACTGCTACAGTATCGTTTCGCCAAAAATTTTTCCAACTAAACAGCCCCTGAATGTAAAAGATTGTTTTAGTTATGATGGAACATTTTTATCTAAGCTAGATTTTTTGAGATAGCATAGTATGGAACAATTTTCTCCTGAGGCTAAAACATCCATTATTTAGCAAGGATATTGTTGGAAAGCTACAACATTATTCGCATTAAGCTGCAACATTTTATCCTGAACTTGGAACATTTTTATCATGAGCCCAGAACAATATTCTCTCGAACCTGAAACATTTTCATTTTTCTCACTGAGGCAGAACAATTTTCTTGTAAAACCTTGAACATTGTCCCCTCTCAATATAATAGAACCAATGGTCTACCTTTATGGGGAAATTGTCCTTCTACAAATGTGATCCAAATATAGATATATTTAAGTAGGATCCTTATCTAATGTTATTATCGTAATAAATGCATTATTGAAATCATAAATTTTAATTTAAAAGTTCTAGCATCTTTTAAAAGTTTCCAAATTTTGCAATGCGCCATGATGTCAGCAATTTCGGTTTCACTCAGCTCCACTTAGATTGCCTTTTTTCCCCCCCTTTAATTGATTCGATTCGATGGCGAGGAAAGATCCTTTGCCTGCCTGAGCCATTGTGGGCCAGTGCAGACGCTTTGCTTTCGGCCCAGATAAAATACAGTACGTAAAACATGGAAACATGGAAGCGCGTCCCAAAAGCCAAAACCAAAACTACCACGCGCGTTCTGTTCAGTCCCCTCCCCATCAGTTGTTCGTCCCCAAACCCGAGAGTCAAATCAACGGACAACGACTCAATCTCGATCAGGACAGGAGATATTGTTGTCTGCAGATCACACATCTCCTGTTGCTAGCTACAGGGGCAGCTAGCTTGGCATGGAGGCCACGGGCAGGGATGGCGGCCGCGGGCCTACTCTTCCTTGGAGCTACCGCCTCGGCAAGCAGACCGCCGGACGATCCAATTCCTATGACAACAGCATTATTAGAAGCTCGTCATCAGGTACCATAGTCTTGACTACTGTTGGAAAACCAGGTTTCCCGCAGGTGGGACACGGTGAGCCTTTGCCCAGCCGGGTGTCGTGGGTGAAGGTATGAAAAGTGGAAGGTAGGCCCAGACTCAATTAAGGTTTCATAAATGCATTCATCAACCTCTCCTTACATAGGGTTCAGTTCCCCTTTTTATGAGCTCCAGCATTAGCCTAAGCGAGTGGGTGAAGGCCAGTTGGTAGCCCAGTATGGTAGCTGCGCTTTCATGCCAAGGAGGAATCAGAAGGGCAAAAGTTGGAAATTTCTTTTGCCCAAAAGAACAAATGGTCGAAGGATTGGATGCAGTATTGGTTTTATGTGAGGACTGGCGGCTTGACCTCCACTGGTGAAGATGGGAGGAAGAATACACGGTATCCGTTGGCTTCTATGATGACTCCTATGAAGCCTTCAACACAAGGTACTCCAAGGCCGGGGACTATTAAGGGCCGGGAAGCCTACGATAGGGCTTTTGCTTTGGCCCGCTAGTACTCCGGAGGCCGGGATCTGGTGGAGGAAATGGTGGCGGCAAACTACTAGCCGCTTGGTAGGAGAATGCTTGCCATGACTATTGAGATGGTACACCTTCCGGTCTTCAGCGAAGGTGTCGGGGTTCCCTTTTCCCGGTTCGGTTTTCAGCGGAAGAAGCGTAAAGTTGCAGAGAAATTTGTCAAGTCTGTTGAGGCAGGGGCGCGTGAGATACTTGGCAAGATGTTGGATAAGGAGTACCTAGCACGCAGAGCCATCGCCGGTACTATGCCCCGTCTCAACAGGGTTTTTGAAGAGTTTGGGATTCTCCTAACATGATGTTCCTGCAAAGGTGCATAAACCCTATTGAGATGGGGCATAGTACCGGCGATGGCTCTGCGTGCTAGGTACTCCTTATCGGACATCGTTATAGAGAAGCTGAGGTGCTCGTATTTGATCTTGCGGTTGTTGTGAAGGCTTTGGTACAATTTGAGCTCTCATCGGAGGTGTTGGTCTTCAATCTTGATGCTTCTCCAGAGGCCATAGTGCAATTTGAGCAAGCAAAGGAGGTTGATAAAGCATTTCTTGAGCGTTATCTTCGCTTACGTCTGGATTTCTTTGTTGTTGCCTTCGGCCATGCTGGAGCAGCTGCGCTCCCGTTGAACATGGTTGACGCCGGGTTGCGCCAGATGGTGTCTTCAATTGCGGGGGGATGTTACGAGTCTTCGTGCGATACCTTCCCGCAACCTTTGACATTGAATGCTTGCTGCCGGACTATGGTCATACAACGCCCTGTGGAAGCTGTACAACACCAAGCGGAAGATGCGTACAACCTCAACGTGGTCTTCGCCGGGCTATGCAAGTTGCTGTAACTATGAGTCTTCGCCCGGTATCTTTTGTTCTCTCGCTTCTAAGGAAACTCCGGCCACCATGGTTCTCTCGCCTTGCTCTATAGAGTCTTGGCTCTTGGTTGCCTTGACTTCCCTCCTAGCGTTCTTCAGAACTCCTTGGGCTTTTTTCCTTTCCTTTGATGTCCCTTGATCTCCTTACTCTGTTTAGTCAGGATAGGGTGTTGCTTTCTTGTGCTATTCTGTATTTGGCCTTTTGTAAACTCTTGTTTCTTTTTTAATAAATTGACAGTAGGAGCCTCTGGCTCCTCCTGATTGCTCAAAAAAAAGGGATATGGTAATGCACTGACTGAGGCTAGTGCTGGGGGAGGGAGGGCGTTGGATTTTATAGTCTACTACTTGTACGATTTAATAAATCTTGGTGGTTGGCCGAGGTTTATTACTTAGATATGTTTTAAAGCCGTAAGATTTTGATGGATTTCCTTGTACTTAATGTATCTTTGATTCTTTAATTTTGTTATACTTCATTCATTGCTACTTGGTGCAAGATACGAACTGGTCTTTGCCAGGTATTCTTCTTGTCCGATGCCTACAGCGAAGGTAGGTCTTTGTCGGGTTTGGTGGCCTTTTGACCATTTTTGAGAAATCCTTGGTTCCTGATTGTGGATAGGTCATTGTCAAGGACGTAGGCTGATTCAGCCGCAGAGGTCATTTCACACCTTAGAGCCTTCGGCTAAGGTAGTGGAACGTCCTCTTTGTCGTGATTAGTTATTGTTGAATATTGTGGCTTCGTTGCTAGCCCCTTTCGACCTTTGGTTTTCATAGCGTTCTTGGGGGTATTCCTCTTTATATTTTACAGGGTTTTACATGGGTCCTGCCTCATTAAAAGCCTCACCTCCGCTAGGAGCCCCCTTTGCAAGGAAAAGAGTACATGCCCTTTTCCAGAAAATTTAAGGAAACTGCGGAAGCTACGAAAATAAAAGTGAGGTGACCTTCACTTATAGTTCCACGGAGGCCACCCCTTTACCGTTATATATACAATTTGACTCGGACAAGTTCAAAGAATTCTACCAAAGCATAGGCACAAAGATAGCCTTTGCATCAGTCTATCATCTAGAGTCAAATGGAGCGGTGGAAAGAGCTAATAAATAGTATTCTCAGCAATCTCGAAAACTTTATTTAACCTCCACAAAGGCAAATAGATAGAAGAACTGCCGAAGGTGGTGTGGTCTCATAATACCACGACATCCAGAACGATAGGCTTTTTGCCGTTCAAGCTTTTGTATGGTGAAGAGGCGGTGCTACCCGAAGAGATCAAGCATTAGAGCCTCCGGGTGATGAAACAGGCTCTAGCTGTAGAAGAAGAATACTCCAAAGAAACAAATGAAGGAACAAGATTGGAAGCGGTAGAAAACATCGCCAAATACCAAGAGCAAACTAGGAAGTGGAGAGATAGCCAAGTAGTCAGAAAGCTAATTCAGGATGGAGACGTAGTCCTAAGAAGGAAGGCCAACGCAGGAAAGCTCCAACCCAAATGGGAAAGCCCGTACATAGTGAAGGCCACCGCAAGACCATGATCATTTTACCTGACAGATGGTGAAGGTAAAACAACAACCCACACCTAAGGTTCTTGATACTCTGAACTTGCAGATTATGTACTGCCAAAAGATTTTTTTTCACTGTTTCTGAGGTGATTGTTGCTAGTGGTTTGGCTTCAATCCATCTTGTGAAGTACTCGATTGCTACTACTGCAAATTTGTTCCCCCCCGCGAAAGTGGAAGTGGTCCGATAAGGTCCATACCCCATCTTTGCAGTGGCCAAGTGGCTGGGATGAGTTGTACTGCAGCTAAAGGCTTTGACTAATGTGGGGATGTGCTTTGGCATGCTTACATGTCTTAACAAATTTTCTCTGCATCTTTGATGTGTGTGGGCCAATAGAATCCCTGTCTGATTGCCTTCGCAGATAGTGCCCTTGGACCAATGTGAGAGCCGCATGTCCACGAATGGATATCTTGGAGGAGCTTTCTGCCTTCGCCTTGAGTTATACATTTGAGCAACGGTTGGACTACAACTTTTTTTGTACAAGATGCCATCTATCAGCGTGTAACTCCTTGCTCTAGCTACCATTCTTTCTGTTCTTGCTTCATCTTCTGAATGATGGATATTGTTCAGGTAATCTGTAATCAACTGGCTCCAGTCTTCAGATTTAGTGGCTAAGATTGTTTTGAATTCCTTCGCAGTTGCTTGCATTGCTAGTGCTTGTAATATTTGGTAAAAAAACTCCCTCTGGAATTGGCAAATTGTTTGCTGCTGCCTTCGCCATTTCATCAGCTTCTACATTTTCTGCTCTTGGTATGTGCTTTAGGGTGAAACCCAGGAACCTCCGCTCAAGTGCCCTTATTGTGGCCAGGTATTTGACCAGCTCTAGTTCCCAAATCATATAATCCTTTTTGACTTTTCCAGCTATAACTTGGGAGTCTATTTTTGCTAGTATTGTTTTTACGCCGAGTGCCTTTGCCTTGTTGAGGCCCAATATGAGACCTTCATACTTTGCTATATTATTTATTGCTTTGAATTCTAGCCTCGCAGTATACTTCGTGTAGAGGCTTGATGGTGCTATTAGAACGGTGGAGGCCCTAGCTCCCAGATGCCCTAGGCTCCATCTATGTAGAGTGTCCAGATTTGAGGTTGGGGTTGCTGGGTTTGATGCATCGAAGGTGTCCTGTCTGCCATAAAGTCTGCTAATGCTTGTGATTTGATTGCTGTTCTAGATACATAGTTGAGCTCAAACTATGATAGTTCTTTTGCCCATTTTCCTATTCTTCCAGAGGCCTCTTTATTACTGAATATATCCCCGAGCGGTTGCGAAGAAGGCACTATGATCTCATGTGCTTGGAAGTAATGCTTCAACTTGATGAGATAAGGACAGTGTATGCTATTTTTTCGATTTCCGTATAGTTCAGCCTTGCTCCTGATAAGGCTTCTGAGATATAGTAGATAGGATGTTGAATGACCTTTGACTCTTCTTCTTTCTCCTAAACAAGTACCCCACTGACTGCATGGTCGGAGGCTGCCACATGTAACAGTAGTGGTGCCTCCGGATCCGGTACTGTTACCAAGAGTTTGCTAGCCATGTAGCTTTTGAGTTGCTGGATGGATGTTGACGGTAGATAAGTATCATTTTTAACCGTCAACATAGCATGAGAAACGATCTAAATATAAATACTATCTAGATATAGAGGTTACACCGACAGAATTTCACTAGTTTTGATGAATATCTATTTTTGTAGGGGGTTATCAGGAAAGAACCAAAGGAGTACCACATGTCAGATTTACATAGAGAGAAACCGACCATACTATGAAAAAGAATACTCTAGAAGACTCGAGGAGATATTCCCCCGAAGGGGAGGGCCCAGAGGCTAGGCAACAGGGGCGCCCGCCCCACCCATGGAGCCAATCAGCTTTCACCTCGTGGATCATGCCTCCACCGCATTTGAGGATCAATAATAATCGTTCATCAAGGTCGGTTTGATCCAAGGGCTGTGGTGCTTCCTAGAGGACTATATAAGCAAGGCCCCTAGCCCTAGGAGAAACCCTAATTCAATTCTGGAATTCATTATTCATCTCATTCATTCAGAGAAGCCCTAGAGCCACCATCTCAATTAGATCTCTAGTTTAGCATAGCTACATAGGATTAGAACTAGAAGGAGCCAAGCATTGCTTGATTTTCAGATCTGTCGGAGAATACTTGGTAATTCTCTTCTACTTTTGTATTTGTTCTTATATTATTCATCTAGTTCATCATTTGTATGAATATGACTTTAGTCTATTCTATCATATTCGATATGACTTTGCTCTATTTGATTATGTTCTCAATTATATTGTTCTTAGTCTACTTTGATTATATGATTGGCATAGTTCGATCAGACTTATATTCAAGTATAGGATCGTATAGCGCTTGCTCATTAATATCATGGGTGAGTGGTAAACATTGTGTAGGCGTGGTGCCTATACCGTATTTACCTACGATTGCACCCTATATTCCGGATCGTGTGGTGGACGCGGGAGTGACAGTCCTGTTGAGTCCTCTATAGTCTACCTCCCGAGTATAGGGCAGGCAGAGCACAACTATTACAGGAAAGTGACGGCTATGTTCCATATCTTCCTTAGTAATATCACTATGCGTAGATATAACCTTTTCTTGCCATAATTGCCAAGTGTAATTGCACTAATCATCGTCTGTTTTGACTTTATAGTTAGAATAGCTTAGGATTATCCCTATAGTTCGTCCTAATCCATGCTAGTGCTATATATCTAGAGTAGTCTATTGAGATGTTTATCATTATATGGCTATGTGCTTACCAGTTATCCTTTATTATTATTCATATATTATTTATCTTGTGACACTTACCCTGTATGAGAAGATAGATAAAGACATGGTTATGCTCTCCATTAGCATATGCAGTGATGCTCATTGCTCATTATCCTTAGCATTCATTTTCAGTGGTAAAAATATAAATAACGATACCTGGATTACTCCTGGTTAAAATGCTACATTGGTATTATCTGTGCGCTTGCGGATTTCATATTTATTTTAGAGGAGCATTTGCATATTTTAGTACCAGCACCTTTGGTGTCATGCTAGGGATGACAACCTAGCTTAGGTGGCATTAGAGGTGTCAACAATGGCCTCCGACTGTTCTGGTCCCCATTCCACCTTGTCTCCGCCTCTTAGAGCCTTGAAGAATGGGAGGCTACGTTTGGCTAACTTTGAGATAAATCTGTTCAATGCTGCTATCCTTCCAGTGAGTTTTTGGACATCCTTTTTGGTTGATGGTTCCACCATCGAGATTATGGCCTTCGTCTTTTCTGGGTTAGCCCAAATGCCTTCCGGTCCTATGATGTACCCGAGCATCTTACCTCTGCTGACACCGAAAATGTACTTTTCCAGGTTTAGTTTTAGGCCTGCTTCCCTGAGGTTGGCGAAGGTTTCCTTTAAATCTGCTATGTGATCTTCTTCATTTTTGTTCATTACCACAATGTCGTCAACATAAGCTATGATGTTTTTCTACAGCTGTGGGCCGAGGACTGCCTTCATCATTCTAGCAAAGGTTGAGCCTGCGTTCTTTAGTCCTTCAAGCATTCTGGTGTAGCAGTAAGTTTCGAAGGGGTAGTGAAACTTGTCTTCTCCTCATCTTCTTTGTTGAGCCAGATCTGGTGATATCCTAAAAAATAGTCCAGGAGGGAGAAGCGCTTGCATCCTGCCGCCTTATCGATGGAGGCATCTATTCTTGGTAGCGGAAACGGGTCTTTCTTGCATGCTTTGTTCAGATTTGTGAAATCTATGCAGATCCCTCATCTTTCCATTTTTCTTGGGTACTAATACTACATTTGCCAGCAATTCTAAGTACTTGACTTCTCTGATGACGTTTGCGTCTAACAGTCTCTGTACTTTAGCCTTCGCTGCTAAGATTCTATCCCCTGACATTTTCCTTTGTCTTTGCTTTCTTGACTTCATTTTGGGGTTGATGTCAAGAGAGTGTTGTATAATATCTCTGTTGACTCCTTTCAGGTCGGAGGCTGACTAGACGAAGACATTTTTGTTCTTGGCTAAAGTTTCTATGAGCTCTACTTCTTCTTCCTTCAATAGGGTGCCTCCTATTGTGACTTTCCTGTCTGGGACTGCATTCTCCAATGGGATTGATTTTGTTTCTTCTTGATCTTTGAGATCTGTTTTGCCCTTCGGCATGTCCGAAGGCTCCAGTGAGTTGCTCCTGGCTGCCTCGACAGAATTGATATTGCGCTGTGATTTGTAGATGGCTCTTTCTATGTTTCTCGCCTCCTTCTGACTACCCTGTACTGTGATGGTGCCATGAAAAGCTGGCATTTTCATACACAAGTAGCCCATATGGATGGCTATATTGAACTTATTTGCAAACCCTCTGTGGAAGATGGCATTATATGGGTAGTAGAGGTCTACTACGTCGAAGGTCACATATTCTATCCTGGCATTTTCCTAGCCTCCGAAAGAAACTGGCAAGGATATTTTTCCCAATGCGTTGATCCTCTTTCCTCCGAAACCTATCAATGGTGAGTCTGAAGGCTGCAGCTGGCTTCTGCTTAATTTCATCTGATCGAAGGCATTAACAAATATGATGTCTGCAGAGCTTCCGGAGTCTATGAGAACCCTGTTGATTTCCTAGCCTGCTATGTTGGCTTTGATTACCATAGCGTCAACATGGGGGTAGCTTTCTAACTGGAGGTCTTGTTATGAGAATGTGATGGGTGTCTTTGACCAATCTGCGTAGTGTACTGGACCCTGCACTACTATATTGTTAACGAGCCTGAGGTAATCTTTCTTCTGCTTCTTTGTCTGGAATTCTATTGAAGAGCCTTTGGCTATCGGCAGTATCATGCCAATGGTGGGTAGTGGTGTATGTGGATTGAGCTGGTTTTCTAGGTCGGGCTCGTTTTTGGGGGCGGCTAGTTGTGGTGGAGGTGGTGGCCTGGGGCGGAGGCAGCTATGTGGCTAGGTTTGGCTGCCGCCATACCTAACATTTGTATAAAAGACTTGTATATTATGTGTATATACATGAAATACATCAATACACAGCTGCTGCACTGCTACATCTAGTGGCTGGGCTGGTGCCTAGTGAGTCTGATGCAGTAATGGTCATGGGCCTATGGCAAAACCCCACGAAAGGAAGATAATGTCTCGTACATTTCCAGGCCGATCGGCTGCTCCGATTGTTCGTATTCGCGATACCGATTGGATGTTCAGAAACTGCGGCCTAGCGTGTGCAGAGGTGGCGATCGGTAGTGGTAACTCGGCGCTGATGCATTAGCCGCCTAGGTGGACGACAGCTGTTGGATGTGAGTTTGAGTACAATGTTTATAAATTAATGTTCTAGTGAGCTCTTGCATAGTTGTATTATAAATGTTTAACCAAATAACCTATATATACCTGCCACACCTAAAAAATATTCCTGCCTCCGCTACTGGTGGTGGCGGAGGTAGTGCTTCGAGTTGTCTATTGTGCACTTGAGTTGGCTAGCTTGTCTCTATGAATGTTTTGTGCTGAGGCCTTCAGTTTATATAGGTAAGGTTGGCTTCTGCTCGCTGATTACTTGCCTGCCCTTGCTGCTGTGTGCTTGGTCACCATGCGGATAGAAAGTTGGGCAGTATGCGGCTGCTAAGGTGGATGGGTGAATTTGATTGGAGTTAAGACCTGGGTAGATTGGGCAATATGGCTGCTGCGAAGGTGTGGTTGACCTCCCTGGCGGGTTGTTATTATAACAGTAACCAGTACCATCTTACTTGCTAAAATGTCAGTAGATGTTCTTTTATAATGAACATACTATAAGCATGCAAGAAACATCTTTGTCTACATCAGTGTGGTTCCTATCCTACAAAGCTGAGCTCTCTGTTTCCCTTTATGTTTACCTGTATATAAAACCGAAAGCACTGAGATCATACGTCGCAACATGAGCTATCTGTCTGCTTTTCAACCTCAAGCGACGAACAGCCTCTGCATACTCTGCTTTATTCTAGCACCAGAGAGATATGTATCATGTATGATTTATCATATTTATCAAATCAAATTGAAACCTCTTGGATTGCTGTCTATGTAATAAAGAATTAGTATCCCTAGTACGAAATTACAACAAACTATACAAACACGCAAAAACATCTTTAATCGGCTACATAAATGTGCTTCCCACTATTGGTGCTTATCCATTTCCTTTGGCGTTGATTTTTTTTAATAATAAAAAAAGATCCACTGTTGCTGACTCATGCAATTCATTCAAAGCATACGGCAGAAAAAAGAACAGCGCTGCATGCATTTCTGTCCCTTGTCTCTATCTCTATCAGAATTTAGAAGCTACTTTGTGTCTGATGTGCTCTCACCTCAACATCGCTCATCTTTTTTGCTTTTCACATGCTCTGCATTCTCTGCTACTGACTGCTTTGACACCATCGCTTACTAGCAATGTTTCGTCCAACACAGACACGTAAGCCCACATAATTTGGACGGCCAATGTCCCCAACCCCAAGTGCTGACTGAGGTGCTGCCGCCACGCCCTTGCATTGTTGTCTTCGCTGGCGACGACGTCGAGCCGCTTTAGATTTGGCATTTTGTTGAGTAGAGGACACGGAGGCCACAGCAACGGGGAAAAATAAAACGACGGGAGGTCGCGGCGCAGGCCTCCGATCCCCATTCTCGTCGCCTCTCACAGTAGGATGAATGGAGATCTTGGGCTTTGGAGCCTGTATCGCGATCACACCACCCGTGGTTCCTCCTCATCTAGCGGCTACATATCACCAGGTACCATCGTCTCGATCTCCACTGGCTACACATCTAACAGCTCTCGCCTCTCCTCTATCTCGTCCCTGGGCCTGGAGGCCGCCATACACTTGGACTTGGAGTCGTTGGACGAGGACAGCTCTCGACCAACCAAGAAGTCTCGCAAGGAAACACAAGAGAAGAAGTACTATTATCAGGAAATAGCGAAGGAGAGGGAGGGAATTAAAATCCTGGTTCAGGAATTCCTCTGTGCGCCACCGCCGTCGGTGGATTGCAACAGCCTCAAAGCCAAAGGTGGTAACATCGGTGTCCTAGATTGGTGGTTGAAACACCTGGGCGTCGGCTGGGTCCTCAACATCGCTGATGATTATGTATCTGCTGGAAAACTCGAGCATACTTTTGATCATGCACGGAGCTGGACCATGGCTCTCCCTAAAATCACCCGGGCCATACGTTTCATGGCGTCGTTGCTCTGTTCTGGTGGTCATGGTCACGACCCTAGCAGCAGCGCTGCAGAAGAACAGCAACCTGAGACTGAGACCCGCAACAAAGATAGTATTCCGGATTTGTTCCAGTTTGCACAGTTCATCCAAGAAACCATGTTGAGACTGCTCGTTTTTGTTGACGTCATAGTTGAAGACGTTATGAACCGGAGGGTAGACAGTGCTGTACTGGCTGATCTCAGTGCCCTTCTCGTTGTGCACGATGCTCTGTCTGAGGCATTATCAGAGATCCGATGGCTATTCCACCGTTCGCCTCCCTCCGGAGGTGTTGAAAGAATACAGGACCGATAGTCCGCATTCTGTCAGCAAAGCAGGCCAAGGCGGCTGAGGCCATATGGAGCACAATGAAGCAGATTTTGATGGAGTTCACCAAGTATCGAGATAACTTGTCGCGTTCACTAGATACACAAGCATCATCAGACATTCACATGGACACTCGGTTCGTAATCAGGTACATCAGGTTGTTGTGCTCTCATTACAGGTCAGCGGCTGCAATCGTGTCCGAAGCAGCTACCCTTGGCAAGTATGAACCTGAGACTACAAACGTACTAACTTTGGACAGTATGGTCAGAGAGATTGCATCTTGTCTACAAGAAACGCTTGCCAAAATATCACAATTCTTTCTAGATCGTGGCCTTAGGTTCTTATTCTTGCTCAACAACTTGTACTTTCTAAGGCAGGAGCTCCCCAACGACACACCCTTTTCTCTCCAAGAAAACATGACAGCCCTATTTGGCAAAGTTGGGGACCACGTGAATAGCTATGTACAAGTATCTTGGGCACCAATGTTGTCAAGCTTGTTAAATCCTACACCTCTTTGTTTCAAGAGAAGCTGCTCCCTGCTGCCTAAGTTCGAGGATGAGTTTCGAAAGATGTACACCACTCAGAAGTTATGGAAGGTCCCAGATCCTGAGCTCAGGAAAACACTACGCAATGCTATCATCGTGAAAATCATTCCAAGCTATACAAAATACATAGAGGACAACAAAATTAGCACCCCAAAATCCAGTCCTGACGAGCTGAAAGAGAGATGTTGCAAGAACTGTTTGAAGGATGATAAACACTGGGAGTTCAATGCAGAAGCCAAGTCACCACAGGGTTTCTGTTGTTTGTGTTGATTTTTTGAATAAAAAGGTGTTGTTTCAAATGCCTTTGCTTCTGGGGCTATATGTGAAGCAGAGGAAAACCTGAAGCACTATAAAACTGCAATTTTGAAATAACTATGGAACAGCCAGGAGTCATGTGTATTCCATCTGCCTTGCAGACTTGTACTAGCACTAAATCAAGCCTCCTGAATTGTCAATTTCCAAACAAATTCATGTGCATAACTCAAAACCTTGTTCATGATCCAGTTCTTGATCGACAATTCCTCCTATACTTGGCAGCAACTTCACGCAGTTCTTATCACAAAATCGACGGTTTTTGTGTTCATGCCCCTACTTTAAAGTTCAATAATGGTTTTGCCCTCAATTTTTTTTAAGTCTATGATTTTGCTCATGTTTTGTCAAACTGATGAATGGGTTTGCCCCAAATTTGTTAACTGCAGCTAATAGTGTCAATTCAGATGTGAAAAGACAAGTTTGTCTATATGGACATGAATTTGTGTTTTCCCCCATGTTTTGAAATGAAACATTGCGACAACATTATGACATATTTCAAAAGAATTTGGCAGCAAAACTTCACAAAATCAGCGTGTGTTTCAAGTCTCGACAGTATGCAATAGTATCATCGCAAGGAATGTACAATTAGGTAAATCGCCCCAAATATCGAAGTTAACTCATCCTACGAACCAAACTGAACTGACATCCATAACATCTACCAACAATACTCCGTCACCATACACTATGCCAAAAAAGCTTATCAGTGACGTCACGATTAGTGACTCAGAAAAGAAACGCGTCACTAAAAGAATATTAGTGACGCGGGTGGATGAGACGCGTCATTGATTAGTTGTTGCCCATGGTCTAGGAACAAGATGCGTCACTAATAATAATATATCAGTGACTCTTGAACAGAAAACGAGTCACTGATAAAAACGGTGACGTGTATTTCTCAGGCGCGTCACAGATATATGGCCGTTTTGGTGACGCTGGTTAACAAGACGCGTCACTGATAAGTAAAGTGACGTATTTTTAAAAGATGCGTCACTGATAGGAAGACATATCAGTGACTCTTCTTGAAAAAAACGCGTCACAGGTAATGAATGTTACGCGTGTTGTATGGAAGCGTCACTAATTTGTGGAAATATCTGTGACTCATTTTCTTGAGCCGCGTCACAAATAACCTGCCTGGGGACATATCTGATAGCTCGTCTTGGTGGGCCATCTGGGCCATTCACCTTTCTCAACCGCACCAATCTTAATGCATTTTTGCTTTCCACGCCCACACCAAGACGCGTGGTACCTGCAGCCTTCCTTGGTCGAATTGTCCCCTCAAAAAAAAAGTCCCCACACCACGGCACCTGCAGCCCCGACTGCCGCCTGCCGCCAACCGGTGGTACCTGCAGCTCCGGCCGGTGCCCGGTGGAGTCCCCACACCACGGCACCTGCAGCTCCTGCCGGAGGCAGCCCCCACCCCACCCCGGTGGAGTCCCAACCCCAGCATCGCCTCACACCCCGGTGCGTCCAGCTCCGGCAGTCGCCGCTGCGCGCCCACCTCGGCACCTCCAGCTCCGGCCGTCGCCGCCGCCTATCTCGGCACCTGCATCTCCGGCCGGAGCCGCCCACTTCTGCGCCGCTCCATCACACCAGCCCCCGTCCCCATGGTCGCGTGTCGTCCGTGGCCTCCAGCGCGCAGCGGCGTCGGCCCAGAGCCCCAACGTCCCTAGCCTCAGCACCGCGTCCGCGTCAGGCGAGGGTGATTCGCTGGCGCACAGCCCCAGGTTGAGGTCCAACCACATGGTAAGCTGCTGCTCTGGGCTCTCTCTCCTTGTTCCCTGACAACGCCGTCATCTTGCTTTAGGTTGCAGAAATTGGAAGTTCATTTCACTCTGTTTTACACACTGTTTGATACATGCGTCAAGATTTTGGTGCTCAAGACTTGGGGAACAACGATCCTTGTATATATATCATTCATTGATATTTCCTTGGTTCATTGCCCATTGGTGCTCAAACAACATGCCATTTGTTGTTCTACCACGTCTGTTTGGGAAGCACATGCCATTAGTCTGGAACATTTTTGGCAGTCAAAATAGACCAGTGTGGCTTGCTTCTGTTTATTGTTTATTTATTAGATTTGTATTCACCTGTTTAGGTTAGAGATGTTCTGTTTTAAAGACATCAGAAAAGGCTGTTGTAGTGTCAATATGTACTTTTATAGTATTTAAACGGGATTTGCTCTTTTCCTTCATCTGTCATCCTACTAAATGCAGTCAGCTCTTCCATTGAGTCTGTCGTAGTTCAGATATGCATTATGAGTTCCAGTAAAAGTCTAAATCTTGTTTGCCTTGTTGCCTGTACTGTAGATACAATTTGCCGCATTTTTATAACTTTCTTCTCTTCGCTCTTTGTTCTTCAAAGAGACAGGAATGTTATTTTGAGCAGTGTCTGTACCTTTCATCTTTAACTTGTTCTTAGGTATGGCTTAGATTTTTTTTGAAGCCACTGTTTTTTTTTATATGATGAGTTTTTGCCTGTATTATTTCTGCATGGTTTACAGTGAGTTTCACATACCTTGGATGCCTTGAATATTTGGATATAGCTGAAAATTGTTTTTCTGGTTGTTTACCTAGACATATGTTAAATTGAACAATTTAGCAGTGCTCACTTATCAGATACAGCCACTATTTTGTAGCAATGGGTGGGGAATTAGTGTCTAAAATTTGGACTTTTTGGACTTTCTTTGCAGGGATGGATTGGACATGGTGTCGTGAGGCACTGATTTAAATTTCAGCAGCTTTGGTTTCAAAAAAATCCTTGCAAAGACAGCAGGTGTGCTCTCTGTTCAGTTATGCCATATCTGAAATTCAGCAGTTTTGGTTTCAAAATTTCCTTGCAAAGACAGCAGGTGTGCTCTCTGTTCGTGGAAGGATTAGTTGATTTATTTGTCTTCATACTTTTGTAGATATGGAGGATCGGAGCTGGATGTGTCTGAAATCATTCATAAGTGCTGCAGAGGCGGATATGTTGAATCAGCACAAGACAACTATGTGCTGTCCATGCATTGATTGTGAGAATCAAAAGCAGTACTCGAAATCATTAACGGTCTATGGCCACCTGATCATGCGAGGATTCATGGGTGACTACAGATCTTGGAACAAGCATGGAGAAGGAGTTAATGATCAAGACTTGCAAGCTGGTCCAATGGACCAAGGATTGGTCCAAGGATTCTCTGGTAACCTACGTCAAGATGATGGAACTCATGCTGCTGGTCAGGACAACAAGGAAGGACCCTTTTGCAGCCCCGGATCTCACTGATGACAAGCTAGTAGATATTAGTGCCAATTATGTCCAAAAGGCACAGGATCTCGAGGAGATGGTGTGTGATGCCATGGGGTTTGATGAGTATACTGAAGTGAAGATGTTAAAAAGGTTGGTGGCAGATATGAGGATGTCGCTCTATCAGAGCTGCAAGGAGAAGTATTCAAAGTTGTTTGCTACTCTGAAGCTTCTCCAGTTGAAGGCGACACATCATTGGACTGACCGGAGCTTCGATCAATTGCTACATCTATTGGAGGACATGCTACCTGAGAGGAATGAGTTACCCAAGACCACTTATGAGGCCAAGCAGATTGTTTGCCCTAGGGGATTGGAGGTCAAGAAAATCGATGCTTGTAAGAATGATTGTATCTTGTACCGTGGCGAAGAAAATGCTAAACTAACTGAATGCCCCGAGTGTGGAGTCTCTCGACACAAACGAAGAAATGACGAGGGTGATGAGGACAAGAGACATGGAGCTCCTCGGAAGGTGATATGGTACTTTCCTATAATTCCTTGCCTGAAGCGTTTGTTTGCAACTGCCAAGGACGCACAACTATTGAGTTGGCACAAGGAGGGACGCAAGATTGAAGATTACCTATGGCATCTAGCAGATGCTATTTAGTGGCGCGTCATCGACTCCAAGTATGGATTTTTTAAAGATGAGCAAAGGAATATTCGTTTTGCACTGAGCACAAATGGCATGAACCCATTCGGTAACATGAGTAGCTCACACAGTGTCTGGCCTGTGTTGTTGTCTATCTACAACATTCCACCATGGGTGTGTAACAGGAGGAAATGCATGATGATGCCACTTTTGATCTTAGGTCCGCTTCAGCCAGGGAATGACATCGACATGTTTCTGAGGCTGGTTGTGGACGAGCTCAAGATGCTCTGGTCAGATGGTGTCGACGTATATGATGGGTTCAAGCAAGAGTCATTCAAGATGCATGCCATGGTGTTAACCACCATCACCGATGTTCCGGGACACCGTTGCTTATCTGGGCAGGCTAAAGGAGAGAAAGATTGCTTTCAATGCTTGGATGATACCGAGAGTCTTTGGTTGAACAATTCAAAGAAAAGGGTGTACATAAGACATCGCCGTTTCCTTCGCCGATCCCATCCTTATCGGCGCATGAAACACCAGTTTGATGGCACGATTGAAACGGGATCTGCTCCGAGGCATTTCACTGGGCATGATGTTTATGACCAGTTGAAGGATGTCAATGTTACATTGGGGAAGAACAAAAAGAGTGCCCTTGGAAAAAGAAAGCGCAAGGAGGAAGAAGTTGCTGATAAGAGGTGGAAGAAGAAGTCCATTCTATGGGAGCTACCTTATTGGAAAGACTTAGCAGTTCGCCACAGCATTGATGTCATGCATGTAAAAAAGAATGTTTGTGGGAGCTTACTTGGAACACTCTTGAACAGCAAGGGGAAAAGCAAGGACCATGCAAATGCACGAGCGGACATGGTAGATTTGGATATAAGGCCCGAGTTGCGTCCCGAGGGCTCCAGTGCCTAGCTACCATTATCTGCCATAAATCTAACTAGGCAAGAGAAGCAGGAGTTGTGCGACTTCTTCCGTAGCGTGAAAGTTCCCTCTGAATACTCCGCAGACATCAGGAAACTCGTGGTGCCAAAAGAGAACAAAATGCTCCCCATGAAGGTTCATGATTGCGATGTCATGCTCACAACAATGCTTGCGGTTGGGATCAGGAACATTTTGCCAGAAAAGTCCGAATGACAATCATGAGCCTATGCTTCTTCTTCAATGCAATATCTCAGAAGGTTCTTGATGAGAGGTCATTGGACAATCTTGAGAAGAACATTTTTGAGACAATGTGTCTTCTAGAGGCATATTTTCCACCGTCATTCTTTGATGTATCCATTCATCTCATTGCTCATCTGGTTAACGAAATAAGGTACCTTGGTCCTATGTTCCTCCATCATATGTATCCGTACGAAAGATTCATGAGCACTTTGAACTGGTATACAAAGAGTCGGGTTCATCCTGAGGGAAGCATGGTCTAGGGTTACTCTGCTGAGGAGGTAGTTGACTAGTGCCTTGGTTACATTGATCCTACAAATCCAATCGGCATGTATAAGTCTCATCATAAGGGAAGGCTAACGGGGATAGGGACTCTTGGGAAGAAGACACTTAATCCAGATCCGGATGATTACTGGCGAACTCACTTTCTCGTGTTGGAACACACGACAGAAGTGTCTCCTTATATAGACGAGCATAAGGAGCGGTTGCATCAAGAGAATCCAGGTCGGAGCGAAGCTTCGATAGTGAGGGCACATATGAAGGGATTCAACAGTTGGTTCAAAAAGCAGATCCTCAGTTTGAGCTCTTACATAGATGAAGGGCTTCGACACCTAGCAGAAGGCCCTTTGTTCACAATCACAAGTTATCAGGGATATGACATAAATGGATACACATTTTACACCTTGGCTCAAGACTAGAAAAGCGTGTACCAAAATAGTGGTGTTCGCGTAGATGCTTTTGATAGCACTGATGTACAGAAGGATGCATACTATGGTCAGATAGAGGAGATTTGGGAGCTCACTTATCCTGGCGTCAAGGAGCCCTTTAAGGTGCCCATTTTTCAGTGCCGTTGGGTTAAGGGCACAAGGGGCATCATGAAGGACCAATATGGATTCACAATCGTTGATTTTGAACAGGTTGGGTACAATGATGAATCATTCGTACTTGCAGCTCAAGTTTCACAAGTCTTTTATGTGCTCGACATGAGAAACAAGAAATGCCTTATAGTTCTCCCTGGTAAAAAATGAGTTGTCAGAGTTGAAGATGTTGTGGATGAGGAAGAGTACAATCAATTTGATGAAACCCCTCCTTTTGGTGATTGGACCCTCCCTATGATTCTGGAGAGTGAGAAAACTCCATACTTACGACATGGTCATGTAGAAGAGGCCACCGTGTCAAAAGGCCGCCGAAAACGGCAAGTACGCAAGAGAAAGTAATGCTTATCTGTTGAAGGTACACTTAGAAATTACTGGTTCTTTCAGTCATTTCCTTTGCTGCTTGTAGAAATTCTACTGTTGTTTAGTGAATATAAGTAATACTTATGTTCAGTAGACCTACAAGTAGGTAATATGCTGTAGATGGTAAATGTGCCAATGTTGCATTGTCAGTCTTACAGTCTGAACTGCTGCTTGAAATGGCACTGACTTGGTGATCCATTATCTATATTTGTTTACAGGGATAAAGACCCACAATCTAGTTAGGAAGTTCATAAAGATACAGCCTGAATTTCTTTCATGGAAAAGCAAAGCAAAGCTGCATTCTGACAGGCTCAATTTACATTCCTAATTGTTTCTGATTTTTGTGACCAATGTCAGGAAGCCTATTTGGGTATTACAGGTACTTATACTTATATTATACAACTTCAGAGACTTGCCTTCTAGATTTTGTAGAGAATCTCCAAATCTGATGTGATTCTGTCTAATTCTGATGTGATTCTGTCTAAATTTTTATTTTTTTTACGGGGATAAAGCTGAGCTGCATTTACAGGGATAAAGCTGCATATTTCTGTATATTTGGATATTTATTTGCACCTCTTGATTGGAGGATTGCTAGTCCTGGACTCCTTAGTTTCTCTAATGTTTCATAATGCTTGATATTACTGTGTTTCAGTTGGCAAATCTTATTTTGGAGGCACTGTTTCAGGTATGATTTGATTTCTTTTGTATTTAGTGATAGTGGCCACCGAATTATGCTTTCTAGGCCCACCAATTTGTAGAAACTTTTGTTTGAACGCTGAAGATAAGTTCTGCATTTGCAGGTTGACATGAGCACTATGCTGGAGGAAGCAGTTCAGTACTTCCTCTTTCTCATTTCAGTACGCAGAGCAGCAGCCTCTTCCTCTTTCTCTTTGATAGCAACTGGTTGTTCTATTTTGTTTGGGCCGGAAACCTACAGGCCCAAATTCCCCAAGTCCCCGCAGCCGCATCCCTTTTCCCTCTCCTGTCGTGCAAACTCCCCGCCGCCGCCGTCTCTCCTGCAGCAGCCAAGCGCATCCTCGCGCTCGCACCCACCGAGGCCGGCGTCGGCGGCCACACGAGGAGGCCGGAGCGCCGAGCAGCCTGCATCCTTCGATCATCCAAAGGTGAGCCCCAATCCCCAGCCCTAATTCTTCCTCGCCCTCTTACTTCTGGCCTCCCTCGCACCGGTTCTTGACCAACCCTTTCTCAGCTGCAGAAATCCATCGCCGCGGGCCATGATGCGCGGACAGGATCTTGGGTAGAAGGCCCTGCTGGATTCGGACAGGAGGCTGCCGCCGTGGCACCAGGCGGATCAAGCCGCCGCCGGCAAGAAGGCCAATCCACCCTGACCTCATCCCCTCCCTCGTCTAATACCTCGGCGGAGCCGGAGCTCCAAGGTGCTGCAGCCGCCACAGCGCCACAGCCGGAGCTCCCCACGTCGCCGCATCAGGCACCCTCACTTCGAGGTATGGCTTCTCCTTCCTCCCAAGTCGAAATGCACTGCCATACTTGTTATTCATTTTTGTGTTGGTTACTGCTAGAATTACTGTATGCTAAATTGCTAACACATCCAAGAATGTAGCAACATGATTGCTTCAGTGGTTCTATGTAAGATGTTTGCATCTGTGTTTGCAAATGAATGATAGTTAGAGTTTTGTTCCTGTCAACATGTTTCTATTCTTTAAAATGAACACGTGGATGTTTCAATCTGTATTCCTCAACATGTTACAGTGCACTGAGTCAAAATCTTTACCTAGTGTTATATGTAAGATCATCTGCTGCTCCCTCTCTTTGTTTTGCTGCAGCAAAGAGTTGGCAATAGGTCAATCCTGCTGTCCTTGTATCTACTAGAGAGGTATGGCAATAGGCCAACCTAGTAGTGGCTTACCTCAGCGATTACATAGTCGTTGAGGGGCTGATCCCAGCCATGTCCTCTTGTACTAGTAGTAGTAGTAGGTGTATTCACCTTGTATAAATACTCTGATATGATAGCTTAATTATAGAGTACTTCTGCTGCATTTAAGGAAGGTGTATTTGGAACATGAACATTCGTTTAAGTAAGGTGTATTGATGAAAACTGAATCTCTTTGTGTTTCTTTGTATGATCCATCCGCAGCAAGCATGTCCACCCGTTGAAATAAGACACCAACCTACCTGCACTTTCCATATTCATGAACATAGCTTTGGTTAAACTTACTGTCATGCTACTCTGTCTTTCTGATCAGCACATTATTTACAGTATTATTACAATATGCTGATGGTTACTTTTTTACATGTGAACAAACCCATCCATGATATGCTGAATCGCTAGTTTGTGGGTGTTGTTAAATCCAGGTCCATATCGAAATGGTAAGCTATCACCGCCCACGATCATTTCAAGTGTTTAGCATATTTCTAGCATCTAAATTTAGTCCTGTGCGATATGTTGAACCACATCTTTCTCGAATTTGATTGATAAGTGTCTTCCGTGGATTCTTCATCAAGTGGTGACGACGAAGTGGGGACACAAACTGTTTCTGAGGAAGTAGAATCACCCATTGATGACGAGCAGTAGCAGTCTATGCCTGAGCCTGTGTGCTGACCCCGAAAACCAAAGACACCATCTAAGTGGCCGACTGACAAGATTTCTGTCCAAGAGATTCGTCCAGATGGGATGCCAACTGAGGTGAAAGAACAATGAAGATTGCAGTTGCTTGCTCGTTTGATTGCTAGGCAACATCTATCCTTAGTCATGCCATCATTCAAAGACCTTACTGATGAGAGGAAATGGGAATTGTTTGATAAACATGTCATGCCGTACTTGGAGTTCCCAGATGCAGTGAAGCCTGAGGGGTTTAAGTATATAATGAAGGTGATATCTAAGAGTTGGAGAACCCACAAAAAATAGGCTAGTAACCTATTTTATCGAGAAAAACCTCAGTCCCTTTAAGAAGCACCCGTACATTGAATCTGAAGAGTGGGCAGAATTTGAGGCATTGAAGAAGTCCCCAGAAGAAGTAGCGAAAAGTGAGAAATACAAGATGCTTCAGCAAAAGAATGTGCACAACCATTGTCTGGGCACAACAGGGTATGATGGGAAAGTGAAACATTGGGAGGCGGAGGATGCAGCTTTAGCTAGTAAAGGCATCCCTAACCCATGGGATGGCTTCCCTGAAGGTCGCCCTGTGAGGTTTCTGCGAGCAAGGAGTAAGCTTGATGTATCAGAAGATAAAGCTGAGATCATCTGGACACAGGATGCAACACAAAAAAAATCTCCGAAGACATTAAAGAGAAGCAATCAGCCGCAGAAGCTTCAGGCGTCACTTGGGTCAGGGAGAATGATGTGCTAACTACATGTTTGGGCCCTGAACAGCTAGGCCGCGTGCGCACTGTTTCAGGTTACACTGGCTGGAAGCATGGTTGCCCTGGGTCTTCTGGCATTTATAGAAAGAGGAAGAGGTCTGGTGCAGTAGATGTGGAAGCGATAGCAGCTCAAGTCAGACAAGAAGTTACAGCTCAAGTCACAGAAGAAGTGACGGCTAAGGTCACGAAAGAGGTTACCAGCAAGGTCACACAGGATGTCATGTCCTATCTTGCAGACCAAGGCTTGTTGGTAAGACCACCACCTTCTAGGACCCCTAGTCCTGCCTACGGACAAAGGAGCAGTTGTGCCTCTACCTCCAGCGCCGTTGCAAACAAATTGGAGTTGGAGCCCATTTTAACAGATCCGGATACTATTGATCTTCTTACAGAGCCAACCCAATGTTCCCTTGTAGCGGACCTTAGAGGCTATCGAGCCGTGGTTGCAGAGGGTCATGTGTTCCCAAAGGAGTTTGAAGTACAATCAGTCCAAATAGAATATGATCATGCAGTAGTCCGAGTGGAATGTGTACATCCGGGTTATGAGGAGTATGTGCTGCAGCCACCCCCAAATGATGATACCAAAACACTTGGAGAAGCTCTACTACAGAGAATACAGTGGAGGAGGCATTGGATTCTAGTCAAACCTACACATGAGACCTAGCCAACCCTATCTCAACCAGATGAGATCACAAAGAGTGCCAAGAGTGCTTTGAAGGGCACTAATCCTATTATTTCTACAAAGCTACTTTGTGGGGCCAATTCAACTCCTTCAAATCATCAATCTCCTGCCACATCTGATGCAACAAAGAGTGTGCCAAAGGAGCCTAGTGTAGCCAATCCTTCAAAAAAATCCAAAGAACTCAGAGAAGGAGTGCACTAAGCTGCCCAAACAGCCAAAAGTGGGTACTGAGGTGTTGGAAGGAGTGCAAGGCCGCCCAAGCAACACAAAGAGGCTAGTAAGGCTGAGGACATTGTCTTGTGGCTTAGGGAAAGGTTACCCGCCCCCCTGAACTCGGTGGGCTTGGCATTTTTTACCTCAATCATCCCAGCTGGGCACTAAGGATGAGGTGGGTTTGGCTGAAAAAACTGGGCCTCATCGTCTATGGGCAGCCCTCCGTATTTAGATCCCAGACCAAGTTAACTCCTTCTCAGTAGTTGTTGTATCGGAAGTGGGCAATGGGAATCGCACTTTGTTCTGGACTGATCGTTGGATCCATGGACAGTGTATTGCTGATCTTGCACCTCGACTACTAGAAGCCATCCCAAAGAGAAGGGTGAAGCGACGCATTGTCCAGGAAGCTCTTAATGGTCGCAGTTGGGTTTTGGATATTAAGGGAGCTTGCACTATTGGTGTTATTGTGGAATTCCTCCATCCCTGGGATTTGCTGTATAACTTTGAGTTAGAACCTGATGTCGAAGATGTCCACATATGGCGATTTTCTGCTAGTGGGCAATACTCAACCAAGTCTACCTATGAGAGTTTCTTTCTGGGATCTACTCAGTTTGGACCATGTGAGAGGATCTAGAAGACCTGGGCACCGCCCAAATAACATTTTTTCTTTGGTTGGTGGCCCACAATCGGTGTTGGACGGCAGATCGCCTTGCGCGTCGTGGGCTGCCTCATCCTGAGCAGTGTCCTCTCTGTGACTAGGAGGATGAGACTATTAACCACCTCCTTGTCTCCTATGTCTTTGCTAGACAATTTTGGTACCTCCTTCTAAGACAGGTCGGCCTCCACTCCTTGTCACCACAACCTTCAGATACTTCCTTTGATAGCTGGTGGGAAAAGGCTAGTGGAGCAACAAGTGAATTGATACAAAAAGGTCTCAACTCTCTCATTGTGCTTGGAGCTTGGACTCTTTGGAACCACCAGAATCATTACGTTTTTGATGGTATTACCCCTAACCTTGGTGGTGCTCTCACCCTTGTTGGAGAAGAGCGCCAGTTGTGGAATCTAGCAGGAGCCAAGGGTCTGTCTTCCTTGACAGCCCCTCTTTTTGGTGGTTAGCTTCGTGCTAGTGTTTGGTCATCCTTTGCCCTTTTTTAGGCGCGAATGTAATTCCTGGGTTTGTGTGGGGTTGTGTGTGGTGTGTGTTGTAGGGCTCTAGCCCCTTTCATTCTTCTTAACATAATGAGACGCAGCTCTCCTGCGTTTTCGAGAAAAAAAGGCTGCTGGAGAGAGTGGAAAGACGGCCACACATCAAAAGTTGACTAGTAAGGTTGTTGGAGAGAGTCTAAAACAACAGCAATAGCAAAAATGGACTCCTAAGTACAAATGTGGTCAGCCATTTCTCCCAGCAATGGACCTCAAGGCGGTAGGACCTGGATGTACTGCTCTTCATGCTCACTACATGAAAGATTGTGTCGACAAAGAGAAGAGTGGGATAGTGTTTAGGTTCAAGGGTATTTATATGTTGAACTCATCAGATTTCGAGGTCAGGCTTGTGAGATACAATTTTTTATATGACCTCTTCAACTTTGGGGCATTGGATTCCTCTCTTCTTCAATGTTGGACACTGTAAGTAATTGTTGATAGCATCATGATTTCTGCATTTACAATGACTGAAGATAAATTGATAAAATAGTAAATGTAGTCTATAGTCACTGGTTACTCATCTGAGTGGATAAGCTAGCAAGTGAGTGGAGAATAAGTCTATTTGGTTGCTTGAATCTTACTGAATCTTATTGGATACTCTACTTGTTTGAGTCGCCCAAGTTGGTCAGTAGAGAATAAGTCTATTTGAATCAATAAAAAAAGTTAGTTTTAGTATGTTTGATGCTTCTGTTTCTTGGCTGCCACTAACTCTGATTGATTGGTAGAATCTGCCACTTTTGGCTTGCAACGTTGTGCTTCTATTGTTGCTTAGGTTGGGCTTTCTGAATGGGCTAGTGGCTTGCAACATTGTGCTTCTATTGTTGAAATTGCTGTCTAAAACCAATGTTTGTTAGGAGCATTTGTTGTAATACAACTGCATGATGTGTTGAGTCATTTGTTCAGCAAGAACTGTAAATCAGGATGATATGATCTAGTCCAGTGCCAGTCTTGCTGTTGTGTGCATTGCTAATTTTTTCACCTCCTGTTTAAGCAGATCAGCTGTGGTACGTGAGAATTCTTGGTGTACATGTAAATTCAGTAGTCAACTTCTTTAGAATGTTATTTCTGTTCTGGTCTTATGATGATACCCACGTTACCTGCATGTAAATTCAGTAGTCAACTTCTCAGATCAAGCTGAGATCACCTGCTACAGACTGACTAAAGTCTGTGGTCTGAAGGTGAGGCCTGTTGATGTGGCTGAAATTGATTGCTAACTATGGAAAGAGAAATTGTTAACACACCTGTGGAATAGAGGGGCTGTTCTGTACTCATTTTCTCTAGACATATCCCTTTTGGTTTACTCATTTTCTGTACATGTTCTTTCTTATTTTTAGATCATTGGTTGTGGAAGCTAAGGCTAAGGACATTCCCATGGGCTTTCTTGATCCACAAGTGATGTCACTGGACAGCATAAAGTTTGATAGAGACTAAGTTTTGCAGTATGTGCAAAAGGCCTTCACCAAGTATACCAAGAAAGACTACATAATGTTTGCCTACAACTCTGGTAGCTTAGCTAGTGGTCATTGGATCGTCGTGATAGTAATTCAAAAGTGGAATAAGGTCATATACCTTGATTCCAACAGATCTGAAAACCACGATATCAGCATGCTAAAATTGTTAATTGACGAGTGAGTTGTTTGCTTACCTACTATTGACTTGTTTCATAAATGCCAATGTTATTGAACGAACATAATGAGACATATATGTGTGTTGTACTCTTGCATGTAGGGCTTTTGCAACACACACAAGTAAGATGAAAGACAGACCACAACCATTGACACACGCTACTAAATATGCGGTAAGTGCTTCCAAAAATAAAATTCAGTATTGTGCCTCTAGTATATTCAGTACTGTGTTCAACTTCCATTTTCAAATGATTGTGTGTATTCACATCTAATTAATAAAGTGTATTTTGTTCTATATATATTTGTTGCAGTGCCAACAATAATCTTCTGCCAAGTTATCCGGCTTCTATGCTGCACACCACTTGATTTTAGCTATGAAAAAGACACACTTGGAATGCCCTGAGGTATTCATATCTAATCTAATTAATTAACTGTATATGTGCATGATTGAGCTCGCTAGCTATACTATACCTCACTATATTGCTGCAGTAAAATGGAATATTGTATTGCTGCTGTAAACAGCCATGTAGTGTTGATTGTTTGCATGCTGTAAACAAAGCAATTGTAAATCTATATGCTTCTGCTGTAGCATATCCTAAAGTAACACTTCATCATGTTGCTTTAGCTGAACATTTGCCATCTAACCCAAGTTGGAAACCTCAGCAATGTTGGTTGGATCACAAGTCTGCAATTAAACCTTAAAGTTTTCCTAGTTTGCTTGGACCTCATTAGTACTACTATACTATCTATTCAAATAGAACCTGTCTGTAGCAGTTGTATTCAGATGGTGAGCTCTTGGTGGCATCTTGCAAATATCACTGTCTCACACTGATAAGATCCAGGCTTTCTCGACATATGAATGCAGTACTGGCATCTAAACTTTAGATCTGAATAACTGACAAGCTTTCTTAGGTCTGCTATTTGACTGCACATCTGAAACTTTAATGAAGATTTATTCATGTCCTAGCTGCAAGTTGTTCAACAACCGAAAATGTTGTCAGTGCACTCATCAGGTTGCTGTCTTTACATATATCTAGCCTTGTACAGTTTTTTTTTGTGTGTGGAATGAAGATTTGGACAACTAATATTATGCAACTATCAGGTGTGAGATCAGGTTAAGGCAACTAATATTGTACCTAGCTTGCTGAGAAACTTCTGGAAATTGTTATCTTATAGGTTATTATTATGTTAAAGGTATCTATACCTACCTTACATGTTAAACTGTCAGGTGTGAACTTTCAGTTAAGGCAGCTATGAGGACTTGCAGCTATGAATGTTGCCATCCTACTACCGTTTATGATTTGTTATCTTATCTGATCCCCTATGTGTTATGCACAGCTGAGTGAGTTTCTGCCACGAGTGTTTCTGAAATTTCAATTATGCAACAACTGTGAAGTCTCTGAATTTTACAGTGTGGCCATGTAGTGTTGATTGTTTGCTTGCTGTAAACAGCGCAACTGTAAATCTATATGCTTCTTCTGTAGCATATCCTGAACTCCAAATAACACTACATCATGTTGCTTTAGCTGAACATGTTGCTTTACTATACCATGTTTTCTTTTTGACCAAAGTTCTATCTTAACACAGGAATTTGAAGTCTTGACGACGCCCATCGATATGCGCATGATTAGAGAAAATCTGGCCACGTTCTTAGTGGCACAGGTCATCGACAAGAAAGGAGAGTTCTACCATCCTGCTAGTTAAGCACCAGTGATGTGTGTTTGCCATTATCAGTGTGCGTCCAATGTAGTGTGTGACTAAATAAGTTAAGTATAATGTTGTGATGTATTTCGAACAAGTTGTGAACATTTGATATAATGTGAATCTATTGAACTTGATATCTATTTGAGGAGCTTCTGGTGTGAACATGTTGTTATATATTCATGACTTTCATATATATATATATATATATATATATATATATATATATATATATATATATATATATATATATATATATATATATATATATATATATATATATATATATATATATATATACACACACACACACACACACTTCTGTGAACGATGTGTAGTTCTGATGAAAAACACGCGTCACTTGTTGTATGCTATCAGTGACACGTTAGGTAGACATGAGTCACTGATATCAAATTATCAGTGACGCGCATTCTTAGTGCGTGTCACTCATATATTTTTATTAGTGATGCGTGTTCTCACTACGTGTCGCTGATATAGCCTTATTAGTGACACGGGTTCTCACTGCGTGTTGCTGATATGGCCTTATTAGTGACGCGTTTTCTGGTTAGTGACGCGTGTACTAAAGAAGCGTCATTCATATCTTATTATCAGTGACGCGTTTTACTATCATTAGTGACGCGTGTACTAAATAAGCGCCACTCGTATCTTTATATCAGTGACGCGTGTTCCCATTGTTAGTGACGCGTGTTCCCATTGTTAGTGACGCGTGTCCTAAATACGCGTCACTGATATTTTCCTTTCAGTGACGCGTTTGATGTGCCCTTATCACAGACGCAAGAATAGTGACGTGTCTTTTACGCGTCACTAATGACTCTCTAGACGCATCACTGATAAGCTTTTCTAGCATAGTGATATTAGGAATTGTTAAAATTACATGGCCTTTTTGTAAACTAGTGCCTGTGCTAACACCACGGCTTCATTTTAGGGATGCACGTGAAAAGTATAGGAACACAATTAAGAGATATTTCAATTCATTGCATCATTTTCAATATATTATAGAAACTTGTCCTGTACATACACCATTCAAAGAATGTGTATTATACAGCTAAATTTAACAAAAAAACATCAGACAATGTTGTCTTCTTGCTTCAGGTGATGTCCAGACATCCCAAACATTCGACTGACCTTTTGGACCTGCAAATCAGTTAGGTCAAACAGAATGAAGTTGAATTAAGAACGACAAGCTTAGAAGCTTAGACAAAAAGTAGGCGTCTACATTTAAGGGGACTTTATTCTTTGAACACACCAATAATTATATCAACATAGGTTGCATAACTTTCTTGTGTTTGTTTCCCCTCCTAAACTTTAGTCCCTTTCACATTGGATGTTTGGACACATGCATGGAGTATTAAATATAGACTAATTACGAAACTAAATGCATAGATTGAGACTAATTTAGGAGACGAATTTTTTAAGCCTAATTAGTCCATGATTTGACAATGTGGTGCTACAGTAAATATGTGCTAATGACGGATTAATTAGGCTTAATAAATTCGTCTCACGGATTACTGAGGACTTATGTAATTTGTTTTATTATTACTATCCGAACACTCAATGTGACACTCCCATGTGACACCCGATGTGACACCCCTGAACTTTAGTCCCTGAATTTAAACATAAGAACAGAAGTTAAAGTTGTGTGATTACTACAATGGTGGTCAAAGATCGTCGTGAAATTCAGAGTTTGCATTAGTAAGTATATCCAGTCATGACAAGAGAAATAGCTCATCAATTAAACATGCACTACAATAAAACACTAATGTAGGTACAGAGTCAGTTCTAAGTCCTAAAAGAAGTCCAGTTACTCTCAAACCAATCCCATGTTTATTTACTCACCAATGTCCGATAAAGCTCCATGCACCTGAACTCCATCCTGCTTTGCGCATTGTTGTATTTCCTGTTGCCTGCTGTATTTCCATGCTACTGGTTGCATTGGAGCCGCTCCATCTTGAATGCGTTGACAAATTAGTTGTATCGAGGAAGCACAACAGACATCATCGACCTAAAAAAAGAATGAAAGCATGAATCAGTTCTTTAGAAAAAAAAAACACAACCACAAGATGCAAGCAACCACAGGCAACCTCTACTACTGTTAAAAAATCACTGCAATAGAGAGAACATTTCAAATTTGAGCTAATTATCATACAGAGTATAAAACCATCCTGCTTGTTGCATATTAGAAAAGGGAATGGACTTTTCCCCCAAAAAAAAAGAAAAGGGAATGGACAGGATCTATTTACCTGTAGATCATTGCATACACTGGTTGCAGTATCCAAAGTTATTTTTTTCTAGGATTGATAACATGTCCAAAACTGGGACAATATTTGCTTTCTTCCGGGAACTTGATCACCTAACTGATTTGCTTTCTTCCGGGAACTTGATCCATATACGTATTCATTGACCTAATCATCTAACTGATTTAACAAGGGGGAGCCAATGCCTGTATCCAAATCAGTGCAACTGATAGTACCATCAGAGGAAGCTTGTATATCATCACATCGTTGGTGGTATCAATCCTGAACAAGGTCAAGTTATGTTGCAACATTTTACATTGGCACACAAAAAACAAAGAGACAGATAAAAATCATCAAGGAATATTCTTACTTCATGCTGTTCAGAATGCACAGAATCATATGTAATCTTCTCATGCAACTTAACATAATCCCAGATACCCAGAAGCCCTTTCTGCATGGAAAGAACAAAGATTGATTAGTACATGCCTACATGTTCCAGCAATATAACCATTTTTTGGCACTCGGAATGCAGAGATAAAAGAATGCAATATAAAAGAATATATTAATCTAAAATTTCATTCGAAAATGCCTGAAAACATACATTTTCTTGCAGGTTCTTCTAATACCCACTTCCTATTCTAAAATTCTCCCAATTTCATTTTTTCTTCAATACAATATCAAAATTCAATAACTTAACCTTAATCTCAAGATATGATGCATTAAATGAACTAATCAGTAATACTGAAAACCATGTGGCAAAAAATAAGACATACCATTTGTACGACAGCAGCCTAACCCTCTGTCCAAGCAGTTGGATTTACCAGCAGAGGTGCATGAAAGAACTTTGGCAGGTACATCTTGTACCACCATCTTCCTAGGGAGCCTCCAGAATTATTAACAGTTTCATTTCCATTGCTCTTGCCTTTTCAGACCGAGCCATGTGTGAAGCTAATAAAGTGCAAAAAAATCACCCACAATTTCCAAGCATTATATAACAGAAGAAAAATATATACAAGTTTCTTGCTTTAAATATCTGCAACTCTGCCTTATAATCAAGAGCTATATAACAATGCTCCTCTTCAGCTCTTCATCCTTTTCCCATGTGCCCTGTTCAATGTAAAATGGTACTGTTACATGGTAGGAAAAGCAAACACTACGATGTTCATCTCTCTGCTCATGCTCCTGGGACAACGCCGCCCCACCCTCCCTGCCCCTCACACGCGAGGAGCTGGGCTAGCGCCCTCTCTGCATATTTTTTCCCAACTCTAATAACTCTCAAGCTGAAAACATGCAGGACATATCACATATCAGTAATGGCAGATAAGCTAAACTACAAGGACATATCACATATCAGTAATTCAATTACTTCTTTATTAATCCTGGAGAGTACAAATGATTTTGGCACTAATACCTCACCGATTAAATTTCACTATAAAACTGCAGATTAACAATGACTCTCTAAATTGCTTCCTTTCAGTCCAGTTGAAAGGTTGTTTCCCCTGCCTATCGCAGTCTCTACCTGACCAGACATACATGCTATCTGAAGTAGATAGTAATCCTATCAGAGTTGGAAGAATAATAGAGCAAGGAATACAAGCTCCCGAAGCATTGCCGGCACTGGTCCTACCAGTGGAAGGTTTAGCAGTGAGGGAGATGAGTATACTAAAAAAATCCCAGACTTAAAGAAATGGGGAAAAGAAAAAAGGGAAGCGCAAAGCGCATAGCCTCTTCGTAGATGATGCAGATCTCTCCACGGGCAAAGAAATGGGGAAAAGAAAAAGGGGAAGTGCAGAGCGCATAGCCTCTTCGTAAATGATGCCCTCATAGATGATGCAGATCTCTCCACGGGAGTACTCACCACGGCGGGCGAACTCGAGTGCCGGCCACCCAAACAACCAGGCCAGAGCGCCGCCGGGGGCCAGAGCAGGGAGGAGCATGCGCCGCCGTCGTGGGGGCTGCGCTCGTCTGCTCGGTTGCCGGCCACGGGGAAGACAGAGATACCGGCCGCGGGGAAGACGGAGATGGCATCGTGATACCGGCCGCGGCATCCGTCCTCAACTGCGAACATTTTCCCCACCGTGAGACGGATGCAGCAAACCCTACTGGCAATTTGTTGTTTGCGTCTAAAACAAGAGAACGAACCTGTTGGCGACGAGATCTCCGGCACCGGGTGTCCCCAGAGACCACGGCGAACGGGGAGGCTTCGCCGCCGGGGGCAGCATGGGGTCGCCCAGCCACCGCACCACGAGCACCCCGCAGGCCCAGGTGACCTAAGCAGCCGCCGTGGCCTTCACCCAAACCCTAGGCGCGGGCGCCCCTGCGCGTGGAGTGGAGCTGTCGCCGCTGCCTCTCGTTTTCGACTTCTGGGCCGCGAGTTCTATTTTCTTTTTTCAATAGAAATCGAGATGGAGAAGGTGGGGATTCGATCTTTGGCCGTGGAGTGCGTATTGGGGGCGAAGCGCGTGCAGGGGTGAGATGTGTTTGAAGCGTGACCAAGCCCTGATCTTAATACTGGGTACACAATAGTCGAAGGCTTTTCCTGGAGAGGAAGACATACTATAATTTTGATTGGTGCATTATAGTAGAAATGTTGGAGAAATTCATGGGCCAATTATGTATTCCCTCATGCTCAAATCTGTTACCTGTTACACCTAAAAAAATATGAAGCAGTTTCGTCCAACGAATTCTCGTGCGCGCGGCCCCTCAAAAGTCAGAGTTGTGCTGCTTACCCGGTATTCAAGACGTGCTCAGGCAGGGCAGGTTTTCATCCCGAGTCACATGTTTTTGGTCTGATATTACATTTGTTTTCATATTTTTGGTCGGATTAGGATTCAAATACGAATAGTGTCAGCCATGTCGGATAAGATACGATTAGATGTCGACATCATAGATATACGATTTAATTATTCGGATACGGATACGGTATCGGATGTCGAATATCCGGACTCGGATACAGATGGATCTGAACCCCTCTAAACGGATTCGGTCTCGAATACGGTCGAAAAATATTCATACCGTTTTCATCCCGAGTCACATGTACCTCGGCACGCCTTACTTTACCTGGTGTTTATGCGTGCGTAGGCATAGCTCGCTCGCGCCGCAGCCTCCCGTTGGTATGGGGATGGCTCGCCTGCATTGATTATCCACGTCGAGCTACCACACAACAGTTCGGTCGGCAAAGGTCCGCCCGCACGCACGTCAACACTGACACGGTTTTGAAATTGTATAGAGTTTTCAATGCAAAATTATTTCTTAGCTTTTTACTATTTTTTGAAAATGATTAAATCAGCTCAAACTTGTAAAATGCATAATAATAAATCAAACAATACTTGAAAAGATAAAACCAATTTTGTTAGGTTTCTATATAAACTAAAACTACATGGTAGTATGCGTAATTAGGAGTACAATGCCGAGGTTTCTTATACTCAACTTTGTTAGTTGATTGCTAGACTTGATCTTTCTATTTGTATGGTGAAGCTAACTCATTTGAAGATTATATCAAGGTTGCTCATAACCCTAAATTTGTTTGTCTCTTGAGTCTAGACAAACCACCACTAGACTTTGTCTAGTAGTTCAATGACTGTCATGCTAAACTTGTTGAGTCTTTCAGTTCACCTGTTACTAGGTGAATACCACACGCGTTGCCGCAGAAATTGCTGATGACTTGAAATAAAATTACTTATACAAAGGGATCAACAATTATATGTTAATGTTAGTGGATGACGTGGCATGCTGATATGGACAACTAAATGCATGTTAGTGGATGATGTGTCTTGCTGACATGTAGATCATAATTGCAAATGTTAGTTGGTCATAAATGTATCCGATAGTGGACTGATTAGGTGGACAATATTAGTGGATGACGTGGCACGCTGATGTGAACAACTAAATGCATGTTAGTGGATGATATGTCTTGCTAACATGTAGATCATAATTGCAAATGCTAGTTGGTCATAATTGCATCCGATAGTAGACTGATTAGGTGGACAGCTTGCATGTTTAGAGAAATAGCTAGTGTGATTTAGCTTTGTAGAGTTTATAGATTACTTACCTATTGGTATTATCTTTGACATTTGGTTTGGTAATTCTGGCATTATTGAAAAAAGAGAAGCATCTGGTTTGCACTAGCAGACAAGGGAGTAGTTGAGGTCGCTGGTCCTTGCATACAAATCTACATGGTAGTGTCCGGAGAAAACGTCCACCGTGTTATATTATACTAGAACATCACAATGACCTGAAGAATAAAAGCTATTGTCTGCACTCGATAGACATGGCTCTGGCTCTATAATTAGACGGTAACATTTAGATTTGAGCAAAATCTTTCTTTCATATAACAATATTTTCCAAACTCAAACACTCCAAGCTACGTATTAAACATAACTACACATTGTTGTAGCTTAGATAACTATGCCAAACTAATGTCATATTAACTAATCACCCTGTGTTTGTACACAAAAATTGTCAAGGAAGACACCAAACTCTACATATTTCTACAACATTTTGTTTTGGTGTTAACAGTGAATCCCAAGAGCTACAAAGAGAAACAAAATGTAAACATTGGATATCACTTTTTCTGCAACCAACATTGAAAACCAAACATCGAAACAAATTTGGGATGGAGTTAGTATAACCCTATGTATCACATCATAGCTTGGCTAACTTGCTCGGGACTAAAAGGCTTTGTTGTTCTTGTTATTGTTGCACATCACAGCTTGGGCTGAGAAAAATGGCCATTCACTGCACCTGTAAACAGAATAGATGGATGCGATTAAAATCTTGATTACTTAAATGCAGTCTAACCTATGGAACAATTGGCACATCACAGCGGAAGAAGCATTGCGGAGTACAACAGTATGATTCCAAATTAAATTACCTATGAACTGACTAGACAATATGCAGTGTTACAATTGCTTTGTGGTAACCGGGAATCAGATGTATGGTCTGAATTGGCATCTACTCATCTATGCCAGAAGCCTAGTTACAACCCTGTTGGGTAGGGATGAAAACGGATCGGATACGGACGGATATCACTGATATCGTATTTGTTTTTATATTTATGTTCGGATTCGGATTCGAATACGGATAGTATAAAAAATACCGGATAGGATATGATTGGATATCGACATCATAAATATGTGATTTAAATATTCGGATACGAATACGGTATCGGATGTTAAATATCCAGACTCGGATACGGACGGATTAAAACCCCTCTAAACGGATTCGGTCTCGAATACGGTCGGAAAATATCCGCACCGTTTTCATCCCTGCTGTTGGGTGAAAAGTTCAGGCCGGATGACACAATTCACACAATCATCAGAAGAATTTCAGACAAGAAAATTACGTGCAAAGTTGTATTCATTTTCATGTCCCCACTGTACATGTCAGAGGGGGTATTTATAGGACCCCAGTTTTCGTATTTTACATAAAATGACTAATATGCCCTCAACCTAAATATTTACAACCCTTCTTGATTATGAGGGCGAAGTGGTAATTTCCTCTTTCTAAGCATTCGTTCTTCTATTTCCAGTCTCTAGTTTTCCTGATTCTTCATTTGAACTTTAGTTGATTCTTCAACTCTTCAGAATTTTAGACGAAGTCGAACTTCCGCCTTCGCTCCTCTTGGCTTTATTTTCTTTCGACATCTCTGGCAGACGAAGTTGATCTTTTATATAGCGAAGCCAAACTTTGTCTTCGCTCTAATTTTGGTCTTCTGATTTCTGCTCTTCTTTTGACTTCGCCGGTCAGCGAAGTTAGTTTTCATAACCGCGAAGTCAAATCTTCACCTTCGCTTGAATCTTGCTTTTTAGTCTTTTACTTCTTGGTGAAGTTAGTTTTTTTATTGTGGTGTGAAAAATGTCTTCGCCTTCCTTATTTCCTGCAACAAAATATTGTTATAAAGTTTCATAGTCTTTTCTACTCTAGAGTTTGGGGCCGTGTTTTTTGTGGCAAAGTTGAATCCCCAACAGCAGCCTCTCGCGAACGAAGGCCTACTCCAAAGGTCTGAATTCCGTGAAGTTTGATTTTCAAACGAAGACACAAAACGCCGTCCCAAACTTTAGAGTTGGCCGTTTATGTCCGTAAGTTTGAAGGATATTTTATTTTCTAAATTTATAAAAGGTCAAGTTTGACCAAAGCCGTTTCGTTTGACTCGAAGCCGCCTATATATACTGCGGTGACTCCTCCTGTTTTTTCTGTTTTATCGAAGACGGGAAGGTACTTTTGTTTGATTCTTTGACGCGAAGTCGATTTTTCTGCGAAGTCGGATTTGTTGCGAGGTGTTCTGCTTTTGTGAAGGTTATTTTGAAGGTAAATGCTTTTATTTATTTTTGATTTCTTGCTATTTAAATTTCTATTTATTGTTATCATTTATTTTATATATTATTATTATTTTGTCGTAGATGTTTGATCTAGAGAAAATTGTCTCTGAAAATTCTTCGTTGGGTTCTAATCAATCTGACTCTAGAGAAGATTTGTCTTATGTTTCTGCATCAGAGTCTGAACTGATTGGTGACGACATAAAATCTTTAAATTTTGGTAAGACTTTGATGGATGAAGCTGAGTTGGATTGGTTGGTTAAAAATAGGATGCTAGAAAAAGTTGATGCCAGGTTACTCTCTGATGATGAAATGATTCCTAAGCCTAAACCTCATGAGTGTGTTGTTTTTCGAGATCAGTTTGCGGCTGGTCTTCGCATGCCATGTCAATATTTCCTTGAAGTGATTTTGAAGGCATATAATATTGAAATTCATCATCTAACTCCAAATGGAATTGTGAAGATTACACTTTTTATTTGGGCATGAAGTCTCAGAGAGGGAACTTGGATATTTGTGCTTTTTGCTCTCTTCACGAAATGCATACACAATTCAGGAACAAGAATGTTGATGGCAGAAGTGTTATGAAATATTTTGGTTGCTGTAGTTTCAAGCCTGCTCGAGGTGCCAAACAGATTTCTCCAGCTTCAAAGAACAAGTGGGCTGAAAATTGGTATCATTTTTGGTTTTATCATTCAGTTCCTCTTGTCGAAGAAAGGGATGATTATAGAAGGATTGTGAAAAGATATCCCTTAGCTGCGAAGATGAGTAAGAATGCCTTTATTTGTAAACCGAAGTTTCCCAGCTTGAAGAGTTCAAGAACTTGTGAGAAAGTTTACAAAATTGCTGCTAGTATGCAAAGTGCTCGTGATCTCTGCGAAGAATACCTCGCAGCTCGGATTTGGCCGTTAAAGAAAGGTTGGAGTTTTATTCGTTTTCATGAAAAACGGTGAGGGGGAAAAGTTATCTTTTTCTAGATAACGAATCATTTCGCCCAAAGAAATATTCTGAAGATGCACAATTCGTGTATGCTGTAGAAACTAAAGCAGTTGAGATTCTTGGTAAATTTCTGAAGAAAGAGAAAGATTTGATGGACAAGATCTTAAGAAAAGATTATAAACGGTTAAACATAATTTTTGATATTGCACAAATTAAGTATGGTGAAAGACCTCTTCCTGCTTATACTCGTACGTTAAAACCGAGTATAGAAAATGTGACGAAGAAGAAAAGAGCTGGTGGTCAACCTAGCAAGAAAATTGTGAAGAAGAAGAAGATTGCTACGTCTTCTGGTTCTAAAAAACACGATGGAGATGGTGAAGAAATGGGTCCAGAGACTCTTAGCCAGTTAGCTCGTGATGAAGAGGTGAGGATGATTAGTTTAGTTTTTAATTCTAGTGGGTTGACTCCGCTAATGTTGACTCCGCTTGGTAATTGTTTCCAGAATTTGGAGGCCAATGTTCATTCTAATGTTAATGTGGGTGAAGCTATTTTGTCTTCGTCTCAGATTAATGTTGGCGAAGATATTTTGTCCTCTCCGGTTGCTGGCATTCAAGTTCCTGTTGGTGCTGCCGCTGCTGAAGATGTTGTTTTAGAATCACAAGAGGAAGGTGGGATTGCTATTTTGACTTCGCAGGAGACTGTCGGGCCGTCTTCTCAGAGGTTTGCGGCTGAAACACCCTCAAGGATTGTAGGAGCTGTGTCACCTCCCAAGGTTGTGGCAGAAGGAGATATTGTTTTGGGAGGTGAACCTGTGGAGATTGGAGCTCCAAAAGTTAGGGTTCTCAAGGCTAAGGGTACCACTACTGTTAATTTTGATTTTGATGAATCTGATGATGATATTTTTGATGAAGAAGCCAAAAATGCTCGTGCTTCTCGTCTTTCTGAATCCATTATCGATGTAAATACTGGTGAAAAAGTTGTATGTCATCTTGAAAAGGGAGTTACTACAGGTAATTGTTGTGTATATATATGTATATATACTTTTTGTATTTGTCTTTTAACTTTGATACTTAACTGACTTGTGGTTTAATTTTGTACAGAGGAATTTTTTTCAGACTCTTCGTCTCATAGAGAGACAACTGTGGATGTTGGGAAGATGAAGGAGGTTTCTCAGGAACCTTCTACCCCAGCTAAAATTTTAGAAACCATTCCTGATGGAGTTGATCCTGCTGCTTATAAACGCTATATGAAATACTACCAGGCTCAAGGTGTGAATTTAGACACTTTCAAATATATTGGGATTGGTTTGGATAAACTTTGTATTATGCCGAAGAAGCCAAAATTAAAGTTGTCAAAGTGCATTGATGATGCCTTCACAATTCCTGATGCGGAGGCGGAACTTGTTGGTAAATCTTCGCTTGAGTTGGCAGACGCCAGTGTTTCTATGATTTATAAGGTTCAAAAAAAGTTTTCTTTGATTTCGTTGTTTAAATTTAGTTAAACTTTTTATGTTGATTTGTGATATATATTTGACTTCGCGTATGAATTTTTTTTGTTTTTGTAGAATGCTCTATTGCAAAGGAGCTTGCGTAAATCAATTGAAGATGGTGCGAAGAATGTAGCACTTCGCGAGAAAAGTCTTGTTGAAGAAATTAAATCTTTGAAATCTCAACTTGCTGCTAAAGAGAAAGAAAGGATAGAGACAGTTGAAGCTCTTCATAATATGGAGTCCAGGTGTATTTCTATTGGAGCCAAGCTTGAAGCGAAGATTGAGGATTATGATAATTTGAAAAAGGAACTTGAGAAAATTATGAGGGAGAAAAATTATGTTGAGAAGAAATCTTCTGAAAAGGATCAAAATTTTCATAATAAGTGTAATTGCTTGTGGGAGCTTTGCAAAAATTGCTATGACAAATTTGGAGCGAAGCCTGAAGATCCTTGTTGGGAGCTTGGAGAATTTTATCCATTTTTTGTTTGGCTGTGTCGTCAGTATGAAGATTTGCCGACTGTTATCCAGACTAGCACGGATTTGAGTTGTATTTATGTAACTCGTGCGCTTTTTCATCTAATGAAAGAGGCAAAGGATCCTTTGTATGAACAAATGTTGAACAAGGACTATAAGTTTCCTTTTGTGGAGCAATTGAGTCAGGTTACTTCTCAGATTCAATTGCTTTGCAAGAAATATTTTAATCGGTATTGGAACATGGGTGGAAGGGAGAATGCTTTTCTAAAGGCAAAGAAGAAGATGGAGAAGGTTACATTGGAAATTTTATTGACTATTCTTTTTTTGTTATTATATATATGTATATATTTTTGTACTGATATTTTGTTTTGTTTTTTTGCAGTAGCTTGAAAAAGAGATTGCTGCTGATGAGAAGATGCAAAAGGAGCAAGACAAACATGAAGAAGAAAATACAAGAGATGATGATATTGGTGACCACCCATTTTAGTTAGTCTTGAAGTTAGTTAGTTTTAGTTTTTTATTGGGGGGTGAGACTTGCAATGCTATTTGATATCTGTAAATATTTAAACTTAGCAGGATGGAGTGGGTGTTTTGCCGTTGCTAATGTGTAAGGATAACTTTGTCGTTGATCCTTCGCTATGGTTGGAGTATGCGACTAATGAGGTGGATCCTACGTGTGATACTTTTGTTAAACGTAAGCTGCTGTGATCATTATGTTCTGAAGTTTTGACTTTTGGTCGTTATAGTTTCTTTGCTGATGGAGTATTGCTTTTAGATTTTGAATGTAAAAATTTTATTATTGGGAACAAGAAATGTTGTTTGCCACGAATTGTTGACTTCAGCAGTGTTTCTCAGGTAGGATATTGTGGCACTATCTTTTTTTTATAGTAATAATATGTGAAGTAATTGTAGAGTTCTATATTTTCTAGTCATCATGTTCGAGTGCTTCACCAAGTTGTGTTTCTGAAGAATTTCTACGGTGTAAAGTTGATGAAGTGTTAGATAGGGTTGTTGAAGAGTTGATTAGCGAAGCTACATTTTTTGTTGCTTCGGAAAGCGAGTGATTGTAACTTTTGTTATGATCTTTTATGTAATAAATTGTTTTGCTTTTATGGTGGAAATAAGAATGTCTCAGAATTGTCTAGTAGGTTCTGCTTAGAAATTATAATTCTCCTTAACGAATTTGAAACCGCTGTCCCCTTATTTTTAGTGAAGACGACGCGTAGACTTCGTTCTTGAAGCTAAATTTCATCTTGTTGAATTTGAAAATATTGTCCCCTTACTTTTTTAGCGAAGACGACGCGTAGACTTCGTTTTTGAAGTTATTTTTCATCTTGATGAATTTGAAAACGCCGTCCCCTTACTTTTTTAGCGAAGGCGACGCGTAGACTTTGTTTTTGAAGTCAAATTTCATCTTGATGAATTTGAAAATGCCGTCTCCTTACTTTTTTAACGAAGACGACTGTAACAGAACCGTCCAATTATACAAGATTAAGTAGAAAAATCATCCAACGGAAGGACAATTCAACAAACTTAAGCCCGTATAACCCGGTAGTCCGTGAAATCTCGACGGATTTCAAACCATTTCACATAACAGCCAAGATCGCACTAAGTTTAACGGTTACCATCATAAGTTACATAAATGTTCGCGGCATAAAATACATCAGAGTTTAAATATAGTTATTACAAACCAGGTTCGAATAAAAGTAGCGGAAGCGGTAGTTCAAATTACGCACACACACAATATTTTGAAATAAAGTGCTAGCTTGTGACCATCTCCAGCAAAAGCATCAGACGAGAAGTAGCGAATGACCATTGCCTATGGTCCTATGCTTTGCCCATCGCAGGATAGAGGCAGTTGATACAATACCCGTAGTATATATGCCCATCTGCAACAAGTGGGAACAAAGCCCTGAGTACGAGAAGATACTCAGCTAGACTTACCCGTCGTAAACCAGAAATAAAAGACACTAAGGAATCATGATAGGCTTTCTGGTGGGATACCTGACTCATTTGCAAGAAAAGCATTTTTAACTTAACAATTCCTTTCCAAAAGCATGCAGTAATTAACTCTTTATTACCTTGTCAACTATGTTTGTACTGGTGCTAGAGTAACATGTAATTAAGCAAGTAAGGATTACCATTGATCATTAACAGTAGTTATCATGTCATCTTTCACATAACGATCCAAGTGATTCATCAATATTACTACGATGAAGTAGCTCAAGTCAAGTGTTCACTATCCAGTGAACGATGGCGATTCGAATCAATTATTAACCAGCTGGTAAGTTATTCCTCACACAAACCTCACTCACCCGCTAAAGTGAGGTGTTGGTCGCCGAGTCAACCATTCAGGTAAAGTCGCGAGCTTGCTAGGAACCACTTGTACCCGGGGGCCGCCCGACTGCTCTTTGGCCTTATCATCGCGCCCCCGTATCCTGCCACTACTGCTCCGGTACAGTGCGTTGCGGGCAATCCACTCGGCCCGAATAATCTCCTAGTTTCACGGTCAAAAGGTACTTTATCCGGCCAGCTAAATGTGAGGCATGCGTTCAACATGACCCGAGGGACAACAACGGACGGTCCTTAATCGACACGGACGGAAAGCACTACAGTCCGAAACCCTGCAAGTTTCCGCCCGGTCTCAAATTCATTTCACACTTAGTTATACCATGACTTCATAGTCATCCAAGCAGATCCAGGTAACCACCTATAGCTCGCAGGTGATAGAAAATCACCTGACTTCTACCGGTCTAAGCAAGCTAAGCATTGACTCGACTACGGATACCAGGGTAACAAGGATATAGTATAACAAAGGTAAGCAAGGTATAATGCAGCAACGTTTGCAAACAACTCCTAAAAGTAATGCATCAAATTAAGTAAAGTTAATAATAAATTATTTTCAAACCGGGAGAGAAATGCTCCGAGGCTTGCCTCTCTCAAAAGAGCTTGGACGGTGGTCGGGGCACTCAGGGAGCTCTTCACCGACCTCCTCTTCGGCTTCTGTCACCTCCTGCTGCTGCACCTCGAGCTGCTCCTCTGGCTCCTCGGGTAAGACGACTAGGTTCTCGATTTGCGATCCTGTATGATGCAATGCGCGTAAGTGATTATGCAAGCGTGCATCGAAGGAGATGAATGCAATGAATATGTTAAAATGCAAGGTAGTCAACATCATCCAAGAAACTATACACTACAAGCACATATCATCTACTGCATTCTCTTCTACTACTAACATGTCAAGTTAACATATCTTATGAAATGCTTCAAATATACACCAAAGCTTTACAAAACTTCTTAATCATACTTAAAGCAACACCTGCTTAAAACCTAATTAATAATAAGTTTGAACAGCAATATATATTTCTGATGCTCCTAAAAATCTAAGAAAATTACAGTAGCATAATACTACCCTAAACAGACTACCATAAAAATTTCACGGCATTTGGATAAGTAAACTATCCTATACAAAAATGACAAGCTATAGCATAAAAATGAGTATGAAATTACTTTGTACTATGAAAAGTGTCAAACAACAGAATTAATATTTTTCCTAGGTTCTTCATGGAATATAATGACTGTACAAAAATTATCACATGCATGTTTTATACAAAGTTTGCTCTCTAGCAAAAATAACAAAAATCAGCCATTAAAGGTACTTGAACTACTTCTCCAAAGTTTTCTCACAGCACATGCATGAAACATATTTTTCCTAGGAAGTACATGATATAAGAAGATTAACAAACTTGAAATCATATTTTTCTGATACATATAGGATTTACTAACCATTTTACAAGATATCAGCAATATCAAGAATTAATTAAAGCTCTACAGAAAAGTATCCCAAAAATGACATGCAATATTTTTAAATCATAGATCTGGTTCCAATGAGTTCATAGAAATTTATTTCACAATTTTTAGAGCTCAAATGAATACAAAAACATTTTCTACAACATCCTTTATTATGAATAATAAAAGAAAACAGAAAACAATTTTTATTTTTAAAACTGGGCCGGCCCGGGGAAGTAAACCGGCCCATGGCCATTCTCGGCCTGGTCCACGCGCGCGGGGGAAAACGAGCGAGTAGGCCCGCTCTGGCTTCGGCCCATGGCCGTTCTCGCGAGGAGGCCGGGGAGGGAGATGCCGGAGGCGACGGTGACCGCAACGGCGCGGCCACGCGACGACCGGCCGGTGGCCATTGCCGACCACGCCTGGGTGCAGAAAAGCGAGCAATAGGTGCGTGGGGAGGAGGCAGATCCGTTTTCGGTGATAGAGAAGCAAGAGGGGTAGCGGGGAATCACTCCCGCGGGAGGCCGCGCGTGCGGTGGCGCCATGGCCGCCGGCGACGGATGCACGAAATCCGTACCTGCTTGGCTCGGGTGACGGTAACGAGGTGCGCACGGGGTGTCGGAGAAGGAAGCGAAGGTGGGTGCGCGAGAAGGCGAGCTATGGCGGCTCACCGTCGGCCAATTTGGCCGACGGGTGCGGCGGTGGCGGCGCTCGCGCGGTGAGGTGCTCGCGCGGCACAGAGCGGAGGAAGGCTGAGGCGGGGAAATTCGGAGAGGGAGGGTGGATGCGGAGCGCAGGCGATTTAGAAGCGTGAGGCGCGCGCTGGCGGGGGCCACCGACGGCCAGCTGTCGACGGCGAGCGGCGCATGCCGGCCACGGGGCGCGCGGTGTCTGTGCGGGCGCGTGCGTGTCGCGGCGAGCGCGGGCGAGCGGGCGGGAGGAGGCGGCCGAGCAGACACGGGCTGGGCCGAGGCGGCGGCTGTGGCGCGCACGCGCGCGGGGTGGCGCGGGCCGATTCGGCCAACGGGCCGAAAGCGAGGCGGCGGCCCGTTTAGTTTAGAAATTGGTTTTTTTCAAATTATTATTTTCAAACAAATTCAAATAAAAATTTTCAAATCTCATTTTGAGCAAGAAAAGGACCTTTTCTGAAAATGACCCAAAAACAAAAGTTGCTTAGAATTTAATTCTCTACAACTTTGCTTTTAAGACCAAAGTCAAAATCAGGATAGATTTTGATTTTTAGAATAAAAGCTAATTTAGAGAGGATTTTTGAATATTTTCAAATAATATTTTTAAAACAAATCTTTGACAAAACTTTGAGTGATTTAGTGGCTCCAAAAATTTTCCTTATCATTCTAAGTGATATGAAATTTATAGTTGCACAAATTTGATGAGTGTCATTATCACATTATCACAACATGTTATGCAATACTAGTTTCCACACTTTTATTTTACTAAAGGTACACCCTAAGCACATATAATTATGAATGCCATGACATGTTGTGCTCATGATTGCAATGCAAATGCTTGCGTAACACCGGAGTGTTACAGCCCTCCCCCCTTATAAAAATCTCATCCCGAGATTTGGGTTACGAACCATTTATTATAAAAATCTTCGTATGCTTTTTATAGGTATTCACCCGTTTCCCAAGATGCATCTCCCTCATCATAATGACTCCATTGTATCTTATATGTTTTTACCACACTATTTCGAGTAGCCCTTTCTTTGGAATCCAAAACTCGAATTGGCTGCTCACGATACACTAGATCTGACTTAAGTTTTATGCCTCGAGGTTCAATTATTTCCTCTGGAACGTGCAAACATCTCTTGAGATGTGATACGTGAAAAACTGGGAATATAGCATCCATTGATTCTGGTAACTCCAATTTGTAAGCCACTGGACCCTTCCTTTCCAAGATTTTGTAGGGTCCTACAAATCTGGCGGCAAGCTTTCTGTGTATTCCAAACCGCTTCTTCTTCATTGGCGTGACTTTCAGATAAACATAGTCACCAATTTCAAACACAAGTGGTCTCCTTCTCTTATCCGCATAACTTTTCTGACGTGACTGAGCTGCTCTCATATTTTGCTGAATGATATGAACTTTCTTTTCGGCTTCTTCCACGAAGTCAATACCATAATACCTTCTTTCCCCTGGCTCAATCCAGTTTAAAGGTGTTCTACACTTTCGTCCATACAGAGCCTCAAAAGGTGCCATCTTGATACTTTCTTGATAGCTATTATTATACGCGAATTCTGCTAAAGGTAACCATGACTCCCATGAACCTCTGGAAGACAACACACAAGCTCTTAACATATCCTCCAAAACAGCATTAACTCTTTCACTCTGACCATCTGTTTGAGGATGATAGGCAGTGCTACGAATCAGACTAGTCTCCAAACCTTTGTGCAAATGCTCCCAAAAGTGAGCAGTGAACTGTGACCCTCTGTCAGACACTATAGTCTTCGGTATGTCATGCAATCTCACAATCTCTGCAATATACTTCTCGGCATATTGAGGTGGTCTATAAACTGTCTTGACAGGCAAAAAGTGGGCTGTCTTGGTAAGACGATCCACGATTACCCAAATCGAATCTTGGCCTTTCTGAGTAGTGGGCAAACCTGTGATGAAATCCATACTTATATTGTCCCACTTCCAACTAGGTACTGACAAAGGTTTCATGTGAATAGCTTTCACTCGACAACATGTGTCACATCTGGCTACATAAGCTGTAATTTCCTTCTTCATCTTTGTCCACCAATAGCGAGGCCTTAGTTCTTGATACATTTTACTACTGCCAGGATGAATGGATAACTTAGAGTGATGAGCTTCATCCATAATTTTATTCTTCAGCTCTCTATCCTTTGGAACAACAAGACGGTTGTCGAACCACAACACGTCCTGCTCGTCCACTCTGAAGTGTTTTGAAGGTTCTTCTTTAATTTTCTTTTTGATGTGGAATATCCCTTTATCTGCTTTCTGACCTTCTATTATCTTACTTTCCAAGGTGCAACTGATCTGAATACTATGTAACACGACAGGGTGCATTAGATTAAAACCATCTTCGAGTAAGGATTGCATATTCAAACAATGCGACTTTCTACTCAAAGCATCGGCTACCACATTGGCTTTCCCAGGGTGATACTGTACATTCAAGTTGTAATCTTTAATTAGTTCTAACCATCTTCGCTGTCTCATGTTCAATTCTGGTTGAGTGAAAATGTACTTAAGACTCTTATAATCGGTGAAAATATTGCACATATTACCAAGTAAATAGTCTCTCCAAATCTTTAAGGCATGCACCACGGCGGCAAGCTCAAGATCATGCGTCGGATAATTGATTTCATATTTTCTCAACTAACAGGAGGCATAAGCAATGACTCTTCCTTCTTGCATCAGAACACAGCTTAATCCTGTTTTTGATGCGTCACAGAACACATCAAAAGGTTTCTCGATGTCTGGCTGCGCAAGAACTGGAGTAGTGGTCAACAGTTTCCGCAAGGTGTGGAAAGCTGTCTCACACTCCTCTGTCCACACAAACTTGTGATCTTTCTGTAACAGACTTGTCATTGGCTTGGCAATCTTCGAGAAGTCTGGGATAAAGCGGTGATAGTAACCAGCTAACCCTAGGAAACTCCTGACTTCTGGCACTGTGGTTGGAGTTTTCCAATCCATAACCTCTTGCACTTTGCTCGGATCTACCGAAACTCCATTCTCAGATAGAATATGACCAAGGAAAGGAACTTTTTTCAACCAAAACTCACATTTGCTGAACTTAGCATACAACTTATGATCTCTTAGTCTGGTCAAGATAATTCTCAGATGCTCTTCATGATCTTTCTCATGCTCAGAGTATACTAGAATGTTATCAATGAAGACAACTACAAACTTGTCCAACTCTGGCATAAAAACCATATTCATCAGATACATAAAATATGCAGGAGCATTTGTTAAGCCAAAGGACATAACAAGATACTCGTACAACCCGTATCTGGTAGAAAAGGTGGTTTTCAGGACATCTTGTGGCCTGATCTTTATCTGATGATACCCTGATCTTAGGTCTATCTTGGAGAACACCCTAGCTTTAGCCAACTGATCAAACAAAACGTCGATATGAGGCAACGGATATTTATTCTTGATAGTTACAGCATTAAGAGGTCGATAATCCACACACATTCTCAGAGTACCCTCTTTCTTTTTCTTCACGAATAAGGCAGGACATCCCCATTCAGACTTACTTGGTCGGATAAACCCCTTCTTTAGCAATTCTTCCAGTTGCTTCTTCAGCTCAGCTAACTCATCCGGAGGCATCCGATAGGGTCTCCTCGAAATAGGAGCTGTTCCGGGGATCAACTCGATTCCAAACTCAACATCTCTATCTGGAGGAAGGCCAGGTAACTCTTCTGGAAACACATCCGGGAACTCACACACTACCGGGATCTGGTGGATAGGAACAACTTCCATGGCACAGGTCACACTCGCAAGGTCTGTTCTTTTGGGCAATGGTACCTGAAAAGTACCCTCTGCCTGTGGATCCTTAAGGGTAAGCAACCGACTGCTTGTATCTATGACTGCCCCCCAGTTCTTCATCCAGTTTATTCCTATTATTATATCCAAAACTAGTCTAGACATAACTACCAGGTTCACTCGAAACTTCCGACTATCTAACTCAAGGGTTGCCCCTCTAACCATCTTATTGGTTAACACATCAGCCCCGGCTGAACTTATACGATAACCATAACTCAATTATGTGCATAGTTGTTCATACTTCCGTGCAAATGCTTGACTCATAAAAGAATGCGAGGATCTAGAATCAAATAGAACAACTGCAGAGTGATGGTTAACAAGAAACTTACCAGCAGTTATAGGTTCTCCCTCAGGAATCTCGTCAACGATGGTATGGTGTACACGGGCAGTGTAAGTCTGTTGCTTCTTTCTAGGCAGATAAGGGCAGAACTTTGAAAAGTGGTCTAGTTGACCATAATTGTAGCAGGGCCCCTTCACTGTACCAGCAGATCCTATAGCTCTCTTGGAGTTGCTTTGTTCTGTCGCTGCGGTGATCTTTGCTGGCGGCACGGCCATCTTGTACGGCTTCTGTGGTCCCCTGTAGTTCTGAGTTTTATGCTGTGGAGGCCTGAACCTTGCACCAGGTGCGGACGGACGATAAGAAAGATGATTTGCAGTGACAACTCTGGACTGGGATGGTCCTGACTCAAACACCCTCTTGCGATTCTTGGATGCAGTGTAGGCGTTGTTGTTCTTTTCTTGTTTCAAACAATCACTGACAAAGTCATTGAACCTGGCACGGGTATTGGTACCCACATGCTTCATCATCTTCGGACTTAACCCTCTCTTAAAACTAGCAATTCTCTTTGCATCTGTGTCGACCATGTCTGGAGCATAACGGCACAAGTTGTTAAATGCATGCAAATACTGTGTCACAGTCTTGGTACCCTGATTTAAGGCCAAGAACTCTCCGAGCTTCATCTCAACTAACCCTGGGGGAATATAAGTTCCCTTAAACGCTTCAGTGAATTCTCTCCAAGTAATCTGGGCATTGGGAGGAAAGGTGGTGCGGTGATGCTTCCACCACATCCCTGCCGGTCCTTGTAACTGATGTGCAGCATATTCTGTCTTCAGAACTTCTGTCAGTCTCAACACACGAAACTTATCTTCCATAGTGTTGATCCATTCTTCAGCGTCGAGTGGCTCTGCTGCTTCCTTGAAAACTGGCGGCCTGGTGTCCATGAAATCCTTGAAATTGCTGTACTGGTTCACCCCATGGCCACCACCTTGATTATTTCCCCTCTGAACATTTTCAGCGATGGTACGCAGAAAATCTTCCATATTCCTTTGTGACTGCTCGGCGTTGCGCTGGCTTCCAAGGAACTGTGCAAAGAACACTTCTGCAGTGAGCGGTGGAGGAGGGGGCAATTGTGACTCTGGCTATAGCTCCTGGTGATTGACGTTGTTTGCACCACCCCCACCAGCCCCTGCACCGTTGCCACCAGTTTCAGTGGCCTCATACGTGGCACGGCGAGTGTTTGCCATCTGCATATTTTAGCAACAAGTAATAATTGAGCGTAGTGGTAGTAATTGTATTCGAATGAACAATCATGTCATACTGAATTTATTGGAGAGAACAAGTCATGCAATAAAACAGAGGCACAATAATCACATTCCAATTAAAACAACATCACTAATCAAATTACTTCGAATGCAACATCGCGTTCCATACAACCACGTTGCCAGCATACATACACTAGACTTTTATGCTTTCGAGCATCGCATACACAACCAAGATCCAAAAGATCGCCAGTCTCAAGATCGAACATGATACAACACGATACATGGAAACCAAAAGAAGGCCATCGCGACAAAGCCTATCACTAACGCAAGGCAACTAGCCTACTCCTTGGGGCCGTCGTTAAGGTCGGAGGCGTCACCATTGCTACCATCAGTAGCGGCGTCGTCGTCAACATCCATCTGGGCGGCGTCCGGAGGAGCATACGGGCCTATCCCGTTGTAGAGGGCATGAAACTCTTCATGCAAGTTGGCATTATACCCTTCTAGCTCCTCGACCCTCTGCCTCAGAAGGTCCCTCTCGTTCTAGGCTTCATTCTTTTCCTGCACTAGCTGTCCCATCATGCGGTCTGCATTTCTGTTGGCCTGGGTCAACGTCTACACCCGCTGCATAGCACTCTCACCTCTCTCGAGAGCCCGGTCTCGCTGTAAGCTCATGTCGGCCAACTGCTCCTGCAAGCTAGCTATAGCACGTGCTTGCTTCTTCTTCTACTTCCTTGCTTCAAGCCGATCATTGCCACGCAGACCAGTCAAGGTCCAATAGGTACTCTCAAGACCCTGGTATGCTTTGATGGCTGCATACATGGCACTCATCGTGTGGTTGTCGCTAGCCCATCCTTCACTTGGACCTCTAACCAGGGCACTTCCTTACGGTTGCACCCAAATGTCATCACGAGGATCATCTCTCGGGAAGGTGCCTGCCAAAGCTGCTGCCAACTCATTAGGAAACCTGCTCATTATGTCTCGGACGACGTGAAAGGCTGCACCATCTGCACCCTCAACTGGAGTGCGTCCTTCAAACTCCAAATGCCAACCATCCCATTCTGGCGCATCACCAAGGGCAGGGACGGTGATCTCCACTATTGCAAGTCCATCCTCAGCTAACTGGCTCTCATTCCAGGAGTACACCGGCTCTTGACCCTCTGGGTACCCCACATCATGGAGCACTCTCCAAAGCAAGGTGGACATGCCAAACTCACTTAGAAAAGTGTCCGTGCTGCGGCGCTCCCGCGGGGCCATCTGGTGACGGGGTGCTCTTCCACCAGTGGACTTATGGGCAGTCTTCTTCGTGCGGGCCATCTGTAGCATAAGTTTTAAATTACCCGGTGAGATATATTTTAAGTTAATGTCACTATTATCAAACTAGGATAATCCTTTTATAAGGGGAGGAATGCAGGTTATGAATGAAATGCACAGGCAGTATGATGCATGCGTGAGTCTTACGTTCTCACAAACTTAGAAAATACAGACATCTAACGATGAATTCAGTGGCATACCAACGATCTCTCATATACGTAACTAATTTGATCTACACGATAACGCTGTTATATACCTGTAGAAAATTCATTTCAGCCCATTCCCCATGGATGCATGAAAGCAGTAAATCTACCTACGCGCTCTACATGAATCCCCAGATGCGTGTACAACGGTAGTATCTACCCAAACACATCGTCCTATTGACGGCATCGCCTCAACGGACGGAACACCCACACATGTGATACTTTCATAAAAACATGTGTAAAACATGTAATTATTCTAGTATCATATAGGCACTCTCCCTAGATCGGCGGTGTATCCGATCATGCTCTCACAGCTCACACTTACCAAAACGTAGAGGTAACTGATCCATACATTACCACTCAATTAAGTGGCACTCATACAATAGCACGTCGTATGAGCAACGAAAGAGAAATATGGTGCAAGAACCCCAAGTTAGTACTTAAATAGCCACCTAAAGTCCTTAACTGGACATACATGATATGACCACTGGCACACCTTTAGTTTTAAAATCACACTTTTAAATAGAATTTTGTTTTAAATACACTTGTGAACAGTAATCACGTTAAACCATGCTCCGATGCCAGCTGTAACAGAACCGCCCAATTATACGAGATTAAGTAGAAAAATTATCCAACGGAAGGACAATTCAACAAACTTAAGCCCGTATAACCCGGTAGTCCGTGAAATCTCGACGGATTTCAAACCATTTCACATAACAGCCAAGATCGTACTAAGTTTAACGGTTACCATCATAAGTTACATAAATATTCGCGGCATAAAATACATCGGAGTTTAAACATAGTTATTACAAACTAGGTTCGAATAAAAGTAGCGGAAGCGGTAGTTCAAATTACGCACACACACAACATTTTGAAATAAAGTGCCAGCTTGTGACCATCACCAGCAAAAGCATCAGACGAGAAGTAGCGAATGACCATTGCCTATGGTCCTATGCTTCGCCCATCGCAGGATAGAGGCAGTTGATACAATACCCGTAGTACATCTGCCCATCTGCAACAAGTGGGAACAAAGCCCTGAGTACGAGAAGGTACTCAGCTAGACTTACCCGTCGTAAACCAGAAATAAAAGACACCAAGGAATCATGATAGGCTTTCTGGTGGGATAGCTGACTCATTTGCAAGAAAAACATTTTTAACTTAACAATTCCTTTCCAAAAGCATGCAGTAATTAACTCTTTATTACCTTGTCAACTATGTTTGCACTGGTGCTAGAGTAACACGTAATTAAGCAAGTAAGGATTACCATTGATCATTAACAGTAGTTATCATGTCATCTTTCACATAACGATCCAAGTGATTCATCAATATTACTATGATGAAGTAGCTCAAGTCAAGTGTTCACTATCCAGTGAACGATGGCGATTCGAATCGATTATTAACCAGCTGGTAAGTTATTCCTCACACAAACCTCACTCACCCACTAAAGTGAGGTGTTGGTCGCCGAGTCAACCATTCAGGTAAAGTCGCGAGCTTGCCAGGAACCACTTGTACCCGGGGGCAGCCCGACTGCTCTTTAGCCTTATCATTGCGCCCCCGTATCTTGCCACTACTGCTCCGGTACAGTGCATTGCGGGCAATCCACTCGGCCCGAATAATCTCCCAGTTTCGCGGTCGGAAGGTACTTTATCCGGCCAGCTAAATGTGAGGCATGCGTTCAACATGACCCGAGGGACAACAACGGACGGTCCTTAATCGACACGGACGGAAAGCACTACAGTCCGAAACCCTGCAAGTTTCCGCCCGGTCTCAAATTCATTTCACACTTAGTTATACCATGACTTCATAGTCATCCAAGCAGATCCAGGTAACCACCTATAGCTCGCAGGTGACAGGAAATCACCCGACTTCTATCGGTCTAAGCAAGCTAAGCATTGACTCGATTACGGATACCAGGGTAACAAGGATATAGTATAACAAAGGTAAGCAAGGTATAATGCAGCAACGTTTGCAAACAACTCCTAAACGTAATGCATCAAATTAAGTAAAGTTAATAATAAATTATTTGCAAACCGGGAGAGAAATGCTCCGAGGCTTGCCTCTCTCAAAAGAGCTCGGACGGTGGTCGGGGCACTCGGGGAGCTCTTCACCGACCTCCTCTTCGGCTTATGTCACCTCCTGCTGCTGCACCTCGAGCTGCTCCTCTGGCTCCTCGGGTAAGACGACTGGGTTCTCGGTTTGCGATCCTGTATGATGCAATGCGCGTAAGTGATTATACAAGCGTGCATCGAAGGAGATGAATGCAATGAATATGTTGAAATGCAAGGTAGTCAACATCATCCAAGAAACTATACACTACAAGCACATGTCATCTACTGCATTCTCTTCTACTACTAACATGTCAAGTTAACATATCTTATGAAATGCTTCAAAGATACATCAAAGCTTTACAAAATTTATTAATCATACTTAAAGCAACACCTGCTTAAAACCTAATTAATAATAAGTTTGAAAAGCAACATATATTTCTGATGCTCTTAAAAATCTAAGAAAATTATAGTAGCATAATACTACCCTAAACAGACTACCATAAAAATTTCATGGCATTTGGATAAGTAAACTATCCTATACAAAAATGACAAGCTATAGCATAAAAATGAGTATGAAATTACTTTGTACTATGAAAAGTGTCAAACAACAGAATTAATATTTTTCCTAGGTTCTTCATGGAATATAATGAATGTACAAAAATTATCACATGCATGTTTTATACAAAGTTTGCTCTCTAGCAAAAATAACAAAATCAGCCATTAAAGGTACTTGAACTACTTCTCCAAAGTTTTCCCATAGCACATGCATGAAACATATTTTTCCTAGGAAGTACATGATATAAGAAGATTAACAAACTTGAAATCATATTTTTCTGATACATATAGGATTTACTAACCATTTTACAAGATATCAGCAATATCAAGAATTAATTAAAGCTCTATAGAAAAGTATCCCAAAAATGACATGCAATATTTTTAAATCATAGATCTGGTTCCAATGAGTTCATAGAAATTTATTTCATAATTTTTGGAGCTCAAATGAATACAAAAATATTTTCCACAACATCCTTTATTATGAATAATAAAAGAAAACAGAAAACGATTTTTATTTTTAAAACTGGGCCGGCCCGGGGAAGTAAACCGGCCCATGGCCGTTCTCGGCCTGGTCCACGCGCGCGGGGGAAAATGAGCGAGCAGGCCCGCTGTGGCTTCGGTCCATGGCCGTTCTCGCGAGGAGGCCGGGGCGGGAGGTGCCAGAGGCGACGGTGACCGCAACGGCGTGGCCACGCGACGACCGGCCAGTGGCCATTGCCGACCACGCCCGGGTGCGGAAAAGCGAGCAACAGGTGCGCAGGGAGGAGGCGGATCCATTTTCGGTGATAGAGAAGCAAGAGGGGTAGCGGGGAATCACTCCCGCGAGAGGCCGCGCGCGCGGTGGCGCCATGGCCGCCGCCGGCGGATGCACGAAATCCGCACCTGCTTGGCTCGGGTGACGGCAACGAGGTACGCACGGGGTGTTGGAGAAGGAAGCGAAGGTGGGTGCGCGAGAAGGCGAGCTATGGCGGCTCACCGTCGGCCAATTTGGCCGGCGGGTGCGGCGGTGGCGGCGCTCGCGCGGTGAGGTGCTCGCGCGGCACGGAGCGGAGGAAGGCCGAGGCGGGGAAATTCGGAGAGGGAGGGTGGATGCGGAGCGCAGGCGATTTAGAAGCGTGAGGCGCGCGCTGGCGGGAGCCACCGACGGCCAGCTGTCGACGGCGAGCGGCGCATGCCGGCCACGGGGCGCGCGGTGTCTGCGCGGGCGCGTGCGTGTCGCGGCGAGCGCGGGCGAGCGGGCGGGAGGAGGCGGCTGAGCGGACGCGGGCCGGGCCGAGGCGGCGGCTGCGGCGTGCGCGCGCGGGGTGGCGCGGGCCGATTCGGCCAGCGGGCCGAAAGCGAGGCGGCGGCCCGTTTAGGTTAGAAATTGGTTTTTTTCAAATTATTATTTTCAAACAAATTCAAATAAAAATTTTCAAATCTCATTTTGAGCAAGAAAAGGACCTTTTCTGAAAATGACCCAAAAACAAAAGTTGTTTAGAATTTAATTCTCTACAACTTTGCTTTTAAGACCAAAGTCCAAATCGAGATAGATTTTGATTTTTAGAATAAAAGCTAATTTAGGGAGGATTTTTGAATATTTTCAAATAACATTTTTAAAACAAATCTTTGACAAAACTTTGAGTGATTTAGTGGCTCCAAAAATTTTCCTTATCATTCTAAGTGATATGAAATTTATAGTTGCACAAATTTGATGAGTGTCATTATCACATTATCACAACATGTTATGCAATACTAGTTTCCACACTTTTATTTTACTAAAGGTATACCCTAAGCACATATAATTATGAATGCCATGACATGTTATGCTCATGATTGCAATGCAAATGCTTGCGTAACACCGGAGTGTTACAACGACGCGTAGACTTCGTTTTTGAAGTCAAATTTCATCTTGATGAATTTAAAAATGCCGTCCCCTTACTTTTTTAGCGAAGACGACGCGTAGACTTCGTTTTAGAAGTAGATAACATACATGCTTCATTTTTGAAGTCAAAATTTTACCTTAGTGAATTTGAAAATATTATTCGGTCTTTTTGGCGAAGATAACATGTAAATTTTATTTTTGAAGTTAAAATTCACCTTAGTGATTTTGAAAATATTATTCGCTCTTTTTGGCGAAGATAACATGAAGACTTCATTTTTAAAGTCGGATTCACTTTAGTGAATTTGAAAATATTATTCGCTCTTTTTGGCGAAGATAACATGCATACTTTATTTTTCAAGTCAAAATTCATCTTAGTGAATTTGAAAATATTATTCGCTCTTTTTGTTAAAGATAACATGAAGACTTCATTTTTGAAGTCAGAATTCACCTTAGTGAATTTGAAAATATTATTCGCTCTTTTTAGCGAAGATAACATGCAGACTTTATTTTTTAACTCAGAATTCGCCTTAGTGAATTTGAAAATATTATTCGCTCTTTTTGGCAAAGATAACATGCATACTTCATTTTTGAAGTCAGAATTCACCTTAGTAAATTCGAAAATATTATTCGCTCTTTTTGACGAAGATAACATGCAGACTTCATTTTTGAAGTTAAAATTCACCTTAGTGAATTTAAAAATATTATTCGCTCTTTTTGGTGAAGATAACCTGCAGACTTCATTTTTGAAGTCAAAATTCACCTTAGTGAATTTAAAAATATTATTCGCTCTTTTAGGCGAAGATAACGTGTAGACTTCATTTTTGAAGTCAAAATTCACCTTAGTGAATTTAAAAATATTATTCGCTCTTTTTGGCGAAGATAACATGTAGACTTCATTTTTTAAGTCAAAAATCACCTTAGTGAATTTGAAAATATTAAGATAACATGCAGACTTCATTTTTAAAGTCAAAATTCATCTTAATGAATTATGTGTAATTATTTATATATTTTACGATTCTTTTGATAGGTTAGCACTGTTTTTTGCTTGTTCGAATAATGATGCTACCTACTTTGGGTGTTTTGCCGATGCATGAGCATATTTGAAGTATACTCTTTGACTTTTGATAAGATTATTTTTAGGGGAACTAGTTTTCTCATTTATACTTTGATGAGAATTTACAATGGAGACTGCCTCGTTAAAAACCACTCACCCTGTGAAGGGTTCCCTTTGAGTGGAAAAAGAGTGCAGCTCGTTTACATTTGAATTGAAATTTTTCAGAATGTAAAAGCTAATCTATTTTGTACAAAGATGAAAATAAATTCTAGGGGTAGTATCTTCGTAGGTCTTGAATATTGAATGTGTGATCAATTTCCTTCCCACTCATGTCTGCTAGGTGAAATCCTCCTGGCTTGTTGGTTCTTATGATGAGGAATGATCCTTCCCATTTTTGCTAAAACTTTCTGACTGTGTCTTTATTTCTTTTTCTTTTCAAGACAAAGTCTCCTAGTGATAATTATCTTGGTTTGACTTTCTTATTGTACCAACTTTTTGTTTCCTTTTGATATTTCTCAAGATTCTAGATCGCCTTCATTCTTTCTTCCTCTAGTAAATCTTTGCTTGTCATTTGTTCGTCTTCATCTATTATTTCGATATTTGTTCTTGGTCCTTGAAATTATCTCTTCAGGCATCATCGCTTCTTCTCCATAAAGCAATTTGAAAGGAGAGAAGTTTATTGATCTTGAAACTGTGGTGTTGTGTACCCATACAACATTAGGTAACTTATCCACCCATTTGCCCTTCGGCAGCCCCACGAGGCATTTTGATATTCCTATGCATATAATTCCATTTGCTCGTTCGACTGCACTATTTGACTGTGGGTGCTTTACTAATGCGAAACATAGTTGAATTCCCAAGCTTTCACAATACTCTCTAAAATTTTGACTGTTAAATTGAGTTCCATTATCTATTGTTTTATGTCTTGGAACTCTGAAGCGACAAATGATGTTTTGCCAAAGAAATTTCTTCATTGTGAAAGATGACATATTTGTTACTGGTTTAGCTTCGATCCACTTAGTGAAATATTCCACTGCTACTACTGCATATTGAAGGTTTTCTTGTGCTGTAGGTAGCTTTCCATTTTCCAATGATGTCAATTCCCCATCTTGCCAATGGCCAAGTTGGTTCTATTGTTTATAAATTTGTTGTTGGAGCCTTTGCTTTGCTTGCAGATATTTGACAATTATGACAATATTTGACAATTTCTTTGCTGTCATTTTGGGCTGATGGCCAGTAAAATCCCTGACGGAATGCTTTTTCTGCCATTGTTCTTGCTCTAGGATGTGTGCCGCAAATTCCTTCGTGTATTTTTTATAGTAGCTTTTTCCCCTCTTCTGCTGATATACATTTGAGTAATGGTGCACATATTCCTTGTTTGTATAGCTGATTGTTGATGATCTTATAATTTCTGGTTCTTTGCTTCATTCTTATGTTGTTGACTTCATTTTCGGGCTTATAGTGCCCACGAAGGTAAGCCATAATTGGGGCTCTCCAGTCTTCACTTTGTATTATATGGACTTCTCTGGGTGTAGCTTGCACTGCTTTGATGGATGCTTGTTTCAAGATTCGATAGAAAACATCTTGAGGGAGGCTTGTATTTTGTGCTGCAGCTTTTCCTAGTTCATCAGCATCTGAATTGTCATTTCTTGAGATGTTTTTGACAGTGAAACCTTCAAAATGTTTCTCTTGATTTCTGAGAAATTGCAAGTATCTTGCCAATTCTGGATCTCTTTCTTTGTAGTCTTTTTCAATGTGTCCTGCTACAATTTACGAATCTATTTTGATTACTAATCTTTGGATTCCCATTGCTTTTGCTTTGCGAAGTCCCAGTAAAACGGCTTCGTATTCTGCTATGTTGTTTATACATTGAAATTCTAGTCTTGCAACATATTTCATCTTTATGCCTGAAGGCGAGGTGATTATTGCAGCCGCCCTAGCCCCTGTGAAGCCCCATACGTCATCGCAATATATTGTCCATTCTGGTTGCTTCTTGTCTTCGCTTGAACTTTGGGAGGGTATCCAATCTGCTATGAAGTCTACTAGGACTTGAGATTTTATTGATATTCTCTTTTTAAAGTCTATAAAATGTTGAGATAATTTTGCTGCCTATTTTTCCAGTCTTCCTGTTGTTCTGCAACTTTATAGTACTTCTTTCAGAGGGTAATTTGTGAGAACTCTGATTTTATAGGCCTCAAAGTAGGCTTCAACTTTCTTGATGCTGTTAAAATGTTGTTTCTGTGGCTGAGACATATAAAAACAAATCTGCTCCTGGTGTTGGTGAGATCAATGTATTTGGCTGTAGTAGATATTTTTTTATCTCTTCAAATGCATGTTGTTGCGAAGGACCCCATGTGAAGTTTCTTTTGGATCCTTTGAGTGCCTGAAATATTGGTAGGCTTCGTTCTACTGATTTTAAGATGAATCTGTTTAAAGCTGCAAGTCTTCCCATCAATTTTTGAACATCTTTTATGTTTTCAGGAATTCTCATGTTCAAAATTGCTTGAACTTTATCTGGGTTTGGGTCTATCCCTTTTGCTGATACAATATAGCCTAAGATTTTTCCTTTCTGTACTCCGAAAGTATATTTTTCGGGATTTAGTTTTAAATTTCCTTTTCTTAGATTTGAGAATGTTTTTTAGAGGTCTTGAATATGATCTTGTCTTTTCTTGCTCTTGACAACTATGTCGTCGACATAAGCCAGCAAGTTTTTGTCAATCTGACTTTTGAGCACTGTTGAAGTCATCCTGACAAATGTTGTACCTGCATTGCGAAGCCCCTCTGCCATTCTTACAAAGCAGTATGTTCCAAATGGTGTGATGAAACTTGTAAATTCTTCATCTTCTTTTCTCATCCAGATTTGATGATATCCTAAAAATCAATCTAGGAAACTTAGCATTTCACTTCCGGCTGCTTGATCAACTAGTGTGTCGATTCTTGGTAATGGAAAATTATCTTTTGGGCATGCTTTGTTGAGATCTGTAAAATCGATACACATTCGCCATTTTCCATTCTTTTTCTTGACCATGACGATATTTGCTAGCCAAGTTGTGAATTAAACTTCTCTTATAACTTTAGCATCTAGCAACCTTTGGACTTCGGCTTTTGCAGCTTGTATTCAGTCTTCAGCTAATTTTCTCAGTTTCTACTTTTTGGGTCTAAAATTTAGATTGATGTCGAGTTTGTGCTCAATTATATCTCTACTGACTCCTTCTAAATCATTGGATGTCCATGCGAAGACATCTTTGTTGCTTTGAAGAAATTCTATGAGTCTGTTTTCTTCTTCTTGAGAAAGTCCTGTCCCTATGATTATTTGTTTGTCTAGGACTAATGAGTCAAGGGGTACTTTCTTTGTTTCTTCGACTGCTTGAGCTTTTGCTTGTGGCTTCGCATTTTCTGTTTCTTCTTTCTCTTCTTCCTTGATTGTATGAATATTTTTCCGACCAGGAGTGTATTCTTTTTCAATGTTTCTTGCTTCAGTTTGATCTCCATGGACTGTGATAACTCTATTTATTGCAGGCATCTTCGTACATAAGTAAGAGTAGCTTATTATTGTCTCAAATGCATTCAAATTTCCCCTTCCAAAAAGTGCGTTATAAGGATAATAGATGTCCACTACATCAAATGCAATTTTGTTCTGTTCTTGCATTATTTACTGTTCCAAATGATACAGGAAGAATTATTCTTCCTATTGAGTGAATTGGCTTCCCACCGAAGCCGTAGAGTGGGTGCTCAGCTCTTCCTAAAAGTTTGCGATCAATTTTCATGGCATCAATTGTTGCTGTGAATATAATGTCTACAGAACTTCCATCGTCAACTAGAATTTTTGAGACAGCCCATCGATCAATATTTGCTTCAATTACCATTGCATCCATGTGTGGATAGTCTTTCAATTGCAAATCTTTTTCTAAGAATGTGATTGATAGATGAGACCATTTTGTCTTTTTGTATGGGCCTTCTGTTGAGATAGAGTTTACTCTTCGAAAATAATTCTTCTTTTGATTGTTGTTTTCATGATCAATACTATTTCCTCCAATGATTGTCATGATTCTTCCTTTGCTTGCCATTGAAGTTGATAGAGAGTTGTCTTGTTTGTTGTTCCCTTGTGGATTGCTGTTTGCCATAGAGGATTCGGGCAGTATTTGAAAAAATTGTTTGTTGTTGATTTTGCCTCCATTGATTTGGGTCGTACATTGCTACTGGTCCATAGCTATATGATGGTGATGAACCTGGAATCATTGCTTGAGAGTGTACAAACTGAATTAGGTAATAAGAGTTTTGTTGGCCTTGAATCATATGCTTGATAGCTTTTGATTGACTTGAGATTTTGTTTTCTTCTTGTATTTCTTCGATGCTTTTCTTTACTTTTGGACACATTTTTTATGTGTGTCCAGCCCCTTTGCCTTGAATGATGCAATACATGTTTTTCGGTCTTAGGGGTGTTCTTCCTCTTCCTCGTCCTCCTCTTCCTCTTGAATTGAAGCCACCTCTTTCGAATATCCTTTGGTTTTACTGACTGTTGTACTGATTTTGAGGCGGAAAATTGCTTTCAGTAGTTGAATTGCTATTTTTGACTTGATTGACTTGGGTGAAGTGTCTTTGCTCATAGTTGTTTTGCTTTGGGGGATGAAAATTGCTGCTTTTGTTTTGATTTCTGTAGATGTTTTCTTCCTCAATTCTTTTTCTGTAATCCTCATCGGACTTGCAGTACTTCTGGATTTCTTCGTAAAGCTGAGCCAGCGAAGTTGGCTTTTCTCGAGTAAGGTGTGCTACACATTGTCCTGCCCAGAGTCCCTTGATTGCTGCAATTATGACAACTTCGTCTGGGATATTTGTGATTTATGATTTGATTTGAATGAATCTCTTGTAATATTTACTTAGAGGTTTTTTGGGCTGTTGCTTGCAGTTGAATAAATCCATGTCTGCAAGACCAGTTGGTTGGAATCCTTGGAAGTCAAGAAGTAGATTTGTCTTTAATTGTTCATATGAATGTATGGATCTTGCTTTTAGAGATGAATACCAGTGTTGTGCTGGACCTTTCACTGTCATGATAAGTGATTTTGCAAGTGTGATTTCGTCCCCACCTCCTGCAATTACTGCGGCTTCAAAACTCATTAAGAATTGCCTTGGGTCTGATTCACCATCGAATGTTGGTATCATGTTGAATTTATACCCTATAGGCCATTGAGCTAGCTATAAATTTGTTGACAGTGGGGAGCTTGTATCAATTGATATGAATGATTTTTGAATATTTCTCTCTTGAGAGATTCGTGTTGCCAGATGCGATTCTTCTTGATTCATAACTTCATGATTTGCATTTTGCAGTTGCTCGTTGAAATTGCGGAGGGTAGCTTCGGCCTCTTCTATTCTTTGTTTGAGTGTCTTTTCTCATGCTTTTGCGCGACATTCTTCAAGTTCTTTTTGCCTTCTTAAAACTTGTTCTTTAAATTCTTTGAGTCTTTGTTCTTCAGCTTTGCCCGTTCTTGAAGAGTTTACACCTTGGGAAACTTCTTTTATAAGACATCTGTCTTCGCCGAGTGGTTGTTCGTCTTTGGCTTCTTCGTTGACGGTCTTCTTGTTTGGTCTTGCCATTTTATTTCTTGTGGTCGCGAAGATCTTTAGATGCATGCACAAACGGTGGCCGCCAGATGTTGAGTAAAAAGTTCAGGTCGGATGACACAATTCACACAATCATCAGAAAAATTTCAGACAAGACAAAATTACGTGCAAAGTTGTATTCATTTTCATGTCCCCACTGTACATATCAGAGAGGGTATTTATAGGGCCTCAGTCTTCGTATTTTACATAAAATGACTAATATGCCCTCAACCTAAATAATTACAACCCTTCTTGATTATGAGGGCGAAGTGGTAATTTCCTCTTTCTAAGCATTCGTTCTTCTATTTCCCGTCTCTAGTCTTCCTGATTCTTCATTCGAACTTTAGTTGATTCTTCAACTCTTTAGAATTTTAGACGAAGTCGAACTTCCGCCTTTGTTCCTCTTGGCTTTATTTTCTTTCGACATCTCTGGCAGATGAAGTTGATCTTTTATATAGCGAAGCCAAACTTTATCTTCGCTCTAATTTTGGTCTTCTGATTTCTGCTCTTCTTTTGACTTCGCCGGTCAGCGAAGTTAGTTTTCATAACCGCGAAGTCAAATCTTCACCTTCGCTTGAATCTTGCTTTTTAGTCTTTTACTTCTTGGCGAAGTTAGATTTTTCCTTGTGGTGTGAAAAATGTCTTCGCCTTCCTTATTTCCTGCAACAAAATATTGTTATAAAGTTTCATAGTCTTTTCTACTCTAGAGTTTGGGGCTGTGTTTTTTGTGACGAAGTTGAATCCCCAACAAACCCTTTTTTTTCTCTTTTAGACACCATACACCAAGCGTTGCATTGCCAGGTAATCATACGCAATAGGTTTGGCTGCAATTGGTAGAGACAAAGGGTTGGTGCTCTCCTTTTTTGTGGCTAAGCATCCTTGCACGCCCTGTTATGGAAAATTCTATTAGAGGCAAGCATAAGAAAAAAATACTACAGGTTCATTGACTCAAGTGAGCAACCCTATTTGGAGACTACAATTTATGGTTGCTGAAAATATTTGATGCTCGCAAGAGGATTCATTCATAAGTCCACTGGAAGATGTAAATAGAGCTCATACCTGCAGCACAGAGGGTCCTTTTGCAAGTTAAGTTTTACTTAGTCTAGGTTACGTTTGTTTTTGATACAAACGAACCCATTAAAAACTCAACTAAGATACCTATGTTTTAGCTGTTTGTTCAAAGAAGAGGATCATGTACTCTTTCAATATGCTTGGCTAATATGATAGAATTATATTATTAGTAGAACAATAATATGATAGAATTATCCAGACAAAGCATATGGAAAGAACAAAATGTACACTTTTCGCACCTCGAGTTCTTGCCAATAACAACTCTAGCTTATTCCCATAAAAATAAGCACGAAGGAAAAAAAACTAAAATAAGGAAGCATATATGTCTCAAACTAAAAATCGCTCTCTTTTTTTCCATCCATCTCTAGCTTGTTCCCATCACAATAAGCCCAAGTTGGTAAAAACAGTTTTTAAGCAGCAACACTAAATCCAGAAACTGTCATCCATACAAACACAAAATTGTATTCCTAAGTGTTTCTGAAAAGACTACCATTAAAATGAAACCTGCTGAAATTAAACTATGCCAAGGAGACAATATGTTGGCCTCTAAGGAGAATCAATTCATTCACAACACCATAAGCACTTGCACATCGTGGCTACTTCCCATGTCAGGGCTAGGTGTTTAAATTTTCCTCATTGATGAACCTGGCTGCATTCTTGTAAGGTTGTTGGTATTCTTGTGCTCAGGCAATAAAACAAATAGGTTGCTGGCATTCTTGTGCTCAGACTGGTTTAATAATTGCAGACTTGTAGTTGTACTGAGCATCCCAGCCAACAAATGTTCTGCTAGATTAGTGTGTGGTAAGGATGTCCTTAGGCAGGGTAAGGGGCCTAACTGTAACAGATTATCCACACAAAATACTCAACCTCAAGTCCCAATCACCCCACAAGACAGAAAGGATGAAGCAGTGGATGGGATATTAAACCGAAGCACACACTGTTGCCGTTAAGGAATGCAAACCTTTAGATGCGGACTATTGGATGCAATCGAAGGAGCCAGCCATTATATTAGTGCTGATGACCATGGATTTTTGCTGCAAAATGTTCTTCCTCCGTCGTCAACCTGATAAACCACTAGCGCAACCAACAGTGGCCTCTCCTCAAGCACCTTCCCTGCATGCTCTTAAACGCCCTCCCTCCAGCATCATTGTTGCCATGGGAGAGGTCAGTAGATTGAATAGCAGTAGAGACAGGACCAGGGGAGTAGAGACAGCACCAGAGGAAGGCAGCTCCTCAGGTACCCTCTCAACTAGCTGCAAATCTCACGGCTCTCGCCTGTCCTCCCTCTCTCTGGAGGCGTCCATGCACTTTGACTACTTGGAGATCCACCATAGTGATGAGGACGTGTCCGGGGAAGGAGCAGCCAAGGAGGATCACATGTCCTGGATAGAAACGGAAACAAAGGATACCGAGTTTGTTCGACCAATCAAGCAGCCCCGCAAAGAAATGGAGATGAAGCAAACGGGATTTTCTCCAGCGAAGGAGAATTCCTTTCAGAAAAAGGAAGCAATAATAGCGCAGCAGGAAAAGATAAAGGAAATTAAAATCCTGGTCCAGGAATTCTTCAGTGCGCCGTCAGCAGCGAATTGCAGCATCACAGTCACCGGCGGCAACATCAGCGTCCTAGATTGGTGGTTGAAACATCTTGGCGTCGGGTGGGTCCTTCACGTCACTGATGATCAATCTGCAGGGCTACGGAAGCATACTTTTGATCATGCGAGCTGGATCCGGGCTCTCACTAAAATCACGGAGACCATAAGTTGCATGGCGTCCCTCTGTCCTGATCAGCCTGAGACTGAGGTTAGAACAGAGAGTGGGAATGGAGCTAGTATTGTGGATCAATTCCAGCATGCACAATTTATCCAAGAAACCATGTTGAAACTGTTGGCTTTTGTCGATGTCATAGCTGCTTTGGATGCTAAGCAGATCACTTTAGAAGAACAAGATCTTAGGAATTGGATGGTGCCGCGACAACAGTACGATCACCTCAATACCCTGCTTTCTGTGCACGGTGCTCTGTCCAGTGCCTTGGACAAGATCCGGTTGTCATTCCATTCGCCAAGCTCTGCACAAGTTGAAAAGATACAAGGTGAGATAGTCAGCCTGACGTCATCAAAGGAGGCCGATCCGGTTTACTGCACTGTTCCAACCCTCCGGTGGCCCAACTCTGAAGCTCATTGGAGAATTCCGGTGAGCGTAAAAATCCGACTCGAACCTTTTTCAAATGATTAACTCCAAATTGTTTTTCTGTGGGACAATCATACCTTTAGCACTGAGTTAGCATTTTCAGAACATTTTCAAAGGTTTTCTTTTGTTTCCTCACCATGTCACACGATCTAACATATGCATTGTTAATTCTCATCTAGTGGCACTAGATAACTGTAATAACCCAAGAATTATTCTCTTTATAGTATGACTATCTATTCTAAACCTAGCCAATTATTACATGTCTATGTCAGCTCTTCTCATGGCCTTCATGTTGCTCAACATCACCTTGTGGGCTAAGTACTTAATTATCTCATATGAAAAGCATTAGTCCATCTAAATGTTGTCACTCAGTTACCAAACACAAACGGAAGCTCTCACTCGGCCAAAGCCTGGTTCAAAACATTTCTTTTATCTATTTCCTGATAAAAATAGTGGGTGGCTTGGCCAAGCCCAAGCCTAGCCCAAAGTGACCCACGTGATGCTAGTGGGGCACAATTTTTAGGATAGAAGCTAAATCGGAACGACTAGCGCCCGGATGTCCTGCACGAGTGTCGGGCCTCTAATTTAGGGTCCTCTATGCATCATGTATCAGTCCTTGGATCAGTAGCTGATACGCACAATTCGAACAAGATTGATATAAAAAACCATACTTTTTATTGCTAATGGGGAAACACATTACATGGTTCGGATTTACATAGCTTGGGCCATTGGCCATATATCGTATATCAGAGTTCTAAGATAGCAGTCCTATGTCATCGTGGCTCCATTCCTACAAGCTACTTGGAGTGCGGACGTAACCCTAGACTTATTCCTCAAGCGTACTCCTATATCTCAATTGTTGTAGTCCTAGTGTAGCTCCTTCAAGTACTCGTACGGCTCCGTCTTCGAGTATACTCTAGTTGTCCTATCCTCGCGTAGCTCCAGTAGTTCCATCCTGGTATGTGCTCATGTAGCGCTTTACTCATAAAAACATAGAATGGAGGAGGTTGAGTACATAAAGTACTTAGCAAGCCCTTTGGGCAGAGGTGAGGTGGAAGGGGAAGGCTATATGTGGGGGGTTTAAAGGGGTTAAGATAAAAGTGGTAGGGTGAAGTAATTATAATTATAGATTGGACCCTAGCAGAGTATTACCATTCTCATCAGTTTCCGGGGTTCATTATAATTTACCATATTAGTAAAATACGTCTTACCAAATTACCACAGTTGTAGAAGTCTAATCATAGTATCTCATCCCAGCATCTGCCCATTCCAAGGGCGTGGCTATTCGAATAGATTTAACAAACTCTGCAGAGGTATATAAATTTCCCCACATGATAGACACAGCTCCTAATGAGACCCCGTACACGAAAGTACGCGACCTTAGATGTCCTACTCTACTGTGGCTTCTCAGGGGTTGGAAAACACACTAAACTCAGGAGGATACCAAATCGTCCCATCTCATAATCCCGGATGATACCACATCATCTCATCATATAATCTCGGATGATACCAAATCATCTCAACATAATAGTGCCGATGATACTAAATCATTAAAATAAACAATAATATGAGCTCGAACGCGGTCAGAATAAACAATGACATGGGCTCGAATGCGGCCAAAAATCAAGGTGCTTAACGTGGAGGATCACATAGCAACCACGTCAACCGGACCACAGATGATCCGCATCCTTGTCTTCTCCTGATATTGATCCGCTGCCAACACCAACCTCCTAGTAGAAATTATACTTCTATTTAATGGGGTGTGAGAAAAATCTACCCATATAGACATGTGGTTGTACGTATTATCTCACTTGGCGAGAGGGACTACGAACCGGTCCTTATGTGACCGAGACGAGTATCTCCCCACAGGAACCCTCACTAGGCGAACCTGCCAAGGTAACTTGTACCACACAAATTACCCCTCACTCACCCTCTGTCGAGGTTTAGTCCAGTTTTACCATTTTCAGTTTCATAGTTATTATCCACAAGTTCTTATAGCTCATATCATATCAAGGTAACCATTACCTTATCATTAATCACATTATGAGTCAAGTTCATATCATATCATTATAATTCCATTAATTCATATAAGAGGTTTTAAGTAATATAAGTGGGGTTTATTGATTGGTGGAGATGGGAAGTGGAGGGTTTATGGTGGAGACTAGCAAAATGTGGTGGTGGTGGAAGGGGTGGTTAAGGGATGGCAAATAAAGTGGAGGGATAGGGGGGTGTTAGGACTTGCCTCCATTCACTGACGATCATATCCTTATTCTGAGACTATGTTCCTATGTCTCCTGCTCCTGTCTTCTAGACTCCATCAGGTTCTCTCCACGTCTTCTATCCTTCGTGGTCTAGTGTCGACAGGCAAGAAAACATAAACACGAAAAGTAACAAGCAAGGCATGCAAAACAAGCATAAGCAATCAAAGTGAAGAAACAATCCTAGATGGGTTGGTCCTATTGGGTGATGGGTTGTTATCTAGGTTATCACCATTACGTCAGTCTGAAGTAAGGTTTGGATGAAGGGATTTCATCCATAGGGTATGGCTCCTATGGGTTAGGTTATGGTGGGTGGTTGGTCTGATGGAAAACCAGACCATATTATTAGGCTTCACTATTATATGAACCTGAAAGATAAAGGATGACGTGGTCAGGCTTCTATAGGTCCACCAGGTTAGCGACACATACACACATGCATATGTATGTGCTTATGATTAAGTAGAATTGAGTAACTAGGTTGCTAGGGTTAGACATACATAGGCGTATACCCAGGTATCGGGCATATTTATGTATGTATAGATGTCTACTCATTTTAGGTGATTGGGTTCGGATATATTCGAGTATGTGTCGTGGTACATGTACATACGCGAATATACGGGGTTAATTACTACTACGGTGATAGATGCTACTATTATTAGTATTTAATTTAAATATAGCAATGGAAAAGCATTCAAACTAGAATTTATGGGCACCAAATAATGGAACAAGGAGTATGAATAAATGGAGCTTGAATTTAGAAGAATTTTGGCGGTGGAAACAATTAATTTGGAGCTAGGATGAAGAAATTATGATTTATCAAAGTTTTAATAGTAAAAGGGTACATGAATATATTTTGGGAATTAATTATGAGAATTAGAATAATGGAAATGAGATATGTAAATGCTTGGGTAGGATCTGGGGTGTACCTAGTTTATTTAGGAATTTTCTAGGGATTTTTCTTAGAATGGAAAGGGCTTACTTCAATCTCCTGGGTACGTTTACGGGGTACATCTAGCATTTTCCTTCTGCCTGATGCACGGGTCTAGGCCTGTGGGCTTGGCTGCTGCACTATTCCATGGACCTCGCCTTTACGGTGCCATAGACCACATGCTCCCACCCTCGGTTCACATGAACTGTGTCCACAGAAAGGACGGGAGATGGAGGCGGGTTGTTGTGGCTGCCATGTGGGACTCGCAAGAGGAGGTGGCACTGCCACATTGACCACGTCGATGTGGCTAAGCGGCCTCGGGTTCCCTTGGCCGGCTTTGGCTGTCCTCATCCCAATCCGAGCAAACAGAAAGAAAGCAAGAGGGGAAAAGAGAGAGAGGGAGAAGGGTAGAGCAGAGAGAGGGAAGAGGCAGAGCAGAGGGAGCCGGTGAGGCAGTCGGGCGGCGGTGCTCGTGGGAAAGGAAGGGAGGAGCAGAGCAAGGCGAGAGAGAGGGATACAGAACGAAGAAGAGGAGGACAGAGCGGCGGCAGTAGGCAAGGCGAGAGAGAGAGAAGAGGAGCGGGCGGGAAGAGAGAGAGATAGAGAGCGGCGAGGGCGCAGGGCAACGACAGTCTTGACTCCGGCCTCAGCGTGGTGCACCATAGTGATGGGAGGCGCGACGGCCTTGTTGTTGCCCGTGCTTGTCCATGGCGCGAAAAGCAGAGCAGAGGAGGAAGAAGAGCTCGTGGGGATGAAGGGCCAAGCTCGAGCTTGATGGGGCGAGGCTGCACGGCAGCCATGGCGAGCCTTTTATAGCCGGCGAGCGGCCAGAGTAAGGTGGTGGCCAGGAGAAATATCTCCGGCGATAGCCAGTGGTGAGCTAGCGTTCTTATCCATCCACGTGGGCGCTCGGGGAAGGCGGTTGCGCACAATGAGTCAGCGGGGAACAGTAGGGCTGTTGGGCACAGCGGTCGGCGGCTATGGCGACCTCGGCACAGTGAGGTCGCTGACCTCCTGGGGAAGAAGGAAATGGCAGGCGGGCCCTACTTGTCGGTGAGAGAAAGGCAGGGTAAGGGATGGCTGCTGCATTGCTGGGCCTAAGGCCTTGTTGGGCTGGTCCATCGCAGGAAGAAGGGGAGAGGGAAGAGGAGAAGTGGGCGCAAGTTAGGCCAGTGCCAACCCAAGTAGGAAAAGGAGGAGGGGTTGCTCCTGTTGGGCTGGGCGCCGGCCCACGTGGGAGGAGGGAGAAGGGGAGGTGGGCCGAGGCTGCGGGCCAAGAGGGAAGGGGAAGAGGGTTTGAGCCCGTGAATCCCTTTCCATTTTTCAATTCCCTTTCTTAATTTCCAAAAAATAAACTAGGGTATATATGCATGATTTGAATTTGGATTCAAAAGAAAATTTGAAATATGGGGAGCTTGTTAAATTAGAGGGGAGGTCAAGGGAAAGTATTTGGTGGAGAATGTCAAGGAGAAATATTTGATGCCGAATAAATTCTAGGGCAAACAAACCATCAAACAAGCGCATTCAAACATTTCAAGGCAACACTCAATCATTCAAACAAACGCTCTATGCATGAATGCAAATAGTTATATGAAGCGATTTTTCTAACCCTAGAAAATATTCCTAGCGCTACAACTAAATCCTACAAGATACAGAAATGCATATGGTGGATTTTTATGCAAGGGTTTTTAGAAAAATATATTTTAAAAACGGTTTCACGAAAAATAAATAGTCAATGTTTAATTTGTTGTAAAGTTTTAAAAAATTAAAAATTTTAGTGGATTTTATCAGGATACAAAATACGGTTGTTATAGCGAGGCCCGCGTCCGAACGCCACTCCCCATGTCTCGTGCCTGCTCCGCAACGCACACTCCACTTGCTCAGATTTTGCGCCACTTGAACGACTCGCCCCACCCATGCTGCTCGTCCCCACGCGTGCCCATGTTGTCTGAACCTCACCAGCATTGAGAAGAGAAGACATCGAGGCGAAGGCGACAGAAGGCGAGGAGGGAGATGCAACACCCAATCTACTTTTGAAACATCCAAATGAAACATTTACAACATACGTTCGAAAAGAGTTGAAACACTTGCAACATACGTCTGAAACACTTGAAAAACGCTTGGAAAAGTCATTGCAAAATATATGCAACATCTAGATAAAACACATGTAACATATGTGTGAAACACGTGCAACATTCAAATAAACACACTTGAAACAAACGTCTGGAAAAACAACTGAAACATTGGGAACAAAAGCTTGCAACATACGTGTATCACCATTGCAACATATGTAACATCCCAATTTACGTTTGCAACATCCACATGAAACACTTGAAACATCCTGATGAAACATCTGAAACACGTGAAATATACTTTTGCATCGTGCGTTTCCAGCATGCAATGTCACCTTGCTGCTTGGACGAATCACAGAACTCGACGTTGCCGCAGCGCATGGAGCTCGCCGGTGTGTCTCTCGGTGAGGACTTGCTCGATGGCCTGGGTGAGCACCTACGCGAGGCGCGCGAGCATCCCTGGGCGAGCACCTGCTCCGCGACCTAGGCCAGCGCACCCTGGGCGTGGCGAAGGACGGGCTTGGCGCTGCGGCGGATGGCGGCGCGCCAAAGTGGCCTGGCAGGGTTGGTGCCCCGAGCGCAGCGTCTCGGAGGTGGTCGTGCGCTGCACCTGGCTGGGCCAGCGCCCGAGTGCTGGAGGCAGCACGCGAGCGGTACGAGCTGATTTTTTTTATTTAGAAATATATTAAGATAGAATTATATTATTAGTAGAACAATATGCTTGGCTAATATGATAGAATTATATTATTAGTAGAACAATAATATGATAGAATTATCCAGACAAGGCATATGGAAAGAACAAAATGTACACTTTTCGCACCTCGAGTTCTTGCCAATAACAACTCTAGCTTATTCCCATAAAAATAAGCACGAAGGAAAAAAAACTAAAATAAGGAAGCATATATGTCTCAAACTAAAAATCGCTCTCTTTTTTTCCATCCATCTCTAGCTTGTTCCCATCATAATAAGCCCAAGTTGGTAAAAACAGTTTTTTAGCAGCAACACTAAATCCAGAAACGGTCATCCATACAAACACAAAATTGTATTCCTAAGTGTTTCTGAAAAGACTACCATTAAAATGAAACCTGCTGAAATTAAACTATGCCAAGGAGACAATATGTTGGCCTCTAAGGAGAATCAATTCATTCACAACACCATAAGCACTTGCACATCGTGGCTACTTCCCATGTCAGGGCTAGGTGTTTAAATTTTCCTCATTGATGAACCTGGCTGCATTCTTGTAAGGTTGTTGGTATTCTTGTGCTCAGGCAATAAAACAAATAGGTTGCTGGCATTCTTGTGCTCAGACTGGTTTAATAATTGCAGACTTGTAGTTGTACTGAGCATCCCAGCCAACAAATGTTCTGCTAGATTAGTGTGTGGTAAGGATGTCCTTAGGCAGGGTAAGGGGCCTAACTGTAACAGATTATCCACACAAAATACTCAACCTCAAGTCCCAATCACCCCACAAGACAGAAAGGATGAAGCAGTGGATGGGATATTAAACCGAAGCACACACTGTTGCCGTTAAGGAATGCAAACCTTTAGATGCGGACTATTGGATGCAATCGAAGGAGCCAGCCATTATATTAGTGCTGATGACCATGGATTTTTGCTGCAAAATGTTCTTCCTCCGTCGTCAACCTGATAAACCACTAGCGCAACCAACAGTGGCCTCTCCTCAAGCACCTTCCCTGCATGCTCTTAAACGCCCTCCCTCCAGCATCATTGTTGCCATGGGAGAGGTCAGTAGATTGAATAGCAGTAGAGACAGGACCAGGGGAGTAGAGACAGCACCAGAGGAAGGCAGCTCCTCAGGTACCCTCTCAACTAGCTGCAAATCTCACGGCTCTCGCCTGTCCTCCCTCTCTCTGGAGGCGTCCATGCACTTTGACTACTTGGAGATCCACCATAGTGATGAGGACGTGTCCGGGGAAGGAGCAGCCAAGGAGGATCACATGTCCTGGATAGAAACGGAAACAAAGGATACCGAGTTTGTTCGACCAATCAAGCAGCCCCGCAAAGAAATGGAGATGAAGCAAACGGGATTTTCTCCAGCGAAGGAGAATTCCTTTCAGAAAAAGGAAGCAATAATAGCGCAGCAGGAAAAGATAAAGGAAATTAAAATCCTGGTCCAGGAATTCTTCAGTGCGCCGTCAGCAGCGAATTGCAGCATCACAGTCACCGGCGGCAACATCAGCGTCCTAGATTGGTGGTTGAAACATCTTGGCGTCGGGTGGGTCCTTCACGTCACTGATGATCAATCTGCAGGGCTACGGAAGCATACTTTTGATCATGCGAGCTGGATCCGGGCTCTCACTAAAATCACGGAGACCATAAGTTGCATGGCGTCCCTCTGTCCTGATCAGCCTGAGACTGAGGTTAGAACAGAGAGTGGGAATGGAGCTAGTATTGTGGATCAATTCCAGCATGCACAATTTATCCAAGAAACCATGTTGAAACTGTTGGCTTTTGTCGATGTCATAGCTGCTTTGGATGCTAAGCAGATCACTTTAGAAGAACAAGATCTTAGGAATTGGATGGTGCCGCGACAACAGTACGATCACCTCAATACCCTGCTTTCTGTGCACGGTGCTCTGTCCAGTGCCTTGGACAAGATCCGGTTGTCATTCCATTCGCCAAGCTCTGCACAAGTTGAAAAGATACAAGGTGAGATAGTCAGCCTGACGTCATCAAAGGAGGCCGATCCGGTTTACTGCACTGTTCCAACCCTCCGGTGGCCCAACTCTGAAGCTCATTGGAGAATTCCGGTGAGCGTAAAAATCCGACTCGAACCTTTTTCAAATGATTAACTCCAAATTGTTTTTCTGTGGGACAATCATACCTTTAGCACTGAGTTAGCATTTTCAGAACATTTTCAAAGGTTTTCTTTTGTTTCCTCACCATGTCACACGATCTAACATATGCATTGTTAATTCTCATCTAGTGGCACTAGATAACTGTAATAACCTAAGAATTATTCTCTTTATAGTATGACTATCTATTCTAAACCTAGCCAATTATTACATGTCTATGTCAGCTCTTCTCATGGCCTTCATGTTGCTCAACATCACCTTGTGGGCTAAGTACTTAATTATCTCATATGAAAAGCATTAGTCCATCTAAATGTTGTCACTCAGTTACCAAACACAAACGGAAGCTCTCACTCGGCCAAAGCCTGGTTCAAAACATTTCTTTTATCTATTTCCTGATAAAAATAGTGGGTGGCTTGGCCAAGCCCAAGCCTAGCCCAAAGTGACCCACGTGATGCTAGTGGGGCACAATTTTTAGGATAGAAGCTAAATCGGAACGACTAGCGCCCGGATGTCCTGCACGAGTGTCGGGCCTCTAATTTAGGGTCCTCTATGCATCATGTATCAGTCCTTGGATCAGTAGCTGATACACACAATTCGAACAAGATTGATATAAAAAACCATACTTTTTATTGCCCCACATGATAGACACAGCTCCTAATGAGACCCCGTACACGAAAGTACGCGACCTTAGATGTCCTACTCTACTGTGGCTTCTCAGGGGTTGGAAAACACACTAAACTCAGGAGGATACCAAATCGTCCCATCTCATAATCCCGGATGATACCACATCATCTCATCATATAATCTCGGATGATACCAAATCATCTCAACATAATAGTGCCGATGATACTAAATCATTAAAATAAACAATAATATGAGCTCGAACGCGGTCAGAATAAACAATGACATGGGCTCGAATGCGGCCAAAAATCAAGGTGCTTAACGTGGAGGATCACATAGCAACCACGTCAACCGGACCACAGATGATCCGCATCCTTGTCTTCTCCTGATATTGATCCGCTGCCAACACCAACCTCCTAGTAGAAATTATACTTCTATTTAATGGGGTGTGAGAAAAATCTACCCATATAGACATGTGGTTGTACGTATTATCGCACTTGGCGAGAGGGACTACGAACCGGTCCTTATGTGACCGAGACGAGTATCTCCCCACAGGAACCCTCACTAGGCGAACCTGCCAAGGTAACTTGTACCACACAAATTACCCCTCACTCACCCTCTGTCGAGGTTTAGTCCAGTTTTACCATTTTCAGTTTCATAGTTATTATCCACAAGTTCTTATAGCTCATATCATATCAAGGTAACCATTACCTTATCATTAATCACATTATGAGTCAAGTTCATATCATATCATTATAATTCCATTAATTCATATAAGAGGTTTTAAGTAATATAAGTGGGGTTTATTGATTGGTGGAGATGGGAAGTGGAGGGTTTATGGTGGAGACTAGCAAAATGTGGTGGTGGTGGAAGGGGTGGTTAAGGGATGGCAAATAAAGTGGAGGGATAGGGGGGTGTTAGGACTTGCCTCCATTCACTGACGATCATATCCTTATTCTGAGACTATGTTCCTATGTCTCCTGCTCCTGTCTTCTAGACTCCATCAGGTTCTCTCCACGTTTTCTACCCTTCGTGGTCTAGTGTCGACAGGCAAGAAAACATAAACACGAAAAGTAACAAGCAAGGCATGCAAAACAAGCATAAGCAATCAAAGTGAAGAAACAATCCTAGATGGGTTGGTCCTATTGGGTGATGGGTTGTTATCTAGGTTATCACCATTACGTCAGTCTGAAGTAAGGTTTGGATGAAGGGATTTCATCCATAGGGTATGGCTCCTACGGGTTAGGTTATGGTGGGTGGTTGGTCTGATGGAAAACCAGACCATATTATTAGGCTTCACTATTATATGAACCAGAAAGATAAAGGATGACGCGGTCAGGCTTCTATAGGTCCACCGGGTTAGCGACACATACACACATGCATATGTATGTGCTTATGATTAAGTAGAATTGAGTAACTAGGTTGCTAGGGTTAGACATACATAGGCGTATACCCAGGTATCGGGCATATTTATGTATGTATAGATGTCTACTCATTTTAGGTGATTGGGTTCGGATATATTCGAGTATGTGTCATGGTACATGTACATACGCGAATATACGGGGTTAATTACTACTACGGTGATAGATGCTACTATTATTAGTATTTAATTTAAATATAGCAATGGAAAAGCATTCAAACTAGAATTTATGGGCACCAAATAATAGAACAAGGAGTATGAATAAATGGAGCTTGAATTTAGAAGAATTTTGGCGGTGGAAACAATTAATTTGGAGCTAGGATGAAGAAATTATGATTTATCAAAGTTTTAATAGTAAAAGGGTACATGAATATATTTTGGGAATTAATTATGGGAATTAGAATAATGGAAATGAGATATGTAAATGTTTGGGTAGGATCTGGGGTGTACCTAGTTTATTTAGGAATTTTCTAGGGATTTTTCTTAGAATGGAAAGGGCTTACTTCAATCTCCTGGGTACGTTTACGGGGTACATCTAGCATTTTCCTTCTGCCTGATGCACGGGTCTAGGCCTGTGTGCTTGGCTGCTGCACTATTCCATGGACCGCGCCTTTACGGTGCCATAGACCACATGCTCCCACCCTCGGTTCACATGAACTGCGTCCACAGAAAGGACGGGAGATGGAGGCGGGTTGTTGTGGCTGCCATGTGGGACTCGCAAGAGGAGGTGGCACTGCCACATTGGCCACGTCGATGTGGCTAAGCGGCCTCGGGTTCCCTTGGCCGGCTTTGGCTGTCCTCATCCCAATCCGAGCAAACAGAAAGAAAGCAAGAGGGGAAAAGAGAGAGAGGGAGAAGGGTAGAGCAGAGAGAGGGAAGCGGCAGAGCAGAGGGAGCCGGTGAGGCAGTCGGGCGGCGGTGCTTGTGGGAAAGGAAGGGAGGAGCAGAGCAAGGCGAGAGAGAGGGATACAGAACGAAGAAGAGGAGGATAGAGCGGCGGCAGTAGGCAAGGCGAGAGAGAGAGAAGAGGAGCGGGGCGGGAAGAGAGAGAGATAGAGAGCGGCGAGGGCGCAGGGCAACGACAGTCTTGACTCCGGCCTCAGCGTGGTGCACCATAGTGATGGGAGGCGCGGCGGCCTTGTTGTTGCCCGTGCTTGTCCATGGCGCGAAAAGCAGAGCAGAGGAGGAAGAAGAGCTCGTGGGGATGAAGGGCCAAGCTCGAGCTTGATGGGGCGAGGCTGCACGGCAGCCATGGCGAGCCTTTTATAGCCGGCGAGCGGCTAGAGTAAGGTGGTGGCCAGGAGAAATATCTCCGGCGACAGCCAGTGGTGAGCTAGCGTTCTTATCCATCCACGTGGTCGCTCGGGGAAGGCGGTTGCGCACAATGAGTCAGCGGGGAACAGTAGGGCTGTTGGGCACAGCGGTCGGTGGCTATGGCGACCTCGGCACAGTGAGGTCGCTGACCTCCTGGGGAAGAAGGAAATGGCAGGCGGGCCCTACTTGTCGGTGAGAGAAAGGAAGGGTAAGGGATGGCTGCTGCATTGCTGGGCCTAAGGCCTTGTTGGGCTGGTCCATCGCAGGAAGAAGGGGAGAGGGAAGAGAAGAAGTGGGCGCAAGTTAGGCCAGTGCAAACCCAAGTAGGAAAAGGAGGAGGGGTTGCTCCTGTTGGGCTAGGCGCCGGCCCACGTGGGAGGAGGGAGAAGGGGAGGTGGGCCGAGGCTGCGGGCCAAGAGGGAAGGGGAAGAGGGTTTGAGCCCGTGAATCCCTTTCCATTTTTCAATTCCCTTTCTTAATTTCCAAAAAATAAACTAGGGTATATATGCATGATTTGAATTTGGATTCAAAAGAAAATTTGAAATATGGGGAGCTTGTTAAATTAGAGGGGAGGTCAAGGAAAAGTATTTGGTGGAGAATGTCAAGGAGAAATATTTGATGCCGAATAAATTCTAGGGCAAACAAACCATCAAACAAGCGCATTCAAACATTTCAAGGCAACACTCAATCATTCAAACAAACGCTCTATGCATGAATGCAAATAGTTATATGAAGCGATTTTTCTAACCCTAGAAAATATTCCTAGCGCTACAACTAAATCCTACAAGATACAGAAATGCATATGGTGGATTTTGATGCAAGGGTTTTTAGAAAAATATATTTTAAAAACGGTTTCACGAAAAATAAATAGTCAATGTTTTAATTTGTTGTAAAGTTTTAAAAAATTAATTTTTTTAGTGGATTTTATCATGATACAAAAATACGGGTGTTATAGCGAGGCCCGCGTCCGAACGCCACTCCCCATGTCTCGTGCCTGCTCCGCAACGCACACTCCACTTGCTCAGATTCTGCGCCGCTTGAACGACTCGCCCCACCCATGCTGCTCGTCCCCACACGTGCCCATGTTGTCTGAACCTCACCAGCATTGAGAAGAGAAGACATCGAGGCGAAGGCGACAGAAGGCGAGGAGGGAGATGCAACACCCAATCTACTTTTGAAACATCCAAATGAAACATTTGCAACATACGTTCGAAAAGAGTTGAAACACTTGCAACATACGTCTGAAACACTTGAAAAACGCTTGGAAAAGTCATTGCAAAATATATGCAACATCTAGATAAAACACATGTAACATATGTGTGAAACACGTGCAACACTCAAATAAACACACTTGCAACAAACGTCTGGAAAAACAACTGAAACATTGGGAACAAAAGCTTGCAACATACGTGTATCACCATTGCAACATATGTAACATCCCAATTTACGTTTGCAACATCCACATGAAACACTTGAAACATCCTGATGAAACATCTGAAACACGTGAAATATACTTTTGCATCGTGCGTTTCCAGCATGCAATGTCACCTTACTGCTTGGACGAATCACAGAGCTCGACGTTGCCGCAGCGCATGGAGCTCGCCGGTGTGTCTCTCGGTGAGGACTTGCTCGATGGCCTGGGTGAGCACCTACGCGAGGCGCACGAGCATCCCTGGGCGAGCACCTGCTCCGCGACCTAGGCCAGCGCACCCTGGGCGTGGCGAAGGACGGGCTTGGCGCTGCGGCGGATGGCGGCGCGCCAAAGTGGTCTGGCAGGGTTGGCGCCCCGAGCGCAGCGTCTCGGAGGTGGTCGTGCGCTGCACCTGGCTGGGCCAGCGCCCGAGTGCTGGAGGCAGCACGCGAGCGGTACGAGCTGATTTTTTTTATTTAGAAATGAAAGAGGGGATCTTGGGCTGGTGTTGCGTGGCCACCAACGGTGAGTCCGGCTGCCCGGCCGCTGGCTTCCTAGCATTAGCGAAGCTAAATTGGCCTTTTTGTTGGTCTGGCCCAGCCCGACTCTCAAATTTTATAGGTTTAATATGAACTAGCAGGTACTCCCGTGCTTCGCACGGGCCAGCAAGCCGGATCTATAGTAGATCATATGATTATACATAGGACAAAGAGATTAGTGAAATTAGTTACAGATGGGTTGTCATTTGAGGCCTTTGTAGGGTAACGCTAGTGTAGTACAGTGATGGTTCAAATGGATATGAATTGTTACGAGGATACCAGACGCTTTGGAGTCTGGACCGAACCTGAAACAGTGAGACCTGATTTAGCGAATAAGGCCGTGTTTAGATGGCCAAATAGGGGCCAGCCGAATCACTGTTCTCTACTGTAACAATTTTGTTTTTATTTGCTAATAATTGTCCAAACATTGATTAATTAGGCTTCAAATATTCGTCTCGCAAAGTACAACAAAACTGTGCAATTAGTTTTTGATTTCATCTACATTTAGTACTCCATATATGTGCCGGCATTTTAATGTGATGGGGAATCTTCTTTTTGCATAGTAGAATTTAGGGATGAATTTGGAAAACTAAACAGGCCCTAACAAATTAGAGGTGATTGATGGTAAAGAAAATTGAGGGTACTGAGAAGACCTGGCCAATCTGAGTACAATAATTGCGTATCTCCTCAAATTCGAGGATCAATGCCAACAACTCGTTGACCAAACAAATAAATTAACAAATTATTAAGAACAGATAACCAATTTTAGAGAACTCAAAAAAATCAAAGGTGTGCGCAAATGGTATAACGGGTGACTTAGGAAAACAGAGAAAGAACAGACAAAATGCAGAGTTTCATATGCATGAAAACATAACCTCAAAGTTATAACTAATTTGACATCCACATCCATACAATAAAGGAGAAGGCAGCACTGAACTACCTTCATAAGAGGAGTTAAAATCCTTGTGATCAGCAAGGGCATCATTTATGTACATGTAAACTTGTAGAAAGAAGCATTCTCAGATGGAACTCCTCTCTTTGGTTTGAATTGAGTGTCTCACCAATCGCATCTGGTCCCTGAGGTAGTTCACTTTGGTTTCATCACTGATTGACCAAGCCGACTGTAAGTATGCAGATGCATTGGAAATTCGAAACTACTATGAGTCAGCCTGTGCGCAACAAAAATATTCCATATTTTACTCACTAAGTGTACCACTAGCAGTTCTCGCAGGTGACAATGTAAGGCAATAGTAGGCACGCATGAGGTTCAATAAATCAACTGTAAGTTTTCCCCCTGTGCTTCGCACGGGTCAGCAAGCCAGAACCATAGTAGGTCATATGATTAAACATAGAACAAAAAGATTAGTGCAAATAGTTACAGATGGATTGTCATTTGAGCCCTTTGTAGGCTAACTTTAGTATAGTACAGCAATGGTTCAGTTGGATATATGGAGACTTAAGTTTGGCATGGGCCAAAGACCTGAAACGTTACATGAGGATAGCAGACACTGATGATACCAGACACTCTGGACCGAACCTGACACAGTAAGACCTGAATTAGAGAATAACAAATTAGAGGTGATTGATGGTAAAGAAATTTGCGGGTAGAGAATAACACTCTTTTTGTCTTGTGCCCTTTATGCCCCTTTATGTGTCTCCCTGTTTCTCGTCTCTTTTGGGTTTCATCTCTAGCCTACCCCAACTTGCTTGGGACAAAAGACTATTTTGTTGTTGTTGTAGTAGTAGAAGACCTGGCCAATCTGAGTACAGCAATTGTATATTTCATCAAATTCGTGGAACAATGCCTACAATTGGTGGAAAAAATGAATAAAGTAATTATTAAGAGCAGTTAATCAATTTTAGAGAATCGCCTGTTTATGTGCAGTGGCATGAGCAATGGCTATGCAGAAATTATGTTGGCAACGATCTTATTCATTATGGACAATGCTCTAAAGGCATATAGTCATATACTACCATGGTTAGATAGCAAAAGTTGTAGCGTCAATATATAGCAATGGATTTAGCAGCGTAATGGATTTAGCGTGTTCACATGCAGCAGCAAATGTAACGTCCCTCGAAGTGGTAAGAGATGGATTAAAACATTGTTGAGGGCTCGAGGCAAGCTAGATCTGAAGGTGTTCAATATGAATGTTTCAGGTATAGAAAATTAACATGGCTTGCATATTAAATACATCGTAACCCTAAAATCATAGGTTAAAGGAACATATTAGCAGCAAAAGTCTTTTGATATGTAAAAACATTGAGGGGGATATAGGCCTCGGTTAATAACTGTGCATACCTTGGGCACTTTCACGTGGAAAATCTGAATACATGAGAAGGTCTTGAATAATCATCGTCATTGACGGTGCATGCAGTAGGTGTGCTGGTTGGTAAGACGTCCAGAACCATCACACCTGCTTGTTGAGCAAAATAAGAAATACAGGTTCAGTATAAAACCCATTGACCAACACAATTACATGGATTTTTTGTGCCATTTGATGAGTCATAACACTTACGAAGCCAACAATCAGGGTACATGTAATGATGCTGAATATGAAAACTGTAGGTATAGAAAATAGTATGGTTTGTAGGAAGTACATATAGCTCTGAGATGACCTAAAAGGAACATGTGTCGTCATTTTAGAATTTGGTACAAACATTCTGTGGCAAAACAATTCATGCACAAATTAAAATCATCTTACAACCTGTGACGGCACTGGGCATAGCACATATATAGCGTAAATCAAGAACAGGTTACAATCAAGTGTTTCCTAAAAACCCATAAATTCTGAGCACTCCCAATCTCGGCATGTAAATGGACCGCAATAATGAAAGAGAGGAAACATGAGCACACAGGTTGTACGTGGACCCTGACCTGGATCAGCTTCGGCGCCGGTCCGTGCAGGTGGCTGGCCGAGTCGATGCTGGCTCTGCAGCAGCGTGCGGGTAGGGACTACTATACGGGGGTCGGTCCCCGCGCTGGAGCATGGAAATCCCCTTCGTCCGTCCAAGATCCTACCCCCAAGAAAAAAATCTCAGCATCGGCGTTCAACAGTTGTCAGCAGAGGAAATATCATCCAATGATGAAATGCGAGCACGTTTGTTGAACATGAAAAAAAAGGAGAATCCATCACCTCAAGCAGTCCAATAGACGCCGCGTGCTGCCCAGGATCTGCCGTTTCTTGTTGCATGGGATAGGCGCCGTGCCCAGGCTGGCACGCGGGGGGTGACCACGCCGTCGCGCCGCGTTGGGGGTCGCCCGCGCCGGTGTGCCATCCCGTCGACGCGGGGCAGCGTGGGAGGCGGCCATCCATGGCCGAGACGACGTGCCTGCGCAGATCCAGAACACGCAGGCGACGGAGACGGATGGCGCGGCGAGGACGGGCCGAGCGGGGGCGGCGCTGGCAGGGGCGGAGAGCCCGCGTGGGGAGGGGAGATTCCAGAGGAGGACGCGAGGAGGGAGGGCGGAGCGTGAGCGGCGGCGCGGGAGCCGCGCGGAATGAGGTGGAGACGTCACCGAGGAGGCAGGCGCGGCGGCGGCATCCTTGGGGACGGAGCTCGGCGGCCGGCGTGAGCGCTGACACCGCGGAGGACGCGAGGTGGGGGATTTTTTAAATCTCAAGAATCTGTTTTTTTTCCCAAGTGAGAGCATCTCCAACAATTTAGAAAAAATCACTCGGTAAATCTTGAGTTTTAGCAAGTTGCTAATTTATTTGGTAAGTGAAAAAATACCTCTCTCCAACAACTCTTTAAAACTCACTTGCCAAAATGAAGAAGCCCGCTAACGAACAAAGAGGCTCGCTAAGCGAACGAAGAGCCCCGCTAGCGAACGAAGAACCCGTTAACTTTTCTCGTTACAACCGTGGCCCGCGCTCGTCGCCGGCGCCTCACCGGTGGCCACGGCACCTCCTCCTCGCGCCGACGAGGAACAACAGCATTGGCGGCGGTCCTCCTCGCTCCGGCCAGCCCCGCCCCTCGGCTCCAGCCCCGAGGCCGTCCCGGAGCGTCGCCAAGGCCCCGAGATCGGGATAGCAAGTCCTTTACGCGTGCGTATTCTTCCGCGCGCGAGGCCGGTGAATAGCAAGTGCGGATAAATAGCAAGTTGGTTTGAGGAGTTATTGGAGAAGGAATTTTGTGTTTTTGCCAAAGTTATAAGAATAGCAACCTGTTTTAAAGGAGTTGTTGGAGATGCTCTAAATTAAAAAAATTGCAAAAAAAAACTCAAAATGCATATGATGAGTTTTTAAAAAAGTTTTTACAGAAAATAAACAAACCAGGCTTTAATTTATCGTAAAAAAAGTTGAAAAGTCTAAACTGTTAGAGTAGTTTTATAAGTATGAGAAACAGAGGAGGGTACTCCCTCCGTCCCTAAATATCTGTCGCTTTACGTTTTCCGAGAAACAACTTTAATTAAATATATATTAAAAAATATTAATATTTATAATATATAATTAATATCATTGGAAAGATCTTTAAATCTAGTTTTTTAATAAATTTATTTGGAGATATAAATGTTACACGTATTTTTTATAAATTGAGTCAAACTTGTGAGAAAAAATCGAAAACGACACTTAATTGAGGATAGAGGGAGTACATCATTTGACCAGGCACCACAAGCAGCCGCGACAACACAAGGCGTTTGCTACGCCTGAGCTTGCAAGCGGAGTCCGCCACGCACTTGCGGCGAACTCAGCAAGACCCGCCCCTAAAAAAAAAGCGCCCTTAGTCACTAACACTAGGGCCCCATTTGAATAGGTCGAAGATTTTGGAATTCTTTTGAAAACTAAAATATATACCCCATTCAAAATGGAAACATCTTTTAATAACGAAACAAAAATTTAGCCTCTACTGTCCGAGAATGTTACATAACTGAGAGTTCAACATAAACCAAAGCCAAGAGACTCACACGTCCAAGTGTTAGAAATAAAAGTAACAATGTTTAGCCCCACCAAGGTAGCGCCTAACACGAAAGAAAAGAATTAAAACTACGCTTCAATTCGATTCCTAAAGTATCATCTAAACTTTGCGAAAACTGCCATAACCATTGTTTCCAAATTTCTACATTCGCACTTGAACAACGGTCGGTCTTCCTCCTTATGTAGTAGGGACCCTGACGGATTCAATACGTTGCTCTGAAAATTACCTACAAATAAGAACTAGACTTAGTCTTATTAAAAACCACGTCATTTCTATTCAACCATAGAGCCCAACGAAGCGCAGCCATGCCTACCAGAATACTTATATTACCTTCTATTTATCCTATTTTATAAAATTAGAAATTAAGTAAACATATATTGTATCTATTACCTTGTAGAAAATAATAGGTGATTCTAAGGGGGTGTTTGGTTTGAGGAGTTAAAGTTTAACCAACACTGTAACACTTTCGTCTTATTTGACAAAAAGTTTCCAATCTTAGACTAATTAGGTTTAATAGATGCGTCTCGTAAATTACTCTTAATCTGTGTCGACATGCATGCAATTAGTCTACATTTAGTACTCCATGCATTTGAGAAAACATTGATGTGATGGGAGTTAAACTTTAACGCATTGAAACCAAACGGGCCCTAAGCATCCGATCTAATTAAATGAATGGCTCACAGTTATTTAGGAGTACCATGACAAAGTCATCAAATCATAGCATCTTGTATTGTTCACTCTCAAGTCTCAACTGTCATTTGTCCAAATGAAATTGTGTACAACAACTAAAAAATTTGGTTATGCACGTTTTGATATTTTTTAAGCTATACTGAATTAAACAAAAGCTTAAGCATAATCAGATTTCTTTTCACATGAGGTAGATCAGTAAGTGGTTCTATAACAGTAAGCAGCAGCACATGTAGTAGATGCCTTTTACAACGAACAAACTACACAGGTATGCAAACACATATTTGGTTATACCAATGCGATTCCTACAATCTCAGCTCCCATTTCTCTTTCTGTTTACCTGTACATATGTTGAGATAATACAAAATGCCCCAAAATGTCAGATGGAAAAGGAGAAGCATGGTGTTCAAAAAAAAGGTCAGGTGAGATGAACCTAAAAATGCTCGATTTCCACATGGAGTTTCTCTGTATCCTTTGCCTACCAGAACCAGTGACATAGATATATCCTGCAAATTCCACGTAATACAAAAATGATCAAACAATGCAAATTCAATGCGTGCAGAAATGATACATACAAGAAAAAAAAATGTCAAACACATTAAGCACGTACCTCAATTACACTACCGACGGCGTTCTACATCCTGTGCTTCGCCCTCGGGTCTGACCTGTTGGCGCTGGGCGAGGGAGCCAGGAGCGAGCAGGATCGTGTGACGTGTCCACCGCGAGCGACCTGTGCAGCAGGCTCCCGTGCCGGCGAGGCTTGGCTCCATGGCTTGCACGCAGCGTGCACATGTCCACCTGCTGCTGGAGAGGCAAGCCAACGACAGCTTCTTGCATTGCGACGTGGACAAGACAATTATATATACCGAAGTTGTGCCCCCCTAACAGGAGGAGTGAGCGGCTGGTGCCGCACAGCATCTGCAAGCTGTGCTCTGTTTGGGAAAACAGCAGAGGAGTGCCGAACAAGACTAGGTCCAGAAGGGGAAGGGTCAGAAGTACGTAAGACCCGGAATGTGCCAAGGCGCTAGATCGAGTTTCAAACAGTAAGATAAGATTAAAAAGTTCTAATCAGTAATCGAACTTGGCACTTCGTAGCATATGTATAAATGGAACAGCAAGAATTGAGGCTAGTGCTGCCAAGGCCAGATTTGCAAATAGCTATCTTACTCAAATTGAGAGGATCATCAGCATACCTACAACACATGAAAGAAACAATCAGAAGAATTATGTTCTCATCAGGCCGTCTGGGTCTCTGGGAGCAGTTGAGATCAATGGTTTTTTTTTTGTTTGAGGCAAAAGTTGGGATCAATGGTCCTTAGCTTGCACCATCAACACAGTATCACAACGCGTCGTCTTCCTGGATGAACGCCGTCGGGAATATAATGGTCATCTATATTGCCAACGCGTCTTTGGAAAAAGTTCGTATATTATAATATATATATATTGAGACCATCGTGAGTTGTTGCTGCATGCCTGCCACTGTCAGCCACATGCTTTCCCGTAGCCTCGCTAGCACTTGAGTTCTTCCCCCAAACCCGTGTAAGTCAACGGAGATCATATCGCAAGTTGCTAGCTCGAGTAGGTAGCTAGCTTCAGCAATCAGCAATTCAGCATGGATGGTGGCAGAGCCGCTGGTATGCTGGATCATCATACCTCTGATTCCCCATCCAGCACCAGGCTTCATCGTCGTGTGTCTCTCTCGGCGCCCATGCCATCATCATTCGACGCAAGGAGCTCCAACGACCTAGCTGTTGTTGCTGCTTCACGCTCGCGCCTTATCTTTGATCCGTCCTCCTCCGCCAACCACAAGCAGACGACCGGCTTCAGCTCCAACACAGTTACTAGCAGCTCCTCATCAGGTACCATAGTCTCGACCACCAACACATCTAGATCTAGCCTGCAATTGTACTTGTTCGACGATGAAGACGACGGTACATATAACCTCAACAAGCCCCGCGAAGAAACGGAGAAGAAGCAGATGAACAACATCAAGAGCCTGGTCCAGGAATTCTTTGGTGCGTCGTCGTCGTCCGCGAATTGCACAGTTGACAGAGGCGACATGAGTGTCCTGGAGAGGTGGTTCACAGAGCTGGGCGTCGACTGGGTGCTCCACATCTCTGATGTTGATGCATCTATAGCCGTGATACAGCCCGACCATACTTTGGATCCACGGAGCTGGATCCGGGCTCTCAACGAAATCATGGAAAGCATTCGTCTCACAACATCTTTCTTTTCTGACCGTGGATTCGAGGGCATGCCCAGTATTTGGGAGGAGGAGGAAGAAGAAGAAGAAGAAGAGGGGTATTTTCGAAAATTAAGAGAGTTCTCGAATTACATTATTAGAAGGGGGGAAAGCCAAATACAGAAAGAAGAAAAGGCAGGGGAGGCTGAGAGCTGTATTCCGGATCACTTTCAGTTTGCACGGTTTATCCAAGAAACCATGCTGAAAATGCTTGCTTTTGTTGACTTCCTAGTTGCTCTGGATCCTAATACCATTTCTGAATTTTCTGTTGCCCATGGCAGTGGGCTGCCAGCACCAGCACTATACCAGAAGATCAGTATCTTGCTGCGTGTGCTCGACGCTCTGTCCAATGCCTTTTTCGAGGTCGAGGTGCTAATCCTTTCGATGCCCTCGGAGTCGGAAGAGGTTAAAAGGATTCGGGGCGAGATAATCAACCTCTTGTATGCCAAGGACAACAAGGCGACTGAGGCCGTATGGGGCACAATGGAGGAGATCTGGGCTCTGATCATGGAGTCCATGGAGGAGGACGGCCAAGACTCCGTGATGACTACGCAGGGATCGTTGGACATTCACAAGGTCACTCTGTCTGTAACCAGCCACATCAGGTACCTATGGGCTAACTACTGCTCAGTGACCTCAATTGTGTTCAGCCTTGGTAATAAGAAGCATGTCACTGAGACTGGAGACACTACTAGTAATCCTTTAGCCAGACTGACAATTGAGATGGTCTCCTGTCTTGAAGAAAAACTTGCCAAAATGTCACAATCCTTCACAGACCAGGGCCTCAGATACATGTTCTTGATCAACAACTCAACCTACATGTTGCAGCAACTTCAAACTACATATGGCAACAACTTCTTACACTCATACTTCGCAGCCCTTGATCGAAGAATCGAGGACTACATACAGGCCTATCTAAAACTGTGTTGGGTGCCAGTGTTGTCATGTTTGCTCAATCCTACACCTCATTGCTTCGGGAAAAGCTACTCTCCATTGCCTAAGTTTGAGTATGAATTTGAGAAAATCTATACGACCCAAAAGTTGTGGAAGGTCCCGGATCCTGAGCTGAGAAAAAAGAATGCGTGATGCTATCACTTCGAAAATCATTCTAGGCTATACAAGGTACATTGAGGACAACAAAGTTTCCACCACAAAACTCACTCCCCAGAACCTGGAAGAGATGTTGCAAGAGCTTTTTGAAGGATGAGCACCACAAAAGACAAGTCAACGTAGATACATTTAGTTGTATTTCCTCCTATGTTTGTTTCGGTATGAAATGTGAACATTGTTGGCTATTGCTTCAAATTTGAACATTATCTTGCATGCATATAGTTAGCATTCGATTTTGTTTTTTAAAACTAGATGTGACACCGCGTCGGTCTAGTAGTCATCGGTGACTGGAGATCAGCAAGTTTCTGGTGTGACTCGTGGCTGCCAGCTGGTCCAGTGAAAAGGTTCGCTCCGGCCTTGTTCACAGCGGTGTCCAGGCACGCTCACAAGAGAATGGTCAGTGAGGGCATCAGCACAGACGGTGGGTGCAAGACATCGTTGGCACGCGTACGGCGGTCGTGCTGTGCGATTACGTCATGCTTTGGGGGGTATGTTGGAGGAGGTGCATCTTTCTCCATAAGTTTGTGTGGCGGTGGACGGCCGATGGCATCTACTCCGCCTCCTTGGCGTACAAGGCCTTCTTGGTCGAGATGGCCCATATGCTCAGCGCAAGGGAGCCCTGGGGTTCGCGATCGCCGCCTAGGGGTGGATCCAATGGGTAGTCAAGGTAGGCCCTGGACTATCCTGGATTTTGGCCCAAAATTTTTTAACTAGTCTGCAGGGCCCAAGAAAATTTGGCCCAAACACCCTCCAGTTTCACCCATCACTCTCGCCCTTGCCTACGTGGTAGCGATCTCGAGCACGAGTCCGCGACCCTGCTCCCCCCCCCCCGATCCCAATGTGACCGCACGAGCTACCGCCCCAAGCCCGATGGCCCGGCCCCACCGGCCGCCCCTGCCCACCCCACGCCCGTGGCCTCACCGGCTCCGCGGATCCGTGGCTCAGCCAGTCCGCCGGTGGCCAGCGCCGCAGCTGTCCAGTGCACGCTGCCCCACGGCTAGCCCTGGTCAGCTGGCTTCTGCCTAGCTGCCCCCCTGGCAGGTCAGTGCCTATGTTCCCAATTCCCAGATCCTTGGCGAATGAAATTTGTTGTGATTTTTTAGAAAGATGAGGCATGAAAAAAATGGAATATTGCATTTCTTTTTCAGAAGCACGAGGAAAAGAAAGTTGCAACTTCTGTTCCACCAAATCCAGTTCCACCTATTGATGAAAGGTTTTCTATTCCTATTGTAGAAGATCCTCCAACTGTGACTGACACATTTGCCATCGTAGTTGTGGATGAAGGAACATGTGAAGAACAACAAGGAACAACTAATCTGTAGTACTTGAGAAGATCTACAACTTTGTAATTGACTACTTTTTCATTTGAAATCATTTAGGGCTTGGAAATTATATTTTAAGATTAATGATTTTAAAATATATATTTTTTGAATTTCTCAAATAACCTTGGATGGAAAAACAATCAAAAGCAAGGTTATAGACCTCGATGATGTCTAAAACTTTGGAGTTGAATTATTTTTTATTTGAATTCGTTTAGGGCTTCAAATCTCTATTTCAAAATATGGTAGGGTGACTAAGAATATTTTTGCTACTAAGTCATAAGTGACTTTGGGGTGTAGTGGTAAAGAGTGTAACACTTACACATGAGGTTCTGAGTTGAATTCTTTGGAACTGTACGTGTTTTCACACTGGATAATGATATTTACCGCTAAAACACTATTTGTCTCTTAATACATGAGTATATGTTCCTGAGGGGTACCAGTTTTCACAAGGGCGGTTAGCTAACACCATCGATCCAGGCCCGTTGGTTTCGCTGAAAAGTACTGTTCGTTGATTGGTTGTGAGAGAAAACACTATACTATAGCTCATAAGTTTAAGCAAACATGGCCATTTATGAAAATCGTGCTTCGTGTGACTTCACACACTTTTAGTCTTGCTTCGTGTGGCGTAGTGTTGGGGTTGGGGGGGGGGGGACTTGGCCTAGAAATGGGAGCGAACACGCGGCGACAAATTTAGTTTTGCCAACCTTTGGCCCTCTTCGACAGGCCCATGACTTATGTAAGACTTTTGGCTGCTGCCTCGCACCAACCACTGAACCACAAGATATTTTCTTTCCCGTGGCCTCTTTAGTTGTTGCCCAAACCTGTGAGTTGTGACTGCAAGTCAATGGCTGTCGAGCATCATTCAGGAGATTGGTGTCCGCAGATCTGCAGTTGCCAGGGGTAGCTAGATTAGCACGTTTAGTACAGCTTCGGCTATGGTTAAAATAGTTTCAGCTATGGCGACTGGGGCCACGGCATGGGAGCGCATTAGAAGAAAAGGGCCCAGAAAAAAAGGGTGTGGGGGATGTGGCAGTGCGGCACGACAGAGATAGCCTCCGCTCACTGGATGGTAAGCCCTGCCCCTCCCCTGTCCCCACATTTGCCATCAGTGTTTCAATTCCTACGCTACGATTACGGATGTTGTTTTATTATGAGAGAAAAACGTTGTACCGTAGCTGAAAGCCGGGCTGAAAAGTTAAGCAAACAGGACTATAATTCGATTCAAGTGAGGAATGGTCTAGGCTTGGGTGGGCAGGTGCTTGGCTTTGGCTTGGTTTCCACATGGGTGGGGCTAGGCCTAGACTAAACCCAAGCCAAAATTAATTACCAAACTGCTTTAAGATCCACGTAAGCTTTTTGGAGAGGATCACCGGAGCAAGACTCGTATATGTTTCAAAATATATACTTGTACCATGTGCAACCCACGTAGATCAAGTAATCTGCTTGTGCATATTTGGATAAACATGTGGCCATGTAGACCAAGTGTGTCGCCACAGTTAAGTTGAACTGATCCAATATAGCAACATCAAAACGACAAGACCTACAGAAATAACAATGGTTTCAGTTATTGCACGTGAATGTATTTGGACAAATGACAATTCAGGAGGCTCTGATTTGACGAACAGCATATAAATATTGTTAGGTTGATCTCCACTAGATTTGGCCCAACAGCCAAGCCAAGTCTGGGCCCTGATCTGCACTCTGATCGGGGGCGTCCAACCCAGCAAGTTTGGTGGCCCCCGTCACACAGTGCCAAATAAAAGGAGGTGGGAGCCGGGGCACAAGACACGAGGTTCGTTGCCGCCAACAATACCCCACCAACAAACCCTACCGATCGAGGGGGCACTACCAGCGACAGGAAGCGCCACCACCACACCACCGCCACTGGACTTTGTCGCCTGACGTCCACGCTGTCGCGGGACGCCACTGCTACTCTTCACCGACACCCTGCGCCACTTCTTCACCGCCATGGCGAGCTCCTCCACCAACCAGGATGGTCGGTAGCATCTCTCCATTATCTTCCTCTGTCTCTCTTGTTCTAGTTCATATTCTAGCATGGATCTACATGTGTTTATCCCAAATGCAAGAGTAATAACCCACTAGATCTACTCCTAGATGATTCTAAACATCTATCAATGGTATATCGGAGCCAGGTCTAAAGTGTAGATCTAGATCGGGGAAGCAAATAGAAGGAGATGAATCGAGTTGAATCGGGTTAACACCCTAACCCGAACCCTAACCCTAAGAACAGAAGAGAAGCCATCCTGCTCACCTAAGATGGCACTGCCGAGCTCCTGTGCGAGTTCACCGCCGGTCCAGATCAGGGAGCCGCGCCGCTGCCGCCTTGTGCTCGTGCGCGTGCAGACTCAAACCAAAGTGCGCCGGTTGCGAGGCCATTCGATGGCGACGCACGCAGCTGCACGCATGCAACGGCGAAGGGCCCCACGACAGCGCCATCCCCTCCTGCTTCGCGCTTCTTCCCCGGCACCGGTCCGTCGGCTCGCTCTCCCCTGCGGCGGTTGGCTGGTGGAGCGAGAAAAGCGGAGGGAGGAGAAGCTAATGAGGTCTAGGGTTTAGGGGAGTCAACAACTGCCGGTTTTGTTCACTCGAAAATCAAGGACAACAGTAGGATTGCATCAAACAGCCAGGGGCGGCTGGACCGAATGAGGCCCAGGCGGGAATGGTGATTCCCGGCCTAGGCCCAGGTTGCAGCTTGGGCGTGGGGGAGAGCAGCGCAAGCCGCTGGGCTGCTGGTCCGCGCTGCAACAGCGCCTTGCTAGGCTGCACGCGCGAGTAGGCTTTCGGACAAAGATTTCCATGCTTTCATTCTTGAAGGCAGAAAAGAAAATAAGTTGGGTACATGTGACTCAGATAATTAAAAGCCTAAGTGCAAGTTCTCTAAGAAAGAAGGCCATTGCATAAGGGACTGTGTTCTCTTTAAAGAATGACTTGAAAAGAATAGGATTCTTGGATATAATTAATCCAAGAAAAGGAGATAGAGCAATAAGGGTCGCAAATAGCGTCAAAGTTGATATGGAAGTTTAGTTTAAGAAATGTTCTTTTTATTTATTTATTTATGTACTCTCTATGAAGAAGAATTTAATTTCAGTTTCAGTCATTATGATAAAAGCTGTAATAAGTTAGATGCATGTTTAATTTGACCAACGTTGGATTAAGCATGTGTGTTATAGAGTATTCGGATTTATTTCTGAACCTGATGGATTGAATGTTCAAACACTTCCTATGTCCTAAGAGCTAATTTTTGTATTTATGTTCCTTACAGGGAATTATCCCGTATGGCGGGAGAAGTTTTTGGCAAAGAATTTATGCTACATGGCGGGAGAAGTTCGTGATGACTCATGTGTTTTGTATATCCCGCACAAGGAGAGAAGTTTGACATAGCTCTTATGCTATCCTAGTATTGATTGTGCAATTCTATTGTGTCATGGTCATTAAGAACTGAATGAGTTGAAGGCCACAAGAGGAACAATCCTAAAATCACACCATTACTAAATCTTAAGAAGGTGGAGGGTCAGTTAACTGACTCTTTACAAATGTATGCGGGTACTGTAATTGAGTAGCTCGTTGCAGAGTAATTTAATAATGGTGAAACACACAGTTTGAATATAAAATATGGCCACTAAGATAGAGTCACGAGACGTAATTCAAAAGAAAAGGGAAAGATTAAGGCTTGACAGGTTAAGTCTCTCAACTGAGCTGAGCACATCAATTAGAAAATGAACAATTCAAATACTTTCCTGTACTAACATTTTGACATGAAATGAGTTTAAGGATAAAAGAAAGTTACATATGAACTAAAAAAATAAGAAGAACATGCGAGCATGACTTGCAGAAGTACCGCTAAGGAAGAGTTCACGAAGTGGAATAAGAAAAATGTACTTCCATACAAATTAAGAAATAACTTTGTTTGCATGACAAAATCATGTGAATGAAGTAAGTCATAAATGTCTCCTCATTCATAAGAGTTTTGAATAGTTTTCGAAATTATGGCAGTAAAATTTATACAACATTTCGAGGGGGAGAATTATGAAATCAATTAAGAAAGATACTCCCCTATACTTCAGATAATGCGATGCATAGTGTGCATTGAGGGCAAGAGTGATCTATAAAGATGAATGTGATCATCGAGAGAGTACAACGGTCATAATAACGATACCCCTAAGCAGAGAAATAACTAAATTTCTAGATCTTTTATAGTTCCGATAGGAAAATAGCGTAGTCAGCCGGTATTCATACTGAACGAGCCTCAGAGATACTAAGACGGTGCTTAAAACGCCATATGAGGTTTTAATAGATTGAACCAAAATAAGAAATTTAGAGATACACCATCTTTACAGAAGATGGGATAATTTGGGGGATCATGGTATGTAGAAACCTAAGACTTGAAGAGAAGTGGGGCTGCGTACCCATTCCAATAATTCAAGAACAACAAACTTCTCAATACCTGTTGATGTTGTATGACTTATACAATACCTGTTGTTAGCTCTTGAAAGAAGATAAATAATGTAAACAAGGGTATTATAATATAGGAGTCTGTAGAATCAATTGCCAATTAGGAATGAAGAGCAACAACAGCCCCATATAAAAGAAGTGCCAACAAATGAGGCCCCACAAGATCTCAAAGAGCAAGAAAATTAGTCATTCGTGATAACTACGAACAATATGTTAGTGAAGAATTTTAAATTTAGGGTGATCCCACTTTATTTGAATAAGTCATGAGAAGCAATCACTTGCTGAAGTGGCTGGAAGCCATGCAAGATGAGATGAAATCGATGAATACCAACGATGTTTGGGACTTAGAAGAAATTCCTAATGGAGCCAAAACAGTATGCTATAAATGGGTCTACAGATAAAATGTGACTCCAAAGGAAATGTGGAAAGATTTTAAAGTGTAATTTATGGCGAAAGGATTCACGCAAAGAGAAAAAATAGATTACAATGAGTTACATCATGCAAGAATTCTTTAGAATTATAATGGTACATTACGATTTAAAGTTACATCAGATAGATGTAAAGACGACATTCCTCAATGGGGATTTGTATGAAAACTTTACATGGCACAACCCAAAGGTTTTGTCATGGAAGAAAAAGAACGTAAGGGATGCCGCTTGAAGAAATCATTTATGGATTAGAGCAAGCCTCTAGACAGTAGTATTTAAAGTTGAAGAATTAATTAGAAAGTTTAGGTTTAAAGAGAATGAGAAGGACAATAGCATTTATGCAAAGTTCAAGAATGGAAAATTCATTTTCCGCATCCTGTGTGTGGATGACATCCTACTAACTAGTAGTGATGTTAATCTGCCGTTGGAGAAGAAGAAGTTCTTGTCCTCAAGTTTCAATATGAATGATCTCGGTGAAGTGTCATTCGTTCTAGGAATTGGAACTCACCGAGATAGAAGAAAAGGGGTATTAGGACTGTCGCAAAGACATACTTAGAAAAGGTTCTAAAGAAATAAAGTATGTATGCGAGTAAATTTACGCCTGTTCCTATAGTCAAGGGTAATAGATTTGAAAACTTTTAGTGTTCTATATGCTTCAACTGTTGGAAGCTTAATGAGTGCACAAGTAAGAACTTACCCTGACGTAGTTCACGTGTCTGGGATGTTTTGGCAGAAGTTGTAACACTTCAAGTGTTTAGTCCTTAATTGCATTGCATTTGCATGGCATAAACATAAGCATGCATCATTCATGTTTGTTATTTATGTGATGCAACACATGTAATTATTCTAGGGTTTGTTTGATTTATTTCATGAAGTATTTGATAGATGGTGTAACAAAAAGGTAAGGTAGCCAATCATGACCTACAACACCTTAGTTATACTTAGGGTAACATTTGGAACAAGGTTCATGTTGACCAAAATTACAAAATTGCCCTCCAAGAAAAGTTTGACCACCATTTGACCCTAGAAGGCTCTAGTTTGACCAGTTAAAAAGTCTAATTTAGAGACCTTGCATGGAGGAGCAACCTTAAGCAAAGTTGTAGAGAATTTCATAAGGAACAAAAGTTCTAATATGGCCATCTCATGAAAATGACCAGAGCATGCTCAAAAATGGCCCACAAGTCAGCTTGAGTGGTGATCAACACTTAGAAAAATTCTAAGTCTGGAAATTGGACTTTTCAGTTTCACTGTACCTCACTTTAGCAACTTGCAACTCACAAACTAGGCCAAACTAGACTATGAGCCAATTGACAAAGTTGTTGTCCACACATAGCTCTACAACATTGTCAATATCACCATCACCTAGTTCTAAATGGTTTAGGAGATTTGGTGCCTAGAAAATCAGGTTTCAGTCGGCATTGTGACTGAAACTAAGTTTCAGTTTTCGGGTGACCCACTTTGGAGTTCTGTAGTTTCAAATCTAGGCCGAACCAGCCCAAACTCCAATTGACAAACTTGTAGTCCTCATGTAGCTCTACAATTTTGGTATTATCATCTTCTTCTAATTCGAACTGATTTGGGAGATAATCGGTGTTGAACTTGCCCTGTCAGTCGGTACCTTTGAGCTCTGAAACGAAACGTTCAGACACCGACGGCCGCGGCCGACCGCGTCGTGGCGCTCGGGCAGAGCCCGGTGGCCGCGTGGCGCGCATGTTCTGCCGACGCCCCACGTCGCCTGCGAGCTCAGCATGAAGACCAGGACGACCCGCTTCCCCCTCCATTTCCATCGCCCTCCTTCCCCAGCTCACCGGTAAGGCGACCGAGCGTCCTCCGCCCCCACAGCCGGCTCCGCCGCCTTCGGTTGCGCCAACCACCGCGCCACCACACCCGAGAGCTCACGAACAGCACCGCCTGACCATACTCTACAACCTCCGCACATTGGGTCAGCCGTTGGGTCAAGGTAGAGGGCAAATCACCCAATCAAACCTCGGCGGTGCAGAGCTCCGCCATGGCCGCCGCCATTGCGAGCTCACCACCGACGTCCTCTTTCACCCTTCTCCCTCTGTGGTCAGCGTTCGGAATAGTGTAGGCCTTCCTCTAGCTCTAGGCATGACCTTACCGTGGGGTGCGACGTCGCCGGAGCGGAACACGACGACCACCGTCGTCGCGCTCACCGCACCGCGTCACGGCACTCCGTGGCCAGGGTAGTTAGGACCTCTTCCAAACCTCCTTTCTACCTCAATAGATTCGCCCGGGCGTAGTGAAGCTCGTACCGAGCCTAGACCGCCCCGTACCTCCTCACCGGCGACGGTGCGCCGCCACCGGACATCACCGGCCGCCGCTCGCGGTGACAAGCCCCTTCCACCCCATCCCCATCCGTTCCACGAGCACCAATCGACGCACCGGGTGACGGAGAACACGAGGCGGTGCTCAATTGGCCGAGCGAGCTCTTCTCCGGCGAGCTCGAGCTCGTCAGAGCTCGCGGGTCTCCGCCTCCCCTGTCTCCGGTCGCTGACCGCGGGGGCCCGCCCGTCAGTGTCGCGCGCGGGCGGGAGCGCTGAGCGGGCCGCGCGCGCGCGAGTGTGGGCCGCGTTTTTCCGGGCCGGCCCAGTCGTCCGAAATGAAATTCATTTTTATTATTTTGTCACTGATTTTTGTACAAGTTGGAAAAATATAGATCTAGGGTTTTAATGATCCAAAAATCATGAGATAAATTTTATTAGGGTCTACATAATGTGTAGTATTTTAGAAAAATATGGATCTGGCATGAGATGTTTAAAGTCTGTAAGAATTTAATAGATCCTTTAAATGTGTTCTGGAATGCATGCAAATTTGTTAAATTTATAACTTGAGCTGTAGTGTTCCATAAATCATGAAATTTGGTGGGTAGGTTACTCTATGCTAGCCCTAGCTCTGGTAAAAATTTGGGCATCAGTGATTAAGTAATTTCCAAGTTATAATGCTATCTTGTTATTCTAGGAAAGACTAAAATGAATTTTTGTAATTCTTCTACATGTGCAATGTTCTTATAAATTTTTGGAGAATGTCTTGGTACCTTAGGGTGTCCAAGAAAATTAAGAAATCTGTTGTTTGACACTTTTTACTATGCTTGGTTATTTATACAAAAATCAGCCTTTTTGGCTTGGGAATTTTGTGTAGGGAGTTCCTGTGAATAAATTGAGTTCAAAATTTTACAGTAGTCTCTTTGTGGGTCAGAGAGTCCCCTGTAATTTTTGTAGAATTTTAGGAGCAGTTTACATATATGTTTGAAATTCCACTTAATTACTTAAGTAAATTGAGAAATGGGTTTAAATAAGTGTTCTAGGTGGGCACACCTTACTTCCTGGTGTCTTTGTGATATTTGTGAACTTGTAGTAGCATTAGTTTGGTTTTAGAGAATGTTTGCCATATCAATAAATATTTAACCTTTGTAAGTTTAGGTTTTCTGGACAGCTAAGTAGTAACTCTAAATTTGGCTTTGATAAAATTGGTTGCTGGACAACTTGTAAATACCAAAGTTGGAGTAAACTTGATGAACTAGCTTGTGTTAAAAATTGGAAGCATTTGGCTTAGTAGTTTGAGAGTTATTGTTGTTTAAAGTGGCAGTTCAAAATCTGCTACTCTCTGTTTTGGAGAGGACAGATTCTGGAACTTGTGAAGTTTGACCTGGAAAACTTAGGAGTTTGGAGTTGAGGTCTGAAAGTGAATGATAGTACATTTCTTAGGCTTTCCAGATTGGCTTAGATCATATCTTTTAGAATTGTAAATCTCCAGTTGTGATAAAAACAAGTAGCTGCTGTCCAGAATGCTTACTGTGGTGTTTTGCTGATTGGTATGGTGTGATATCCTAAGACATGCTACCTTTGTAATTGTTAGGTGTTAGGGCCTTAACTGAGGATGAGCAGCTTTATCTTAGGTTAAGTAGATTAGGTAAGTACTTCTTTACCGGAGAGGAAATTTGCACCTACTCTTTTGAAGTGATTTGAATAGAGCGTTAAATTGTTGTAATGCATTTCATTCCGAGCATATTGCATCTTTCATTATGCATTCATGGGATTTATTATGCACTCATGCAATAGGTGTACCGGAGGGGGTGACACTCCTCGAATTCGAGCCTGTAATTCCGAAGGAGAACCAGGAGCAGCAGGAGCCCGAGGATCCAGCAGGCGAAGGAGACGCCGCTGAAGACTTGCCAGAGTGCCCTGACCACAGGCCTGCAACCTTTCTGAAAGGCAAGCCCCGGTGCATGCTGAACCTACTGTTTTATAAATTAATCTTGAGTACTTTTAATTGTTTACTGCATTAAGTTGTAGGAGTTATATGAAAACACTCGTTGCATTATACCTGTCCTTGTCCAGATATCGTACTGAATCCTATATTAGGTGTAGGCACGTGTCAATGCTTAGCCCTGCTTAGTACGGTAGAAGTCGGGTGATTTCCGGTCATCCGCGAGATGTAGGAAGGAGTCACGAGTGGCTTTATGGCTATCGTGGATGGAACCATGCTTAAAAATGAAATTGAGACCGGGCGGGAGTTCGATAGTACAGCCGCAAGACACTTCACGTCTTGGGTGTGGAGCTATGCCCGTCTGAGTCGTTTAAGGACCGATTCGCTGTACGTCCTTGAGTCATGTTGAACGCAGTCTAACACTTAGTTGGCCGGATAAGTCGTTCCGACCGCGAAGTCGAGTAGTATGGTTCAGGCCGGGAATCGAATGGTAGGTTGCATCTTGGAGGAGAGAAAGGATGTGCTTGGGGACATTGGCGTGAGACCAAGGGGGGGTTAGAGTCCCTATCACCTGGCAGAGTGTCGCCCTTGGGGACGCGACATTATTCGGGCCCGCGATTCCTGAACTGTACAAAAGATGACCTGAGCAGCCCTCGCCAGGCGTGACTCGGTGAGTGTTAGAAATACCCCTCCAGCTGGATAGGAATTCGATTCGAATCGCCGTCGCTCCCGGTTAGTGAGCACTTGACTTGAGCAGCGGCAACGTAGAACTCATTAAATGAACTGGTGGTTAAGGGAATGATACAATGTTGCCATAATGATATACCTGCTATGGATATAATAATCATGTTGTTTGATTATAATCAAGTGTATGTTTAGTACAGGTGCTAAGATAGATGACAGGTAAATGCTAAAAATAACTGCTAGTACAGGTTATAAGAGTTTCAATTACTTATGCCTTTATGCAAAATGTTATGTCAGCTAGCCTCTTGTGTAAGCCTTGCATAATCCTTGGTGTCATCTTATTTCTGGTTTTCGACGGGTAAGTCTAGCTGAGTACATTCCAGTACTCAGGGTTTATTCCCTCCTGTTGCAGATGACATGCTTTATCAGGGATTCTGCAAGACGTGTCTCCACCCTGCGGGTGATGATGACTAGGTCACTTGGGCGTGATCATCTTTATGTACTTTCCTCATGCTTTTGCGGGTTGTCGATCATCCAGACTGGCAGTACTTAATTAACTAGTGTGTGTTATGCTTCCGCTACTTTCAAACTTGGTTTGTAATAATTGCTACTCCGTTTGTGTAAACTTATTTCAGCACTATTTGTGAAATGTAACGTATGATGTTGTATGTTGAATGATGCGATCCTGGTTGTAAGTAAGTTGGTTTGAAATCCTTCGTGGTTTCGATTGACTACCGGGATTATATGGGCTCAAGTTCGAAAATTTGAGCGCTTCGGTGCTTGTTTTTGTACTTGTGCTCTTATAATTTGGTCGGTTCTGTTACAGCTGGTATCGGAGCATAATTCAACATTAAACACATCTTACGGGTAAAAAAAAAATCTGGAGATCGAATCCAAGTACCGTGCAAAAGGTCAAAAATCACGTAGATAGCAACGCAAACGGTCCGGTAACCGTTGTGCTCCCTGTGAGTGAGCCTTTATCAAAGAGCATCTTGTGGGTTTACCAAGTATGATCTCGTCAAATGATGCGCTAGAATGGATTGTGCGGTTGTGATGAATTATTGTGCCTTAATTATTACGAGAAATCTATTCATACAGTCAGATTGACATTTCGCAGTAATTCATCTACAAATTTCCCACATCGTCAGTGCTCATTGGATATGCATTTTTGCAGATGTCGTACAATCTACGCCGGGGTCGTGGAAATGAGGAGGAGGAACAGCCGCCCCCTCCGCCACCACCTACTCCGGCCGAGTTGATGCAATCAGTGGTTGAGGGGCAGCGTATGTTGGCCGATGCCATGCGCCAACTGGCTAATCGGGAGGCTCGTCCTGGCCGCCAGGACCCAGAACCCAATCAATACAGTGATTTCAAGGACTTTCTGGATACTAAGCCCCCGCTCTTCAAGGAAGCGGAAGAACCACTGCAAGCTGATGAGTGGTTAAATACTATTGAGCAAAAGTTTCGTCTGCTTCGCCTGACTGATGAGTTAAAGACTGAATATGCTTCTCACCAGTTGCATGGTCCAGCGGGCATTTGGTGGAGCCACTATCGTTCCACACTGCCTGCCAATGTCCCAATTGCTTGGGATCAGTTTAAGGCGGCATTCCGAGGAAATTATATCCCTCCCGGTCTTATGGCAATCAAGCATACAGAGTTTATGAGGCTGTCGCAAGGAAACAAAAGTCTGACTGAATACTTGCAGTCCTTCAACAACCTGGCAAGGTATGCCACGGAGTTTGTGGATACCGATGCCAAAAAGATTGCTAGCTTCAAAAGGGGCCTCGGCCCAAAACTGATGAAAACTATGGGCACTAGCAAATGTACTACTTTCAATGATTTCATCAGCGATGCTTTGACCCAGGAGAACAACAATACTATTTATTCTGCCTCTAAGAGCCGTAAAAGGGGCCTTGAGGCAAGTGCTTCTCAGTCAAGGGCCTCAGCGGCACCGAGGTCTTCCCCTCGCCCACCTGCTCAGAATACAAAGTTCCGTCCGCCGCAGAAGAAGCCTGCTGCAAAAATAGGGTTCCGTAAGGCTTATACCGTAGCTCTGCCAAAGGGGACTTCTGGACAGAGCAACTCTAGTGTTCCTCCTAGCAATATGCCTTGCTGGAACTGCAACAAGCCAGGCCATTGGTCCAGGAATTGTCCTTACCCCAAGAAGAATGTCAACCAAGGTGGCCGTCAAGGTCACGCCCATTATAACAGCATTGAGGAAATTCCATCTGGTGAGGTGGTCACCGCTGGTAAGTTTCTAGTTGACCAACACCCCGCAGTGGTACTTTTTGATTCAGGTGCTTCGCATTCCTTTATCAGTCCTAAGTTTGCATCCAAATTTGCACACAAGTTGCATACTGTTGAAGGTGTGGGTTATTGTATTAGTGCTGCAAGTGGGAATATTTCCACAAACAAAGTAGTGGGGAACCTTGAGTTTGAGATAGAAGGGCGAAGTTATTCGCTTGCCCTATTGGTTTTACCTGGTTTAGACATAGATGTTATCTTGGGCATGAATTGGATGAGTCAGAATGGGGTACTCATTGACACATCCGCTCGGGTAGTTATGCTCAGAGATCCTACAGATCAAAAAGGTTTTCTAGTACAACTTCCCAGAAAGGTTGAATTGTCGGGGGAAATTCATGCTGTGCAAGCAAAGGCGTTGGCTGAAATTTCCGTAGTAAATGAATTTCCGGACGTTTTTCCCGATGATTTGCCGGGACTCCCTCCGGATCGGGATGTGGAGTTTAAAATCGAGTTGTTGCCTGGCACCGCACCCATCTCTAGGAGACCCTATAGGATGCCTCCAAATGAACTAGCTGAACTTAAGGTGCAATTGAATGAACTTTTGAAGAAAGGGTTGATTCGTCCTAGCTCATCGCCGTGGGGATGTCCTGCTATCTTTGTAAAGAAGAAGGATCAGTCGTTGCGGATGTGCGTAGATTATAGACCTCTCAATGCAGTCACTGTCAAAAATAAGTACCCTCTACCGCGAATCGACATCTTGTTCGATCAGTTGTCTAAAGCTAAAGTTTTCTCCAAGATCGATCTAAGATCGGGCTACCATCAAATTAAAATTCGCCCGGAAGATGTTCCAAAGACAGCCTTTTCTACCAGATACGGTCTTTATGAGTATCTTGTTATGTCTTTCGGCTTGACAAATGCCCCCGCACACTTCATGTACTTGATGAATTCGGTGTTTATGCCTGAATTGGACAAGTTTGTGGTGGTATTTATTGATGACATCTTGGTATATTCTGTGAATGAGGAGGATCACGCTGAACATCTGCGTATAGTCCTCACAAGACTGCGTGAACATCAACTATATGCAAAGTTCAGTAAGTGCGAATTCTGGCTTCGTGAAGTACCTTTCCTTGGGCATGTGTTGTCCGATGGAGGAATTATGGTGGATCCCGCCAAGGTACAGGAAGTACTAAACTGGAAGGCTCCTATCTCGGTTCACGAGGTTCGGAGTTTCCTTGGGTTGGCTGGCTATTATCGTCGCTTCATCCCGGATTTCTCCAAAATAGCCAAGCCAATGACTCGGTTGCTGCAGAAAGACACCAGGTTTGTCTGGACTCCTGAGTGTGATGCGGCTTTTCACCAACTACGAACCCTCCTAACCTCAGCTCCGGTTTTGGCACAACCGAATATCGAGAAACCTTTTGATGTTTATTGTGATGCCTCAGGCATAGGTTTGGGAGGCGTTTTGATGCAGGAAGGCCGAGTAATTGCATATACCTCGCGACAACTTCGGAAGCATGAGGTGAATTATCCAACGCATGACTTAGAACTGGCTGCAGTTGTTCATGCTTTGAAAGTCTGGCGGCATTATCTGCTGGGAAATGTCTGCAATATCTACACCGATCATAAAAGCCTCAAATACATCTTCACTCAACCCGAGCTAAATATGCGTCAGAGAAGATGGCTCGAGTTGATTAAAGATTATAATCTTCAAGTACACTATCACCCAGGCAAGGCAAATGTGGTTGCGGACGCTTTAAGCCGTAAGTCTCATTGCCATTCCTTAATTGAAACTGATTTTTACCAATCTCGTCTGTTACATCCGGCAGTCCTGTACAACATCACTGTCAGTGGTACTCTCCGAAATAGAATCATTGAGCTCCAAAAGACTGACACGGGTATCTTTCACATAAAACGGAGGATGAATGAAGGAGAGACTAAGCATTTCAGGTTAGATGACGAAGGCGTGCTGTGGTTTAAGGATAGGTTAGTGGTACCTAAGGACCGAGAGCTTAGAGATCAGATCCTGTCCGAAGCACATTCGTCCAAGTTGTCCATCCATCCGGGTAGTAATAAGATGTATTATGATTTGAAACCCCTTTATTGGTGGACCAAGATGCGGAAAGAGATAGCTGCATATGTCGCTAGATGTGACACCTGTTGCAGAGTTAAAGCTGTGCACATGAAAGCTGGGCTACTTCAGCCACTTTCCATTCCAGGCTGGAAATGGGAAGAGATAAGTATGGATTTCATTGTCGGTCTTCCTCCTACTGTCAAAAATCATAATTCCATCTGGGTAATTGTGGATCGTTTGACCAAATCAGCTCACTTCATTCCAGTTAGAGTGGACTATCGTCCCACTGACTATGCTGAGTTGTACTTCAATCAGATAGTTCGGCTTCATGGGGTACCTCGTACTATCGTTTTTGACCGTGGTCCCCAGTTCACTGCTCGCTTTTGGGAGCATTTGCATCACCTTCTGGGAACCAAGTTAGTGAGAAGCTCGGCTTATCACCCCCAGACATCGGGTCAGACAGAACGAGTTAACCAAATCTTGGAAGATCTGTTGCGAGCATGCGTCATTTCATCCAAGGGTTCTTGGGAAAAATGGTTACCTCTAGCCGAGTTTTCATACAATAATAGTTATCAAGAGAGTATTAAGATGGCCCCATTCGAAGCTTTGTACGGTCGAAAGTGTCGAACTCCACTAAATTGGGTAGAAGCTGGGGAAAGAAGGTATTATGGCATTGATTTTGTCCAGGAAGCCGAGGAACAAGTCCGTACCATCCAGAAACACATGGCTGCAGCGCAAGCGAGACAGAAAAGCTATGCGGATCGTCGTAGAAAACCACTCGAATTTGAAGTTGGAGACTTCGTTTATTTGAAAGTTTCTCCAATGAAGAGTGTCCAACGTTTTGGTGTTAAGCGGAAACTTGCACCAAGATACGTGGGTCCTTTCCAGATCATAGGCAAGAGTGGAGCTGTTGCGTACAAAATCCAGTTGCCTCCTGAGATGAGAGCCATATTCAACGTTTTCCATGTATCTCAGCTTAAAAAGTGTCTTCGAGTTCCTGAGGAACAAGTTCCTTTAGGTGATATCAGGCTGGAATCCGACCTAACCTATGAAGAAAAGCCAGTCCGAGTGATCGATACTCAGGAACGAGTAACTAGAAGTAAAGTGGTTAAGTGGTACAAAGTGATGTGGAGTAATCAGGGAAGTGAGAGTGATGCTACGTGGGAACGGGAGGATTATTTGCGGGATGGTTATAAAGAGTTCTATGAAAAATGGTACGCTTTTCAAATCTCGGGACGAGATTTTTATAAGGGGGGAGGGCTGTAACACTTCAAGTGTTTAGTCCTTAATTGCATTGCATTTGCATGGCATAAACATAAGCATGCATCATTCATGTTTGTTATTTATGTGATGCAACACATGTAATTATTCTAGGGTTTGTTTGATTTATTTCATGAAGTATTTGATAGATGGTGTAACAAAAAGGTAAGGTAGCCAATCATGACCTACAACACCTTAGTTATACTTAGGGTAACATTTGGAACAAGGTTCATGTTGACCAAAATTACAAAATTGCCCTCTAAGAAAAGTTTGACCACCATTTGACCCTAGAAGGCTCTAGTTTGACCAGTTAAAAAGTCTAATTTAGAGACCTTGCATGGAGGAGCAACCTTAAGCAAAGTTGTAGAGAATTTCATAAGGAACAAAAGTTCTAATATGGCCATCTCATGAAAATGACCAGAGCATGCTCAAAAATGGCCCACAAGTCAGCTTGAGTGGTGATCAACACTTAGAAAAATTCTAAGTCTGGAAATTGGACTTTTCAGTTTCACTGTACCTCACTTTAGCAACTTGCAACTCACAAACTAGGCCAAACTAGACTATGAGCCAATTGACAAAGTTGTTGTCCACACATAGCTCTACAACATTGTCAATATCACCATCACCTAGTTCTAAATGGTTTAGGAGATTTGGTGCCTAGAAAATCGGGTTTCAGTCGGCATTGTGACTGAAACTAAGTTTTAGTTTTCGGGTGACCCACTTTGGAGTTCTGTAGTTTCAAATCTAGGCCGAACCAGCCCAAACTCCAATTGACAAACTTGTAGTCCTCATGTAGCTCTACAATTTTGGTATTATCATCTTCTTCTAATTCGAACTGGTTTGGGAGATAATCGGTGTTGAACTTGCCCTGTCAGTCGGTACCTTTGAGCTCTGAAACGAAACGTTCAGACACCGACGGCCGCGGCCGACTGCGTCGTGGCGCTCGGGCAGAGCCCGGTGGCCGCGTGGCGCGCATGTTCTGCCGACGCCCCACGTCGCCTGCGAGCTCAGCATGAAGACCAGGACGACCCGCTTCCCCCTCCATTTCCATCGCCCTCCTTCCCCAGCTCACCGGTAAGGCGACCGAGCGTCCTCCGCCCCCACAGCCGGCTCCGCCGCCTTCGGTTGCGCCAACCACCGCGCCACCACACCCGAGAGCTCACGAACAGCACCGCCTGACCATACTCTACAACCTCCGCACATTGGGTCAGCCGTTGGGTCAAGGTAGAGGGCAAATCACCCAATCAAACCTCGGCGGTGCGGAGCTCTGCCATGGCCGCCGCCATTGCGAGCTCACCACCGACGTCCTCTTTCACCCTTCTCCCTCTGTGGTCAGCGTTCGGAATAGTGTAGGCCTTCCTCTAGCTCTAGGCATGACCTTACCGTGGGGTGCGACGTCGCCGGAGCGGAACACGACGACCACCGTCGTCGCGCTCACCGCACCGCGTCACGGCACTCCGTGGCCAGGGTAGTTAGGACCTCTTCCAAACCTCCTTTCTACCTCAATAGATTCGCCTGGGCGTAGTGAAGCTCGTACCGAGCCTAGACCGCCCCGTACCTCCTCACCGGCGACGGTGCGCCGCCACCGGACATCACCGGCCGCCGCTCGCGGTGACAAGCCCCTTCCACCCCATCCCCATCCGTTCCACGAGCACCAATCGACGCACCGGGTGACGGAGAACACGAGGCGGTGCTCAATTGGCCGAGCGAGCTCTTCTCCGGCGAGCTCGAGCTCGTCGGAGCTCGCGGGTCTCCGCCTCCCCTGTCTCCGGTCGCTGACCGCGGGGGCCCGCCCGTCAGTGTCGCGCGCGGGCGGGAGCGCTGAGCGGGCCGCGCGCGCGCGAGTGTGGGCCGCGTTTTTCCGGGCCGGCCCAGTCGTCCGAAATGAAATTCATTTTTATTATTTTGTCACTGATTTTTGTACAAGTTGAAAAAATATAGATCTAGGGTTTTAATGATCCAAAAATCATGAGATAAATTTTATTAGGGTCTACATAATGTGTAGTATTTTAGAAAAATATGGATCTGGCATGAGATGTTTAAAGTCTGTAAGAATTTAATAGATCCTTTAAATGTGTTCTGGAATGCATGCAAATTTGTTAAATTTATAACTTGAGCTGTAGTGTTCCATAAATCATGAAATTTGGTGGGTAGGTTACTCTATGCTAGCCCTAGCTCTGGTAAAAATTTGGGCATCAGTGATTAAGTAATTTCGAAGTTATAATGCTATCTTGTTATTTTAGGAAAGACTAAAATGAATTTTTGTAATTCTTCTACATGTGCAATGTTCTTATAAATTTTTGGAGAATGTCTTGGTACCTTAGGGTGTCCAAGAAAATTAAGAAATCTGTTGTTTGACACTTTTTACTATGCTTGGTTATTTATACAAAAATCAGCCTTTTTGGCTTGGGAATTTTGTGTAGGGAGTTCCTGTGAATAAATTGAGTTCAAAATTTTACAGTAGTCTCTTTGTGGGTCAGAGAGTCCCCTGTAATTTTTGTAGAATTTTAGGAGCCGTTTACATATATGTTTGAAATTCCACTTAATTACTTAAGTAAATTGAGAAATGGGTTTAAATAAGTGTTCTAGGTGGGCACACCTTACTTCCTGGTGTCTTTGTGATATTTGTGAACTTGTAGTAGCATTAGTTTGGTTTTAGAGAATGTTTGCCACATCAATAAATATTTAACCTTTGTAAGTTTAGGTTTTCTGGACAGCTAAGTAGTAACTCTAAATTTGGCTTTGATAAAATTGGTTGCTGGACAACTTGTAAATACCAAAGTTGGAGTAAACTTGATGAACTAGCTTGTGTTAAAAATTGGAAGTATTTGGCTTAGTAGTTTGAGAGTTATTGTTGTTTAAAGTGGCAGTTCAAAATCTGCTACTCTCTGTTTTGGAGAGGATAGATTCTGGAACTTGTGAAGTTTGACCTGGAAAACTTAGGAGTTTGGAGTTGAGGTCTGAAAGTGAATGATAGTACATTTCTTAGGCTTTCCAGATTGGCTTAGATCATATCTTTTAGAATTGTAAATCTCCAGTTGTGATAAAAACAAGTAGCTGCTGTCCAGAATGCTTACTGTGGTGTTTTGCTGATTGGTATGGTGTGATATCCTAAGACATGCTACCTTTGTAATTGTTAGGTGTTAGGGCCTTAACTGAGGATGAGCAGCTTTATCTTAGGTTAAGTAGATTAGGTAAGTACTTCTTTACCGGAGAGGAAATTTGCACCTACTCTTTTGAAGTGATTTGAATAGAGCGTTAAATTGTTGTAATGCATTTCATTCCGAGCATATTGCATCTTTCATTATGCATTCATGGGATTTATTATGCACTCATGCAATAGGTGTACCGGAGGGGGTGACACTCCTCGAATTCGAGCCTGTAATTCCGAAGGAGAACCAGGAGCAGCAGGAGCCCGAGGATCCAGCAGGCGAAGGAGACGCCGCTGAAGACTTGCCAGAGTGCCCTGACCACAGGCCTGCAACCTTTCTGAAAGGCAAGCCCCGGTGCATGCTGAACCTACTGTTTTATAAATTAATCTTGAGTACTTTTAATTGTTTACTGCATTAAGTTGTAGGAGTTATATGAAAACACTCGTTGCATTATACCTGTCCTTGTCCAGATATCGTACTGAATCCTATATTAGGTGTAGGCACGTGTCAATGCTTAGCCCTGCTTAGTACGGTAGAAGTCGGGTGATTTCCGGTCATCCGCGAGATGTAGGAAGGAGTCACGAGTGGCTTTATGGCTATCGTGGATGGAACCATGCTTAAAAATGAAATTGAGACCGGGCGGGAGTTCGATAGTACAGCCGCAAGACACTTCACGTCTTGGGTGTGGAGCTATGCCCGTCTGAGTCGTTTAAGGACCGATTCGCTGTACGTCCTTGAGTCATGTTGAACGCAGTCTAACACTTAGTTGGCCGGATAAGTCGTTCCGACCGCGAAGTCGAGTAGTATGGTTCAGGCCGGGAATCGAATGGTAGGTTGCATCTTGGAGGAGAGAAAGGATGTGCTTGGGGACATTGGCGTGAGACCAAGGGGGGGTTAGAGTCCCTATCACCTGGCAGAGTGTCGCCCTTGGGGACGCGACATTATTCGGGCCCGCGATTCCTGAACTGTACAAAAGATGACCTGAGCAGCCCTCGCCAGGCGTGACTCGGTGAGTGTTAGAAATACCCCTCCAGCTGGATAGGAATTCGATTCGAATCGCCGTCGCTCCCGGTTAGTGAGCACTTGACTTGAGCAGCGGCAACGTAGAACTCATTAAATGAACTGGTGGTTAAGGGAATGATACAATGTTGCCATAATGATATACCTGCTATGGATATAATAATCATGTTGTTTGATTATAATCAAGTGTATGTTTAGTACAGGTGCTAAGATAGATGACAGGTAAATGCTAAAAATAACTGCTAGTACAGGTTATAAGAGTTTCAATTACTTATGCCTTTATGCAAAATGTTATGTCAGCTAGCCTCTTGTGTAAGCCTTGCATAATCCTTGGTGTCATCTTATTTCTGGTTTTCGACGGGTAAGTCTAGCTGAGTACATTCCAGTACTCAGGGTTTATTCCCTCCTGTTGCAGATGACATGCTTTATCAGGGATTCTGCAAGACGTGTCTCCACCCTGCGGGTGATGATGACTAGGTCACTTGGGCGTGATCATCTTTATGTACTTTCCTCATGCTTTTGCGGGTTGTCGATCATCCAGACTGGCAGTACTTAATTAACTAGTGTGTGTTATGCTTCCGCTACTTTCAAACTTGGTTTGTAATAATTGCTACTCCGTTTGTGTAAACTTATTTCAGCACTATTTGTGAAATGTAACGTATGATGTTGTATGTTGAATGATGCGATCCTGGTTGTAAGTAAGTTGGTTTGAAATCCTTCGTGGTTTCGATTGACTACCGGGATTATATGGGCTCAAGTTCGAAAATTTGAGCGCTTCGGTGCTTGTTTTTGTACTTGTGCTCTTATAATTTGGTCGGTTCTGTTACAGAAGTCCAGTCCAGATATAGATCACTGGAATGGAATTAAGAATGTCTTGCAATTTTTGCAAAGTATTATAGGCCTCATGCTAAGTTAGAAAAACAAGTACTCTCAAATAGTTGTGGGTACAAAGACTAAATTCTGGCGAGATGTGTAGAGAAATCCACAGTAGTTGCTAACACTCACAGTTGGAGTTTTAATTGTGGAAAAGCTGCAAAGAAACAGTTTTGGTATCATCAGTAATCCAAAGTTATGGTATAGCATGTTATGATGCTATAGGACAAGCAAAATGGTTAAGGAAACTTGCACCCAGAGTTGATATGGTAGTCATCAGCAATAACCATTTAAGTAGTTCACTTCTATGACAACAGGTCAAGTGTTCTGTCAAACACATTGACATTAAGTTATCCGTTGTAAAGAAGAAAATCCGAAATCATAATGAAAGTATTGAGCAAGTGCCTGCGGATCCACTTACCAAAGGCTTACCACCCATTGCGTTCAGAGAACACATAGTCGACATGGGTTTATGTGAAAGCCTATGATTTCCGGACAATAAGGGCCTAGTTGAGAATCTGTTTCAAAACAGATAGGTGTATTGTAGCTATTTAATCTAATGGTACTAACCATTATGATGGAGCACGCTCTATGCGCTAATCTGTGATGGAATGGGAAAAAGAGATAAGTTGAGATAAGGGGGAGAATGTTAGGTTGATCTCCACCAGATTTGGCCCAATGGCCAAGTCTGGGCCCTGATCTGTGCCCTGATCGGGGGTGTCCAACCCAGCAAGGTTGGTGGCCCCCATCACACAGTGCCAAATAAAAGGAGGTGGGATTCGGGGCACAAGACACGAGGTTTGCCGCTGCCAACAGTACCCCACCAACAAACCCTACCGATCGAGGGGGCACTGCCAGCGACGGGAAGCGCCACCGCCATGCCACCCCCACTAGACTTCGTCGTCTGATGTCCACGCTGTCACGGGACGCCACTGCCACTCTTCACCGACACCCTGCGCCACTTCTTCACCACCATGGCGAGCTCCTCCACCAACCAGGATGGTCGGTAACATCTCCCCATTATCTTCCTCTGTCTCTCTTGTTCTAGTTCATATTCTAGCATGGATCTACGTGTTTTATCCCAAATGCAAGAGTAATAACTCGCTAGATCTACTCCTAGATGATTCTAAACATCTATCAAATATCACTGCTGCTAGTTCAAGCCTATAAGCCAGAAGGCTCACACACAGCTCTGCTGTAGTGCTGTTCCATATTTATTTCTAAAATCGGAGGAAAAATATATAAACAGTGAAGTGAAGTTTATAATGCTTCAAATTTGGTGTGCTTCAGAAACTAGTCAAGTCATCCGAAGCAAAGAACATTTCACTTTGAAAACGTATGGTGACTTGTATTCTGTGTTGTACTATTTGTGTTCATCATCCTTTGAACAGTTCTTGCAGCATCTTTTCCAGCTCCAAAGGACTGAATTTTGGGGCGGTAACTTTGTTATTCTCTATGTATTTTGTGTAGTCTGGAATAACTTTTCCAGTGATAGCTTTGCGCCGCGTTTTCTTTAGCTTAGGATCTGGGACCATCGACCGCTTTTGGGTAGTAAACCTTTTGAAATTCAGACTGAAACCTGAACAGTTGGGAGTGCTTTCTCCAAAAACGTTGGGCTGTAGGTTTGAACAAGCAGGACAACATGGGTGCCCAAGATATCTGCAAATAGCTGTCCGTATCCCTCGATTTGTGAGCGAAGGCTGCCAGAAAGGCTTCGAGAGCATGGCCCCTGAGGTCCTCCTTGAGCTCTAGTATGAAGTATGAATTGTTGAGCAAGAACAAGAACCTAAGGTCCTCCTCGACTAAAAAAAGTCTTTCGTTGCTAAATTTAGATTTAGAGTAGTGTCTCAGCCACCAATTTGGCAATCTATGATCCTGATGTCCCTGTGACGATGCAATTCTCCGACGTCGACGGCGCATGGATGAATTCTTGGACCAGGATCTCAATTTCTTTCATCTTCTCCTTGCCAGTATCTCCTGATCGATGTTTGAGGCGACGGATGTTTGACAGTTGACTTCACACAGCGGGTTCGCAACAACTGAGAGGAGTCCACAGGATGCCTTGTGAAAGGCGGCAACGCCTCATTATTGATCAATACTCCCTCCGTTCTGTAAATTTTGCAATTCTAGGACCGGAGAAAAACCAAGGAGTGGTGCAAAATTACATAAATACCCTTAGAAAGTAAGTCTGATGAGTTGCAGCTGCAGTACCGTACAACTTCATTACACAAGCAACAATACAAAACTTCACGCGTTGCCTATTCATCACTTGGTGTTATACTGACCAGAAGCAACAGCTAAAATATATAAGGCATCTATTTGGCCCAACTTTTTTCCCCTTAGAGTAGAATAGTCCCTTCCGTCCTAAATAAGTTTAGTTATTGGTTGCTGTAATTTCAAGTTTGATCAGACCTATATAAAAATACACTATTAATTATCAAACATATTTTTCACAGTAAACTATTTGGAGACATGAATATTGATATTATTTTCTATAAACTTAATCAAACATAAGAAGGTTTGACTTGTCCCAAACCTAAGGATTGTTTTCATCTTTGGGATGGAGGAAATACTTTTAATTTGTCGTTATGGAATAATATTTTCATTAACTAAAAACAAACTATGTGTGAAAGGAAAAAATCATTCAACGAATAAAAGAATGTAAATACATGAAAAAATGTGTAGAGTTGGCGAGGTGGCTACTGCCAGCCCAGTGATGATACAGACGATGTATAATCTTATTCACACCCTTGTATTGTTTTTATTTACAAGACGCGTTGTTGACTTGTGTGATGTTATCACCCGTCTAGATTAGTATATGTAACGACCATTGACTCCCAACTGTTCCATCCCCTGTCGTCGAAAAAAAAAAACTGTTCCATCCCCTGCCAGCGCAAATCATATATCGTGCATCTATTGGTTTGCAACAGGTTTTGTATGTTCATTTACAATCTGTGTGGTGTGCTATATATAAAATCAAGTACAATAACAGGCTACTCTTATTTGCATCGGTTATCCTAGCGCCTAGACATCTGGCGCGTGAGATGCGTCCGGACGCCGCTCCTCTTCCCAAACGCCGCTCCCCCCTTAAGCGAATAGAAAATCGGATCGGAATAGAACGGAATGGAATTGCGTCCACCACACCCCTGTCCTCCGTTCCCCACTGCGCCCCTGTCACCGTTCCCCAACGCACCATGTTCCCTCACCGCGCCTTCTGTCCCAAGAGCATGAAACACTTCAAGTGCAACTTCGTAAACGCATGGAAAAACTATGTAGTGCAACATCGGAATATAAATACTACAACATCGTAAAATTATGTAGTGCAACATCGAAAAACATACTGCAACATCAAAAAATATGTACTGCAACATCGAAAATTATGTACTGCAACATCACAAAAATATATAGTGCAACATCGAAAAACATGTACTGCAACATCGAAAAATATGTACTGCAACATCAAAAAATATATACTGCAACATCTCAAATAGTAGTACTGCAACATCACAAGAATCAACCATGAAACATAGAAATCGAAACATTCCAAATCATCTGTTGCAACAACCCAGAAATCCCATTGCAACATTCGAAAATCATCTGTTGCAACATCCAAAAAACCAATTGCAACATGGAGAAACAACAAAGGACGTGCAAATATCAAGAGGATGGGTTCGAGGTGCAGACTGCTCCAGCCCTAGCCCATCACCTTCGAGCTCGCCGGAGGGAGGAGGGAATAGGACCCCAGAGGTCACAGGAAAGCCACCGCCGCGTCCCTCAATCTAGCGAAGGAGGGCTCAGATCCAGAGAAGGAGGAGGATGACTCAGATCCAAAGAAAGAGGAGGAGGACGAGGGCTCAGATCAAGAGAAGGACCGACTTACCTCGTCGAAGTTGCCGTCGTCGTCCTCGTCTCCGGTGGGGGGAACGGGAGCCGGGTCACTATGGAGCACAGGGTAGCCATGGAGGTCGCGGAGGTAGGGGAGGGGAGGAAGGGAGGGAGCGCCGGCGGGCGGGCGAGGCGGCAAAGAGCTGGCGTGGGCACGACGTTCGTCAAGCGCGTCGTGGCAGTGAGCCGGGGTGTGTGGATGAGGGAGCGAGCGGCAGATTGGGGATGAGGATGAGGGAGCGCGGAGTGGGAGCGGATGTGGACGAGTCGGTTAAGTCGTTCCGTGTGCGTATCCGTCCGGACGGCACGGACGACCGCTGCATATCATTATCGTATTTGCAAGGCCAGAATTTGTTGGAAGACCCAATTCTCGTTCTGCTGCGATCCGGCAATGAGATTGCCGGCTGTGAGCGCGTTCTCTGTACACATCGAGTCATGGAGGTCTCTCTCTATTTGAACCCTGCTCTTTGCCCAAATAGAGAAAATGTACGGGTCTCAATGTTTGGCTATAGCAATTTAATATATTTTTGAGGAAACTGGAGGGGTTCGCGCCCCTACATGAATTTTATTAAATGAAGTTTAAACAAAATTACAAAAGAGCCACCGACAGCAGCAGCAGGAGTAATTAAGGAACAAAAAACAAAACAAAAAAGATCAGACTAAAAGCAGCAACTAAGTGATAAGTTGTAGCCATTGATCAAAAGCTTGGGAGGATCTTGAGCTGACTCTATGTCTAAGCAATTTGATTTCCTTGTCAAAGACTCTTCGGGCTGCCACCAGCTCTGGTTGAATATCATAAAAAATGAAAGCATTCCTTGTCTTCCGAATTGCCCAACAGATTAAGATTATTGTTTCCATGAAAAACTGTGAATGAATTGCAACCTTGAGGAAGGCCATAATATTTGGGATTTATGAACCTGAGGGGATGTGAACTTCAATAAATTCCCAGCACTGCTTTGCAAATTCACATTGGAGCAGCGACGAAGCCAGGAATCGACGAAGCCAGGGCTGGCTTCCTCTTCTTCTTCCTCCAGCCCCTCCTTGCCTTCTTCTTCCTCGTCATGGCGGTAGCCCGGGCTCCATGTAAATCATGGCCGTAGGGGGGGCTGGAGCACGGGTAGCCCCCCCGCTGGCTTCGTCGCTGCATTGGAGGAAGAGGTGATGAACTGTTTCCTCAGAGTTCAGAGAACATAGGACACAGTTGTAAGACTGCAGGAACATGTTTTTCCTTCTTAGGATGTTTCTTGAGCTGAGTCTATCCTTCAACAGGAGACAAAAAAACACTTATTGCTTTGGTTGGCAGATGTAGTCCCAAATCCATTGGACCGAGGGATGATGATGCAGATGACCAATCATTACCTTATAAGCTCTGGATGAAGAAAAATTCCTACCCCATGGGTAATGCCAGATGTCATATTCCTCATTTAACTGAAGTTGATCTACCTCCTGAATCACTAACTGCAACTGAGTAAAGGCTGTTTCTGAAAATGGGATTTGTAATAATTGGATCAAGTCTTCCTGTCCACTTGCATTTGCAACAGAGATAGCCTTATTTCTGACAAAGGAAAAAAGCTCTAGGAATCTTATTTCCAAGCAATGTTGTCCCAGTTGTCTTTCTAGAATAAACAAGTTTCCCCATTCTTGATCTGAACCTGTGCCATCTGTTTGAAGGTTTGTAGATTTTTTAAATTATCCCTCCACCAAAATGAACCTTTTTTGTTGTAGTTGGCAACCTCCCATTTGAGTACTACTTTTCCCAAACTATTTGAACCCATGGAATTTCTGCTTGATTGAAGAATTTATGCGGGTTTTTAAGGAGTAGAGCCTTATTTTGTTCTTCAATGTTAATCACTCCCAAGCCCCCTTCCTCCTTTGGTGTACATATGATTAGCCAAGCTGCCTTTGGCTGACCTTTTCCATTAATATTTGACCCGCTCCACAAGCAGTGTTTCCTGTATTTATCAATTTGCTTGATTATAGTTTTAGGGATGGCCAATGTGCACATGTAGAAAGTTGGGAGTGCAGTGAAGGCTGCATTGGTCAACTCAAGTCTTCCAGCCTGAGAGAGAAAATTAAAAACACTGGCAAGTCTTCTTTTACACTTGTTAACTAAAGGCAAAATAATCTTGGACTTTTGGCTTTGTCAGACCTAGTGGCAGCCTTAAGTAAGTGAAAGGAAAGGAACCTTTTGTGCAGCCAAAAGTCCTAGCCAAGTGATCCAACATTTCCTCAGTCAAGTTGATTGGTAACATCATTGATTTCCTGTAGTTAACTTTCAGTCTAGTGGATTCTGCAAAGGTGTTGAGAACAGATTTTAGAAAAAGCAACTGATTTGGATCTCCTTCCATGATAACCAAGGTATCATTAGCATGCTGAATTACAGGGAAATCTGGTGTTGAATCCAGTGGGATTGGCAAACTGAGCAATCCCATGTCTTTTCCTTTGTTCAATATAAGATTGAAGGAAATCAGCAGCCAGGACAAACTACAATGGTGACAGGGGATCACCCTATCTCACTCCTCTTTTGCAGTTGAATGTTTTTCCCATGAATACCATTTAGAAGGACAACAGATGTACTAGATGAGAAAATGTGTTTCATCCATTTCATCCATAACTAACCAAAACCCTTGCATTCCATTAGGGTCAACATTGCCTGATGCTCTATTTTGTCAAAGGCTTTTTTGAAGTCGAATTTGAGGATTATGATCTCTTTCTTTGAGTGATGGCAAAGGTGAAGGTATTCAAAAGCCCAACCAAGGCAATCTTGAATTGTTCTAGATTTAATGAACCCATATTGGTTGCTATGGACAAGCTTGGTGATGATTGTTTGCAATCTGTTAGCCAACAGCTTTGTCAAAACCTTGACTGAAGAGTTGAGTAGAGAGATGGGCCTAAAATCAGCAACTGAGGTTGGACTCTCAATCTTTGGGATGAGGGTGATGAATGACTTATTAATACTCTTGAGGCACAAATTCCCATCATAAAAGGCATCATAGAGATTGTATAAGTCTTGCTTAATTATTGGCTAGCTAGCTTTGATAAATTCATTATTAAAGCCATCAGGACCAGATGACTTATCATTGGGCAGATTCTTGATGATAATATCAATCTCTTAGTGAAGGAAAGGTTCTTCCAAGACATCAAGTCCATCCACAGGCTAAATGAAAAAGGAGGGGTCCACAGAGAAGGCTAAAAAAGCTGAAGTTGCCAATCTTTCCTTGAATTCATTCTAGATGATTAATTCTTTGTCCTTGTGAGAGTGCACAGTGAGACCTTGATCAGAAACCAATTGTTTGATTAAATTTCCCCTGTGTCTGATAGAAGCATTAGCATGAAAGAATTTAGTATTAGTGTCCCCTAATTTTACCCACTTAACTGCTCCCCTCTGTTTCCGGTATATCTTTTGTTGGTCAAGCAAGCTATTAAGTTTCTATTTAAGAATTTCCCTAAAGTTCCATTGTGCCAGAGTGAGATCCCTGTAATCTTCCAAGATTTCCAGAAAGAGGAGGATACTTTTCACATTGATAATATTGGTTTTCAAGCTAGAGATAGTTTTCTGCCAATTCCTGAAAATCTTTCTTAATTTTTTGAATTTTGCAGTGATGGCTTTGGCATAATCCAATTGTTGGGTAGGAATGGACCATCCCTGATTGAGCAGATTGCCAAAATTTTCATCCTTAAGCCAGTAGTTCTCAAATCTGAAAATAGCACCTTTAGGTATGTAGCTGGAAATCCTAACGATGCAGGGACAGTGATCAGAGAGCATCATATCAAGGGCAGAGACCGAAGTGTCAGGGTAGGCAAGCACCTAGGAATTGGATGTAAAAGCCCAATCAAGCTTCTCCAGGAGTGGTGACTCCTGTTTGTTGGACCAAGTGTATTTTCTACCCTGAAGAGTGATCTGATTTAGACTAAGCGCACTGATTGCCTCATTGAATAAAAGCATTTCCATGAGGTTCCCTCCTTCCTTATGCTCCCGGTGCATGCCAGACAAACACTGCACGACCATGGAACGTGTTTGGCAGCCATGGCTACCAAATTGTCTTGTGATATATCGTCCTATTCTGTAGCACTACTTCAGCAGTATTTTTTTAGCGAATGAACAGTGCTTTTCTCTCACAACAAATCCGGATAAGTATCAGCATAAGCCAAATTTCAGCTAAATGAATAGGGCGTATGTTTCTTCTGGTAGACCTTCGAACACCGGTGCAAGGAGGGATCTAATTGGGACTATTGCACTTAGGGTTGTTCTAAGGTCAACTGGGGCTATTTAGAACGGCTCAAATCGCCGTAGAGAAGAAAAGAACAACAAAAAAGGGGTTGGGAAAAGATTTAGGGTTTGGAGAAACAAATGTATAGTAATAAAATTTGTACGTTTTGTGGATTGGGTACCCTCAATCGCCGTGGCCATTTATATTTATTTTTTTCTTTGCTCTAGATACACTAGGTGGTGTCCTACGACAAAGAAATTAGTGTCGCACAACAAAGAAAAAATATTTCAGTGTTCCACAACCAATACATAAGTGGAGTGTCCCACAACAAATTTTCCTTATATTTATAGGGTGACAAGTCTATCCTGGTATAGAGTCCAAATACATCAACAAAAATCAATCCAAAACAAACCAAAAAAACTACTCCATCCGTCCCAAAATATTAGTATATTCACTTATCTTATGTCAACCACCTAATGTTCGACTAAAATTAAGAAAACATATTAACTTCTACAATATCGGAAAGGCAAATTATAAAAATACATTCCATAATAATTTAAATGGATCTTATATGATGTAAAAAATATTATTGTCAAAAATAGCTTATATGGAACAGGAAGGCGCCCACGAGAGAGAGAGAGAGAAAAAAAAAAGAACACAAAAACGGGTAGAGGCAAGGGGAAATTACAAGTCGTCAACCGACAACCGTTGAAATGGGGCGCACACAGCATACGGGCTCGTGATGATTTTGTTATGCGCTGACACTGACAGACGAGCGAGCCACGCGTTTTATTTAGGGATAAAAAGTTCGTTTGCGTGCTGCCACATATGGTTTTCCATCGCCTTCTCTGCTCATCTTCCCCAAAACCGTGAGTGAGTCAACGGGCATCGGCTCAACATTGATCGGGAGATTGTTCTCAGCAGATCGGTTGTTGCTAGGGTAGCCTTACCATGGAGGGCAGGAATGGCGGCAGAAGGCAATTAATTCGTCGGAGGTACCAAATGAAGACCGGTGGGTCCAGTTTGTACACCTTTCGCAGCCCCTCATCAGGTACCGTAGCCTCGACTACTTACACATCTAAAGGTTCTCGCCTGTCCTCTGTTTCCATGGAGTCGGCCATGCATTTCGACCAAGAGAAAAGAGAGCAGGAGGAGAAGATAGAGCACATCAAAAGCCTGGTCCAGGACTTCTTTCGTGCACCGTCGGCCAATTGCAGCATCAACGGTGGCAATGGCAACATCAATGTCCTTGAGAGGTGGTTCAAGGAGTTGGGCGTCGGCTGTATTCTCGACGTCACAAGGGGTGCATCTGCTGGGCAACGTGAGCATACTTATACTTTTGATACTCAGAGCTGGATCCGTGCTCATGCCGTTGCTCTTTCCTGACGGCAGTTCTGGAGGGGAAAATACTAGTACTCCGAAACAATTGCAGTTTGAACATTTTTTTCAAGAAACCATGCTGAGAATGCTCACTTTTGTTGATGTCAACGTTAGTGGACTTCCTGTTAGCAATCTGGATCCACTAACATTAGAAAACCTCAGTATCCTGCTCCATGTGCATGATGCTCTTGTCCAAGGCAGTAATGGAGATCCGGTGGCTATACCCTTCGCCACCATCTGTACAAGTGGAGTGGATAGGGAACAAAATGGTCAGCCTCTTGTTAGCAAAGGAAACCAAGGCGGTTGAGACCATATGGAGCACAGTGGAGAAGAGGATTATTAGGATGGTGAAGGACGACGATGTCTTTTGGAGTTTTCTAACTCCACGACGATCATCAGACATCCATCGGGCCACTCGGTTTGTAGCGACGAACATCAGCTTCCTACGGTCTCATTGCGTGTTGATGGCCCCAATTGTGTCCAAAGCAGCCAGCGTTGGTAAATATGTGCCTCAGTTTGGAGACCTACTTCCTTTCAATAGCATGATCATGGAGATCACGTCTTGTTTAGAAGAAAGGTTTGTCAACATGTCAGAATCGTTGCAAGACCAAGGCCTCAAGTTCTTATTCCTGCTCAACAATTCATACTTTGTGCAGGAGCAGCAGGAGATGCAGAATCTTGACCTTCCGCCTGCATTCCGTGTCACTACAGCCCTAAGTCTTAAAGTCGATGATTATAGTAAAAGATATCTAGAAGTATCTTGGGCGCCCGTGTTGTCATACTTGTTCAACCGTACACCTCTTTTGTTCTGGATAAAGTACTTCTCATCACTGCATAAGTTTGAGTCTCAGTTTAATAAGACATACAAAACTCAGAAGCTGTGGAAGGTACCAAATCCTAATCTGCGGACAAGACTGCGCAATGCTATCACCGAGTTAATCATTCCAGGCTATACAAAATACATAGAGTGTTGGAGTTGTTCCAAATTCACTGCAAGATATAGGCCGGGCTTCTGACGGAGCGAAGCGGAGGCCCGTAAAAGCCGAAGGCTGGGCCGGAGGCGTGTAAGCCGAAGGGTACGGTACATATATACCCTTGTTAGGGTTTCTTGGAGACTTGATTCTCTTGTAAGCCGCCGCGGGCGTGTAACCCAAAACTCTTGAGATAGTGAGATTGTTGCTGGCTGGTGCCCGTGGTTTTTCCCCTTCGCATTGGAGGGGTTTTCCACGTTAAATCGTGTGTCTCCGCTGTGATTGATTTCGTTTTACTTCATATTCCATACGTCGTTGATAACATAGAGGATAACAATATCATCACCCAAAAGTTCACCCCCAGAACTTGGAAGAGATGTTGCAAGAGCTATTCGAAGGATGATGAACAAAGCGACCACCAAGGAAGTCGCCGTATGCATTTCCATATGTGTTTGTTCTCGAATGAAATGTTGTTGCCTCAAATGACTTGGCTTCTAAGTTGGCTTTTCCATATGTGTTTGTTCTCGAATAAAATGTTACGTTGTTGCTTCAAATGACTTGGCTTCTGAAGTTATATGTGAAGCAGACCAAAGCGGAAGGATTATCAAACCTCACTTTGTTATTTGTATATCTTTTCACCACGTTGTTTAAATAATTATGGAACAACACAGGGCTGTCTCTAGCTTCTGCCTTGTACCAGCATCAGTGATATATATGTTTATATGCTCTTCTTCATATCAAAGCCTCTTGAATAGTTCACTCTCAATTGTCATTTCGCCAAATGAATTTGTGTGCATTACTCAAAAGGCAAAACGTTGTTGAGATGACAAGGACACGCTCGCGAAAAAATGTCATCTTAGTACGAGTATATGTTCTCGAGGAGTACCAATTTTTTCAAGCGCGCTATTTCATCAAAAAAAAAAAAGAAATTGACACCGATCATCATTAGACAATGTGGTCTTGTTTCGTGCGGCTTAGCAGGGAATCAATGAGAAGGGCCCCCCTGGGACCTCGGCCCAGAAACGAAAACGCGCGGAGAGGAGAGAATCGGAATCCTTTGAAGCGACGCAAAACCTCATCTCTCATCCAACTACTGGGCCCCTTCGACTGGCCCATGACTTGTCTAAGCCCTTTGGCTGCTGCCTCCCTCCATGGCCACTAACCACTGAACCACAAGATGATAGATATTTCCTTTTCCGTCGCCTCTTCGCTTCAGTTGCCCAAACCTGTGTGAGTATGTGACTGCAAGTCAACGGCTATCGGCTGAGCTGAGCGCCTGAGCATCCATCAGGAGATTGGTGTCTACAGATCTGCAGTTGCCAGGGCTTAAGCTTACCATGGAGGTGAAGAGCAGGGATGGCGGCTGCGAGCAGACAGGATCCAGCTCATCCTCAGGTACCATTGTCTCAACCACCTACTGCTGCACATCTAGCGGTAGAGGCTCTCATCTGTCCTCTAGCTCTATGGACGCCGCCGCAAGACACCTTAGCTTGGGGCTCCTCGATGAAGACGACAACGTTTCTTGGGGAGAAACGGAGGAGGCGAAGATGCAGCACATCAGAAGCCTGGTCCAGGAATTCGTCGCTGCGTCGTCGGCGAATTGCAGCGTCAGAGGCGGCGGCATGGGTGCCCCTGTCGTGGAGAGGTGGCTCACGGAGTTGGGCGTCGGCTGGGTTGTCCACCTCCCTAGCAGTGCATCTGCATGTGAACTAGAGCATACGTCTGATGTTGCAGGGACCAGATGGATCCGGGCCTTCAGAGAAATCGTGGACACCGTCGGTCTCACGGAGTCCCTGTTTCCGGATCACGGCCCCGTGGACGTGGACGTGGGCATGGACATGGACATGCCTAGTATTTTTGAGGAACAACAAGAAGAAGAAGAGGCTGAGGCTCTGAGTTCAGTTCCGGATGGTCAATTCCAGTTTGCACGGTTTATCCAAGAAACCATGTTGAAAATGCTCTCTTTTGTTGACATCGTAGTTGCTATTGCTATTGATCCCTATTGTAATTTGGGGGAAGTTCTCTGGCTCGCTCTTCTCCCAGCCTCTCAATCTCTATTTTATCCACTCAATTTTACATATGAGTCCTCCTACAGTCTGCTATTTACACCAACACTCCCCCTCAAGATGGGCTAAAGATATCTAACATGTCATCTTGTTACAACTCAACTCATTTTCACTAGGTCCTAAACCCTTTGTAAAACAATCCGCTAGTTGACTACGCGATTTTACATACTTTAACCTTAGAACCCCACTATCTAGTTTCTCCTTGATGAAGAATCTATCAATCTCCACATGCTTGGTGCGGTCAAACTGAACCGGATTATTTGCAATATTGATCGCAGCGATGTTGTCATAGTGAAGCATCATGGTCACATTTCTCAACAACCGCAGCTCCTTCAACAAGCCTTTTAACCACAACAACTCACACAAGCTCAATGCCATTGCCCTATACTCAGCCTCAGCAGTGGATCGAGCCACAACTGCTTGTTTCTTGCTTCGCCATGAGACAAGATTTCCTCCCACAAACACACAATAACCAGAGGTAGATCTCCTATCATCTCTGCTATTTGCCCAATCCGCGTCACAGTATCCCTCCAAATCCATGTGCCCATTCTTCTTCAACCATAATCCTCTCCCAGGAGTTTCCTTCAGGTACCTCAAGATTCTGTAGACCACTTCCATATGTCCTGTTCTATGATCATGCATATACCTGCTTACCACACTCACTGCATAGGAAATATCAGGTCTTGTATGACACAGGTATATCAATCTCCCCACCAATCTCTGGTATGTTTCTTTATTAACAGAATCTCCAGACTGGGCACTGATTTGATAATTCTTATCAATAGGAGTACTGCACGGTCTACATCCAAGCATTCCAGTTTCTGCCAACAGATCAAGGACATATTTCCTTTGAGAGAGAACAATTCCCTTAGGTGACCTAGCAATCTCAATTCCAAGGAAATACCGAAGTGTTGCTAGATCCTTTACCTCAAAGGCTCTTCCTAGATTTTCTTTCAGACACTTAATCTCCTCCACATCATCTCCAGTAATCACTATGTCATCCACATACACTGCCATAATGGTGATAAATGTCCCTCTATGCTTATAGAAGACTGTATGATCACCATTGCATTGAGTGTATCCCATACCACAGACTGCCCTCCTGAACCTATCAAACCATGCTCGTGGTGATTGCTTTAGTCCATACAGTGATTTCTTGAGTCTGCACACCTTCCCAACGGTTTGACTATTTGCAAACCCTGGTGGGATTTCCATATAGACTTCTTCCTGTAGGTCACCATGAAGAAATGCATTCTTCACATCCATCTGATGTAGAGGCCAACCAAAATTAACTGCACAAGAGATTAAGGTCCTAACAGTACCCATCTTTGCCACAGGAGCAAAGGTCTCATCATAATCAATGTCATATGTTTAACTATACCCTTTTGCAACCAGTCTTGCCTTGTATCTGTCCACCTCTCCCTTTGGGTTTTGCTTTACAGTGAAGACCCACTTACAGCCCACAGCTCTTTTCCCTTTTGGAAGTGGGACCAATTCCCATGTCTTGTTCTTCTGAAGAGCATACATTTCTTCCCTCATTGCTGCATTCCAGTTATGATCCTGTTTTGCACACCTCCAGTCCTTTGGAATAGGCACTGTTTGTAAAGATGCAACAAATGCTCTATATGCAGGTGAAAGGCGAGAGTATGAGAGAAAATTGGCAATGTCATGATCTGTACTAGGATGCTCAAATCCATAGCAAACAGGAGGTTTTCCAAAATTGGGTCTAGTATCTCTACGTTGTGCAAGAGGTAACTCTACATGTTCAGGGGTAAGAGAGACATTACCACTTGACCCAAATTGGGTCGAGGAGCTCAATGGAGAGAGATCCGAGGAGAGATTTGGGACTGGTGAAGCAGGCTGCTGTGGCTGTGGAGCACTGATTTGCTCCCCCTGACTCCTGAACCGCCTCCTTTGGTACACTATTGGCTCCTTTGCAACTGTTTGTTCCTCCTGACTCCTGAACCGTCTCCTTTGGTACACTATTGGTTCCTTGGCAACTGTTTGCCCATTCTTTGTAAAACATGAGTTTGTCCCAACAATCACCTCTTCACTTCCTTCATCAATCGCCTCCTCATTCCCATCGCCAACTATCTCCTCATTCTCATCACCAATTACCTCTTCACCTTCACCGTCACCATTCCTCATATCCACACCATTCTCCTGATCAACCACCTCCTGAGTTTCAGACATATCCATTGGACATGGGATGGAACCAACAATCACTTCCTTTTGAGCAGCAGCTCCTTCATTCTCCCCCTCTCTACTGTCACCCTCGGTGACTGAAGAGAATTCCTCCAAGAACGGATCAAGATCCCCTGGTTTTGTGTAGTATGGTTCAAACTCCCAAAACGTCACATCCATACTTATAAACAATTTCTTTCCAACAGGGTCCCAACACTTGTAACCCTTTTGTGTAGAAGAATATCCAACGAAAACACATTTCACTGCTTGAGGATCCAACTTTCCAACTAAAGGTCTATGGTCCCTGACAAAGCAAACACAACCAAATACCTTGGGGGTACTTTAAAATCTCGTTGTCCCAGCAATAGCTCTGCAGGTGACTTCATACCAAGAATCCTAGATGGCATACGGTTGATTAAATATGCCGCTGTTAGCACCGCTTCACTCCAGAGATATTTGGGCACATTCATCTGGAACATCATTGACCTTGCTACCTCCAACAAGTGTCGATTCTTTCTCTCAGCTACACCATTTTGTGGTGGGGTATTAGGACAAGTTGTTTGATGTATAATCCCATGTTTCGAAATATATGCCCCAAAATCATTGTTCACATACTCCTTTCCATTATCAGTTCGGATAATTCGAATTCTAGCATTAAATTGATTTGCAACCAACTTATGAAAGTCCTGGAAACACCGAAGGACCTCATGCTTACCCCTAAGCATGTAAATCCATGTCATCCGAGAATAACAGTCAATGAATGTAACAAACCACCTAAAACCACTCAGAGATGTAACTGAGCAGGGACCCCAAACATCAGAATGTATTAACATAAACGGTTCACAACTACGAAGACCAATACTAGGATATGTTGATCTTGTATGCTTCCCAAGTTCACAAGCATCACACACAAGCTTGTTTCTGTCCACACCCTCAAACACAGCAGGATATAATTTATTCAAGCTTTCAAAAGGCACATGTCCTAACCGATGATGAAGCACGTAGATCTCCCGCTCCTGTGCTCCAACAGCTGCTGCCAATGCTGACTCCTCCTGGTTGATGACCCACAACCCATTACGCCTGACTCCAGTCCCAATCACTCTCCCCGTCCTCTTCTCCTGAAAAATACAAATGTTTTCGTCAAATGTAACAATGCATTTGAATTGATCAACTAGTGAACTAACAGAGAGGAGATTGACTGGGAAGGAAGGAACATGCAAGACAGATGATAAGTAAAGGGATGGGGTACACTCTACAGATCCTACACCATGGATGGGTTGAGAGGTGCCATCAGCAGTTTGAATAGTCTCAGAATAGAAATGTGGAGTGTAAGTTTTAAAAACACTAGATGTGCCTATGACATGCTTGGAAGCTCCTGAATCAATAACCCATTCTATGTTATGCCTATATGTGGATGCAAGTGCCTGTGCCTGAGTACCTTTGCCCAAGTGGGCATAGTTGGCAAAGTTACCAAAGTGACTGGTGGTGGCAATCACAGGACCAACTGGAGTAGTTTTGGAACTTTCAGATCCTTTCATCTTCTGCCATTGTTCCCACTGCTTGACCTGCTCCCCGGTCAATGTGACAGATGGAACATCCTCTGTGGTAGCAGCAGTGACCTGAGGACCACTCTCTGAGGTAGCGACATTGGCCTGAGGACCACCACGGCCTCTGCCACGACCCCCTGCACGACCCCCTCCACGGCCACCACGACCACCTCCTTGATCGCCACGTCCACCACCACGACCTCCACGAGTTCCACTTCTTCCACCATAGTTCCTAGGAAGAGGACAGTTATAACTTAAGTGTCCTTTTTCTCCACAGTTGAAGCACTCCCTCTCAGCCACTGTGGTGTAAGCCGACTTCACAGGATTGCCACTACTCATCATCCGAAGCCTGCTCTCTTCAATAACCATGGCTGACACAGCCTCCTCCATGGTAGGTAGGCTATCCTGGTGACAAAAAGCAGCTCTCCTGCTCTCAAACTCAGGATCCAAGTTCCTTAGGAAATGAGTCACCCTCCTGTCCTCTACCCACTTCTGAACATCCAGGGCATCCTGTGGATCTTTCATATGAAGTGGAGCATAGTGGTCCAGCTCTCCCCACAAGTACTGCAACTCACTAGCATATTGCTCTACTGACCGCCCCGCCTGTTTCACTGCATCCGCCTTATTCTGAATCTCCATCATCACCATCACATTCCCTTTCCTAGAATACATGTTACTTAGGGTCTTCCATATCTGTGCAGCAGTGGGCATCGCTTCCACCATCTTACTCACAGACGGTGACATAGATGCCAATAACCACGCCACTATGGTAGAGTTTGTTGTATGCCACCTTCTCCACTCAGGGCTAAGCTTGTTAGCCGGCTCAACACAATCTTCCGTCAAATAGTGCTCAACACCTTTTCCACCTAGAAGAACCTGTACTCTTCTAGCCCAGCTCAAATAATTTTTACTTCCCTCCAGCTTCACATCATTTGGCATTAGTTCCAGTTTCAGCTCAAGTGGCCTGGAACTAATCATACCTATCTCTATGAGCTCCAAAATCATAGATCTCATCTCATTTCTCAACTCACTCTTAGTAATTAGTGGATCACCTCCACTTTTACTATCACTGTTATGCTCACCTGCCTCCTCTGCAGCTTTCTTCTTCGCTTGCTCCTCTATATCCATCTTCCTCAACACCGAAACAATACCTCAGCAAGTCACTAGCAAGCAGCTGGACTTCCACCTTCAACAGCAACACCACGCAGTACTCTGCCTTCACCAAATCACAGCGCAGCCACACAAAGCAGTAGCCCCCCAAGCAGACCACTACCTCAACAGCGACACAAGGCAGCAGCAGCACACCACCACAACAGCAGCTCCCCAAGCAGACTTCTCACTCCCTTTCTCCTCTTCTTATCTTCCTGGACGTCACCACGACACCCCAGTCACGCGCACGCCACCAGCTCCCTCCGCACGAGCTGACGCCGCCACCAGCCCTTCCTCCGCACGAGCTGGCAGTCGCACGCCCTCGCTTGGGTCGCGAGCCACCGGCTTCCTCCACACGCACGCCACCAGCTTCCTCCACACGGGGCCGCGTTGCTCCGCCGCAAGCCACACCCGGAGTCGCGCCGCCCACGCTTGGGTCGCGAGCCGCCACGCCTGCTCGCGTGCCCGCACTTGCCGCCCTGCCGCGAGCCAACGCCGCCTGCGCTCGCGCGTGCCACGGTCACCCGCGCGCCGCCCTGCGCCGCGCTCTTCACAGCTCGCCGCCTGTGCTCGCGCCGTCCACAGCTCGCGCCGCCGCCGTCGCCATCAGGTAACCCTAAGGAAGGCTCCCGATACCATATTGTAATTTGGGGGAAGTTCTCTGGCTCGCTCTTCTCCCAGCCTCTCAATCTCTATTTTATCCACTCAATTTTATATATGAGTCCTCCTACAGTCTGCTATTTACACCAACAATCCCAATGCCAATAATGGGGTCTCGGTACTATACCAGTGCTGAATGTCCTGCTGCCTGTGCGCGGTGCTCTGTCCGAAGCCTTATCTGAGATGGAGGAGGTGTCATTCCTTCCGGCGCCCCTCTCCGGAAGTTGAAAGGTTGTTGCGTGCAAAGGATGGCAATGCACGCGATGCCATATGGAGCACAATGGGCCGGATTAGGACTCGTATCTTGTTGGAGGGCATTCAAACTCCACATGGAACATCGGACATTCACAAGGTCACCCGGTCAGTAATGGGTTATATCAGCTTCCTGCTGAATAACTACTCGACATTGCATTCAATAGTATCTGAAGCAGCTAGCCTTGGTAAGTATGTACCTCAGATCGGAGGCAAGCCACATTTGGACAGCATGGCCCTAGAGATCATGTCCTGTCTAGAAGAAAAGATTGCCAACATTTCAGAATCATTTCTAGACCAAGGTCTCAGGTTCTTATTCTTGCTCAACAACTCAGACTTCGTGCGGGAGAGGCTCCAGGACAACAATTTGAACTCTTCTATCCAAGTCCGCGTGACAGCCCTCTTATCGAAAGTCGAGCGCTACATGGAGAGGTATCTACAAGACTACAAATGTCTTAGGCACCGCTGCTGTCGTGCTTGCTCAATCCTACACCTCTTTGCTTATTCGGGAAATACTACTATCCGTCACCGCTGCCCAAGTTCGAGTCTGAGTTTCAGAAGACATACAACACTCAAAATCTGTGGAAGGTCCCAGATCCTGAGCTCCGGACAAGGCTTCGCACAGCTATCATCGACAGAATCATTCCGGTCTACACAAAATATGTGGAGGATAACAAAACTACTAACCCAAAATTCACTCCCCAGAAGCTGGAAGAGATGCTTCAAGAGCTATTCGAAGGATGATGCAGAGTGCACCACTAAGGACAGGGCATTGTAGCTTTCCATCTGTGCTGCTTTGGAAGAATGAAATGATGTTGCTTCAAATGACTTGGCTTCTGAAGCTGTACGTAAAGCAGACCAAAAGATGAAGTATTTTCTGTAGTAATTTTTTTCTTTCACTCTTTAAATAAATATGGAACAATACATAGCTCTCTGTACCTTCTGCCATTGTAGGTTTGTGCTACGACTAGCATCAATGATATTTATACGTTCTCCTTCAAATCAAATTAAATAATTGTCATTTGCTCAAATGAATTATCAAATGTGTTGGACAAAAACAATATTCACACTCCAAGTTCCACTCTCAACCTAGGAGATTAAAATTGCTCCATTTCTAGCTAGCTAATTTGTTCGACTTCAGTACGACCTGTGTGCGCGCTTGCACTATGCCTGGCCGTGGGATGTACTCCTAAAGCAGTTGTTGGATCATATCATTGTGTTTTATGCCCAGAGATGGACAGGATGTTGGCATCCATTATTTTCAATCTTATACTAGTATTATTTAATATAGTTGTAGATATGCTAGTAATTGTTTATCTCAAGTGAGCTGCCGCCGGCCTTGGAGGCCAGTCGCGTGGTCCACGAATAAAAATTATTTTGGCAACTAGTGGTAGCCAATGGTGTTGAGGTGCAACTGTATGCATAGGGTGCATTGTCGTTCTCTGATTGGCCCTGGCTTACGAAATACTCCCTCCATTCATTTATCTCTTTCATCTAAGCAAAACCTTTTTATTTAAAAATCTCCTTCATATTAGCTTAGAACTTACCCGCATTTATTGTCCGTTTGGTGCTCATTGGCTACCACCGGCCTGCATTTATTGTCTCTTTGCTGCTCATTGGCTGTTTTTAAGCCTGTAACTCCTCGTATGCACTCAACACGCGATGATTAAATGCAAACTGAGTGGTTTTATTCTGCTCCTTGGTCACTACGCCGAAGGTTAAAATGATGGAGATAAATGAATGGAGAGAGTATCAGCCCCTGTCCATTGCGTCTCCTCCACTTATCTCCTGCTCGTCGGTGGACAAAATGAGATGGGATGGGATGGACCTGTCTTAGTTTTCAGAGGCGAGATGGTCTCATCTGTTGTTTGGTTGAGAAGGGACGGGATGACTATGTTTTCTGTTTGGTTCTCAGACACTAAAAGTGGGATGAGTCACATGACATGTGGGACCCACCTGTCAACCTCTTATTTTTCCCCTTCTTCCTCTCCCTTCCTTCGTTTTTCCTACACTAAGATCTAATAGCAGTTGTAATAAACAGGAGGATTTCCATATAATGACGAACTGCAATTTGTCTTAACATGCCAATGGACAAATCATCCAAATTTTTAATTTAAATTTTAACATGCTAAGCTCAATTCCATGTATCATATTTTAGAATTTATTTTTTTTAATTGTCCAGACTACATTGGATGAAAGAACAATGAAAACCAATGTTCTCGATCTCAATGAGATTAGTAATGTTGTAGTCGATGACTATTTCATGCGATGAGATATCTCGGCCACGTGCTCGCCCGCGCGGCGGCAGCGGGCCGGATCTCGCCCAAGCACTCGCCGGCCGGAGCTCCCCCAAGCAGTGGCAGTACAGGAGCTCCCCCATGCGGTGGCGGTATAGGAGTGCGCTCGCCGGGATAGAACTCGCTGGCTCGCTCCCACAGCGGCGTCGGTGCGCTCCTCTCTCCTCTTCTCCTCCGCATCGCATCCGGCGCAACTCCTCTCCATGACCCCATCCGCATCCGGCGCACCTCACGAGCCGCTCGTCCCACCTGGGACGAACTCCGTCCATGAAATTCTTGGGGACGGGGTCACCCCATCTCACGCAAATATTCACGTCGGGGACGTCCTCGCTCCACTCCGCCTCCCCACCAAACAGTGCTCGTCCCGGGGCCATCCCATCTTCCCATCCCACTTCGTCCCCTCAACCAAACACAACCTAACTCCACAGCCAGATCGTGTGTCTGTGTGGCCGTGTTCATCCTTTCCTCCACGAGATCTGAGACACATGTTTGATTGCGAACATTCTAAATACTTATGGGAAACTTGGATGCAAGGCAGATTATACCTTGTCCCCATTGGTTAATCATGTTTGTATTTGCAGGTTTAGCTTTGGCCTCGTAGGATGTTAGAAACAAAATGATGATTGAGAAACAGTTTCCGAGTCATCCAACTAATATCATGTACTCATATATGTGGTTTTTGCTATGAAAAACAGTTGTCATAAACTTATCCATTACTTATCTATATGCATTTAGTTGAAACCTTAGTTTAAGTTATGATAGTTCTTGTTGTAGTTGTGTCTAGTGATGTCATAGATCAAGATTTTGATTTTCAATTTTCATCTTATTAGTTACTACATATTTTTATACATTATGTATAAATATATATAGTAAAGACAATACATCTAGAAAAGTCAAAACGTCTTATAATGGATAGAGTATTACCCAAATACAATAGAGAGAAGGAAGACATCTATTTATTGGTCGAACTTTTATATTTTTCTTCAAGTAAAACACTCCCTTAAGTTCCATCCTAAAAAGAATATAATTCTCGGGTTCCGATGAGTCAAATAATTTCAAAGTTGACCCAAATCTATATTAAAAAGCACTCTCATTTATGATACCGAATAAAACCGTTAGATTAATTATCAAATATATTTTCACAGTATAAACTATGTAAAGACATAAATGTTGATATTATTTTCTATAAACTTGCGTCCCAAATCTAAAATTGTTTTCATTAGATCAAGAGAGTACCTTTAAAAGAAATTATTTGTTTTACAAAAAAGGAAAAAATATTCAACGAACAAAAGAATGTTCAAGTATAAGAAAAAAATAATGTTTACTGTCGCAAAAAAAAAAAGAAAAATTGTTTATGAATAGGCGACATGCCTATGGCTGCTAGACCAGTTGGGGAAGCCTCCGGGTGGAGTCCCACATGACCAGGGTTCAAATCCTTGGTCAGGCGAATTTCTGGTCGGCGGTATGGACAAAGACCCCCTCGCCTGTCCCGCGTTCCCAAAGCATGGGTAAAATGGACCGGCCCTCTCTCACCAGGTAACGGGCCCCTATGTGCTGCCGAGGCGGCCCTCTCTCACTAGGTAACTGGCCCCTGTGTGCGGCGAGGCATGGGTTTCGGGGGTTTTCTCGGATTGGGTGAAAAGTCCTCTACCTTAAGCTAAAATAGCTCAGAAGTGTCTACCTCCGCAGCCCAAGTTTAGAATAGGCAACATGGCTACTGCTAGCTCTATATATAGGATGTACTCTTTTCATTCCAAATTATAAGACATTTTGACTTTTCTAGATATATTACTTTTGCTATATATCTATACATTATATAAGTATATAGCAAAACTTATATGCCTAAAAAAGCTAAAAAATCTTATAATTTAGAATGGAGGAATTTTTTTTGAAAGTAAAGAGAATGGAGGAATTATAAATTTTACAAAACCTATATGTGAGTTGTCTTCTAGTTTTCCTCATCCTGCCGAGCTCTCACAAAAATTGTTGGAAACCATGGGCTTGTTTAGTTCCTGAAATATTTTGCGAAATGCTACTGTAACACTTTTCGTTGTTATTTAGTAATTAGTGTCCAATCATGGCTTAATTAGGTTTAAAAGATTCGTCTCGTTCATTTCGTCTAAACTGTGTAATTAGTTTTATTTTTTATCTATATTTAATGCTCCATGCATGTGTCCAAAGATTCAATGTGACGGGGAATCTACTGTTTTTTTGTGAAATATTTTGGAACTAAACAGGGCCCATACGTCTTATGTACATCGTCGTGCATTAGCGTTGTGCTTTATCACATTATTAATCTGATTGTTAAGGAGGGTTTAGTTGGTGTTAAGCCTCTGATTGAAGAATTGCTGCATATAAGTGTTATTACATTTGTTGTTGGTGCTAGACCTAGAAAATTTAGTTTGGACATAGAGGTTAGGTTAGGTGCGGAGGTCGTGTCACGCCGCGGGAGATTAAGAGATGCGCAAAGACATCGAGTCATGTCGTGGTAGAGTGGGAGATGATGTGGGGATGCCGTGTTAAGCAGGGTGGTCTAGAAATGCTGCAGGAACATCAAGTCACGTTGCCAGAGATTGAGGGACTAGTAATGCTCATGAGCAGGCGTGCGTCCGTCCGGACGTGTTTCCTTTCTGCGTCTCCTCATCTTTCTCTCAAAAATATCTTCCACCCCCATGTTCGCCATCGCGTGCTGCTACGCCGTGCGCTCGTTGCTACGCCATGCGCTCGCTGCTACCGTCTTAACTGCCGCGCACCCCATCCCGTGCCGTGTGGCTCCCCCATCCAACGTCGTGCTCCATCCCGCACCACGCCCCCTCCATCACCGCGCCACGCTCCATCCCCTGGCGCGATCACTCTAGCTCGCTGCACGCCACACTCCCCGGCTACGCGCCGTGCCCCATCCCCCGCACGTGCCGAGGTGCTGTTGGGGTGCTGCCAAGGTGTCGCCAAGGTGCTGCTGACGCCGTCATTCCCCGCCCACCAGAAGGTCGTGGCCACTATCGACGCCGTGACCGCCATGACATGTGACCTCAGCAAGGAGATGTTGCGATGAAAGCGCATGTTGCAAACGTGTGTTTCAAGTGTTTTAGACGTTTCAGAGGTATGTTGCAATCGTTTCATATAAATGTTGCAAAAGTAGATCGCGGATGTTACACATGTTACATATGTTGCAAGTATTTCAGAGGTTTGTTCAAAATGTTTTATCTATTCCAAACGTATGTTGCAAGCGTTCTGATCTGAATATTGCATATGTTTCATACATATGTTGCAACAATTTATTCCAAATGTTTCAGCTGCTTCAGGCTTATGTTACAGTAAGTGTTTTCATGTTGCAAATTGCAAGTGTTTTATCTGGATGTTGTATATGTCTTACGTACACATATGTTGCAAGTGTATGTTCCAGATGTTTCATCTATTTCATACGTATGTTGCATTTAAGTGTTTCATGTTGCACGTGTTTCATGTTGTTTGAAGAGTCAGGGGCGCGGGGAGTGATGGTAGCACGACACGGGCGTCGGGGAACAGGGTGCGGCAAGCTAGGGCCGGCGGACGAGGCATGTGGTGCACCGGTGTCCTGCGGACGGGGCACGCTAGGGAACGGCGGTCGGGGCGCGACGTGGCGGGGTGCACATGCGAGGCGGGGCGAACGGCCTCGAATTGAGGCAGACAAGGAGGGCGGCGGTAGGGTGCGCGTGCGGGTGGGAAAAAATCAGTGGATGGGGCAGGCTGCGCGGGCGTTCGGATGCCCGCGTCTGTGCATACGTCCGGCCGCTAGCACTGCCGTTGAGGTACTGTACTTAAGACTCTTTCCCTCACTCTCTCTTACAAGTCATTAAAAATCCACTGTGGTGTCGCATGAGATGCAGTAGATATTTACATCCTACGGCCCATGTTCTCTCCCCAAATAACCTCTGGCGCCATGGATGTCATCGCATCAACGTCTCGTTTTTGGACTCTCCTCAATCTGCCGCGGCACACGGCACGGGCGCCGGGGAACAGGGTGCGGCAAGCTAGGGGCCAGCGGACGAGGCACATGGCGCATTGGTGTCCTGCGGACGGGGCGCGACGTGGCGGGGTGCGCATGCGGGGCGGGGCGAACAGCCTCGAATCGAGGTGGACAGGGCGGCGCGTGCGAGGCGAGTCGCCGCGCCCGGACGCATGGACGCAGCGATTGGGCAGGGTGTGCATGCGGGGCGGTAAAAAAATCAGTGGATGGGGCAGGCTGCGTGGGCGTTCGGATGCCCGTGTCTGTGCAAACATCCAGCCACTAGCACTGCCGTTGAGGGTACGTGCTTACGACTCTTTCCCTCACTCTCTCTTACAAGTCATTAAAAATCCACTGTGGTATCAAATGAGATGCAGTAGATATTTACATCCTACGGCCCCAAATAACCTCTGGCGCCACGGATGTGTCATCGCGTCAACGTCTCGTTTTTGGACTCTCCTCAATCTGCCGCGGCACACCCATCGACTCGAAGGAGAGGCGTGTGGTGACTTGGCGTTGACGAGAGAAACGTCCGGAATAGTAGCCAACGCGTGTTCAGTACTTCAGTTGGGGGAAAACGTCATGAGATTACGACTATACAGGCGTGTTACTCACGAATCTGCATATATGGATTTTGGCTACATACCATACCATATAGGTTTTTTCGTTCGCCTCCACAGCTCTTTTCTGAACATCATTATATTGTGGAGATTGCTCTCTGCACGTACATAGCCAGTTGCACGTCGCCGGCTGGCCGCTTGCTAGGGCCGGGTACCCACCGGCTTATTAGCATGGAGGATAGGAATGGCGGCCACAGGCGTTGGAGCTACAAGTACAACAAGCAGAAGCAGACTGGCTTCTGTTTGAATGACAGCGTTAGCATCTCGTCATCAGGTACGATAGTCTCGACCGCCTACACTAGATCCAGATCTAGCGGCTCTCGCTTCTCCTCTACCCCTATGCAGGGACTCAGAGTGGGAACAAAGCTAGCATCCCAGATCAGTTCCAGTTTGCAAGATTTATCCAAGAAACCATGTTGAAAATGCTCGCTTTTGTTGATGTCATAGCTAGTGAAGTCCCTGCTGCGAATGGGGTGACGGTACTACCACTCGTGAACCTTGGTACTCTGCTCGATTTGCACGGTGCTCTGTCCAACGCGCTAACGGAGGTCCGATATCTGTTGCATTCGCCATCCTCTGCACAAGTTGAAACGATACATGCCGAGATAGTCAGTCTCATGTCAGAAAAGGAGGCCAAGGCGGGCGAGGCCATATGGAGCATGATGGAGAATTACAGAACTCGTGTGCTGGAATCAATAGACGGCGGCGACGATGACTCGTCGATTTATGTGTTTGGTTGCTGGTGATACATTGAACATTCACATGGCCCACCCATTCCATAATGAGGTACATCAGCTTCCTGCGGTGTCGTTTCCCGTCGTTGGCTCCAATTGTATCGGAAGCAGCTAACCTGAGGAAGTATGTGCCTGAGATTAGACAAGTGCCTCCTTTGATCAGCCTGGTTATGGATCGGAGGTGCCGTCTTGTGTACAACAGAAGTTTGCAAGCAAGTCAGAATCATTCCCAGATCAGGCTAAAGGTTCTTATTCTTGGGATCCCATGTTGTCATGCTTGCTCAATCCTACACGTCCGTGCTTCGGGAGAAACTACTCGACACTGTCCAAGTTCGAGTCCGAATTTCAGAAAATCTACACTACCCAAAAGCAGTGGAAGGTTCCAGATCCTAAACTGAGGGAAACTCTACAGCTATCACCGAGAAAATCATTCCAGCCTACACAAAATACATAGAGGACAACAAAGTTACTACCCCAAAATTCAGTCCCCAGGAGCTACAAGAGATGCTGCAAGAGCTGTTTGAAGGATGCTGAACTGCTGAACAGAGCGCCAAACCCGACCCAAGAAGCGAAGACAATTAGTCACATTTAGATAGTTCTCTCTGTGTGTACTTTGTTCTGGAGTGAAAAATGCCGTTGACGTTGTTGCTTCAAATGACACAGCTTCTGAAAACCTGAGGCATTATACAAACTTCATTTGGCTATTTGTATTCCCTCCCCCCCCCCCCCCCCCCCCCCTTTTTTTTTTGGAAATTTCTCAAATATATGTAACACGAGTGAGCTGCCTGTTTTTTTAGGGAAACAGGAGGGGGTTGCCCCCCTACTGTGCTTTTAGTAAAATTAAAAGGACAAAACAGGTCTTACAGAGAGGTTCAAGAAACAAAAAAAAGGCCACAAAAAAAATCTGCAGAATTATGCATATGCTTCTCGCAATTGATGTAGAAAAGGAGCTAAACTTCTTTTTGCTCTTAGTATAACTAGAGAAAATTCACTTCGAAAGATTGCTTTGCAGTGAAGGACTGAGGGCTGCACTTGCTTGAAAATTGCATCATTTCAAACTGTCCAAATGGACTAACACATTGTCACAATGATCTCCATAAAGAAGGGTAGCTGCAATTGAGATTTGAAGGAGGCCAGGGTTCCAAACGGATCAGAGGAACTCTGAATAACCAAACCCAAGGTTGCCCAACAAGATCTTGAAAACAAACAATCCAAGATAAGGTGAACAAGGGATTCTTCCAGGGCTTGAGTACATAGCACACAGTTATAATCGTCAAGAGCCATTCCTTTTCTTCTTAAAAGCTCCCTAGTACTGAGCCGATCCTTAAGGAGTAACCAAAAGAAGAATTTTCTTTTATTCTGACAACAAGACTTCCAGAGCCAGGAAAAGGCTGGATGAACTTGCCTATTACCAATGAGATGCACATATGCACATTTTGAAGTAAAGATACTAGAATTCCAAATGTAAGACCATGCATCAAAGGCCTCTTGCAAATTCAAATTCTGCACATTAACCAATAGGTGAATAAACTGATGATAGTTTTCTTCTGAAAGAGGCAAATGGAATAAATCATGGAGAGCTAGAGAATGATAGAAATGTTGTACAGTGATAAATCTATCTTTTGCAAAGGAGAATGACTCTAGCATATTGGTGCCGAAAGAGAAGCCATTCCAAGAGTCCGACCAGAAAAAGCAAGAAGACCCATTGATAACCGTGGCCATTGCCATGCCCTTAAAAACAGGTAGGAGTTTCTGAATATCATGCCACCAGAAGGAACCTTTGCGAGTTCTAGTTGGTAGCCATCCATTGGCACATCGAGCTTCCCAAACTAGATTCACCCAGGGGATATCCAACCTGTTAAAGAACTTCTGCAAATTCTTTAAAAGCAAACTTTGATTGTGGGTATGCAAATTAAGAACTCCCAGCCCACCACATTCTTTTGGAACACAAACCATTGGCCAAGCTGCCTATGGTGGTTTTCTATCTGAGCCACGTCACTGGTAGTGCTTTCTAAACTTGTCAATTTGCTTGATAACTGTTTTAGGAAGCAAATAAGTTGACATTGCAAAGGTGGGCAGGGCACTAAAAACTGCATTTGTTATCTGTAAACGAACAGCTGTCCAGCTTGAGTGAGAAAACTTGAAATGCTCACCAAACAGACGCTCACACTGAGAGACCATAGGCCAGAAATCAGCCACTGTAGGCCTTGTTAGACTTAGAGGCAAGCCAAAATAGGTAAAAGGTAAAGAACCTTTTGAGCACCCCAAAGTTCTTAATAGAATTTCCAACTTGGAGTCATCAACATTAACAGGAACCATCATGGACTTTTCATATTTAACCTTTAAACCTGCTGACTCAGCAAAGGAGTTGAGCAAAGCTTTAAGAAAGAAAAGCTCTCTAGCATCAGCTTTCATGAAAATTAGGGTATCATCTGCATATTGGAGCACGGGAAAATCCTGATTGTGTGGTAGAACCAAAGGCAAAGAGAGAAGACCCTGATCCTTTGTTGAATTTAACCAGTCTTGTAAGAAATCTGAAGTCAATACAAAGAGGAGAGGGAAAAGAGGGTCACCCTGTCTAACACCCCTCCTACAGTGAAAAACCTTTCCTGGAACCCCATTACGAATCACAGCTGAAGTGCCAGCGTTGAAAATCAGATTCATCCATGTCATCCATCTGTTAGGGAAGCCTTTTTGCACCATTATTTTTTTTCATCATATTGTGTTCAACCTTGTCAAATGTCTTTTCAAAACCACTTTTAAGGATAATAATCTCTTGCCTAGACTAATGACAAAGATGAAGGAATTCCAGAGACCAAGCCAAACAAACGCTGCCTGCTGTAATTCACAAAAAAAAAAATACATGGATTGCCATTTCTCCGAATGCATTTAAAATTTCCCTTTAAACTACCAAAAAAATAGACATGTATTTAAAATTTTCTTAATAAAATTGTAAAGGCGACGGAGAAAACGACTATTTGTCCTTATATTTTTCAATCATCATTATATATATCCTCCCCGTCCGGCGCCATGTTGTTGGCGCCACGCCACGGATTATGGACGACGGAAGCGACTGTTACCTTTCCTATTCGAATCGCTTCCATTTCCATGCATGCACACGTAGCTTCCAAGTTTCTAACGTGCATTTTCCTGCAAAAGGGAAAGTTTGCTGCCACTTGCTCCATTTTCGGTGGCACCAATGTCAAACGTGCATGCATGGGATAAGATGTTCCCCTGGCCCTGCTGCTGATTTTCACAATCACACCACACCACCGACCAGGCGACCACACCGCCCTGCATGCCCTGCTCAAACCAAATAAACCGCCGCCCCACCTGCGCCGCCCGCCTCGTGCAATCACGCGGCCGGACGAGTGGACGACTCGTCCCACACCACCAGAGACACTGATCGGCACAGTCGCTAGCTAGGGGCAGGTTGGGTAGCTAGCTAGCTTCGCATGGAGATGGAGGCCACGGGCAGGGTGTTAGACGGTAGATATTTTCCCTATGTCTAGGATCGGTGTACAAGGTAGTTCATAGATTGTACTTGTGATTGTGTAACAAGATTGATTTGTTGTAACAATATCATGCATGTAACAAGCCACCGCCGGGGGGCTGTTCCCCGAGCTATTTAACACAGAACCGAGGGCCAAGGGAAGGCACCTTGTTAACCTAAATTTTACACAGGGATGGCAGCAGCGGCCACAGGCCTTCTTGGAGCTGCTGGAGCTACCGTCACGAGCAGACCAGAACTGGTTACTACTACTCCACCACCACCATTAGCAGCGGCAGCTCGTCATCAGGTACCATAGTCTCGACTCTCGACTGCCTACACATCAACGCCTCCCGCTTGTCCTCTGCCTCAGCCATGGAGGCGGCCATGCACTGGGACTACTTCAGGATCCACGAAGAAAAGGACGCAGAGCACACGTTAAAAGACTTGCCCATGAATTCTTCGATGCGCCGTTGGTGAATTGCAGCATCAAAGGCGGCGGTGACATGGGTGTCCTGGAGAAGTGGTTCACGGAGCTGGGTGTCGGCTGGGTTCTGCACCTCGCTAGTGGTGCGTCTGCATGGGAAGAATTGGGTGAGCACACTTATGATGATGGTGCAAGGAGCTGGATCTAGGCTCTCCATGAGATCACAGACCATATTCGCTCCATGGCGGCTTCGCTCTTCCGTTCCTTGGGCCTACTACCTAGTATTTATGAGGAGGAAGAAGGAGATTCCAAGGCTGAGCGTTCTATTCTGGAACCGCTCCTGTTTGCACGGTTTATCCAAGAAACCATGCTGAAAATGCTTGCTTTTGTTGACTCCATAGTTGCTCTAGATCCTCATGGCGTGCCAGTGCACACACTACACCAGAAGATCCATGTTCTGCTCTGTGTGCATGGTGCGCTGTCCGATGCATTAACCGGGGTCAAGGTGTTATTCCTTTCAACACCGCCATCTGCAGAAGTTGAAAGGATACGGGGAGGGGTGGAAAACCTCTTGTACGCAAAGAATGCCAAGGCGCGTGAGAGCATAAGGAGCACATTGGAGGATATTAGGAGTCGCATCATGGAGCCCGTGGTGGACGACTTGCCAGGTGCTCAAACTCCACAAGGATCATCAGACATTCACAAGGTCACTTTGTTAGTAATGGCTCATATCACCTTCTTGCTCAAAAATTACTCTCCAGTGAATCCAATTGTATCTGAAGCAGCTATCCTTAGTAAGTATGTGCCTCACATAAATATTGGGTACATTCCACCTTTGGATAGCATGATCATAGAGATGGCGTCTTGTTTACAAGAAATAATTTTCCTCATGTCAAAAACATTTCTAGATCAAGGCCTTAAATTCTTATTTTTTCTCAACAACTCAAAATTCATATGCCATAGTCTGCATAACAGCACCACTGGGTTTGCCTTTCTACAAGTCCATGTCACTTTACTCCTTGAGAAAGTCGAGTACTATTTAGAGAGCTACCTACAAGTATCTTGGGGACAAGTGGTGTCATGCTTGTTCAATCATATACCTCTTTGCTTTGGGAAAAACTACTCCCTGCTACCAAAGTTTGAGTCTGAGTTTCAAAAGATGTACACCACTCAGAAGCTGTGTAAGGTTCCAGATCCTGAGATGAGGAAAAGACTGCACAAATCTATAACTGAGAAGATCATTTTAGCATATAAAAATACATAGAGGATAACAATTTTACCACCCTAAGATCCACTACCCATATACTGGAAGAGATGTTGCAAGAGTTTTTTGAAGGATGATGAACAGAGTGCACCACCAATGCAAGGAGGTCAGCGTAGCAGGTTTCATCTATGTTGATTTTGAATGAAATTCTAACTGTTGTATTAGATGACTTGGCTTCTCAAGATATATGTGAAGCAGACCAAAAGCTGAAGAATTATCAAACTTCACTTCACTATTTATGTATTCTCTCACATTTTTGAAATAGCTGTGGAACAACACAGAGTTGTCTCTACCTTCTACCTTGTAGGATTGTACCAGCACCATTGGTATATATTTAAGATTCTCTTCTTGAAATCAAAGCCTCTTGAGTTGTTACTCAACTGTCATTTCTCCAAATGTATTCATAATGAGGTCTCACTCTATCCATAATGAAGTACATAGCTTCCTATATTCTCTAATTCCTCATTGAAGCATAGAGTTTTGTGTATGAAGCGGTTAGCCTTGGAAAATATGTACCTCAGATTAGAGACCAAGAAGTAGATTTGTACAACATGATCATGGAGATGAGATCTTCTCTCTAAGAAAAAAAAATTAAAACATCAAAATTATTCATAGATCAGGGCCTCATGGTCTTTTTTTTCTTTTTTTTTGCTCAACAGCTTATTCATATTGGTTGTTGCCTTTCTCAAAGTCCATGTGGAATCCCACTTTGAGAAAGTTGAGGGCTACATGAAGAGCTATCTATACAATCTTGTTGGGTTTTGTGCTTTTTTAATCCTGTACCTCTTGGCTTTCCTGCCTCAACCAATGAGCAACTTAGAAGATACACCCTTTATTCCTTTTATGCTCTTCATAGTTTGCTTTGTTCAAGCACCAGAAACATATGTACCATGTATGATCTTTTCGATTCCCATCGAAGTATAGGAAAAAAATTGGCTACATAAATATGGTTCCTACAATTTGTGTCTAGCCATTTCCTCATGTGTTGAACTAAAAAACTATGGTGCACCAACATAATGTTATGCTAGTATAATTTGCATTCCACTGGGAAGAATGAGTACAAAATAATATTATTTTCTTAGTATAGTGCATACTGCATAGTGGCATTTAATTACTTGGAAATCAAGACGCTCAAGCTTAAAGCCTCATTTTATATTATATTTCACTTTGGCTTTGTCCTAAGTTAAACTTATTTAACTTTAACCAATTAGAAAAAAATGCACTAATAATTGTAACATAAAATTAGTTTCATTAAATTCAAGAGATATGTTTTGGTAGTGCTTTTATTAACTATACAAGTAACCAACATCTTTGGCTACGTACATAAATGTGTTTAATTTCACACAATTGTGCTTATCCAATAGCCATATATCTCCTCTTGTATTCACTCAAAGTTTCAAATCGTACAGGAGAAAAATAACGACCTAGCTGCATGCCATTGCCATTTGAGTGGAACTAGCAGTTCTGGTTAGACATCATCGCGTAGCATCATTGTGTCGCCAACACAGACAGACACACAGAAGCCCACGTACTATCGATGGCCCATGTCAACCTAAGTACTGGCCCATCACTGTTGCCGCTGTGGCCGCGCCAATTGTTGTCTTACATCGAACCTCTATGGATTAATTAATCAAACTATACAGGTTAGAATTGAAGTCGTAAGATAAGTTTATTTTAATACCAATAATTAATAAAAAAATATTTATATTAATTTGCATGCTTTTTTGTACTTTTTCTAACAAAATACATATATAGATTGCAATGAATTTACGAAAAACTTATCATTTAGTAGTTTATATGTTTTTTCATTAATATCCATTGTTTTTTGGCTTCAAGGCGACAAATGTATATCTTGTTGTAGGTGTCTAATGATGTCATAAATTAAAACTGTGATTTTCAATTTTGAACATATTAGTTTATATGTATTTTTTATCCTATAAGTTGAAAATCGTGTGTTTACGTCACCTTTATATTTTATCAAAAAATTAGGTTACATATTTGTTTTTTTATGGTGTGCTTAAACACCATTTTCACGGTCAACTTTTCTGCATACAAAGAACCAAAGTCAATAACCAACATAGAGATAGGGTTTTAAACTAACCAATTCCACAAGTGTTATTAAATATTTGCATGCAGGTAAAGTGTTCAAGAAAACACACAAAAACAAAGGACAAAGTGGTGAAATGCACAACATGTCAACTTTGGACTTCACCACATATAGACGTAAAGGGAGAAATGGGCCAATACCACTCAAACTAAGCCCAAGAAAAAGGGACACCACATGGGCTACACTCCAAGCCCAAGGGAGAAGCCAGTAGCAAAGGCAGAGCTAGAGGGGGCCCAGCCCTAGCTTGGTCGATCCTTGGCCTGACCAGGGGATCGGCCGATCACCTAGGCCTAACCTTTGTGGCGGTTATCCCATCGGCGCCTAGAGGCCATCCCCACCGTATGTGCAAGGCGGTGGATCTAGAGGGTCAACTGATCCCTAGGGGACATGGCGGTTCGGATGATCCCCTAGGGGCCCACTAGATGCGCCATTTAATGTACCACCTTAGGGGGTCCAACAAACCTATTAAAATAGAGCTAGGCCACTAGATTCAATATGCAAGAAGTTGAGCATCAAATTCCACATCTATAGGTGTTACACTTAGTGTAGAATAAAGAGAGAGTAAGGGAGAGAGTTTGGTAGAAGTGTCGGGTCTGTCGACAACTCTCCAACTTTGTACCTCAACGGGTGTGACCTCGTTCCGAGTCCACACCCGAGATACTATGGATTAATAGAGTAAGTTAATTGTACCACATTTGCTTACAGGTTCATTGCTCTTAATCGAGTACTCTTGTTGGGGTAGCCCATACGGAATATGGACCAAAACTCCCCCTTAAAGAGGCTCAATAGGTGTTAGTGAAGTGGTATGTAAAACCCATCCCATCCACACCAAGGGGCCGCAGGTAAATCATTGTTGCCTATATATAGTACCAAGATCATGAGGGCAAGGGACTCTCACCCCCTCACTCACTTCTGTGCTGTCAAACCCTAACGTGTCCCTCCTATTCATCGCCAAGTTTTCTCCCCTCTCGCGTGTTTGGAGCCTCTATCATAAAGCCTTCTCCATGGAGCCTTCTGAAAGGTCCTTGTTTGGTTTTGGTAATTGAGTGACAACTTAGGTGGACTAATATGTGGTTATGTGAGATACACAGGAAATTAGTCCACATGTGATGGTGTCATGAAGGAGCTCATTGCATATGAGACATGACATGGAGTCATGTGACCAAGGTGGAGAAGATCAAGATGAGGCTTGGCTCGACGGACCGGTTGCAAGTGTGAAGGGCAAGTTAGAGGCTATGAAGTGAGGGACCGCGTGTGACGGTGAAGCTTAAGCATGACTTGGCGCCGATGGACCGACGCAACGGTGAAGAGCAAGTGAGGTCAAGATCGATGAACCAATATGGTTACGTGATGATATGAAGTGGATCATATCATTTGATGATTGGTTGGTGCATGTGTTGCATCAACATCAATGGAGATGGAATGGAATGCGCAAGGCAAAGGTATAACCTAGGGCATTTCCATTTCACCGGTCATAGGTGTGTAGAGAAGTTTATGACCGGGTTTAAGATAGATGGCCGTACTATTAAGAGGGGCAAACTTGTTTGCATATTGGTCATCTAGTGCCACTCGTGTGATCTAACTATGCATCGTTGCTAGGATCGAGTGGCGTGGCAAGTTGAGTGGTTAACTCCTTCGGTAAAATGTTTATGAAAATGCTAACACACGTGCACAAGGTGGTGTTCACTTGTTGGTGTTGGCACTTTTGCGAAGGCGTTGGGGTTTGCGGGTAGAGAGGGGTTTGGGTTCCTCTCTCTCTCCCGCCGAGCGTGCGAGCGCGGAATTCAGGCGATTTCAGGGAAATGAAATGCCTATTTTCCACTACGCCGGAAGTCGGAAAAGAAACGGAGGAGAACGAGGTCACTGAGGTGACCGGACGCTGCACCGGACGCGGTCACGGTGTGACCGGACGCGTCCGGTCAGTACAGCGCAGGAGTCAGGCGCGCGGGCTAGGGTTTGCAACCGGCGCGTCCGGTCACTCGCGGGACCGGCGCGTCCGGTCAAGTGCCCAGAAGGAACTGCGGTTCGCAAGGACGATCGGACGCAGGGCGCGTCCGGTCACACGCGATCGGACGCGTCCGGTCGTCGAGGGAGCTTACTGGACTCCGACCGGACGCTGGCACTGTCGCGTCCGGTCGTTGCGAGGAGCGCGTCCGGTCGTTGCTTCGCGCGCGCGGTGCTGTGCGACCGGCGCGTCCGGTCGGTTGAGTAGCGCGTCCGGTCATAGCGTTTGACCGTTGGCGCTGCGACCTCACGCGTCTCGGCCTCACGCGTGTGGTAGTGAGATGGAGGTTAGGTATGCAGCGCGATGCAGCGCGCGAGCATGGAGGTTAGGTATGGCTGGCGCCGGCACACCGGGTCCAGTTTCTACGGCTCCTCCTCCTCGTCAGGTACCATGTCGTCTGGGTCTGGGTCTGGCTGCATATTTTCCAGCAGCTCTCTCATGTCCTCTATCTCCATGGACATGGAGACGGCCATGCACCTGCAGTACTTATTGGAGCTGGACGAGGAGATGCGCCCCGGGTCCGGGATAGGAATGGAGAAAAAGGATATCGAGTCTGTTGTTCATGGTGAACCAAAACCAATCAATAAGAACCGCAGGGAAACGGAGGAGAAAGAGGAGCCGATGAAGCACGTCAAACGCCTGGTCCAGGAATTGGCCGGTGATGCGCCGTCCGCAGAGTGCAGCATCAAAGGCGGCGGCGGCGACGACATGGGCGTCCTGGAGAACTGGATCATCGACCTGGGCGCCGGCTGGATTAGCCACCTCCCTGACGGTGCATCTGCAAAGAGAATCGACTATAGCCCTTTTGCTCAGAGCTGGATTCAGGTCCTCCCTAAAATCACGGACACCATCTGCCTGATGACGCCTTCCTTTCCAGGTCGTGCTGCCTCCATCTCCATGCTCAGCATTTCCAGGGAAGGACCTGAGACTGAGACCAACCAGCGTGGGGACGAAGCTAGCATCCCGGATCAATTACAGTTTGCAAAGTTTATCAAGGAAACCATGATGAAAATGCTTGCTTTTGTTGACTTCCTAGGCAATCAATGTTGGGGCTAATCCAGTGTGTGCAGCGTGTACACGTGTGAGGTGATCCACCTGGAGAGGCCGGTTGCCAACAGTGGGCGGGAAATGCCAGGTTTGCATGGAGGAGCACGCGGTGCGCGGTGAGCGCGCCCACGACGACGCGGAGCAGCAGCAGTTGCAAAGTTGCCGTCTTGTATCCATGTTTTAGCAGTTTTCATATATGTGTGTGTGTGTCTTGTAAAGGCTGGATATAAAGCCTGGGTGTCACACTAGTTGACGGTTGCTTCGTCATTTGTAATCGTGTCTTGTACTCGAAACTAAAGCCAGTGAAAAAGGGCACTGTCACTCCCTGTGGACAGTTGCCAGTTTGTGTTCATCCTGTGTTCTTGAGCGCGTTCATCGATTTGATCTCGCGTTTTCTAGACTAGCCACTAACATCACAGCGTGATCCTGATCCTAGAGCTCACAATCAAGCTTTTCTTCGCAGTGGGGCGCCGATCCCAGACGTGAAGGAGGATCTAAGTATCTTGCTCCGTGTGCGCTCTGCTCTGTCCAAGGCGTTGTCAGAGATGCGGTTTTTATTCCATTCCCCAACCTCTGCACAAGTTGAAAGGATGCAGGGCGAGATAATCAGCCTCTTGTCAGCAAAGGAGGCCAAGGTGGATGAAATCATATGGAGCGGAATGGAACGTATTATGATTTATGTCCTGCAGTCCATAGACGACGGCGAAGAAGACTTGTTTAGTTCGCACGGATCATCCGACATTCACAAGGCCACTTGGTTCCCATTACTGATGTACATCAGCTTCATTCGGTTGCATTACTCATCCATGTCTCCAATTGTGTCTGAAGCAGCTAGACTTGGAAAGTACGTGCCTCAGTTTGGAGACCTATCTCCTTTGAACAGCATGATCGTGGAGATGACGTCTTTTCTACACGAAAGGCTCGTCAACAAGTCAGCGACATTTCCAGATCAAGGCCTGAGGTTTCTGTTGTTGCTCAACAACTCATACTCCATAAGGGAGGAGCTCAACCACTTATACTCCACATGGCACGGGCTTAACCGTATAAACGACTCTTTTAAAGTCTATGTGGCAGCCCTATATTACAAAGTCAATGAATATAAGGAGAGATATCTACGGGTATCTTGGGCACCACTGTTGAAGTTTTTGTTCAGGAAGACGTATACCACCCAAAAGCTTTGGAGGGTCCCAAATACTATGCTGAAGATAAGACTGTGCAAAGCTATCACCGAGATCATCTGGTCAGGCTATACAAAATACATAAATGATAATAATATTACCACCCCAAGAGTAACTCCCCAGGAGCTGGAAGAGATGATGCAAGATCTATTCGAAGGATCATATTATGGTACACATTTATAGTGCACCAATGAAGTCACTGCTGGTTCCACTTCTGTTGGTTTCTGAATAAATGTTGTTGCTTCAATTAACTTGGCTTCTGAAGATGTTGGTGAACCAGAGACCAAAACCTAAAGCATCATCAAACTTTCACTTGGCTATTTATTTGTATTTTTTTCCTTTCATATTTTAAACAAATAATAAGGAACATCAAGAGTTGTGTGAACCTTCTGCTTCCTCATAGGATTTTGCAAGCATAAGTGATATTTATATACTCTCTTCGAACCAAAAGCCTCCTGATGAATTGTCCTTCTCAAAATGCGTTTGTGTGCAACTGTGCATTAATTGAAAACATTGTTTATGCAAGTCTTGCCATTTTGAAGCTATATTGGATCAGGATTAGTCTATGTGGCGCTAGAGATGAATGCATCAGCCACTGATTTGCTCCAAGGTAGATCAGTCACAAGATTTAGTGTAGAGAACTCTGCAGAGGTGTTCGATTGTAATGTCTTCCGTACAAGATTTAGTGTAGAGAAGAGGGGCCATGTTTCGCGCTGAGCAGCCATTAATCCCAGTTATGCTACCAAAATTAGTATTTGAAGCAGCTAACCTTGTAATTTCTGAGTAAAAACTTAGTTGCAATTGTTCCAATTCCGACAATGTCCCCATCGCCGCCTCACCGGCTGCAATGTCATGTCACAAAATACTACTGTTTAAGGCTGCTCGTTGTCTTCATGTCGCAAAATACTACTGTGTAAATCACAACCACGTGTAACTCTTTCGGTCGATGGTCTCGGTAATCTTAGGATTACCATAGCCAGCTTAGGCTGTAACAAACTCTTCTTTTGCTTAATGAAAAATGTGCCTGAAGCACGATCGAGAGAAAAAACGCTGCCTCTAGTCAGAGGACTAGCAACGGGAGACGGAGACGTAGGACTGATTTTTTGTTTTCCTCGGCTTCGGTCCCTGTCTTCTATCTTAATCTTCTGTTTTTGCCCATCCCTACTTATAGAAATAGAGGTAAGTTGTGTGCGCGTGTGCATGTATATGGCATTTGCAAAGAGAAATCAACAACTAGTAATGGGAAGATAAGTCAGAATAACCTCGTTAGTTATTTTTGTTTGTACCCTCTTGGTCTGTCGTACATCAAACCCTAGTTTGTTTACTGACTGAATTTCTGTTATGCTGAAAAAATAGACATGCATGTGTTCCCAAATTTTGTAATAAAACTAGTCCATCAACCCGTGCTCTCGCACGAACTAGAATTTTAAGAGATATATTTTCTAAGAGTTATATATTTGTATGTTTTTTGTCTTTGTTATTTTCTACAAAATAGACATAACAGGTACTTCATAGTCTATATTCAATTATCATAAATTTATTCATTACTTTTTTTTTGTAAGGGACTGATTTTTTTTCATCCATATTCAAATTTTTACTTTCCATGATACCTCTGTATATTTTAAATATGATTTTTTTTGAAATTTTGTCATTAACTATGGTGGCCTTACTGCATCACATATCTTATAAAGTCATGAATCCAATTTTTTATTTTTCCAATTTTATACTTATTGAGTGCTATAGATTATTTTTGTTCTCATCTTGAAACTCTTGTGCGTATAGTATCTTTTATTAAGTCTTATTTTTGCACTTTTAAAAATAAGGATTTTAGGTCATAGAGTATGTTCTTAAATTCTACAATAGCATAAGCATTCATTTGAAACCTACAACATGTCACTTCAAATAAGTGATAGAGCTTGAAATGAGATATCAGATAGGGGTAGCAGTGCTAACTTCAAGAGAATTTTAATACTTGAGCCGTATAACAATCGGCTTTGTACTCTAAATTAATCTTAGAGGTCGGGAATATATTGGAACTAGTGGTCTCCTATACTTTTCAAGATGATTGAATTTTCCTAGCAAGAAATTGTATGTGCAATTATGGTTATACTATCAATATATATATGGACATGTCAAATATGTACATAAAATATATGAATATATCTAAAGTAACAACCTATATAAATTATATGTCATGGTTACTAATATGGTTTTAAACAATTTCTTTAGTATCATTAGTATATGAGCTGGTAAGGAAATATTTTTTTGTGATGAAATAAAACATATATATTTATCGCTCATGCATGTTGGCACGATGTGCATGCTTACTTTAATCAAATACTAATATATTAGTGTTGATAAAAGTGGGTAATGTAGAAATATATACATGCTCTATGTTTATTTAAATAATTTTTTAATATAAGATGTTGATAATTTTTAGATGTGGATTCGAGAAGATATCTATTTTTTCAAGTAATAAGATAGAAATTGGGTTAAATAAATTATCTATTATAATAAGAGTACGTGGGTAATAAGAAGCAAATTTAGGGGTACTCTAGATCATGTTTCTTAATGGCATATGTGGGTAGTTTAAGTGTAGAGTCATATGTTACTTTATGTTGTTTTACCCATTGGCAGAGGTGGGTAATTATTTAGAAAATAGAATGGATGCAATAGCTATTCTTATCAATGATGATTAGGTCATACCGAAATGATAGTCAAATATTTTGGATTTTTGTGAGAATTCTAGGATATATCTTTTGGTTTCCTATCGTGTCTCAGGAGTATTGACGTGGAGGCTCCATTAGGGACCTCTATTGAGATTTTCTAGTATAATATTTTTTTCTAGCAGGATATGTATTTAGTTGAAACCTAATAGTATGATATATAACCTCAAGTTGCATCCCTTTCTCTGACATCACGAACCATAGGTTAGCTTTCAACTTTTAATCAAGTTGTGTACTTTTTCATATGTTAAGTAGAAACTCTAGTGTTTTTTTATCTTTTATTCAAAATTTAGTTTTTATTTAAAATATTTTAGGTTCTAGTGGTATTGTTTTCCACATGTTGATTAACTTGAAACTCATATTACACCATGACACTGAACTTGTTGAATATGTTATATTACAGGATTATATGTGGGTAGTATTATTTTATATATCATAGAGAGCTTAAAATTAAATTACCAAAACTAATATGACATATTGTTTCAATTAAATATATAAACTTATTTAAAATAACAACTTATCAAATTGATTATCATGTAGCATTTATATAATTGACGTTAGTTATTGCTCTGTGGTTTGTCGATTAACATTTTCCATGCTTCATAAGCTATTGAAATAAATATTTATTCTGATGTATATATGTTTTGGTATACATGGTGAAAACATAGCATTATGGTTATTTAATTTTATGGTTGTAGAAGTTTCTAATTTAGAAATATATATGTCTCGTACTTTTTGTATATTGATTTATTTTTTAAAATAGCATATATTAGTATTCACGTATACATTTGAGAGATATTTTTGTTTATTTTTATTTTGATCGAGGTAGATACAAATATAAAGGTAATACTTTATCTTATATTTCATAACGACATAATATGGGTAGGTTGAATGTAAATTTAGGAGGTTATTTTGCATTGTGTTTCATATTACAAAGGTAGGTAATCTTTAAAAGCATTATGGTGTATTTTAAATTATCTTGTATAAAAGTAGGTTAATCTTCAACAACCATGAATGAGAAACAGTCACAAAGCCAAGAGATATGATTAGAGATCACTTTAGTAATATCATCAACATGCATGGACAGAAGAAATCTATAGGAGTACACATTGTTCTTTGTCTATCTCTGTATAATTTTTGTTTAAAGAATTATATAAGAATCCTTTGCCCATTGCTTCACATATTTTATATACTTGTTTTCTGTGAATCAGAATTTATGCTTAGACTCCACTTCCACGTCATAATTAATCAAGTTGGGGTATTTTATATTATCATTGATTATAGCAAAGGTATTTGATTTAGATGGAATGTGTGAGGGGGTTATTTCGAATTATGTTTCATAAGGGCAAAGTGGGTAATTTAGATACAGATTTAGGGGGTTATTTTGATTTATTTTCTCATAATAGGATATGTGGGTAATTTATATACATATTTAGGGATTATTTTAAATTATCTTTCATAATGACAGATGTGGGTAATTTTTTTAATAGAAAATACGATAGATCCAATGACTAATATGGACGACGATGATTAGAGTCTACCAAATTACTCCCTCCAGATAACTTTATAAGGCGTTCTCCAGTTTTTCACTGGGGCAGGTTTGTAAGGCGTGGCACCTTGAACAAAACGCGTGTCACTTTGTATTCCAGCGGTAGTAAATACACACGATTAGACCGTGCACTTGGGAACCAATCGTTGGCTCCATGCATGCATTAAATACTCCTAATCCTCTAGGATTTCCTTCGTTGAAGTGTTTGCTGCATGCATACAGTTAATGGTGCACAGCTTCCCACCGTTCTGCTTGGTAACTGGTATTTCCTCCGTTGCGCCTTACAAAGCTGCCCGGAGGGAGTAAAGGCTATGTTTCTGATTATCGTGAGAATTTTTAAGATTTATCTTTTTTTCTTAGCACGTTTGGTGAGGATTAACGTGGTGACTTTATTGGACCTCTAATTAGTAATAGTAAGATAAGATAAGATAAGATAAGACTGTGAAGGCAAGGAAAAAACAACAAAAAAAATTTATTCATTTTCTCGATCATTTATTATCCTCCGTCCAGCGCCACATTCGTATACGCCATGCATATGGATTATCTACGGAAGCGCACTGTTCCCTTTCCAATTCGAATCGCTTCAATTCAATTCCGTGCACAAGCTAAGGCCGTCGATCAACAGCACGGCGGCTAGCTTCACTCATTACATTTTCCTGCCACTTTCCTCCATGTTTGGTGGGTGGTGCCAATGTCAAGCGTCTGCCCTGCCCCGCCACAATCATAAAGATGCCACCGATTGGTTCGACAACGTCCTGCTACTATGCATGGACAGGTAAACATGCACGAAAAAAGAAGAAGAAGAAAAGACCGGTCTGCTCAAACCGCCCACGCACCTGGACAGCTAGCTTATGCATGGACAGCCGTGCAATTTCGGTAGATGTTGCTCTTTCGGTTTCCTAGAGGCGACTCGTCCAGTAGACCACGACCAAAGACACAGTTGGACGTTTACGTATGGATACGTGACGTGATTCAGGGGCAGAAAGTGGACAGTCCCTGCCTAATTTTTCCAACTTCAGATCAAGCAAGGAATAATCCATTCCCTGCGAATAAGATAATACCGCACGATCCTTGGTAGAAACCTGGCAGTCCAACTTTATCTTGTTAGTGGATCGGTGTCGGTCCATCCTGTGCTGTCCTGCTACTACTACTACGCGATGATCAAAGTGTACGTTTTGAGTGAAGCGATTCTTTTCTTCCAAACGATGAAACAGAAGACGATTCCTTTTGAATGTGATCCCTACAAATAGTTCCTCCAATCCAAAGGGGGCCTGCCTGCATGCCACTAGGTGTTTCATTGGTAGCTATCTGCAGATCGCAAGTTGCTAGCTAGCTAGGTGTAGCTAACTTAGAACCATGGACGCCATGGGGAGGGATGGAGGCCGTGGGCCTTGGAGCTACCGCCGCTGGCAGACCGTTAGTAGCTCATCATCAGGTACCATAGTCTCGGCTGGCTACACTACATCTAGCGGCTCACCACAGTCGTGCTCTGTCTCTATGGAGGCAACGGCCATGCACTTTGACTGCTTGCAGCTAAAAATCCTCAGTAACCAGGACGTGTTCTGGGGAAGAGAATTGGCCAAGGAGGATCAGATGAAGCGCATTATCAAAAGCCTGGCCCAGGTGTTCTTCCCTGCATCGTCGGCGGCGGCGGCGAATTGCAGCGTCCTGGAGAGGTGGACCAGGTGGTGGTTCACCGAGCTGGGCATCGGCTGGGTCCTCCACCTCGCCGATGGTACATCTCAAGGGATACTCCAGCATGCTTTTGATGATGCACGGTGCTGGAGCAGGGCTCTTGCCGAAATCATGGAAACCGTCCGTTCCACGGCGTCGCTCTTCAACGATCGTCGTCGTCGTCACTCCGTCATCGGCCTGCCCAGTATCGGTGAGGAAGAACAACAGCCCATGGCGGCTGAGAATTCTTCTTCTTTTCCAGATCAGTTCCAGTTCGCGCGGTTTGTCCAAGAAACCATGTTCAAAATGCTCACTTTTGTTGATGTCATAGTTGCTCTGGATCCTAATACTATCACCTGTGACGTTTTTATTGCCAATGGGGTGCTGGCAGTGTTCCAGAAGATCAGTGACCTGGTGCGTGTGCGGGCTGCTCTGTCCTACGCCTTATCACAAATTGATGTGCTGTTCCTTTGGACGCCCTCTGTAGAAGTTAGAAGGATACGGGGTGAGATACTCAACTTCTTGCGTGCAAAGGATGTCAAGGCCCTAGAGGGCATATGGAGCACATTGGAGGAGATTTGGACCCGTATCCTGGAGCCGATGGAGGACTCATCGTCGGCTGCTGCTCAAACTTCACAAGGATCATCAGACATCCACAAGCTCACCTGGTCAGTAATGGGCCATATCACCTTCCTGCTGGATAATTACTCCATAGTGGCTCCGATAGTATTGGAAGCAGCTAGGCTTGGTAAGTATGTGCCTCGGATTGGATACCTACCTCCTTTTGACAGCATGATCATGGAGAGGATGTCTTGCCTAGAAAAAATGCTTGTCAACATGTCGGAATCATTTCCAGATCTAAGCCGTAGGCTCCTATTCTTGCTCAACAATTCATATTTCATATTGGAGAGGCTCCAGGATGCTCCTCATCTTCACATGCAATTCCCTGTTAGAGACCTAACCAGTAAAGTCGATGATTACATGCACAGATATCTACAAGTATCTTGGGCACCGGTGTTATCATGCTTGTTCAATACTACACCTCTTTTCTTATTCGGGAAATACTACCCATCGCTGGCACTGCATACGTTTGAGTCTGAGTTTCAGAAGACATACACCACTCAAAAGCTTTGCAAGGTCCCAGATCCTAAGCTGAGGAAAACGCTTCGCAATGCTATCACCGAGAAAATCATTCCAAGCTATACCAAATACATAGAGGATAACAAAGTTAAGACCGTAAAGTTCGGTCCCCAATACTTGGAAGAGATGCTGCAAGAGCTGTTCGAAGGATGATGAACAGAGTGCATCCAACACAGAAGACAAGCTAAGTCCCCACAGGAATCCTTTTTTTTGTTGGTTTCCAAATGAAATGTTGCTGCTTCAAACAGACTTGGCTTCTAAAGCTGTATGTGAACCACATACAGATGAAAAGCTGAAGCATTATCAACTTCGCTTTGATATAGTTATATGTTTTTATCTCATTTTTTGAATAAATATGGAACAAAGCCGAGCTGTTTGTACCTTCTACCTTGTAGGCTTTGTACTAGCATCATTGATATTTATATGGTCATCTTCAATTAAAAGCTTCCTGATTTGTCATTTCTGCAACAGTTGAATTCGTGTGCATTAACTGAAAACATTGTTTATGTCATTCTAAAGCTATATTGGAACAATTGAGATATGCTATCAGTACAATTAAACTAAAGATCAGAACGACTAAATACATTATCACAACAACTGAGATGCATGGTCAAAACAAATGAGATACACTATTCAGTAATAGAGATGTACTTGTGGATGGGGGAGAGGAGGCTCCCACATCTTGCTTGGCTCCCGCGTCGTCTCTAGAGGCGACTCGGTCGGGGGGAGAGAAGGGGGCACTAGCTGCCGGCGCGCGGGGATGGGGTCGTCCTTCTAGCCGCCACTGCTCCCTCTGGCATGCGGTAGCAGAGAGCTTGCGATGGTGCTGCTCAAAAAGGCAACTAGCGCAGTTACCTCTCCCCCTCCCGCTTCCTCTCCTCTCTCCCCTCGCCCTCCCCAAGTTCACCCTCGGCCGACAACGCTCCTAGGCCGGTGGCGTGTTCTGCGTCGGAGCCAGATCTGCCTGCCCTAGCTCTGACTCCGGTTGATCTGCGAGGCGCCACCGGAGCCTGCGCCACCCGTGGTCTAGTCGATCTGCATGGGAGGCGCCGGCAGTGGGTCCGGCGGATGGGGCCACTGACGCCGCAGCTCCAACCCATAGTGGGGACGCATCGGCGCTGGATTTGCCTGCCCTTGCTCCTGCTCTGGTCAATCTGCATGGCGCCACCGTAGTCCACGCCGCCTGGCGCCCAGTCGATCCGCGGGGCTGCCAGTAGCGGGTCCGTCAGATGGGGCTACCGTCCTAGTAGCTCTAGCCCACAGCAGGGATGGTTGTGCTGGTGGTGCTAGGCTCCATTCGGCTGACTCCCTCATCTTCTACCGCCATGTTTGTTTGGGGCTAGATTTGGCCGCTCCTCGTGGAGTGGCGGATGCGCTCCCATTTGAGGCTGGTGTGGGTGCGGGCGTCAGTGTCGATGCCACCATCCTAGGATCTGCTAGTGGTCTTGGCCGGTGGCGAGATATTTGTCCCCGCGCTACCCTGCGTAGCATCGTGGCCAGCGTCGGCTTGGGCGACGGTGCCTGCGACATAGGTTCCTGTTTATATGTGGAGGAGGTGGTCCACTGAGGGGGCTGCCCTTGGTTGGTTGGAGTTCTGGGCGAAAGCTCAACCTGGTTGTGGTCGGGCTAATGACAAAGACACCTTGGGCGCCACATACCTCCATGAAGGCACCGTTGAAGAACTCCATCCTTTGGTGATCGACGCTCCCAGATTCATGGTTTAAACCCGCCTTAGAAGCCTCTAAGAGCAGCGGCAGTGTCATCCTTGTGAGGCCCTTGGGCGTCACCCACTTCCTGAAGGCGTCGCTGAAGAATCACCTGAGGTTCGTTGCTTGATCCCCTTGGCCCCCCTTGCTCGTTGGAGCCTGCTTGCCATGCCATCGAGATTTTTTTATTTTTAACCTTTTTTAATACTATTTTTAAAACTAACACGGTTTATTTTTTTAAAACTAACCTGTTTGGCCACACCTATTGCCTCGGCGCGGCCAAAATACACTGCCGCGCTAAGTGCTCTGGCGCGGCTGGCCTGCCACCGTGGCAGGTCAGCCGCCCCGCTGACAGCTAACATGGCGCCGCCTGATCCCGCTGTGCCACCTGCCACCGCTGGCCAAGTGTTGGGTGGGGTCACCCCCGAGGTTGTCCGCCGCCCCCTCTATCCCTCCCTCCCATCAGCGCAGCTGCCCCCTCTCTCCCTCCACTCTTCACTTTTGGGTTTTGAATACTTCGATTGGGAAGATGCCAAGGCGTGGTAAATCTAGTAAACCAAGGTAACCTCTATCCATCATGTTCTATTTTGCCATTAGTATATCAATGTGCAATAAATGGAAAGCGTAGGATTGATCTATACAGTTCAATGCGTTCGGTTCTTAGAATGAAATTGGTTCTATTTTTGGAATAGGACGGTGGTGGGAACTGCCTTCACCCGTTTGCCACTGCCTAGTGGTGTTCCATTGCCGATGTACCATTGCCGATCGTTGCAGGGTAGTGATTTCTGATGAAGAGAAAACGTGTAAGCTGAGGTATTGGATGTTGGTAGTTTGACCCTACTCCTCGTCAAATCTGCATTGGTATGCTGGTGAGAAGCTAATATTGTGTACTATTTTTTTGTGTTATCTGAAATTATGTATGTTTTATTATGTGCGTAACAGTTGCATGTTTTGCAGGACCCTCCACCGCTATGTAATTTTGAGGAGTGGATAGACACTGAGATCAAGGAGGAGGACAAGAAGCATTTGCCGAGAATGGAGTGGGAGGTGGAGCGGAAGGAGTTGTTGGAGAAGAGATGCAAAGAGGAGGCAGCAGAAAAGGAGCACAAAGAAGAGACAGAAAGGAGGTATGCTGCTCAGCGCAGAGAGAAGAGGGAGAAGAAGCTTGAGCGTGTTCACCATGCGAAATCAGCAATGGAGGATAATTTCAATGCTTTTAAGGAAGGAAAAGTGGTCTTGTTGCACTCAGTTGTCTATTAGATTTGGTAGTTGTATGGTTTAATTATGAACAATGTTGTCATGTACTGGACTTTTCAGTGTGTTGTCATGTATTTCATCTTTCAGACTGATGTAGTTCTCGGAACCATTCATGTAGTGGACTTTTTAGTGTGTTGTCATGTACTGCACTTTAAGTACTAATGTACTGTAGCCATGTACTGCACTTCATAGTGTGTTGTCCTGTACTTCAGTTTACAGTGTGTTGTCCAATGACAATTAATACATGTAGCCTTTTCAAGTTGCATTAATTTCGAGCAACCAGTGTAGTTATGAGGCATGTAGCCTTTTTAGATGAACAGTGCAGCATTAAATTTGAATTGTGTTGTTGAATGGAAACAATTTGAAACATCTCAATATTGCGGCCTTAGTTAAATTATATTATGTGCCCGAAGGAAAAGGTAACAAAGCGGTGCAATGCATAATTAAACCATAATAACAACACATGAAATGGCATGCGAAGACCTCTACGAAAGCACGGTAAAGTGGTCGTAGACTAAACCTAACATGCTTTAAGGGAATTAAACCAAACAACAATTACATGGATATAGCCTAGCAAATTGAGATAGGTTACTCCTAGTAATGTTCCCACCTAGCAAATTGAGTTGAACCTTCCCCACAGTATCCTCCCACTGTAGGCGGCGGTGGGGCGGAGGCCCCTTCTTGTGATAAGGGTGCAGTTGCAATAATATGGATCAGTGCAAAGTGCCTCCTATGAACCGGCAACATCGCTGCTGTCATCCTCCTCCTCGTCCTTGGTATCGCTTCTAACTTCCCTTTCTAGTTCAAAGATATGTTCCTGCAGGTAGTAGATGTACTACTGATGCGGATAAATAGGAGCAGGATCCACCCATCTAGTGAAGCCACAGTTTTCTTCGCTCTCGGAAGACTGTAATCAAAATCTCGTGTAAGCATTAGTAAAGATGAGAAAAATATTTGCAAGACGAATAGTAATAACAAATACCCATGCTCGCAGGCATCTGAAGAAACGATGGCCTCCATCCATCTCGTCGGTACACATCTGCACTAAACAGTCTGTTTATCGTATTTTGGCCAACCTTCTCTCCGGCTATTGTATCCTCTGAGAGGATTCTCGGTGGTGAAGTCACTATTGCTCTTAACTGGAAACTCATACACTGCTTTCTCGAAGAAATTAGGATCAAGAGAACCCTCCCACACAATGGGAGGTCCCTCCCCCCCTTTCCTCTCCCTGTGGCGAAACCCTTCCCTCTCGACGAGCCACCAGACATCTCTGCTCTAACGAACTTCCACACTCGTTTTCAAGTTAGGAGGAACACATGCACCAATGCGTATATATAGGCAGAGTCATGGTCAGTACCATTGATACTAAGGCATAAATGCTCCTGAAAAGCCTAACTTCCTTGCACTAAAAAGGCTACACTGTATGAATTAAAAGGCTACACGACAGGGGCACCACGTCAGCGGTCAGTGGGGTGACTGACCTGCCACAGTGGCAGGCCAGCTATGCTAGGGGCTCAGCGCGGTAGTGTTGTTTGGCCGTGCCAGGGCAATAGGTGCAACCAAACAGGTTGGTTTAAAAAAATTTAAGTGTGTTAGTTTTAAAAATAGTATTAAAAAAGTGTAAAAATAAAAAAATCATTGTTGGCTACTGGTGGAGTTCCTCGTTGTGCCTGTGTGTGCTTATGTTCTTCCTTGCATTGTACTGTCCTGTAGTGCTCGACCTTGCGCTGTCGTTTGACTTTCATAGTAGATGCTTTGCGGCTATCGTTTTCACCCATGGCGGAAGCTTCGCCATCATATTTACGGCCTTTGAAGGCCATGAGCGAGGTGAGTGATAGCTCAGGGGCCCCAAAAAAATAGAGGGCCCCAAATTTGGACCCCATGGCTCATAGCAGTTTAGATTTTGAGTATTTAGCTCAGACGTCTAGCACCCTCTATTAGTTTCTCGTTTCTAACCCATAACTTATGACGTAATCATGTTTAGCTGCTGGCTGCGGTAATTGAAATATAGAGACTCGCAGTCGCTTCTACGTGACTCCGTATCTCCATTAGCCCATTGACCATGCCGTTGTGATCTCGTTTTGTAATTCTGCTGCTGCGCCATATACAGCATTCCAGCCCCGATCAACATGAGGGCCCCAATTTACATCTCTCTCGGGCACCAAATTCCTGGAGACGCCCTGGTCAAATTGGTTTCTCTGGCGGATGCTTTGTTGCCGTTGTCGCTGGTCTCCTCTCTAGTAGATGCTTTGCTGCCAAGAGTGTGATGGTTGTTCCTATATGTGGATGCTTTGCCACAGTGGGCACCTTCGTTCCTTCCCTGACGGATGCTTGGCCATCGTTGGAGTCCGTGGCGGATGCTTTGCCGTTGGTATCTCTTTGATCCCATCTCTGGTAGATGTTTTGCTGCTTAGAGCATCCTGGCTCATTACTTGGCAGATACTTGGCCGCCGTGGTTGCTTGGTCTTTGCTGGTGGATGCTTTGCTCATTGCCATTTCTGCTGGATGCTCGTTTGTCTTCTCTATGTGGTTGCTTTGCCACAACATTGTCCAATTTGTAGGTAACCATTGCGTTGATGTATCCTTTCAATTTCTTGCAGGTTCAGTTGGTAGGTTTTGAGTGTTGAGGGCTTGAAAGTCCCTAGTTTGGTTTTGGCTAATTGATGAAATCTAGGACTAACCTTTGTATCTAAGTGGATGATTTAGATAAAGGTGGTCATTGAATATGAGACATGACATTGACTCATGTGACCAAGATGATGAAGACCAAGATGATGCTTGGCTCGATGGACCGGTTGTGAGGGTGAAGGGCAAGTCGAGGCTTCGAAGCGAAGGACCATATGATGGTGAAGCTTGAGCAAGACTTGACGCCGACGGACCGATGCAACGGTGAAGAGCAAGTGAAGTCAAGGTCGATGGATCGAGACGGTCATGTGATGATATGAAGTGGATCATATCTTTTGGAGAAACAAAATGGGTTCAAGGCAAAGGTATAACCTTAGGGCCATTTTGTTTTGCACTCAAGACACCATAGAGGGTGTGAGTGGTTTAGGATCGATAGCCGAACTAATAAGAGGGGAAGTCTTATCAGTTATTCGATGCACGGGTGCCACTAGGTGAATTCATGAAGTGCATTGCATGTAGGGCCTAGTGAGCTAACTGGAAAACCTTCGAAAATGATTATGAAAATGCTAACACACGTGCACAAGGTGGTGATCACTTGTTGGTGTTGGTACATTTGCGAAGGCGATGAAGTTTGAACGGTAGAGAGGGTTTGGGTCTCTCTCTCCCTCCCGCCGAGCTTGCGAGCGTGGGATTCAGGTATTTTTGGGAACTTGAAATGCCTATTTTCCACTACGCCGGAAGTCGGAAAAGAAACGGAGGCGAACGGAGGTCACAGAGGTGACCGGACGCGGTCATGGTATGACCGGACGCGTCCAGTCAGTACAGCGCAGGCGCGGGTGCTAGGGTTTGCAACCGGCGCGTCCGGTCACTCGTGGGACCGGCGCGTCCGGTCAGGTGTCCAGAGGAAACTGAGTTTCGCAAGGACGATCGGACGCGAGGCGCGTCCGGTCACACATGATCGGACGCGTCCGATCATCGAGGGAGCTTACTGGACTCAAACCAGACGTGGGCATTGTCCCGTCCGGTCGTTGCGAGGGGCGCGTCCGGTCGTTACTTCGCGGGCGCGCGATGCTGTGCGATCGGCGCGTCCTGTCGTTGACTGGAGCGCGTCCGGTCACTCGGGACCGGCGCGTCCGGTCGTTATGAGGAGCGCGTCCGGTCATAGGATTTGACCGTTGGCGCAGTGACCGTTGGAGGATCGGACGCGGTTGAGCGCGTCCGGTCAGTTATGACCGGCGCGTCCGGTCATCCCGAAAAGACCCAGTGAAGGGGTATAACGGCTCTATTTGGATGAGATGCTTATAAATACTTGTTGGCCGGCCCTTGGGGAGGGCTCTCGTGATTTCTAACATTCTTGTGCATCCTTTGAGCTAGAGCATCTCCTCCCACTCATCTCTCTTGCTTGATTGCAAATCAAAAGTGAGATTGAGTGATCCCAAAGTGCATTGCATAGCTTGAGGGCATCTAGTGGCACTTGTGGGTGGTTTAGCCGGTGGATTTCTTGTTACTCTTGGAGAGTACCGCTCCTAGCCGGCTTGGAGATTGTTGGAGGTGTTGGCAAGAGAAGGTGATTGTTCTTGGCCACCTCCGGTTGATTGTAAGAGGTTCTTGTGCTTTCCTCGGCGTGACGCCAAAAGCAACTCTATTACATTGCGCATGTCATTGAGTTACCTCACTTGAGAGTGGTGTCTTGCGGTGCCTTGCGGGGCGTGCCTTGAGGGGCAAGTGACTTGAGGGTCACACCGAGGAACCATCTAAGTGTTGGTCGACACAACCGGTGACGTAGCTTATCGGTGCACAAGTGAACACCGGGTGAACAAAAATATTGTGTCTCTTGTCTCCCGGTGATTAGTCTTCATATTGTGTTGTTGTCAATATTGATTGATTGTATATCATCTTGGTGATTGGCAACATCTTCACTCCACCGTCGGTATAAGATTCACAATCCTATCTCTTGCATTTACTTTTACTAGATTATGTTGTGTAAGCTCTAGTGGTAGCCTTTGCTAGTGTTGTTAGCTTGCTCACTAGTGTAAGTTTAGTGACATAGCCCTTGTGTGAACTAGAGATCATAATCTACCAGACTTGTGGATAGGAGGCTTGCATCACAACCGTAGGCTAAGCAAAACTCGCTTTGCGCCGTTTGTTGTTCTAACTAGTTTGCTTAGTGTTTCTTGTAGAAATTTTTATAGGCTATTCACCCCACTCTAGCCATCTAGGACCTTATAAGTGGTATCAGAGCCGTGGTCACCGTTTTAATCAAGGCTTAACATCCTTTGGTGTGAAAAATGGCTCAAATTGTGTTCAATCATGTTGGGGGCAAGCCACCGCTCTTTGATGGTGTTAGTTCTTTTGCTCATTGGAAGAGAAAAATGATAATGTACCTTGGTTCTATTCATGAGAGAGTATTGTAAGTCACCGAGAATGATTTTGCTATCATTGATCCCGATCATCTCACCGATGAGGATAGAGCAAATAGAACATGCAATAGAATGCTCTCAATACACTCTACAATGGTATTGACACAAAAGTGTTTGAAGGCATCATGGATTTGGAATTGGCTAGTGAAGTATGGACAAGGTTGAGTGAGACATATGAAGGCACTAAGGTTGTGAAGAGTGCCAAGCTATATGGGCTCAAGAGTGAGTTTGAGAACTTCAAGAAAAAGGATGATGAAATAATCATTGAAATGTTTCATAGATTGCAAGTGATAGTCAATGATCTCAAGAGCTTAGGGCACAAGACACAAGAACGGAGCCTATGTGGTCACTTGGGAAAGTGATGATGATGATGAAGAAGAAGAATCATCCAACAAGGCTTTTGCTTCCATAGCTATCAACAAGAAACCTTCACTATTTGATTCATCCTCTTCGTGCTTCATGGCCAAAGAAGCTAAGGTATTATATGATGAGAGTGATGATGAAAGTGAAATGGAATATATTCATGATAGTGATAATGATAATAATAATGATAATGAAAATGATAATGATGAACCAACTAAAGAACAACTATATGACTTAATGCAACAAACTAGAGACATAGCTATTGCCAAGAACAAGGAGTGTAAGAAGCTTTCAATGAAAGTAGCAATACTTGAGAAAGTTCTAGGTGAGCTTAAGACCACTCATGAGAGTCTAGTGGAAGACTATGAGGATCTTGGTAAAGCTCATTCTAAGCTTGAAAAAGCTCACTCATTGCTACTTGAGCAACAAACAAAGAAGGAGGTTGTTGTATCATGTGATATAGGTGTTACATGTGATATAATTGATGAATCTTTTTATAAACCTATCATCATGACAAATGCTAACCCTTCTTGTAGCTCTTCATCCACCACCACCAACTCTACCTCCACTACTAGTGATGGTTTCACTTGTGATACCTCACTAATGGTTGAGAATGAGACTCTCAAAAGAGAGGTGGATGAGCTCACTCACGCCCTAGGCAAGGCCTATGGTGGTGAGGCCCGCTTGCTTAAGTGCTTGGGTAGCCAAAGGTTGTGTATTATTTAAAAATAGATAAATTTGATTTAAATATGAATTTGTTTATGCATTCAAATTTAGGGAGTAATAAATTTTGGGAAATTAAAATCAATCATAAGGTTAGCAACTCTTTGGTGCACTCATGCTGCTGCATTTTATTGTGATGAGTGGTTTTTGTTAAATAGCTGTAAGGATTTGAAAATCATTTGGAAATGTGATTTGAAAAAAATCAACTCTGAAAAAGAAAAACAAATTCTTTTTCCCGCCTTCACTTCCCTCCATTTCGGCCTGCTAGCCCAATTCTCGGCCGGCCCACCATTTCCTCCCCGCGCCCCTTCTCTTGGGCCGTGGCCCAGCCGAGCCGGGCAGCCGTTGCCGTGCCCCGCTCTCCCTCTCGCGGTCACTGGCAGCCGGGGCCCGCTCGTCAGTCCCTTCCCATCCCCAACCGTCTTCCCCGCTCACTCGCCGGTCAAGCCGCACCCCCGAGCCGCCCGCGCCCACGTCTCTGCTTCGTGGGAGCGTCTCCGCGCCCCGCGCTTGCCCTTTAAATGGAAGCGCAACCCTGCCTCCGTCCTTTTCCCCCATTCCAACTTCCTCTCCCTCGAGTTCACGTGGTCACAACCGAAGCAAAAGTCGCCAGAGTCGCCGTCCGCTCCTCCGCGTCGCCGTCACCTCTGAGCCTCCCCCATCTTCATTTTGCCGCTCGGTGAGCTTCCCCGTGCTCCCCTCTCTCTCCCTACACCTCCATTTCCTTGATTGGTGGCCTCTAGGGCCGTGTCCGCGAGCTCCGATGGGCTTCTCGCCGCCATCCATGGCGGGAGCCGCTCGGGCTTATCCCCGGCCGCGTTTAGGGTCTAGGTTTGATCGCCTTCATCTTCTATTCCTCCCCGTGCCCCCAATTTGTCGAATCATGGCCTATAGGGCCGTTTTACGTGAGCTCCGGCGAGCTCCTCCGCGGCCGGCCATGGCGGGTGCCATGCGGGACTTTCCCCGCCCACGCAAAGTGCTGGAATGAGTTCGCCTTTGCCCCCTCTTCATTCCGGTGTCCTTGGATTTGGTAACCGAGCACCATAGCGCCCTATTGGGCAATGCCGGCGAGCTTCTCGCCATCGGACATGGCGGCGCCACTGCAAACACCCTCCCCTCCGGCGGCCCGCGCTCTCCTTGCTCTCCTCTATCTAATCCTCGCCGTTCATCTCGGATCGGACGGCCAGGACACACCGATACCCCTTCGCGGGTGCAATTTCTAAAAGAGCCCCTCAGTTTCTGGAAGGCTTAACCCGCCTTCCTTGGCGTACTCCCGGAGTACGCATTCTCTTTCGAAAAACGTAGTTTCTTCGGTTTATATGAAAAATACGTTTTCAAATTAATTACAGAATTGCCACTGTAGTAAAACGTTTATAAAATCGTCGTTCTAGCTCCGATTTGACCCGTTCAACTTGCGATAGTTTCATAATTTCATAATCTACGTATTAGTGCTACTGATAGACCTGTTAGAAGCTTTTAAGTTTCTTGATTAAGTCTAGTTTAATAGCTAGTTTTGGAACCTTGTTTAGCACGTAACTTTTGCGTTGTAGCTCCGTTTTTCGTGCAATTCGCGTCAATGTGATCATAACGAGACGTAGATGATTTTGGTAAACATTTTATTCAGATTTATTTATTGTTGGTGTACTGTTCTAATAGTAGCTATGTTTTGCTTGTATGTCTGCTCCGAATTGCGTGTTGTACTTCATGTCGTTCGAGTTCAGACGGTGAGGAGTACGTCGGGAATCCGGACGCGTACGAGGAGCAGCAGGACTAGCAACAGTTCGTGAACCAAGGCAAGTATAGCATGGGCCTTCCTTGATTCCTATTCATTATATAATCTACTCATTATGCATGTGTCTAATATTGCTCGACTATAAGGACATCCTAGCCATTTATGACTTATATCTCGATACCTATGGGTTTTATTGCATATGGGTAGAATGCTAGTGCTCTATTCAAACATGATCAATACTATGATTAATGGAACAAACGGATAAACATGATGGTAATAATTGAAATATAGGGTGATGGTGCAAATGATGTCGATCATGTTGCCCTAAACTCTCCATAAGGACTTGTCTGTAGGGCAAAAGCTGGGACATACAGTGCAACCGTGAGAGTCATATGGCTCTGACTTTAGCTCAGTAATAGGATCTTTTCTAGCTTGTTAGAGGTTACCCGAAAGGGCGCAAGAGGGGCTTGCCACTTTGGGTATAGAACTGCCTCTGTTCTGATGTGTATAGCCTGCGGGAATTGTGCCATCGAAAGGGGGGTTCTCTATATCTGCCTGCCGAGGAAACCTCGCGGCCCTAACATGTTAGAAGAGGCCTATGGAAGGCTTCATAGTGTACCCTGCCTACTCACCTTGGGAGTGTTAGGGGGTCGACGGGCCTCGGGTATATGGGCAACACGACTCACGGGTAAAGATGCACAACCTCTGCAGAGTGTTAAAACTGTTATAACAGCCGTGCTCACGGTCACGAGCGGCCCGGAAAACTCACAGAATAAATGGTCACTTGTGAAGATGTTGTTCGTGGTGAACTATGATGGTATTATGATGATGATGACGATGATGATGATATAATGTTGATCAATGACTCTATTTAATTCTAGTATATGATCATGTGGGTTAATTTGGGAGCTTAAGAATAATTTGATATTGATCAATAACAAAATGTTGACTTACTAAAATGCTAAATGCAGTAAACCGTGTCTGCCTTTTGAGCCTCATGAATCCCCATGTTATGCTTGTGGAGTACGAAATGTACTCACGCTTGTTTATTTTCAATATTTTGGAAAAATCCCGGATGGGTACCAGATTTCCAGAGATTGGAGCAGACAGGCTTGTGATCAACCAGTCAGTTGTCCCTGTGAAGTGGAGTCTTCACCTAAAGACCGGAGTTGTCTTTCCGTTGTTTGCTATCTAAGGTTATATCTTTTATAATAAGTACGTTATATATTAAGCATTGTCATTTGATATTACCCTTATTTGTAGCTATATGTGAGATTTGACTTCCTGGGCTCACATATGGTGTGTATCTAGTTTTGTTCTTAAAACCGGGTGTTACAGGTTCTCTCTTAACAAAGAGGGATTGGGCTACACCCCCAAGAAAGGCAAGTCGGCCTTTGCAACTCCAAAGCCTAGCTTTGTGAAGAGCAATGGTCGGTTTTGCAATAGATGCAAGCAAGTTGGGCACTTAGAGCATAATTGTAATAAAAAGAACCAAAGCAAGAAATTTGTTAATGCTATACCTTTTGATTCTTGCTATGTGCTTACCAAAGGTGTGAAGGGTGTGCAAGCTAAGTTTGTTGGTACACCCATTGTTGGCCCAAAGAAGAAGGCTATTTGGGTACCAAAGAGCTTAGTTACTAACCTACAAGGATCCAAGCAAAAATGGGTACCTAAGCTTCATTGATTTGCTTGTAGGTCAATTACAAAGCCGAAGGAAGGCATTGGATTATTGATAGTGGGTGCACTCAATACATGACCGGTACATCAAGAATGTTTGACTCAATCAATGACAATAATAGTGGTGTTGATTCTATCACATTTGGCAATAACAAGAAAGGCAAGGTTATTGGCTTGGGTAAGATTGCAATATCAAATGACATGAGTATCTCCAATGTGTTGCTAGTTGAAAGTTTAGATTTCAATCTTCTATCCGTGGCACAAATATGTGATCTAGGCTACAAATGTATCTTTGGGGTTGATGATGTGGAAGTCATTAGTATGGATAGTTCAAATGTGGCATTCAAGGGCTTTAGATATGAGAATCTCTATCTAGTTGACTTCAATGCTAGAGAAACTTCCTTGACAACTTGCTTAATCTCCAAATCAAGCATGGGTTGGCTTTGGTATAGAAGGCTTGGTCATGTTGGCATGAAACAATTGAAGAAGCTTACAACTCACAATCTTGTTAATGGTTTGAAAGATGTTGAATTTGAGAAGAATAAGCTTTGTAGTGCATGTCAAGCCAGGAAGCAAGTTGGAAGCTCACATCCAAAGAAGAGTACAATGAGCACATGCAAAGCATTTGATTTGATGCACATTGATCTATTTGGCCCAACAACATACACAAGCATAGGCAGCAACAAGTATGGTTTTGTCATAGTGGATGACTTCACAAGATTCACATGTGTATTCTTTCTTAGTGACAAAAGTGAAGTGTTTGACACCTTCAAGACATTTCTCACTAGAGTTCACAATGAGTTTGAGATTAGAATCAAGAAAGTGAGAAGTGACAATGGAAGTGAGTTCAAGAATACAAGAATTGAAGAACTTTGTGATCACTATGGCATTAGACATCAATTCTCGGCCATGTACACTCCACAATCAAATGGCCTAGTTAAGAGAAAGAATAGGACATTGCTTGATATGGCTAGATCAATGCTTTATGAGTACAATGTGAGTCAATCTTTTTGGGATGAAGCAATCAATACCGCTTGCTACTACATCAATAGACTATATTGTCAACATTGCTAGAGAAAACCCCATATGAGCTACTTCATGGAAGAAAGCCCAATATTTCTTACTTTAGAGTGTTTGGTTGCAAATATTATATCTTGAAGAAGGGCACTAGATTGGGAAAGTTTGACAAGAGATGTGATGAGGGGTTCCTACTTGGTTATTCAACTACAAGCAAAACTTATAGAGTTTGGAACAATTCAAGTGGCATTCTAGAAGAAGTCCATGATGTGCAATTTGATGAAACCAATGGGTCACAAGATGAAGAAGAGAATCTAGATGATGTTGGTGGAACTCAATTGGTGGAAGCAATGAAGAACATGGACATTGGGGACATTAGAGCAAAGCAAGTAATTGATATTCAAGATGATGATAAAGATCAAGTGCTCAATTCTCCATTCAAGCTAGCTAGTGACTCTCAAGTGCAAGATCATGGTGCTAGTTCATCTCATCAAGATACATCAAGTGATCAACCAAGCTCAAGCAATCAAGTGCAAGTACTCCAACCACAACATGTTGCAAGAGATCACCCCATTGATAGTGTTATTGGTGATATTAGAAGTGGTGTACAAACAAGATCAAGATTGGATATGTTTTGTGAGCATGCATCATTTGTGTCAACCAAAGAACCAAAGAAAATAGAAGAAGCTTTGAAGGATGCCGATTGGATCATGGCTATGCAAGAAGAGCTTAACAATTTCACAAGAAATGATGTTTGGGAATTGGTAGAAAGGCCAAATGACTATAATGTGATTGGAACCAAATGGGTGTTCAAAAACAAGCAAGATCAAGATGGCATTGTGGTGAGAAACAAAGCAAGACTAGTTGCTCAAGGTTACACTCAAGTAGAAGGTCTTGACTATGATGAGACATATGCTCCCGTGGCAAGATTGGAGGCAATAAAGATTCTATTGGCTTATGCTTGTGCACACAACATCAAATTATATCAAATGGATGTCAAAAGTGCATTTCTCAATGGGATCATCAATGAGTTAGTCTTTGTTGAGCAACCTCCCGGATTTAAAGATGACAAGAAACCTAACCATGTGTACAAGTTGAAGAAGGCTTTATATGGCTTAAAGCAAGCACCTAGAGCATGGTATGAGAGGCTAAGGGATTTCCTTCTCTGTAAGGGATTCAAGATGGGTAAGGTTGATACAACTTTATTCATCAAGAAGATTGGGAATGATCTATTTATAGTGCAAATATATGTTGATGACATCATCTTTGGATCAACCGATCAAGCTTATTGTGAAGAATTTGGTGCTATGATGACCAAAGAATTTGAAATGTCTATGATTGGTGAACTTAGCTACTTCCTTGGTCTCCAAGTCAAACAATTGAAGAATGGGACATTTGTGAGTCAAGGGAAATACATAAGGGACATGTTGAAGAAGTTTAGAATGCAAGATGCAAAGCCAATTTCAACTCCAATGGGTACAAATGGCAATTTGGATAGTGATTTTGATGGCAAAATAATGAATCAAAAGGAATATCGGTCTTTGATTGGAAGTCTACTCTATGTCACTGCATCAAGGCTGGATGTCATGTTTAGTGTTTATATGTGTGCTAGATATCAAGCCTCACCTAGAGAGAGTCATCTCACGGCTGCAAAGAGAATATTGAGGTACTTGAAGCAAATAAGAGATGTTGGACTATGGTATCCCAAAGGGTCAAAGTTTGAATTAATTGGATATTCGGACTTCGACTATGGGGGTTACAAGATCAATAGAAAGAGCACAAGTGGCACATGTCAATTACTTGGAAGATCACTTTTGTCATGGTCCTCAAAAAAACAAAATAGTGTGGCAATCTCTACCGCCGAAGCCGAATATGTGAGTGCGGGGAGTTGTTGTGCACAATTGCTATGGATGAAATCAACCTTGAAGGATTATGGCCTCAACTTCAAGAATGTGTCATTGCTATGTGATAATGAAAGTGTAATCAAGATGACATAAAACCCGGTTCAACATAGAAGAACAAAGCATATTGACATAAGGCATCATTTCATTAGAGATCACCAACAAAAGGGAGATATTGCCATTAAAAGTGTTGGCACCGATGATCAACTTGCCGATATTCTCACCAAGCCACTTGATGAAAAGAGATTTTGTAAGCTAAGGAATGAATTGGACATTCTTGATTTCTCAAACATGAGTTGAATGCACCCCACCCACTTATTGACATGCCTCTCCTTCGACATTGCAAGGTAAAAGTTGATTGACATGTCATTCATCCTATGCTAAGGACTTCTAGAGCATGTAGACATAATAAGTGGTATGCATGAGCATTCATGATAAATCAAATGAATTTGATGGATATATGTTACCACTATTGCTTCTATGCTTGTTTTGATCTAGTGGTGGCATATGACATGTTTGTGAGCTTACAAACCTGGTGTTGAATCTAGAAGATTTGCTATAAGTGTTTAATTCAACATAGGCAAGATAACCCTTATTATGAGGTGTGAAGAAGCTTGTCTTTGGTTCAAATTGAATTAAATATCTTTGGCAAGTATTCTAGGTTAAACCAAATTTGATAAATTCTAACCTACTCCATCAAACATTGCTTTTCTCTCCACAATTTGATCCCATTTTTAGGTAAGTTGTTGACAAAGGGGGAGAGAAAAAGATGATTCAACATGATAAAGGGGTAAATAAAATTTTGATGCACACAAGTAGGGGGAGCAAGCTCATAAACAAAGTTGTTGCATTTGTTTATGCATTCTCATATGACTTGCTCATTGCACATGTTTTTAAATTCAATATACGTGCTTGTGTGGTGCAATGCTAGTATAGAACTTGAATGATGAAATGATCTACTAGCATGCATAGGAATAGTTTACATGTGGTATCTAGACATGCTTAAAGCACTACAAGTGGTACAAGTGGTCCAAGAACCTTTACATATAATGTTAATCTCACAGGGTTCTTGAGTTGTGAAGGATGTCTAGTTACTTCATGATGCTAAGGATGGTGTAAAAGGCAACTCCGATTGGTATCACGCTTCAAAGGTCCATTTCTTACACCTTAGCATCATTTTGGTAGAATTACTCTCTCAACACTTCTATTCATGCATATGTGCAAAGCTTTCAATCCAAACTCTATGCACATATGTAGGGAGAGCTAATGCTACCAAAACCGAGCTTATGATAATTGTCCAAATTTTATTTATGAGCATAATGATTGGAGAAGTATGACAAGTTCAAAACTTTTATTATCAAAATCATCTTTGTGAGGGTTGTCATCAATTACCAAAAAGGGGGAGATTAAAAGTTCCTAGTTTGGTTTTGGCTAATTAATGAAACCTAGGACTAACCTTTGTATCTAAGTGGATGATTTAGATAAAGGTGGTCATTGAATATGAGACATGACATTGACTCATGTGACCAAGATGATGAAGACCAAGATAATGCTTGGCTCGATGGACCAGTTGTGAGGGTGAAGGGCAAGTCGAGGCTTCGAAGCGAAGGACCATGCGATGGTGAAGCTTGAGCAAGACTTGGCGCCGATGGACCGATGCAACGGTGAAGAGCAAGTGAAGTCAAGGTCGATGGATCAAGACGGTCATGTGATGATATGAAGTGGATCATATCTTTTGGAGAAACAAAATGGGCTCAAGGCAAAGGTATAACCATAGGGCCATTTTGTTTTGCACTCAAGACACCATAGAGGGTGTGAGTGGTTTAGGATCGATAGCCGAACTAATAAGAGGGGAAGTCTTATCGGTTATTCAATGCACGGATGCCACTAGGTGAATTCATGAAGTGCATTGCATGTAGGGCCTAGTGAGCTAACTGGAAAACCTTCGAAAATGATTATGAAAATGCTAACACACGTGCACAAGGTGGTGATCACTTGTTGGTGTTGGTACATTTGCGAAGGCGATGAAGTTTGAGCGGTAGAGAGGGTTTGGGTCTCTCTCTCCCTCCCGCCGAGCTTGCGAGCGTGGGATTCAGGCATTTTTGGGAACTTGAAATGCCTATTTTCCACTACGCCGGAAGTCGGAAAAGAAACGGAGGCGAACGGAGGTCACAGAGGTGACCGGACGCGGCACCGGACGTGGTCATGGTATGACCGAACGCGTCCGGTCAGTACAGCGCAGGCGCGGGTGCTAGGGTTTGCAACTGACGCGTCCGGTCACTCGCGGGACCGGCGCGTCCGGTCAGGTGTCCAGAGGAAACTGAGTTTTGCAAGGACGATCGGACGCGAGGCGCGTCCGGTCACACATGATCGGATGCGTCCGATCGTCGAGGGAGCTTACTGGACTCAAACCGGACGCGGGCACTGTCGCGTCCGGTCGTTGCGAGGGGCGCGTCCGGTCGTTACTTCGCGGGCGCGCGATGCTGTGCGATCGGCGCGTCCGGTCGTTGACTGGAGCGCGTCCGGTCACTCGGGACCGGCGCGTCCGGTCGTTATGAGGAGCGCGTCCGGTCATAGGATTTGACCGTTGGCGCAGTGACCGTTGGAGGATCGGACGCGGTTGAGCGCGTCCGGTCAGTTATGACCGGCGCGTCCGGTCATTCCGAAAAGACCCAGTGAAGGGGTATAACGGCTCTATTTGGATGGGATGCTTATAAATACTTGTTGGCCGGCCCTTGGGGAGGGCACTTGTGATTTCTAACATTCTTGTGCATCCTTTGAGCTAGAGCATCTCCTCCCACTCATCTCTCTTGCTTGATTGCAAATCAAAAGTGAGATTGAGTGATCCCAAAGTGCATTGCATAGCTTGAGGGCATCTAGTGGCACTTGTGGGTGGTTTAGCCGGTGGATTTCTTGTTACTCTTAGAGAGTACCGCTCCTAGCCGGCTTGAAGATTGTTGGAGGCGTTGGCAAGAGAAGGTGATTGTTCTTGGCCACCTCCGGTTGATTGTAAGAGGTTCTTGTGCTTTCCTCGGCGGGACGCCAAAAGCAACTCTATTACATTGCGCATGTCATTGAGTTACCTCACTTGAGAGTGGTGTCTTGCGGTGCCTTGTGGGGCGTGCCTTGAGGGGCAAGTGACTTGAGGGTCACACCGAGGAATCATCTAAGTGTTGGTCGACACAACCGGTGACGTAGCTTGTCGGTGCACAAGTGAACACCGTGTGAACAAAAATATTGTGTCTCTTATCTCCCGGTGATTGGTCTTCATATTGTGTTGTTGTCAATATTGATTGATTGTATATCTTCTTGGTGATTGGCAACATCTTCACTCCACCATCGGTATAAGATTCACAATCCTATCTCTTGCATTTACTTTTACTAGATTATCTTATGTAAGCTTTAGTGGTAGCCTTTGCTAGTGTTGTTAGCTTGCTCACTAGTGTAAGTTTAGTGACATAGCCCTTGTGTGAACTAGAGATCATAATCTACTAGACTTGTGGATAGGAGGCTTGCATCACAACCGTAGGCTAAGCAAAACTCGCTTTGCGCCGTTTGTTGTTCTAACTAGTTTGCTTAGTGTTTCTTGTAGAAATTTTTATAGGCTATTCACCCCCCCTCTAGCCATCTAGGACCTTACAGGGCTGTCACTCTTTCTTTCCTTGTTTTTTTTCATGTTCATTTGCTTTGTTCCAGGTCCCCTCACCACTAGCTCGGCGATTTGTAATTTGTGCTACGAGGGTTCTCTCGTAGCTATGTCGTGTAACTCTCTTCCTCTTAATGAAACACAGGCTATATTCCCTGGTCACGAAAAAAAAGAACTATTGAAATACACTATTTATTAGAACAATTCAGATACATTACCAAAAAATAAGATTGTTGTCTAAACTATTGAAATACATTGTCATTTCAGTTGAGATATGTTACTAGAACATTTAAAATTATGTTGTTGGCAAAAGTCTAATAATAAACAAATATATCAGTTTATTAAGAATGAAAATATAAGAAATAAAAAGAAAATCTAAGCCAACATTTTATGCTCTCTGAATGATTTCACTCACTTTCATCTGGTGGGCAAAACTTAGGCCTTGTTTAGATGCCATCCAAATTCCAAGTTTTTTTCACTCTCTCTCCATCACATCAATTTTTAGCCGTTTGCATGGAGTATTAAATGTAGGTAAAAAATAACTAATTACACAGTTTAGTTGGAAATCACGAGATGAATCTTTTGAGCCTAGTTGGTCCACGATTGGATAATATTTGTCAAATAAGACGAAAGTGGTACTATTCATCAGGTTCACTTTTTTTCAATCTAAACGAGGCATTATTGTAGCAGGGCCACTGAAAAAGGACGAAAAGAAAAACTAAAGAAAAGAAAAATAACATGGTCCACGGATCAGTTTTGACGTATATATATCCACCATCCTACATGGGGTGTATGGAGCAAAGTTTATTCTTTGCTTTCGTGAGAACGAAGATTAGAATTCGTACAAATGGTCGTCGCTAGACTCTCTCTGTTTTATTATTATTATTATTATTATTATTATTATTATTATTATTATTATTATTATTATTATTATTATTATTATTATTATTATTATTATTATTATTATTATTATTATTATTATTATTATTATTTATTTTAGAGTAGGCGTCACTAGACCTTAGAAACGACGAGGACAGACAAGCCCGTTTGTTTTGGGCCTAAGATGCTGCTTAGGCCCAGCCCTAAACTCATCTAAGCTTCAACGTCGGGCTGTGTGCCTGTGTACATAAACCATTTTTGGTTTCATAGAGACCTTTCCATTTTTCGTACGTAGAGCCATTTCTATGAAAATTTGTCCCTGAAAATAATTTCTAAGCCAACCGTCTCTAGATAAGCTTTTCATCCGCCTCTAGGAAAGGAGACATTTCTGGAGGCTGCTGGAATTCTAGCTGTCTCTAGAAATCGGGTTGATAATAGGTATAGCACAATAAAATTCATAACCTTTTTAAATCATATTGGATGAGGAGAAACTTTATGTCAAAGTTGTGACATTTGAAGAGATCGACAACTCCTTAAAAAAAGAGATCTACAACTTTGTAGTTGATGTATTTTCCGTTAGAAATCATCTAAGGCCCCCAAAAAATTTGTTTTAAGCTTTCATAATTTAAAAATGAATATTTAAATTTTTTAAATGATCTCGGATGGAGAAATGACTTAAACCAAAGTTATAGAACTCGAAGGGATTTGCAACTTTATAGTTGACTGCCTTTGTAACACTCCGGTGTTACGCAAGCATTTGCATTGCAAATCATGAGCATAACATGTCATGGCATTCATAATCATATGTGCTTAGGGTGTACCTTTAGTAAAATAAAGTGTGGAAACTAATATTGCATAACATGTTGTGATAATGTGCTAATTACATTCATCAAACTTGTGCAACTATAAATTTCATATCACTTAGAATTATAAGGAAAATTTTTGGAGCCACTAAATCACTCAAAGTTTTGTCAAAGATTTGTTTTAAAAATGTTATTTGAAAATATTCAAAAATCCTCCCTAAATTAGCTTTTATTCTAAAAATCAAAATCTGTTGAGAATTTTTAGTTGGCCCCTTAATCAAAGTTGTAGAGAATTAAATTCTAAGCAACTTTTATTTTTGGGCCATTTTCAGAAAAGCTCCTTTTCTTGTTCAAAATGAGATTTGAAAACTATTATTTGAATTTATTTGAAAATAATAATTTGAAAAACCAATGTCTCACCTAAGCGGGCCTCCGCCTCCCTTTTGGCCCGCTGGCCGAAACGGCCCGCGCCACCCCCGCGCGCGCGCCGCGCAACGCAGGTGACCTGGCCCGCGTCCGCTCGGCCGCCTCCTCCTCCCGCTCGCCCCGCGCCTCGCTGGCCGCTGCGACAGAACGCGTTTGCCGCGTGTCGGCCATGCGCCGTCGCCGACCGCCGCGCGTCGCCTCCGCTCTGCCCTCCTGCCAGCTCGAGCGCGCTCAAGTCCGCCTGCCCGAACCCTCCTCGCCCCCTCACTCCCACTCTCGCTCGCCATCCGCTCCCCTCTCCAAGAACCGAGCGGGCGAGCGGCTCACCGCCGCGAGCTCCACCTCCGCTCCCCCGTTCCGACGTCGACCATCCACCGCCACCGAATTCGTCTTGCACCGAGCTTCACCACCCCCTTGCCTCCTCCGAACGAGCCTCGTTGTCCTCTTGCTCACTCCGGTAGGGCATCAATTTGACTTCCTCGCCGCGCCACCGTGACGGAGCCGCCGCGCTCGCGCTCCGGTCACCAGCACCTTCACCCACCTCCTTTGTCTCTCAACCTCGCTCACGAGTTCACCATTTTCCCGCGGCCGTTTTGCGCCCCTTGCCTCGCTCGTTCGAGCACTGGAGCGGTAGTTGGCCGTCGGCGGCCACCGCACCGCCGCGGTGGCGAGCACCGGCTCGGCCGCGCGCGCTGTCCCCGCTCGCCCGCGGTTGAAGCGAGTGGCTGGGCCGGCCTGATCCAACGGGATGCGACCTGTTTTCTTTCTCTCGCGCGCGCATGCCCCTGGGCTGAGCAGGCCGGGCCGTTTGCCCCGTACTGTGTCGGCCCGTTTTCAAAAAGAGGATTCCAGTTTTTTTTTCTTTTATTAATTGGAAATAAAAATGCTTTAGTAATTGTTTGGGTGATTAAATGTGCTCCAAAAATTGTGAAATAAATTTCTATGGATTCATTGGAACTAGATCTATGATATAAAAATATTGCATGTCATTTTTGAAATACTTTTCTGTAGAACTTTATTTAATCATGAATATTGCTGATAACTTGAAAAATAGGTAGAAAAATCTATAGGCTTCAAAAAAAAATATGATTCTAAGTTTGTTGATCTTATTATATAATGTACTTTCTAGGAAAAATATGTTTCATGCATGTGCTGTGGAAAACTTTGGAGGAGTAGTTCAAGTACCTTTAATGGCTGATTTTTGTTATTTTTGCTAGAGAGCAAACTTTGTATAAAACATGCATGTGATAATTTTTGTACAGTCATAGTATGCTATGAAGAACCTAGGAAAAATATTAATTCTGTTGTTTGACACTTTTCATAGTACAAAGTAATTTCATGCTCATTTTTATGCTATAGCTTGTCATTTTTGTATAGGATAGTTTACTTATCCAAATACCATGAAATTTTTATGGTAGTCGGTTTAGGGTAGTATTATGCTACTGTAATTTTCTCAGATTTTTAGGAGCATTAGAAATATATGTTGCTATTCAAACCTATTATTATTTAGGGTTTAAGCAAGTGTTGCTTTAAGTATGATTAAGAAATTAATAAAGCTTTGGTGTATCTTTGAAGCATTTCATAAGATATGTTAACTTAACATATTAGTAGTAGAAGAGAATGCAGTAGATGACATGTGCTTGTAGTATATAGTTTCTTGGATGATGTTGACTACCTTGCATTTCAACATATCCATTGCATTCATCTCCTTCGATGCACATTGCATAATCACTTACGCGCATTGCATCATACAGGATCGTAAACCGAGAACCCAGTCGTCATCCCCGAGGAGCCAGAGGAGCAGCTCGAGGTGCAGCAGCAGGAGGTGACCGAAGCTGAAGAGGAGGTCAGTGAAGATCTCCCAGAGTGCCCCGACCACCGTCCGAGCTCTTTTGAGAGAGGCAAGCCCCGGAGCATTTCTCTCCCGGTTTGCAAATAATTTATTATTAACTTTACTTAATTTGATGCATTACATTTAGGAATTGTTTGCAAACGTTGCTGCATTACACCTTGTTTCACCTTGCTTTACCCGATCCTTGTTACCTTGGTGTCCGCGGTCAGTAATTGCTTAGTTTGCTTAGACCGGTAGAAGTCGGGTGATTGCCTGTCAACCGCGAGCTCTAGGAGATTACTTGGATCTATGTGAAAGTATGTCATACGAAAATAACTAAGTGACGAAATGAATTTGAGACCGGGCGGAAACTTGTAGGGTTTCGGACTGTAGTGTTTTTCGTCTGTGTCGATTAAGGACCGACCGTTGTTGGACCTCGAGTCATGTTGAACGCATGTCTCGCATTTAGCTGGCCGAATAATGCACCTTTCGATCGCGAAGCTGGGAGATTATTCGGGCCGAGTGGATTGCCCGCAACGCACTGTACCGGAGCAGTAGTGGCAGGATACGGGGGCGCGATGATAAGGCCAAAGAGCAGTCGGGTGGCCCCCGGGTACATGTGGTTCCTGGCAAGCTCGCGACTTTACCTGAATGGTTGACTCGGTGACCAATACCTCACTTTAGCGGGTGAGTGAGGTTTGTGTGAGGAATAAATTACCAGCTGGTTAATAATCGATTCGAATCGCCATCGTTCACTAGATAGTGAACACTTGACTTGAGCTACTTCATCGTAGTAATCTTGATGAATCACTTGGATAGTTATGCGGAAGATGACATGATAACTATTGTTAATGGTCAATGGTAATCCTTACTTGCTTAATTACATGTTACTCTAGCACCAGTGCAAACATAGTTGACAGGGTAATAAAGAGTTAATTACTGCATGCTTTTGGAAAGGAATTGTTAAGTTAAAATGCTTTTCTTGCAAATGAGTCAGCTATCCCACCAGAAAGCCTATTATGATTCCTTGGTGTCTTTTATTTCTGGTTTATGTCGGGTAAGTCTAGTTGAGTACCTTTTCGTACTCAGGGCTTTGTTCCCAATTGTTGCAGATGGGCAGATGTATTACGGCTACTGTATCAACTGCCTCTATCCTGCGATGGGCGAAGCTTAGAACCATGGGCAATGGTCATTCGCTACTTCTCGTCTGATGCTTTTGCTGGAGATGATCGCAAGATGGCACTTTATTTCAAAATGTTGTGTGTGTGCGTAATTTGAACTACCGCTTTCGCTACTTTTATTCGAACCTGGTTTGTAATAACTATGTTTAAACTCCGATGTATTTTATGCCGCGAACATTTATGTAACTTATGATGGTGACCGCTAAACTTAGTACGATCTTGGTTGTTATGTGAAGTGGTTTGAAATCCGTCGAGATTTCACGGACTACCGGGTTATACGGGCTTAAGTTTGTTAAATTGTCCTCCTGTTGGATGATTTTCCTACTTAATCTCGTATAATTGGGCGGTTCTGTTACAGCTGGCATCGGAGCATGGTTTAGCGTGATTACTGTTCATAAGTGTATTTAAAATAAAATTCTATTTAAAAAGTGTGATTTTAAAACTAAAGGTGTGCCAGTGGTCATATCATGTATGCCCAGTTAAGGACTCTAGGTGGCTATTTAAGTACTAACTTAGGGTTCTTGCACCATATTTCTCTTTCGTTGCTCATACGGCGTGCTATTGTATGAGTACCACTTAATTGAGTGGTAATGTATGGATCAGTCACCTCTACGCTTTGGTAAGTGTGAGCTGTGAGAGCATGATCGGATACACCGCCGATCTTATATGATACTAGAATAATTACATGTTTTACACATGTTTTTATGCAAGTATCGCATGTGTGGGTGTTTCGTCCGTTGAGGCGATGCCGTCAATAGGACGATGTGTTTGGGTAGATACTATCATTGTACACGTATTTGGGGATTCGTGTAGAGCGTGTAGGTAGATTTACTGCTTTCATGCATTCATGGGGAATGGGCTGAAATGAATTTTCTGTAGGTACATAATAGCGTTTATCGTGTAGATCGAATTAGTTACGTATATGAGAGATCGTTTGTATGCCACTGAATTCATCGTTAGATGTCTTTATCTTCTAAGTTTGTGAGAACATAAGACTCACGCATGCATCATATTGCCTGTGCATTTCATTCATAACATGCATTCCTCCCCTTATAAAAGGATTATCCCAGTTTGATAAAAGTGACATCAACTTAAAATATGTTCTCACCAGGTAATTTAAAACTTATGCTACAGATAGCCCGCACGAAGCAGACTGCCCGTAAGTCCACTGGCGGAAGAGCACCCCATCACCAGATGGCCCCGCGGGAGCGCCGCAGCACGGACACTTTTCTAAGCGAGTTTGGCATGCCCACCTTGCTTTGGAGAGTGCTCCAAGATGTGGGGTACCCAGAGGGTCAAGAGCCGGTGTACTCCTGGAGTGAGAGCTAGTTAGCTGAGGATGGACTTGCGGTAGTGGAAATCACCGTCCCTGCTCTTGGTGATGCGCCAGAATGGGATGGTTGGCATTTGGAGTTTGAAGGACGCACTCCAGTTGAAGGTGCAGAGGGCGTAGCCTTTCGCGTCATTCGAGACATAATGTGCAGGTTTCCTAATGAGTTGGCAGCAGCTTTGGCGGGTACTTTCCCAAGAGATGATCCTCGTGATGCCATTTGGGTGCAACCGCAAGGAAGTGCCTTGGTTAGAGGCCCAAGTGAAGGACGGACTAGCGACAACCACACAATGAGTGCCATGTATGCAGCCATCAGAGCATACCAGGGTATTGAGAGTACCTATTGGACCTTGATTGGTCTGCGTGGTGATGACCGGCTTGAAGCAAGGAAGCAGAAGAAGAAGCAAGCACGTGCTATAGCTAGCTTGCAAGAGCAATTGGCCGACATGAGCTTGCAGCGAGACCGGGCTCTCAAGAGAGGTGAGAGTGCTATGCAGCGGGTGCAGACGTTGACTCAGGCCAACAGAAATGCAGACTGCATGATGGGACAGCTAGTGCAGGAAAGGAATGAAGCCTGGAACGAGAGGGACCTTCTAAGGAAGAGGGTCGAGAAGCTAGAAGGGTATAATGCCAACTTGCATGAAGAGTTTCATGCCCTCTACAACGGGATGGGCCCGTATGCTCGTCCAGACGCCGCCCAGATGGACGTCAACGACGACGCCGCTACTGAGGGTAGCGATGGTGACGCCTCTGACCTCGACAACGACCCCGAGGAGTAGGCTAGTTGCCTTGCGTTAGTAGCTAGGTTCTGTCACGATGGCCTTCTTTTGGTTTCGATGTATCGTGTTGTATCCTGTTCGATCTTGAGACTGGCGATCTTTTGGATCTTGGTTGTGTATGCGATGCTCAAACGCATAAAAGTCCAGTGTATGTATGATGGCAACGTGGTTGTATGGAACGCGATGTTGCATTCGAAGTAATTTGATTAGTGATGTTGTTTTAATTGGAATGTGATTATTTTGCCTCTATTTTATTGCATGACTTGTTCTCTCCAATAAATTCAGTATGGCATGATTGTTCATTCGAATATAATTACTACTACTTCGCTCAATTATTACTTGTTGCTGAAATATGCAGATGGCAAACACTCGCCGTGCCACGTATGAGGCCGCTGAAACTGGTGGCAACGGTGCAGGGGCTGGTGGGGGTGGTGCAAACAACGGCAACCACCAGGAGCCACAGCCAGAGCCACAATTGCCCCCTCCTCCACCGCTCACTACAGAGGTTTTCTTCGCACAGTTCCTTGGGAGCCAGTGCAACGCCGAGCAGTCATAGAGAAATATGGAAGATTTTCTGCGTACCATCGCTGAAAATGTTCAGAGAGGAAATAATCAAGGTGGTAGCCATGGGGTGAACCAGTACAGCAATTTCAAGGATTTCATGGATACTAGGCCACCTATTTTTAAGGAAGCAGCAGAGCCACTCGACGCTGAAGAATGGATCAACACTATGGAAGATAAGTTCCGTGTGTTGAGGCTGACAGAAGTTCTGAAAATAGAATATGCTGCACATCAGCTACAGGGACCGGTAGGGATGTGGTGGAAGCATCACCGCACCACCTTTCCTCCCAATGCCCAGATTACTTGGAGAGAATTCACTGAAGCCTTTAGAGTAGTTTATATTCCCCCAGGGTTGGTTGAGATGAAGCTCGGAGAGTTCTTGGCCTTAAATCAGGGTACCAAGACTGTGACCCAGTATCTGCATGCCTTTAACAACTTGTGTCGCTATGCTCCAGACATGGTCGACACAGATGCAAAGAGAATTGCTAGTTTCAAGAGAGGGTTAAGTCCGAAGATGATAAAGCATGTGGGTACTAATACCCGCGCCAGGTTCAATGACTTTGTCAATGATTATTTGAAACAAGAAAAGAACAACAACGCCTACACTGCATCTAAGAATCGCAAGAGGGTGTTTGAGTCAGGACCATCCTAGTCCAGAGTTGTCACTGCAAATCATCTTTCTTATCATCCGTCTGCACCTGGTGCAAGGTTCAGGCCGCCACAGCATAAAACCCAGAACTACAAGGGACCACAGAAGCCGTACAAGATGGTCGTGCCGCCCGCAAAGATCACCGCAGCTGCAGAACAGAGCAACTCCAAGGGAGCTATAGGATCTGCTGGTACAGTGAAGGGGCCCTGCTACAATTGTGGTCAGCCAGGCCACTTTTCAAAGTTCTGCCCTTATCCGCTTAAAAAGAAGCAACAAACTTACACTGCCCGTGTACACGATACCACCGTTGATGAGATTCCTGAGGGAGAGCCTGTAACTGCCGGTAAGTTTCTTGTTAACCATCACCCTACAGTTGTTCTATTTGATTCTGGATCCTCGCATTCTTTTATGAGTCAAGCATTTGCACGGAAGCATGAACAACTATGCACAGAATTGAGTTATGGTTATCGCATAAGTTCAGCAGGGGCTGATGTGTTAACCAATAAGATGGTTAGAGGGGCAACCCTTGAGTTAGGTAGTCGGAAGTTTCGAGTGAACCTGGTAGTTATGCCTGGGCTAGTTTTGGATGTAATAATAGGAATAAACTGGATGAAGAACTGGGGGGCAGTCATAGATACAAGCAGTCGGTTGCTTACCCTTAAGGATCCCTAGGCAGAGGGTACTTTCCTGGTACCATTGCCTAGAAGAACAGACCTTGTGAGTGTGACCTGTGCCATGGAAGTTGTCCCTATCCACCAGATCCCGGTAGTGTGTGAGTTTCCGGATGTGTTTCCAGACGAGTTACCTGGCCTTCCTCCAGATAGAGATGTTGAGTTTGGAATCGAGTTGATCCCTGGGACAGCTCCTATTTCGAGGAGACCATATCGGATGCCTCCGGATGAGTTAGCTGAGCTGAAGAAGCAACTGGAAGAACTGTTAAAGAAGGGGTTTATCCGACCGAGTAAGTCTGAATGGGGATGTCCTGCCTTGTTCGTGAAGAAAAAGAAAGAGGGTACTCTGAGAATGTGTGTGGATTATCGACCTCTTAATACTGTAACTATCAAGAATAAATATCCTTTGCCTCATATCGACGTTTTGTTTGATTAGTTGGCTAAAGCTAGAGTGTTCTCCAAGATAGACCTAAGATCAGGGTATCATCAGATAAAGATCAGGCCACTAGATGTCCCGAAAACCGCATTTTCTACCAGATATGGGTTGTACGAGTATCTTGTTATGTCTTTTGGCTTAACAAATGCTCCTGCATATTTTATGTATCTGATGAATACGGTTTTCATACCAGAGTTGGATAAGTTTATAGTTCTCTTCATTGATGACATTCTAGTATACTCTCAGAATGAAAAAGAGCATGAAGAGCATCTGAGAATTGTCTTGACCAGACTAAGAGATCATAAGTTGTATGCTAAGTTCAGCAAATGTGAATTTTGGTTGAAGAAAGTTTCTTTCCTTGGTCATATTCTATCTGAGAATGGAGTTTCGGTAGATCCGAGCAAAGTGCAAGAGGTTATGGATTGGAAAATTCTAACCACAGTGTCAGAAGTCAGGAGTTTCCTAGGGTTAGCTGGTTACTATCACCGCTTTATCCCAAACTTCTCGAAGATTGCCAAGCCGATGACAAGTCTGTTACAGAAAGATCACAAGTTTGTGTGGACAGAGGAGTGTGAGACAACTTTCCACACCTTGCGGAAACTGTTGACCACTGCTCCAGTTCTTGCACAGCCAGACATCGAGAAACCTTTTGATGTGTTCTGTGACGCATCAAAAACAGGATTAGGCTGTGTTCTGATGCAAGAAGGAAGAGTCATTGCTTATGCCTCCCATCAGTTGAGAAAACATGAAATCAATTATCCGACACATGATCTTGAGCTTGCCGCCGTAGTGCATGCCTTAAAGATTTGGAGACACTATTTACTTGGTAATGTGTGCAATATTTTCACCGATCATAAGAGTCTCAAGTACATTTTCACCCAACCAGAATTGAACATGAGACAGCGAAGATGGTTAGAACTAATTAAAGATTACAACTTGAATGTACAGTATCACCCTGGGAAAGCCAATGTGGTAGCTGATGCTTTGAGTAGAAAGTCACATTGTCTGAATATGCAACCCTTACTCGAAGATGGTTTTAATCTAATGCACCCTACCGTGTTACATAGTATTCAGATCAGTTGCACCTTGGAGAGTAAGATAATAGAAGGTCAGAAAGCATACAAAGGGATATTCCACATCAAAAAGAAAATTAAAGAAGAACCCTCAAAACACTTCAGAGTGGACGAGCAGGACGTGTTATGGTTCGACAACCGTCTTGTTGTTCCAAAGGATAGAGAGCTTAAGAATAAAATTATGGATGAAGCTCATCTCTCTAAGTTGTCCATTCATCCTGGTAGTAGTAAAATGTATCAAGAACTAAGACCTCGCTATTGGTGGACAAAGATGAAAAAGGAAATTGCAGCTTATGTAGCCAGATATGACACATGCTGTAGAGTGAAAGCTATTCACATGAAACCTGTCGGGTTGTTACAACCTTTGGCAGTACCTAGTTGGAAGTGGGATGATATAAGTATGGATTTTATCACAGATTTGCCCACTACTCAGAAAGGCCATGATTCGATTTGGGTAATCCTGGATCGTCTTACCAAGACAGCCCACTTTTTGCCTGTCAAGACAGATTATAGACCACCTCAATATGCCGAGAAGTATATTGCGGAGATTGTGAGATTGCATGGCATACCAAAGACTATAGTGTCTGACAGAGGGTCACAGTTCACTGCTCACTTTTGAGAGCATTTGCACAAAGGTTTGGGAACTAGTCTGATTCGTAGCACTGCCTATCATCCTCAAACAGATGATCAGACTGAAAGAGTTAATGCTGTTCTAGAAGATATGTTAAGAGCTTGTGTGTTGTCTTCCAGAGGTTCATGGGAGTCGTGGTTACCTTTAGCAGAATTCGCGTATAATAATAGTTATCAAAAAAGTATCAAGATGGCATCTTTTGAGGCTCTGTATGGCCGAAAGTGTAGAACACCTTTAAACTGGATTGAGCCAGGGGAAAGAAGGTATTATGGTATTGACTTCGTGGAAGAAGCCGAAAAGAAAGTTCATATCATTCAGCAAAATATGAGAGCAGCTCAGTCACGTCAGAAAAGTTATGCGGATAAGAGAAGGAGACCACTTATATTTGAAGTTGGTGACTATGTTTATCTAAAAGTCACGCCAATGAAGAAGAAGCGGTTTGGAATACGCAAAAAGCTTGCCGCCAGATTTGTAGGACCCTACAAAATCTTGGAAACGAAGGGTCCAGTGGCTTACAAATTGGAATTATCAGAATCAATGGGTGCTATATTCCCAGTTTTTCACATATCACATCTCAAGAAATGTTTGCGCGTTCTAGAGGAAATAATTGAACCTCGAGGCATAAAACTTAAGTTAGATCTGGTGTATCGTGAGCAGCCAGTTCGAGTTTTGGATTCCAAAGAAAGGGCTACTCGAAACAGTGTGGTGAAAATGTATAAGATACAATGGAGTCATAATGATAAAGGGGATGCATCTTGGGAAACGGGTGAATACCTACAAAAAGCATACGAAGATTTTTATAATAAATGGTTCGTAATCCAAATCTCGGGACAAGATTTTTATAAGGGGGGAGGGCTGTAACACTCCGGTGTTACGCAAGCATTTGCATTGCAAATCATGAGCATAACATGTCATGGCATTCATAATCATATGTGCTTAGGGTGTACCTTTAGTAAAATAAAAGTGTGGAAACTAGTATTGCATAACATGTTGTGATAATGTGCTAATTACATTCATCAAACTTGTGCAACTATAAATTTCATATCACTTAGAATTATAAGGAAAATTTTTGGAGCCACTAAATCACTCAAAGTTTTGTCAAAGATTTGTTTTAAAAATGTTATTTGAAAATATTCAAAAATCCTCCCTAAATTAGCTTTTATTCTAAAAATCAAAATCTGTTGAGAATTTTTAGTTGGCCCCTCAATCAAAGTTGTAGAGAATTAAATTCTAAGCAACTTTTATTTTTGGGCCATTTTCAGAAAAGCTCCTTTTCTTGTTCAAAATGAGATTTGAAAACTATTATTTGAATTTATTTGAAAATAATAATTTGAAAAACCAATGTCTCACCTAAGCGGGCCTCCGCCTCCCTTTCGGCCCGCTGGCCGAAACGGCCCGCGCCACCCCCGCGCGCGCGCCGCGCAATGCAGGCGGCCCGGCCCGCGTCCGCTCGGCCGCCTCCTCCTCCCGCTCGCCCCGCGCCTCGCTGGTCGCCGCGACAGAACGCGTTTGCCGCGAGTCGGCCATGCGCCGTCGCCGACCGCCGTGCGTCGCCTCCGCTCTGCCCTCCTGCCAGCTCGAGCGCGCTCAAGTCCGCCTGCCCGAATCCTCCTCGCCCCCTCACTCCCACTCTCGCTCGCCATCCGCTCCCCCTCTCCAAGAACCGAGCGGGCGAGCGGCTCACCGCCGCGAGCTCCACCTCCGCTCCCCCGTTTCGACATCGACCATCCACCGCCACCGAATTCGTCTTGCATCGAGCTTCGCCACCCCCTTGCCTCCTCCGAACGAGCCTCGTTGTCCTCTTGCTCACTCCGGTAGGGCATCAATTTGACTTCCTCGCCGCGCCACTGTGATAGAGCCGCCGCGCTCGCACTCCGGTCACCGGTACCTTCACCCACCCCCTTTGTCTCTCAACCCCGCTCACGAGTTCACCGTTTTCCCACGGCCGTTTTGCGCCCCTTGCCTCGCTCGTTCGAGCACTGGAGCGGCAGTTGGCTGTCGACGGCCACCGCACCGCCGCGGTGGCGAGCACTGACTCGGCCGCGCGCGCTGTCCCCGCTCGCCCGCGGTTGAAGCGAGTGGCTGGGCCGGCCTGATCCAACGGGATGCGGCCCGTTTTCTTTCTCCCGCGCGCGCGTGCCCCTGGGCTGAGCAGGCCGGGCCGTTTGCCCCGTACTGTGTCGGCCCGTTTTCAAAAAGAGGATTCCAGTTTTCTTTTCTTTTATTAATTGGAAATAAAAATGCTTTAGTAATTGTTTGGGTGATTAAATGTGCTCCAAAAATTGTGAAATAAATTTCTATGGATTCATTGGAACCAGATCTATGATATAAAAATATTGCATGTCATTTTTGAAATACTTTTCTGTAGAACTTTATTTAATCATGAATATTGCTTATAACTTGAAAAATAGGTAGAAAAATCTATAGGCTTCAAAAACAGTATGATTCTAAGTTTGTTGATCTTATTATATAATGTACTTTCTAGGAAAAATATATTTCATGCATGTGCTGTGGAAAACTTTGGAGGAGTAGTTCAAGTACCTTTAATGGCTGATTTTTGTTATTTTTGCTAGAGAGCAAACTTTGTATAAAACATGCATGTGATAATTTTTGTACAGTCATAGTATGCTATGAAGAACCTAGGAAAAATATTAATTCTGTTGTTTGACACTTTTCATAGTACAAAGTAATTTCATGCTCATTTTTATGCTATAGCTTGTCATTTTTGTATAGGATAGTTTACTTATCCAAATGCTATGAAATTTTTATGGTAGTCGGTTTAGGGTAGTATTATGCTACTGTAATTTTCTCAAATTTTTAGGAGCATTAGAAATATATGTTGCTATTCAAACCTATTATTATTTAGGGTTTAAGCAAGTGTTGCTTTAAGTATGATTAAGAAATTAATAAAGCTTTGGTGTATCTTTGAAGCATTTCATAAGATATGTTAACTTAACATATTATTAGTAGAAGAGAATGCAGTAGATGACATGTGCTTGTAGTATATAGTTTCTTGGATGATGTTGACTACCATGCATTTCAACATATCCATTGCATTCATCTCCTTCGATGCATGTTGCATAATCACTTACGCGCATTGCATCATACAGGATCACAAACCGAGAACCCAGTCGTCATCCCCGAGGAGCCAGAGGAGCAGCTCGAGGTGCAGCAGCAGGAGGTGACCGAAGCCGAAGAGGAGGTCGGTGAAGATCTCCCAGAGTGCCCCGACCACCGTCCGAGCTCTTTTGAGAGAGGCAAGCCCCGGAGCATTTCTCTCCCGGTTTGCAAATAATTTATTATTAACTTTACTTAATTTGATGTATTACGTTTAGGAGTTGTTTGCAAACGTTGCTGCATTACACCTTGTTTCACCTTGCTTTACCCAATCCTTGTTACCTTGGTGTCCGCGGTCAGTAATTGCTTAGTTTGCTTAGACCGGTAGAAGTCGGGTGATTGCCTGTCATCCGCGAGCTCTAGGAGATTACTTGGATCTATGTGAAAGTATGTCATACGAAAATAACTAAGTGATGAAATGAATTTGAGACCGGGCGAAAACTTGCAGGGTTTCGGACTGTAGTGTTTTCCGTCTGTGTCGATTAAGGACCGACCGTTGTTGGGCCTCGAGTCATGTTGAACGCATGCCTCGCATTTAGCTGGCCGAATAATGCACCTTTCGACCGCGAAGCTGGGAGATTATTCGGGCCAAGTGGATTGCCTGCAACGCACTGTACCAGAGCAGTAGTGGCAGGATACGGGGGCGCGATGATAAGGCCAAAGAGTAGTCGGGCGGCCCTCGGGTACATGTGGTTCCTGGCAAGCTCGCGACTTTACCTGAATGGTTGACTCGGTGACCAATACCTCACTTTAGCGGGTGAGTGAGGTTTGTGTGAGGAATAAATTACTAGCTGGTTAATAATCGATTCAAATCGCCATCGTTCACTGGATAGTGAACACTTGACTTGAGCTACTTCATCGTAGTAATCTTGATGAATCACTTGGATAGTTATGCGGAAGATGACATGATAACTATTGTTAATGGTCAATGGTAATCCTTACTTGCTTAATTACATGTTACTCTAGCACCAGTGCAAATATAGTTGACAGGGTAATAAGAGTTAATTACTGCATGCTTTTGGAAAGGAATTGTTAAGTTAAAAATGCTTTTCTTGCAAATGAGTCAGCTATCCCACCAGAAAGCCTATCATGATTCCTTGGTGTCTTTTATTTCTGGTTTATGTCGGGTAAGTCTAGCTGAGTACCTTCTCGTACTCAGGGCTTTGTTCCCAATTGTTGCAGATGGGCAGATGTATTACGGCTACTGTATCAACTGCCTCTATCCTGCGATGGGCGAAGCTTAGGACCATGGGCAACGGTCATTCGCTACTTCTCGTCTGATGCTTTTGCTGGAGATGATCACAAGCTGGCACTTTATTTCAAAATATTGTGTGTGTGCGTAATTTGAACTACCGCTTCCGCTACTTTTATTCGAACCTTGTTTATAATAACTATGTTTAAACTCCGATGTATTTTATGCCGCGAACATTTATGTAACTTATGATGGTGATCGCTAAACTTAGTATGATCTTGGCTGTTATGTGAAGTGGTTTGAAATCCGTCGAGATTTCACGGACTACCGGGTTATACGGGCTTAAGTTTGTTAAATTGTCCTCACATTGGATGATTTTCCTACTTAATCTCGTATAATTGGGCGGTTCTGTTACAGCCTTTTCATTTGAAATCGATCATTTAGTACCCAGAAATTTGTTTTAATTTTTTAGATTTTGAGATTCAATTTTTTTCTTAAAGTACCTCGGACGGAAAAACAACCTAAACCAAAGTTGCAGTACTCGAAAAGATATGCAACTCTCATAGTTTAATACTTTTTTATTTGAAATCATTTATGATTAAAGAATTTGAAATTTATTTTTTATTGTTTTTTCAAATCACCTTAGATGGATAATCGACCTAAATCAAAGTTGCAGTACTCGATGAGATATAAAACTTTCTAGTTCAAACTTTTTTCAAATGAATTCGTTTATGGTCTAAAAAATGCACCACAATATTCACTAAAGTGAATACAAAAGGTATGTATCACTCAATAGCTAAAGTATCTTTGAAACGTAGTGGTAATGATTAATGAAGCAACTTGCAAGCCTAGACGTTCTGAGTTTGATTCTCCATGGCCACATTTATGCGAAAATCACACAAATTGTCCCGTCCTAGATAAAAAAAAATTGCTATTTTTGGCAAATTTTCATCCATACGGAATTATGATCGTCTGCATGTGGGTCCAAAGGCATCCAAGACATAGAAAGTGGCATTGTTTAAGGAGCGTATGAATTGTAATATCAAATTTACAAATAGATGAATAGTAATGGTCTTTTTCCCAACCTGTGATTATAATGACATGATTTGAATTAACCCTTGAATAAAATCCAATTAAACTACTTTTGAAATGCTGACTACTAATGGTTCTTAAAACATTTGGATAAAAGCATCATTACTGGAGCTCCGGTTAGGACTGGATCCACATGAATGGGACAAGGCTACACCTCTCGGTCTCCAATACCTCTCAAGACTAAAGCAAATATCCTTCTATTGGACGAAAACTGGAGATGTCTGAGACTGCTTTGATCGGCAGGGTGTTTCAGGAAGCAGCTGACACTCATCCCAGTCACAGCATTTACCATGACCACAGAGCACCACTGTACTGTAGGTATGCAAAACTTCTGATGGGTCATCTATTACATTTGCATGATTTTGTTACTCTGCCCTCGTTTAGTTCACAGAATAGGGGAGAAAAACACTGTATCAGAATTCCTGTAGCATTTCGTTTGTATTTGGTAAAAATTATCCAAATTTTGACTAACTAAGCTTAAAATGTTCGTCTCGCAAAGTACAACAAAACTGTGCAATTAGTTTTTGATTTCATCAACATTTAGTACTCCATGCATTTGCCGACATTTTGATGTGACGGAGAATCTTCTTTTTGCATAGTGGAATTTGGGGGAGAATTGGGGGAACTAAGGCCTCTAAGTTTCTTTCTGCGTGTAATGTACTGAGTACTGACTGGTAAACATGCTGGCCGCTGACACTGGTAGGTCGAGTGAGGAGGCACAGGAGTAGAAGACGGATGCATGGAACGCGACGCAGAATCATTGGGACTCTATTGCCATCACGCATTCATGATGCTCTGCTATCTTCGCTGTTGCCTTTGCACTGATCAGATCTAGTCTAGTCACAATAGCATCTCATATCAACATTTTTTACTCCCATGTACTACTTTATGTGTCACAGTTTTAATATCAGCTCCACGGATTGATCAATTGTCTTACTTAGTTGATCAATTGATATTATGACCTCAAGCCAAGAGTCCAAGCTGTATGCATGTAGATGTAGCATCTACTATCTATATACTAGTAGGAATGTCCCGCGCGTTGCTGCGGGTCTGAAGTAGAAATATAAAGAAGTTAGACTAAGGATTAGAAGATATATATGTATAGATGCATTAGCACAATTATGCAGATTATATCGATTGACATATATGTTTCATCAGAAGATTTTGTGTTACTTTTCAAAAAAAACTTGTTGCTACTATAGCACATTGTTTTTCTCATTCTCTTAGCTTTTACTTAACTTGTCCTTGCAAGATTTGTGATTCTCTTATTAGACTTTGGACATGTCCACAAATCAAATATAGATCGTCCAAATCACATCCACCCGAACCCCTCACCCCTACTATACCTGAGGGTCATCCTTCTGTCCTAAAAGTTCTAGGAGTTTTCCTTCACAAAATCATACATGTTTCGGAGGACCACATGTAATCTATATGATTTGCAGTTTTGCTAGTTTTTTTTGCTTAGAAACGGCAGTTTTGCTAGGCTTTGCTTAGAAGCGGTTTAAATGTTTGCAAAAAAATTATCGAAATATATCCATCTGGGATCTTGTTTTGAAGAGTTTATTGCGAGGAACACCATAGTGCAATTGGATTTTAATTACGATACTTGGTTTAGGTGCTATGACTTTTTTTCTATTTCAAAAGAAATAGCCAGTGGAAAGATAAATGGGGCTTAGTGGGTGCATGATGTCACTTAGTGGGCGGATGACATCACTCTTCATGATTGGACCAATGAGAAGCTAGAGAATAGACTAGTGAGAGTTTGCTTTATTAGAAGTATAGATGCCAATTAAAGTAGTGGTATATAACTATTTATCTATTTGCTTCTTGTTCGTATTGAATCTATATTTGTTTTACTTGTCTATGATTTCTATTATTTTTCATTATGCCTTTTCCTACAAACTGTTATATCTTGATTTCTAGCTTGGATGTTGCTGTATTTAGCTCATTTTAAAGGGAAACATCTGATTTTTTAAGTTAAATTTAACTTCAGAACTAATTTCATGAGAACAACTAATCTCACTATTACTAACTAGAGGCTCCAACGGAGGCACCACGTTACTTCTCACCAGACGCGCTAGGAAAAAAAAAGAAAAATCATAGAAATTCTCACAATAATCAAAAATATATAGTCTTTGATTTGGTAGACTCTAATCATCATCACCGATAATGGCCATTGGATCTGTAGTTTATTAAAAAATTACCCACCACTGCCATTATGAAAAATACATAAAGTAACCCTTAATTTTGCATGTAAATTACCCACCTCTGCTATTACAAAAGATAATTCAAAATAACCCCCTAAATGTGCATATAAATTACTAACCTTGGCCATTATGAAACATAATTTAAAATAAACCTCTAACATTGTATCTAAATTTACCCAACTTTATCATTATGAAAGATAATTTAATCCTAGAACTTTGTATCTAAATTACCCACATATACTATTGTGAAAGATAATTTAAAATAACTCCTAATGATTTTATAAATTATCTACCTTTATCATTATGAAAGATAATGCAAAGCAATATTCTAAGTTTGCATTTAACATATCCATATATGCAATTGTGAAAGATAATATATAGTATTATATTTATATTTGTAGGTACCTTAGTCACTATAAAAATGTAGCACCTGGTTTTAACAACAAAACCAGATACACATTATATGTGAGCTCAGAAAATCAAATCACACATATGGCTACAAATAAGGGGTAATATGAAAAGACAATACTTATAATATTACGTATTAATACAAAGAATATAATCTTAGATAGCAGACAACGGAAAACACTTCGATCTTCAGGTGAAAGCTCCAACTCTATAGGGACAACTGACTAGTTGATCAAAAGTCTAACTGGTGTGGTTAAAATAGCAAGGGTGAGCTAATGTCGTACTCAGCAAATATAATATGGGGTTTACTGCGATAGTTTTTAATGAGTCATCTTTTAGCAATTGAGTAACAACAATTTTAGCATAAGCCCCAAATAACCATATGATCAGGTAAACATGAATAATGAATAGCATAAACATAATTATCATTAATGATCATCTATTCCATAAGGGTCCAAGGCCGCTTGTGACCATGAGCACGATTGATATACCAGTTTTACACTCTGTAGAGGTTGTACACTTTTACCATGAGCAGTGATTTACCCTTTTGCCCAAGGCGGCCAACCTCTTGACCCACTATCAAGGAAGGTCGGCAGGGTTCACTGTGAAGTCTTTCAAAAAACTCTCCTTAATAAATTAGTGACTGCCAAAGAAAGAGCTAGGTGAATGGAGGCCCTCTAACAAACTGGCACACTCCACGCATGTTATACACATTCTGAGAGACAAGAAGCTATTCTTGAACCGATGCTTCCCTTAACGTCTTTCGGTAACCACTAACAAGTTAGAAAATGTCCTCATGCTTGACTAAAGCCAGGGCCATATAACACTCATGGTTGTACTGTATGTCCCGGATGATCGCTTATAGATAAGTCTTTACGGAGAGGAATCTAAAGCACCATAAAAATAATGCTCTAGCCCCTTTGTTCCAAGTTGCTAAAAATCATATTTTATGTTTATTGCATATACCATTAGTCAAGTTACAAGACCAGGGTTATTGAATTAAAGCACTAGCATTATACTACCCAATGCAATGTCCCATGAGTGTCAAGGTACAAGATATAAAAGCTAGGATATCCTTAAGGGTAACAAGGTAGACACATACACATAAATTAAGTGTATTAAAAATGAATAGTAAATAAGGATGATCCCATGTTGCACTTAGCTTAAACTCATATCTTCTGCTGGTTTGTAGTTCTACAAGATTGTTTCTTGATCACCACGTAAAACTTATCGACTGGACATAATTATAGAGTACCACACAAGCATCCATACAATCATACACGAAGCAAAGAATAGAACTAAATTAGAACAGTACACCAAACATATGAAATAACAAGTAAAAAAGGTTCTAAAGATGTTCTACACGTTGCTACGAACACAGACGCGAAAAGCACGCTAATCGGAGCTATAGTGAAAAAGAAACAACTAACAAGATTTACCTCATAAGAGTAAATGCTATATGCTTGGTTTATTTTATTTACAAAACCATGTGAAAGATATTAATTTAGTCAATTTACATTTTGTAATTGAAAAGTCGAGTTAAAGCTACTAGTCATATTTTATTTGCAAACACCTCTCATAATACTTGTTATTTAAACTTTACTTTGCAAAAAGGAAGAAAAACATGTGAGGGCATATATTCGAATTTAATATGCGTGTTTAAACTAAGCAAACTTATAATTTAAATGCATATATATATAAGCATCACAAGTCAGTGAAACGAGGTCAGAAGAGAATAAGCTTTTAAAAGTAGCAGAGATTTTATATTTGTAAAGAAAACTAAACCGTAGCCTAATTAATTATATTATAATAAAGCGCTTCAAAAATAGACCAAGAAACGACTGTGCTGAAATTTTATATATTCATAATTAAATGTTGAATTACTACGCAAGGATGATGTAAGCGTCACATCAGCAATGTATTTAGCCGATTAAATAATGTGGCATACCATTATCATTGGAAGATGCAGCTGACTTGGTCACATGCTTTCTCGGTCCTGCTTGAACTGCGGACGCATCCTAGCATGCTCGGCTTCAGCAGCAAGAGCAGGGAACGACGTAGCTGGCTTGCGAGTGCATCAGTCCATCAGCCGGCGAAGAACAGCGCTGACGTGCTCGATTTGGAGAAGATGGTGCTTCATGTAGAAGGACTCCTCCGCGCGCCCTCCTGGCCGTGGATCAGTAGCCAGTGTCCCCGCCTGTGCACCTGCTTGCGGAAGCAGCTGCGGCTTTCTTACCTCAGTCCGAAGCTTGTCGAAGAGGTCTAGACAGCGGCAAAGCAACGACGACGTGAAACAGCGGCGGCGGCTTGCTCTGCTAGTCGGCGGGATCCCTAGCTTGGGCGCAGGGCAGGACTAGGGCTAGCGGCGGCGCATAGATCGAAACAGGACGAGGTAGAGGCTCCGCCTTTTATAGGGATGTCTCGCTTGGGCTACATGCACTGGGATTTCCAATGGGGGAGAGAGTCCGAGCTCGTCACGAGGTAGAAGGGAGGAGAGAGGCTGACCAGTGGGGTCCACGAGTCAGGGAGAGAGAGAGCCCGGGGCCGGCTTGTCATACACACACAAAGAGGAGGCGCCCATGCGGGCTTCTGCTTACTGCTGGGCTGAAACGAGGGCGGGGAGGGTTTTCCAATTCTTTTCCTTTTCTTTTATCACAAAAGCCATTTTCAAAACATTTCAAAAGCATTTTGAATCCTTTTGAGTTTTGATCAAAATCACTCATCATAATAAACCATATGCAACAGCACGTACGCACAACAATGTTTCTACACCCTACGATGAATTTTAATTTAATGAAAATTTTTATTTCCCTATGTTTTCATGAGTACAAAAAATACAAAATTAAATCATTTTAACTATATTTCCAAAGAAGCAAATTTTAGGGTGTTACAAAAAATAAACAAAAAACTCTAAAATCTACACATAAATAGTAATATATTATTAAAAAGTAAATCAATTGCATAAAGTACCATACATATATATATTTCTAATTCACAAACTTCTATAATCGTGAAATAAAACATCTATAATGCTATGTTCCACCATGTATATCAAATAAACATATATACATTAGGATAAATATTTATTTTAAAAACTTATGAAACATGAAAAAATGATCACTTAACAAACCACGTAGCAAAAACACTTTATACTAATACTCCATGATAATAAATTTCATAAGTTATTATTTTAAATAAGTTTATACATTTTTATTGAAACATTATATCATATCAATATTATTTAATTTAATTTAATTTAATTTAATGCACTCTATGATATATATAAATAATATTACACACATATAATTCTATGATATAACAAATTCAACATGTTTAATGTCTGCATACAAGCCGAGTTTCAGCTTATGTGTAGAATTTCTAATTAACATGTGAAAAATTGCAACAACTTGATTAAAAGTTAAAAGATAAACTTTAGATATTTACGAAGATACAAAAAGGGTTGTATCGGGAGTTTATATATCTCAAGACTAGATTTCAACTAAATACATATCACACTAGAAAAAAGATAAATACTAGAAATTCTAACTAGATGTCCCCACTGGAGGCTACATGTTAATCCTCACAAGACTAGATTGAAAAACAAAGGTTAGATCCTGGAAATTATCATAAAAATCAGAGACATCTTACAATCAATTATGTAACCTAATTACCCACTGATGATAATAATAATAATAGTTGAATCTATTCTATTTTTCTAAATAGTTATCTATTTCTGCTATTACGTAAAACAATATAAACTAACTCATGACTCACATATGTCTTTAAGAAGTATGATCTAAAGTATAGCTAATTTGCATTTAAGTGTTAACATCCTCTTATTATAATCAATAATTTACATAAGTCAATTTTCATCTTATTATTAGAAAAAATAAATACCCCTCAAAACTGCATCTAAATTATCAACATCTCCCATGACAAAAAACATTGTTTAGACAACGAATAGAGCATGTATATGTTCCTACATTACCCCACTTTATCAATATTAATATAGTAAGATTTGATTAAAGTAAATATATGCATCGTGCCAACATGCAAGAGCAATAAAATACATATGTTATGTTCATCACATAAAAAATATTTTCTTAATAACTCATATACTAATGATACTAACAAATTATTTAAAACCATATTAGTAACCATAACATATAATTCATATAGATTGTTACTTTAGATATATTTATGTATTTAACTAAAATGTTTCATATGTATAACCATTACTGCAAATATAATTGCTTGACAGTAAAATTCAATCATCTTGAGAAATGTGGAAGACCACTGCTGGCTATATTTTCCTAGTCCTTTAAAAATACTTTAGAGTAAAAAGTCAATCATTATAACGTTTAAGTATCAAAATTTTCTTGAGGTTAGCATGGCTACCCCTGTCTAAGATCTCACTTCAAGCTATGTGACTTATCTTTAGCGATATGGTGTATGAATCAAATAATGTCTTATGCTATTGTAGTACTTAAGAACATACTCGATGACCTAAAATCCTTATTTTAAAAAGTGCACAAAGGAGAGTTAGTGGATAAGCACAAAAATCCATAACAGTTGACAAGAATAAAATTTGAAAAATCAAAATTTAGATTCATGACTTCATAAGATATATGATGCAACAAGAGCCACCATGATTAATGGTAAGATTTCAAAGTAATTGTATATTTAAAATATATGAAGGTACCATGCAAAGAAAATATGAATATGATAGAAATATATATAGATTAGTTCCTTGAAAAAATAGTAACCAATAAGTTTATAATAACTAGATACAGACCATAGAGTATCTATTATGTCTGCAATAGTCCTTGCTATATCACTTAAGGTTGAAAACTAATTTTTATTGAGCAAAATTACTATAGGACATATACGTGAACCATAAATAACGTTAAAGTGTGAACCTTGTAGGTGGCAATGCAACTCTCGCTCGGGAAAAATAACGTTACTAGATGTATTTTCTAATAGCCTGGAAATCGAGTTTGAGAACAAATTCAACGAAGACTTAGGATCTTTTTCCTAGTTTCAACGTAGTTGACAGCACTACTTTGGCGATTTTATTTTGAGAAATTTCACTAAGAACTAAGGTCGTGTTTTAGTGGCTATAGGTAGCCCAATGTACCATGTTGAGCGTAGTAAAGTCGGTTTAGGCTTAGGGCCAACGGTTTGGTTGCGGTGAGAGCTTTAAAATCCATGCACCACACGTCCTTGGTTGTTTTTCCCGTGCATGCACGGTCACTATGTCATCGTGCTCGGCGTGGCCATGTCGCTGCACAGCGTGCACGCTTGCTGCCACGCGTTGGCCGGCCGAGGCCGTCCCGGCCTGGCTGCGGCTCGGTTGTGCCTAGGCTGCTCGGGCCACAGCGTCGTTGGCCGGTTACCGCGGGCCTCGGTGCCCTATTGTCGCTACCGCCCTGCTCTCTGTCGCTCTGCCCCGCCTGCGCTGCCGGCTCCATGCTACTGCGGTTAGGTTTCTCTTGGCCGCTCGCGTGTGAGCCCGTCCAAGTTGCTCTGCTGCCCCCCTTCCCCGTCCTTGTGCTCCTTGACGCGTTGCCGACTAGGTCAACGAGCGTCACGTCTGTGCCAGCCCCTGGGCCGCTGCTGGCTGGTCGGTGGCTGCCGCGCACGTCACACTCTCCACTGCCTGTCGCGCACGGCTTGGCGACCCCATCCTGATAGCGGAGGTGACCCGGTGTTGACCCTCCTCTCTCTCCTCTGCCACCATCGCTGTCGGTCCCGTGTTGCGTTTTTGGCGTGAGGGAGCCACCACGGTCCAATTCACCTTGCACATCTGCTCGAGGGCCAGTGCCTCAGCCACCCGTCCCCACCCTGTTCCGAATCACACACCACCGAGCCCTAATTTAGAGCTTTCCTGCCCACCGTACCATTGGGGCCAAGGCCGCCATTAGCACGGGCAGCCTTCGCTTGACCGCCACGCGTCTAATTGGTGGAACCTATAGCTCCGCCTAGGACCCCTCTTCTTCGTGCGCACCCAAGCCGCAGTCCTTGGGTCGCCACCGCACTGCTGGCACGATGGTGTCCCTGTGGGTCGCCATCGAGCTCACCGCGCGCACGTGGCCAGGCCTGCTCAGGGCATCTCTGGCCGAACCACCCCCATGGGTAGGTGCGTGGTGAGTCACTGGTGTTCACCGTGGTGTCAACCGTCCCCCATAAGCCTGCAGCTCACTGGAACGCCGTTGCCACCATTGCAGGTCAGCGCCACTACGGAGGAGCCGTTCCAGTGCATCTTCGACCTACTGACCGCTAACCGCCCATGCACGAGGTCCCGTAGGTGAGCGTCGGCTCCCTAGTTGCACTTTGGGGCTCTTTGGTCGGCCGGCGTAGCTGCCTGGTGCCACCGCTTGCCGCGCCAGCGGGCGGGGAGGCGTCGAGGACCTCCCCATTGTGAAGGAGGGTTAGTACAGGGACCTTAGTGCTTAAATGTGACTGGCGAAATACTATAGTTAGCGGTCGCATAAATCGGCTCAAGTTCAGGGGCTCTTTAGCATTTGTGCCAGGGCGCGCGGGCTCCCCCGCCTGGGCCACGTCCGCGCGTGGGTCACATCGCGTGGTTGGGTCACGCGTGCGCACGCTGCGCGCGAGTGGGCCGTCTGGTGCGGGCCGCGCCGAGGGAAATGAGCTTCCGTTTTCCTAGTGAATTGAGCATGCTTTTACAATTTAGTTTATGAACTAAACTTTGGTAATTAATATCAAATTGTGTAGTTGTCTAAAAATTGTGAAACCACTTTGGTTAAGTTCCTAAATTCATGGTTTACCTAATGGTATAGTTAGTTTATATGTTTTCAGTGTTGATGCCGAGAAATATTAAATCATCTAGAAAGGCTTAGTATCACTAGGGGTATCTTTGTAGGAAATTTTGTGACAAATCGGTAGAAGTTTTGATCGTGAAATTTTTGCAGTAGCCTCGTTGTATCATTGTGTGCTTGCTGTAATGTTTGTAGCATTAGATTAGACCGTTTCTTATGATAGCGAAATTGCCATTAAAACGAATATAAATAAAAAGCATAATATCGGATTGTAAAACAAATGCAACTGTAAGATGAGTTTGATATCCTAATTGATGAAGATGATAGATGGCTTGTTACCTTAGTCATTAGAGCGAGCCTTGTAGCTTAGTGTGTGCGTTGCAATTTAAGAGTTGCTCCTACCTTAATGCTAAGTGTTGTATCATTATCGCATGCATGTAGAGAACGACCTGGTTGAGTTTGGGACCGCTGACGATCAGCAGTATGAGGAGATCGTCGAAGAGTATGAGGAGGAGATCTTCGTGCCGGAGGAGTTCCAGGAGCCACCCATGACTAACACCACTGACCCTGCACCTGTCCAAGGCAAGCCCTGGTGCATAACCCGTATTTTTGATAATCATTATATATATATGTGGTGCATTTACGTGGTAGAATTTTTTTTAAACCCACATATATATATATATATATATATATATATATATATATATATATATATATATATATATATATATATATATATATATATATATATATATATATATATATATATACCTATGAGTCTTACTAGTACAGGATTGCGTAGTTGCCTCGCTTAGGTTTGAAGGTAGCGTGGGTGACCTGTTGTTACTCACAACAGGTGATTATTATGATCATAAATCTCACTATAAAATGGTGAAAAGAAAATGGTGATTGGGCAGGGATGTGGTATGGGTATTGGTGGGTGTAACAGGTTATGTCCCAGGGCCACGGGGCATAGCTTGGGTGCACTATTTTCCCTGTCCGTGTCGATTAAGGACCGTTCATTGCATGGACCCTGGTCAAGTCACAGACTTATTATCCCGAGCACACACTTGCTTATGAGAGTGGGAAGGCTTGTTATTCTCTTGTCATGGGCTCCGGCTCTTTCCAGACCGACTGATTGGAGACGGAGATAGGTGGTCTAAGCACCATATTGAGGCTGAGCCTCAAGTGTGGGGGCTTGGAGTCCAAGTTTGTACGGGGACTTGGAACCCTTGACAGGAGTAGAACGGGTTGGTCTCACTTGCGCCTGGGGTGCAAGTGAGGCGTATGTTTTTCGGGGTACCTAGCTGGGCACATTGATTCGCGAATCGCCGTTTCTAGTGACGGTACGACTTGACTACGCTCTGGCACCATAGTAAGAACTGACATACGAAAGGTGGAAAAATAGCTCTGATTGCTCAATCTTTGCTTGAATTTAGAACAAGTGCTTACCTAGTAGGTTGGATAATGACTAAAACACAACTGCTATTAATCTAAGGAAATAAGGACACACTCTTAGTATTGCTTTCCGCAAACAAGAAACTCATAAGCCATAAAACTTATCATACTCCTTAAGAGTCGGAAAATATATTATCTAGTCAGGTAAGTCTTACGAGTACATTGAGTACTCAGGGTTTATTTTACCCTTGTTGCAGGTGCACCTTGAGAGGTTAGGCCTTGTGTGAAGGATTCTTCTAGTGGGCACAGACGGATCCTTGTATCGTACCGCTAGACGTTTATTTTATTTCCGCTATTTAAATTATCGCACTCTGAACTCTGGTATTGTAATAAATGATTTCTGAGATTCTATGTTGTATGAAATGGACTAAGTATTGTAACCTTGTACTCATTATTGGATCCTGGATGTCGGGTTCTCCCGTTGGGTGTGCTCAACAGAACTGCTCGATTTAGCTCTCTTTCGGGGTACTTAGTGTCCAGGGAAAGATAAGTACCTCCAAAAGCGTATTAAATCAGGCGGTTTTGCCACACTACATAAGTTTTTTTATACACTTAGATGTACTGTCAGGATATATAGTAAAACAGTATATTAAAAAAACCAAAATATCTAATTTAGGATGAAGAGATTATTAAACAGTACCTAATACTTATATCTCCTAAAATTCTAGTCCATTGGAGAGCACGGGTTGATGGAATAGTTCTAAAAATTAGTATTATAGGAATTAATAGAACTACCTAAAAATTGCTTGTGGTTTAATGGCTTCTGATTGGATTTTCTATGAACTTTGTTGGTCTTGATGCCTTTGAGCATCTTTTTTGTAAGATGGTTTCATTTAATCAAGAGAAACACATAGACTGTATGTAGCATAATTTTTCTTTAAATATAGACTGTTTTATCATCGTAAATACCAACGGTTTATTTTTTTTAATTAGTCTCATAATTTCTAAATCCTCTCGGCGAGACGTGAGACTTTATTTTAACACCGTTGTGTACTACTGCATTATAGGTACAAGTTAAAAGTTATAATCCTACAGCTAGAATTCCATTGAGATATCCCGTATATATATGGCCACTCCATGCAATTACATAATGAACTACTTCTGTTTTCTAGCTAGTCCATGCAAACTCAGAGTGGCCTGCAAGCGCAGACTACCATATACAAGCATCAATATAAGGCAGCACCCTCAAGGCGTCGTGCTCCTATCGCCGGCGTACATCGGACTCTCGGTGGCGTAGCCTGGCCGACGAGGAAACGGCACAGCAGCCTTCCTGGAGCTCATCAGCATCCTCGTGACCTCCAGCATGTTGGGCCGGCGCTCGGGCTTCTCTTGGATGCAGAGCAGGGCTACCAGGACACACCTCCTCATCTCCCTCTGCTTTGACATTACCCTCCTCCTCGTCGGCAATGAGAGGCACCGTGGCACTGTCCTGCCGCAGAAGGCGATGCTGTGCATCGTTGGATGCATGAAACCCTTGAGCCTCTGCACCATTTTGTTGCCGCAACATGTTGTCCTATTGAAGGCCTGAGGAAGAACACAAGATATATGCACGCAAGATATATCTCAGAGTAATGTTTTTCAAGACTATATATATATATATATATATATATATATATATATATATATATATAGAGAGAGAGAGAGAGAGAGAGAGAGAGAGAGAGAGAGAGAGGGAGAGAGAGAGAGAGATATAAAAGTTGTTTAACTACATACCCATGTGAGTAGATCTCGGTAATATGTTTTCTGAAGTGGCCGAGTCCATCTTTTCCCACTGATTATTTCAAGGACCATGACACCAAAGCTGTACACATCGGTCTTTACCGAGAATGTACCATTTTTCATGTACTCTGGTGCAATAAATCCACTGAATGATCAGAAAGACTATGTCAGAGCATCGCTTTCAGTTTGTAAGATTCAATAAATCCACTGAATAAACAGAGTTGGGTCGGTCTTACACTGAGCCTACGACACAGTCCGCAGTGCCTTGGTCTACGCCAGCACTCAAAACTTTGGCCAAGTCAAAATTAGATATTCTTGGGTTCATATCTGAGTCCAATAGAATGTTGCATGGCTTCAAATCTCTGTGGATGATGCGCAGCCTGGAATGATTGTGTAGATAAACTGCACCCTGTGCGACCCCTTCGATTATACGGAAGCGTGTAGGCCAGTCAACTGTGAACCCTGCTCCCATGCGCACTGCAAGATGTTCGCAACGACGGCGATGACAAGTTATTAGGTTATCAAAACGTAGAATACAGAATGACTGTATTAATTAGTAGACAAATTAACATGCCAAATATGACGTCCTCAAGGCTCCCATTTTCGATGTGCTCATAGACCACGATCCTCTCGCTTCTTTCAGCACAAAATCCCAAGAGTTTGACTATGTTCTTGTGCTGAAGCTTTGGTAGAATCTGAACTTCGTTTTTACATAGCTCATATTGACTCATACTTGGTGGTAGCTTTTGCTCTGAACTTGAAGTAACTGAATGTTTTTTTATAGTGACATGATTGCCATGTAGTTGACCCTGAAGAAACCAAACAGACGTCCAATGATTATATATATAATTAAGTACCCAAAGGGCCTTGTTCGATTTGGTTCTAGACTCTTGAACAAAGTTACCTTGTATAAAGTGGCCAAAGGGCCTTGTTCAATTTGATTCTCAAGTGAGAAGTTATTTGTGGCATTCCTCAACTGAGAAAAACTCAGATTCTGAAACCTACTACAGCCAAAAGAATTGAAACATCATCAAAACATGTACATCACCTATATACTAGCCTCAGAGTACAGAGAGGGACATACCTTTGGTCATCCTGAGGATCTGAGAGATTCTGAAAGGACCTTAGAACTTCCTCTTCAGCATCCTGAAATAGCATAATTGGTGCATGGATTTGCAATTTTGCATGATTAGAAGCACATATGTATTATGTATAGTAAGTATACCCCAGCAGAGGTGGGAGCAGCTGCGCTGTTGATAACTTGCACGAGGAGGCGGGTGCTGTCGAGGTGGCTGACGATGGGGAACAGCTGGAGGTAGAAGGCGATCTTGCTCTGGACGTCCCTCAGGCGGCTGGCCCGCGACCCACCGGCCCATAAGCCGTGGACGCAGCCGCCTTGCCCGCACGACTCGACGACCGTGCACGCCAGCCGGAGCGTCTCGTGCAGCTCCCTGAGAAGGGCGCTCGTCTCCGGCCGGTGCATGATGCCCACCCCGGGCTGCTCCTCTAGGCTCCGCAGCAGGTCGCCGATCTGCTTAACCTGCTCCACCAGCTCGCGGCATGTCTTCTTGTTCCGGCTCGCCGTCTCCGCCGCGCGCACGATCAGCGCGATCAGCGACAAGGCGTCTACTCCGGTCACCTGCGCCGCGTTCTGCACAGCGTTCCACATGTGTTTTGCCTCTGGATGTCTGTGCTCATATATGCATCACACAACTCTTTCTGCTAGTATATATAACGACAGTTTTTTTTATATATACTAGCAGGAGAGCCCACGCAAAGCGCAGGCAGTAATCTGGCATTTTTTTTTGTTTTTCCTGTTCTGTCGACATTTGTTAGCGGGTTGTTACTGTTTTAGCGAGTTTGATATTGTTTAGTAACGGGTTGTACTGTGTTTAAATTGTGTTACTGTTTCATAACGGGTTTTACTATGTCTTAACGGGTTACTGTTTCTTAACATGGGTGTACTGTTCATAAAACCTGGTACTGTAACGGTGTACTGTTTCATAAAGGGTTTTTACTATGCCTTGCGGGTTTTACTGTTTCTTAACGGGTTTTTACTGTCCATATAACCTGGTACTGTATTCGCGGGTCTACTGTTCCAATGCACTGTTGTGGGAACAATAACATGTGAGTGTGACGGACCCGGCTGGGAGCCTCGACTTTAAGAGTTATGTATAGATAACTAGTCTATCAACCCGTACTTCTACGTGTGGATGTGCTCATGACACAACTCTTTCTGCTAGTATATATACCCAGAGTTTGACTTTGTTATAATTGGCGTATCAACCCGTACTTCAACAGGGGTAGGATCTTAACAGATGTATATAAATAGTGTTTTGTGCCCACGACTAATCAAATTAAATTACTTATCTTTGCTCAATCTTTATCTACTTTCTCTGCATATAGACACTGTCATACACACTGGCCATTTGTCATTAACTTATCAATTACACTGCATGCTTTTTGCATCCATATCCATAGTTTTTGTTCTTATTAAATCGAAACCTTAGCTTAATTAATGTATGGTGGTAAGAGGTTTGGATTTTATTCAACACTCACTTTTTGTATTTTTTTTAAAAAATATTCTAAATCTTAGACTGTGTTCTTAGTTATTACAATGGGCATAAGCAGCCATTTCTATGCTCTAGAGGTTGTATTTCTTCTATCGAATTTCTTATTTAATATTGCTTTTATAAAAGTAATTTTATTTAATTAAACTATCAATGTAGATACATATTATGATATTTCTGTCAAATGTATATTTTTTCGAAAAAATAAAGCCATATGATATTTATTATGGTTTTTTGTTAGAGTCGAAGTTTCTCCGGGCGGGAGCTAGCTTCTCTTAGCTTTTTCTATAATATAAGGGTGTGGACTGTGGAGAGAATGGACCATACATTACATGCATGTACCATACACATTTGCCGCGCAGCTAAGGTGGAATATAGTGCTTAGTCAAATTTGGAGGCTATGATATTTGGAGATGCCTAATAATTTATCAGTTTGACTCAACCCGGCCGTCAGATATTGAATTGCCGCACTTGTCCATCTAATAATCATGCCTTCCACCTAATGAAAACGGATCGGATACGGACGGATATCACTGATATCGTATTTATTTTCATATTTATGTCCGGATTCGGATTCGAATACGGATAGTATAAAAAATGCCGGATAGGATATGATTGGATATCGACATCATAAATATGTGATTTAAATATTCGGATACGAATACGGTATCGGATGTTAAATATCCGGACTCGGATACGGACGGATTAAAACCCCTCTAAACGGATTCGGTCTCGAATACGGTCGGAAAATATCCGTACCGTTTTCATCCCTACTTCCACCAGACTGGTTTGTCTACTTCGTTCGAATTATGCACGTTTGAAGGTGCGAGAGTACAAGGATCGGCATGACACACCTCGACAAGTCTAATGACAAAAAAATGATGCACTTTAAGTACGAGGACCGGCATGTACTTTGCTCTAAATATAATAATAACGGTAAGTAGTACTAGCATTATAGTTGCCCTAATTAATGTTGGTATATGCTTTTTACAAACAAGGAACTACGCAAGTATATATGCAAAAAAAAAACTTTGATTCTATACATCCATGTCGTTTCTAAAATTGTATACATCCATGTGAATTCCTGGAAGGCTCTGTGTTGTCGTTTCTTTTGTCTGTTGTCACCCGTACGTGTACAAACGACGACTGAGATCATATGTATAGTACAGTCTGAACTTGAACAAGCACGAACGCCCACTACGTTCCGCGTGCCCACATTGCAAATGGTTTAGCCTGGTCACTAAGCACTGCCACAGCAATTCCGGTTCCGGCCTGGTGGAGGTGGACATCAATGCACCATCCACAGCGCACCGTGAGGGGGTGTTTAATTTCTAGGTTAAAAAATTTTAGGGTGTCACATCAGATATTTTATAGGATGTTTCAAGGGGTTTTGGGATACTAATAAAAAAAATTAATTACAGAACTCGCCTGGAAATCGCGAGATGAATTTATTAAGGCTAATTAACCCGTCATTAGCACATGTTATTGTAGATTTACTGCAGCATTACATTGTCAAATCATAGCTTAATTAGGCTTAATAGATTCATCTCGTAAATTTGTCCCAATCTATGTAAGGGTTTTATAATTAATCTATATTTAATACTCAATGCATGTATCAAACATCCGATGTGACGGGCTGAAAAATTTTGGAAGCACGGCTCAGTGCCTCAGTCACATCAAAGAAGCTCTCGACTTGCGTTGGCTATGGCTACCCCTTCCTTGTTGGGCGAGACAACGGCAGTAACATCTGCAACTGATTGCTCTGCCTTCTCAACAACTTTCTCCCTTGTTTGCTCCGAACGTGAGTATTCTCAGCGAATTCCTCAGATTATTTTTTTATGCTTGTGGTCATGTGATGTTAAGTTAGTTCCAAATTTTGCCTTAAACCAGTAGCCTCATTTCTTGCTGGTTCTACTAATAATGCTACAAGGTGTGGTAAAAAAAAATGCTACAAGGTGCTAAAGTTCATTACTGATTACAACATTCTAATCTTATCTTAACACGTTCAGAACTTGATCCTAGCACTTTGGGCCTTAGGCACATTCTTGGTCTTGTTTTCTTCTGGAACAGGTCTGTTCAGTACTACTTTGTTTCAACCCTGCTGTTTGGCTTAATGCAAAATATGTATCTCTGAATGTGTTTGGATAGAAATTTTGTATGAACAGTACTAGTTGATTCCTTATGCTTATAGTGCATAATTAGGGAGATCATGGTTAAATGACTTATTTGCATACCCAAATGACTAGTTTATCTCATTATTACCAGATTGACTCCTGTATTGTGGAACGTGGAGGCTACAATTTCAATCTCTAGTACATACTATATACTGACACATGCTGGGGGTACAAACTTATAAAAATTTTCCACGCAACAATGTTTTTTTCCAAACCCAAAACAGAACATCAAAGGTGTATGAAAACAGAAGTAGCTGGCAACTTGTCTTTCCATGGTACACTTGTTCTGTTCATCCTTCGAATAGTTCCTGCAGCATCTCCTGCACCTCCTGAGGAGAGACTCTATTTGAACCCTGGTGTTTGGCCGAATGCAAAATATACATGTCTGATCTGAATGTGTTTGGATGAAAATTTAGTATGAGCAGTACTAGTTGATTCCTTTTGCTCACGGTGCATGATTTAGGAGATCCTGATCTGTATTACTCTGTTTTTTTAGAAAGGGCAACAAAAGCTTTGCCGCTAGTTTTATTAGATGAGAAAAAAAGAAAAAGAAACTGTACAATAAAGATTACAAATCCGAACCAAGCTTGTGGAAAGCTCGGTTGCCAAAGAAAGACAGAGAGATTGCGGATGCTTGGTGCTCCATTTTGGTTAACGCAATGTAAACTAAATTGTAAGCTTTGAACTATGTATTTCCAACATTAGGCTTAAAGAGCCAACCAATCAATACAATTCAGGTGGGGATCCTCTCCCCCGTACACTTATCAAAAAAAAAGATTACAGGGAAGCAGGCACGCCCCACACTATTAAACAACTGAAAAGGGAGATACTGTTACTCTGCCTGAACCCTGCAGTTTGGCCGAACAGTGCAACTGTGCAAATACGCATGTCTGAATGTGTTTGGTTAACAATTTAATTTTAGCAGTAACCCTTGATTCCTTAGCCTTCTAGTCCATGTTTTAGGGAGATACTATTTCGAGTACTTGTTTGCATATATAAATCGGTATCAGATTGACACCTAGGCCACAAATTCAATCTCTAGTACATATATACTGACATCTGTTGAGGGTACAGACATGATAAAAAATTTCCAAGCAACAATGTTTTATTCCAAACCCAAAACACAAAATCAAAGGTGCATGAAAACAGAAGTAGCTAGCAGCTTGTCTTCTCCATGGTCCACTTGTTATGTTCATCCTTCAAATAGTTCCTGCAGCATCTCCTCCACCTCCTGAGGAGAGACTCCTGGGATGATCCTATTGTTATCCTCCAAGTATTCCGTAAAGCCTGAAACGACTTTCTCGATGATAGCTTCACGCAGCCTTTTCCTCAATTCAGGATCCGGGACTTTCCAGAGCTTTTGCGCAGCGTAGGTGGACTGAAACTTGGACTCGAACTTTGGCCGCGGCGAGTCTCTCGTGAAGCAACGAAACGTGGGATTGTGCAGGCATTTCAACACTGATGCCCAAGAAAGAAACCTGGAGATAACTCTGTATGTATCTGTCGATTCTGTTAGTGAGGCTGTTCAAAAACCATAGGTACGTGCGGTCATGGAGATGGGGAGGCCAACTTGTGTCGAGCAGCTGCTATATGAGGTAGGAGTTGTTGATCAAGAAGATGAACCTGAGGCTCTGGTCTGTGAACGACTGTAACACTCTGGCAAGCTCTTCCTCTACGGAACCGACTACCTCCATTATCTGGGTAGTCAAAGAAGACGTATCTCCCTGATGACGTGCATAATTCGCAGTGAGCAATGCTTCAGTGGCCAACACAATATTGACATAGTTTATGACGGACCGAGTGGCCTTGTGGATAGCGGGTGATGATTTCAGCAGGGTCGTCTGAGTAGCAGAGGAGTCATTGTCGTCGTCCAAGGATGGCGGAGTGACAGCAGTCCTGATGTGATCAAATGTGTCCCGTACGGCCTGGTCCAGCTTACCCAGCTCTGCTGACAAGAGGCCTCCGATGTCGTCGATTACCCTTGTTGACAGCACATGGGGTGAGGAACAGAAAGCCACCATATGATCTGTTCTGAGGCTGCGGAGAGAGCATGGCGCACATCTAGCAGTGCCCGGACCTTCTCATCTGCCCACATCACAGTGCTAGAAGGAACATGCTGCTGGCTGGTGGCACTGGCACCATCAACATTCAGAGGATCAAGAGCGACAATCGCGTCAACAAAGGTGAGCATCTTCAGCAAGGTTGCCTTGAGAAACTGTGCAAATTCTGTAGCCGGTGGCCCAACGGTTGCTTCACCGTCGCTGTAAAGTCCACTCAAGCATTTCCATACGGACGTGCTGATCACCTGAAGAGCCAAGATCCAAGTCTGTGCAGGACTCTGTAGCTGCCGTGACCGTGAGATGAAGGTACTCTTCCCGGACGCGTCGAGCTCGGCAAGACGGAGAAGCCAGGCGACGTGCAGCTCCGAGAGCCACCTGTCCGGCGCAGTGGCGTTGCCGTCGGCACCGGCACGGAATTCCTCCACCAGGCCCCTCATGTGCCGGCGCGTCTTCACAATATCCTGCCTGAGCTCCATGGCACTCTCTTGCTACGTTACGCCGATACGTACCAGAATTGGCGTATCGGTATCGCGATACGTATCGGATACGCCGATACGCCGATACGCCACCGATACGGTATCGGTGAAGTATCGGGAAAATAGAGAAATAAAAATAATTAAATTAAATCCCGATACTTAGGCGATACTTGACCGATACTTTCCCGATACTTCGCAGCCCATAACCCCTCAAATTGGAGCCCATCCTCTCGGCAGCCTTTACTGGTGCTGGCATTCTTGAACATGCTGATCTCTCACTGGATGAGCCAGAATTTGAAGGGATGTTATTTGAAGATAAAGAAGGCGGATCTGGCACTGAGCCTTAAATTTAGCCATGTCTCCTGTATCCTGTATCCTAATATTTATTATTGTGTTGTAAGAACCTAAAAACCAATATTTATTATTGTGCTCTAAGAATCTTAAAACCAAGTACTATGATGGCTTAGATGCTTCATGGCACTAGCAATATCTATGGTTTGCCATTTTTATTTGCTGATTGTTTTTCTAGACTGTATTCTGATTTTTTTGGTATATATTTATATACTTGCCGTATCGGCGTATCCTTGTTTTTGGAAAATGCCGTATCACCGTATCGCCGTATCGGTATCGCCGTATCGGTATCCCGTATCGGTGCAACATAGCTCTCTTCCTCCTCGTCTCTGACTGGTTCGGACAAGGCGGTGTACGCGGAGGCGGAGGTCGATAGTGTCATGGTGGTACGGGTACCTGAACTGGTGGTGGTGGTGCTGCTGCCAAAAATCTGCTGCAGAGCGCCGTCGCCGTCGCTGTCGCCGCCCCCGGTGGATGAAATCTTCTTGGACCTCCATGCTCTTCGCCAGACGGCCGCCATCCCAGCCACGGCTGCTTGAAATCTCTCTGTCAGTCTGTCTGTGCGTGGATTTGATGCTGGACGCGCACACAGACGCCCAGTTTTGATCAATAAAAATCCGCAAACGCAATGATCAAAGGTTCATCGAGACCGGCCGCCTAAAAAGACCCGTGCTCTCCCATCTCATCTCCCCGTGCGCGTTGTTGACCTTGACTTCCCAATGGAAGACGGTGGGCTTTTCGTACTACTTGTGCAATTTCAGAACAATAGCGTGAGTAGGCGGAAAGATCCGGTTTAAATATGGGGCGTTTGTAAGAGCTTCAGATTTATAAAAAAAAAACAGCTCCACACCTAATGTTTTCGGCCAAACATCCGCTCTGCAAACTCTAAATCTGCGAAAAACATGGATCTAAGCTCTCATATCCGCCAAATCCATGAAGCACATGAAGGGGTGCTCTGCAGCAGCAACAACAACATAACCTTTTGTCCCAAGCAAGTTGGGGTAGGCTAGATATGAAACCCAAAAGAGACGAGAAACAGGGAGACACATAAAGGGACATAAATGGCACAAGACAAAAAGATGTCACGGTTCAGGCACGTTGATTGCCAATCTCCAAGCGCTCCTGTCCATAGCTAAATCCTTGGAGATATTCCACTTCTTAAGATCTCTCTTAACGGACTCGTCCCAAGTTAGTTTAGGTCGACCTCTACCGCTCTTTACATTATCGGCCCGCTTTAGAACTCCACTACGTACCGGCGCCTCAGGAGGCCTCCGTTGGACATGTCCAAACCATCTCAACCGATGTTGAATCAATTTCTCCTCAATTGGTGCCACCCCAACCCTATCCCGAATATCGTCGTTCCGAACTCTATCCCTCCTTGTGTGCCCACAACACCAACGCAACACACGCATCTCTGCTACACTCAATTGCTGGACATGTCGCCTTTTTGTAGGCCAACACTCAGCACAGTATAACATCGCCGGACGAATCGTCGTCCTATAGAACTTACCTTTCAGCTTCTGAGGCCAAATTGATTTCATGGGGTAAGGGCTGGTAAATGGATGCTGGAGAAGAATTTGGATGCTGAATTGAGTGGGTAGTAATGGGCGGAAATTGATGAGGGGACTGATAGATGAACTAGTGCTGAATTGGTGGGTAAGGAGAAGTGGAATTTGTGTAGGAATGGTTCGGATAAGAGTGGTGATGGATTGGTGGGTAAGAGTGGAGATGTATTGGTGGGGATGGATAGGTGTATGGTGGATCTGGAGTGGAGTGGTAGTGATTCGGAGGTGGTGGCAGTGGCGGTGGAGGGCGGGGAGGTGCACAATAGTAGGCATGGGTGGAATTGGTGGAGGAGGGGGTGGAATTGGAGGACAATTCACACGGGATTACACGGCTGTGAGCACGAACTGAGCTGCATAAGTGGTGGAGCGTTGAACTTACCATTGTTCGGGTTCGGAACTATGGTCGTCACAGATCCATAGCCCCGCTCCCGAGCCAAAGGTGCAGAACGATGCCTGTCGGGCCAGTCGACTTCGATGCCAGCATCAGATGGGCGCGCGGCAGTCGACTCGAACACTGGGGAGATCTCTGAAGACTCTAATTTCATGGAGTTGGAAAAATTATCTACCATTGTCCCTCGTTACACAAAGATACTGCTTCGATTTAATTTTTCTTTCTTCTTCCCATCGCTGTTCACAAGCCGCACGGTTTCTTCTCCCCCGCGTGGGTTTCTTTCACCCTGTTCGTTTGGACTTATCAGCAGAATCAGCAGTCATCCAGCAGTGTTTTTCTCTCACAACAAACCAGCGAACAGTGCTTTCAGCACAATAAACCAGCGAAACGACCAGGCTGTTTCTTTTTTCCGTAGTCGTCAGTGGCCACCTCGGCCTCGGCTGGCAGGGAGCGGCAGCGGCGCTCGGAAGGCCACGTCAAACCATTGCACTGCGCTTCCGATCCATTGCATTGCATGGGTGTTAATTTGATGAGATTGCTGTGACTGTGAGAGGAAGAATAAATAAACAAGGACAAGGAGACCATCGTCATCTGCTTCAATTCAAGAGTAGCACGAGTGGATCAGTCTTGCTCCCGTGTGGTGTGCTTAATTTGTGTGAGATTTGCCCAGCTACGGATTCACAAATAATTATTGTTGCTTCACTGTCAGGTATATGTGTGAAAACAATGACGAGTATGTACGTACGAAACTACACTGTCATCAAGCACCATACTCCAGCCCAGCCTAAGGAAGCCAAGACCAGAAGGAGCTCCTGGCCCAGGACTGCATCCAAGAAGCTAAGCGGCCCTGAGTGGGCTTATGACATGTGTCTTGAGGCCCAGCAAGGGAGTGAGTGAAATAGACGTGATTGAGCCTGGAATGGGCAAGCTGTAAACATATTAAACTTGTCTTCTTCATTTGCAAGTAATAGAGAGAACCCGTCGTCGTCGGCAACCTGCTGTCGCCGAGAGCCAGTTCGTCAGAATTCCTCTCTTCCTTCCTCCCTCCTTAGCTAGCTGCTAACAATGTGGTATCAAAGCTACTGATCTACGGCCAGAACTCTGGATTTGGCGATGCATCCTCACTTTACTCGCCTCCAGAGGTCTCGGGGAGCGATGGAGGCCACTGTGAAGACGGCCTTCGAGCAGATTCTCAACCGCCTCGACTCCATCGACGAGCGGTGCGGCTGCATGGAGAAGGGCACCGCCGAAGGTGAGCGCGCGCAAGGAGCGGGATGTGGCGATGGAGCTCCGCGTCGACCAGTTGGAGAAGGCGATGGGGACCCAGGCTACTTCGTCTTCTACGGCCGTCGCCCAGGTCAAGGCCCAGGAGGAGCGCGCCACCGCCCTCGACGTCCGCCTCGATTCACTGGAGAAGGTCTCCAACACTCAGGCGCAGGCTGCGATCCTCTTCGACATTCGCGCGTAGGACTTCGAGCAGAGGATTGCGGAGGCGGAGATGCGAATGGAAGATCTGGAGCTGATCCGCGTCTATGAGCTTTGTGATGAACGCGACGAGCGGGTTTCTGCCCTGGAGTCCGCGGCGGCCATTCTGGAGGACTGGCGGCCGTTCATCAAAGGGACGCTTGACGACATCCGCTTCGACCTCCAGCGTCTCAAGGAACAATGGGATGGATCTCCCCTAGATCCTAGCTCTACGCCCCCAGGCATGGAGTTCTCCCCAGTGTTCAAGCTGACTGCCGCGCGCCCATCTGATGCTGGCATCGAAGTCGACTGGCCCGACGGGCATCGTTCTGCACCTTTGGCTCGGGAGCGGGGCTATGGATCTGTGACGACCATAGTTCCGAACCCGAACAATGGTAAGTTCAACGCTCCACCACTTATGCAGCTCAGTTCGTGCTCACAGCCGTGTAATCCCGTGTGAATTGTCCTCCAATTCCACCCCCTCCTCCACCAATTCCACCCATGCCTACTATTGTGCACCTCCCCGCCCTCCACCGCCACTGCCACCACCTCCGAATCACTACCACTCCACTCCAGATCCACCATACACCTATCCATCCCCACCAATACATCCCCACTCTTACCCACCAATCCATCACCACTCTTATCCGAACCCATTCCTACACAAATTCCACTTCTCCTTACCCACCAATTCAGCACTAGTTCATCTATCAGTCCCCTCATCAATTTCCGCCCATTACTACCTACTCAATTCAGCATCCAAATTCTTCTCCAGCATCCATTTACCAGCCCTTACCCCATGAAATCAATTTGGGTCGCCTACCTAAGATGAATTTCCCCAATTCGATGGTGATAACCCGCAACTCTGGATAACTCGAGCCCAAAATTACTTTGAGATGTATTCAGTTCCCCCACAAGTTTGGATTAGAGTTTCCACCCACCACTTCACCAGCACTGCTGCTTGTTGGCTCCAGTCCATCGAGCGCCACCTTCCTCGTGATTGGCAAACCTTCTGCCGCATGATCCACCAACGTTTCAGTCGTGATCAACATGAACTTCTTATTCGCCAGCTCTACCATATCAAGCAGATCACTACTGTCCAAGATTATATTGAGCGCTTTACAGCCTTGGTTGAGCAGCTTTCAGCCTATGCCAACCCTGATCCACTCTACTATACAACTCATTTCATCGACGGCTTGCAACACGATATTTGTTCCATTGTTATGGTACAATACCCAAGAGATTTGGATTATGTCTGCACTCTCGCTCTGTTACAGGAGGAGGCTCTGGACCCTGGCCCACATGGGAGTTCAAGAAGTCTGACTCTTCTATCTTTAACAAGTCGGCATCTATCAAGGGCGCCTTGCCAATGCCACAACTATTACTTGTCCTCAAGTTGCAAATGATTACAAGAAGGCCCAACAAACTGTGACTGGTGCCTCCACTGATGATAAACTCTTTGCATTGAGGACTTACAGGAAAGCACGAGGTCTGTGCATCAGGTGTGCTGATAAATGGCAGCCTGGCCACAAGTGCAACCTCCAACTTCATGTGCTGCAGGAGTTCTTTGATCTCTGCCATGAGGATTACCAGGAGCCTGATACCGCTTGTGATCAGTCCACAGAGGATGACAGTCAGTTGAATATGCTGTTATCTGCTGCTGCTTGTTCTGGTCAGTCCTATTCTCGGACTCTACAGTTCTTGGGTGATTTGAATGGCATGCAGGTTCGCATATTGGTCGATTCTGGTAGCACCCATTCGTTTCTCAGCTCCTCTATTGCTGCTAAGTGTGCTAGAGTCACTACTACATCCAGGCCAATTTCGGTACGCCTGGCTGATGGGGGCACGATACGATGTAAGCAGGGATTGCCAGCTACGATACAATGTAAGCAGGAATTGCCAGCAACTGAATGGTCAATACAGGGTTACTCATTCCATTCCAACTTCAAGATACTGCATCTTAGTTCGTTTGACATGATAGTGGGTATGGATTGGCTCGAGGCCTTTTCTCCAATGAAGATACATTGGTTGCAGCGCTAGATTTCTCTTCCCTATGGCCGTTCAACTGCTGTACTGCATGACATATCTCCCACTTCTCAAGACTGTCAGCTTTTGCAGTTATTCTTGGTATCACCAGATTCACCGGGTGTTCAATCTGAGGCAGTCCATCCTGACGTGCAGCCTGTAACGGAACCGTCCAAATTATAAGAGCACAAGTACAAAAACAATCACCGAAATGATCAAATTCTCGCACTTGAGCCCATATAACTCCGGTAGTCCAATGAAATCACGAGGGATTTCAAACCAACCAACATACAAGCCAAGATCATAGTGATTCAACATAACAAGTCACATGTTACATCCATTTCACAAGTAATTCAATATACATCGGAGTTCAACATAGTTATTATAACTTACATAGAAAAGTAGCGGAAGCAAAGTAATTTGAAACTAACATTAATCTTATTTCAATTACATGCCAGTACCATGGTCGACTTCCAACAAAAGCATTAGAGATAAGGTAACTCAGAAGGATCATGCCCATGATCACACTCTGCCACAAGGGGCAGGAGTTAACCAACTCTTGCAGTCGCCATGATATATCACAACCTGCAACAAGTGGGGATAAAACCCTGAGTACAAGAAGGTACTCAGCTAGACTTACCCGTCAGAAACCAGAAATAAAGTGACACCAAGGATCATGCAAGGCTGATATGAAGTGGGGCTAGCTTGACAACATTTTGCATAAAAGCTTAATATAGATGATCAATCATTAATGCTTAAGCATAAAGTTAATTATCATTAACCTATCATCTATATTAGAACCTGTACTAGAGCACTCACTTTATTAGGAGCAAACAATATTAACCATAGCAGGTATAAATTGAGGCAACCTTTACATCGTGATCCAATTAACCATCCATTCAATTTAATGGAATCTACGTTGCCGCTGCTCAAGTCAAGTGCTCACTAACCGAGAGCGACAGCGATTCGAATTGAATTCCTATCCAGCTGGAGGGATATTTCTAACACTCACCGCGCAGGCCCCTGCCAGGGTCGCACAAGCCACCTTTTCATATGATTCAGGAATCGTGGGTCCGAATGATGTCGCGACCCCAAGGGCGACACTCTGCCAGGTGATAGGGACTCTAACCCCCCCCTTGGTCTCACGCCAATGTCCCCAAGCACATCCTTTCTCTCCTCCAAGAAGCAACCTACCATTCGATTCCCGGCCTGAATCACATTACTCGGCTTCGCGGTCGGAACGACTTATCCGGCCAACTAAGTGTTAGACTGCGTTCAACATGACTCAAGGACGTACAGCGAATCGGTCCTTAAACGACTCAGACGGGGATAGATTCACACCCAAGACCTCCATGCCTTGTTGCTTCACTATCGTCATCCCGCCCGGTCTCATTTCATTTTATTAACACATGGTTCAATTCCACGATAGTAAATATAGCCAACCGTGCCATATATGAATATCCCTATATCTTGCAGGTGACAGGAAATCACCTGACTTCTACCGCTTAAAGCAGGGCTAAGCATCTACTCGATCCTAGTCTATGTAGGATTCAAGGATTCATATATCTAGACAAAGAATGATATAATGCAGCAAGAGTTTCCAACCAACTCCTATCACTTAATGCAACAATACTTATAACATATATAGAATTAATTGCTTTGAAGATAGGAGGCTTATAATGCTCCGGGGCTTGCCTAGGATCCGACTCAAGTTAGAGTATTTCAGAAGAACTCGCTTGGCGAGCATCCTCCAATCTAGCACTCGTCCGACCCTTTTATCTTCAGGATGGATCCACCAACTCCATCTTCGGGTTCAGCTCCACATCAGGTCCTTCACGTGCTTCATCTAACGTACCTAAATGAGGTGCAACAATGCATATGTATGAATGCATAGAAGTGCAATAAACAAAATAATCAAATAAGCATATCAAAGTTCTCAAAAACACCTAGAGCTAATTAACTTAATCCTCACTAAGGCATAACATAGAAGAGGACAAGCACATCAATCAAGGCATAAGTCTTATAAGATTACAGGGTACCAACCCAAGTACCATCAAGGATATGAGTCACACTTCAACACACTAGCATGACAAAGTTAATCAAAGCACTACAACTAAAATCTGTCACTTTCTGGACATACATACAGTAGCTTAGTAAATCAATCATAACTGGAGATCCCTAAATCCAAATGACTTGCAAGAAGATATTCTGGAAAGCTTATGAAATTATCTACATTTAATCTTTAATCATCTCAACATGATTCCCAAGTTATCATGACCAAACATGCCTATCTTTAAAGTCTGCACAGAAGGTAATTAAAATCTGACAGTAGACTTATTAAGCATGCAACTCTTAAACTATCAGACCTGGGATCATGAAAATTTAACACAAGCAAGATAATATAATTATCTACAACTTTTGTATTTACCAAAACCACAGTAAACATCATTTACACCATGAAACTAGTTGCACGAGTAACACCACACATGCAGCCCAACAACAGTGGTACAATTATAGACAGAAAACTGATAGAAACTTCAGAGAAGCATAAATGGAGTTCTAGACCTCCAACAAACATGACTCTCAACTTTATGGAAAGCTTATAAAGTTACCTACTACTTTCTTGTAATCATCTTAAGATGATTCTACAGTTAACATGGTCAATTAATTAAATAATTGCATCTCTGTCCAAAATATGGACAGAATCTGATATGCCACTTTAAATCGTTATAGCTTGAGTTTCACAAATACAATAATTATGGTTCTGGACTTTTTAGAAAGCTTAACAAATTGTGAACAACTTTTCTATAAACATCTAGAACTAATTCTGCCACTAACAAGGTCACACATGGCACACAAAGCAATGCTGTCTGGGTTTGGGCAGAAACTGCCACAGTACTTTAAACAACTATAACTAAACATATACTTAACCAAAAATTGTGATCTTTAGCTTTTTGAAAAGATTATGAAAAGTACTACAACTCATCTATTATCAACAAGGCATGATTCATAACTTAACTGAGCCAAACAATGCATACATGCAGCACTGTCCAGAATAGAAGCAAAGCAGCATATGGCATTTGTTATTTTTATAGCTCCAAAACTATCAGACCTAAAATTCTGAAATTTTTTATCAGACATCACACATCATAATAGTAGCGTGCCACAAAAATTTTACTTCATTTGGAGCCCTACATTGGCAGTTATGAAAATGACAAATAGAACTAGCATTGAAAACCTAGAAGCATAGATCTATTTTTACAGTTAAAAATCTAAACTAAAACATGATATATTATAGATCCACTGCATATATAATTTTACAAGGATTCCAAAAAGTCCTCATTTGCTATTTTAGGAATTTCCTATGATTTACTATGTATTTTCAAAGTTTCACCCGATTCACCACAAATAGGTCCCTCGAGGCACTATTCATATGAGTCTATGACATTGCAGTTAGGCCCCTTCTTTGAGTCAAATTGTTGCATGCAGCCCCTGGTCGTGATTTTACAGGGGAGGGGTCGCCGGAGCTCGCGGTGCCGGCCAGAGGGGGCTCGCCGGCGGCAGGGGAAGTGGAGGGGAAGCAAGAGGAGGCCGACGCGCACCCGTGGGTGGCCACGGCTTGTCTCGAGGTGGCCCGAGGAGGTGGGGCCACACGGAGCAGCGGCTCACCGGCGGCCGTGCTGGCGGCGCCGGCCCTTCGGCGGCGCTGGCCCGCAGCGAGCGCGCGTGTGGGGTGGAGTACAACGAGGCGGAGGCGGTGGTTCACGCGGCTGTGGCTGTGACGGCTCAGAGCTGCGGGAATGCGACGTCAATAGAGCTTCGCGGTGGCTTCCATGGCGGCTCCGTGTTCGCGAGCTAAGAGCGAGAAAATGAGAGGGGCAAGGGAGCGGGTAAGTGCTCGGGCTCTCCAAATCGACGTGCACGGCGACGTGGTGGACATGCGAGAGAGCGTCGGCCACACGGCAGCAGACCCCGACGCGTGGTGGCCATGGCTGCTGCTACTGCCGATTCAAAATTTTAAATACCACCTCAAACATACAACTGAAACACCCTTTTCGTCTCCCTCTATCTCATAATCCGTTTCGAATTAGCAAAAACTTCACTAATAGAAGTTGTAGAGCTACAGTAGTACTTCAACTTTGATTAAAGGATCAAAGTCTAATTCGGCACGGTTGGAGAGATACAAAGCTCCAAAGTAGGGTACCCGAAACTTGAAAACTGAATTCAGTTTCAAACCGACTGAAACTGCATTTTTCTCTACTTCGTATCTCCTAAACTGAATGATGATTCGGCTAACCAATTGTTCCTGATGATAGAGCTATATGAGTACTCCAACATTGCTTATAAGAGTTTGCCCAAAATCAAAATGGTTTGCAAACTAAACTTTGCCAAAAATGGGTACCATGAAACTGAAAACTGCATGTTCAGTCTACACTTAGCAAAATTTCAGGGTTCCAGAAAACAGCTCGGGATTCAAACTTTGACCCACTGTTTGGCGACCTTAGAGGCTAAACTAGGTTTTGGTCCGTAAACAAAAGTTGTTGTCCTTAACATGAACTCCAACTTTCATTATAGGATCAAGGTTTGGATCCATCTGTTTTGCAAGATAAAAAGCTCCAAACTAGGTTACCCGAAGTTAAAACGCAGTTATGACTTAGCCAAATTTTCTAAGTGCCAAATCAGCCCCTATTCCTGACTTGTGGGCCCTTTTTGAGCACGTTCCACACATTTTAGTGACTTGACTATTAAACAAAGTTTGTTTCTTATAAAATTTGGTATAACTTTGTTAAAGGATGCACAGTCATTCAAAGCTTCTAGGTCACACTTTTGGAATGGTCAAACAAAAGGGTTCTAGGATCCATACATGGTCAACCATCACTTAGAAGCACATTTAGGCAAAATGATCAACATGAACATTGTTCCATTAAGTGTCCTAAGTGTAGTTAAGGTGTTGTAGAGGCCAAACATACCCACCATGCATGGGTTGCACAAAAGTGTATACCTCGCGTGCACTGAAACATAGAAGTCACTATAATGGTAGTGCTTGTTTCAAGGCCATGTTACAAGTGTTTCCTGTGTTTGCTTCAAGGTACATGCTACACATGCTTCCCTAGGTTGTTCCACATGTTGCAAAGGTTTGTTGCACTTGTATGTTGCATAAACACTAGTTCCCATGGGATGTAAGGCAGGTTTTAGTTATAATCCAAACAAGCATATAACTTATCATTTCATGTGACTTTTTGATTCCAAACTTCATGAAACTTTTCCAGGGGTCACTATAGATAGTTATTGAGGTGAGACATGTGAAGATACTTTGATAGCAACACCCAAGCATATATCTTTTAATTGAGCCTATATGTAAGCAAGGGTGCAATGTCCAAGTTTAGGTTAGGGTTTATTTCCATAGGTGTGACTTTGGCATCGTCATCTCCACTAATCTATCATGTTTGAGCTTAAACCCACTACTTAATTGGTGATAAACACCTGGGGTGTTACACAGCCTATACTTACACAGTTCGAACATCTTTTTGCTGAGCCAACAGATCTTCCTCCTCGACGGGACTGTGACCACAAGATTCCCCTAGTCCCAGGCATAACACCGGTATATGTTCGGCAATATCGCTATTCACCTACCCTCAAAACTGAAATTGAGAACCAAGTATCCTAAATGTTATAGACTGGGCTTATCAGGCCAAGTTCTAGCGCATTCTCCTCACCTGTTCTTATGGTTCAGAAGAAAATGGTGGATGGCAGATGTGTGTGGACTATCGACTCCTCAATTCACTCACTGTGAAGTCTAAATTTCCCATCCTAGTCATTGATGAATTGCTGGACGAGTTAGCCGGTGCCCAATTGTTCACTAGCCTTGATCTGCGAGCTAGCTTTAACCAGATCCGTCTCGCTCCAGGTGAAGAACATAAAACCGCCTTCCAAACTCACTGGGGGCAGTTCAAATACACAGTCATGTCTTTCGGGCTGATCGGTGCACCAAATACATTCCAAGGAGCCATGAACACCGTGCTGCGCCCGCTACTTCGAATCTGTGTGCTGGTCTTCTTTGACGATATTCTAATCTATAGTAAGACCCTCGATGAACATCTTACTCATCTTAGGCAAGTACTGGAGTTACTGTCTGCTGGTTAGTGGTGTCTCAAACTCTCCAAGTGCCAGTTTGCCAAGCAGAACATCTCCTACTTAGGCCATGTTATTGGCGCAGCTAGTGTCTCTACCAATCCTTCTAAAATTGAAGCGGTCCACCAGTGGCCTACTCCTACTAATGTTAAAGAGCTTCGGAGCTTCTTGGGATTGGTAGGATACTACCAGAAATTTGTCCAAAATTATGCCCTCATCGCACGCCCTCTGACAGACTTACTAAAGAAGGGAACCCTCTATGTCTGGTCTTCGGTTCATGCCTCCGCCTTTGGCGCACTCAAGGAAGCCTTGGTCTCGGCACCTGCCTTGGCATTGCCGGGTTTCTCCAAGACATTCCAAGTCTAGACAGATGCCTCTGATGCCGGTATTGGTGCAGTCCTTACACAGGATGGCCACCCCCTTGCCTTTATCAGCAAATCTTTGGGGCCCAGGACTCGTGGTATGTCTACATATGAAAAAGAATACCTCGCAGTGCTAGTTGCAGTTGATCACTGGCGCCCGTACTTGCAACATGCTGAATTTGTCATAGTGACCGACCACCGCAGCTTGATTCATCTATCAGATCAGCGCCTTCATACACAGTGGCAACAAAAGATCTACACCAAGTTGGTTGGCCTCTAGTACCACATTGTCTATCGTTCAGGGTCTTCTAACCAAGCGCTGACGCCCTCTCTCGGCACCCAAGTCCACCCACTGTGTTGAATGCTATTTCCTCCACATCACCACAGTGGCTCGAAGAAGTTGCCTCTGGTTATACACAAGACCCATTCTCTGCTGCCTTATTACAGGAGCTCGCTGTTGCTCGTCAGAGCAGGCACCCCTATACATTACTTAGTGGCATAATCAAGCTCAATGATCGCATTTGGATTGGAGATAATCCAACTGTTCAGCAGCGGATCATATCAGCAATGCATTCATCTGCACTCGGGGGCCACTCAGGCTTTCCAGTGACATACAGCAAAATGAAGAAATTATTCGCCTGGAAAGGTATGAAATCCGCAGTCCGTGCTTTTGTTCAGTCCTGCTCTACATGTCTTCAGGCTAAACCAGATCGGGCACGCTACCCTGGCTTACTGGTACCATTGCCTGTTCCTACTGAGTCCTGGCAAGTACTATCTATGGACTTTATTGAGGGACTACCAAGATCAGGCAACGCAAATTGTGTGCTGGTTGTGGTTGACAAGTTCAGCAAGTTCGCTCACTTCATCCCCCTACTCCATCCATTTACAGTAGTCACAATATCCAAGACTTTCCTGGACAACATTTATAAGCTGCACGGAATTCCATCACATATCATTTCTGACAGGGATCACATCTTTACAAGTACCTTTTGGTGTGAACTGTTCAAATTGGCCAACACTACTTTGTGTATGAGTTTAGTTTACCACCCTCGGTCCGACGGGCAAACTGAGCGGGTTAACCAATGTCTGGAGACCTATCTCCGTTGCTTTGTTCATTCTTATCCTCGGAAGTGGCTGCAATGGCTTCCTCTCGCAGAGTTTTGGTACAACTCTAGCTGGCATTCCTCCTTGGGTCATTCCCCTTTTGAAGTTCTATATGAACACCCTCCTCGCCACTTCGGCCTGTCTCCTAACTCGGCGGTTGATGTTCCAAAACTGGACTCTTGGATGCAGGAGCGTGAGGTGATGCTATCTGCTGTCCACCAGCACCTTCTCCGTGCACAACAAAGAATGAAGCTTCAGGCCGACAAAAAGCGTTCTGATCGCCAGTTTGCAATCGGAGATTCAGTCTTCCTCAAGTTGCAACCGTATGTCCAGTCCTCTCTGGCTCCTTGTGCCAACAACAAATTATGCTTCAAATACTTTGGCCCTTTTCTGATCATTGACAAGATTGGGGCTGTTGCATACAAGTTGAAGCTTCCAGTTGGCTCCTCTATCCATCTAGTTTTTCATGTCTCCCTGCTCAAGCCGGCAACGTCCACTCTGACCCAGGTATCACCTACCCTTCCTGACATTACTGATGCCATGCAAGTGCCTGAGCAGTTTCTTCAGCGCCGTATGCATCCTCGTGGCTCTGGCTCGGTTGCTCAAGTTCTGGTCAAATGGTCTGGCATCTCTGAAGATCTGTCAACCTGGGAAGATATCGATCACCTGAAGCAACTCTTTCCATTTGCTTCGGCCTAGGGACATGCCGGATCCCAAGGGGAGGGAAGTGTCATCAAGCAACATACTCCAGCCCAGCCCAAGGAAGCCAAGACCATAAGGAGCTCCCGGCCCAGGACTGCGTCCAAGAAGCTAAGCGCCCTGAGTGGGCTTGTGACATGTGCCTTGAGGCCCAGCAAAGGAGTGAGTGAAATAGGCGTGGATTGAGCCTGGAATGGGCAAGTTGTAAACATATTAAGGGGCTGTTTAGTTCTCGAAAAATTTTGGGAAACACTACTGTAGCAATTTTGTTGTTATTTGACAAATATTATCCAATCATGGACTAACTAGGCTTAAAAGATTTGTCTCGTCCATTTCGTCTAAACTGTGTAATTAGTTTTATTTTTTATCTATATTTAATGCTTCATGCATGCATCCAAAAATTCGATGTGACGGGGAATCTACTGTTCTTTTGCAAAATTTTTGGCAACCAAACGCTGCCTAAACTTGTCTTCTTCATTTGCAAGTAATAGAGAGAACCCGTCGTCGTCGGCAACCTACCGTCGCCGAGAGCCAGTTCGTCGGAATTCCTCTCTTCCTTCCTCCCTCCTTAGCTAGCTGCTAACATACACATCCACGCAACGCAAGAACAGAGAGCACTAGGAGACGAAATAACTAGTGAACAGACTAAAGAAAACATTGCAATGATTACTTCAGAGATTAGCTGCTGTGGCTAGAAAGGAACTTTTTCACAAATCTGAGACATTGCTACTGCAACTGCTATTCAGACTTTAGAGAAAAATACTTGTTGAGCTCACCTGCACTCTGCTTGCCCTGCTGTTGTGTTGCGTACATGAAAACTGGGTCCAAACTACCGCTGAACCTGCAACACGAAACAAAGAGAGCAGACAAGAAAACCAGAATCTTAAAGTGAAAAATCATGTTGAAGCGATAGCTGCAAAAGGTACACGTGGACCGGTAATGCACCTGGACTAGTTTATTTATAATATATAGAAGAAAAAATAAAGATAAAAGCCACACCAAAGACCGAAAGAAGTAAAAATGCTACCAAGTATTTATTAAATTGTAATTTTTTTCATCACAAATTAAGCTGTCTGTAATGTTGATGGCCCATGTTAGCCCAAATACTATACTACCCAATGCATTGCACTCTCCGCCGGGTCTGCCCCCAGCACTGCTGCCGCAGCATTGTTGTCTTCGCCAGCGATGACATCGAGCCGCTTTGTATCGCTCCAATGTTCAAATTCCTTGTCACATCTGGAGAGACGACGGGAGGTCAGAGGAGACCGCCGGCCAGGAACAGCAATCCCTAATCCCAATCATCGTCGTCTCCTTAAGCTGTTACTCTTGTACGTGGCCGGGGAATTGAACCGCCGCTGCCGCGAGCATGGACATGGAGGGTAGGGATGGCCGCCGCGGGTCTTTTTGGAGGTACCACAAGCAGACAGGAGGATCAAGCTCATATACCATTGGCAATGGCAGCTCCTCATCAGGTACCATAGTCTCGACTGCCTACACATCTAGTGGTTCTCGTCTGTCCTCTACCTCTATCTATATGAATATGAAGAGAGCGGCCATGCACTTGGACTCGGAGTTTGGAGGAAATGGAAAAGGATAAGAAGGTGAATCAAATTGAAAGCGTGGTGCAGGAGTTCTAGTGCGCAGATCACAGCAAAGGCGGTGACATGAATGTCCTGCAGAGGTGGTTCACAGATCTGGGAATTGGCTGGGTTCTCCACCTCGCTGATGGTGCATCTTCAGGTACAGAGGATCTAGAGCATGCTAGGAGTTGGAGCTGGATGCTGGCTCTCGCTACAATCACGGACACGACGTCTCGGAGTGATTTTCTATTTGCAAGGTTCATTCAAGTTGCCATGTCGAAAATGCTTACATTTGTTGACAGCATAGCTAGCGAAGTTTTTGTTATGAATGGGTCGCCGGTATCATACTTGAAGCTCAGCACCCTGCTGGGTGTGCACAATGCTCTGTCCGAGGCGCAGAAATGCATCACCGATTCTAGTAGCGGCCGGAGAGTTTATCTGAGCCATCCTTTGGTTGTCTAGGGATTTGAAAGATGCTGTACTTTTCTGGTGTAAAGCTGACTGTGTAGATAAAATATTCAAATATGTTGTACTTTCGCATGCAAAGTGGGGACCCTGGACCGAATCTCAATGTATCTGGATGAATCTTAGACGACGGATAAGCTCCACGGCCGCTATGGAAAGTGGATTTTTTGCTCTGGTCTGAGGCGTTATCGGAGATTCAGCTGATGTTCTCTTCGCCACCCTCTGCAGAAGTTGGAAGGATAGAAAGCGAATTGGTAGGCCTCTTGTTAGCAAAGAAGGGAAAGGCGGGTGAGGCCATATGGAGCACAATGGAGGACTGCAGGAGCCATATCATAGAGCTGCAACAGGACGATGACGATGACTCATCGGGTGCTCAAGCTCCACAAGGATCATTGGACATTCATAAGTCCAATCTATCCATGAAGAGCTACATCATGCTGCTGAAGGCTAATGGCTTTTCTGCGAATGCGGTTGTCTGTGAAGCAGCTACCCTTGGTAAGTATGTGCCTCTGATTCCAAACATATCACCTTTGGCCAGCATGATCACAGAGATAACATATTATCTAGAAGACAAGCTTGTCAAAGTGTCAAAATCATTTCCAGATCAAGGCCTCAGGTTTTTATTCTTGCTCAACAACTCATACTTCATGCTGAAGGAGCTGCATCAACACTTCTTTATTTGCAATTTACGCATTATGGACCTCAATTTTAAAGTCAACGCCTACATGAAGAGCTATCTACAACAATCTTGGGCACCAGTGGTGTCATGCTTGTTCGAATCTACACCTCTTCGCTTATTCGGAAAAAACTACTCCCTGCTGCTTAGGTTTGAGTCTAAATTAAAGAAGACGTGCACCACTCAGAAGCTCTGGAAGGTCCCAAATCCTGAGCTGAGGAGGAGATTGCGCGGAGCTATCATCGATGAAGTCCTTCTAGATTACACAACATACATAGTGGATAACAACATTACCACCATAGGAATCGGTCCCCAAGATCTGATAGAGATGTTGCAAGAGCTATTCGAAGGATGATGAATAGAGCATGCCACCACAAGGAAGTCACCATATGTTCTATATGTATGTGTTTGTATTAGAATGAAATGTTGTTGCTTTAAAGTTTAAATGACTTGGATTCGGAAGCCGTATGTGAAGCATAACAAGAGCTGAAGCATTACCATACTTCACTAAGCTATTTATATTTGTGAACAGTACATGTTAGAGGGTATTTATAGAGGTTCTAATTTGTGTAATTTCCATACACATGACCTTTATACCCTCATTTTGAACGAATACAACCCCTCTATACACCAAGGGCAAACTGGTCATTACATCTTCGACTCTATGTCCCTTATGCTCTTGAGCGACCTTGAAGGTTGTCGTCGATAGTTTGTCTTCGCGTCTCATGATAAGATGACTTCACCTCGTTCTTCTTTAACTTCGCCATCAGGCGAGGTATGCAAGATGTCTGCGCATCTTTTGCTTTTTGCAATTTCAACTATTTGGCTTTGCTTCATCATCCATCTTCTCTTCATTTGGGCAGTCTGTCGATGTTTTACCACTGGCGTATGCAGAACTCGACAGTTAACGCAAGAGACGGTCAATTTATACTGGTTTGGGCCCTCGTAATTGAGTAATAGCCTTTACATCCAGTCGGCGTTAGCCTTTGTATCGGGTACCTAAATTAGGGGTACCCAAAACCAACGATTAAAAGGAGTAAAACCCTAAGAAATCCGCGCCCCAAAACCTCCTAAAGAAAAAGAGATCGGGTTAAGGCTCCACGGATACACCAATCCAAGCCACGCGCGTGTACATGCGGGGCACCCTCGACCGCGTTTCGACTCGTACGAGGCTCACTCGACGGGAAACCTTGACCTCGGAAGTTCTCCGACTCGCATGACCCAGGGTCGAGTTGGTCGACCCTCCCCTCCCCCACCTTTTTACCTACTCACTGACAAGACATTTAATACAACCAACGTGGGAGCAGCGCCACCGGCATGGAAGCGGCGCCTATGTCTAATCACACCTTTTTACTACCCATTCCGGGATGGACGGTGAAAAAGCTGCCACTATTCACACACGTCGAGCACTGTTCTTCAATCGACGTCCCCTCGACTCGCAAAACGATATACACCGCGCCCGGGTTTCCTAGGGCTCGGCCTTATCCGTTCCTCAACAACCCCCGCAGCTATGACCCGACCCGGCCTCGACCACCGCCGGTCAACAAAGGACTGACACCTGCACGTCGAACATAGGGAATCACACGTCCTTTACAGCACTAAGGTGTCTTGCCGTCCCGTCGACCACGTCACCACAAAACCCAGGGATGGCCCGTACGCACCTGGGCACGTCGGTACAGTAGCACCCACAGTCCCATCCTGCCTTCCTCTCCAAGACTCCCCTAGGGATTTATTGCAAACCTGGGCCCTCTCCTTGTGTCTATAAAAGGGGAGGGCCAGGAGCTCTCAGGAAGGGAGAGGAGGGAGAACACAAGATCGGGGCTTTCCCCACTTTAGCAATCAACACCTCAAGTAACATGCCGCCTTTCTCTTCTCTTGAGACTTAGGACCGCTTCCCTCTCTCACAGCTTGTAACCCCTACGCAAGCACTTCGGTGCAAGGAAATACAAAACTCTCCTCCCCCGCTGGACGTAGGGCCTTTTTTGCCCGAACCAGGATAAACCCCCGCGTATTCTCCTTGCATCACCTTCTGTATTAAGGAGCACACGGCACAAATTTACTCGTCGGTCTAGGATCCTCCCGGTACCGAACACCAACACTTTGCGTTGGATTGATTGTTATGATCGTATTGTTCTTCTTAGAGAGGGTGCCCGTAGCCTCTCTTTATATAGGTAGAGACGACTATGGTGCAGTTACAATCCTAGTCGGATCCAAAGAAGGTGTCCTGATCTAATTATAGAAGGTACTTTCTATTAAGAGTCCGACTAGTTTGATTTGTTCTACTCGGAATCGGTGTCGTCTGTCATCACGCCTCTTCTGTCTGGCGGTGGGCCAGGCCAGGGCCCGCTACTAGTAATTGTTCTGATAAGGAACCATGTGGATCCCGTATCGACAGTGTCTTTGCCTTCCTGTATGCCAATACTAAGAGAAAAGTTATTAATTAATTCCAAAGTTTTCGAGAGCTGTGTTTATCTGAGGTTAAATCCCCAATGGAACGCTAAAGATAAGTCCTTGTTTGTGCCGTGGTCTCGCCCAACAAGGAAGGCGGAGATACAGTGCCCCTTGGGCACGCACGGGTAGCACACTCCACTCCGTGATGTGGAGTTGAGCTTCTCATTCAGTCATGCAGCAGCTGGTCAGTACTACACCTCCAGGACATGATGAAGCTACCTTCCTTTGATCCTTTATCACCTTGAGACTGAGACGTGCAGAGAGACCTCGCTCGAGGCCGGCAATCTCGTCCTGGATTCAAGGGACAAGAGAAACAGAACCAGTGGGAGGCACACGACCACAGAGAAATGATCTTGCTTCCTGTAATCATGTTCCTGCGCGTGACCGACGAGAATCCCTGGCGCCGTCGCTGCCGCTCCCACCGATACGAACGAGAGGCTTTTTGCGCAGATTTTTTAAATTTTTTTTATCATTTTTTCTAAAATATTCACATTTAAACCACTGATAGTTTTAATTTCCGTTTTTGACCCTAGATTCAGCGCCGAGGCAACACGTCTCGGCACCATTGGTCACCACGCCAAGCTATGTTGCATGGAGTAGAAGTGGATGTGCTGGCATGGCGGTAAAGCTAGACTAACGAGCCAGCTCGGCTCGTTTGGCTCGGCTCGTTCTGGCTCGTTAAGATAACGAGCCGAGCTCGGCTCGTTATCTTAACGAGCCAGAAGGCCGGCTCGGCTCGGCTCGTTTACGAGCTCGAGCTGGCTCGTTTAGCTCGCGAGCCAGCCATATTAAAACATAAAAAATGTAATATGTGTATTATCTAAAGTTTGATAATGATAATAATATAAAACTAGTCCATTCATAAGTCTTAATAAATCATACAAAAATAATATGTACTATTATATTATAATACTATACACCATACATTGTTTATGGTTCATACTCCATACCATATATGATGCATCCATTATCCATACATTCATTTAAAATAAAAAGAGTCAAATTAATCTAAAATTTATAGAGTCAAAGTCCAATCATCAACAAATTATAAAGTGTAAGACATAAAATTATATAACACTAATAAAAGTTTAAGGCCAACAACTTTGGCTCGTTAGGCTCGCGAGCTGGCTCGAGCTGGCTCGCGAGCTGGCTCGTTAAGACACGAGCTAGGATGCTTGCTCAGCTCGTTTGAGAAATTAAACGAGCCGAGCCAAGCCGAGCCACTATCGATCCGAGTCGAGCGAGCTATCGAGTTGCGAGCTTTTCGTCCAGCTTTACATGGCGGTGAGCTGATTGCCGGCTTGGCACCAGGCACTAAGGTCTGACTAGTGGGCCCCGCGCAACCTTCTCCTTCCTCCCTCTGTTTATCTCCCTCTCTCTCTTTCTATTTTCTTTGTCTCGCAGCCTGACTCCCCTTCGCTGCCCCGTTATCCTACCGCCTCTCCTCCTCACCGGCTTTCCCTCCTATATAACCCTAATTCCCAAGAATGAAGGACCAATCACTACTTCATACTACAGACCAATCTCCCTCCTAAACTGCCCACTCAAGCTCTTGACAAAAGTCCTAGCAAACAGGTTGCAGAAGGTCATTAAGAAGCTAATCCACATAAACCAATATGATTTATCAAGAGCAAGACCATCCAAGATTGCTTGGCATGGGCATCAAAATATCTCCATCTCTGTCACAAGTCCAAGAAGAATATGATAATCCTAAAATTAGATTTTGAGAAGTCCTTTGACAAAGTTGAACATGATGCAATCCTTCAAATTTTAAGAGCTAGGGGTTTTGGTGAAAATGGATAGGGTGGATTAGAGATATCCTTTCCTCTAGAAAATTTTCAATACTACTTAATGGAGTACCTGGCAAAACAATCCACTGTAGAAAAGGAGTAAGACAAGGAGATCCTCTCTCACCCCTTTTGTTTGTGCTAGTGGCTGATCTCCTTCAAACAATCCTCAATAAAGGCCAAGGACTTCAATCTTCTGAAGTCGCCCCTACCTCTTGGACACTACATTGATTTCCCAATCTTACAGTATGTTGATGACACAATTATCAGCCAAGTAGATAAATTCAGAAAGCACTGCCTTTGGAGGGGAGCAGACATAAATGCACAATAGAGACCAAAGGTTGCTTGGACAGGAGTATGCAAATCAAAAGAAGAAGGGTGTTCGGGAGTGCTAAATCTAAAGACACAGAATGAAGCCTTGCTTCTCAAGCATCTTTACACAAGTTCTTCAACAAGGAAGACATTTCATGGGTTTCTCTGATTAGGGAAAGCTACCATGAGACAGGAAATCTATCCTCACAAGCAAAAGGGGGTCTTTTTTGTGGAGAGATATCCCAAAATTGCTGGAAAAATTAAAAGCATTAGCTATGTCCAACATAAAAAATGGAGAATCCTGCTATCTTTGGCCAAACTTATCACTACTACACAAATGATTTTGCGAGGCGGTACTCTTTTATTAACCGAGGCGTTTGCAAAATCCAACCGCCACAGTTAATGCCTGGAATTAACGGAGGCGAGCATTTTTATTAACCGAGGCAGTTACAATCACCGCCTCGCACAATCGATTTACGGAGGCGATTAAAAAAATAAGCTCCTCCTAAAATCTATTAACGAGGCCCGCCTCCAAAAATGCCTCTATTTTCGGAGGTGGACCTCCTAATTAAATGGCCCACCTCGGAAAAAAGGCCCGTAGCCCAGTCGGCCAATTAGCTTAGCCACATATATAAGGAGCACTTAGGGTTTTCATTCCACTCGCACTCTCTCCCTCCGAAGCCGAGCGACGCCCTAGCCTCATGACTCCACCCTCCCTCCCTCCACTAGTCCACTCTCTCCCTCACACCTCCCATCCCGTGGTGATGGACCAGAGCAGATCTCAGCGAGCGGCGGCGGTGCGAGGCTTTGAGCACCCTTTCCCTCAGATTCGGCGAGCCCAAGGCCCTCTCCCTCAGATCCCGGCGGTGCAAGGCTTTGAGCAGGTAGATTCGGCTGCGAGCAGCGGCGGCGCCCTCCCCCACCCGAGTGGCTCCCCACTCCCTCAGATCCGGTCGCGGTGGGTCACAGTGACACCTCTGATGCAAATCCCGTCATGGAGGTGGTGGATTCGGTTGTGGCGGTAGCGGATCAAGGCGCGGCGGCAAGGGCAGAGGGAGGAGCAGTGAATCCGGTGGTGGATCGAGCACCCCTGGCTGCGGCGGCGCATGAAGCGGGGCCTGCTCCCCTGGCAGCGGTGGCGGCGCACAGGGGCGGCAGAGCCAGGCCCAGTTAGGGCTGGATACGGGTTTTTTTCTTTTTTTTTTGTTTTTTATTTGATTTACCGAGGCGGGAATTTGAACCGCCTCGGTAAAGATTTGTTTATTGGGACCTTTGGACCAAGGCGGTTGTGATGCTCGCCTCGATAAATCCTTTTCATCCACCTCAAAAAAGTTTGCAGTAGTAGTGTTTGGAACAATAACACTACTACAAAAAAGATTTACCACGACCTTTTGAAAACACCCTCCGAGGCGGGCAGGAATTTCAACCGCCTCGGTTAATGCCTGACATTAACCGAAGTGGTCATTTTTTATTAACCGAGGCGGTTACAACAACCCCTCGCAAAATAGATTAACCAAGGCAGGCACCCTTAAAATGCCCGCCTCGGTTAATCGATATTAACCGAGGCGGTTGCCCTAACACAACCGCCTCGGTTAATGTATTAATCGAGGCAGTCATATTATAAGGCCCGCCTCGGTAAATTTGGCCCAGCTCGCTAGCCCACACCAACCCACTAACATCTCCAATATATAAACGATTCAGAAAACCCTAACTCCCTCACTCACTCTCCCAACCCGACGCTCTCTTCTGCTTCCCTCACTCTCTCGTCCCGACGCTCCCCTCCCCATCCCGTCCCAACGCCCCTCCCCTTCCCATCCTGGCGCCCCTCTCCTGTCCTCCTAGCCATGGCGCGGGGCGGCCCGGCCCCTCCTGGCGGCGCGCCCCTCCTCCCTCTTTCCGGTGGCGGTGGCAGGCGGTGGCGGTGGCATGGCGGCGTGGCGGTGGCGGATCCGGTGGCGCGGTGGCAAGGCGGTGGTGGATCCGGTCGGCGGCATCACCCCTCCCTCCCCTCCCTCCCGAATCCGACGTGGTGCCCCTCCCTCCACTCCCTCTCGGATCCGGTGCTGCGGGCGATGCGAGTGGCGCGGGCGTTACAACGCTCCTCCTCTGGCCTCAGCTCCCTGCGGTGGCGCTACTCCTCGACGTCTGCATCAACTCCGGCAGCAGGGGATGCCGGATCCAGCATCACTGCGGTGGGGGAGGCCAGATCCGGCATCACGGCGACACACACCTCTCCCCTTCGCCAGCGGTGCCAGCTTCACCTCCAAGCGCCGGCCTCACCTCCATCGGCGGCGCGGATCTAGCGGCCACGGCGGTGGCGGCGCAGGGAGGTCAGATCCGGGCGGTGGCGGATTTGCGGCGAGGTCACGAGCCCGCGTAGCGGTAGCCCGACGGTGCTGGTGGATCCGATGAGCAGCGACGCTTGGATGGGCTTTGGCAGGCCTCGTCGATGGGCTCAACGGGCCCCATCGACACGCTCACTGGATTTTATTTATTTTTTTTATTTTATTAACCGAGGTGGGCATCAGACCGCCTCGGAAAAGGTCCAATTTACTGTGACCTTTGATCCGAGACGTTTTGGATGCCCGTCTCGATTAATCAGATTTGCCTGTCTCAAAAAATATTTTCTGTAGTAGTAATAAGGTGCTAATGCAAGCTTACCCAGAGTTGTTTTCCTTTGCAAAATAAAAAACAACCACCTTAGCAGCTGGGATTGCTTGCCCTGATTTGCTATCACTCTTCCATTTCCTTTTGTCAAACCAAGCCTACACTCAACTGGTTCAGCTCAACCTAGACATTCAACAATTGCCCATGACTGAAGAACCGAACACTTGGAGCTGTATCTGGCAATCAAGAAGTTTCTTAGTTTTGAAAGCTTACTGACATCTAAGTGGACATGCCTTAGTTCACCCTGCTTTCAAAAGGATTTGGAGAAGTTCCTGTCACAACAAGCACAAAGTTTTCAGTTGGCTAAGATTGAGCACTACCGAATATAAAAATCAGTTTCTAAAATCAATTTTATAACCGTATATAAACATCATTTCTGTGAGAGCGGCTGCGTGAGTATTAAAGCCTTCCTAAAGGTACTCCCTCGAAGCTTTAATTCCTAGTAAATTTCAGACAGATTAATATAGCTGCCAAATGACCATATTACCCATAATTAATTTGAGTTTCACCAGTAAGTTGCACAGTAATAATTGCAGCAGGTCCCATCATTTACTACTACTCGTACGGCTACAGCTCGGGCAACTGATTGGTGGAGGGATGCCATAGTAATTAGGATGAGGAAATGCGAGGACTATTAAACAGGTTGGTGGACGGTCTAATCTCCAGGAATCGATTCTTTAATGGACAAATTTTTGCTCCAGGAATTGAAGCTTTCAGGGACAGAGGGAGTATATGCGATGCTTAGAGCGAGGTCAATAATAGAGTCAAGTTGCTTGGCTATAAGACAAGCTATAAGAGCTAAGTTATACAATAAGTGTATTCTATTTGTCTTAAAAAGTCTCTCTCATATTTCTTCTCACAACACTTGTTACTTGGGCCCACTAATACCTATGTTTTCGTGCCCAGCTTGATATTTGCATGGGAGCAAAGCTCTCATCTCTTTCCTCTTTTTTCTTCTCCACGTCAGCATTAACTTGGTTATAAGCCCATTATTGTACCTGCTCTTATATATGCGACCTCACTTCTTCACCAAACTTGGTAGAGTTAGGCCTTGTTTAGATGCCTTCTAAATTTCAAATTTTTACTCTCTCTCCATCACATCAAATCTTTGGACACATATATGGAGCATTAAATATAGATAAAAAATAACTAATTACACAGTTTGGTTATAAATCAAGAGACGAATCTTTTGAGCTAAATTAGTCCATGAGCGGATACTAATGGCTAAATACAAACGAAAGTGCTACCGTAGCCAAATTCAAAAAAAAAATCATCTAAACATCCCCTCAGTCAACCGGACATCGGCTCAACATCGATCGCCATTATTGCTATTGGTTGGGTTTGGGTAGGTAGCTTAGCTTAGCTTAGCATGGCGGCAACTGGCTGGGATGGCAGCCACGGGCCTTCTTGGAGCTGGAGCTACCGCCACGATCAGACCGGATCCCTGGTCCCAACCTTTAGCAGCTGCAGCTCGTCATCAGGTACCATAGTCTCAGGATTCTCAACTGCCTCTCCCCTGTCCTCCCCTGTCTCTATGCAGGCGGCCATGCAATTCGTCTGCTTCGGTATCCATGGAGAAACCGTTGAGGAGAGCACTAAAGGCCTAGCCTATGGATTCTTCGATGCGCCGTATCCTGAAGGCGGGGACACGAGTGTCTTAGAGAGGTGGCTCACGGAGCAGGGCGTCAGCTGGAGCTGGGTTCGTCACGTCGCTGACGGTGCATCGTCTGGGAAGCTGGAGCATACTTCTGATGCAAGGAGCTGGATCTTGGCTCTGGCCGAAATCACGGAGACCATCCGCTCCATGGCATCACTCTTGCCGGGTCGTTGTTCGGTGGGCCTGCCCAGTATTTACGAGGACGAAGAATCCGAGGCTGAGGGTTCTATTCCGGAAGTACTTCAGTTTGCACGGTTTATCCAAGAAACCATGCTGAAAATGCTTGCTTTTGTTGATTTCCTAGTTGCTCTACATCCTACTGGGGTGCCGGCACTACACCAGAAGATCCATATTTTGCTGTGTGTACGCGATGCAATGTCTGATGCCTTATCCGAGATTGAGGTGTTATTCATTTCGACGCCCTCTGTAGAAGTTGAAAGGATAGGAGTTGGGATGGTAAACCTCTTGTATGCAAAGAATGCCAAAGTGCGAGAGAGCATAAGGAGCACACTGGAGAAGATTAGGACTCGTATCATGGAACCGACGGTGGACTCACCGGGTACTCAAACTCCTCACGGATCATCGGACATTCACAAGCTCACCTTGTCAGTAATGACCCATGTCACCTTCTTGCTGGATAATTACTTGCCGCTGGATCCAATTGTATCGGAAGCTTTTATCCTTGGTAAGTATGTGCCTCGGATTAGGTACATACCACCTTTGGATAGCATGGTCATGGAGATGACGTCTTGTCTAGAAGAAAGACTTCTTGACATGTCAGAATCATTTCTAGATCAAGGCCTTAGGTTCTTATTCTTGATCAACAATTCAAACTTCATATGTCATAGTCTTCATAACAGCACCACTGGGTTTGCTTTTCTCCAATTCCATGTTTATTCCCTCCTTGAGAAAGTCGAGGGCTACAAGGAGAGCTATCTACATGTATCATGGGCACCAGTGTTGTCATGCTTGCTTAATCCTACACCTCTTTGCTTCAGGAAAACCTACTCCCTGCTACCCAAGTTTGAGTCTGCGTTTCAAAAGACGTATACCACTCAAAAGTTGTGGAAGGTCCCAGATCCTGAGATGAGAAAAAGACTGCGCAAAGCTGTAACCGAGAAAATCATCTCAGGATATACAAAATATATAGAGAACAACAATGTTACCACCTCAAACTCCACTCCCCAGAATCTGGAAGAGATGTTGCAAGAGCTGTTTGAAGGATGATGAACAGAGTGCATGCACCACCAAGCACCAATCCAAGGAATTCAGGGTAGTAGGTTCCATCTAAGTTTGTTTTCAATGAAATGCTAGATGTTGTTTTAAATGACTTGGCTTCTGAAGCTATATGTGAAACAAACCAAAAGCTGAAGGATTATCAAACTTTACTTCACTTTATATATTTTTTTCTCACATTTTTTTAAATAGCCATGGAACGGCAGAGAGCTATCTCTACCGTGTAGGGTACTTCCAGAATCAGTGGTATATGTATTTATATGCTCTTTTTCAAATCAAAGCCTCTTGAATTGTTCACTCTCAAATGTCATTTCTCCATCTGAATTCGTGTGCATTAACTGGGGAAAGTAGTGTCTTGGGATTTCTGAAGCTGTATTAGATCTGTGGCACTAGACATGAACGCATAGGCTATTGCACTGGTTCCACAATTGATGCCGATAGCCCAGACGCAGATCCCCTGCAGTAGCAGAGAGGCACATGTTTGGCACTGTCCAAATCTGGCGTCGTCTCTCTGCAATAGCAACATACTCGTGCCTCTCTGCTTAAGTAGCTTTAGTATAATTTGATTTGTTTTCATATGAGGCAGATCGATCAGTAAGTTGTGCTAACAGTAAGCAGTAGCATGTTACTTGTTCAAATGTCAGTTTATGCCTTTTACAGTGACAAACTAGACATGCATGTAACAACATATTTGGTTACATCAATGATTCCTACATGCTGAGCTCTCCGTTTCTCTTTTTGTTTACCTGTACAAAATGCTGAGATCATACAAAATGCTCCATAAAAGTAAGAGCCAGAGATGGAAAAGAAGAAGCGAGGTGTTAAAAAAATTGATGCCGGGTGGTAAGGTGACGATCTAGAAAATTTGTGGGAATCTAATCACCCGGCATGATAGCACCTATTACTGACGGCTAAGATCACCACCTGGCAGTCATTGCCGGTTCAACCAACGAGAGTCAGCAGTGATATGTATCGTATCATTGCCGATTTAAGCTACGAGTCGGCAGTGATAGGTACCATATCACTACCGGATTATGCTACAACTCGGCAGTGACATATTCCAGCCCGGTCAAGCCGCAACCAGACAGTGATACTTTGCATTTCACTGCTGGTTTTCGTCTGGCCCGTCAATATTAGTTTTTTTTTGGCCGTTGGATCCACTTAACTATCACAACCTTGATTCTTCACCGTTTATTCCACCTTCCACCATTACTTCTGGTTATAAAAGCAGCGTCCTAACACCTCCATGGCAAAGATGAGGTCTCCCCCTGTCGACTAATTTAGTATGCAAGATACCTCATCATAATGTTTTTGCCACTTATAGTATCCATATATATGGGCTTTTTTGTGGGAGAGAGTCCTATGCATGAACATTTCATTATGCCTAGTCATGATAATGCACACGAGAGATACTAGAAGAATGTTTGTGACAATAGAGAGTCGCGCCAAAGGTTGGGTGCTATTAGTAATGTATTGCTTGTCGAGGCACTGGTTGGTTGTCGGACTGTGTTCAGCCAGTGGCACGAAGTTGCTCATCACGCCTCCAATAATTGCCTAGTCTGCGTTGAGCCAGCATTGGTCACCTTGCTCACCAAGGCTCCAAACCCTTGTGCAAAAATAGATGTTCCAGAATTTCTTCAAAAGAGCAATCGGAAAGGAACCGCTATCCAAATGCATGTTTTTTTTTCTTTCTAAGGATGTTTCTTGTGCTTAATCTATCATTTTTGTCAAATGGAACGGCCTTTTTTCTAGATCATGACGCACGCGATATATAATTGTTTATCAAATGCTCCAAACAAGGCTTACGTGGATTTCCATCGGTGCGAATAAATAATTCAACAAAGTAGTTTCCTCGATTCTTCCATCAATCTGACTGTGTTCAACTAACTTGTGCTGTGGAGTCTCGTTCAGAAAAGAACTTGACAGTGGGCTCCAGTCGATCATGTGCTATCGCCGCTACTACGCATTGATCCTTGGCAACGCATCTTGGCTTTGATCCTTGGTAACCCGTCCACGACTATAGAGAAATTCAAGAATGTGTGTAAATATAGAGTTCATAGACCTAACAAAATTAGAGTTGCTCTTACATGGCTGAAAGTGGGTTGGTCTGAATTCAAATTGGATCCGATACCAGCATGGCTAGGCTGGTGCGCTACGGCCATACAGATTGAGCTGTCCCGTGGGATGATGCCAACGAGTAACGTCCCAGATGTATACAGGGAAGGGAGAACCCGTAGCCACCAGCCTTCCTCCTCTCGAGCACCCCGTCCAGATCCAGCCGGGCCCCTCCCTCCCGGCTCCGGCGAGCTCGCCGGAGAGGGTTGGGAGCGGCCCCCCCTCTCTAGTACTTAGTAGGTAGTAGTTTGAGTTGAAGTTTGAGTTCCGCTATGGGTGTGTCCTGCCTTGCAGTCGCTCTCGCCGTTGCCGGAGCTGTCGCCGCGGTCTTCCATGGCTTCTTCGTCGCCGACGCCGTCGACTCCATGGTATGTGCTAATAAAATAAAGCCGCTCTTCTTCTCTGCGGATCTCTCCTCCACCATCCCCGCTTCCACCTCCACCGGTTCCTGCCACCGTCGAGATCCGCTCCACTGCCTTCGCCACTCCCATCCGTTTCCTTGCAGCAGCCTTCAGTCCTGGTGTGTCTTGCTTCTTCAAGGCAGCTCCTCTATTGGAGGTGGTTCGACAGCTCCGTCTCCATCTGGGATCCTGGATCGAGCTTCTTCAACCTCCGGCAACGACTTCAACAACATCTTTCAGTTGCCGGCATGCTTCTCCAACGAAAGCTCTTCCGACCCACCTTTAACCAGCGCTTGGCGCGGTCAGTCCATCCGGGTGTATGTGTCCTTGACACCTCTGCGACCCACCGCCGGCAGGGTCGTCTTCCCCATCGCCACTGCAGAAGCTGCGTTCCTATCCACTTCCAGGACTTCGTTGTAATTTGGTCTTCTCTGGAGGACCTCTTTGTAAAAAGGCTGTTGTTATAATATATATGAGTTGTTGTAAAAAAACGAATAACGTCCCAGAGAGATGCAGGGAGAGGTTGGAGTAAACATGACGCTATACATATGTAGAATGTACATTTTAATGATGCATGTAAATTTGAATAATTTGATGAGTATCCTCCACACAGGCTAACACCAAAAACACTTTGGCATGCAGTTTTAAACATATATACATGGAATATTTGGAAGGAATCGCGTATATTTATACACACAAAAGAACATATAACACACTAAAAAATTTTCAAATATGGATTTTAACATATGTAGCCGTGCAGATGCAGTGGCGGACGTAGGTACAACCTGTGGGGCCACCCGGTCACACAGGTTTTGACGAATCTAGTGCAATTTTACTGTAGCATATATGGTTTGGTCACACAGCTTCTGCTGGCTGGCCCCATAGGTTTTGCCTGGATCCGCCACTGTGCAGATGCACATGCCACCCTGCTAGATATATTGATATTGATAATTAGAAACGTCGCACCCTGCTCCTACCTGCTATTTAGTATATTATATAGTCATTGAGATGTCAGACTCTTTTTTTCTTTATAGGTGGTGTGCTTTTATAGAGGTCAGAAGTGGGTGATGTAACGATCTTAAATTAATAAAATCCTTCTTTTTTATAAAACTATTATAAAAAAAACAGAGAAGTCGTGCCATTTCCCATGGGTCACCCCCACCGGTTGGGCACCAAACCGTGGGTCTAGTTGCACATCAGCTCAGAATCGATCCTGAGATTGCTCTCTACAGAATAACACTTGCAAAATAGCTAGGTTATCATGGCGGGCAGGAGCTCGGATGACGGCCGCGGGCCTTGGAGCAACTCAGGCTCCAGTTTCTACAGCAATATTAGCAGCTCTTCAGGTACCATCTCAACTGCATATACGTCTAGAGACTCTCGTCTGTCCTCTGCCTCTACAGGGCCAGCCATGCCCATGCACATGCGCTTCAGTATGGGGTTTTACATAGAGAAAACGGATGAGAAGAAGATAAAGCACGTCAGAAGCCTAGTCCAGGAATTCTTTGGGACTGGGACGCCATCGGTGAATTGCTGCATCAACGGCGGGGACATGAGTGTTGTGGAGAGGTGGTTAACAGAACTGGGCGTCGGATGGCTTCCCCACCTCTCTGTTGGACCATCTGCAAGGATACTGAAGCTGGATAAATGGATCTGTGAAGGACAAAAACGGCGATCAGAGGGGGGCTAGATGGGAGCCGTAAAATTTCTCGCTAAACTTTTGGCCGCTGTCCTAAAATCACCGTCAAACACAAACGTATTCCAAAACTAAATACCCAAGCCAACTGGTGACGAGAATACCTAGAAAAATTACTTGGAACAGTAGAAAGCCATCGCAACAGACGAAACACGATTCAGAGATCAAACGAAGAAACCGCAGGCGAAGCAAAATTCAGGACTAGAAATTTTGCTGAAAATTTTGGATCTGAACAACACAGAAAGAGAGCACACGGTGGATCTGCTCACTGCTGCCCCTGCGCCCTGCACCATCTGCAAGAAAATCAAACAAAGCTAGAGACAACCAATCACTATTTAGGAAGTAATGATTGTATAACTATTGCTTGAAAGTGATATCTCTGGAAGCTTGATTTCCATTTACACACGGACTCAGGGTGCTGGCACAAGACGAACAACACAGCTGCTGCTGGCGGCTTTTCCAGAGAAGCAGGGAGAGAGGAAGAGCAGACTCACGTCAAGAACAGTGAGGGAGAAAACCACGAACGGCCAGGGCGAGCTGTTCCCTGCAGAGCGGACGAGCAGGCTACCTGGGCCTCACGATGGGTTCGCACGAAGCAGGGAGCACTCCTAGAGACAAACACCGATGCTGCGAAAACGAAGAACACCGAACGAGACGGAGCAAATGAACGACAGAGAGCGGGCGGGTCTCCACGCCCAAATCCAGTAGCGGCTGCTAGGGGCACAGCATGGTCTGCGCTGCACGGCCCTTCATCGCAGCAGGAGCAGCGGTGGGGATTGCTCAGCACGCCTAGGTTCCCACGCACGAAGAACAGAAAAGAGAGAACGACGAACAGAGAACGGGCGGACACAAAATCGATGAAATCCAACTCAAAACTGCGTGAATCGACCCTAAAATCTGCACAGCTTAAATTCACCTAGCTACGAACTGATTCCTCAAAAATCTTTTCCTAAGATTGACCCAAACTTCAGGAAACAGAGATCATGGCTAAGAACGAAAAATAGGAAAAAAGAAAATAAAAATCACAGCTTTAAATAGAAACATCAGAGGGTAAAAGAAGGATTTAGACCATCATTCCCACTTCAAATCACAAGAAATACACAATGAATTTTCAGTTCACGTAACCTCTATCGTAAAACACTAGAAGACCTAACCCTAGGTGGAAGAGGGGAAAATAAAAGTAGGAAAGAGGTGAGGAGGATGGGGGCTCCCTCATCCTATTTAACAGGGCTATTTCACAATCCCAGTTTTGCCCATGGATACAATTAAGTCAAACCACTTAGCCCAAGGACGTTATGGTCCAACTCGGTGTCATCTTCATCCGACGGCCACCGCGCCTCCTCATCAGTAGTTTCGCCTCGACGCAAACTCCCTGATGCCGCCACGTGCCGTCCGTTCCCCCTCGGAACCTCCACCCGGGTTTTGAGGCCCAAACCCGTAAACCCACCACCGATGGTTTTGAGGCCCAAACCACCAAACCCACTTGCGAATAGCATACTTCGTACGCGTCCCCCGCCGCTCGACACGTGTCACCGCCGTCCTCGACCAGCCGGCACGCCAAGTCCTCTGAGCCTCGCTCGACCCGCACGTCTGTTGTCTTAACTCAGTCAATACTGTCACTCTCATGTCTTCTTGCACTTGTCGATGTCCCAAGTGTCAGCCACCACGGCCAGTCACCCCGCCTCTAGGTCTCTCGATCCAAGTCTCACGTCGGTCCTTCACCGCTCCCGGTCCGTCGGCACGACACGTCCTCCTTGACCTTCACCTCGCCGTCGACTGCCGCATCTGAGCTCCACACCTGCACAACACAAACCAAAAGACATGTCGCACACATAGCTTTCGTCATGGTAGGGTTAGCCACTACTCAACCTACTTCGTGGATCACATTGACAATCACTCATCATAAAACGAACATACAAGGGTATTTGTCAACCTTGTATTCGCAATCTGGCCATGGATCCGGACTCTTGATGAAATCACGGAGATACCTCCGTCTCATGGCACCGCTCTATCATCATGACGGCCCCGTGGGCCTACCCAGTAATTGCGAGGAAGAACCTGAGACCGAGAGGACTGAAGCTAGTATTCCTGATGAATTCCAGTTATTATTTGCACAATTTATCCAAAAAAACATGCTGAAAATGCTCGCTTTTATTGATGTCATACTTGCTCCTAATGCTAGCACCACTAGAGAAGTTTGTGTTAGCAACCTCAGAATCCTGCTGTGTGTGCACGGTGCTGTGTCCAAGGCATTATCGGCGATCTAGTTGCTATTCCATTCGCCACAAATTGGAAAGATACAGGGCGAAATGTTAAGCCTCTTGTCAGCAAAGGAAGGCGAGGTGAGTGAGGCCATATGGACTACCATGGAGCAGATTAGGACTCACGTGCTGGAGTCGATGGAGACATCGGCGACTCATCATGTTCTCTAGCTCCGCAGGCATCAACGGGCATTCACAAGGCCACTCGGTCCGTAATGGGGTACATCAGCTTTCTGCAGTCTCGTTGTTCATCAGTGCCTCTAATTGTATCCGAAGCAGCTATACTTGGTAAGTATGTGCCTCAGATTGAACAAGTACCACCTTTGGCTAGCATGATCATAGAGATAGCAGCATGTCTTGAAGAGAAGCTTGCCAACATGTCAGAATCATTTGTGGATAAAGGCCTCAAGTTCTTATTTTTGCTCAATAACTCATACTTTATCCAGGAGGAGATCAAATATAGCTTTTATCTTCTAGAATTCCCCATGCCAGCCCTCCCTTGCAAAGTCGAGGGCTACATGAAGAGCTATCTACAAGTATCTTGGGCACCAGTATTGTCATGCTTGCTCGGTCCTACACCCATGGGCGGACCCAGGACTAGGGCCACTAGGGCCATGGCCCTAGTCGTGGCCCAAGTAGCCCAGGAGCAATTCTTTAGTTTTTGGCCCATCAGCCCAACACCAAAAGAAGTCCAGGCCAGATAGTAGGGCAGACCGGCAGACTGGCTGGTAGACACGTTCGCCCGACGCCGCCTCGTTTGCGAGTCGCGAGACGCACTCCGACGCTCGCGCCGTGCCGCCTTCTCAGCACCGCCCCTCCACTCTGCGCTCCCCCCTCAGCCAGCCAGCCAGCCGATGAGCCCTCCAAACTCCGGTGTGTCCCGCTTGGTGCTTGCGCTCAGCCCCGCCGGCCGCCGACGGCCATCGTCACTTGCCGTCTCGTGGTTTCGCCGCCGCCGGCCACCGGCCACACTGCCCAACGGTTGTTGCCCCGGTCGTTTGTGCCGTCGCCGGCTCACGGCATCGTGGGCACAGGCGCAGCCGTGCCCCGCTCGTGCTCGCGCTCGGAGCCTCGGCACTCATGTTATCATGCCGTCGTCTAGGGGCTAGGGCTCCAGACTACGGAGGCTCATCGGCGCAGTTGTTACGGCCAATCCCCAGCTCCCCGGCGATGACTAAAATGTGGCCCTAGTCTTCGTCAAATCCTGGGTCCGCCACTGCCTACACCTATGTGCTTAGGGAGAAACTACTCCCCACTTTCTAAGTTCGAGTTTGAATTTCATAAAGTTTACACTGCTCAAAAGCAATGGAAGATGTCAAACCCAGAGCTAAGAGAAACGCTGCGCAAAGCTATCACCCAGAAACTTGTTCCAGGCTATGCAGAATACATAGAAGGCAACAAAGTTACCACCCCAAAGCTTAGTCCTGAGGAGCTAGAAGAGATGCTACAAGAGCTTTTCGAAGGATGATAATGTTAGAAGAGTCAAGGGCCTATTGGGCCTTAGCCCGTTAGGGTTAATTAGTTGCTTGCTTAGGGGTCAAGTAAGCCTTACTTGTAAGTCAAGAAATCCTCTCTATATAAGGAGAGGAGATGTATCAATCTAATCAAGCAAGAGATTAGAAGGAAAAACCTTCTCTCTTGCCGGCCGTGGGCGAAGCCCCGCGGCCGGCGTTCCCAGCGCATCTCACAGCCCTAGCCGCCGGTCGTCTGCCGCTCTCTTCCAGGAACAGTACCCGCGCGGTACTGTAGCGCGCGGGTACTGTAGCTCCGCTGCCGCTCCCCTCAATCCTCCTAATCCCAACGACGTCCATAACAATCTGGTATCAGAGATGCCAGGTTTCGATGAGCCACTGTGGGATCAGCTCGCCAAGGCGACGGCCGACATCAACGCATGGTTGGCCGCCACGGAGAGCCGTCAGGCGGCGTTTGCGCGCCAGGTGTCGGCGGCGGTGCGGCTGCAGGCGGCGGCGCGTGGCCTCCTGGCGCGCCGACGAGTGCGGCGGCTGTGGGATCTGCAGCTGATTCAGCCCCGTACCCCGTCGCAGTTCCTCCAAGCGGTGCTTCGCCACACGAAGGCAGACACCGCACAGCAGATCAAGCAACGAACGGACATCGCAGCGCAGCCGATGCTTATTCACCAAGTGTCGGCTGTGGTGCGGCTGCAGGCTGCTGCGCGCGGTCTCCGAGCACGGCAGCGGCTGCAGGAGATGCGCCAGAAGATGCGGGAGGCGGTCCTGGCGGCGGTGCGGTTACAGGCTGCAGCACGCGGACTCCTGGCGCGACGGCAGGCGCGGGAGATGCGTGGGTTGCAGCTGGTGCCTGTGCCCCGTGCTTCTTTGCTTCACCACCAGGCTACGCTTCGCCACATGGAGGGCCCCGATCTCGTCCACTGCGTCATGGAGATCGGGCGTGGCATCGCCACCTCAGGTGGCGAACTCGGTGTCTACAGCGCCGGCGTTTGGGGACGCGGGTGTGTGGCCACCCATAGGCGGGCCTTAATTAGCGCTGCCGTGCTCCGGCACCGGCCACCGCGAGGACGTCTCCGTTGGTCGTTATCGCGACTAATTCCTGGGGGCTATACCCGTACACCCCTCTCGTTCCGGTGGGCTCCATGGGATCCAGGTGGCTACACATGTGCAGGTCCATCACGCGGAGGGTGTCCGCCGTATCTCCAAAAAATAAAAAAATAAAGAGTCGCAGTCTATTTCAGGTCAATAAAATAAGCCGAGATGTAAAATGCTTGTTTTTACGTGATAGGTTTATGTCGAGTCGGGTTAGGTTGCAGCTCGAGGACGAGCTGCATGTCCAGGTGGGGTGTAGTGTTAGAAGAGTCAAGGGCCTATTGGGCCTTAGCCCGTTAGGGTTAATTAGTTGCTTGCTTAGGGGTCAAGTAAGCCTTACTTGTAAGTCAAGAAATCCTCTCTATATAAGGAGAGGAGATGTATCAATCTAATCAAGCAAGAGATTAGAAGGAAAAACCTTCTCTCTTGCCGGCCGTGGGCGAAGCCCCGCGGCCGGCGTTCCCAGCGCATCTCACAGCCCTAGCCGCCGGTCGTCTGCCGCTCTCTTCCAGGAACAGTACCCGCGCGGTACTGTAGCGCGCGGGTACTGTAGCTCCGCTGCCGCTCCCCTCAATCCTCCTAATCCCAACGACGTCCATAACAGATAAACAGAGTGCAACACACAAGGCAAAGTTTCCATTTGTGTTGGCCTTCGACAAAATGTTGTTGCTTCAAATGGCTTGATTGAAACAGACGAAAATCTGAAGCACTATAAAACTTCATGTGGCAAAACTTGTGCCTCTCTCCCCCATCCCTCTGACACATATTTGAAATAAATATTGAACAGCCGAGAGCTGTATGTACCTTATATATAGACAAACCTCCTAGATTGTCAATTTCTGTTTCTGCAAGCAAATTCATGTGCCATAACTTAAAACATCGCATAGATTGGAATTCTCTGCAGCAAATGCCCAGTGGCAGTGGATCCTCTGCAGGAGCACAGAGGCACCTCACCATCACCATCCCCGCTCTGAATAACAGATGATGCTAATTGCTAAGTACTTTATCTGTCCCAAAATAGTTATCACTTTAGCTATGAATATGTACAAACATTTGTCTAGATTCATAGCTAAAGTGTCAATTATTTTGAGACAGAGGCAGTACCGTGCATCTCTTCAATATATAGTATATGAGGGTCGTTTCTTTTTCCCCGTGGAATAGATACGAGAACTTCAATGTGAATTGTGATCAAGTTTCTTTTCCACATGGGACACACACACACACACACACACACAAGTGATGTTGTAACATTGAGGCCTTGTTTGGACGTAGTAAGATTCGCCTATCCACATGTGTTATGGTGGATTGGAGTAGAATTTTTTTTTAGGGAAACAGGAGGTGTTTGACCCCCTATTGTGATTTTATTAAACTTTAAATGGTAAAGGTTCTGGTACAAGAGATCAAGAAACAAAAAAGGTTACAAAGAAAATAGAAACTAATACACATAAGCTTCTAGCCATAAATCAATAAATGGATGGTAAGAAGGTTTTGCCCTTAGTATAACTAAGGCAAATTCAGATTTGAAGATCCTCTTGCAATGCTGTATTGAAGCAGGGATGTGCACGGATGCACGGTCACGGGCACACGGCCGCACGACACAGCGCAATGGCGTCACGTCACTCGCAGCTTTCATGTTTTCATAATTTATCAAAAATCCCTCTCTAACCCTTGCTGGCGCTGTCCGCGACGTCGACAAAACCTTCTTTTATCGTTATTCATACTTCTGCTTATACCTTTTGTCATCTATACCTGTTCATACTTGATCTATCTATATCTATGCATGTGCCGAGCCTTCGCCGCCGGTCTATCTCTTATGTTGCTATGGATAAGTGCTACTCCGTCAGTAGTCGTGTCGTGTGTTGTTGGTGCATTGTTGTGCATCGTGGTTCTTGTGTTGTCTATGTGTTGTTGTCTCCATAGTGCTATGATCATTGGCCCCTCCTACGTCTCTAGGGCATGGCCACCACGGACTCGAAATCGGTGCGCTTCCTACCCACACACGATGAGTCCATCATGGCCAAATCTATAGGAGACGAACTAGGGGACGATTATCATAGAACTTATGGAAGCCAACCCGTTTGGGTGGAGCTCATGGCCGCGAGTTGCCTCGCCATGACCATCGGGCTTTACCTCTTTTGCTCGTTTGTTTATCCTGACCACCTTGTATGCTCGTACCTTCTGGACCGTAGCATTTCTTCGGCTCTCACGGTGACAACTGCACTACTAAGAACCCTAGAGATGTCTTAGTCATTAATTGCACCTAGGTCTTGGTACCCTACAAGCGGTTTAGACACTCATGTACCCTTGTGTGTCGCTCTTTCGATGCCCCGTCTCTCGCCATGGCGAGTGTATTGGAAGAAGGCGACCACCTCTCTTCTCTTCTCCCCTGTTCCACCCTCTCTTGGTTCTCGTCAAGTTACACTGGCGTACGAATTGAGAGAGAACGGAACTTCTCTCGCTTGTAGTCTTTCCGATTCTCGTCAGTCTCCATGACGCTCGGATCGAAAGCCGCGAGCTGTGGTGTTTGCTTAGGATAAGTTAGGACCTAAGCCATTTCTAATTAAGCCGTATAGGTCTACACGATCGACCCAGGAAGTACTGGCTAGGCTAAGGCTTAAGCTTGTACTTAGCAAATCACCACTCCTGATTCTTTGGCCCAGGCATCGGACATCCGCCGAGAGGGCTAAGTCGTTCTTTCTTTTGCATTCTTTCGGTGTAGTTGTTCTTTATGTGCCTTGTTGCCTCTCTTTCCGTAGTCTTTCTAGGTTTAGTGGTCTGATTGCTCTTTTGCTTGTCGCGGTATCGAGGTAATTGCGTCGAGGTTAGCGTTGAACGGATCAGAACCCGTTGGAGAAAGGACATGCGGATGAAGGAAGGACCATGGAGGAGTATGACTACAAGTGCACCGAGGATCTCGGATATGACATTTAACAGGTGTTCCACGTCCCACCCAACCTCGTAGAACCCAATAGACATGCTATATGTAGAGGCTAGTGCTTTACTTTTATGCAAATGAACTGTGATAGGTTGCATGGTAGATTGCTTGTAAGCCATTACCTTGTCACAACCTATTCCCCTGCACACCCGCTGTTAGGCTAGACGCTCGCATTCTACTTACTGTTTTACTTTCACTATGCATTATACCTGTGATGTGATGCTTGGTGAAGGAATAACGTGAGTGGATAAGGCACATGGTGCCGATAACTTGGTAAAACTAGATGATGAACTTGGGAAGATCTTGGAGTGTGTTTTGGGTGTGTGGTGAGGGTTGAGTCGATCGGACAGGATCCTACGACGAGTCTTTGGGGCAAGTCATGCCAGAGGGGTGCGACCTGGGCATCCCTCAAGAGAGGTACCTGTGGTGGGTGCATGGTGAGCAGACGGGGTGTTGGTTATCCCCGGTGGAGGTGCCGTCGAGGCACGGGTGTTGGTTATCCCCTTGAGAAGATATCATGTCCGGTCCCCCTAAGGACTGGTATGTCTTGAGAACCGGAATCATAGGACCCTTCGTGCACACCACTCGCTCCTGATGGGCGGAAGACGATTACCTGACTAACTAGGGCGGTACCACTACTACTAGGTTGGAAGGTGATACTGTAGGGAGGTACGGGCATGGGGGCCCACACCCTCCTAAGACAGCGTGGTGACCTTGGGGGGCCGGTACTACGTCTCACAGTCTCAGCGTTTCGGAGGACTCTGGGGTGGCCTAGGGCTGAGTGGTAGGGTGGTACCGTACCGGTTGGGAGGCAGTCGGCATTAGCCTAGGCGGGGCACTGCCGAGGATGGCGATCTTGTGGATTTCCAGGTGTACACGCTCTGCAGAGTTGATCAATCTATACGTATAGCCGCGTCCGCAGATATGGACATTCCTATGACCTACGCTTCACTTGATTAGTGAGATGAGTCCTTTCTACCTTTCCCCTGGATTTTGGTGTTGGATCCGGCTTTGGCCATTGAGGCAAGGTACGAGCGGGAGTCGTCCTTACTGCCTAGAGAGTGTGAGAGTGTGGTGAGATGTGTGTGATGGGATGAGATAACGTGTGGATGAGATGGATTAAAACTTGATGAACTATTATTATAAATATTGATGAACTTGCATAGGAAACCTATAGCCATATATAGGTCTTTTGATCTACCATTGCATTCCACTTACTACAAAAGCATACGCAAAAGCATAGGGTGGGAGACAGTGGCCAGTACAAATCGTACGGATAGATTTTGGATAGGTTTGGACGAAATCTATGACGACCACGAGGACTTGAATTAGGTGGTCTCGTTCCTACGCTCGAGTTTGGTTCGGAAGATAAAGTCCACGCCGCTGACATTCTACGCCAACTCTGATGATTGCCCGTGAAGGAGGAGCCTTCACCTACTGATGCGCTACAACGACTCTGATGAAGACGCATGTGTTTCCGCTAGAATACAATGTAATAGATGTGTTAATCAGTGTTGTAAAGTCTTGTAACTTATAATTCTACGATGCATGACTATGATATCAGCTGATAATTGATAATGTGATAGATTGCTCTCGTGATCTACTGCATTATAAATCGTATCTGTGGATTTTCCCTTCGAGGAAAATCGAGGTCGTTTCAATCTCCATAGGAGTTGAGTATCTCTTTTTCGTTTCTCCGTTTAGTTCTTGTTTCGTGCTTGTTTTGAGGTGTCCCGCTGTGTTCCTAGGGAACATCAACCCACTAGTTGAGTTGTGGACATCACGGTGTTTTGTTTGCGCATTTGAGGGTAATTTTAGGACAATAGCCAATCATTCTCGAAAGAAATTTTCGGCTCCCATTCACCCCCTCTGATCGTCGGTTTCGGTCCTTCGAGATGAGACAGAGCAACCACGGTATCTCCACAGCTACAGAAATCAGATATTTGTCTGCCATTAACACTGTTGCCCTGAAGCCTGAACTTGCACAAGCACGGAAGGCACACTATGTTCCACAATACACAAATGATTTAGCCTAGTCCCAAAATCCATATGGGCTATCGAGCTGGCTGGACTCAGCGACAGGCACTGCCACAGCAAATCTGGTTTGTTGGGGCTGAAGCCGTGAAGGTGACAAGGTCAACAACCTCCCAACAAACACGTTGTGAGATGGGGTCAACCCGACACCTTTTAAGCCAGACTCAAAGAGGTGGCGTGATTCCTTGGTCATTTCATTTGCATCTCTGCAAATTCATCGATTACAGCCGAGTGTGTGCGCCTCCATCGTCAAATACAGATTCCAATCGCAGATATATATTGCAAGCAACCAGGATGGCGGATGTCTGGCAGAGAGCATGGAGCGGCGGCTCTCGGCAGCCGGTTTCTGGCAGCACCACCTCCACTTCAGGTACCATTACCACCCTCTCAACTGCCACCAACACCACCTCATTCGATCCAGTTGGAGAACGACCTCTGGTCATGGAGGAAAACGCGGAGGAGGAGCTCCATCAAGAAAGAGCCATGGAGCTCAAGCAAGAGGTTGCCAAGACGCGCCTGCACATGAGGGGCCTGGTGGAGGAATTCTGTGCTGGTGCCAATGGCAACGTCACTTCCCCGAACAGGTGGCTCTCAGAGCTGCATGTCGCCTGGCTTCTCCGGCTTGCTGAGCTTGGTGCGGCCGCACAGAGGATCTTCGTCTCACGGCAGCTACAGCGTCTTGTAAGGAGTTGGACCCCCGCTCTACAGGTGATTAGCACATCCATCTGCAAATGCTTTAGTAGTGAACTTCATAGCGAAGAGGAGGCAAGTGTTGGGCCACCTGCAGCTTCTGAACTTGCACAATTTGTCAAAGCAACCTTGGTGAAGATGTTCACCTTTGTTCACGCGATCGCTGCTCTTGCTCCTCGGAATGTTGATGACCCTAGTGGTCAACAACATGTTTTTTCTAGCAGTGTGGTGGGGGCAGCTGAGACGCTCCGGGCACTGCTAGATGTGCGTGATGCTCTCTCCGTGGCATCAGAACAGATCAAGATGTCTTTCAGTTCCTCACCCTGTTCACAATCCACCAGGGTAACTTGTGATATGGGAGGCTTCTTGTCAGCAGAACTGGGTAATTTGGATCGTGCCATACGGGACGCATTTGACCCGATCAGGACTGCTCTCATTCCGTCCCTGGACGACAACTCCTGTTCATGGGGTACTACTCGGATCCTGCAATCATCAACCGACATCCACAAGGTCACTATATCTGTGATAAACTACATCTATATTCTGTCCCCTAAAGCATTGTTCCCTGTGAATTTTGAGCCACATCATGGAGATATGTGTTCTGTTTTACTACCTCAAAAAGATATGTGTTCTATGACTGCTACCCTGATCATGGAGATGGTTGGTTCCCTAGAAGAAGAGCTTGCCAGAGTATCGAACTTGTTTTCTGACCAGAGCCTTAAGGTCATCTTCTTGATCAACAACTTCTACTTCATTAGACAGCGGCTTGAGGAAATTGGGACTATTGGTGACCTCACGCATTTTTTGAACAGCCTCACTCACAAAATCAACAGATACATACACAGTTATCTGCAAGTGTCTTGGGCACCAGTGCTGAAATGCTTGCGCAATTCCACAATTCATTGCTTCAAGAGAAACTCACCACTGCGAAAGTTTCAGTCCAAGTTTCAGAAAACCTACGCTGCCCAGAAGCTCTGGAAAGTCCCGGACACTGAACTGAGGACAAGGCTGCGTGAAGCTATCATTGGGATAGTCGTTTCAGGTTTTCTGGAATACTTGGAGGATAACAATAGCATCACCCCAGGAGTCACTCCTCAGGAGCTGCAGGAGATGCTGCAGGAGCTATTCGAAGGGTGAACAAGTGCACCATAGAAGACAAAGCTGCCAGCTAGTACTCGTGTTTTCACATATGTTTGCTGTTCTGTTTTGGGGTTGTTGTTTTTTTTTTAATAAAATGTTGTTGCTTGGAAATTTTAAATTATGCTTGTACCCTAATCAGGTGTCAGTATATACAATTGATTGAATATCTAGCCTTCACAGCTGAGGCGTTAATCTGACCACGAGAGAAGGTAGCAATTATCTATGCAAATGTGACCTTGAACTAGTATCTCCCTAAACAATGCACTGCAATTATAATAAGCAAGCAACAAGTACTGCTAAAATTAAATTAGTAACCAAACATGTATATGTGGCCAAACAGTAGGGTTGAAGCAGAGTAGTGCTGAAATACTACTAGTTTCAGAAGTACACAAGACCAACGAGGTAGATCAAGTAGATAAGATTAGCAAGTTGTAATCAGTAATCAACCCTGGCACTTAGTAGCAGCAAGAGATGAGGCTTCTGGTTCGAGGCAAAATTTGCAATAAACTTTAACCTCGCATGACCACAAGCATACAGGGCACATAAAGAAATTACCTCAGGAAATCACTGGGACTCGAATGCTCACATTATAGGAACAAACAAACACTGAGGTGGTGTTTAAATCCAGAGAGTAAAGTATAGGAATGTTACATCGGGTGTCACATCAGGGTGTTACATAGGAGTGTTCGGATAATAATAATAAAATAAATTACAAAGTCCTCAGTAATCCGCGAGACGAATTTATTTAGCCTAATTAATCCGTCATTAGCACATATTTACTATAGCACCTCATTGTGAAATCATAGACTAATTAGGCTTAAAAAATTCGTCTCGCAAATTAGTCGCAATCTGTGCAATTAGTTATTTTTTTATTCTATATTTAATACTCTATGCATATATCCAAATATCTGATATGATGGGGAATAAACTTTAAGAAGAGGAACTAATCGAGGCTGAAAGTCGTCGTTGACAAGGCAGAGGAAGCAGTCGCCGCAGTTTGTGCCGTGGTCGCACCGACGAGGAAGACGAAGAGACAGTGCCCCTTGGGCACGGCGTAGCACACCAGACACCATGATGTGGAGTTACCTGAGCCTCACATTTAGGCAAGCAGCTGTTCAAGATCACGCCTCCAGAAATTGGTGAAGCAGTCTTCCTTTTTCCTTGAAGATGTGCGGCCGGTGAGACCTCACCGGAAGCAGGCAATCTCATTGCTGGATTCAAAGGGAAAACGGAACCAAGGGAGGTGCAGGGCGCAATGGTCTCGCCTCCTTGTCCGCCTCCTTATCCGCCGCCTCCTTATCCGTGACGACCTGCGCCGCCGCCGCCGCTCCCATTCCCGAACAAGAGGCGTTGGCGTTTCCTGTTGAAAAAAAAAGTCTACTTTGCCTCCCTCAACTATCGCAAAAGTCAATTTTTTCTCCCTGAACTGAAAAACCGGATAACTCCTCCCTCATCGTTTTAAACCGGACATATGACCTCCATGGCTGTTTCTCTAGATGGTTTTTCTCTTTTTCTTTTATATTTATTTTGACTGAATTTTGAAAAATCATAATAAATTATAAAAAATCATAAAATAAAAAATTCAATTTTGTTGACTCCACATGAGTAGATCTACACAGAAAACATATGATATGGTATGCTTTAGTAAAAAAAATTATCTGGCTTTAGATCTATGTTTTTTTTGATCAATTCATAGTTGCAGTTTCTGTGGTCTGAAATTTTTATGGTAGACTAATCATTGTATGCTTGAAATATAGTAAAAATTTCATGCTCATTGGATTATGTATGACTGAGTTATAGACTTATTCAGGTTTATGCTTATTAAATAGTTTAAAATATTTATAAGTGTGTAAAAATAGAAAATGTATGTTCTCTGTGTAATTTTCTCTGTGACAACATGATTATGTTAAGTGTCCGTATGATATCAGAATAGTAATATTGAATAGAGACACATATTTTCTATTTTTATACACTTTTAACTATTTAATAAGCATTAACCTGAATAAATCTATAACTCCGTCATAAATGATCCAATGAGCATGAAAGTTTTACTTCATCTCAAACATACAATGATTAATCCACCATAAAAATTTCAACACAATAGGGCCAACAAAACTACAGCTATGAATTAATCACAGAAAAACATACATATAAAGCTAGAGCAAAAATTTTATACTCAAGCATACCATATCATATGTTTAATGTGTAGATATACTCATGTCAGGAATGAAAACGGATCGGATACGGACAGATATCACTGATATCGTATTTGTTTTCGTATTTATGTCCGGATTCGGATTCGAATACGGATAGTATAAAAAATGACGGATAGGATACGATTAGGGATGAAAACGGATCGGATACGGACGGATACCACTCATATCGTATTTGTTTTCATATTTATGTTCGGATTCGGATTCGAATACGGATAGTATAAAAAATGCCGGATAGGATACGATTGGATATCGACATCATAAATATGTGATTTAAATATTCGGATACGAATACGGTATCGGATGTTACATATCCGGACTCGGATACGGACGGATTAAAACCTCTCTAAACGGATTCGGTCTCGAATACGGTCGGAAAATATCCGTACCGTTTTCATCCCTAGATACGATTGGATATCGACATCATAAATATGTGATTTAAATATTCGGATACGGATACGGTATCGGATGTTAAATATCCGGACTCGGATACGGACGGATTAAAACCCCTCTAAACGGATTCGGTCTCGAATACGGTCGGAAAATATCCGTACCGTTTTCATCCCTGCTCATGTGGAGTCCAACAAAATTGGATTTTCTATTTTTTATTTTTCTGTAATGTATGATTTTTCAAAGGTTCGGCCGAAATAAATATAAAAGAAAAGGAGAAAAAACCACCTACAAACAGTCAGGGAGGTCATATGTCCGGTTTGAAAAGGTGGGGGAGGAGATATGTCTGGTTTTTCAGTTCAGGGAGGAAAATGTGACTTTTGCGATATTTTTTTTTGAGAGAGGCAAAGTAGATTTTTTCATGACATCTCTCGGTTAGGACCTATTGGGCCACTTCTAAAGGCCCATGACCTTTTCTCAAGCCCAAACAATCCTTTTCCAAATTATTAAAGTTTCAGGAAAATCTAATTTGCACAGCATTTTGTCTTTGAAAAGTAATTTCTTACTCTCCGTTAGTGAGTCAGACTTCACTACTTGTGACCAACTCTATTGTAAAGAGTATATTCTATTAACATGTACGAGTACGATGCCAAAGAGATGCAACCGTCAGCACATATCTAATGGTGAGCATTGAAATTACCTTGATGTTGTAAATGCATGTGCATTTTCTTATAAACTTGGGTCAGTTTGAGAGGTTGACCGGGAAAAATTAGAAGGGTAAAGTCTATTTTTAACTTCCAACTTATACGGCAACCCAAATTTCAACTTTGAACTACAAAAACAGATACCAGATGGCCTCCGGCTGTCAAATGCGGATAAATTTGGTCCTCAGGTTCAAATATGATTTTTTTTTCTATTTTGTAAAAGTAATAAAAATTTAGTTTAATATCTATATCATAACTGATTTATTTTAAATCAAGAAATGTGGAACTAATACCATTTTTATAAAGATGTAATCTTCCTGTTTTTGTCTTTTAAAGTTAACCAGAAGAACGCACCGCGCGTTGCTACGGGAATCGCTGGTGAAATTATATTACTTATATTTACTAATATGATTGAATAAATATCATAATACATGTTAGTGGATGATTTTTAGCCTTTTGATGTGGACAACAAAATATATGTTAACAAATGATGTGATTTGCTAATGTGAATAACTTGAATGAAGACATAATAGCATTTGTTAGTTGGATGTGTTAGTGGATGCTGATGTGGACACTTTGCATGGTGAGATAGTTGAATGTGCTAGTAGGATGCTGATGTGGATACTTTGCATGGCAAGATAAATTGCTAGTGGGGTTTATCTTTATAAGAGATATAGATATAGACAGGGACTTATTTATTTTTGTTCCTATTAATATATTGTCCAAAGTTATGCTCATTATTTATTTCAAAATAAATAAGATTCAAATAACTCCAAATAGAGCATAGCAGGACAGATATCACTTTTAAAAGGAAATTGGTACTAGTTTCATATTGTTCTTATATAAAATATACTCTCTCTCTCCATTCCAAATTATAAGTTGTTTTGGCTTTTTTAGGCACATAGGGCGCGTTTAGTTCGCGGCCACACCTCTCCGCACCGCAATCCATGTCTTCCGATCTGCAGGTACGTTGATGTTGCTAAATCTCGAAACAAGAACAATAACACTACAACCTTTCACCATTGCAAAGTAGATGTGTTTAATGTTGCAATTGATCAACAACTGTTTGAGTTAGAAGATCAATTCAGCTGTCAAGCGACAAGCTTTTGTCCCTTTGTGGCTCTATGGATCCAAGTCCGGAGGCATCGACATAATAAAAATACATGCAGTCTAGTGGAAAATACTATCCTGCTGATTTCTAAAGTCAAGAAAGAGCTCAATTAAAATGCCAACTACCACATTTTAAACTTGATGTATGCGTCTTGATGGGGCCATCAACGTTGAGCAAGGTTGTCAGGCGTGAGGACTTTGTTTTGGATGAGGACTTAGTTTTGCTGTAATTAAGACTTTGAGTTGACTTGATGTTCTTAGCCCAATGATCCTGTGATTACCGTCCTAAGATGTTTGTGTTTTATTCTACTTTTGCTTAATGGAAAAAAGTGCCTAGGCACGTGAAAAAAATGACAAGCCGCGAGCTACTTCTATTTCGCATATGTTTGCCATTTTGTTTTGGGTTTGGAATAAAATGTTGTTGCTAGGAAATTTTAATTGTGTTTCTACCCTCACCAGGTGTCAGTATATACTATAGATTGCATATCTATCCTCCACAGCAGAGGGGTTGGTCTACATGGTTGCACATAAATGATATTGTTTTTAAAAAATAAAAAATTACTCTCCTTTGCAAGTTATATATGCAATTTTCCACAGGCTATCCTTCAGCGGACGGAGTTTCAAGATATGGTTATGGTGGCATCGTGACAATTGGAGCAAGTGACGAAGGATATCTTTACCCGGGCATATGGGTGGCGATCTAGTCTCTAGAATTGAATGTCACTAGAGTATGTTCAAAATATTTTTAATCTTAAGCTGTGTGCCTGTCACTTAGGAGGCTGGGAGGTTGTTTTAAGGCCATGTGTATCAACTTGATTTACTGATCTTGGGATGAAATAAAATCTTCCCTTTTCAAAAAAAAACACAACAACAGAGGGGTCAATCTGACAACGAGATAAAGTAGGCAATTGTTGTCCATACAAATGTGGACTTAGACTAGTATTATCTCCCTAAATGATGCACTTCAACTGCAAGTATAATAAGCCATCAACTAGTACTGCTAAACTTAAATTAGTGGACCTGTATATATATTAGCACTGTTTGGCCAAATAGCAGGGCTGAAGCAGAGTAGTGCCGAATAGACTAGTCTCAGACGTGCTGATGACCAAGAACGCGCCAGAGTGTAGATCAAGTTGTCAACAGTAAGATAAGATTAGTAAGTTGTAATTAGATAATCAACCTTGGCATTTAGTAGCAGCAATAGATGAGGCTTCTGTTTCAAGGCAAACTTTGCAATAAAATTAACCTCTCACCAGAGTCCAGACTCTAGCCTCTCTTTGCTTGGAGCAAAGAATGTGAGTCCACCAGCATGGCCACGAGGAATGAGGAAATCTTGGCAACCGGATTATACTCTGGCATGAGGGCACCTACCAGAGCATGACCAGCCTCTGCAAATGCAGGAGGAGAACTGGAGAAGGCCTTGAGCTACCACCAGTGAACTGCAGCTCGTCATCGTTGCCAGTACTTCCACCACCACACATGCTCTTCGGTTCGCCGGGCCCGCGCTTCCACATGCTGCGCTTGCTCGCCGGGCCGTGCCCTCGCACCACGGAGCTCTCGCCTGCGACGTCCGCGTGTGCATCTGTGTTGGCTGCCGCTGCGCCCACATCGGCCCACGCGGGCAAACGGGGAAGACGGCTGCGAAGCCACGAAAGCTAAGGACCGATTTCCTCAAAAAAAGAAGGCGAAGGACCGAGCACGGAGTTATAGGCTGAGATATGCTTGTGCTTGTGGGGTCTAGAGTTCGGCAAAGTCACGGTTTCATGAAAAATGGATGGCATAGATTGGTGACCCCAGAGGATGTGATTTCAAACAGAAATTCTCTGGTTACGGCGTCCGATCATCCGGACTGTCGTGTTTGTGGGCCGCGGCACCAGCCCAACGGCCCAATAGTGTTTCTCACCTTATCCTGCTGCCTCCATTATCCAGACGACGGAAGGATAAGGTTCTCTCCACCGCACGCGACCAAGGCCAAGGGGTGGCAGCAGGGATGAAAACGGTACGGATATTTTCCGACCGTATTCGAGACCGAATCCGTTTAGAGGGGTTTTAATCCGTCCGTATCCGAGTCCGGATATTTAACATCCGATACCGTATCCGTATCCGAATATTTAAATCACATATTTATGATGTCGATATCCAATCGTATCCTATCCGTCATTTTTTATACTATCCGTATTCGAATCCGAATCCGGACATAAATACGAAAACAAATACGATATCAGTGATATCCGTCCGTATCCGATCCGTTTTCATCCCTAGGTGGCAGCCCGCCGCGACGGTGCTGATATGCCATTCCCATCACGACGGCGGGCACGGCGCCTTGCCCCATGTGGCAGAACCGCCTAATCTAATGCCCTCCCAAGAATACTCGTCTTCCATTAGACCCTAAGTACCTAAGGGAGAACACTAAACTAAGTGATTCCGTCGAGCACACCGTGAGGGAGAACTCGAAGATCCACATTTTACATCAGGATCACAAATAAGAGAGTAAAAGCTTACAACATCCTTGTCAATTCTTATATCGCTTTTAGTACAACATCAGGATAATTCATTATTGGATTATAACAGTGGAATATAAAATGTTATCAGAGTTTAGCGAAAATAAAACCATTTAATGATAAGTTAAATATTAACATGATGAACTTTTATAAGCATGGTAACATGTTATAATTCTTTCCTTTGTAAAACAATTGATGGAAGTTTTAAATAAACTCTATGTCCGCAACGTAAAGGAAATTCTCACTGAGCCCACCAGGAGGTTTCCACACACAAGTGTCAGCTCCATAAACACCTGTCACCTGCAACAGGGGTGATGTCAAATCGGGTGTTCCAATTACTCCAAACCCCTGGTGGCTATCTTTTCCTTGTCGCTCTTCTCTCTTCTCTTTCCCTTTTGAACCCAACATGCACCAGCCTTTTGTATAGACTAAGATCAGGATATACGTGCTTCTTCCAAGACCTCGCTATCTCAGTCACAATCGTGAGAGTACTACTCCATCAACCTGTTGTGGATTTCCTGTTAGAACACAAGGATATTTTTACCAAGGAGAATGTTTGTAGCAAGGGCGGTACTGCGGTGTAACTTGGTAAAAGTGCTTGGTCAACAACCTCGATACCAGCACGCGCCGAGCGGCACAACCATGTCGTCGCGATCCACAGGTGACCCTCGATTTTATCGTGGCACCATAAGCTATTAACCAGACAACTATTACCAACTTACTCGCAGAAAAAGCAGTGGGATCATAGACCACAGAATTATAAAAGGATTGCAAGGAAATTAAAGCAACAAGGGTTCCTTTCAAATCAAGGAACAAGGAGCTTAAATCCCAAGGCGGATTTAAATCAAGGGGATTCAAGTGTTCTACTGGGACATCCATAATTAGTTGATACAGTGTCCTCTGTCATCCAATCACAGCCGATCCGCTATATCTGACTACATGTTCCCCTTGTAAGCTACTTATGGCCATCACAAGAACCCTAAGCACGCCTATCACGGCCGAAAGGCAACTGGACATAATCAAACACACGGATAAGCAAATACTCATTCCCAACGGTCGTACATGGGTGCAACCTGAAGAACACGATACGCTTTGCAAGCTAATGAGCTAACTCTAATGGCTAACGCATTAGGCCACGTACCCATGTTGCTGAACAAGACATTACTTTCCCGACAAATGTTTGCAAAACAACCCGAGGTGTTGCTTTGTCATTTTATCGATTAACACATGTATACAATTTAGGGTTCATTGGCGACCATAACGAATTAATTATTGTAGAGCCACGAAAATTATAGTGGGTAGATAATAATATTAGGAGTTTACTGTAAAATTTTTGAGGCTAACACTATCACCGTATTGCCACAAAAATTACTACAAGTTTACATTTAATAATTTTAAGCGTCTCAAAAAGATTAGAGCAAGTCTAAAAATATCATAAAGCTACGTGAAACAATTTCACATTTAGATAGATCATGATTTTATGAACCTAACAAAACTTGTTTCACAATTTTTGGTCAACTATACAAACTTCTATTGTATTTACAAGTTAAACTAGAAACCTATATTAGAAAAGCATTTAGAAAAGGAAAGGGTCGACGGGACGGCGACCCTTTCGGCCCACAGCAACCGGCGGCCCACGCGGGGGCGCAGCCACGCTCAGCACCGACGGCCCAGCAACGCAGCCCGAGATCCGGCCCAAGGTCGAAATCCAGCGTGAGTGCTGGCTATTTTGCTAAAGAGTCCCCCTCTCTTTTCTATTCGCGAAGCTGCCGTCTGCACTATTCATCAGAGTCATGAATTTTACATTAGGGACCCTATATAAATCTGAATTCTTCTTTTCGATGGTCCCTGGGCGCTCACGCTCCAGCATGGAGCAGAGCGGCGTGCGGCGTGGCACACAACGTTGCGGCCACCCGACAGGAAACCTGCCAGCAGCCGGGGCAGGGCCGATGGCCTACCCCACCTACGTGCGCGTGCGTTGGGGGTGGAGGCGCGAGGTGCGATATGCCGTGACATGGCTAGCCACGGCGGCGGCCATGGCCGTCCAGTTCACGCTGGTGGCACGGGTGCTACGGAGAACCAGGAGGACGGGTAGGGAAAGGAGGTGGTACGCGAGCACCAGTACCATACCCTACGAGCAGCCGACGCGTTGGCGAGGACGGAGAAGCCCTGAAAGGTGCTGGTCACGTGCGGGCGGTGGAGCCGGCGGCGCTCTGTACCGATTCCAGCGTGTCAGCACGCCTTCGACGAGTGTCCTGACCAAACAGAGATGAGCACCGAATAGCGGAGGTCGAGGCGAGCTTAGGGGTGCAAGGAATTGAACCGCTACCAACTCTACGGCCTCACCTCTAGCCTGTCCTACCGCGGCGACGAGAAGACTGGCGGTGAGGAAAATCTAAAATTGCCCACCCACGGACCAAGGCTGCGCTCGACGAGAACAGGGCGTCCAGATAACTTCCTATTCTACCCACTGTCATGAACAATTTGGACTAAGTAGCTCCGAGCTAGGCGAATGAAAGGCGGAAGGTGTGGTGGTCTAGCGCATGGCGGCTGTGGGGGGAGGGATGCGCCCGAGCGAGTTAAGATGGGCAGCCCCGGTCGGTGGACAACGCGAGCACGTGGTGCCGTTGACGAGACAGGGAGGGCTAGCGCGATGCACACGACACGGTGTGGCCCGACCGAGCGGAACGGTCGTGCTAGCCTAAGGCGGAGCAAGGCAGGGGGGACAGCCAGATAGAGGACGTCTCCATCCCGACTGCGGCCGAGTCAACGAGGCAGCGTGGAGCAGCACGACGTGTTGAGGTGGGCAGCTGCGACGTCGAGACGACCTGCACGGCTAGCCGGAGCCCGGCCCATCGCATGGCCAGCAACCGGCAAAATCGGCCCACCGCACGACCATGGCTAGCCGTGGCCAGGCACCGACGACGTGCGCACGTGGTGACTGCGAAACCTGACCGAGTCACGACAAATAGTGACGTGCACGAAATCTAGAGCACGACCAAAGTTGCCAACCGACTCAACTACGGTCCGACCGATTCTCAATCCCTAAAGTTGATGCTTCCAGCTAACGTTCAGATCGATTACCTTGATTAGAGGGCAGCTAGGGTGGAGGACATTGTAATGCCAACATACGCTCGTCATTGACATGCCAGTTCGCGAACATCGCGCCAACTCAGGGTTTCACATCGCGTTCTAGCGATCTTGGGAATTTCCTAAGAGAGCAACACGACGCCCAACTTAACTGCAACTCATACCATGCCCAAGTACATACTTAGAATCAACCAACTATGGAAAAACTTGATGTTAGTGCTTAAGCATTTTTGTTGGAAATTAAATGTCAAGATGGCATTGCCATTACTTCTTTCTGTCTTAGACGAGATCTAGAGTTTTAGGTAGAATTGAATTTCAAATTCAATTTTTCGAGCTTGCAAAATACTAATTACAAAATTTATTTTCCAAAACAAAAGTTGTATTTTCATCTACACAACTTGCTCATAATTTTTTACTTAAACGCAATGCTCAAGTTACATTTTATTTTTGTTATAGAAATTGTTTTTCACGCCAAACAATTAAAACAGCCTATTGTTCTATTTTCTAATTAGGGTCTCATTAACATGTTTTCCCATAGAACCAATTAACCGACATTATCTGTTTATCGTTTATGTGAGGTAAAAATTTTAAAACCCGAGAACATGTTTCCTTAATTTCTTTTGACCTTAATCGGGGTGCTAAGCAAGCTCGTAACACCAGGGGTGTTACACCCCATCCCAATGGCGGTCGCGACGTTGAAAGTCCCTAGTTTGGTTTTGGCTAATTGATGAAACCTAGGACTAACCTTTGTATCTAAGTGGATGATTTAGATAAAGGTGGTCATTGAATATGAGACATGACATTGACTCATATGACCAAGATGGTGAAGACCAAGATGAGGCTTGGCTCGATGGACCGGTTGTGAAGGTGAAGGGCAAGTCGAGGCTTCGAAGCGAAGGACCATGCGATGGTGAAGCTTGAGCAAGACTTAGCGCCGACAGACCGATGCAACGGTGAAGAGCAAGTGAAGTCAAGGTCGATGGATCAAGACGGTCATGTGATGATATGAAGTGGATCATATCATTTGGAGAAACAAAATGGGCTCAAGGCAAAGGTATAACCATAGGGCCATTTTGTTTTACACTCAAGACACCATAGAGGGTGTGAGTGGTTTAGGATCGATAGCCGAACTATTAAGAGGGGAAGTCTTATCGGTTATTCGATGCACGGGTGCCACTAGGTGAATTCATGAAGTGCATTGCATGTAGGGCCTAGTGAGCTAATTGGAAAACCTTTGAAAATGATTGAGAAAAAGCTAACACACAAGCACATAGAGATGTACACTTGATGGTGTTGGCACATTTGCAAAGGTGGTGTTGGTCGCGCTGTGGTTTGCGGGTAGAGAGGGGTTTGGGTTCCTCTCTCCCTCCCGCCGAGCGTGTGAGCGCGGGTTTCAGGCGATTTCGGGGAAATGAAATGCCTATTTTCCACTACGCCGAAAGTCGGAAAAGAAACAGAGGCGAACGGGTCACTGAGGTGACCGGACGCTGCACCGGACGCGGTCACGGTGTGACCGGACGCGTCCGGTCAGTACAGCGCGGTTTCAGGCGTGCGGGCTAGGGTTTGCAACCGGCGCGTCCGGTCACTCGCGGGACCGGCGCGTCCGGTCATGCGCCCAGAAGGAACTGAGGTTCACAGAGGACGATCGGACGCGGGGCGCGTCCGGTCACACATGATCGGACGCGTCCGATCATTGAAGGAGCTTACTGGACTCTAACCGGACGCGGGCACTGTCGCGTCCGGTCATCGCAAGGAGCGCGTCCGGTCGTTGCGTCGCGGGCGCGTGGGTCAGTGCGATCGGCGCGTCCGGTCGTTCGACAGGCGCGTCCGGTCATCGGGACCGGCGCGTCCGGTCGTTATGAGAAGCGCGTCCGGTCATAGGGTTTGACCGTTGGCGCAGTGACTGTTGGAGGATCTAACGGTCGCATTCGAAATTTGAGGGACACGTGGACGTTGGAGGGCGACCGGACGCGGTTGAGCGCGTCCGGTCAGTTTCGACCGGCGCGTCCGGTCGTCCCGAAAAAAACGGTCAGTGGAGTGGCAACGGCTCTATTTGTTTGGGGTGCTTATAAATACTCGTTGGCCGGCCCTTGGGGAGGTCTCTTGGCATTTCTAACACTCTTGTGTATCCTTTGAGCTAGAGCTACTCCTCCCACTCATCTCTCTTGCTTGATTGCAAATCAAAAGTGAGATTGAGTGATCCCAAAGTGCATTGCATAGCTTGAGGGCATCTAGTGGCACTTGTGGGTGGTTTAGCCGGTGGATTTCTTGTTACTCTTGGAGAGTACCGCTCCTAGCCGGCTTGGAGATTGTTGGAGGCGTTGGCAAGAGAAGGTGATTGTTCTTGGCCACCTCCGGTTGTTTGTAAGAGGTTCTTGTGCTTTCCTCGGCGGGACGCCAAAAGCAACTCTATTGGATTGCGCGTGTCATTGAGTTACCTCACTTGAGAGTGGTGTCTTGCGGTGCCTTGCGGGGCGTGCCTTGAGGGGCAAGTGACTTGAGGGTCACACCGAGGAACCATCTAAGTGTTGGTCGACACAACCGGTGACGTAGCTTGTCGGTGCACAAGTGAACACTGGGTGAACAAAAATATTGTGTCTCTTGTCTCCCGGTGATTGGTCTACATATTGTGTTGTTGTCAATATTAATTGATTGTATATCATCTTGGTGATTGGCAACATCTTCACTCCACCGTCGGTATAAGATTCACAATCCTTTCTCTCGCATTTACTTTTACTAGATTATCTTGTGTAGCTCTAGTGGTAGCCTTTTCTAGTAGTTGTTAGCTTGCTCACTAGTGTAAGTTAGTGACTTAGCACTTGTGTGAACTAGAGATCATAATCTACTAGACTTGTGGATAGGAGGCTTGCATCATAACCTTTGGCTAAGCAAAACTCGCTTTACGCCATTTGTTATTCTAACAAGTTTGCTTAGTGGTGCTTGTAGAATTTTTATAGGCTATTCACCCCCCCCCCTCTAGCCATCTAGGACCTTACAAGTGGTATCGGAGCCGTGGTCACCGTTTTAATCAAGGCTTAACATCCTTCGGTGTGAAAAATGGCTCAAATTGTGTTCAATCATGTTGGGGGCAAGCCACCGTTCTTTGATGGTGTTAGTTCTTTTGCTCATTGGAAGAGAAAGATGACAATGTACCTTGGTTCTATTCATGAGAGAGTATTGCAAGTCACCGAGAATGATTTTGCTATCATTGATCCCAATCATCTCACCGATGAAGATAGAGCAAATAGAACATGCAATAGAATGGCTCTCAATACACTCTACAATGGTATTGACACAAAAGTGTTTGAGGGCATCAAAGATTTGGAATTGGCTAGTGAAGTATGGACAAGGTTGAGTGAGACATATGAAGGCACTAAGGTTGTGAAGAGTGCCAAGCTATATGGGCTCAAGAGTGAGTTTGAGAACTTCAAGAAAAAGGATGATGAAACAATCATTGAAATGTTTCATAGATTGCAAGTGATAGTCAATGATCTCAAGAGCTTAGGGCACAAAACTCAAGATCAAGATTTTTGTCACAAGTTCTTATTGAGCTTACCTAGAAGATTCAAGATGTTGATCATGATGTTGCAAAGAGATAGGCTTGAAACAATGAAGCCTAATGATTTGCTTGGTGAAGTATTGACCTATGACAAATATGATCAAGATGTTGATGACAAGGAAAAGGTGGAAAATGAGAAGAAGAAGACCGTGGCATTCAAGGCCACCTCCTCCAAGGGCAGAGCTACCATCATTGAAGAAGAAGAAGACAACAATGAAGATGGGGAATTTGAAATTGATGATGAGGCACTTGCTCTTGTAGTCAAGAAGATGGGTCACATGTTCATCAAGAGAAGAGGCTTTAAAAAAAGAAATGAGCAACAAAGAAAGTGCTTCAATTGTGATAGCACCGAGCACCTTCAAGCGGAATGTCCTTATGATAAGAAGAAGAACAAAAAGGACAAGTTTGAAAAGAAGAAGAGAGAGGCCAATATGACATTCAAGAAAGGCAAAAATGATGCCTATGTGATCACTTGGGAAAGTGATGATAATGAAGAAGAAGAAGAATCATTCAACAAGGTTTTTGCTTCCATTGCTATCAACAAGAAGCCATCACTATTTGATTCATCCTCTTCATGCTTCATGGCTAAAGAAGCTAAGGTATTATATGATGAGAGTGATGATGAAAGTGAAATGGAATATGCACATGATAGTGATAATGATAATAATAATGAAAATAATGATGATGAACCAACTAAAGAACAACTATATGACTTGATGCAACAAACTAGAGACATAGCTATTGCCAAGGACAAAGAGTGTAAGAAGCTTTCAATGAAAGTAGCAATACTTGAGAAAGTTCTTAGTGAGCTTAAGACCACTCATGAGAGTCTAGTGGAAGACCATGAGGATCTTGGTAAGGCTCATTTTAAGCTTGAAAAGGCTCACTCATTGCTACTTGAGCAACAAGAAAAGAAGGAGGTTGTTGTATCATGTGATATAGGTGTTACATGTGATATAATTGATGAATCCTTTAATGAACCTATCATCATGTCAAATGCTAACCCTTCTTGTAGCTCTTCATCCACCACCACCAACTCTACCTCTACTACTGGTGATGGTTTCACTTGTGATGCCTCACTAATGGTTGAGAATGAGACTCTCAAGAGAGAGGTGGATGAGCTCACTCACGCCCTAGGCAAGGCCTATGGTGGTGAGGCCCGCTTGCTTAAGTGCTTGGGTAGCCAAAGGTTCTCTCTTAACAAAGAGGGATTGGGCTACACCCCCAAGAAAGGCAAGTCGGCCTTTGCAACTCCAAAGCCTAGCTTTGTGAAGGGCAATGGTCGGTTTTGCAATAGATGCAAGCAAGTTGGGCACCTAGAGCATAATTGCAATAAAAAGAACCAAAGCAAGAACCTTGTTAATGCTATACCTTTTGATTCTTGCTATGTGCTTACCAAGGGTGTGAAGGGTGTGCAAGCTAAGTTTGTTGGTACACCAATTGTGGGCCCAAAGAAGAAGGCTATTTGGGTACCAAAGAGCTTAGTTACTAACCTACAAGGACCCAAGCAAAAATGGGTACCTAAGCTTCATTGATTTGCTTGTAGGTCAATTACAAAGCCGGATGAAGGCATTGGATTATTGATAGTGGGTGCACTCAACACATGACCGGTACATCAAGAATGTTTGATTCATTCAATGACAATGATAGTGGTGTTGATTCTATCACATTTGGCAATAACAAGAAAGGCAAGGTTATTGGCTTGGGCAAGATTGCAATATCAAATGATATGAGTATCTTCAATGTGTTGCTAGTTGAACGTTTGGATTTCAATCTTCTATCCGTGGCACAAATATGTGATCTAGGCTACAAATGCATCTTTGGGGTTGATGATGTGGAAGTTATTAGTGTGGATGGTTCAAATGTGGCATTCAAGGGCTTTAGATATGAGAATCTCTACCTAGTTGACTTCAATGCTAGAGAAACTTCTTTGACAACTTGCTTAGTCTCCAAATCAAGCATGGGTTGGCTTTGGCATAGAAGGCTTGGTCATGTTGGCATGAAACAATTGAAGAAGCTTACAACTCACAATCTTGTCAATGGTTTGAAAGATATTGAATTTGAGAAGAATAAGCTTTGTAGTGCATGTCAAGCCGGGAAGCAAGTTGGAAGCTCACATCCAAAGAAGAGTACAATGAGCACATGCAAAGCATTTGAGTTGATGCACATGGATCTATTTGGACCAACAACATATACAAGCATAGGCGGCAACAAGTATGACTTTGTCATAGTGGATGACTTCACAAGATTCACATGGGTATTCTTTCTTAGTGACAAAAGTGAAGTGTTTGACACCTTCAAGACATTTCTCACTAGAGTTCACAATGAGTTTGAGATTAGAATCAAGAAAGTGAGAAGTGACAATGGAAGTGAGTTCAAGAACACAAGAATTGAAGAACTTTGTGATCATTATGGTATTGGACATCAATTCTCGGCCAAGTACACTCCACCATCAAATGGACTAGTTGAGAGGAAGAATAGAACATTGCTTGATATGGCTAGATCAATGCTTCATGAGTACAATGTGAGTCAATCATTTTGGGATGAAGCAATCAATACCGCTTGCTACTACATCAATAGACTATATTGTCATCCATTGCTAGAGAAGACCCCATATGAGTTACTTCATGGAAGAAAGCCCAATATTTCTTACTTTAGGGTGTTTGGTTGCAAATGCTATATCTTGAAGAAGGGCACTAGATTGGGGAAGTTTGACAAAAGATGTGATGAGGGGTTCCTACTTGGTTATTCAACTACAAGCAAAGCTTATAGAGTTTGGAACAATTCAAGTGGCATTCTAGAAGAAGTCCATGATGTGCAATTTGATGAAACCAATGGGTCACAAGATGAAGAAGAGAATCTAGATGATGTTGGTGGAACTCAATTGGTGGAAGCAATGAAGAATATGGACATTGGGGACATTAAAGCAAAGCAAGTAATTGATATTCAAGATGATGATAAAGATCAAGTGCTCAATTCACCAAACAAGCTAGTTAGTGACTCTCAAGTGCAAAATCATGGTGCTAGTTCTTCTCATCGAGATACATCAAGTGATCAACCAAGCTCAAGCAATCAAGTGCAAGTACTCCAACCACAACATGTTGCAAGAGATCACCCCATTAATAGTGTTATTGGTGATATTAGAAGTGGTGTGCAAACAAGATCAAGATTGACTATGTTTTGTGAGCATGCATCATTTGTGTCAACCATAGAACCAAAGAAGATAGAAGAAGCTTTGAGGGATGCCGATTGGATTATGGCTATGCAAGAAGAACTAAACAATTTCACAAGAAATGATGTCTGGGAATTGGTAGAAAGGCCAAATGACTACAATGTGATTGGAACCAAGTGGGTGTTTAAAAACAAGCAAGATCAAGATGGCATTGTAGTGAGAAACAAAGCAAGACTAGTTGCTCAAGGTTACACTCAAGTTGAAGGTCTTGACTATGATAAGACATATGCTCCCGTGGAGAGATTGGAGGCAATAAGGATTCTATTGGCTTATGCTTGTGCACACAATATCAAACTATATCAAATGGATGTCAAAAGTGCATTTCTCAATGGGATCATCAATGAGTTAGTATTTGTTGAGCAACCGCCCGGATTTGAAGATGACAAGAAACCCAACCATGTCTACAAGTTGAAGAAGGCTTTATATGGCTTAAAGCAAGCACCTAGAGCATGGTATGAGAGGCTAAGGGATTTCCTTCTCTCTAAGGGATTCAAAATGGGCAAGGTTGATACTACTCTATTCACCAAGAAGATTGGAAATGATCTATTCATAGTGCAAATATATGTTGATGACATCATCTTTGGATCAACCGATCAAGTTAATTGTGAAGAATTTGGTGCTATGATGGCCAAAGAGTTTGAAATGTCTATGATTGGTGAACTTAGCTACTTCCTTGGTCTCCAAGTCAAGCAATTGAAGAATGGAACATTTGTGAGTCAAGGGAAATACATAAGGGACATGTTGAAGAAGTTTGGAATGCAAGATGCAAAGCCAATTTCAACTCCAATGGGTACAAATGGAAATTTGGATAGTGATCTTGATGGCAAAATGGTGAATCAAAAGGAATATCGGTCTTTGATTGGAAGTCTACTCTATGTCACCGCATCAAGGCCGGATGTCATGTTTAGTGTTTGCATGTGTGCTAGATATCAAGCCTCACCTAGAGAAAGTCATCTCACGGCGGCAAAAAGAATATTGAGGTACTTGAAGCAAACAAGAAATATTGGACTATGGTATCCCAAGGGGTCAAAGTTTGAATTGATTGGATATTCGGACTCCGACTATGGGGGTTGCAAGATCAATAGGAAGAGCACAAGTGGCACATGTCAATTACTTGGAAGATCACTTGTGTCATGGTCCTCAAAGAAACAAAATAGTGTGGCAATCTCTACCGCCGAAGCCGAATATGTGAGTGCGGGGAGTTGTTGTGCACAATTGCTATGGATGAAATCAACTTTGAAGGATTATGGCCTCAATTTCAAGAATGTGCCGTTGCTATGTGATAATGAGAGTGCAATCAAGATGATACAAAACCCGGTTCAACATGGAAGAACAAAGCATATTGACATAAGACATCATTTCATTAGAGATCATCAACAAAAGGGAGATATTGCCATTGAAAGTGTTGGCACCGATGATCAACTTGCCGATATTCTCACTAAGCCACTTGATGAAAAGAGGTTTTGCAAGCTAAGGAATGAATTGAACATTCTTGATTTCTCAAACATGAGTTGAATGCACCCCACCCACTTATTGACATGCCTCTCCTTCGACATTGCAAGGTAAAATTGATTGACATGTCTTTCATCCTATGCTAAGGACTTGATAGAGCATGTAGACATAATAAGTGGTACGCATAAGCATTCATGATAAATCAAATGAATTTGATGGATATATGTTACCACTATTGCTTCTATGCTTATTTTGATCTAGTGGTGGCATATGACATGTTTGTGAGCTTGTAAACCTAGTGTTGAATCTAGAAGATTTACTATAAGTGTTTAATTCAACATAGGCAAGATAACCCTTATTTTGAGGAGTGAAGAAGCTTGTCTTTGGTTCAAATCGAATTAAATATCTTTGGCAAGTATTCTAGGTTAAACCAAATTTGATAAATTTTTAACCTTACATGTGGCATCGAATTAATTTCCATCTACTCCATCAAACACTTTTCCTTCTCTCCACAATTTGATCCCCTTTTTGGGTAAGTTGTTGACAAAGGGGGAGAAAAAAAGATGATTCAACTTGATAAAGGGGTAAATAAAATTTATGATGAGAAAAAGATGATTCAACTTGATAAAGGGGTAAATAAAATTTATGATGAGAAAAAGATGATTCAACTTGATAAAGGGGTAAATAAAATTTGTTGATGCACACAAGTAGGGGGAGCAAGCTCATAAACAAAGTTGTTGCATTTGTTTGTGCATTCTCATATGACTTGCTCATTGCACATGTATTTAAATTCAATATACATGCTTGTGTGGTGCAATGCTAGTATAGAAATTGGATGATGAAATGATCTACTAGCATGCATAGGAATAGTTTACATGTGGAATCTAAACTTGCCTAAAGTTTTACAAGTGGTTAGCTTTACAAGTGGTCAAAGAACCTTTACATATAATGTTGATCTCACGGGGTTCTTGAGTTTGATGGATGTCTAGTTACTTCATGATGCTAAGGATGGTGTAAAAGGCAACTCCGATTGGTATCACGCTTCAAAGGTCCATTTCTTACACTATAGCATCATTTTGGTAGAATTACTCTCCCAACATTTCTATCCATGCATATGTGCAAAGCTTTCAATCCAAACTCTATGCACATATGTAGGGGGAGCTAATGCTACCAAAACCGAGCTTGTGATAATTGTCCAAACTTTACTTATGAGCAAAATGATTGGACAAGTATGACAAGTTTAAAACTTTTATTATCAAAATCATCTTTGTAAGGGTTGTCATCAATTACCAAAAAGGGGGAGATTGAAAGTCCCTAGTTTGGTTTTGGCTAATTGATGAAACCTAGGACTAACCTTTGTATCTAAGTGGATGATTTAGATAAAGGTGGTCATTGAATATGAGACATGACATTGACTCATATGACCAAGATGGTGAAGACCAAGATGAGGCTTGGCTCGATGGACCGGTTGTGAAGGTGAAGGGCAAGTCGAGGCTTCGAAGCGAAGGACCATGCGATGGTGAAGCTTGAGCAAGACTTAGCGCCGACAGACCGATGCAACGGTGAAGAGCAAGTGAAGTCAAGGTCGATGGATCGAGACGGTCATGTGATGATATGAAGTGGATCATATCATTTGGAGAAACAAAATGGGCTCAAGGCAAAGGTATAACCATAGGGCCATTTTGTTTTACACTCAAGACACCATAGAGGGTGTGAGTGGTTTAGGATCGATAGCCGAACTATTAAGAGGGGAAGTCTTATCGGTTATTCGATGCACGGGTGCCACTAGGTGAATTCATGAAGTGCATTGCATGTAGGGCCTAGTGAGCTAATTGGAAAACCTTTGAAAATGATTGAGAAAAAGCTAACACACAAGCACATAGAGATGTACACTTGATGGTGTTGGCACATTTGCAAAGGTGGCGTTGGTCGCGCTGTGGTTTGCGGGTAGAGAGGGGTTTGGGTTCCTCTCTCCCTCCCGCCGAGCGTGTGAGCGCGGGTTTCAGGCGATTTCGGGGAAATGAAATGCCTATTTTCCACTACGCCGAAAGTCGGAAAAGAAACAGAGGCGAACGGGTCACTGAGGTGACCGGACGCTGCACCGGACGCGGTCACGGTGTGACCAGACGCGTCCGGTCAGTACAGCGCGGTTTCAGGCGCGCGGGCTAGGGTTTGCAACCGGCGCGTCCGGTCACTCGCGGGACCGGCGCGTCCGGTCATGCGCCCAGAAGGAACTGAGGTTCACAGAGGACGATCGGACGCGGGGCGCGTCCGGTCACACATGATCGGACGCGTCCGATCATTGAAGGAGCTTACTGGACTCTAACCGGACGCGGGCACTGTCGCGTCCGGTCATCGCAAGGAGCGCGTCCGGTCATTGCGTCGCGGGCGCGTGGGTCAGTGCGATCGGCGCGTCCGGTCGTTCGACAGGCGCGTCCGGTCATCGGGACCGGCGCGTCCGGTCGTTATGAGAAGCGCGTCCGGTCATAGGGTTTGACCGTTGGCGCAGTGACTGTTGGAGGATCTAACGGTCGCATTCGAAATTTGAGGGACACGTGGACGTCGGAGGGCGACCGGACGCGGTTGAGCGCGTCCGGTCAGTTTCGACCGGCGCGTCCGGTCGTCCTGAAAAAAAACAGTCAGTGGAGTGGCAACGGCTCTATTTGTTTGGGGTGCTTATAAATACTCATTGGCCGGCCCTTGGGGAGGTCTCTTGGCATTTCTAACACTCTTGTGCATCCTTTGAGCTAGAGCTACTCCTCCCACTCATCTCTCTTGCTTGATTGCAAATCAAAAGTAAGATTGAGTGATCCCAAAGTGCATTGCATAGCTTGAGGGCATCTAGTGGCACTTGTGGGTGGTTTAGCCGGTGGATTTCTTGTTACTCTTGGAGAGTACCGCTCCTAGCCGACTTGGAGATTGTTGGAGGCGTTGGCAAGAGAAGGTGATTGTTCTTGGCCACCTCCGGTTGTTTGTAAGAGGTTCTTGTGCTTTCCTCGGCGGGACGCCAAAAGCAACTCTATTGGATTGCGCGTGTCATTGAGTTACCTCACTTGAGAGTGGTGTCTTGCGGTGCCTTGCGGGGCGTGCCTTGAGGGGCAAGTGACTTGAGGGTCACACCGAGGAACCATCTAAGTGTTGATCGACACAACCGGTGACGTAGCTTGTCGGTGCACAAGTGAACACCGGGTGAACAAAAATATTGTGTCTCTTGTCTCCCGGTGATTGGTCTACATATTGTGTTGTTGTCAATATTAATTGATTGTATATCATCTTGGTGATTGGCAACATCTTCACTCCACCGTCGGTATAAGATTCACAATCCTTTCTCTCGCATTTACTTTTACTAGATTATCTTGTGTAGCTCTAGTGGTAGCCTTTTCTAGTAGTTGTTAGCTTGCTCACTAGTGTAAGTTAGTGACTTAGCACTTGTGTGAACTAGAGATCATAATCTACTAGACTTGTGGATAGGAGGCTTGCATCATAACCTTTGGCTAAGCAAAACTCGCTTTACGCCGTTTGTTATTCTAACAAGTTTGCTTAGTGGTGCTTGTAGAATTTTTATAGGCTATTCACCCCCCCTCTAGCCATCTAGGACCTTACAGACGTCCTGCCCCATCCCGATGGCAGTCGTGGTGGCCATTCCTCTCCTAACGGCAGCGCTCCCTCTACTTCCCCTCTGGCGGCGCTTCCTCCTCGCCTATGGATTCGGCCGCAATTCCCTTTCTTCCTCCTCAATGGTGGCGGTGGCAGCAAGCCGCCTCCCCTCTTCCACTGATGGTGGTGGCGGCGAGCACCCTCCCACGTGCGGATCTAGATCCAGTTCTCATGACGCCTCAAGGGGCCTGTGGAGGGGCGCAGAGCGCGGCTGTTATGCGCTCGACGGCATCGTGTCCCCCCTGGCCGGTCGCTTCAGCCACCAGTGAGCTAACTTCAAATGCCAACGAGCCTCCATTTTCTCTCAAGCAGCAAAGAGATGTTGTGCTGAAAGCGCACGTTGCAAGTGTATATTTTAAATGTTTCAGATATTTCAGAGGTATGTTGCAATTGTTTCATACGGATGTTGCAAAAGCAAATTGAAATGTTGCATATGTTGCAATAATTTTATTGTTCCCTGTGTTTCATCTGTTTTTTCGGACGTATGTTGCATGTGTGTTTATTTGGATGTTGCATATGTTTCACACATATGTTGCAAGTATTTTATCTAGATGTTACATATGTTTTGCAATGTTTTTCAAATGTTTTCCAGGTGCTTTTGCAAGTGTTGGAGGAAACATTTACAAGTGTTTCATCTATCTTTAGATATATGTTGTAAATGTTGCATTGATGTTTCAAAAGTAGATCGAGGGTTACATATAGGGACACGCGTGGAAAGAGAGAGGGGGAACGAGCGGTCCCCGCACGCATTATGGCGTTGCGGACGGCGCGGGAGATGTCCAGTGGCAGGCTAGCGGAGACATGCACGCGGAAGACGGAGTGCGGCGCGCGGCCCGTCTCACTTGTATCACTACTTATTAATTATCTACTACTCCCTCTATCCCAAATTATAAGAGATTACAAGAATCTTGGAGAGTCAAAGGATCTCAAGTTTGACCAAATTTATAGGATAAGATAATAATATTTATGACACCAATTAAGTATAATTAGATTTTTTATTAATTATATTTTTATAGTATACCTATTTGATATTATAAATTTTTATATTTTTTTATAATTTTAGTCAAACTTAATATGCTTTAAACCTCTAAAATTCTTGGAGTGCCTTTGTGATTTGGAACGGAGGGAGTACACGCTGTCACAACGCGTCTTGCGAAAACTGGGAGACTTGTAGTTGTAGCCGATGCGTATAGGGAGAATGCCCACTGATCAGTCTCAGTGGGAGAGACGGCTGCTCTTCAGTTCTTCGCCCAACTATAGCCCCCAAGTCAACGGCCATCAGCGCAAGCACAACATCGATCGATCGAGAGATTGGTAGCTGCGCTGCGGCGCCTGCCGGAAAATTCGAATTGGCAGGAGTACTCCCCACTCCCTATTCATCATTCTCGTCTCCTCACGCACGCGCGCAAGCGTGGAGGGTAGAAATGGCAGACTCGACCAAGCTCGCCGATGTATCCGGTGATGACGCCACACCGGTTGATCATGGCGCTCTGTTTCTGCCTATGGTTCGGCTCAGCTTCGATGCTGAGGCGTCGGGGATGGATGGTGACGACGCTGCGGTCGGAGCCACCGGCCATGCCCACGATGCGCAGCCTCAGCAGCCCTCCGTCGGGGCTTCCGACGTCGCCCATGTTGGGCAACCCGATCAGCCCACCAACGGCGGGCCATCTCCTCCTTCTGTCGTGGACTTCATCGCTAGTCTAACGCTACCGCTCGAGGTACCGCTCATCCAGTCGCTGCCGCGCCTTCGTGTCTCACGCGTGCGGGATGAGGACCTGGTACTGCGCCGAAGCGAAAGACTTGCTGCGAAGTCCGTCTTCCGTGACCCGAACCCGGAGAAGCAGGCCAAGCGGGTATTGCTCCGCAAGTGGCAGCCATCGGCGAGCACCCCACGGTCAGCACCACTGACGCCTGACGCGACCGTCGCCGCCCGGTTCCATGAGGCGTTCCGTGAGCCGTTGTCGTCGTCCAAGCGCGAGGCAATACTGGAGCTCTACCCCATGCTCGGTGCTCGCGGGCGGCGACGCTTGCGCCTTGACTAGCCTGTCTACAGGCCTACTTGCTCTGCTCTCGTCGCAAAATTTGTTCTTTACTTAGTAGGCTGTTTTAGTTCCACCGTCAAGCCGGTGATCTTTGTAAGTGTATGTCTGTGTAGTGCACTCGGCAACTCGCCGCTGTTAATCGCACAGATGTGTTTGTACCAACTCTAACTTCTCTTAATGAAGCACGTGCCAAGCACGCTTTCGAAAAAAGAAATGGCAGCCGTAGCCCTTCTTGGAGTTGGAGCTACCGCGAGGAGACCGGATCCACCGTTAGCTGCTCATCAGGTACCGTCTCAACTGCCTACGCATCTAGCTTCTCTCGACTGTCCTCTTTCTCTACGGAGGCTGCGGCGGCCATGCTCTTTGAGTTGGGGATCCACGGTGACGAGGACGTGCCCTGGGATTGGGAACGGGAAGAAACGCAGGAGGAGGAGGAGGAGCACATCAAAAGCCTGGTCCAGGAGTTCTTCGTTGCGGCGTCGGCGGATCCAAGCATCAAAGGCGGCGACACGAGTGTCGTCGAGATCGAGGTGGCTCACAGAGCTGGGCGTCAGCTGGGTTCTTCACCTTCACGTCGCTGATGGTGGTGGGTTCAAAATCGAGCATCCTCCCGATGAAGCACAGCAGGTCTGGATTCGGGCTCTTTTCAAGATCATCAAAACCATCCGTACCAAGGCATCGCTCTTTCCGGATCGTGGCTCCTTGGGCATGCCGAGTATCCGTGAGGACGACGACGAAGAAGCAGAAGCAGCAGCTGAGGCTCAGAGTTGTCTTCCGGATCAATTCCAGTTTGCACGTTTTGTCCAAGATACCATGTCCAAAATGCTGGATTTTGTTGACTTCATTATTATAGCTGTTCCTCTAGGTCCGAGTCTAGATGAGGTGCCGGCACTATACCAGAAGATGAACACCCTGTTGTGTGTGCGCGGTGCTCTGTCCGAGGCCTTATCCCACATCCGTTTGCCATCTTCTTCACAAGTTAGGGCCTGTTTGGTTTGTGCTCGTTAAAGTTTAACACCCATCACATTAATGTTCCCTCACATGCACGTAGTACTAAATGTACATTAATTGCATGCATGTCGGCAGAGATTAGGAGTAATTTACGAGACGAATCTATTAAGCCTAATTAGTCTCAAATTGGAAATTTTTTGTCAAATAAGACGAACGTGCTACAGTGTTTGTTAAACTTTAACTCCTCAAACCAAACACCCCCTTAGAAGGGTACAGGGGGAGATGGTCGGCCTCTTGTCAGCAAAGGTGGACAAGGCGTCTAAGGCTGTATGGAACACAATGGAGGATATCTGGGATCGTATCATGGAGGAGGTCAGTGAAGACTACACGCCTACCGATCAGACTTCACATGGATCGTCGTCCGACATTCACAAGGTCACTCGGTCTGTAACAGCTCACATCATGTACCTGTGGGCATAACTGCCTGTGGGAAAACTACTGGTCAGTGAAACCTATTGTATTCGAAGCAGCTTGCCTTGGTAAGTATGCCGCCGAGATTGGGAACACCACTAATCCTTTAGCCAGCCTGACAATTGAGATGATGTCGTGTCTAGAAAAAAAGCTTGGCAAATTGTCGCGATCTTTCCCAGACCAGGGCCTCAGGTACCTCTTCTTGGTCAACAACTCACGCTACATATGGCAGCAACTTCGTGATCATACTACAAATGGCAGCAACTTCTTGAGCTCATACTTCACAGCCCTCGGCCGCACAATCAAGAACCACAAGCAGACCTATCTACAACTGTCCTGGGCACCGGTGTTGTCATGTTTGGTCAATCCTACACCTCACTGCTTCGTGAAAAACTACTCCCCACTGTCCAAGTTCGAGCATGAATTCCAGAAAACCTACACTAGCCAAAAGTTGTGGAAGGTCCCAGATCCTGAGCTGAGAAAAAAGCTGCGCAAAGCTATCACTAAGAAAATCATTCGAGGCTATACAAGGTACATTGAGGACAACGATGTTTCCACCCCAAAATTAACCCCCCCAGATCCTGGAAAAGATGTTGCAAGAGCTATTCGAAGGATGAACTAATACCACACCAGACAAGTCAGCGTAGATAAATATGCAGTTATGTTACCTTCTGTGTCGATTTCGGAGAGAAATAATGTTAACATTGCTGCTTCAAATGTCATGGCTTTTGAAGCTGGGAGTGAATGAAACAGATATAAGGTTGCAAGCACTATATATACCAAAAAAAAACTTCATTTGGCTTTTGTACTCTGTTTATCGTTTCTGAAATAACTAAATATGGAATAGCAAAGAGCTTTATTATGTACATTCTGCCTTGCAGGTTTAGCACCAACAATATTCATATGCTCCTCTTTCTGTTCAAATCAAATCTCCACGGATTGTCATTTGTTCAAATGAATTTGTATGCCATAACTTAAAACACTGCTCAAAGTTATTCTTGTTACGTGATGCCACCCTAGATCAGTAGCAGTACATGTGTGGCTCCAGCCTCTCCTAGATCCTCTGCAGGAGCAGATAGGAACTGGTTTCCTGAGACAACATCATGTCATACAGATTATTATTGTTACTGTCGCATATTGCAGAAGACACAAAGTAGTGAGATCGACGCCCACATGAGGCCATCGCCCCGAGGAGAGCGCTCGCCACTCCGGCCGCTGGCCGTAGAGCTTCGCCCAGGGCTGCCGCCTGTGGGTTCTGAGGACGGTAGAGATAACCAGGAGGGCGCTGCCCGGGGAAGCCGAGACGACGGTGAGCGATGCTAACCCGGTAGCCTCCGGCCGGTATTCGACGGATGAGTGGATGACGACCCTTGCTGGAGCGTCGTCCTGGCTGGAGCGCAGACGCTGAGGAATACTGGGAAAGTCAAGTATTTTGAGACTGAGGGAGTATTTATTTTCACAGGCGACAGATCAACAGTGTGTGTTATAATTTAATTGTAAGCAGTAACATTTACTTGCTCAAAGTCAGTAGATGCTTTTTACAATCAACTACTATACAGGTACGCAAAAACATCTTTGGCTACATCAATGTGGTTCCTACAAGCTGAGCTCTCCATTTCCCTTTGTGATTGCTCTCGCACAAATCCCTCAAAAGCATATACACCACGACGAGCTAGCTAGCCGGGCGCCTTGTGATATCTCAAGCGACAAATAACTCGGCCTGGCCGTCAATGAACAAGCTCATGAACTCCTCCCCGTCCACGGTCTCCTTCTCGATCAGCAGTTGGGCGAGCTTGTGGAGGATGTCAATGTGCGTAGTGATGATCTGCGTTGCTCTAGAGTAGGCCTTCTCCACGAGTTCCCTCACCTCAGCGTCCACAACATCCGCTGTCGCCATCGAGTAGTCCTTCTGGCTCGACATCTGTGAAAAAGAATGTGAATATTTGTCAGAATACTCTTCAGACTGGTGCTAGAAAATGTGAACATTTGTCAGACTACTATTCAGACTGGCTAAGAGTTAGCTAGCCAGGCAAATTCTGAGAAGAAAAAGGTAGCGATGATGAGATATTTCCATGTTAGGCAGGGCAACCTGGGTTGCAGCAGCCACACAAAATAAGATGCGTGCCTATTCACAGTTTCACACTATTGGTACAAACCGATGATGACAGAATTGGCAGTATACAAGTGGCGTGTTATGCAAACACATTAGATGGGGATCCAGGTTGCAGTGGTCAAGGTAAGTAGGCACTACAGAACATGTAGAAAATGACCTTCCCTAGATGCTGGTGGAGATTTCTGGAAACCGAGCAAATGGAGACAGCATTGTTGAGCACATATGCTGTCGTTGTTGGAGTTTACATGCATAGTTCTTCAGTTCATTTTTACATGTCCTTGATTTCAGGCTAACATAATTGTTCTTGCAAGTCCATTTCAGTTACAGTGGCATACCTGTTGCCCCAAGAAAGGGTTTCCACCAGGTCCCCCAATCGCAACTTGGCCGATCTTCTTACTGAATCCAAATCTTTCGACCATTTGTCTTGCGACACGTGACACCTGCATAAAGTCGTTGGAAGCTCCTGTTGTCACATTTTCTTGGCCAAAGATCACCTCTTCAGCAACCCTGCAAACCATGAGATTAGCTCACACAGTCCATCAATATGTGCAACAACAACAGTCAATGATGCAGAAATGAACAAAAATTTCAGAAAGAGCACCTGCCACCAAGGGCTACAGCCATTTGGTTCTCAAGATAGCTCCTGCTGTACAATCCAGATTCTAGCCTTTCTTCGCTTGGAGCAAAGAATGTGAGTCCACCAGCCTGGCCACGAGGAATGATGGAAATCTTGGCTACTGGATCATACTCTGGCATGAGGGCACCAACAAGGGCATGACCAGCCTCTACAAATTCCAAAGTTCAATAACAGATTAGGAACCTGAGCCCCCACAAACAGAGTCAAACTTTTGGTTATAATATAATTTGACAACATTTACCGTGGTAAGCAACAAGCCTCTTCTTCTCCTCAGAAACAACAGCATTTTTCTTCTCAGGCCCAGCAATGATTCTCTCTAGAGCATCAGAGATCTCATCCTTGCTGATTTCCTTAAGATCACGGCGAGCAGCAAGGATGGCAGCCTCATTCATGAGGTTTTGGAGGTCAGCACCAGTGAAACCAGGGGTCCTTCTAGCAATTTTCTCAAAGTCGACATCTTTTGCCAAAGCCTTTCTTCGGGAGTGGACCTATTTGATTAAAAAAACATGAATTGTAAGCTCAAGTATACATTTAAAATGAACTCAGGATGCTGGGAAAAAGAAGGTTTTTTTAACTTCGTGCATGCTAGTACAGCTTGTACATAGAAAGGTTAACAGGAGTAGATGGAGACACATTAAGGGCATAGGGGATGGAACTCAAAAAGCTAGTAAACAACATATGTTCTAATCTTACAAGGATATGAACCCCTTGGTCTGTTATTCAATACATAGAACCATGGTGTTGGTAGATTTAACAAATCACCTTTATGACTTATACATTTCAGGGGTAGCCAACTGCCAAATATGTAGCCCCATTTCCACTAATGAAATTAGTTATAACCCAGCATCTTATAACACTCTTAAGAAGATGTGGAGTGTCTCCAGCTTCCAGGCTAACTATTGCAAAGATTCAATTTTTTTATCTGTGTTTGTCAATTTCCAGGAAAAGAAGTACCCTTTGCTAGAATAACTGCATCAATGTCACCTAACCAATGCAAGTATCTTCAGTGGCAGGTGGCAGGGGCTCTAAGCAGGTTTATAAATAAGTTCATCAATACTACTAGTAGTTCAGATGCATATCAACTGCTAGCAAAGCACAAATTCACAGGTTAGTAGCAGCAGGGGTTCATCACTGACCTCAAGAATCTTGACGCGGCCAGCAACATCTGGCCTGTCAACGGTGACCTGCCTATCGAACCTCCCTGGCCGCAGGAGCGCCGAGTCCAGCACATCGGGCCTGTTGGTGGCGGCAAGCACAATGACACCGCTGTTGCCAGCGAATCCATCCATCTCCGTCAAGAGCTGATTAATGGTCTGCTCCCTCTCGTCATTACCCCCACCAAGGCCGGCACCACGCTGCCTCCCGACGGCATCAATCTCATCAATGAAGATAATGCAGGGCGCCTTGGCCTTAGCCTTCTCGAAGAGGTCTCGCACCCTGGAGGCACCGACACCGACGAAGAGCTCGACGAACTCAGAGGCCGCGCAGGAGAAGAAGGGCACCCCAGCCTCCCCAGCGACGGCACGCGCGAGGAGGGTCTTCCCAGTCCCAGGCGGGCCGACGAGGAGGCACCCCTTGGGGATCTTGGCTCCGAGCGCGGTGTACTTGTCGGGGTTCTTGAGGAAATCGACGACCTCCTGCAGCTCGAGCTTGGCCTGGTCCGCGCCGGCGACGTCGAGGAAGGTGACGCCCGTCTCAGGCACCTCCTGGAACTTGCTCTTGGAGCGGCCGAAGTCCATGGGCCCGCCGAGCCCGCCGGGGCCGGCGCCGGGCCCGCCCTGCGCGCGGCGGAAGAGGAAGAAGAGGCCCGCGAAGGCGAGGAACGGGAAGAGCAGGTTGCCGACGAAGGCGACGAACCCGCCCGGCCCCGCCGACTCGCCCTCGGAGACGGAGATGTCGACGCCGTTGGTGGCCAGGATGTCGATGAGGTCCGGGTCGTTGGGGACCACCACGGTGGCGCGGCGGCCGTCGACGGCCGTCAGCTGGAGCAGGCCGCCGTCCTTGGTGAAGCGCACGCGCTCGACCTTGCCCCGCTTGACGGCGGACAGGAACTCGCTGTACCGCCACTGCGCGCCCTCGGGGAGGTCGGAGGTCGCCGCGGAGGGCTTGGGCGCCGTGAGGAGGGAGCCGGAGAAGGGGTTGGCGGTCGGGGTGGGCGCCTCGGCCTGGAGCTCGGGCGCCGGTGCCGGGGCTGGGGTCGGGGCGGGAGCAGGCACGTCGGCTGCGAGCGCGGGTGAGGCGGTGAGAGCGAGGAGCACCGCCGCGGGGACGGGCTTGGCGAGACGGAGCCGCGGCGGGCGAAGGGAGGAAGGTTTGGGCTTTGGGAGCGAGGCGGTGATGAGGAGGTGGGAGGCGGACACCGACGGCGGCGCCATGGCTGATGAGTAGTTCTTGGAGGGTGGAGTGGGTGAGGTACTGAGGTGGGAGGCGGGACCGGGAGAAAGGGGAGAGCTTGGGGAGATGAGATATAGGGGAAGGGAAGCGAGCGATGGTTTGCCGCTTGACGTGGAGACGACGACGGCCATAGATCTCACTCTGCTATCTGGAGGCCGGGAAAGCTCGACTTGTACACTCACTTGTTCAAAGTTTGCACTCCATGGACGATCCACACATATTTGGCCACCAAGCAAGTTCTTCTACTCAGTTCGCGAAAAGAAAATTTTTAGGTGTCACATCGAATATATCGAAAAGATGTTGGAAGAAGTTTTCAGATACTAATAAAAAAAATAAATTACAAAACCCGTTAAGAAACTACGAAACGAATCTAATGATACTAATTAATCCATCATTAGCACATGTTGGTTATTGTAGCACTTAAGGTTTTTCATGGACTAATTAGGCTTAAAAGATTCGTCTCACGATTTCCCCGAGAACTGTGCAATTAGTTTTTTTTCTACATTTAATACTCCATACATACATGTATCCAAACATTCGATGTGATAGATTAAAGACAAAAATTTTTGAAAACTAAACCAGGCCTCAAATCCAACACCTCAAGCAGAAACTGCAAACTTGAGGTTTCAGAATTTTTGGATTGGTATGTGCTGCATTTTAATAGTAGTACGTTTTGATTTCTGTTTTTTTCCTCATTGTCAGGCAGTCAGGCTGTTGTTCGCTTTTGGGAAGATTCCACATGTGGCTACTCTGTGTTCGATTGTTTGTAGAAAAACTACCAAAAAAGGCCAAACAAATTAATTTGACATTTGCTTACTGGAAGATCACCGTAGGAGGTGTTTAGTTCCTGTCAAAAAAAAAAAACTTTACACCACATCCTATCGAATATTCGAAGATATATATGGAGCATTAAATATAGATAAAAAAATTAATTGCACAGTTTATATGTATTTTACGGGACGAATCTTTTAAGCCTAATTAGTTTATAATTAAATACTAATTGCTATAGTTACACATATGTTACGTACCCCCGAAAACTTTACAGCCACTGAACTAGACCCAGTTATTTCACGCATGCTGTTACTGATATCTAGGACCAGTGACGGAACCAGGGGGGCTAGCAGGGGCCATGGCCCCCCAAGCACAGTAAGTTCTCTTTAATACCTATATAAATATATGAATTTACAGCTAAAAAATATTAATTTTCACCTATTTTTTATTCAAATATTATGATTTTGGTTATAAATAGTGTAAAATATTTAAAAAGTTGTTGAATCATATAATTACATATATTTTAGTACACTAAAAAAATATGATCATATTTGTTTGGCCCCCCTAGTCAGAATCGCTGGTTCCGTCTCTGTCTAGGAGATGAGTAGTGTCACCTCGAACAACAGATAATTTCCCCAAATGTTGTTTTTTGCTTCATCATTGAATTGAAAAGGCTTATGAAGAAAAAGGATGCGTGCAGCAGCCGTCAGTTTTTGTTTGGCCATATATATATTTTCCTAGTTTTTGCTTTGCAACAGGTGTGGCTTTTGGATCGAAAAGACATTGACTGAGCAGCGGAGGCCATACTTGGCCATGCAGCACGAGTAGGGATGAAAACGGTAGGGATATTTTCCGACCGTATTCGAGACCGAATCCGTTTAGAGGGGTTTTAATCCGTCCGTATCCGAGTCCGGATATTTAACATCCGATACCGTATTCGTATCCGAATATTTAAATCACATATTTATGATGTCGATATCCAATCGTATCCTATCCGGTATTTTTTATACTATCCGTATTCGAATCCGAATCCGGACATAAATATAAAAACAAATATGATATCAGTGATATTCGTCCGTATCCGATCCGTTTTCATCCCTAGGCACGACGGCACGACACGAAGCACGAAAAAAAAGCCCGACACGAACCCGACACGGCCCGATGAAACTCGGGCCCGGGCTGGCCCGGCCCGTGGCTCAGACCGTGCTTGGGCTGACCCCCTAGCCCGTGGGCCAGCACGGCCCGGCACAAGAAATGGAGGGAGGCCCGATAGCGGCCCGAGGCAGCCCCCCCTCCCCCACGGCCATTTTGCCCCATCATCAGGCATCAGCCCAGCGCCCACACCGCTGCTGCTGCTCCCTTCGTATATAAGTCGGCCGCCCCCTTTCCTCAAGGCCTCACCTAACCCTAATCCATTCGACTCCACCCGCAGGCCGCAACGCAGCGCCCACACCCACACCACTGACCGCTCTCGTCTTCACCTCGCCTAGTCGCCTCGCCTTCGCCCTTCGCCGCGCCGCTGTCTCCTCGGCGTCCGACCTCATCGTCTCCGGTGACCTTGATCTGCCTTCCGCCATCGGCCAGCCTTTCCCTTCTCCTCCCTGATCTCCTTCCTCTCCCTCTCTCCCTTCCCCTCTTGGTGATATGTGAGTTCGTGTTCCTGTCAGTGTCATCCCTCCTCCGCCGCTCGCCGTCCTTGCTAACAGTATGTCATCTTCTCTGCGGGGGTCGTCGTCTTCTCCGGCACCGGGCTCCGGTTGCGCAGGTAAACCCTAACCCTAACCCTAACATCTTCTTTCTTGATCTAAATCTGTCATCTGATGTGTTTCTTGATCTGCAGGTCGGTAGTCGATGCTTCCTCTTCTAGCTGCGGCGTAGAGCGAGCTCGGTAGCCACCCACACCGTCGAGGAACGGGGCCGGAGCGGTCACTGCCATGGCGGATGACGATGCCGTCCTACCGGGCATGGCCCCCGAGGGCGAGGACGACGACGACCTCCGAGAGGATGCAGCTGCCTTGTTCGGTGTTGATCTCGGAGCCAGCCAGACTCCGATCGATCTGGACAGCGGCGGTGGTGAAGGGGCGACGACGGCTGGGACTGGCTCCAACACCAACAGCTCTGCTCCATCTGTTTCTGGTAATGCAACCAGAGTTGGTAAGCGCAAATCTCCTGTCTGGGCTGACTTTGATGAGATCTATGAGGATGTGAACGGCAGTAGAATTTGCACTAAAGCTATTTGCAAAATGTGTAAGGCTACTTTGTCTGCTAGATCTGTTTCTGAAACTGGGCACTTGAAGAGGCACCAGAAAATCATGTAAGGAAAAAACTAATCGACGTGCTGCTGTTCAGTCTAGGCTTACGCTTAATCCTGATGGTTTGCGCAACTGGGACTATAAACCTGATGTAGCTAGACAGGAGCTGTGTCGCTTGATTGCTAGGCTTGATCTTCCCTTAAGTATTGGTGACACTGATGCATGGGAGGAGTACATTCAAAAAAAGGTAATTGGGTTGAGATTGATTGAGGTGAAGCATACTGGTCAGAACATTGCTGAAAAAATTGGTTCTGTGATTGAGGATTTTGGTTTGATTGACAAGATCTTTTCTGTTACTCTAGATAATGCTTCTTCTAATGCAAAAGCAATGGAAACTTTGACACCTTTGTTTGCAGGATACTTGGGTTCTGATCTAGCCCCTACACCTTCTGATCCTAATAAAAGAACTTATCACCTTGTTCATCAACGTTGTGCTTGTCATATCATAAATTTGATTGTTAAATCTGGTTTAAAGAGGTTCAAACCTTACACAGAAGATTTTAGAACTGCTATTAACTTCTTGAATTCTTCTAATCATAGAATTGCCATGTTTAAGAACTACTGCAATGCTCAAGGTTTAAGACCTAGGAAGTTTGGTTTGGATATGGATGTTAGATGGAATGCTACATACCTTATGCTTAAACACCTGCTGCCATATAAGGGAGTTTTTTCTGTGTTCATTAATGCTAATTTTGGGGCTGAATTGTTAACTCCAAGGCATTGGCATATAGCTGCAAAGGTATTGGAATTCCTAGAAGTATTTTATGAATCAACTGTTGTTCTTTCTGGTGTGTACTATCCAACTAGCCCTCTTATTTTACATCATTTGCTTGAGATTTCTGCTCATTTGCATGCAAGTGAAAAGGATCAAAATCTGATAGCTGTTGTGTATCCTATGAAACTAAAATTTTTTAAATACTGGGAAAATATACCTCTGTTGTATTCATTTGCTTTCATTCTTGATCTAAGAGCTAAGATGAGAGGTCTGTTTAATGTCCTGGTAATTCTAAAAGAAAACCTTGGTGTTGATTACAGTTCATATTATGCTTCTGTTAAAACTGAACTTTATAAGTTGTTTGCCAAGTATGACAGCAAGTTTGGTGCAGCTAAGAATAGAAGGGCTGCACATTCTGCAGGCCAAACTGGTAAGAGAAACAGGCTTGGGGAAGAATATTTGGAGGCCCTGGAGCCTCTGGTGTTATTGGTCCATCCCCTACCCCAACTTCATCTGCTGCATCTGTTGGTTGTGAGCTCACAGCTTACTTGGACAGTGACAATGTCACTGCATATGAGGATGAGTTTGATTTGCTTCTCTGGTGGCGTGACCACAAACTAACCTTTCCTGTTTTATCTATATTGGCAAGAAATATAATGTTTGTTCCAGTGTCTACTATGTCTTCAGAATCGTGCTTTAGCTTGACAGGAAGGATACTTGAAGAGCGGCGCCGACGCTTGTTGTCAGAACATGTGGAGATGATTGCTTGCATCAATGATTGGGAGTTGGGAGAACGAAGACTGCAGCATTCAGCAGACAACCAAGAGTTGGCAAGCTACTTCGAGCATCAATATCTTGATGAAGAAATTCAGAGTGCATCTGGGGCTCCTTCGGCTGGTACATCAGTGGCTTCTGTATCTACTTCTGTTGGTACTTAGTGTTCTCTGTTCTGAGAGAGTTGAGAGATGAGAGTGAGTTGAGAACTTGATATTAAGATGAGAGATGAGAGTTGAGATGAAACTGAGAGTGACATTTGTATTTGTGTGACTATCTGAACTTTGAACTAATCATTATAAGAGCTGTGCTGTACTCTTTTTTCCTTTCTAGGGTTTCTCACAAGGGTGAGTTTTACCTATAAAGGTTTTTAATGAGGCAGCATTGAACACAGCTCAATTATCTTTTTAAGTCTTGTTTGTGCATTGTTATTTTGTGATTGTGAGTTGTGAATCTGTTAAGATACTTCATAGTTCATACTTGTGAGTTGTGATTGGTCATTGGTCAATGGTCCAGTTGTTATCTTTGAATCCGGTCTAGTTGTGAACTTGTGATTGTGAGTTGTGATTGTGAATCTGTGATCTTTTATCCTTTATGTTTTCTGTGAAATTTGATTTCAAATTTGAAAACTGAACTTAGAGCTGAATTTGCTGGAGTGTTTACAGAATTGCGGGTTGTGGGCTGGCCCGGCCCAATATTTTCGCTAGGCTGGTCGGGCTGGCACGGCCCGAAAATCAGCCCGCAGGCCCGTGCTTGGGCCGAATGACATGCACGAGGCCCGTGCTGGCACGGTCCGCAGGCACAACGTGCCGTGCCGGCCCGAAAAGTTACGGGTCGTGCCTGTCCCGTGCCCGGGCCGGGGCGTGCCGGGCCGGCACGATGGCCATATATAGCGGTGGCAGAGACTGCCACGACATTACATTCTCACCGCCACAAAAGCGAATGCGAACTAGGCCGCCTGGGTCAGCAGCCCACTCTGGCCTTCGGGCCACAACATGGGCTTTCCGTTTTAGGCCCATCGATAGCCTATAGGAAGGCCGAATACCTCCGCCTAGCACCAAAGCAAATGCAGCCACAAAACATACAGTGTGTCTCTAGTTCATTCGTATATTATAATAATAATAATAATTTTGGTTTTCGTACGTACTCCACAACAATCCTGGTTTTCGTGTAATCGATGCTTTATAACAACATTTTCTGTACATGATTACGCCCATATCTTGTTTTGTTTATTCCACCTAGTAGGGTTTTACTTTTAACAGGGTTTAGCCCAAGTCTATAGTGGCAGCCGAGGAACTTAACCCATACAAATGCATGCCCACTAATCATTTGATGAGTAGTTTCAGTTTCATCAAAATCTGGTTGGCTACTATGCTGTGTTTTCTAATGGTGTTCTCGTCTGTGGACACCAACATTGTTCCCATCCATAGAATTGTCGGATATGGTGCTGGAGAAACCCAAATACCTGATATATATATATATATATATATATATATATATATATATATATATATATATATATATATATATATATATATATATATATATATATATATATATATATATATATATATATATATATATATATATATATATATTCTGCATGTTCGAAAGCAGCACTTATGTTATTACATAGTTTCATCGATATTCCTAATGAGTGAGAGGAACAAGAAATACATAATTATATATGATAAAGTCTATTATTAATTTTTCATCCGTGAGACGCGAAACGCTCCAACGCAGTATGGTCTTTAATTTTTGTTTGCTAACCGAAAAGACACCTTTGTTTTATCATCACGCTCTGCCAAAACCATAGCCAGTATATTCCCCTGAAAATAGCCTGTATAAAAGACGTATATTTAGAATTTTCAAAGATTAGATCATTATGACATCACCAAATTACCCAACATAATATGGTTACCCCAGCCAAAATATATTTATCCTCTTTTAAATCGAAATTTGATAGCCAACTCTCTAACATGTGGGATACAGAGCTGGGAGGGGTTGACCCAGTAGCTATATAGATAATCTTCTTTATTGTCTAGGCACGATAACAATAAATGAAGATGTTGCATGGTTTTGCTACAATTACAAAAATAATACTTTTGACTGCCTTTCCAATTTCTCTTAGTTAGGTTGTCATTCGTTAAAATTACCCCCGGCTAGAGATACCAAAGGAAAGGAACTTTTAACCTCCAAATTGATTCATGAGAGAAGGTTGTATTCTAATTTATGTTGTGAATATACATAGAATGGACTATAAATTCACCATTATTATGTAAGCCATCGGAAGCTTGGTGGAGTAGAACGTGACGCGCAAAGTCCCCTACTTGGCGCGCCAACTATCGGTGTTCTAGAACGGAGGGTGTCTAGAGACGGGACAAGTGAATGAAGATGCGCGTGGGAGCCTCCGATGGTGTGCAAGACGGATACAGGATGTATACTGGTTCGGGCTGAACGTCCCTACTTCCAGTGCTCGCTGTTTTAGGCCCATCGATAGCCTATAGGAAGGCCAAATACCTCCGCCTAGCACCAAAGCAAATGCAACCACTGAAAAAAAAAGTCCACGTTACCTCCCTTAATTTTCGCGAAAATTAGTTTTTCCTCCCTGAACTTCAAAACCGGGCAAAACACCTCCCTCAACTTTAAAACCGTTCATCTTACCTCCCTGGCCCAGTTATAGGCAGTTTTAAAGGCGGTTTTATCTTTTTCTTTTTTATTTATTTCGGCTGAATCTTTGAAAAATCATAAAATAGAAAATCCAATTTTGTTGGACTTGCTTGGTGTCAGCTACGGCGACAATTTGGACCGCTACAACCAGAGGCCCTTCGGAAACACAATCTTGGCCGCTGAAACTACTGCTAGCTTACCCTCTCCGGTGACGCCCCCTCCCCGGCTCCTTACCCTCCCCGGTGATTTCCTCTCCCCCGTGAAAGGTCCTAAATAGCTAGAGTGAGGTGAATAGCCTAAGTAAAATTCTACAAGTTCACTAGAGCAAAGAGTTAGAGACAAATAAGGCAATAAAGCGGTTTTGCTATCGTGGATGGGCGACAGCGTAGCCCCCATCGCACGGATGCCCCTGGCGGCGATGCGGCTCGTGTCGGCGCCCATGGCGACCCTCAGCGGTGACGTGGCCCGCCCCGTGCAGATCGCAGCCCCGGCGGTTGCGCAGCCCGTGGCAGGCAGATGGTGCTCTTTGGCAGTGTCACCTTGCTCCCGACGCCGATTTGCCCCGGGGATCCGTTAGGCAAGGCTCGGCGGCGGTGCGGCCTGGTCTACGCGGATGGGGCACCTTAGTGGCGGCGGCCTAGCCCACGCGTATATATGTCTCCTCCATTGGCGGTAGCGCTCACTTCCTCGGCGGATGGAGCACCTCGGTGGCACCACGGCCCTGCCTACACGGAGCGCGTCGTCCCTGGCTGTGATCCACGGTGTTGCTACTGTCTCCATGCTGTTGTGCGACGCTCCATCCCCTTGCTGCCACCGAGCTGCTATGTGATGCTCCATGTTGTTGCTGCTGTGCGATGCCTCCGCGCGCCACAGGTCGTCTCTGGCCACCACCGAGCTCTCCACGTCGTTCGTCCTGCTGTCATACGTTGCCGACACGTTCATGCTCCCCTGCGCCCGCGCGAACCTCCCGGAGGAGCCGAGGGAGTCACCGCCGCCGGTGGCCCCGTCTTTGCTGACCGCGGTCGACGCTCCGGCCACCGATCACCCACCATTCTTCTCCCTAGCATTGCGCCGGCACCGGAGTAGAAGGTGTCGTCGATACGGATTATCGTCAATCATTCTCCGTGTAGTAAACCGAATGTGCCATTACTATGGTAAATGATAATATGGATTATCGTAAATCATTATTGTCCAGTTACATTTTTTGTTACTTCATTTGCACGCTAATATTGCTCGCTTTTTGGTAAATCACTAGCCACGTCATCGTCACTTGTAATCCGAGGAGGCATATTCTAGTAAATCATTTCAAAATAACAGGATTATGGTATTGTGAATCATACAGATTATTGCAACTACTCAATCATGGTAAAACTAATCTGATACAGTTTTAGTAAACGTTTCGTTGAAATAGTGTGCCACCAAATTACGGTAACTCACCACTATTATCATTGTGGTAAATAATGCATGATTACTATAGTCGCATTCATGTACGTACAACTTCGGTTCTGATGTTACCATGCTTGCATGTGAGTACGACATGCAGCCATGCATGTAGCTAGTAGTTACGACATGCAAGCTGACGTCCGCAGTGTGGTGAGTGAGCCGCTCCTACTGGAAAAAAGAGGGACGTCGCTACCATTCGTTTATGTAGTAGTGGAGGCCGTGGCTGCCCGTGCGGTCGCGACACCACCATGACTGCGGTCACTCACGCCACTGTCGTGATTCTTTGCCATCTCGCGCGCGCCGCAGCCGGGACCCGGGATCCCTTACACCTCGTGTAGAGATGACGACGGTTCAACCTGTGTTCGGTCGGCGAGTAGACCTCAGAGCACGGCCGCGTGGTGTGTTACCGTGCACCTACTGGTCCCCCATTCAGCCAATGCCCACGCTCCGCGTCACGTAGCCTTGGGCAGCTTGCCTGATGCCCTGATTGAGGAACAAGATAAGCACACATGATTCATGAACATGCAATGCGAAGGGACTGGTGCCGATTATTGTTCGGGCTGGGCATTTGGTTGTAACCGACATTTCCATTCGGTTTAATCGGTTTTCAGATTGTGCTGCCTGACACCGCCATCAACCAGAAATGAATCCTTGTAGGTTTCATAGCCAAGGGACCGGAGCCCATTATCGTACTACTTCTCGGACGGTGTCAGCTTTGCAATGCATGCTAACATGAACCATCAGTTAAAATATGTCTTCGATTTCTACTAGCGTCTGCTTTCTATAAACCGAGTGTGGAAAAAAAAAAAACCTAGAGTCAATAAAAACCGGTTTTTTAGCGGTGCGTGAAGTTGGTTGCCCGATTCTTTGAACCTGTCGCTTAACGGCATGTATAAGTTTCATCGAGATTTTGAGAGACAAGAAGAAAGATGGGGATGGAAAGAAAGGGACAAAGGCTCACGCACGGGATTGCTGGTTTTGGTTGTCCACATCATGGGCCTTGGGCCACGCCGAGCACGACGCGAGGACGAGGAATTAGATTAGACAAATGGCACTGTTGTGGACTTTGGTTTTAATCGGGTGTTTGGTTGCGTACCTTGAAATCCGACGCCGACGCCAAACACGAAAGTAACTGATAGTTCGGTTCGGCTCGCGGTTGTCAGCTCAAAAGTGCCTAGCCCTACATGTAGCCTTTCGCAGCTTGCCTGCTGCCAAGCGCACGTGATCCGTGAGGGCATATACCATCCATAGATGGTAAGTTCTTTTTACATTATACACAGACGGTTTAACATATAGCTTGTACAGTGGGTTTATCTATTTGATTGTCTGCAAATTATTTAAAGCTAACGTGTAAACATGATCGAGCATGAATATGATTCATGTATACCCATTATGTTTCTTCTTATACAAAATACATCAAAATAAATCGTGTATACCATTGTGTTGTTTCTTAATAATTTTTTGCTAGGCAAGGATGCATTGTTGATTCAGCTCTAAAATATTTACACACAATGTTAGCAACCGCACCGTGTTCAGTATGTTGCTGTCTTGCTGAACTCTGGGCCAGCTGAATTGTTTATTTACATATCAAATCAAAAGAAAAAGATAGCTAAACAGCACTTTTGGACACAGAAGTCTGAAATGCAAAGAGAACTTTGCCGAGTGCTAAAAAAACACTCAGCAAAAATGAACACTCGGCAAAGAATAAACCAAAAAAACCTAAAAAAAAATAGCAAAATTTTTTTTCGGGGAGGCCCCCACCGGCCAGCGCGTCAAAGTCGTAAGTCGCGACATTTTTCGCGTAAAATTCGCGTGCTACGCGGCCGGTGGGATTCAAACCCACGACATCTCCCTCGCGCGTAACCCACTCTACTACTGCACTACACTGTCACTTGTGTCTATATTCTATTTTGGTTCTCAATATATTATACTAAATCAAGTTGTAACTACAAAGTTTCATAACTTTTCAAAATCTACAACTTTTATTTTGATAGTTTCTCCATCTGAGGTCGTTTATAAAATTTGAATTTCAAATTTGAGAAATTCAAATGTAGTTTTCGTTGACAAGATGATTTCAAATTAAAAAGTTGTCAACTACAAAGTTTCATAACTTTTCGAGATCTACAACTTTTATTTTGGCCGTTTCTCCATCCGATGTCGTTTGAAAAATTCAAATTTCAGATTTAAGAAATTTAGAGGTACTTTTTGTTGGCAAAATTAATTCAAATAAAAAAGTGTTCAACTACAAAGTTGTATAACTTCTCAAGATCTACAACTTTTATTTTCTTCATTTGTTCATCCGACATAGTGGTAATAACATTTTTTATAAAAGTTAGAGATCTCCCTTCTTGTTTTCATGAAACTATACGAGAGGTGTAGATTTTGTGAACAACGTTACTATTGGTTTATCGAATCAAGAAATGACCAAAACAAAAGTTGTAGATCTTGGGAAGTTATACAACTTTGTAGTTGAAAACTTTTTTATTTGAATTAATTTACTGCTTCAAAATATGCTTTGTAGATCTTGTTTGCCGAGTGTAAAACCAAAAACACAAAGACCTTCTTTGCCGAGTGCCAAAAAAAAACACTCGACAAAGAGCTTCTTTGCCGAGGGCCCGAAAAATTGCACTCGGCAAACCATCTAACACTTGGCAAAGAGCCGGTTTCCGGCAGTGGTTGGTAGGTTTAGTACCACCTTAAAAGGTTAGGTGGGTGAGGGCCAGCTTATAAGCTTTGTCGTTCCAAATGTAGCACATCTGGGTTAACCCTTTTACATGAAGTAAGGACGAAAGTGTAAGAGGGGCGCTATGCATATGTAGGCCCGTTCCACGTGCGGAGCTAGGCCATATAAGCAGTTTTGAGACGCGGAGTGTTAGCTGCCGAGGGCGTCATCCCTTAAACCTTTGCTGCACGTGCCTGTGGAGGGGTGTACCAGCAGTTTTTGGACGCGGGGTGTTAGCTGCCGAGGGCGTCATCCCTTAAACCTATGCTGCACGTGCCCGTGGAGATGTGTACCTAGTGAGCCCTTAAACCCTTGCTGCACGTGCCTGTGGAGTGGTGTACCAGCAGTTTTTGGATGTGGGGTGTTAGCTGCCGAGGGCGTCATCCCTTAAACCCTTGCTGCACGTGCCTGTGGAGGGTGTACCTGGTGATGAGTTGCGAGGGCGTCAGCTGTTAAGGGGTGCTACCCTTAGAAGACCGCAAAGCCACCACAACCGCAGCCACGCGAGCGGCTGCCACACCCTTTGGATGGCCGCACCGCCGCCGTGGCCGTGTTTGTCTGCGCGGTCGCCGCAACTTGGAAGCCCGCGGCACCACCATGACTGCGGTCAACTCGCTTCTTTCCTGTCTTGTATCCTTGCCTAAATATTGGCACGCTTCTTGCCTTCTGGGACGCCGGTACAATTCGTGTTCGGTCGGCGAGTAGACCTCAGAGTACAGGCCGTGAAGCTTGCTGTCTCTTGCTGTTAGCGAGGAGTTTTCTGCAAACGTTGCATCAAAAAGACGGCTTGTAGAGCTGCGTTGTACGTGCCTGAGCCAATAATTATTGTACTACTCGTTGTACGGTGTCAGCTTTGAATTGCATGTTACCACCAGTAAAAATATGTCTATAGCGGCGGTTTACAGCCTTGGCTCACACCTTGATTTGTACTGGCGTCTGCTCTTTATAAATCGCCAGTGGGAAAAAAAACCAAGCACCAACAAAAATCATTTGTAAATAGGCTCCATTTTCAGAGCCAGACCTTTTATAAATAAATTTTGAGAGATGCTCATTTCTTTGTGGCTGCCTCTATAAATAAAGCGACTGTCTCTAAATATCATCAAATATAAGGAAGACAGACATAATTTTCTAATAAAACGAGTTGTCTCCCAGAATCATTTTTGTCGCGGTGCGTGAAGTTGGTTGGCCGATTCTTTGAACCTGTCGCTTAACGGCATGCATATGTTTCTCCCGCAAACTTTGATCTTCAACGACCCGGCGTTTATGTTGCTATTTGAATTTTGTCTCTGACTGTTACGGACGTGGAAAATACGTGGATATTGTCGAGCTCGAGCAGCTGGATGTGCATGCATGATGCGTTATTATATTCGTAGCAGGTAGCTCGAGGTCGCAGACAAGGACGAGGAGGATGTGTGGGGACTGCACGCAGTACTGCTCCCCCATTCAGTCATTGCCCACGCTCCGCGTCACGTAACCTTTCGCAGCTTGCCTGATTGATGATCAGCTTGCCTGATTGATGAACAAGACAAGCGCACGTGATTCATGACCATGCAATGCAAAGGGACCTGTGCCAATTATTGTACTGGCTGACACCGCCATCAACCACAACTGAGGCCCCTATGGAGTGTCGGATTTTTCTTCCCGTTCCTGTGTTTATTCTATGAAAAATGAACTGGTTCCTCTAAAGTTTCTATATAATTCATGTCAAATTCCTACGTCTATATAATTCATGTCAAATTTTTGCGTTTCAAAGAGACCCTGAAACGAGATGTGCTACTCCTCGTATGGTTCATACCAAAGGGACCGGAGCCAATTATTGTACTTCTCCTCAATATGAACCACCAGTAAAAATGTGTCTATAGTGGTGGTTCCTAGCCCTGGCTCACGCTTTGATTTATACTGGCGCCAGTGAAAAAAAAACTAGCATCAATGAAAGACTGAGCAGGCGACCAGAGGGAGGGTGAATGGGAGTCAATTCAAATTTCTACGATGGAAAACTGGCCTATGTCCCAAAATCAACCCAAGTGAAATCGTGCTCAAAATCTAGGTTACTCAAGCTAACTGGTGACTAGACAAACCTAAAACAGATCAGAGATAGTAGAGAAGTAACACGGAAGAAGAACGAGCACAAAACACGACCAATGTGGAAACCATCAAGGAAAACAAACTTAACTGATTTGGAAACCGGCTTAGCCGATTTTTCCGCACAAACTGGCTTAACCGGTTTCAGAAACCGGCTTAGCCGGATCTTCTGCCCGAACCAGCTCAGCCGGATTCAAGAACCGACTTAGCTAGTTTTTCTGCATAGCAGCCTGAGAACTCCTCTCCAAAAGGCAAAATCAATCCAAATCAACTCCGTTTCGCACCAAATTTTGCAGAGATGTTGTTGAGGCTGTTGTGATATGATCCTTTTCCCAAAAGATCAAACCTCCAGACCCTCAGAATCAAAACACATCTCAAAATCCATCTTCAAAAATGGGTTTTCTCCAAAGTGCTCAAAAACTCAAATTTTTGTGCTCGTGAGAAATTTGCCAAAACCAGTAACTAGAAACCTTCCTCAGTGGTCATAGCACATGGAGAACAAGCCCAAACAAGTAGATGAACTCAGATTGAAAGATTCATAAGAAAACACCAAAAACTCAATACCGGGAAGGGAAAACAAGAGAGGCAACCAAGAACTCGAATCTCAGATGTCAAATTCCATCTATTGCAAACCAGATCATCATGTTCTTTTCAAGGTCTAGCCTCCACCCACTGAAAATAGGAAAACATAGACTGAGGGACTCACTCTCTTGACTGCGGATCTCTACTCGGAATTATAGACTCTGGCTAGCCTTACAGATGAACACCTAGAGACTGGGAAAACTATAACCAGAAGAGATAGCTGGCTTGGGCAGCCCTTCCTCTTATTTATAGGGCTATTACACATTTCAAGACTACCCCTAGATATTTTGCTTCAAACACTTAACCACAGGGGCAAAATGGTCTAAGTTGAGTTTTAAACACCGGATGGCCACGGTCCCTTCATGAAGATGCTTCGCCTCGATGCAAGCTCTCCGATGATGCCACATGCCGCCCCCGAGATCCTCCCCGGGTTTTGAGGCCTAAACCCGGCAAACCTGCCACCCGTGGTTTTGAGGATGAAACCGCCAAACCTAGCTGGGGTCGCATATCTGCTACGCCTCCTCCATGATCTCGATGCATGTCATCTCGTCCTCGACCGCCCAATCACCAAGTGCTTCCGCCCCTGCCTTGACTTGCTCAACCGCCGTCTTGACTTGGTCAACACCGTCTACGCCATCTCTACATGTACACTTGCTTGTCGATCTCGCCAAGTGCTAGCCATCCACGATCCATCCTCCAGCCCTCGGTCCCTTGGTCTAAGCCTCCACATCCATCCTTCACTGCCCCTGGTCCATCGGCACAAACTCGCTTAACCTTCTCCATTGTCAACTACCGTCTCAACGCTCAACACCTACACCTCACAAGACAAGAGACATGTTGCACATAGCCAAACTCACGCCATAGTTAGTCTCAACACTAAACCAAAGCTCGATAATCTCTTGACAATCACTCATCACTCATCACATATGGGCACATATCCATCATGTGTTCACAATCTCCCCCTTGATGAGTGCATTGTCAACACCAACACAAAGAGATAAATCAAAAGCAAAAGAAAAACAGTGAACTCGTCTAAATGACCAAAAGCCGATGAAGAGCCAAAATCAAGGTCATTTGAAATGAGCAAAATCGGTCCCCAAAGACATGGACAACGGCTCGACGCAACCGTAAAAAGCAAAGCTTCGTCCCTAAAGACTTGGGCAATGGCTTGACGCAACCAAGCAAAAATACCTAGTCCTCAAAAAGTGGCAGAAAGTACCGGGGATCACGCCTAGCGGCCTGCGTGCCCCACCGACCATGCCTAGTGCAACGTGCGACCACCCAGACGACGGGCCGCGCGCCCTCCCTGACGGTGGGATATGCGCCTCGATGGCCATGCCCGGTTGACCCGCACACCCTTACTTGCGTCAGCTAGGGGCAAATATGAAATCCACACGTGGTGGTCCCGCCCGATCTGATCGATGAACATCACTGTTTGATGAACAAGAAGCAACCACGTGATCCACGAGTGCCGCTGCTTGCACTGTTAGCTGGAACATGCATGCATGTAATCGATCGAGATGTAATCATGTGTATATATGGGCAAGGCATGCTTGCTCTCCCTCCACCTCTATCTCTGGTTCTGGATCCTAGAGGTAGCTAGCTTCTCGTTGTTGTTTCCCATGCCCATGCCCATGCCCATGCCCATGGTCATGACGACAAGAGCACTGGCAGTAGTGGCCATATTGGCCACGGCGTTCGCCGTGTCCGCGTTCGCCGAGCAGTGCGGCTCGCAGGCCGGCGGCGCGCTCTGCCCCAACTGCCTCTGCTGCAGCAAGTGGGGCTGGTGCGGCACCACCGCCGACTACTGTGGCGATGGGTGCCAGAGCCAGTGCAGCGGCAGTTGCGGCGGCCCTCCCCCTCCCCCTCCCCCTCCCACTCCCACCCCTAGCCCCCCGAGCGGCGGTGGCGTGGCGTCCATCATCTCCGAGTCCCTGTTCAACCAGATGCTGCTGCATCGGAACGACGCCGCGTGCCCAGCCAACGGCTTCTACACCTACTCCGCCTTCATTGCGGCGGCGGACGCGTTCCCGGGCTTCGGCACCACGGGCGGCGCCGACGTCCAAAAGCGCGAGCTGGCGGCGTTCCTGGCGCAGACGTCGCACGAAACGACGGGCGGGTGGGAGACGGCGCCAGACGGCCCCTACGCCTGGGGCTACTGCTTCAAGGAGGAGGTCGGCGGCGTGCAGGGGCCGGACTACTGCCAACCCAGCACCCAGTGGCCATGCGCCGCTGGCGAGAAGTACTACGGCCGCGGGCCCATCCAGCTGTCCTGGAACTACAACTACGGGCCCGCCGGGGAGGCCATCGGCGAGGACCTTCTCAACAACCCTGGTCTGGTTGCCGGCGACGTCAAGATCGCCTTCGAGACGGCGCTATGGTTCTGGATGACGCCGCAGCCGCCCAAGCCGTCCTGCCACGACGCCATCACGGGCCAGTGGACGCCCTCGCCCGCCGATGTGGCCGCGGGGAGGCTGCCGGGATATGGCGTCCTCACCAACATCATCAACGGCGGCCTCGAGTGCGGCCGCGGCGCCGACGACCGTGTTGCCAGCCGGATCGGCTTCTACAAACGCTACTGCGACATGCTTGGTGTCAGCTACGGCGACAACTTGGACTGCTACAGCCAGAGGCCCTTCGGAAACACAATCTTAGCTGAAACTACTGCTACCTCATATCATGCTGAGGCGTAAACTAAGTAATGGGCGCGATAAGAGAGCTGCTACGACTACAAGGCAGAGCTCAGACTAAGTACACCAGTAATGATCGAGTCAGATCGAGCGTGTGAAAAAGAATGCAAAATGTTGTCGAATTAGTTTATGAAATAAAAAAATAATTAAGTGGTTATTGATCGACTCCGTTTTTTATATTCTTAAAGTAAATTCATCAAAACCCCATTTGAGCTCTCACATCCTATTTTTTAGGCTGAGAGGTAAAAACTGCATTCTAATAGGATCCTACTAGAGCCCTCAAATTTGAGAGGACCCTTAAATCCCCCACCCCTCATTCCTAAGGGTCCCGGTCCAAGCCCTTGAATCACCGTTTCTGCAAGTTTTCTGTGCACGCGCTTCCTTTCCGCTCGCGACAGAAACCCGTGCTCGCTGCTGCTTCCCCATCTAAGGAAGACATCGGCAAATGATAGCTATCTTATGTATATGTTTCTATTTAACTCCTGACACATCAATATATCTATCATGATTAATTTTCTGCGCTGCTTACCTAATCCACTTATGGCTATTATTAACTAGGTTTGTCTTCATTTGCCGATGAACCCTTGGTGGTGGATAATAGCAATAAGTGGATTAGTTACTGTGGAGCTCGAGCAGCTGGACATGCATTATTGTTGGTAGGTAGCTCGCGGTCGCAGGCGAGGACGAGGAGGTGGTCTGCACTGGTCCCAATTCAGTCTGTGCCCATGCTCCGCGTCACGTAGTTTTAGGCTCGCAGTCGCAGCTCGCCCGCGTGGACGACGCCCGTTTCATCGAGATTTTGAGAGACAAGAAGAAGAAAGATGAGGAACGAGATGGGGATGGAAAGAAAGGGACAAAGGCCCACGCACGGGATTGCTGGTTTTGGTCGTCCACATCATGGGCCTTGGGCCACGCCAAGTACGACGCGATGGGCCTGTCAACGGTGACCTGCCTATCGAACCTCCCTGGCCGCAGGAGCGCCGAGTCCAGTACATCGGGCCTGTTGGTGGCAGCGAGCACAATGACACCGCTGTTGCCAGCGAAGCCATCCATCTCCGTCAAGAGCTGGTTAATGGTCTGCTCCCTCTCGTCATTACCCCCACCAAGTCCGGCACCACGCTGCCTCCCGACGGCATCAATCTCATCAATGAAGACAATGCGGTGTACTTGTCGGGGTTCTTGAGGAAATCGACGACCTCCTGCAGCTCGAGCTTGGCCTAGTCCGCGCCAGCGACGTCGAGGAAGGTGACGCCGGTCTCAGGCACCTCCTGGAACTTGCTCTTGGAGCGGCCGAAGTCCATGGGCCCACCGAGCCCGCTGGGGCCGGAGCCGGGCCCGCCCCACGCGCGGCGGAAGAGGAAGAAGAGGCCCGCGAAGGCGAGGAACGGGAAGAGGAGGTTGCCAACGAAGGCGATGAACCTGCCCGGGCCCGCCGACTCGCCCTCGGAGACGGAGATGTCGACGCCATTGGTGGCGAGGATGTCGATATGGTCCGGGTCATTGGGGACCACGACGGTGGCGCGGCGGCCGTCGACGGCGGTCAGCTGGAGCAGGCCCCCGTCCTTGGTGAAGTGCACGCGCTCGACCTTGCCGCGCTTGACGGCGGAGAGGAACTCGTTGTACCGCCACTGCACGCCCTTGGGGAGGTCGGAGGTCGCCGCGGAGGGCTTGGGCGACGTGAGGAGGGAGCCGGAGAAGGGGTTGGTGGTCGGGGTGGGCGCCTCGGCCTGGAGCTCGGGCACTGGGGCCAGGGTCAGGGCGGGGGCAGGCGCGTCGGCTGCGAGCGCGGGTGATGCGGTGAGAGCGAGGAGAGGGGCTTGGCGAGAGGGAGCCGTGACGGGTGGAGCCTGGAAGGCTTGGGCTTTGGGAGCGAGGTGGTGATGAGGAGGTGGGAGGCAGACACCGACGGCGGCACCATGGCTGATGAGTAGTTCTTGGAGGTTGGGGCGGGTGAGGTACTGAGGCGGGAGGCGGGACCGGGAGAGAGGGGAGAGCTCGGGGAGATGAGATATATAGGGGAAGGGAAGTGACAAGTGAGCGATGGTTTGCCGATTGACGTGGAGACGATGACGACCATAGATCTCAGTCTGCTATCTGGAAGTAGGGAAAGCGTGACTTGGACACTCGCTTGTTCAGAGTTTGCACTCCACGGACGATCCACAGATATTTGGTTCTTCTACTCAAATCCGACACCTCAAGCAGAGGGGAAGTTCTCGCGCCCGGACGTCGCCCCTCCATCCGCACAGCCTCGCCCACCGCCCCCTGCTTCCCGCACAGAAAGAAGAAGCACGACCTCGCCCCCCGCCCCTGCTTCCGCAGAGAAGAAGAAAAGCATGGCCTCACCCTCGCCCCCGCTTCCCCTGTCTTGGCCCTCGCGCGCACGGGATTCGGCCCCCCTCCCCGACCCTGTCGGCCCCCAGCACCATGCAGTTGAAGCAAAAAAATTGAAACACAATCTCAAAACCAATGTAACGTCAACTGAGACCTAATGCAACAAACGAAGAAAACCAATGCAACACGGTGAGAGCTCAACCTCAGAGAGTTCCTCGGAACCCTAGCCTACTGTAACATCACTCGAGACAAAATGCAACAAAGGCAGAAAACCAATGCAACACGGTGAGTGCTCGACCCAGAGAGCTCACCGGAACCCCTAGCCTACTGCAACATCACTCGAGACCTAATGCAATAAATGGAGAAAGCCAATGAAACACGGCGAGAGCTCAACCCAGAGAGCTCCCCGGAACCCTAACCTACTACAACATTAACTGAGACCTAATGCAACAAACAAAGAAACCCATTGCAACATGGTGATAGCTGAAACCCCGAGAGCCTCAAATCCAGAGCCGGGAGAAGCAGCAACAAGAGGAGGAGGAGGAGGACGATCAGATCCAGAGGAGGAGAGGGGAGGGAGGCCTCAGATCCACCCAAGACCCACCTACCTCGCCAGGGAGCCGCCGTCGTCGCGCTCCTCCAATGCGGAGGTCGCAGAACGAGGGAGCGCGGGGAGGAGAAGGAGGACGGCTCGCCGGTGGTGACATGGAGGTTGTGAATGGAAGGGGAGGGTGGAGAGGCTCGCTAGAGCCCCTTTCGGCTTCGGCACGACATCTCCAGGCGCGCACGGCCGATGAGAGCAAGCGGCACAGGGCGGGCCACGCGCACAGGCGGGAGAGGGCAGGGGCGCGCGTCGCAGCGACTCGCGAGGGAGCGCGGGATGCGCGAGAAAAAAAAGATTGAGGAGGAAGCGGAGCGACTCGAGGCGGGAAAGGCGAGTGAGTGGAGTCGCGGCATCCATTCCGTCGGACGCTCGTAGGACAGCATTTCCGCAAGCAGAGACTACAAACTTTTTTTTTGAACAAGCAGAGACTGCAAGCTTGAGGTTTCAGAATTTTTGGATTGTTATGTGCTGCATTTTAATAGCACGTTTTTATTTCTGTTTCCATCCCCCCAAGCCCCCCCCCCCTCTATTGTCAGGCATCCACATGTGGCTAATCTGTGTTCGATTGTTTGTAGCAAAAACTACCAAAAAAAGGCAAACAGATTAATTTGATATGTGCTTATTGGAAGATCACCATAGTAGTTCATTTCATGCATGCTGTTACTGATATCTAGGACTAGGACATGAGTAGGGCAGCAGGTGCGCTGCGTGTCACCTCGAACAACAGATAATTTCCCCCATTGTTGTTTTTTTGTTTCAATGAATTGAAAAAGCTTATGAAGAAAAAAGATGCGTGCAGCAGCCGTCAGTTTTTTGTTTGGCTATATACAGTATTTTGCTAGTTTTTGGCTTTTTGCTTTGCAAGGCGGTGTGGCTTTTGGATCGAAAAGACATTGACTGAGCGCGGAGGCAGAGACTGCCACGACAACACATTCTCCAACGGCCACAAGGCGAAAGCGAATTGGGCCGACTGGGTCAGCAGCCCCACTCTGGCCTCCGGGCCACAATATGGGCTTGCTGTTTTAGGTCCATCTATAGCCCCTATAGGAAGGCCGAATACCTCCGCCTAAATGCAGCCAAAAAACTGTGTGCCTCTTGAGCTCTCGTCCTGGTTTCGTGTAACGGAATTTCTAAATATCTGCCAACATATTTTCTTTGTTGTTTTCTTTCACTTTTGTGTGGTCCAGATGTATGTTAAGATTAATGCTTTTTAATCTGTACACACTCACTGTTTTCTGTTTCGTAGGCCCATCTAGTTTCGCTCCTCTCATTTCAGACTCGAATTCCCCGCTTTGTCAAATTGAAATTCGTGTTCTGGGAACTGCGAAACGTTGGCCCCGGCGTTGTCTGCAGCGGCGGTGGCCGTGTTGTCGACATTGGTCGCAGGCAGCGGTTGGGCGCGGCCGCCGCGTTGTTTTCTGTGTTTGTGACATTGTCGGAGGCGGCGGTGGCCAACATCAAATATATATTCACAGATTTAAATTCACCTTCCAATGAATCAATCTCAAGTTTTGTCTTTTCAATCTCCTTGAAAATATTTTCCTTCAGTGGCAGCAGCTTACATGTACCGGTGGGGCCATTTGAATCCCCATAACAATAATCATCATGCTGGATAAGTTCAACAAGCATGTTTGCAAGGAAATTAACAGGATCATCATCGAGCTGATCTAACTTGATGGCAAATTCATTTTTGAAAGCTTTATCATCAGCTTCCAAGACATCTTTAGTAGAGTTAGTGACCGTATTTGGATGTCATTTCCCATGATTTATCTTCATGGGCTGCAATCATGATATAGGAGAGGTTATTACGCTACCACAAACACTTCAAAACATAGTGTTTTGAGTGGTACCTTCAATACACAAAGTATCTAGACAAAAATCAAAATGAGTTGCATACCAGAGGAACAATATGGTGTTGTAGTAACTGGAGACGAGCATCGCACAGGGGCAGACAAAAGCGCAGGCTCAACCTCAGGCACTGGTGCTGCAGGAGGTACAGGTGCAACAGCAGGCGCAGGCGCAAGGGAAGTGACCGGTCTTCTATTCACCATCAGCTGGACTCCCATAATCATGTCCATTTAAAGCAAAACCAGCAGTGTCCATTAAGCAATGCAACATCAGCTTCATTCGGGGGCGTCCTTGTCAGCCCAATGCTGCATGCAAATAGGATGGTGATCTTCACTATCCGTTGTACTATTGTTTCTCTATCTGAATTATTTCAAGAAGTCTACTCCCTTAGATTGGGATCAACACCTCAATCTATCAGAAGAATTGTTGACCTTACAACTGAATTTTAACATAGCAGATATGTCCCACAATATGGAGAACCTAGAGAGAAATTCAAACTGGAAAATGAAATGTAGACATGAAAAGCTCCATTTGGAATTCAGTAAATCTGAGTCTTCAGTATTTGACAGTGATACTAAAGGCTGCCCATCATACTGCTCTATTTCCACTTTCATTCTTATACTTATACCGCTTCTGTAGGAGTAAATACTGGCCTTCACTAAAAATATTTGTGCCCCTTAATATCTCCAGAATGTGGGCTCCAAAGTTGTAATATCTGCTACATACATGTACGGACAGGCATATGGTTCATTTGATAAAGAAGAGAATTGTTCGGTTTCACTTAATTTTAGGTTCCAGGTCCTATCTTTCAACAACAACAACAACAACAACAACATAGCCTTTTGTCCCAAGCAAGTTGGGGTAGGCTAGAGATGAAACCCAAAAGAGACGAGAAACAGGGAGACACATAAAGGGACATAAAGGGCACAAGACAAAAGAGGTCACGGTTCAGGCACGTTGATTGCTAATCTCCAAGCGCTCCTGTCCATAGCTAAATCCTTGGGGATATTCCACTCCTTAAGATCTCTCTTAACGGACTCGTCCCAAGTTAGTTTAGGTCGACCTCTACCGCTCTTTACATTATCGGCCCGCTTTAGAACTCCACTACGCACCGGCGCCTCAGGAGGCCTCCGTTGGACATGTCCAAACCATCTCAACCGATGTTGAATCAATTTCTCCTTGGGACAGGTCCTATCTTTCAAGTTCTATTCATTACTAAAAATAGGCAATTACGTGATTGATAAACCTTAACACAGAAAAGTTGATGGTTCAGAGGACAAAATCCATAAACGGATGGTGTTACTGGGTTAAGATCTGGTTCAGCTAAAAAAGGTTGTTGGTTCAGAGGACAAAATTCTCAAGTCACTCTGAAAATGGCATGTCACATGTACACTGAAATTTTCAAAGAGCTCAAATAATCTGAACCATGTTGTTTAATATTTAACATGGCCCCAAAACATACCAAACCCATCCAAAAATCTGTTGTCATGCTCAAGATAAAAAACAGTGGGTTGATTTATCTAAGATGCAATCAACATTTTTGCACACAGTCATTGTCAGATATGTAATGATCAAAACCAGGATGCACGATCTTAGGTCTCTATTGAATTAGCATGACATGCAAGTTGCAAACATAATAATTAGTATCCATCGATGGAGGTTATGGAATCGGCAATCTCAAAACCTATGGTGGATGTCTCAGTGCAAGATGGGTTACAAAGGTTACGTTGATGTCCATGCTCACAAGCACCACTCCTATACCTTCATCCTTATAGAACAATGTAACACACGGCTCTCAAAAGTCCTGCAAGAAAAAGAACTATCTGGTTAAACTTTCCAGTAAACAAAATGTTATCCCAGGCATGACGTCAATCAAAACTGAATTAATTTTCTAGGATCAACACTTGAAACTTGAAGATGCCATGCTGAATCTTAACTGAGCAAAAGATCAAAACCTTTATATTGGCACAACCATCGTCAGAACATAATTAGAAATGGAGGGCACTGAACAAGTTATAGATTAATTTGGGCAGTGATAAATACATAAACCTTTTAACTGCACTTATGCTCTTCTGAATTTAATAGCTGATTCAATCAGCTAAAAGGGGACTATAGCTCCTGCATACGGATGAAACAAACAAATTAATTCACGTCTATGATTATATAAAACAAACTCAAGTATTTGAAGGGCTCTATCATTTGGATGAACTGACATCAAAGAATCGAACTTGTTGACTGTTGACTTAGAACAGCCGGAGTACAAAAAGGATTAAACAAAATGGCTAATATAGGATTAACCATATACATGTATGGACTATGGAGTGGTTTGTATAAGCAAAAGTTCAGAATAGATATGCTGACTCTGGAAGTCTGGATGGCAGATGGCTGTTTCTAGAAATCTGCAGGCACACGTAGCCACACGCATGAGGGTGTTGCTAACACGCACGAGAGACGAGAAGGATTCTAGCACGAGAAGATGCTCACCCACAGGACGCTTCCCGGCGGCAGTCCTCGACGAACTCCTGACGGATAGCCTTCACGGCAGCCCAGCGATGCAAGGTCCTAGACCTTGATGATAGAGATCAGGGCGACGGTGATTCCTTGAAGAAGAACGGGCGCGGTCGGCTCGAGCGGTGGCGGGCGACGCTTGAGCTGGGAGTCTGGGACCGCAGACTAGCACGGCGGCCTCCAATCAGCGAGGAGCTTCGGCAGCGGCATTGCAGGGGATCGAGCGAACGAACGAGCTGTGGCGTGGGCGAGCGAGGGGATCAGGCCGGGGAGAGGGCGTGATCGGCGATTTGAAGGGAGCGTCGATGGTGTGGGGACGTGATTGGAGGAGGCGGTCTCGCGTTGTTTCTCGGTTCGTTTCCTATTTCTCGGTCGCGCACAGGCAGCACCACAGTGTGATTGCCGGAGATTGCGATCAGCGAGCGCGCGTGCGGAATTGCCGGGCGTGGTCTGGTAGCGAGCGCGATGGCGGAATTGCCGGTCAGGGCCTGGAGCGCGCGACACCAGATCGTAGGGTGGACGGAATAGTTTTAGATGTTTTTGTTGTAGAGATGTACATTCCATAGGCTATTCAGAATAGAAACTTTGAACAACAGACAGCTGAAATAAAAAACATAGACAACATTGCATAGCCTGTGAAATGGTTTTGAGTTTTGTTATAACTCTTTAGACTCAAAAGAAACCCACATGCAGATTGACGCTATTACTCCATATATATTTTTTAAAAAATGTAGCGCAATTATTATTAGGATATGTACGTACCCATTTAAAAATAGACAACAGAGGAAAGATTTCCTTTCTGAATGATTAAGACTGAAATGCTCTCTACGTGAACCTGTACCTGTTACAAGAACAGTGACGAGTAGCCGCGAGGATTGTTGTGCTGGATCAACGTTGATCCAGCCATCCAGGGACGAGCACGGACAGGTAGCGGCCGGCAAGGAGAGAGCGATGTCAATTGAATGAGCTGCCCACATTAGAACAGAAAAAAAATATTCTCTATAAATATTTAGAATCATAGCAACATAAAAAGATGGATAGCAGTAAAAGCAGCACGATCATGTCAGTGTCCAAAAGGAAGACAGACAAAATGGAGCATGTGTATAGCTGTTTTGGGTTTTTTATTCCCATGATTAGCACAATAGCATTCCACTGGGGTGATCCTCACTCGCTAGACAATGTCAAAAGCATTTAATGAACAGGTAACTCACCAGGTATGAAAGATTATCAATATTGTGCCTATTTGCTCTGTGTGACCAGTGACTGTAAATTAGAAAGTTCCTTTCAAATTAACAATGAGATTGGACAAGCCTCTCGGATGCAAGTGTATTTTACCATTTGTCGAGGAATTGCTTGAAGAAAAAAAAACATATTGAACTTCTTTGTCACTGACAATAGGAATTAGGAAACCTTGGCAGATAGAGAATGAAAAAAAAACTCCACTCAGGTCATATGTTTGATGAAATTTGTTTAGGTGAGACATTTCATGGAACTGCATGTGAGCGCAGTTTTAGATGAGACATTTAATCAAATAGCATGCCCAAAAAATTGTTTTTGCAGTTTATGTGGACCAGAAATTGTATGATTTTGCACTTGGATGAATTGTCTATTTAATCTCAGAACCGACTGAAACCCAAAGGAACCCATCCCTTCTCATCCTACACCATTGAATTTCATCGCAAACAAGGAGACATTACCAGGCTAAGCAAGATGAAATAGCAGTTGAGGAGGGCAATTAATTAAGGTACCTAATGGTCGAATTCACTAACGGGCCGCGAGCGGGAGAGAGGGGAATGGAGGGAGGAGATGTTTGACCTAGATCGGAGCTTGGTGGCCTTGGAGCTCTCAGCGGTGTTCAATTCCGTCGCCGGGTCAGGATGCGCCGTTCCATCTTCGATCGGTACTCTCGTCTGCGTCTCCCTTTGTTGCGGCGGACTCTCGGCGTCGGGCGTGAAGAGGAGGGCGTGCACGGGGCGAGGATCACAATGTCCTCGTCTCTCCCTCCAGGGGGTTGCGACGGCCTCCCGGTGTCGGGCATGAAGAGGAGGGCAGGCATCGGTGCTTTCTGCAAACGTCGGTGGCGGAAGGCGTCGTTGGCAGAGGCGTCCTCAGATCCGGTCATGGTTGAGCGTGGGGTGGGCGGCATCGGAGTCCGCGGCGAGGGTAGAGCGGGGGTGGCACGCGGCGGTGCCGGCGCCGGCGCCGGCGAGAGCATGTGCGATGGGCAATGTCGAGGGACGGCAGAGCAAGGGCGGCACACGTTGGGACCGATGATGATTGGGGAGGGGAGCCAAAAATCATGGAGTTTGCTGGTGGAGCCATCGCGCTGATTGGGGAGGGGAAGCCGGGAGGAGGAGATTATGGAGGATGCCAGGGAGACACCGAGCGGAGTGAGGCACGGGCGCGCCGGGGAGGCCTGGAGCGAGCGAGTTGCCAGTGGACGGAATACTTTTTGTCTTTTAGTTGTAGAGATTACCGTCTGGGTACCTGCTGTACATTTTTTTTTTATTTTCTTCATTCCAGATTTTGATTTTCTATACGTGTTGTGTGTTGTATCTGTGCTGTAGCTGTACGTGCTGTACATTTTTTTATTTCTTTATTTTGTACGTGCTGTATCTTTTTATTTCTTCATTCCAGATTTTGATTTTCAATACGTGATGTGTGCTGTATCTGTTCTGTTATTTTTTTTTATTTCTTGACGTGGCATATTTTCATTTTCTGAAAGTGGAAGATAACAAACATCTAAATCTTCCAGTATACGTGGTGTATTTTCGTTGTTTTGTTTGTCTTGTGTGACATGTTACATGGCAACTTTTGATTAGTTGAAAAACTAGAAAACAACAAACAAAAAAATCTTCCAAGAGATGTGTAATCAGTCGGTGTTACCGAGCTTTAATAGCAACATTTCATGTACATGATTAGGCCCATATTTTGTTTTGTTTATTGCACTCAGTGGGGTTTTACTTTTAACTGGGTTTAGCCCAAGCCTGTAGTGGTAGCCGAGGAACTTAATCGTTTGATCAGTAATTTTAGTTCGAAAATGTTGTGGGAAGGGCATCCATTTCATCCCGACGTGCGTTGATGGGCCTCGACACCCACCTGAACGGCCCAACACTGCCATCCGCATGGACGCACCCATCTCGTGTTGCTCAAAATAAAAAATCTCCGTTACTTTCCTCTTGAATCACTGCTGCGCCCACATCCACTCTCGAATCGGCACTGTGCCTGCACCGCTGCGGCATGCTCCACCGTGACCACGCTACGAGCGGCCGAAACATGGTGACGTGTTGCACCACGCCCTAGCGCCATCGCTTGCCTTCCTATCTCCCGACCGCCACACCACTCACCACTGGTTCTTCGAGCTGACGCAATATGGTCCACGCTAACTGCTCTGGCGCAACGTCTTCACCGCGCCCAGCTGCTTGCTTGCCGCCATCCTCCCTCTCCATTGCACCCGAACCCCGCTTACTGCTACTGCAGTTTCCCACCAGGTATGTCGTGGCCGCAGACGACACCGTGTTTCAAGTGTTTCAGAAGTATGTTTTCAAGGGTTTCATCTTGATTTTGTCTATGTTGCAATGACTATATACGCATGTTGCACGGATATGTTTCAAGTGTTTTACTTGTTTCAAACGTATATTTCAAGTGTTTTATCTGAATATTGCATAACATGCAAGGTGCAAGCATATGTTTAAGGTGTTTTAGGTGTTTCACACGTATGTTGCAAGTGTTTTGTCTGTATGTTGCAAAAGTAGATCTAGATGTTGCATAACATGCATGTTGCAAGCTTATGTTTTAAGTGTTTTAGATGTTTTCATACGTATGTTGCAAGTGTTTTAACTGTTTGTTGCAAGTAGATTTGGATGTTGCATGCATTTGCAATGGCTTTCAAGTGTTTTTGGGTGTTTTGCAAGTGTTTTAGACGTATGTCACAAGTGTTTCAAATGTTGCGGACATATGTTGCAGGTTTTTCATCTGGATATTGCACATATTGCAATGGGACCACCTACTGCAATCGCGCGCCTACTGCAGTTGCTGAGGCGCCGCCGAGCGGGCGCAAAATATCCCCGCTTGCATACGCGTGGAAAGCGTACGAGGCACGAGCGATCTCCGCGTGTTGTAGGTCGAGTGGACGGCGCGTGCGGTTCGAGTGGCGTGGGCCCCGCATGGGCGCACCTGGGTGCTGGCACCGGCGTCTGGATGCGTGTAGGGTTGAGAAGGCTGACTAGAGGGGGATGAATAGTCATTTCTAAAAATTAATCGCGCTGGTTAACCGAGATAAATGCGGAATTAAAACAAACGGTCTAGATAAGACTACACCCCTCTATCTACTAAGTTCTCAAGCACCTTATAAAAGATTCTAATTAAGCAACTAAGGTATCGGGCTAGCTAGAGCTCACCTAAACAATTCTACGAGTAAGGTCACACAAACCTATGCAACTAGTACTTCAAGCAACGGAGGAGCTCCTACACAAACTAGTATACAAAAGCACAAAGCCTAAGCTCACTAGCACTGCTCAATAACAAGACTACCCAAGCCAAATTAAAAGAGTTCAAATTGCTTAGCTACACAAACTAGGCAATATAATTTAAAGGATGGTTTAATAATGGAGAGCATATTTGATTAAATCTATCTTGAAGGTAAACCACTAACATTACAAAGGCCAAGAAGATCATATTTGCTAAAACATTGAGTTTATGCATAGATCATGAAAATCGGAATCTATTCACAAATAATGGAATATTTTGAAGAATATATGACCAAAAAAGTCAAGTGGTGTACTCTTTTTTTCTTATGCAAAGTTTTACATGAAGGTTTCTCATATAAGATTTTTTTAACGAGGTAACATATGCAATTCAACTTGCGAATGTAGACAACGTATGCAATTCAACTTTCAAATGCAGTGTACTATTTTCTCTATGAACTATTTTTCTCCCACTAGTTTTCAGATGGAGTTTTTGATAAAATATGTGCATGTTGTGGTAATCGCCCAAGAGAGGGTGTTTTAAAATATACGGACTCTAACCAGGAAGACGAGAAGGAGAAGAAATCTTATCTTAATTCCTTCTCTATGTGGGTTCTTATCAAACCCCTAATACTTTGTCAGGACTATACATACATCAGAGTTTTATTTTATATTATAATTGTTGGGATACAGGGGAACCCGACAGGGTAGATTGGGGGGAGCGTGCTCCGACGATCGAAGGCCTAACTTAGGGCGAAGGCCTTCGACCAGCTAAGACATAGTTACCGAGGCAACACTTAGGGTTTTGTGCCACATGATTACTCTCTGTTGATTAGAAGCAGAGTTTTTCTTTTTATATGAGACAGTTACAATTTCTATACCTAATAATACAAGATATTTCGCCTTCTCATATATCTTCTTTGGGACCCTTAAGACTTTTACTCCTTTAACCATCTTCGCTGATGGGCCTTAGTCGAGTCGGCATCTCGGCCCAAGAGGGGCCCTTCTGTCGCTAGGGGCCTTCAACACACCCGCCGCCAGGGGCCTCCGGTGCACTCGCCCCCCGGGTCGGTTGTGCTGGCGCGGTCGGCCTTTTGCCACTCGAGGCTTTCAATGCCCTTGCGCGGTCGTCTCCTGTGTTCTTCTAATTTCATATACTATGTTAATTAATCATGAACGGAGAGGGAAACAATCCGAAGCACTGGAGATGTGTTGATTCCAGTAACTTTTTAATGAAAATTACATATCCCCACTGACTACATAAGCGGTTACATTCTCCACCAAGATGCACATTGGTACTACTAATATAGTTTTGCAAATTTACCTTGCATTACATTTCTCTATTTGTTTTTTAAGCAATGCTTTTTATATTGTTATAAGGCCATTATATTATTACAGTTACAGGTTTTCCTTTCTTTTTTTTTTCCTTTCTCTTTCCCTTTTCCTTTTATCTTTATCATCTAGGGTGTGTTCACTTCGCGAAAAGTAGATAAAAAGTTACTATAGCATATTTCGTTGTTATTTGGTAAAATTTATCCAATCATAGGCTCAAAAAATTCGTCCCGACATTTACAGACAAACTATGTAATTAGTTATCTTTTTTACCTACATTTAATGCTCCATGCATGCGTCGAAAGATTCGATGTGATAGATGGAAGAGAAAATATTTTGGGTTAGGATGGGAAGTGAACAAGGCCCTAGTACACCACAAGCCAAGAATCTGACCACGGATACAGGATGCTGCATGCAGCATGTTACTGATTTGTCGGCTTTGCAGGAAAGCAAATAAAGGTGGTGTTTAAATCTAGGGGATAAAGTTTAGGGGTATCACATCGGGTGTCACGTGGGGGTATCACGTAGATGTGTTCGGATAGTAATAATAAAACAAATTACACAAGTCATCGGTAATCCGTGAGACGAATTTATTTAGCCTAATTAATCCGTCATTAGCACATGTTTACTGTAGCACTACATCGTCAAATCATGGACTAATTAGACTTAAAAAATTCATCTCACAAAGTAGTCGCAATCTGTGCAGTTAGTTATTTTTTAGTCTATATTTAATACTCTATGCATGTGTCCAAACTACGATGTGATAGGGACTAAACTTTAGGAGCAGAAACTAAACAAGACCCAATTTGTGAAAATGATATGGCGTGATACCTCAAATTTGTACATATCAAATTAGGTATACACATTACATGATAGTCGTGCAAGAGTTCGTTAGGGAGGGTTAGATCAAAAAAAAAAATTCCCTATTTGCTTTAGGATTCCTGGCTATCTAGGTTGCCTCAAGGAGCTATGTATAGTCATATATAAGTATGAGGGCTGTAGACAAAGCAATAAAGACAATTTTTTCATATTCACGATTCATGAAGTTAGTTAGGGAGGGTTAGATAAAAAAAATAACTGAAATTTTACCTTTTATTTTCAGTCCGTTTAGAAAGGAACCCAACTCCAATTTCTATCTCCTTTTTTCTTCAAGCTTATAGAGTCCGAATATTTTACAGAACCTGGTGGCAATCTTTCTAATATTTTTGTGCAATTATTATTTAGTAGTAATACGTTCAGACTCGAACTCCGGGTGTAGAATGAGAGAGAGATATGGTATATGTAGACTGAGACAACATAGATGTATAATAATATAGATATATATCATGTCGTACCATCATTGTTATTTTTCAGTTTCATTTGATTGATTGAAGCTCATCAGGTGCATTAATTTAGATTCAGATGCAATGAGTAGCGACGTGGTGTATGACCTCGTGACGTCGAAGAAAAAAGGCGGCGGGCATGAGCACGACCATGACCAACACGACATCATGTTCCGCATGCCAGACAACAAGCGTGGCCTGCGTCGCACAAACGACATTGTGTTCGTAGCCGGCGGCAGCCTTCACATCATCGACAGGAGCACCTTTCGCCCAGGCGACATCATTGCGTAGGAGTCAGACATTGGTGGCCAGATCGAGGTCGTCACGGGAGTTCTAGGGCGCTCGACTTGGTTCGCTTTGACGACGGAGTAGTGACACCGTGCACACGTGGTGTCGTGGCTGCAGGTTCAAGCCACCTCACTGTGGCTGTAGTGTCTCGTGTGCGGCTTTGCCATACAACCATGTTTGTGCCTCCTGTAACATAATTAACTATGGTCCCGTTGCAATGCACAGACATATTTGCTAGTTATTGCTAAATTCTATGGCCTGTTGTTTAAAATACTGTTCAATACGTACGTCTGCACATTTGACCATGAATTTAACTTCAAAGATATTTTTTGTGATTTCTATTTATGGGCATGCTTGTCTTTTATTGTAGAAGAAGATCTGTTGATGTTATTTTTCTTTCTTTTGGCGTGAATTTGTTGATGTTATTTTTTCATGTGGCCAATTGAAACAATTATTTTAACATAAAAGGAAAATAAATTAGTAAAATTTAGTTGATCGTTTATGTGAAAAAATTCTATTGGCCAGTTACATAAAAAACCAAGAGTAGGAAAGAAAGATTAGAGAATCTTCAAAACTATGGTAAAATTACTCCCAATCGTGATTTTTTGACATGATGAAAAAATATTATCGAACAACTTTCTATCCTAAACCTCAATCTATGTGTGCTTGGAAAAATAGAGGCATCCACACGCAAAGATACATTGACCACTGCTATTGCGGTGATTTTTTTTTCTTTGGCACTCCATCGACTCGACTACCACCGCCTAGAGGTTCGCCGGAATTGAATTTTCGGCCACTATCTTCATATATGAGAATACCGAGAAGTTGGGCAGGCAATGGATTGTAAAGCTTCTGGCTGAGTTTGGGTGCTGAGGATGGCAGTCGTGGCGTGGTCGCCTCTGCCGTCATCTGAGTGGTTTGCCAAAACTGTATCACGCAGAACTTTGTTGATTAAATTGCAACTTTGATCTATCAACACGGGCCAAAGCTGAATATATACTGTGTGCAGGAGATATCGATTTGGTGGAGTGAAGTCTGGAGGAGGAAATCTGGTGCTTCGATGCTGCTATGCATACATTTCTGACGTCAAAATCTAGAGCTGCAGATTCAGATGGAGCTCCTGGCCTAGCTTGTAGAGCTAGTTAGCCTAAGAGGCAGGCAGCAGACCAATTCATCATGCCAACAGAGGTAAATCAATAAGTGACTACTTCTCCACGTACGTACTGGTGTCTTAATTTGCACCGATTAAATTCCTCTGTTTTTTGGGCAATTAGTTTTTGTGTAGGACATGTTCAATTCTGACCAAAAATAAAATTTATTGGTTTTAATTTCTCATGTGACAAATATCAACTGTTATATTTATATATTGTTTCTGAAAAGGATTTAACTGCGGCATGAAATCTGGAAAAGGTTTTGCTTCCTGCTGCAGTGCAAAAATTAAACACACATAGTCCACTATCCATCTCAAATTATAAGACATAACTTTTCTACAATCTTTTGTCACATTAATTAGTAGTATTTATTGCAGAGGATCACACTCGTAGCAGATACCATAGATGGCGCAGCAGAGCAGATCATTCATCTTTTGGAGGCTGCGGACAATCGAAGAGATGTAATATACTGCCAGGGCTGGTTTGGGTTTGGAGCGTCTGTCGTACTCAAAGCTGTCGTAAAAAAACTAAGATCATCATCTGGATTGGCTGACACTAGGACAGCAAGGGACTTGGGAAAGATCATCCACGTCGATGTCTCACAGTGGCAGAGCAAGAGAGCCCTACAGAAGGTGATTGCAGAGGAGCTTCAGCTACCCCCGCAGGTGATGGCACTCTTTCACCAGCATGATGAGGAGGATGATTTTGATGGGGTGGAGCAGAGCGATAGAGCTGTGATTCCTTATGTCAAAGAAGCGATCATGAATGAACTTATGGCCCGCAGATTCCTTGTGGTTTTGCACAATGGGAGTGGCAGCTACATCGATCTGTGGGAGGCCGGTGTCCCTGTAATGGGGGCAATTGGGCAGGAGGGTGTTGTGGACATCCCGAGGCAGGTTCTGGCATCATGCCAAAGATGGGCATACACTGGAATTGGATTCGGATAATGTGGAGTCAGCTAAATGGAGCGATGCAACTATATTTGTTGTTCCATCACCATTCATTGAGAGAGATGAAGTTGCTGGGATGCAAGTCTTTAGGCACGCTCTATATGCAGAGGCCGAGGAGGTTGCTAAGTACACAGGTGTCCCTGAACCTGACATGAGCCCAAAAATTGTCATTGAATGCATCTTGTATAGGGCACTGAAACACAATCTGAGCATCAACTGGGAGTCCCATGGCTCCAACTATTGGGTATGTGATGGGATTATACAGGAAGGCACTGATGGTGGTACGTCAGCATGGGAGATCAGCGATGCTTTGCAGAGGAACATGAGCCTGGACTTTTGTAGTGAGTGTACTGAATTTATCTGTGAAGCGCTGAGTGGTGAACAGAAGAGGTGTATCAAACGCTGGGTTTCAGTTACCAACCAGAATTCAACGGAAGTCCAATTGACACCTCAGGCAACATCCTTCTTCTGTACAACAAGTGGACCATCAGTTGATCACAACAGAACCCGGCGGGTTCTAGAAGCAGGCATGTTTGAGCATTCAGATGGGACGACCAATCTGCGTGTAATTCATCTCTCCCACTGCACCTTCAGTTTTTCATCTCCTCCCTTCGCGAGTTGCAGCAACCTAAGATTCCTCCTGCTTGACCACTGCAAAAACAATGACGCACAAGAACTTGGTGAAGAAAAGGAATGCCATCATCATAACAACTGTAGCCAACAAGACGGCAGAGCATGCTTCCGGAATTTATGGGTGCTAGAGCTGAGTTATACAGACTGGTACTGGCTGCTATCGAAAGACATGTTGGATCTGATGGTTGACCTCAAGGAGTTGAACGTGAAAGGAGCTGGTAACCAGAGCATGATGCATCTACATCGTTGCAGTGGTGCTGGAAGCAATACCCATAAGTTGCTCAAGCTTCAAGTGGTTGCTGAGTCATATAGGAACCATTATGGTGCTGCCGGTGATAGAATCCAACAAGTATCTCCATCATTCCCAGACCTGTCAAGTTGGCACATCCTCAAGACGATCATCCTTGATGGTTGTGGTGACACTGAGATAATTGGATCAAATGCCTTGCCCTTGTCACTAGAGTTATTCAGCCTCACCGGCAATGAGACCACTAAGATAAAGAGCATCTCCTTCAGGGGATGCGCCCAACTGAAGAGCCTGCTGCTGAGAGGATTGTTTCGCAGCCTCGAGGAGCTAGACATGTCTGGTACAGCAATTAAAACGCTTGACCTTAGTGCAGCACAAGCCTGGGGCCTCAAGCGACTCTTTTTGTTGGGATGTGAGAAGCTCCATGCAATACTATGGCCACAGGAGAAAGAAGATAATATTCTGGAAGTGCTGCGCATTGACACCACCAGCACCCTTCCAGCATGGGATAGGGAAGATAAATCCCACAAGCAAGAGGCTACTAGTAGCGATAACACAAGTGTAGGGTGGTCTCCATCAGCAACACTATGTGACAAAAGCCGAGCACTCACCAGCTTGGATTGGTATATATCCCTAATTGACCCACGGATTTTTCGTTCACTTTTGAACCTCAGATATGACGAGTTATTGCACATCGATATTTCATCTGCTAGTGGTCACAAAGGTACCAAACAAGGAGCCAACAGTGATGGTGGTGGTAGTGACAGACAGCAAGTGCGAGCTGCTGGTTGTAACTTGTACTATGTTGATGACATCATTTCCACCTTTGGTAGCAACTCACAATCTGGTGGTGGTGCCAGCAATGGAGATGTCTTTGCGGCCTCGGTAATGAGGAACATGTGGATATGGCATTGCCCGCCGATTCCTGAGGCTGATGATCGGCCCCACTGCTACATCAGCATACAAGACGAGAAACATTCTGAGTTACTGCAGGGTACTACTACAAGACAGTTACCGGGGGCTATAACTCTTCCAAGTTTTGTGAATGAGGACGCTGAGACTCTACACTTGCATGATAGCTTCTCGTCTATCACCGGTCTCCCTGGCCCTGCACCTGCTGATGCACAAGATTTGAGATGGAGATATCTAAAATTGTGCCGACTCGAGAGGTGCCCCAACCTAGAAGGTGTTGTTTTCGCTACGCCTTCACCAAAGCAGGATGGAGATGATATTTCCAAGAATCTAGAGACATTCTGGGCATCCCAACTCCCAAAGGCGCGCTACATATGGAACTGGAGCACAACATCCTTGTTTCGTCCTAAATATAATTCCTTTGAGGATCTTTCATTCTTACACCTGGATTACTGCCCTAGGCTAGTACATGTACTCCCCTTGTACACATCAAATACCAATGGATGCGATAGCTTGGAAACCCTTGAGATCGTGTGCTGTGGGAACCTGAGGGAGGTCTTCCCATTAGATTCAAAATCACAGCAGCAGGAAGAACCAAGACAATTCCCTAGCCTGAAGCGCATCCACCTGTATGAGCTACCCAAGCTGCAGCGCATCTGTGGGCGCAGGATGTTGGCACCCAATCTCGAAACAGTGAAGGTGAGGGGATGCTGGAGCCTCAGGCACCTACCAGCTGTTCGTGATAAGGCAGAGTCATGGGAGGAAGAATCATCTGAGGACATCACGCCTTTGTCAACGGTGGACTTGGACTGTGAGAAGGAATGGTGGGACAACCTCGAGTGGGACGGGGAAGAGGCTGGCCACCACCCTTCCCACTACAGGCCCACCTATTCAGCGTACTACAAGAAGAACCGGCTCCGAGCCTCTGTGCTCAGGTAACTCACTCATTTATACATCACACTGTACATTAGTTAACCTCTTCATGTTTTTTTTTCTTTTTTGCTTGCTTAATTCGTTCGAATTGCTTAATTTGCTTGAATCAGGCCACCACTGCTAGCATTATCATTTATTTATGTACCAGCAACGTTTTTGTTAATCCTACAGGTAGGTAGCAATCCCATCCTTGGAATGGAATGGAATGGTTCATCACGCGCAGGAGAAGATCGAGATATGCTATCCTTGGATTGCTCTGCTTCCGTCGAGTCTTCAACGACTCTGTTTTATTTGCTTTGTGTGTGTGTGTGTGTGTGTGGAGGAGGCACTGCTGTGTCGCTTCATTTGCCAGGTAATGACGACTCGCCTGATCGATGCTGGTTTAATTTTGTGTGTGTGCTCGGCATCCGCGCTGCTTCCGATCCATTGCATGGATCCTGTTTGGTTTTAACTTCGTGAGTTTGCTGTGTGTGAATGAACGTGAGAGGACAAATAAATAAACAAGGAGAGGAGATCAGCAGCAGCAGCAGCATGAGCTAGCGGATCCTCAACTAGTGGGTGGGTGTACACCTCTGCTTGAGATCCTGTCCTCATGCAGTCTCTCATTGCTGGTGCTCTGCTCCGTTGTGGTGTGCTGTGTGTGTGAGAGAGAGATTTGCTACCTAGGCATTATATTGACAAATAATTATTGTTGCTACACTGCTACTAAGTGATGAGAACCATGATGGGTATTGCTTATATATCTTTCGTTTCATTGGAGCAAATCTGTGGATATGGCTTATATAGTAGTATTTAGCAACTGATACTACTATTTCGTATATGCTACTTATTTTGGAGGCACCAGTGCATCATATATGTTTTGTTCAACTTTGTTGGCGAGCGTGTATGCCTGCCTGTGTTTCGCTCTTCCTGTGGGTGTTGGGTGTTGGCTGCCCGGCACAAGCATCATTCTCAGTTGCTGCCACCAATCACAATCGCTCGCTTGTTGCTCGTGTGTGTTAGAGATCACGACCATTGATGTCCCACTAAATTTGGCTTGTGTGTAAGAGCGAGAGTGCAGTAGGTGATCACAAGATTCAGGCTCTTGATGGCACAAGGACCATTCTTGAACCCTTATGGCATAGGTGCCCAAGTTTTCCAGATGGAGGTATTCTGCGTTTGCAGACGCTATCACTCACTGTCAGAAAGAACCCCTGATTTCCCTAGCTTGAAGCCAGTTCTCGGTCAAACTCTGCCGGTTGCCAACTTGTACAGTAACTCCTGACTGCCGTTGCCAACCTGTACAGTAAACTGAAGCTCTGAGAAAAGCCTGATGTTGTGGCAGCTAGGCATATTGGGTAGGAGATTCGAGAGAGAGAGAAACTGGTGATTGAGAGTGGAGCGGCGGCGAGGCAGCGACGCCATGCTCGGCGTCGCCCACGAACGGGGGAGCGGGAGAGATTGATCTCAATCTCCAGCTAATCTTCTCATTAACCAACGTTTAGGTAACCCTGAATCTTGTTGGCTGCCCGGCACAATGCTCAGTTGCTGCCACCAATCACAGACGCTCGCTTGTCACTTGTGTGTGTGTGTGTGTGTGTGTTAGAGATCACGACGCCCCACTAAATTTGGCTTGTGTTTTATGAGCAAGAGCACGGTATAGGTGTAGGTGATCACAAGATTCAGGGTCTTATGGCACAAGGGGCATTCTGAACCCTCATGGCATGGGTGCCCAAGTTTTCCAGATGAAGATATTCTGCAATTGCAGGCGCTATCACCCCTCAGAAACCCCTTGATTTCCGTTGAAGCCAGTTCTCGGTCAAACTCTGCCTATTCTCCCAACTTGTATAGTAACTGAAGCTCTGAGAAAAGCCAGAATGAACGAACTTCAGGTTTCAGTCTGAATCGGCAGCTCTGCTGCTGCACCGTATCACGTCAGTTCTTTCTCATTGCAACCATAACCAACGCGCCTGGAGGACAAACCCTGTGGTCGTGAGTTTTGTTTAGGCCTACGATTCCCAGACCCAGACCTCTGAGGTCTTTCTTGTCTGACGAGAAACAGGAGCGGGCCAAGCGACCAGGCATTCCCCTGTGACGTAAGAGTAGTCATTTCCGGCCCAAAGGAATCCATAGATTGCTTCATTTCTCATGTAAGTTGGAATGGCGGCCGTGAGCACAATTTGACCCAATTGATTTGCTATCCTCCATGTGTAAAAAAAAAGAAAATCAAAACAAGCACAAAATCCGAAGTCTACGGTATGTGATTGTGTTGTTTCTTGCGAACGGAGGCTAGACCGAGTGGTCAAGCTGTCTCAGGTAAAAAAAGAAAAAAAATCTCGCCTATCCCACGTGTTCAAAGCCCAAGCCTAAGGACCGGCCCAACTCACATGGGCGACAGTGCCGCTATGCAAGGACAGGGTTGGAGATTCGGGGGTTTTCTCGGCCTACATGAGAGGTCTTCTACCTTAAACACGATGCTCAGGGGCTGTCTTCCCCCACAGAGTGAGTTTTTTTTATTGTGTTGTTTCTTATTTGAATACCAATTATGGAGGCGGCCACCTAGGAACTGGGATCGATCACCTATCAACATCCAATGCAAGATAACCTTGTTGCTAGGGAATTGTTTTTCTTTTTTTTGAAAAAAAGATTCATGCTCAATCAATATGTTGACACCAACTAAGTTTACACACCATCTAGGGTTAGCACGTTCGAGGCCACACATGGCTTAGCATGCAGCGGAGATAGGTCAAGATAGCAAGGCCGACCAGCAGGACGACCACACAAACTTGACACATGATCTTTGCCCAAAAAGCTCATGAACACCTCCTGAAAAGACAGACTGGTCTGGAGGTGGACTTCGGATGGGTAGTTCATGGTGAGATCGGCATAGACAGCTCTTCATCTCGCATCCCATCCAAATACCCAGTTGCAGGCTGATCTGGGACTCTTGGGCACCTCTTCACGTCAAGCTATTCCTGTGGCTAGTGCTACGACGACAGACTCCAGGGCAATGAGTCCTGCTTCCTTTGCGACCAAGAGCTGGAAACCATCAACCAGATCATCGTCTCCTGCTCCTTCGCCAAGCAGGTATGGTGGAACATCCTCGCTAGGCTCGGACAACCACATGGGCTCACTGACCACGCCACGATCTTCGAGTGGTGAAGTGCTTGGAGAGCACTGTGGAGCGGTGGCAGCATGCACAAAGTTGACTCCATCTTCGCCCTAGTAGCTTGGGAGCTGTGGAAGCATGGGCGGATCTACATAGAGAATTGTGGGTGCACCCGCACCCATAGAAAAAGGAAAAAACAGTGATAATGTTCAATTTTCACCATATTCGCACCCCCGTAATAAAAGTTTACGCACCCACAAGGCAAGCGCACCCCCTTGAATTAGCTCTAGCTTCGCCCTGGAAGGAGAGGGGCAATGATGTTTTCACGGGGCAAGCACACAACTGCCACAACTACTTGCCGTGATCAAACACAAAGCGGACCAATGGGTTATGGCCAGCGCCGCAAATTTGGGTTGTCTATTTATCCAATATAACAACCTAGCTCCATATAGCACACTAGGGGAGGGTCCGAGTGCATATGTAAAGCCTTCTAGATCCCCTAGGGTGCCACTCAGGCGTGTTGTATCCAACATTCTCTCTAGCTTGATACATAATGAGGCACAATCTTTTTGCGTTTCCGAGAAAAAAATGTATAATTGTGTAGATTTAAAGAGCTTGTTTAGTACCTACCAGTTCGTCAAGTGTCTGAGCACCTAGTACCCGGCCGGCAAAGTGTGACTGCTATATATATGTTATGTGAGAGGTAATCATCTTTACTCTTCGTTTATACCATTTACCAAATTATTACCGTGTAGATTTATGTGATATATATATACACAGTAGCTTGACCGAAATATTGGTAAAGTTAGGTAAATATATATATGAAGTGCTCTACATGTAATTTTGGGCTGGGTTCCCCTCTGATTGGCGAACAAGTGGAAGATGAAGCATGTTGCTGTGCCCTAGCTGGCACGTACGACCAGTGCACTGTGGAAATCGGAAATCGCCGCGCCAAACCAGACGAGAGAAGGAAGATCCAGTGGGCACAAGTGTGGAATTCCATGCGTGACAAGGACATATACGCACGTCGATGGTTGGTTCAGGCATTCCATGTGGAATTCCATTCAGGCATGGATGCAGTGCAACTGTGCAAGAAGATAGGAGGAGTACCACAATCCACATGCATAGTCCGTTGGTTGTGCGTGCTCGACTGCCCCGGCCCGGCCAGCCGCGAAGTTTGATCGCTAAGCTGTGAAAATTTTGCATTTTGATCTTTTTTTAAAATATTTTTTACAAATAGACCTCTAACAAAACATTTTCCAAAAATAGACCAAAGAACGGCGTCATAGGATCCAACGCCGACGTCTACGGCTCAGCGTTGCGGACGGTCACGCCGACGTCCTGCCACGTCATCGTGGACAGAGAGCGCGGCATGCGGGCACGGGAATAGAATAAAGAGAGGAGGAAGAAGGGAGCCGCAGGAGGCATGGAAGCCCAAGCCTTGGCGTTGAGTCGACCCGCGCTGACGTACTAGATTCGGCGTTAACTGAAGCGACGTCGAGCTCTGTGGGACATGACCATGTAAGTGGGCCCCATTGCCACACGGTCTACTATGACCAGAGTCCACGATGATGTGGCAGTACGTCGGCGTGACTGTCTGCGACGCTGAGCCGCAGTCGTCGGTGTTGGATCCTATGACGACATTCTTTGGTCTATTTTTCAAAAATGTTTTGTCAGGGGTCTGTTTGTAAAAAATGTTTTTAAAAAAGACCAAAATAGAAAAATTTCACCGCTAAGCTAAGATCCATGCATGCATGTGCATATAGGAGTGCTATGTACATGTGATGTCCAGAGTCGACGTCGTCAAAGCTGGCAGCCTTGGCACTTAGGCAAGCTGGTGGAGCACTGTAGACGAAGCCAAATTTGACCAGTTCCAACTAGAGTCTCACTTGGCTGCCTGCCAGTGCCAGTACGTAGTACGCTAGGCTGCTAAGAAAATTGCGATCTTTCCACGTTCCTGCTTCCTGCATGTGAACACGTAACTATAGCTAACTCCTTATCAAAAAAAAAAACTATAGCTAACTCGTGATAAGCTGTAATCCTGGAGTAGTTTATTATTTGCGATGTTCCAGGTCTATCGTACTTCTATGGAGCAGTACACTAGCACGTACTACTAAACACATGCATGCATGGCGAGGATTTGAGCTTTATGCATGGTTAATTCATTATCACACGTCTCCATTTTCATCCACATATATATAATTAAGTTGAATAATACGTATATGATATAATCCAGTACGTGAGACTACTGTTCTAAGAGTGGACTATCTTACTATTACTAATTAGAGGCTCCAACGGAGCCTCCACGTTAATCCTCACCAGATGCTCTAGAAAAAAAAGATAAATCCTATAAATTCTCACAAAAATCAGAAAGATCTGTCCATTAATTTGATCACGATTAATATTAATAGCCATTAGATCTATTTCTTTTTTTTCTAAAAAATTACTCACCTCCGTCATATGAAAATACACTAAAGTAAACCCCTAAACTTATGTCTTAATTACCCACCTCTGCCATTATAGCACATAACAACCTATTAATGAAAACTCGCCGCACGTGCCTAATAATAGGTCGTCATCTTATCCCATCTCCCGTCGTATTAGCCAAGCCCTGCCGCCGCCGCCATCCATATTCACCGAGCTTCAACCAGGCAAAGTAAATCGACATGTCCATCCTTCTATATGGCGCATCCCTCCCAAGTGATGTCAAGCCGGTTCTATATGATGGATAGCCTAGGTGAGTGTATTTGGTGTAGTGGTTATTCTTTGGATTGCCAAATCAATCTCCTATGTGAACTTGGGTGTACAGGGTTCATAAACCACAAGGAGTAGCCGAGATCAAGAAGAGATGGCAAGTCAGATTATTATCATGGTCTCATGGACGAGCTGGTGTTGGACAGGTGCTCGCAGCTGAACCCGGCCCGGCGTCCTTTGTCAACCGCATGGATGGAGCTCGCTCGAGTGCGATAAGATTGGTGGACGACGACGTTTCTGTCAACAAGAACAATTGGCATAGCCGCAGGTACGCTACTCTCGCTCGCTAATACTAGCTAGCCTGCAGGAGGCGCCGGCCGGCAGGGATGCATGTTGCCACGTCTGCTCTTCAGCAGACCTCTAGGAAGAGCACCGATTCTGCACGACGACAAGCAGCCAGCAGCAAAGGAGGGTTACATGCATGTGCAAAAGTTGCTGCCGAACGATGATGGCGCGCTAAGAAATCAATGACAATTTTATTAGCCTCTCCATTGCACAATCGTATGCCATGCATCCAGATCAGATTTCGATCAGTGTCTAGCCGGTTGACCAACAAGGCTAACAAAGACAAATTCATCACTAATAATATTTCGTTACAAATGTACTCATCATGCACTATATCCAGCTGATGATCTAAGGCAAATATTCCCCATTTGAGCATGTTATACAAATACAATTATATTAAGATGCTATTCATTTGTATATAGTGGGGAACCACACAACACAGCATCATTGCTAACTGCCACTCCATTTCTTCAATAAATTGAAATGATAGTTTAGGAAGTCTGGTATGCTTACCAAGTATTTACACTATAAAGAGAAGATTAAATTTTGTCAAAAGAAATATAATATGCACAGGTCGAGTGCTCTTTTAAAGCTAATTCTTTGCACTACCGGAAACGGCTTATTTGCCGACGGCCGCAAGGTTTGCCGATGGCTAGGGAATAAGCTATCGGTAAGCCGCAAGGTTTGCCGATGGCTAGGGAATAAGCCATCGGCAAACCACAGGCCCATAGGCTTTGCCGACGGCCCAACCATCATCAAAGACAGGCCATAGGCAAAGCCATTTTTTGCCGACGGCCAGACCATCGGCAAACCCAGCCATCGGGAAACACCAATCTTTGCCGACGGCCAGGCCATCGGCAACGTCCGACCATCGGCAAAAGTGGCCCAGGGAAGACGCCAGCCGACGCCGTGCCCTTTGCCGATGGTCGTGACGTCAGGTCGTCGGCAAAAGGGCAGGCTTTGCCGACGGCCACGGCCATCGGCATAGACAGGCCACGTGGCCGCCTCAGGAGATGCCGGGCCCACCGGCTTTGCCGATGGCCGGCCATTGGACGGCTTTCACATGCTGTCGGTAAAGTTTGAATTTTTTTTTGTTTTTTCCTGCCCATTTTTTTCTGGTGTCTTCCTACCTCAAATACAACCCAACTTCAAAAGTTGGGACAATTTTGAGTTTTTTAGCTATATTTCGTTAATTATTTCTGCTTCTTTGAATTTTTCCGGCGACTCTAAATTTGAACTACAGGTACATGAAATAATGGAACTTTTTGATTCGAAACATGGTATTCATGATGCTCGGAGTATATTGAGTCCGTACCCAGGACCTCGCATGAAATTACGACCATGTTGGCGTCGTAACATGGGGAGTTATGTGCGCGAAAAGTGTTTTAAATTAATATAAAATCCATACGAAGTCCGAAATTGACGAAACTTGACGAGTTGTGTGGTCATGGCATGTGGAGGCCGTGGTAAAAATTTCAAAAAGTTTCGAGCAAGTGGTGACGTCGGATGGCCAAAACCCAGACATCTCCACATGTGATCACTTGTCACAACTTGCTCGAAACTTTTTAAATTTTTTTTACCACAGTCTCCACATGTGATGGCGAGATAACTCGTCAAGTTTCGTCAATTTTAGACTTCGTATGGATTTTATATTAATTTAAAACACTTTTCGAGCACGTAACTCCCCATGTTACGAGGCCAATATGATCGTAATTTCATGTAAGGTCCTGGGTACGGACTCAACATACTTAGAAGATCATTAATATCATGTTTTGAATCAAAAAGTTCCATTATTTTACGTACATGCAGTTCAAATTTGGAGTTGTCAGAAAAATGCAAAGAAACAGAAATAATTAACGAAATATAGCTAAAAAGTTCAAAATTATCCCAACTTTTGAAGCTGGAATATATTTGGTATAGGAAGGCACCAGGAAAAAATTGGGAAGAAAAAACAAAAAAAATCAAACTTTGCCGACGACTTTTGATGGCCATCGGCAAAGCTCCTTTGCCGACAGCCGGCCCACGTGGCCATCGGCAAAGCTGCTGGCCCTGGCCGTCCCTGGGCTGCCACGTGGCTTGGCTTTGCCGACAGCCACGGCCGTCGGCGAAGGCTTTTTTTTGAAAAAAATGAAACCCTAAATCGGGTCGGGCCGGCCCACTCCTCCCATTCCCGACCCGCCGCCGCCACTCCAGCCACCGCCACCGCCAGCGCTCTGCCACCGCCTCGCGCTCTGCCAGCACCGCTGCTCCCGCGCCGTGCCCCACTCCCCATCGCCGCCGCCACCACTCCAGCCACCACCACCGCCTCATGCTCCGCCAGCGCTCCGCCACCGCCTCGCGCTCCGCCAGCACCGCCGCTCCCGCGCTGTGCCCTACTCCCCGTCATCGTTGCTCCCGCGCACCCGCCGCTAGCTCCCGCGCCGTGCCCCACCTCTGCCTCCGCCGCTCCCACGCGGAGCTCGCCAGCACCGCCAGTTTGCGCCGCCGCCCGCCGCCCGGCTACCACACGTGCGCCGCCCGCTGCACCACAACTCGTGGCCGCCGCGCTCGCCCTTGGTCGGGCCGCCTTGGTGCCGCAGTAGGGAGCAGGAGGTAGGAGGAGGAAGAGAAGGGAGGAAGAAGAAGAAGAAGGGGGAGGAAGAAGAAGGAGAAGGGAGGAAGAAGAAGAAGAAGAAGAAGAAGAAGAAGGGGGAGGAAGAAGAAGGAGAAAGAGAAAGAAGAAGGAGAAGGGAGGAAGAAGAAGGAACAAGAACGAGAGCAAGGTATATGAACCCTTATCTTCTTGTCGGCCTTCGTACTGTTGTGATGTCGGCCTTCGTGCCGCTATGCTTATCGGCCTTCATGCCATTGTGGTTATTGGCCTTCGTGTCGTGGTGGTTATCGGCCTTCGTGCCGTGGTGGTTATCGGCCTTTGCGCCGTTGTTTTTTTGTAGGTTTTGGAACCTCCCCGTGCAGGGGAGGTGCTGCCGAAATTTTTAGTGCATACTAACCATTTTTTGCTCTTTTTGTAGTCCGAGGACCTGTGGGAGGTACTCGGTGACCACGATCGTCTTCGTGGGCGCTGTGGGTCTTCCTGCACCGCGTCAACTCTCCACCGCCCCGCTACCCGCCTCTACGCCGCCACCCTAGGTATAAATCACCTCTGTTCCTTATAGTTGTTGTAAGTAGATTGCGTAACCGAGTTAGGCATCTCTCGTCCGAAAGAGATACGCGGTCGTTGGTATGCGGATCAGTGCATATCTGCGACGGTATCTCTTTCGGACTGTCCTCATTTTTTGGATAGCCTGAGGATGCGTAGATGGGTTAGATTCCATGTTCCGCCCCTGTCCGAGTTGGATTTTCGGCAGCTCCTCCCCGTTGTTCTCTAGATACACACTCTCCCTGTCGGGACGTGTATCGGGAGGACAACGGAGAGGTGCTGCCGAAATTCCGTCTTGGATGGGAGCGGAGCATGGAAGCTAACCTCATCTACGCATCCTCGGGTGGGATTAGGACCTATCCTTCACCTATTAGATGGTAGGAACGCCTTGTAGATGCAGCTGTTGGTTCTATTACTCGCTTACGTTGGCGCATGACAGAGGATGACTGACCGTGAGTGGATGTACACGGGGTTCAAAGACAAGACAGAGGAATGGGTAAAGGGGACCAGTCACTTCCTAGAGCAAGCATTTGGCCCAGCTACTAAAGGGGCGATTTGGGTGTGGTGTCCCTGTAGCAAGTGTAAGAACGACAAAAAGAAAGAGAGACGGTCGATGTACCATGATATTTGGAAGAACGGATACGTTCCAAACTATACCCGCTGGATCCTCCATGGGGAACGCCAACGGCTTAGGGAGGTGGTGGTGAGACCGGACCTCGAGGGGTTTGATGTAGATGCCGGAATGGCAGACTTGCTGGCAGACGTTGATGAAGCATTATTCATTCAAGGAATGGAGGTGGAGGAAGAAGATCCAGAGGAGACCGCAAAGGCGTACTACACCATGATGGAGGCGGCACAGCAGCCCCTTCACGCAAACACCCACATTTCTAAACTGGATGCCATTTCACGCCTAATAGGGTTGAAGTCGTCACTGGGCATCAGTCAAGAAAGTTTTGATCTCGTGTTGGCGACTGTTGGCGGGCTGCTTCCAGAGCTTCACTGCCTGCTGAAGAGCACGTATGAGTCACAGAGGCTCCTTCGAGCACTCAAGATGTTATTAATATTACCTTGCAGTTATTAATATTACCTTGCAGTTATGTTTCTTTATAGGTACTTGTTATTAACACTAACTCTTTTAATCTTTGTCATTGCAGGCACTCGACAAAATGCCAGGCGAAGGGCGGCCACGACGAAACGTCACCTCGAAGTACATGGCGCCGGTCGACCAGGATGAGGAGGAGGAGGAGCACGTGGCGGCCGACCCTCGCGAGGATGAGGACGAGGAGCTTGAGGTGGAGCCGTCGACCAGTAGGGGTGTGAGGGCCCCTAGCGGAAGGCACCGCACACCATCAAGGAGGCTGTTCGAGACGGCCTCCTAGGAGGGGGCAACGACCGGTGATGGTGACGGTGGCAGCATCTGCGGCGGAGACACCGAGGGCGACGACGATGAACTCGGCTGCGGCGACGAGGAGACAGCGGGCGGCTCTACTTCCACAGCTTTGGCCAAGCCCTTCTAGCGCGGCCCCACCAGGCTCCCTAGCCACCTGCCAGTCACTGACGAGCGCCCGATGATTCGGCCCGCAGGCAAGTAAGTAACCATTATTGATTTCTCTACTTGTTCATATGACATTTTCAAATTCAAACTGCATACTAACAATTGTTGTTAATGACTCGTGCAGGGGCTAGAAAAAGGTGACAAAAGGGGTTCTTCACGCTGTCCCACTAGCATCCAGGGCCTGCTGATTAAAAAGCACTTCCCTGGCTTGGTCCTCATCGCCGAGGGTAACCACATCGTGCCCGAGAAATGGCACCACTTCTCCCTTGTCAAGGACGAAAATGACGAAGTCCTTGCTGACAAGATCAAGAGGGAGTTCTGGGTGAGTCTTTGCATCGCATCGCATATCTCAATAGAACAGATTCGTTGGACTTTCTTCAAACAATGAAATGATGTTTGATGCCTGTGTGCAGTTGTACTTCCAGTTGGAGGAGGGGCAGGACCTCGGGCGGGCGTCGCGGCATCAGGACTTGGTGTGCGCTGACTAGCTCAAGGACATGTTCTACGAGGCGCGTACCCAGGCCGTCATGAGCTACTACGCCAACATCAAGAAGGTGAAGGTAGATAAGGAGCAAGCCAGGGAGATGATGTCTCAAGAGGAGACCGACCTCACCGAGGAGCAATACATGCAGGTAATATCAAAAACTTAAGTAATTGTCAGGAAACATCTGTTATGATTTCTTACATGACACATTCAATTCATTATCTGGAATATCAAAAACTTGAATGTCATGCAGATGCCTCCGGGCTGGTGCAGCAAGTACGAGGACCGCTGGCTTGTAATTGTCAGAGGGTGGCGTACGTCGGCGGCGTATGAGGAGCGCAGAGCACATCGGGCGAAACGCAAGGCAGAGCTCGATAGGTCAGGGGTCTCACACCACCAAGGGAGCCAGATCCTGCCAGAGTTCATGGACACATGGGTATGGTTCTGTTGATGCATTCGTTATAGCGCTCAATTGTCACTACTTGTAACCATGTTTGTGTTTTCCTCGCAGTCGGCGATGCATGGTGGGGAGCAAATCAACGAGTTCACGGGGTACGCGCTTGCTCACATCGGCAAAGCGAAAGCGCCCACCATCGTGTACAGCTCGTCGCTCGGGCCAGAGAAGTACACCAGCCCGGTCGTCTACGACAAGCTCACCAAGCCCCCGCCACCGAGAGCGCCATGGCGATGACTACGACCCCGCCACCGAGCCCCTGGACACTGACCTCATGATGAGGATTGGAGGAGGGAAGCAGCATGGCCGGTACTTTATGGCCAACAGCGTCATCGACCCATCCTCTGTTTAGACGCTGAGCCAGATCCACAAAGAAGACCGACAAAAGAGGGGCGGATCGCAGATCCCCATAGCGCCTCAGCAGCAGAGCAGCGCGCAGATGATGACGGCACTTCAGGTAAGTGGAGTTTCATTCGTCGTTCACTCGTTTCACGCATGATGTACCTTGCCTTCAAATACCATCAACCATGCTGCTGTAACATTGCATGCCACGGTCCAAGAGTTGTAGGCCAGCCAGGCGGCCTAGGCGGCTATCCAGGCGCAGCGGGATGCGGCCCATCAGGAGCAGCTGGTGGCACTTACGCAGCACTACCAGAGACAGTTGGTGGACCTGTCCCTACACTTCCGGGCCCAGATCCCAGGAATGCAGGAGCCTCCTGCCTCGATCTTCGCTCCACCACCGGTGGTCCAACTGCCTGTTCCTGTACCTGGTCAGGTGAGTACAATGCATGTCGCTTTAGCTTGCGCGGCCAGCCTGCAGGTACTAATTACATCACTTGGTCTTTGTGCAGGCACCGTCGGCGGGTTCGAACCCGACTCCAAGTGGTAGCCCTCCAGTGGGTCCTCCACCGCACGGCTGGGCACCTTACCAGAGCTTCCCCACGCAGCCGTACGTCTGGCCTCCTCCACAGTCGCAGGGGTACTCCTCCTGGCCGCAGCAGGGGCAGTACGGGCCTCCAGGCATCTCTTCGCAGCAGCTGGGGCAGTACTGGCAGTACGGTTCGGCCCCACAGTCGGGTTGGTCGCTGCGGGAGCAAGGTGGGGGCACGACTCCAAGTTGGTCTCCGTGGGAGCAAGGTGGTAGGGGCTCTGGGACCCCTGGGGACGGCGCCTCGAGCTAGGTAGTACACTTGTCGCTTTTGGACCTTGTATGGATGACTTGTATGGATGACTATGTATGGATGACGATCGACATTTGTCGCTTGTGTATGGATTACTTGGAGGATATGTGGGTTCCATGCTATATATGTGATGTGCGGATGAAAATGGTATTTTGTTGCTATATATGTGGGTCATATGCTATATATGTGATGTATGTGTTGAAATGTCGTGGAAATGCAAGAAAACAGAAAAAAAGAAAAAAATTCCTAGGTTTGTCGATGGCCCGCCGTCGACAAACCTGGGATTACGTGTCAGCAAATCTCCAGGTTTGCCGACGGCTGGCAGACCGTCGGCAAAGTGACCATAACTTTGCCGATGACCGGCCATCGGCAAAAATAGTTTGCCGACGACCGGGGCCATCGGCAAAGAAATTCTGAAAAAAAATAAAAAAACGCTTTGCCGATGGCCGTTCCACGTCAGCCGTCGGCAAAGCCGCCGTCAGCCTGACGACGCGTCGGCTGACGTGGCGCCTTTGCCGATGGCTGACGTGGCCATCGGCAAATTGTCGATGGCCTGACACGTGGCCGTCAGCAAACTTCGCTTTGCCGAAGAAATGTCTGCCGATAGCGGTTTGCCGACGGCCACGTCGGATTGCCATCGGCAAAGCCTTTGCCGATGGCAATCCAGACTTTGCCGATGGCTGCCGGCCATCGGCAAACAAGCCAGATCCGGTAGTGTTGAATTTGTATCAGCTTCGGACACAGTTTCTAAAATAAACAGTTCACAATCTTTGAAGTTGCATGTCTTCATGTATCTATGACCATACAATCTTTAAAATGTCTCTTATAACATGAAAAATTAATAAACATTAGAGAGAGATGACGCTGTTGTGTATAGCTTAGTGTGTCATAGTCATGGTATCTGGGTCAAATATATTTCTTAATGAGCAGGTGCTATAATATAATTAATATCTCTAATTTATCCACTACACATGCTGCTATGATTTTTCAGTAGTGGAATATATATGTTGTATCCCGGTCTCTACTACATCTGCATATGTATAGAACAGTTTTGGCCATACACAAATGCAAATATTATACATAAATCACAATGGTCCCTCAATAGAAACCTATGTTTATTCATAGAATTGAAGGAGGTTAATAGATGACAAAGACGAGCCATGTTGTGATCTAACTAAAAAGGTGTATCAGAAGGAAGAGCACGGTCCTAATCTCAATACATAATCCTGTATTTTCTTAGCACCAAGAGTTTATTAATTTATAAACAAGATTTGTAATGTTTTTCAACTGATGAGAAAACGATATTTGAATTGTATTTCCATATTCTATTTAATGATCCATGTATAATCCATAGTATAAACATGTTAATAAACTATCGTACTATTACTAATTGGAGCCCCAATGGAGGCTCCATGCTAATTCTCACCAGATGCGCTAGGAAAAAGATAAATTATAGAAATTATCACAATAATAAAAAAATCTGGCATTTAATTTGATATACTTTAATCATCAACGACAATAATAATAGTTGGATCTGTTTTTTCATTAAAAAAATTACCCACATCTGTCATTAAATCGTAGGACCAAAACATTATATCACACAAAGGGATGCAATAAAAGCTATTACTAATTAGAGGCTCTAATAGAGCCTTCATGTTAATTCTCACCGGATGCTTAAAAAAATGTAAGGATGGAGACACAAACGCTTACCTTGGAATGCGGAACGGGTAGGCAGGTAGGCCCTTGCAGGGCAAAGCAGTCGAGGTCCGGGTGCAGGAGAAGGAAATTGCCGCGTGAGCGGAGCCGCAAGTGCACCCCTACGAAGGATGACAGCGGAGTTGGCGAGGAGTGCGACATGTGCAACAGTACGAAGTACGACATTAGCAGTGGTAAACCCCGATAATGAATGACAGGAGCAGTGGCGGAACCAGGGGCAGGCAGGGGACATGCCCCCCCCACCCAACCCCAATCACAGTAGATTTTATATAATACCTATATAAATATTTGAATTTATATAACACAAAAACTATCAATTTTCACTCATTTTATATTAAACCTAGTAAAAAAATTTTAAAAGTTGTTGAAAAGATAATTATGTATATTTTATCACACTAAAAAATACGATCATATTTGTCCATCCTCGTTTAATCAAAATCGCTGGTGCACACAGGAACCGAGGTTTCTCCGGAGCGCATTCGAGAGCAGAGCAGTCGAGGTGCGAGTGCACAGGAACCAAGGCTCCTGCACCGCGGAGGCGAAGCGGGGAGGCGCAAAGGCCTAAAAAGGAGCGGTAATGCTATAACACGTACGTCTGACGCTCCGGACGCGTGTCTCACTACCATTCGCGACTCCCCTCGTCTTATCCGTCCCCGACGCCGCTTCACTTCTCTGCTCCGCTCGCCATCTCCTCCTCCCGCTCCTCCACTCCTCTCGCTCTGTTCGCGCGCCGCCGCAGCCCCTCCCTCCGCGACCTCGAGAGGAGGGCGACGGCGGCGGCTTTCGGCGAGCCGCTCCTCCCTCCCTCCCTCCCCTTCCTCCGTGACCTCCATGCCACAGGGAGAGGAGGGCGACGTCGGTGGCTTCCGGCGAGCGCGCGCCCCTCCCTCCCTTCCTACCTCCCTCCCTCGCTCTGCGACCTCTATGCCACCGGAGAGGAGCGTGACGACGGCAGCTTTCTGGTGAGGTAGGTGGGTCCTCCTCTGGATCTGAGCCTTCCTCCTCCTCCTTTAGATCTGAGCTCTCCTCCTTCTCTGGATCTAGATCTGAGGGACGTGGCTCGGCGTCCTCCCCCACAAGGAGCTCCAGACGCCTACAGATCCGGTGGCCATGGCGCTCCCCGTGCCAGGCTCTTCTTCTCTCCCCCATGTTTCAATTGTGTCTTTAAATTGTTTCAGAAGCTTTTAGAGGTATGTTGCAGTAGAATCATATGGATGTTGCAATAATATGTTCACGTTGTTTCATATGCTTGAGCCTAATGTGGCAGCTATTGATCTGTGTTGTTGCAATAATATGTTCCAAAATGTTTCAGCTGCTTCAACCTATTGTTGCAGCAGTTTGTTCGGTGTTGGTGCAATAATATGTTCATGGTGTTTCAACTGCTTCAACCTATTGTTGCAGCAGTTTTGTTTCAGTGTTTGTTGCAATAATATGTTGATGGTGTTTCAGCAGCTTCAGTCCAATGTTTCAGTTGTTGTTCTTTTGTTGTTGCAATAATATATTCATGGTGTTTCAACTACTTCAGTCTACTGTTGCATCTGTTGTTCCTTGTTGTTGCAATATATATGTTCATGGTGTTTTAGCTAGGGGTGATCTGGGGCCGGGCAGACGCGGGGTGCTGTGGGCATGGGGGTGCTAGGGCATGCTCGTACGTGGGGCGTATGCGAAGGTGTACACGGCGGGTGTTGGGACGGGCTGCGGGGCGCGTGCGTCTAGCGCGGGGGAACGGAGGCAACGAGCGTAGAAGAGAAAATGGGGGGAGCAGCGTGCGGTGCTTTTGCGCCCGCAGCACCGTCCGTTGGATCAGTATCGCCAGCACTCTCAAGAAGGAGCATCCGCCCAGGTACTGCACCGGTGTGGACCAAAGCAGAGGCAGCAATGGATAGGCAATGGGCCACCGGCCGAACAAGTTGGGAGCACGCTAGGGAACCGACGCGGGGCTGTAATCGCCAGCCGGCAGCATGGGGTTGGGCGCATCCACGCAGACGCCCTCACCGTGCTCCAATTTATTAACCATTGAACATCACCTCAAGGATAAATTTTTCTTGGTGGTTTGGCCACCAAGGTAAATTACGCCATGGCAAAAATTACAAAAACATGAAGGAAATTAGTGTACTGCTAAGTATATATATTTTCTCGAGGGCCTTAAACCCCAAGGAAATGTGTCAAAAAAAAGTTTTAAAATCCCAAATGAAACCTTGCAATTTGTTGCTTCCTTACTACTGCACCACAAAGTCACTTTTGACTAAGTAGCTGATGTATTACTTCAGTATTCATTCTAGTGAATTTTATAATGCATATTTGAGACTCTAAATGAATTCAAATGAAAAAAACTTGAACAAGAAAGTTTTACATATATTTGAGTGCTATTACTTTGATTTATGTCATTTGTCCATCCAAAGTCATTTGAAAAATTCATAAATAGTATTAATTTTAGAAATAATGATTTTCCTTGCGGTTTATAATAGCACTCAAGGAAATGGTTGTTTTACTTGGTGGTTCAAAATGACACTCAAGGAAAATTGCACATTTCTTTTGGAGGCTGAGTGGAATCACCAAGGATACAAATTACCTAGGTGGTTTGCTACAACCCAAGGAAGTGATTATTCCATGGCGGCTGGAATTTGGCACTCAAGGAAATTCTGGACCCACAGGGAATTTTTGTTTTCTGCTAGTGAGTATAGATGAAAAGAGAGATAATACAAGTTTCATGGGCTGAAAGAAACTTGTCTATGCTATATATATATAGAGGAGTCTTGGAAATTAGAATATGAAACCATCTATGAGTCTGGCCTCATAAGCAACCTAACACCCACACACACAATTTAGTTCCGGCAAGCATCATCTAGCATCATATCATATAAGGCCTTGTTTAGTTTTCACCCTAAAACATTACACCCTATCACATAAGATGTTTGGACACATGTATGGAGTATTAAATATAGACTAAAAAATAATTAATTACACAGATTGCGTGTAATTTGCGAGACGAATCTTTTAAGCCTAATTAGTCTATGATTTAACAATAAAGTGCTACAGTAACACATGTTCTAATGATAGCTTAATTAGGCTTAATAAATTCGTCTCGCGGTTTACTGACGGATTCTGTAATTTATTTTTTTTATTAGTATCCAAACACCCCATACGACATCTCCATGTGATATCCGATGTAACGACCCCAAACTTTACACCCTGAAACTAAACGATACATCGTTTGTTTTTTATCTAGGATTTCCCTGTTGTACTGTTCATATACAGTGGATTAAACCCAGCCGTCCATTCCTTTCTTCTGGCCCAGCCCGGCTCCCGAACCTTCCCGTACAGCGTCCCTCTCTCCCTCCGTCGTCACCATGCCACCGCTTCTCTCACCCCTCGCCTCTGGCGCCGCATCCACCGAGGCCGCGCTCCTGGGCGCCCCCCCATGCACGCACGCCGCCACAGAGGTTGCGACGGGCCACTGCGCCGCCTGTGCCATGAGACCGCCGCTCCGCCCTCACCGTCTTCGATTCTCCAGGCGCTCCGCCTTTACCACCACCGTGCAGTCCACCCCTCCCTCTTCGTGCCTCCGGCGGCCTAGCGCTGTGATGCGCCACCACGGGAGCCCCGGCGCGGCCAAACCTTGGCGGCGCAGCCTGGGCGCCGGCGTCTCCCTTGCAACTTATGTGTCCGCGTCGAGCCGGCCATGCCACGCCACTGCCTTTAGGCCGTCCGACCGTCCTCCAGGTTCCAGCCTTCAGCGAACCTCTACCGGGGGCCAGGACTCCTACCCAGATTCCTACCTACTTCCGGTAAGTACTGGCTACTAATTACAGACTACTAGATATTTGTGGTTCACCATATGCTTCAGATGGTGACCCAGCCTTTAGCGAACCTCTGTCGGGCGCATACTGATCATAGACTGCTAGATATTCACTTGAAATTAATGTGAATTTTTGTGTAGTCGTGTACAAACATTTGCTTCAGATGGTGGATTGTAGTTCGTCCATCTGTGATTCACCATATTAACTGGGGCATATGAGCAGTGTGTTCTTTTTTTACTTATTTACTGCATGTGTTGCCAACCTAAACTTATGTATCAATTGCAGCCCCAAACTTATGTATCAATTGCAAGCCCATGCGTTATCTTTTCTTATTGTAGAAAGAAATATGCTCCTTTACGATCTTCTGAGTTCCGTACATCTTTGGTTTCCAGGCTATGAAACTAATTTGAGGACTATTGCTTCAAATACAATATGCTGCATTCAGTGGATCCACTGAGAATCTTATTAAGTCATTCTGGAATGGTAAGGATTTATGATATATCGATAAATGTAATATTGAACCAGCCTCCGACTTGGGTTGTTTCATTTCATAACCATGTTCTGTTCTGCAGGAAATGTAATATATTAAGTTTGATGCTGATTTAGCTTACCCTCCTACCAAAGTTCTGTTATGCAAGAAATTGAATTTGGTATGTGCTATGGTCTAATCATTCGGATTTAGTAAACCATGTAGAGGTTGCAGACTTGCAGGTGAGCAACCATTCCAGTTTATTCTCGAGTTTTAGTTTACTGTAAATAGCTATACACGATATCTGGTCTAAGCAATACATGCCATGCTTACATGTCTAATTGTAAAATCAGTACAATAGTACCTGCTAAACTCACAGTGCCTATATTGTGCCTTTGTGTTATGCTTAATTAGATCGCCCACCATGTCTCACCCGAAAACACCTAATGATTCACTAATTGCTATTTTCAGAGTCAATATGGTAGCTGTCTTATTTACGTGGTTTCTATTGAATTCCTACCATTTTAACATATTAATCATGGCTATTGGCTAATTTTCTGCGCTACTTACCTAATCCACTTACACCTATTATCAAGTAGGTGTCAGGTTTCATAGTTCAGTTGCTTTTATAGCTTACATTGCCACTCTTTTGTCGGTACGATTTCATTGGTCGGGCTATAAAACCTATGAGTATGAGTACAACAATTCCTATTTTCTTGGCCTCCTGAGTCCATGAACAGTGAAACTCCATGCGTCGTGTGTCTGCACCTGTGAGTGAGTGTACCAGTATTCCTTAATGGAAAATATTTCCCTAAATGCGTGCTAATAATTTTATTAGTTCCTGATGCCCTGTTGACAAACATTATACAGTGTTCAGCATTGCCTATTGCGATAACATAAACTCATTTGTGTAAAAAATGTATTTACCTAAAATAATCGGACATACAAAGGTTGATAACTGATTTAGCTTACCCTCCTAAGAGCATCTTCAACGGTTTGGCAAATTTCGTTTCCCAAATCTTGTTGTTTGCCAACTCCCAAAATAATATGGGGAGAAAAAAAAGATATCATCTCCAACAGTTTGGCATATGCATACACATTGTGATTGTGATGATAGTTGAACACCATCCCATATTGAGGTTGACTAGCAACCGGGGCTCATCCACTAGTAGATGCATCATAAGGCAAAGTAGTAATAGGATACTCAAATCTTTTTCCCTCTAATCTATCGAATCTTGACATGATCATATTCATAGCATGATAAAGAGAGAAATCCTCAGTTGTAGCATTTGACTTTACCTCAAATTCAGATGTAGATGCAGCAGAAGCTCCAAAGACGGGATCTTTAACCTTAGTGATACTACCCTCCAATCTACTGAGCTGGCGGCGTTCCTGGCGCAGACGTCGCACGAGACGACGGGCGGGTGGGAGACGGCGCCCGACGGCCCCTACGCCTGGGGCTACTGCTTCAAGGAGGAGGTCGGCGGCGCACAGGGGCCGGACTACTGCCAACCTAGCACCCAGTGGCCATGCGCCGCCGGCGAGAAATACTATGGCCGCGGGCCCATCCAGCTGTCCTGGAACTACAACTACGGGCCCGCCGGGGAGGCCATCGGCGAGGACCTTCTCAACAACCCTGGTCAGGTTGCCAATGACGTCAAGATCTCCTTCGAGACGGCGCTCTGGTTCTGGATGACGCCGCAGCCGCCCAAGCCGTCCTGCCACGACGCCATCACGGGCCAGTGGACGCCCTCGGCCGCCGACGTGGCCGCGGGGAGGCTGCCGGGGTATGGCGTCCTCACCAACATCATCAACGGCGGCCTCGAGTGCGGCCATGGCGCCGATAGCCGCGTCGCCGACCGGATCGGGTTCTACAAGCGCTACTGCGACATGCTTGGTGTCAGCTACGGAGACAATTTGGACTGCTACAACCAGAGGCCCTTCGGAAACACAATCTTGGCTGCTGAAACTACTGCTAGCTCATATCATGCTGAGGCGTAAAATAAGTAATGGGCACAAGAAGAGAGCTGCTACGACTACAAGGCAGAGCTCAGACTAAGTACACCAGTCATGAACAAGTCAGATCGAGCGTGTGAAAAAGAATGCAAAATGTTGTCGAATTAGTTTATGAGATAAAATAATAAGTGGTTATTGATCGAAATCAGGATCCTACCTGAGCTCTCATCCTATTTTTAAGGGCTGAGAGAGAAAAGCAGCATTCCAAAAGAACCCTACTAAAGACCTCAAATTTGAGAGGGCCCTTAAATCCTTCACCTCTCATTCCTAAGGGTCCTGGTCCAAGCTCTCAAATCACCGTTTCTGGAAGTTTTCTGTGCGCACGCTACCTTTCCTCTCACGACAGAAACCCGTGCTCGCTGCTGCTTCCCCCATCCACGCGCTGCCCGAGCAGGAAGACACTGGCACCGCCGGATCTGCTGGAGAGGTTGCGCCCCGGCTCCTTGCCCTCCCCAGCGACGCCCCTTCCCATACGCACGCTGCCCCAGCAGGAAGACACCCGGTGCCACCGGATCTACAGGAGAGGTTGCGCCTACGGATCCTTACCCTCCCTGGTGGCTTCCTCTCCCCCATCAAAGGTCCTAAATAGCTAGAGGGGGTGAATAGCCTAATTAAAATTCTACAAGTTCACTAGAGCAAAGAGTTAGACAGAAATAAGGAAATAAAGCGGGTTTTGCCGTCGTGGATGGGTGACAACGTAGCCCATCGCACGGATGCCCCTGGCAGCAATGCGGCTCGCGTCCATGCCCATGGCAACAACCCTCGGCGGTGACGTGGCCCGCCCCGTGCGGATCGCAGCCCCGGCGGCTGCGCAGCCCGCGGCGGGCAGATGGTGCCCTTCGGGCAGTGTCACCTTGCTCCCAACGCCGATTTGCCCCGGGGATCCGTTAGGCAAGGCTCGGCGGCGGTGCGGCCTGGTCTACGCGGATGGCGCACCTCGGCGGCGGCGGCCTAGCCCGCGCATATGTATGTCTCCTCCAACGGCGGCGGCACTCACTTCCTCGGCGGATGGCGCACCTCGGTGGCACCACGGCCCGGCCTACACAGAGCGCGTCGTCCCTGGCCGTGATCCATGGTGTTGCCGCCACCGAACTGTTGTGCGACCCTCCATGCTATTGCTGCTGTCTCCCTGCTGCTGTGCGACGCTCCATCCCCTTGCTGCCACCGAGCTGCTATGTGACGCTCCACGTTGTTGCTGTTGTGCGACGCCTCTGCGCGCCACCGGTCGTCTCTGGCCACCACCGAGCTCCCCTGCGCTTGCGCGAACCTCCCGGAGGAGCCGAGGGAGTCACCGCCGCCGGTGGCCCAGTCTTTGCTGACCACGGTCGACACTCTCTTCTCCCTAGTGTTGCGCCGGCACCGGAGTAGAAGGTGTCGTCGATACGGATTATCGTAAATAATTCTCCGTGTAGTAAACCGAAATGTGCCATTACTATGGTAAATGATAATGTGGATTATCGTAAGTCATTATTGTCCAATTACGTTTTTTGTTACTTCATTTGCACATTAATATTGCTTGCTTTTTGGTAAATCACTAGCCACATTATCGTCACTTCTAATCCGAGGAGGCATATTCTAGTAAATCATTTTAAAATAACAGGATTATGGTATTGTGAATCATACAGATTATCGTAACTACTCAATCACGGTAAAACTAATCTGATACAGTTTTAGTAAACGTTTCGTTGAAATAGCGTGCCACCAAATTATGGTAACTCACCAATATTATCATTGTGGTAAATAATGCATGATTACTATAGTCGCATGCATGTACGTACAACTTCGGTTCTCATGTTACCATGCTTGCATGTGAGTAAGACATGCAGCCATGCATGTAGACATGCAAGCCTTGTAGAACGTAACGCTGACGTCTAAAAATTTTTAAATATTAGGAAGACAGAAACAATTTTTTAATAAAATGAGTTGTCTTCTGGAACTTTTTTTTGTTAGCGGTGCGTGAAGTTGGTTGCCCAATTCTCTTTGAACCTGTCGCTTAACGGCATGCATATGTTTCTCCCGCAAACTTTGATCTTCAACGACACGGCGTTTATGTTGCTATTTGAATTTTGTCTCCCGCTGTTATGGACGTGGAAAATACTGGATATTGTCGAGCTCGAGCAGCTGGATGTGCATGCATTATTATATTCGTAGTAGGTAGCTCGAGGCGCAGGCAAGGACGAGGAGGACGTGTGGAGGCTGCACCTACTGGTCCCCCATTCAGCCAATGCCCACGCTCCGCGTCACGTAGCCTTGGGCAGCTTGCCTGATGCCCTGATTGAGGAACAAGATAAGCACACATGATTCATGAACATGCAATGCAAAGGGACTGGTGCCAATTATTGTTCAAGCTGGGCATTTGGTTTTAACCGACATTTCCGTTCGATTTAATAGGTCTCCAGAAAATTCAGTTTCCAGAGAATAACACCCGATCGGTTCTACAAATTTGCCAAAACCGGCAATTTCGGTTTCGGTTTTCTAGTTTGGTTTTTTGGTTTAAACCGAGAAAACCGGAATATGCTCTAGGAGAAAACCAAGCGTCATTGGGTTGGGGTTAAGACCATTTTTAGGTATCTTAACGGCACAAGAGATCTTGGATTATTTTACAGGAAGAATCAAGATCAAAATTTATTAGGGTATACGGATGCTGGCTATTTATCATATCCCCATAATGCCAAATCTCAAACTGGTTTTGTATTTTTAAATGGTGGAACAGCTATTTCTTGGAAATCATCTAAGCAGACTTTAGTGTCTACATCCACCAACCATTCTGAGATTATTGCATTATATGAAGCATCACGTGAGTGTGTATGGCTTCGCAGAATGGTAGACCACATATTGAAATCATGTGGAATTGGTGTACTTGATACACCGACAATTATCTTTGAAGATAATGCTGCTTGTGTTGTGCAAATAGAGTCAGGTTATATCAAGAATAATATAACAAACCATATTACTCCCAAATTATTTTATCCCCATGAGTTGCAAAAGAATGGGGAAATTGAGAATCTGCAAACTAAGTCATGTGACAATCTTGCTGATTTATTCACCAAGTCTCTACCATATTCTATGTTTCATAAATATGTTGAAGGAATTGGTATGATAAGACTTAGGGACTTGCAGAAATCAGGGAGAGTATCTCTTGATAAATAATCTATTTCACATCATATTACACTCTTTTCTTTGTATGAGTTTTACTTTAAAAGGTTTCTCATATAAAATTTTTAACGAGATAATATCAGCATTTATATATGTCATATCTTCTAGTTTTTCCCCATAGGGTTTTTTTTCCAGAGATGATATTTTAAGACACTATCAAAATGACTATCATGGTGTTTCTCCTTTATTTTCCCATCGGGTTTTTGAGGAGTTTTATCCTGATGTATCAAGGCATTCCTAAGTTTTTCCCACAGGGTTTTCAAAGGATTAATAATGGTGATAATTATGATGAACATTGGAGTTTCCAGAAGATAATTGATCAAGGAGGAGTGTTAAGATTATTCTAATATTCCTTAGTGATCAATTAGAGAATACTTAGCAACTGCTAATAGCAGTTTCCGTCTCCACGTTCCCGTCTCTGCAATCGTGGGAGCGGGGCTCCATCGTGGGAGCGGGCCCTGGAACTGCCCCATGAGGGCATGTATATAAACATTTCCACTGTTCATCAATAAGACATACTTTCACTTTTCCTGTGTCTCTCTCTATTTACTGTTCTACTTACAGCAGTTACGGGGTTGCCCGCCTATTCCTGAGGATTCTGATTGGGCTCACTGCTACATTAGCATACAAGATGAGCCACAGACCGAACAGTTAATAAATAGAGCCATAACTCTACCAACACTTGTGAGCACGGATGCTGAGACCTTGCACTTGCATGATAGCCTGTTCATCACATGTCTCCCAGGGCCTTTACCTATAGCTGTTGAATCAAATTTGAATTGGGATGTACTAAAATGGTGCCGATTCGAGAGATGCCCCAACTTGGAAGGCGTTGTTTTCACTACACCTCAACAAGGTGCAAGAGCTATTTTCGATAATGTGCAGACATTCTGGGCATGCATCTCAACTCCCAAAGGTGTATTACATCTGGGATTGGAGCACGACATCCACGTTTCGTCCTGGAGAAGATTCCTTTGAGCATCTTTCATTCTTACACCTAGATTACTGCCCCAGGCTAGTACATGTACTCCCTCTGTACACAGAAAATACCAACGGATGCCGTAGCTTGGAAACCCTTGAGATGGTGTGTTGCGGGGACCTCAGGGAGGTGTTTCCATCTGATTCAAAATCACAGCAGCAGGAAGAACTAAGAGAATTCCCTAGCTTGAAGCGCATCCACCTGTATGAGCTACCCAAGCTGCAGACGCAGGATGTTGGCGCCCAATCTCGAGACTGTCAAGATCAGGGGATGCTGGGGCCTCAAGCGCCTACCAGCCGTTGGACGTCGCCAGTGGTGGACTGCGAGAAGGACTGGTGGGATGGCCTTGAGTGGGACGAGGAATCGGCTGGTCACCACCCTTCCCACTACGAGACCAGCTATTCATCAGAAGAAGCAGCTCCGAGCCTCCGTGCTCAGGTAACTAACTCATCCATCCATCATACTGTACAGCAATTATCCTGTCCTTCCTATACGTCTCTTGCTTGCTTAATTCGTTCGAATTGCTTTGCTTGAACCCCACCACTTATCATTTATTTAGGCACCAGCAACATTGTTCTTGTTAATCCTACAGATATGTCATGTGTGTGTACCTAATATGGATCACGCCCGTATTATTCTTTTCTTCATGAATGTAGGTAGTAATCCCTTCCATGGAATGGAATAGAAAGGTTCAACATGAACAGGAGAAGAGACTGAGATGTGCTATGCTTGGATTGCTCTGCTTCCGTCGAGTCTTCACGACTCCATGTTTTATTTGCTTGTGTGTGTGTGTGTGTGTGTGTGTGTGTCTTCGTTTGCTAGGCAATGATGACTCGCCTGATCGATGTTGGGCACTCGTCTACTGCTTTTGCTTGATATTTCGTCTGGCAGAGATGCTAGTTTGCGTGTGCTCGGCATCTGCTCTGCTTCCGATCCATTGCATTGCATTGCATTGCATTGCATTGCATGGATCCTGTTTTGTTTTAATTTCATGAGTGAGCCTGCTGTGACTGTACGTGAGAGGAAGAATAAATAAACAAGGAGAGGAGATCATCATTCGCCAGCTTGGGAGCTTCAGCAGCAGCATGAGTTAGAGGATCATCAACTACTGGGCGTACACCTCTGCTTGCTTGAGATCCTCTCCTCATCATGAAGTCTCTCGTTGCTGGTGATGTCCTCCTGTGTGGTGTGCTTTGTGTGTGCGTCTATGTGTGTCTGGGAGATTTGCCAGCTATGCATTATTATATTGACAAATAATTATTGCTGCTACACTGCTACAAATGATGAGAACCATGATGACTATTGCTTTTATCATTCTTTTCATTGGAGCAAATCTATGGATATGGCTTATATATAGTAGTATTTAGCAACTGATACTACTATTTCGTATATGTTACTTATTTTGGAGGCACCAGTGAACAGTGATCATGTAAATTTTCTTCAACTTTCTTGGTGGACGCGTATGGCTGGCTGTCTTTTCACTTTTTACGGGCATATAAACAGACAAGTGAAAGTAGGGTCTCAAATCCCTTCGTGTTGGTGTTGGCTGCCCGGCACAATTCAGGTTTCAGTCTGAATCAGCAGCTCTGCTGCTGCACCGTATCACATCAGTTCTTTTTCACTGCAAACATAACCAACGCGCCAGGAGGACAAACCCTATGGCTGTGAGTTTTGTTTAGGCCTGCGATTCCTAGACCCAGGACCTCCGAGGTCTTTCTTGTCTGACGAGAAACAGAAGCGGACCAAGCGACCAGGCATTCCCCTCTGACGTAAGAGTAGTCCTTCGGGCACAAAGGAATCCATAGATTGCTTCATTTCTCGTGTAAATTGGAATGGCAGCCGTGAGCACAATTTGACCCAATTGATTTGTTATCCTTCATTTGTAAAAAAAAAATTCAAAACTGCACAAAATACGAAGTCTATGGTATGTGATTGTGTTGTTTCTTGCAAACAAACGCTAGACCGAGTGGTCAAGCTGTCTCAGGTAAAAAAAACCTTGCATGTCCCACGTGTCCAAAGCCCAGGCCTAAGGACCTGCCCAACTCACATGGGCGACAGTGCCGCCGTGCAAAGACAGGGAAAGGGATTCGGGATTTTCTCGGTCTGCGTGAGAGGTCTTCTACCTTAAGCATAATGCTCGGAGGCTGTCTTCCCCCGCAGACCATTTTTTTATTGTGTTGTTTCTTGTTTGAACACCAATTATGGAGGCGGCCACCTGGAAACTGGGATCGATCATCTATCAGCATCCAATGCAAGATAACCTTGTTGCTAGGGAATTTTTTTTCTTTTTAAAAAAATTTGTGCTCAATCAATATGTTGACGCCAATTAAGTTTTTACACACCATCTAGTGTTAGCACGTTTGAGGCCACACACGGCCTAGCATGCAGCGGAGATAGGTCAAGATAGCAAGGCCGACCAGCAGGACGACCACGCAAACCTGGTGCATGACCTTTGCCCAAAAAACTAATGAACACCTCCTGGAAAGACCTGTCGAGGGGCACAACGAGGTTGTTCTAGGGTTGGCAAGGTCATCTATAACGCCAACAAACCTCATTAAGAGATGCGTTGAACAACAAGGGGTCAGGAGTGTAAAGGGTAGAAGAAGAGGTAAGTAGATTGATTTTTGATTGATTGTGTAATTGGATACCTCACTCGGTCGTGCTCCTCCAATATATATGCAGGGAATGGTCTTATCCAAGTAGAAAATCTTTCCAAGACGTAATCATCAAGTTTCCCACAAGATTAGACGAGTTTGGATCGGAATCTAGTAAATTAGACTCATGCACAGGGGACGTTGGAACTTCCGACTCATCCCTCATGGCGTACGTTGGAGCTTCCGACACATCATGTCGGAACTTCCAACAAGGGAGGGACCCCCGAAAACACACGTCAGAACCTCCAACACATGTCAGAACTTCCAAAATGGGGCTACCAATAAAGTGACAGAGTTTTGAGCACTTCATAACATCCGACACTTCTAAGCACCCATCAAATGCCCCAAGTTCAAATCCAACCTCCTCTGACCCTTTTTGCTGACAACATATGCCCCCTATTTTCAAGACGAAGCACATGCGAGTTTTAAAAACACATGACCACAAGCAACAATGTCAAGCCATTGGCTTTGTTATAAGGGCAATGCATGTATCGGCCATATTTGTTCTAAGGGCGATATTGTATATTGGCCATTGTTTGGACAACACTTAGGTTTCTTGCCAAACACAAGTTTCTTGCTACTTTTTCAGGTTACCTCCCATTAATAGCTCTTGGGAGACAATCACCATGCAACGTCTCTAGTGCATATAAATTTCTGTATATCACTTTGATTACCTTGTATGGAACTTCCCAATTTGGAGACCACTTGTCAAACTTTGATAAAATTTAACAACATCGTGACACAACGACTGGAGTTGCAGCTTGATACCAAAGAATTCGACATGGCTCTCAGTGTGGTAGGACCGTCCAAAATTAAGCCAACTCACATGCACCTTCCATCATCTTGAGGACTTTTGACCATTGTTGACTCACATGCAATGTTTTAGATCTAGCTGCCTCTAAATAGGGGCATTTCTAGAGGCGGCAGTAAATCCGAGCCGCCTCTAAAATCGATCTTTAGAGGCGGGCTAGCTCGGGAACTATTTTTAAAGGCAAATTTTGATTAACTCGCCTCTACTAAAAAATATTTGTGTGGTAGTGTATAAATAAAGTAGCAGGATATGTCTACTAATTTGTTGATTTATAGAAAAACAGATTGATCACTAGTCAATTGTATAATTGTGTCCGACGTAGAGGATCGACTGGTCTGGAGGTGGACATCGGATGAGCAGTTCAGGGTGAGATCGGCATACACAGCTCTTCACCTCACATCCCATCCAATACCCGGTTGCAGCCTGATCTGGGACTCTTGGGCACCTCTTCGCATCAAGCTGTTCTTGTGGCTAGTGCTACGACGACGGCGGACCGTAGACGAAGACACGGACTCCAGGACAATGAGTTCTGCTTCCTCTGCGACCAAGAGCTGGAAACCATCAACCAGATCATCGTCTTCTGCTCCTTCGCCAAAAGCAAGTCTGGTGGAACATCCTCGCTAGGCTCAGACAACCTCATGGGCTCACTGACCACGCTACAATCTTCGAGTTGTGGAGCGCTTGGAGAGCGCTGTGGAGCAGTGGCAGCAGGCACGAAGCCGACTCCATCTTTGCCCTAGTAGATTAGGAGCTGTGGAAGGAGCGAGACGCTAGCTAGATATTTTCGCTGGGCATGCACACAATTGCCATAGCTGCTCGCCGTGATCAAACACGAAACGGAGCAATGGGTTCTAGCCGGCGCTGCAAATATGGGTTGTATATTTGTCCAATGTATCAGCCTAGCTCTATAACACACTAGAGAGAGGGTCCGAACGTCCATGTAAAACCTTTTAGATCCCCTAGGGCGCCGCTCAGTCATGTTGTATCCAACATTCTCTCTACCTGGATACAATAACGCGCAAACCTTTTATGTTTCCGAGAAAAAAAAATTTGTATAATTGCATAGATTTAAAGAGCTTGTTTAGTAGCTACCAATTCGTCGAGTGTCTCTGCACCTAGTACCCGGCAAAGCGTGACTGCTTATATATGTTATGTGAGAGATAATCATCTTTAATCTTCGTTTTTTTACCAAATTACTGTGTAGAATATAATTATTATGTGATATATATTACCGATATACAATATAATATGGGATACATGCATAGCTTGACCGAAATATTGGTAAAGTTAGGTAAATATATATGACGTGCTCTACATGTAAGAGTTGCTGAGTCCTCTTCTGATTGACCAACAAGTGGAAGATGAAGAGCATATGTTGCTATGCCCAGTGGCGGAGGGCAGGGAAGAATTAAGGTAGGGCTTATACGGTCTAACGGAATGATGGATTATAGTTTATAGCATCTTTAGCAAATGAAACAACATGCTATACAGTAGGTATCAGACAAGCTCAAGGTATGGCAGTGGCCCTACCTTGCCATACCGAGAGCTCCGCCACTGGCTATGCCCTAGCTGGCACGTACGACTACTAGTGCACTGTGGAAATCAGAAATTGCCAAACCAGACGAGAGAAGGAAGATCTAGTGGGCACAAGTGTGGAATTCCATGCGTGACAAGGACGTATACGCACGTCGACGGTTTCCATCCATTCAGGCATGGATCGATGCAGTGCAACAAGCTAGATAGGAGGAGTATTCCACAATCCACATGCATAATCCGTTGTTGGTCATGCATGCTCGACGGCCCCCACAGCCGCGAAGTTTGATCGCTAAGCTAAGATCCATGCATGCATATAGGAGTACTCCTATGTGCATGTGATGTCCAGAGTCGACGTCGTCGTCAAAGCTGGCAGCCTTGGCACTCGGCTGCAGGCAAGCAAGCTGGAGTACGGTATGTAGACGAAGTCAAATTTGACCAGCTCCAACTAGTCTCACTTGGCTGCCTGCCAGTGCCAGTACGTAGTACGCTAGGCTGCTACGAAAATTGATACTACGATCTTTCCACGTTCCTGCTTCCTTCACGTGAACACGTAACTATACCTCGTGATTAAGCTGTAATCCTGGAGTAGTTTATTATTTGCGGTGTTCGAGGTCTATGGTATTCCCTCTGTCCATGAAAGCACGTAACTATGGTTGTGTGTCAGAAAAAATAGTTCACGTTTGACTAAGTTTCTAATGAATAGTATTCATATTTATGACTCTAAATCAATTTATTAGAAAAATACATTTCGTAATTAATCTAATGATATTTATTTGATATCATAAATATTGATATTTTTTTTATCTATAAATGATCAAACTTAAGATACTAAAATATGTCACTGTGATAGAATTGCATGTGAACGGAGGGAGCCCTCTACTAGCACGTACTGCTACACACATGCATGCATGAGCGAGGATTGGAGCTTTAGGCCGGCTTAATTCATCATCACGTCTCCATTTTCATCCACATATATATAATATATAATTAAGATGAATAATAAATATAATCCAGTACTTAAGACTACTGTTCCAAGCTCTACACGTGCATGTCAGCTAGCTTCTCGCATTCCACGGAAAAAAATTGCATGGAAACCATATGCAGCCTGTGACCGTACATACCTATCTTGGATTGTTTCCACTTGTCACTACTGGAGCTGGCGGCTTTGCCGAGGGCTCCAGGCTCTCGGCAAAGGCTCTTAGACCCTCGGCAAAGGCTTTGCCGAGAGCTGTTATCAGCAAAGCTGTCTCGACAAAAACCCGATCGGCAAAGCCTTATTTGCCGAGAGCCGTTTATCGGGCTCTCGGCAAAGGCTTTGCCGAGAGCCAACGCGGCTCTCGGCAAAGAAAAGGCGTCGTTAACGGGCCTTTTTCTTTGCCGAGAGTCCATTTGGCTGGCTCTCGGCAAAGATTTTTCTTTTTTTAAAAAAAAAACTTTGCCGAGAGCCTGACCAGACTGGCCCTCGGCAAAGAGTTTTTTTTTTGGAAACCTCTTTGCCGAGAGCCAGTCTGGCCAGGCTCTCGGCAAATTTTTTTTTTTTTTAAAAAAATGTTTGCCGAGAGCCTGGCCAGTCTGGCTCTCGGCAAAGAGTTTTCCAAAAAAAAAAAAAACTCTTTGCCGAGTGCAACGGTCATTGCGCTCGGCAAAGCTGGGAAATGGGTATTTTTGCAGTTTTGTTGCCCAGCTTTGCCGAGTGCAATGACCATTGCTCTCGGCAAAGGCAGCCTTTGCCGAGAGCAACCCTCGGCAAAGTGGGAAATTTTGTTTTTTTCTTTTGATTTTCCACTTCATTACACATACAAATCACATTCATTACATATGAATCACATTCATCACGTATAAACACATATATCACATGTACATATTACATTCATCACATATATATCACGTTCACATACACCACGCATATAGCACATTCATCATAATATTTGAACTAAACGAAAGTTAACCATTACAAGTTATCATCAAAATATAATAAGTTTTCATTCTAAAGTTCACAATCTACTAGAGACGACACTTTAAACACACTCATGGCCAACCTTGCCCTGGCCACCCCGGAGAAGCAGTCCCACCTTGACCCCCGGGCGTGTTCCATCCAGGCGCTTGCGGGTTGTTCGAACCCGCCGACGGAGGCTGCAAAAATTAGATGTCTATGTCAGACAAGCAAATGCAGAAACAAAACATTGAGGAATCGATACTCACAGGAGTAACATCCGCGTTCTGAGACGGCGGTGGAGGAGCCATGAGCGCCGCGGGCACCTGCATGCCCTGGGAGGCCATGAACGTGATGAGATCTTGCATCTGCTTAGCTTGGGCCTCCAACCGGGCCTCCATCTGGGACCGCATCTGGGCCTCGGCAAGCTTGCGCTCCTCCCTTTCTCTTTCCAGGCGGGCCTGCGATAATACAAAGGGAATGTTAGAACAATGCAAACATTTAAACATCAATGTACGACGAGTAAAACAAAAATAACCTCGAGCTCGGTGACCCGCGACTGCGAAGGTGACGGGCGTGGGCGTATGGGGACGCTCCCGCTCGTGGTATGTGCTCGAAGCTGGGACAGAGTGGGAGTGGAGGACGAGTCGATGACGCCGTCGCCAAGCCAATACCGCCCGTGCTTCTTCCCTCCTCCGACCCTCATCACTAGGCTTCCGTCCAAGTCCTCGCTGGCCGGATCAAAGTCGGCCCCATGGACCGCCCTTGCCGCCTCTGTGTAGTCAGTGAGGCGGGTGTGGACGCTGGAGTTGGAGTATGCCTCGGGGGGGTCGTCGGGGTTGTAGGAGGTCTCCGGTGCGGTGGCCTTGCCCTTGTGGGACATGGCGTATGCCATGAACGTGCTGCAAGGCTGGCCACCGTGTGACGTCGTCTGCGAGGAAGACAACAAGATGATTAGTAATTAGGCAACATTTGAGCGTTACAATACATAAAGTGTTTCACGTACCCAAGCTTGTGCGTACTCGGCTAGGTTGCGGTTGCCCTGGTGGTGTGGTACACCTGGCATCTGCAGACGCGCCTCCCGGGCCTCGGCGTGCTGGGCGGTCCACTCTTCAGAGAGCCACCGGTCCACGATCATCTCCCAGCACTCGGGAAACGACTGGCACCATTGGGGGACCATCTGCACATCATCAAGTATTCCACATATAAGCGTCAGATGAAATGAGCATAGCTTAATCTCAAAAGGAATCGCTTACCTGAATGTACTGCGCCCGGCTCAGCGTCATGCCTCTCGCCTCGACCTTCGAGACCCTCCGTCCTTCGACCGTGGCGTTGTAGTTGACGATGGCCTGAAGTCTCGCCTCGTAGATGATGTCGGTGACGAGCTTCCTGCAGGACCTTGTACTCACCACCTCCGCCTGTGCCTCCTTCCCCTGCTCACACCTATAGAAGTCCTGCATACAGATGCAATACAAACTCTAAGTAATTCAAGAAAAGTACGATGAATGCGATGTTGTGTGACGAAGACTTACCCACAGCTCCGCTCTGACCCTCGCCGCCTTGTTTGGGTAGTCCGGGTCTGGGGCGACGGTGTAGTGGTCAAATGTGTAGGCCGGCTCTGTCTTCCCGGCATACTGTACTATGTCGGGGTAGTGCTCACGGCACAAGAGACCCAGGATGCCATTGGGTTTGCGGCCACGACCCTCCACAAACTCCCAATGCCTGCACAAGTGATACAGAAAGATTATTAGTTTCTATTTCAATTTTAAACATATCATATGAACGAGTAGTTAAAACATGTACCTTTGTCCAACGGGGCGGATCACTGGGCGTTGGTGAAGTGGTATCGATCGGGCCGGGAGGCTGGCGGGACCTTGCAAGTAGGGTGTGGACGCCCCTGAGGCAGCCGAACCCTCGTCTGCCGCGGCCGACGGCTCATCCTCCTGCTCGGGGTCCTCCTGCCCCTCATCCGCCTGAGCCTCGGCCTCGGGCGTGGCCGGCACCTCATCCTCCGGTGGAGTCAGCTCCCTCCGGCGGCGACCCCTCCTTTGCCGAGATGGCCCGTCGTCCTGCGAGGCCCGGTACAGGGAGCTCATCGACCTCTGACGTCCGCCTGGCATCTTGGCTCGACCTCCTGCATTTAAACAGAACAAACAATATTGTATTAGAAATAACATAATGAAATATATGCAAAATAAATAAAACCCTAGATCCTAAGAAAAAACATAACAGGTGTAGAATATAACATAATATTACGTGAATTAGAAATAATCTGCATCATCGGGATTAGCCGGAGCATAAGTGTCATCATCGCTGTCAACCATGTCTAAGTACTCCTCAGTATCCGAAGACGGGAGGTTGTCTTCATTTGCTTCGCCTAAAAGGAATCGTTCTAGCATTTGTATGTCCTTCTCATTTACCACCTCATCCCCAGCGTCCTCGTCATCATTCTCTACTTCCATTTCCATTGCTTCGGTTAAGTCTATCGTGAACGTCCCTTGTAACCCAGCTTCTTGAAAGAACTCCCCATCATACGTGTTTGTGTTGAAGTTATAATCCTCATCGTTGGGGAGAGGTAGTTTAGCATGTGGCGATATCTTGTGCACAATATACCAACCCAAGATATGCTCTTTGCTTTTGCACGCATATGGTGTGTAATAAACCTGCGTGGCCTGTTGAGCCACAATATACACATCGGCTCCTGGATAGACAGAATCCTGTCGAATTTCAACTAGCCCAAGATTTGGTGTGAGCCTCGTTACTCCAGGGTCGAACCAATGGCATTTGAACATTACAGGATTTAGAGGCTTGTCACCGTGAAATGAAAGTTCATATATTTCTTCAATTCTTCCATAGTAGTCACGGTTGTCATTGCCTGGAGTACAAACTCCGCTGTTTGTGGTTTTCCGATTGGGCCGACTCTGCTCGTATATCGCTGTGTGGAAGCGATATCCATTCACGTCGTAACCGTTAAATGACTTGACCCTACGGTCAAAGCCGTTTGCAACCTGTCTCAGCTCTTGACTCATAGACGCATCGGTCTGAGCCTGCAAGGTGAAGCAAGGTATAACGTTATTAAGTCCGAACGTAGGAGCAAGTTGGAATGTCGGACTAAGTATGACCTCGGTTGGACAGGACCTTCTGTCGGAACCAAGAAATGAAATCGGGCCTCCCTTGCCCCGCCCCATTTGCAATTAGGGTTTCGGCTACCGGGTCAGAAGGAGGCCTTGGCCCATTCCAGAACTGATGAAGAAATTCCCTGTACGGAAGAAAAACAAGGGTGTTTGATGCAGAATAGTGTCGGCGAATTGAATGAACATAGTTGAGAACTTACCCCATGTACGGCTGCACCTCATCAAGGTTGGTAAGCACGTATAGCATGATCTTTCGCCACTCTTCATAGTTCAACTGCTTAACTGTGGATCCACTTGTCGCGCCTTGCTGGCCTCGGAAAAGGCTAAGACTCGATTCATTTTCTCCAGCATTGTAACGAGGGGGTGCATTATGCACGCTAGGAAGGTTCTCGGAGTAGTATTGTTCAGTGAAGTTTGACACCTCCTCTAGAATGAATGCCTCTGCAATGGAAGCCTCAATTTTGGCTTTGTTTCTACATTTCTTGCGAAGAGTCTTCAGATTTCTCTCGACTGGATAGCACCAACGGCAATGCACAGGCCCTCCCATTCGAACCTCATTAGGGAGGTGTACGATCAAATGCAACATCGGAGTGAAGAAGCCTGGTGGAAAGATCTTCTCTAGCTTACAGATCAACACAGGTGCAGCTTTCTCCAAGTCTACAATGACGGACCGAGATATCTCCTTGGCACAAAGTTGGCGGAACAAATAGCTCAACTCTGCCAGGACAACCCACATAGGCTCAGGAACATAGCCTCGAACCATCGCCGGAAGAAGGCGCTCGATCCATACGTGGAAGTCATGACTCTTCATTCCTAGGACTCGCAGACTAGATAAGTTGACTCCTCTCCTCAGATTCGCTGCATATCCATCAGGGAACGTCAATGTCTGGATCCATTGAAGTATTTCTTTCCTTTGTGGCCTGCTCAAGACGAAATCGGCCTTGGGCCGTGTCCATCTCCTGCCGGGTTGAGGAGACCGCATCTCTTGCTTTGGTCTATCGCACAAGAGTGCCAGGTCTAATCTAGCCTTAGGGTTGTCCTTGGACTTTTCAGTGTCCATGAGTGTTCCCCAAAGTGCCTCAGCGATGTTCTTTTCAGTGTGCATTACATCAATATTATGTGGCAGAAGAAGGTCATCGTAATAGGGGAGCCTTTCCAAGCCTGACTTATGCGTCCACATATGTTCCTTACCATACCCCGCAAAATGACCGTCTCTTTCATTGAACTTGAGAGCATCTATTTGAGCATGAACCTCGGCACCGGTCAGCATCCGGGGTGGCGGATCTGTCACCATGACCCCTTTGGTGAAGTTCTTGGTGTCTTGTCTGAAAGGATGGTCAAGAGGCAGGAATTGTCGATGTTGGTCGAACGCCGAATACTTGCCACCCTTCTTCAACCAGATAAATCTCATAGCTGTCTTGCAAACCGGGCATGAGAACTTGCCGTGGACACACCAGGCACAGAATATCCCATATGCCAGGTAGACATGCAGTGAGTACTGGTACCAGATATGCATTGTGAAGTTTGACCTTGAAGCTCGGTCGTATGTCAATACCCCTTCGTTCCAAGCAGTTTCCAATTCATCAATCAGAGGCTCCATGTACACACCCATGTTATTCCCCGGGTGTCCAGGAATTATCAACGACAAGAAGACAGTATGACGTTGAAATAGGACGCCGGGGGGAAGATTGAGGGGGATAACGAAGACGGGCCAACAAGTGTAGGGGGCAGCCATGAGTCCATAGGGGTAGCAAACCGTCTGTAGCCCCGCACGTCCGCTCCCTCCTCCACCGGATCTTGGACGGCCGGGGCGAGCTCCTCCTCCCCCTCTTCTTCCACCTCCTATTGTCCTTCTCCTCCACCTACTCCCCCTCTCGGCCTCCTCTCCAACCGGTCGGACGGGCGGGGGACGGCCAGGGGCGGGGCGCGCGCTCGGGCGGGGGCGGGGGAGCGGACGTGCGGGGGCGTGGCCGGGCGGGGGAGCGGACGTGCGGGGGCGCGGTGGCGCCGGCACGGGGGCAGGGGCGGGGGCGCGGCCGGGCCAGGGCGGGGCGCGCGCTCGGGCGGGGCGGGGAAGCGGACGTGCGGGGGCGTGGCCGGGCGGGGGAGCGGACGTGCGGGGGCGCGGTGGCGCCGGCGCGGGGGCAGGGGCGGGGGCGCAGCCGGGCGGCGGCGGGTCGGGTGAGGGGCAGAGGGGCGCGTGTGTGAGGGGTGAGAGGGGCAGGTTTTTTTTAAATGTACGAACCCCTTTGCCGAGAGCTAGATCAGACGGCTCTCGGCAAAGAGTTTTTCTTTTTTTTTATTTTCTTTGCCGAGAGCGGGGCTCTCGGCAAAGAGGTTCTTTTTTTTATTTCATTTGCCGGCGTTCTTTGCCGAGAGCTAGGTCAGGCGGCTCTCGGCAAAGAGTTTTTATTTTTTTGATTTTCTTTGCCGAGAGCCCCCAAGCCCAGGCTCTCAGCAAAGAGGATCTTTGCCGAGAGCTTTAGGAGGCTCTCGGCAAAATATATATATTTTTTATTATTTTTGCTCCTAATTTTTTTCCTGCAGCCTTGATATAGTACTAGGTGGCCATATTTGAAATTTGGTGTATTTTCCATGCATCTTGCTATATTTCGCGCATTTTCTTTATTTTCTTTATTTTTCCCGTAAGACGCACATTTGAACTGCAGGTGCATGAAATAATGAATCTTAGCGATTTAAAAAATGATATTCATGCTTCCGAGGCTATTTCGACGCCGTATCTCGGGACAAACGCGGAAACTCGACCATCTCGTGCACGCGACATGGCGACCAAGTTGCGTGAGATTTGATTTAAAAATATATAAAATGTGAATGGAGTCGGAAAATCATGAAAATAGACGGGAGGCCTTGACATCGCATGTAGAAGCTATAAAAAAATTTTGAATATGTTTGAAGCAATTTGTGACACAAGATGGTTGAAACCCTGAGATCTCCGCATGCGATATCTTGTTATCACATGTGGAGATCTAAGGGTTTCAACCATCTTACGGCACAACTTGCTTCAAACATTTTCAAAAATTTTTTATAGCTTCTACATGCGATGTCAAGGTCTGCCGTCCATTTTCATGATTTTCCGACTCCATTCACATTTTATATATTTTTAAATCAAATCTCACGCAACTTGGTCGCCATGTCGCGTGCACGAGATGGTCGAGTTTCCGCATCTGTCCCTAGATACGGCGTCGAAATACCCTCAGAAGAATGAATATAATTTTTTGAATCGCTGAGATTCATTATTTCATGCACCTGCAGTACAAATGTGCGTCTTGCGGAAAAAATCAAGAAAATGAAAAAAATACATAAAATATAGCAAGAGGGATGGAAAATACACCAAATTTCAAATCTTGGCTTCTAGTACTGTAGCAAGGCTGCACAAAAAATTTGGGACCAAAAATCAAAAAAAAAATTGCCGAGAGCCTTGGCTGAGGCTCTCGGCAAAGAAAATATTTTGCCGAGAGCCTAACAGCAGGCTCTCGGCAAAGATGACGGCGTAAGGGTGACGTTTGTGGGGTTGGGGCTTTGCCGAGATTTTTTGTTTACCGAGAGTCGAGCTCTCGGTAAATTTTGGCTTTGCCGAGAGCCAATATTTGCCGAGAGTCGAGCTCTCGGCAAAGCTTGTATTTGGCGAGAGCCAATGTTTGACGAGCGCAGGCTCTCGGCAAAGGATTCTTTGCCGAGAGCCCGATATTTGGCACTCGGCAAAGTATATGACACTCGGCAAAGATACTGTTTCCGGTAGTGTGTCCACCCAGATCGATCCAACCGTGTGTGTTGCAGTCCAGCAGCATCGTGCGTGAGGGAGTCGAGCCGAATTGGATACGGTTTCCATCCAATTTTTTTTCCCCATACCACACCCAACCGACTCCTATATAAGGACATGCTTGCACACGGCATCATTCACACACCACCCCAAACAACACCATCTAGCAGATCCACAACAACAGAGCTACATACATAGTTGCTTGCTTTGCTTCCCTCACGATGATGAGAGCACTAGCGGTGGTGGCCACTGCTGCCTTGCTCGCCGCGTCCGCGCGCGCCGAGCAGTGCGGCACGCAGGCCGGCGGCGCGCTGTGCCCCAACTGCCTATGCTGCAGCAAGTTCGGGTGGTGCGGCACCACCTCCGACTACTGCGGCAGCGGGTGCCAGAGCCAGTGCACCGGCAGCTGTGGCAGCACCCCGACCCCGACCCCAAGCACTCCCACTCCCACCCCGAGCTCCGGCGGCGGCAGTGTGGCGTCCATCATCTCCGAGTCCCTCTTCAACCAGATGCTCCTCCACCGCAACGACGCGGCGTGCCCAGCCAAGGGCTTCTACACCTACGCCGCCTTCATCGCAGCGGCCAAGAAGTTCCCGGGCTTCGGCACCACGGGCGGCGCCGACACGCAGAAGCGGGAGCTGGCGGCGTTCCTAGCCCAAACCTCGCACGAGACGACGGGCGGGTGGGCGACGGCGCCCGACGGCGCCTACGCCTGGGGCTACTGCTTCAAGGAGGAGCAGGGCGCCGCGGCGGGGCCGGACTACTGCAAGCCCAGCACGCAGTGGCCGTGCGCCGCGGGGAAGAAGTACTACGGCCGTGGGCCCATCCAGATCTCCTACAACTACAACTACGGCCCCGCCGGGCAGGCCATCGGCGCCGGCATCCTCGCCAACCCGGACCTGGTGGCGTCAGACCCCACCGTGTCGTTCGAGACCGCGGTGTGGTTCTGGATGACGCCGCAGTCGCCCAAGCCGTCGTGCCACGCCGTCATGACCGGGCAGTGGACGCCCTCCGCAGCGGACACCGCCGCCGGGAGGTTGCCGGGGTATGGTGTCGTCACTAACATCATTAATGGTGGCCTCGAGTGCGGCCATGGTGCTGATAGCCGCGTCACTGACCGGATTGGGTTCTACAAACGCTACTGCGACTTGCTTGGGGTTAGATATGGCGACAACTTGGACTGCGGCAACCAGAGGCCCTTCAACAGCTAGATCGATGAACAAAAATCAGAGCATGCATGCAGTCTTATGAGTTACATACGTACTATATATGATGAATTACCAACACAATAAGATCTGATGAGTTACATACTACACACAGATCTGCTACAAGGCAGATCGAGCAATGAATAAAGCAAAAGGTTACACATGATTGATTTCGTGTCGGCACACGTGCATGCATTGCGATGAGTAATTCAGTGTACTAATTAATTGACAGAATTACAAACGCCGAATATAATCCTAGTCAGTGCTTATGGAGTACATATATATTGCTGCGGCTAATAGGATGGAAAAATGAATGAACAATGAGGTTTGGCTCATATCCACCCACCGAGCTCCATCAAAATGCATGGTCTGCGTGTGCACGTCATGGACGAGTTGGAATTGGCAGCCACTTGTATGTATATATGTCGCCGCAATGCCAACCTCAACAAGATATTTTCATTTGGATCGGATATGCATGCGTGCACGCGGCATGTTTGAGTGTGACGTGTGCAGCGCAACACCGCAGAGAAAAAACGGCGACAAGTCATGGTCAATATCGGCCCCGCCCCCGCGGCGTCCGGCAACGGAAAGTTCAGTCTTCTACGACTTCCACGACCCTTCTTCCACGCGGCGCCTACCACAAGTGGAAACTTCGTTCTACACTCAAGCCATTGTCATCAGTGGAGTTTTATGAAAGTTTCATGATATTGAATAAATCGATATAGTCATTATATCAAAACAAAAACTCCTTAAGAGTCAAAAACTGCGAACGAAATGTTTTCTGAGGGATGATCAGTTTTTTTTTGACAACACTGAGGGACGATCGTTAGGCAAAGGCCACCAAATACAGGGGGCAAGAGAAATTCAAGTTCCATGGCGGTCCACCTCAAAGGATAAATTCCTTGGCGGTTTGGCCACCGAGGTAAATTACGCCATGGAAAAAATTACAAAAACATAAAGAAAATTAGTGAACCGCCAAGTATATATATATTCTTGAGGGCCTCAGACCCCCAAGAAAATGTGTTACAACCGCCAAGAAAATGTGTCTAGAAAAAGTTTTAAAATCTCAAAAGAAACCTTGAGGTGTGTTGCTTCCTTATTACTGCACCCCAAAGTCAATTGTGACTAAGGGGGTGTTTGGGACTACTCTGCTCCCGTTTTTCAGCTCCGCTCCACCAACTCTACCACGGAGCAGCTCCACCGTGGAGTTTGTGGAGCAGGTGGTACTGTTTGGTACATAGCCTAGCTCCAGCTTCAGGAATGGGTTGTTTATATGCAAATGGTCAATTATGCTCCTGATTGAAATTGCAATTGATATTTTCCGAGAAAGATAGAAAATAAATGATATAAAATTAAACAGAGGTCATAATTGTACAAAAACAAAATAATTAAAAAAACATTGACATCCATATATATATGCTGCGTATATATACATCCATGTATGTACTATACTCTAAGCTAGGTTTCGAATGCATTAACCTGACGTGCAGGCCAGAGAAATAAAAAATATGGTCATCGGAAGTCACGTAACCGTATGTGAACATGCATGTTAGAGAAGTAAAAGAAAAAACTACAGCCATTATAATTAATCACATGTGCGTACGTGAGGTAGGCTCACAGAGGGAGAAAGCGAATCGGTTTTTCAATCTCCATGAGGAGGTACAAGAGTGGGTAATTTCTTTTCAACACCATGAGGAGGTACAAGAGTCTAAATTCCGGAGCACCTGCTTCACAAAAGACGTGAAGTTAGCCTCAAACTCCACCTTTTTCTTGAGCAGAGTTCTTAGAGCTGAGAGTTTTTGGCAACGCAGAGCTGGAGCAGAGCTATAGAAACGGGAGCGGAGTAGTCCCAAACATCTCCTAAATGGCTGACGCATTACTTCGTATTCATTCAAGTGAATTTTATAATGCATATTTGATATCCTAAACAAATTTAAGTGGAAAAAATTGAACTGGAACGTTTTAGATCTCTTCAAGAACTACAACTTTGATATGGTCATTTTTTCATCCAAAGTCATTTAAAAATTCATAAATAATATTAATTTTAAAAATAATGATTTCCCACTAAAAGAATTGACATGTGGTTTATGTATCAGAAGACACTGTATCTAGAAAAAAACATTCTGTCCAACACAACATTTTTCTATGAGTGAGTCCAAATAAAAATCTGTCCAATCATTCACCCTTTCTTGTTCTCTCTCCTACCGTGTGCTTCTTTCTCTTCTCCTAATCCTCTCTCCACTCAAATGAGGCACACTCTAGCTGGGGTCTATGTGCGACTAGCGGCGAGCGACTCGGTAGCGGCCATTAGCAAGCAGATTGGGAGCGGGATGGCGGCGGGGCTGCTACTATATATGCAAGCGGGACACATGCGCAGCTGGGTGGCATGCGAGGCCCGCAGACCGCTGGCTCGATCTAGGCGACGGTGTAACATCCTGAAATTTTGCCATGTGTTGAAAAATCACTAAAAGTTTGATCTTTTTAAATTTTGCTATAGCTTAAATAAACATGGCGCGCATAGGTTTTATTTTGTACCGCCAATAAGATCCACGTAATAGAATCAACCCACGTGTGATGTTTTGATTGCCGTTGCTTGTGAGTGTCAAACTTATGATGGTACTCTATCCATAAAACCCTCCTTGATTTCAAACCAAGCCCATCTCCAAATCTAAGAAATTCGGGGAAATAGAAAAGCTTTTATTAAATTATTAGAAAACTCACTTTGGGCTCAAACCTCTCTCCCTCTTCTCCTTTTGGGCCGCGGGCACAGCCCACCTCTTCCTCCTCCCTTGTCCGTGTGGACCAGCATCAGCCGCTCAGTACAACTCGAGCAGCCCGCTCTCCTCCTCTCCCTACTCCCACTGACACGGAGACCCCAGTCATCGGTCTCTCACTCTCTCTCTCCTCCACCGTCGTCTTCTCTACAACCAAGTTTAAAATGTCGGTTTAAAGATTATTATATATGACCAACAAAAGGAGACATTATCAAGTGATGTCGCGGAACAATAGTTAGCACTTTACAAAGTTCATTATAGTCTACTTTATTTGTCATGTGACTTGTGCAGGTCCGGTGCCGCAGGTTGGCCCTAAGGAAGCTTTGCCCCCTTTTTTTTGTGTGTATGGAGTCTTCTCAATCGTCCAAAGATTTTTTATGTATTGAGCCTCACATAATCTAGTGAAATTAACATTTTATTCATTCAACTACAATGATTATACGCCTTATGACTATTCTAATTTACACCTCACTATACCATGTTTTACTTTTCCATCTAACTTGTGTGTAACATCAGTGTAAATTGCTTTTGAATAGTCATTTTATCAAGCACAATGAACTTTACGTCGTGGTATGGTTATTTACATCAGTGATGGCGCATGGTTAATTGTACCACACACACGTACGTCTTTCTCCCTGCCCATCATCATAATGTTAAGATCGATGATGAATATATTAATAATATATATGATCCTCCCATCGTCCTATATTTACGACTACTACTGCTCGTCGGTTCCAAGAGTGGACTCTGACAGATGAAGCTACCCAACAGAGATCCTTGCACTTGCAGATTCTCTTCTTAGACATCAATGCTTACGAGGTAGACTGACTGATTTATGCGTAACTAATAAAAATCTTTGTAGCCTTGTCCTGAGCTCTACAACTGAGTCAACTTATCTGACTTACCTCATTGTACCGATGAGAAGCACTCTTCTTCCGGGAGTCAGCACATCTGTTACATGTAGTTGAATGAATTTTACCATGAAAATACAGACTTATCTGCCCATGCTCCAACTGCATGGACTTATCTTGCCCCTACTTTGTTGTATGCCATTTGAATGTTCGTGAATTCAGCTTCTAGATGAGTGTTAGTTTGTTTGTTTTTTCTTTTGGTTCTATATGAGTTTTACTACAGATGCTATGCTTGTTGGAAAATGATTGTTGGAGAGCCTTGTCATGCATGATGCTTGACCTAGAGAAAAATGAATTAAGGATTTAAGAACGAATGATCTGTTAGTTGAAAAAAAGAGTTTTTATGTGGCTGAAAGCTCTAATATTCATGCTTGACAAAGAGATATCGGATACCCCTAAACAATTAATTTGGCCTGTTCTTGAGGGACATGAATTGATGCATTTGCTTACAGCCTGTTTGGTTTGTAGAATGACACCAGCCGGAATCATCCGAACCTACATCCGAAGCTGATCAATCCGTTTGGTTTGCGTCATGGACTGCAGCCATCTGTTATCAATACATTCCTCGTAGCGCTTGGATAGGCCAGTAGCAGAGGAACACACTTAGGCCTGGTTTAGTTCACGAAAATTTTTGGGAAATGGTACTGTAACACTTTCGTTGTTATTTGGCAATTAGTATCCAATTATGATCTAATTAGGTTTAAAAGATTCGTCTCGTCAATTTCGTCTAAACTGTGTAATTAGTTTTATTTTTTATCTATATTTAATGTTTCATGCATGCGTCCAAAGATTCGATGTGACGAAAAATCTTAAAAATTTTTGGAAACTAAACAGGCCTTTACTGAAAAAACGTCGGACGAGTGCATGCCGGACCACCCGGCCCCATAACAGCTCAAGTGAATCCCCAAACCAAACATAGCATTAATTGTTCTATTTTGTGAATAAATCAATTAAGTTTGTCCTTAATATGACCCATAGCGTTACGGTCGATCTATTAGAGGTGGGCAAGCTTGTGTTCGTCGATTCCAAGAGTGGACTCTGTATGTGACAGATGAGCTTGTCGATAGCGATCCATCCACCATATGCACTAGTGTGCATATACTGCGCCATGATACCTATATACGGACATGCTTGCCCACCGCTTCCTTCACACACCAACAGATACAGATCGATCGAGTGAGCTACATACTTGCTTGCTTTGCTAACTTCTCACGATGATGAGAGCACTGGCGGTGATGGCCATGGTGGCCACTGCTGCCTTCTTCGCCATGTCCGCGCGTGCCGAGCAGTGCGGTTCGCAGGCCGGCGGCGCGCTCTGCCCTGACTGCCTCCAGTGGGGCTGGTGCGGCTCCACCTCCGACTACTGCGGCGACGGCTGCCAGGGCCAGTGCAGCGGCAGCTGCGGCGGCACCCCGCCGTCCCCTCCCCTTCCCACTCCCGCTCCGTGTCCCCGGCCCACCCCTAATCCCCGAGCGGCGGCGTGGCGTCCATCATCTCCGAGTCCCTGTTCAACCAGATGCTCCTCCACCGCAACGATGCCGCGTGCCCGGCCAGCGGCTTCTACACCTACGCCGACTTCATCGCGGCGGCCAACGCGTTCCCAGGCTTCGGAACCACAGGCGGCGCCGACGCGCAAAAGCGCGAGCTGGCGGCGTTCCTAGCCCAGACCTCGCACGAGACGACGGGCGGGTGGGCGACGGCGCCCGACGGCGCCTACGCCTGGGGCTACTGCTTCAAGGAGGAGCAGGGAGCCGCGGGAGGGGCGGCGGACTTCTGCGAGCCCAGCATGCAGTGGCCATGCGCCGCCGGGAAGAAGTACTACGGCCGCGGACCCATCCAGATCTCCTACAACTACAACTACGGACAAGCCGGCCAGGCCATCGGCGCCCGGATCCTCGCCAACCCGGACCTGGTCGCCACCGACCCCATCCTCTCCTTCAAGACGTACCGCCGTCTGGTTCTGGATGACGCCGCAGACGCCCAAGCCGTCGTGCCACGCCGTCATGACGGGGAAGTGGACGCCCTCCGGAGCTGACACCGCCGCCGGCAGGCTGCCGGGTTATGGCGTCGTCACCAACATCATCAACGGTGGCCTCGAGTGCGGCCACGGCGCCAGTGACAGCCGCGTCGCTGGCCGGATCGGGTTCTACAAACGCTACTGCGACTTGCTTGGGGTCAGCTACGGCGACAACTTGGACTGCGGCAACCAGAGTCCCTTCAACTAGATGATCAATATACATCAGCATGCATGCAGTCTTAACTATATATATATATATATATATATATATATATATATATATATATATATATATATATATATATATATATATATATATATATATATATATATATATATATATATATATAACTAATACACTGTAGCAGCTAGATTTTGTAGCCAGACCCGACGTGCGATCAGCATGCATGCAGTCTTAACTATATATATATATATATATATATATATATATATATATATATATATATATATAATACACTGTAGCAGCTAGCTTCAAGATAACTTATTTTGTAGCCAGACCCGACGCGCGTGTCTGATCCAGCCCAAACCAGCCACCTGTGCCACCTGACTCAGTCGCACGCGCACCATTATTATAGGACCAGGCTTGCACCATTATTATAGGCTCATTAGCGTTAATGATCTGTGACCCAAATTAGGCAACGCGATGTACCCAGCCCGCAAATTGCGTCCGTTTCACATTGACCATTTGGAAATCCCCGTCGCCTGCTTCACTCGCCATTAGAGATCCCCTTCACAGCCCAGCTCATCGGAGCTAGCTGCGACGCCCCTCCCATCCCCTCACTGACGGTGGCGGCGGCGACGAAGGCCAGCTGCCTCTTGTGGTGGTGGCGGCGGCCTTCCTCCCAGCGGCGGCGGCTGCTGCATTTTCTTCACCCGCGTTGTCTACCCTCCACCCATCGATGGAGTCCTCGACGGCCACGCGGCCCGGCCTGGCCCCTTCCCTGACAGGAGGTGCGCGGCTTCCCCTCGTGGTCGGGCGGCCGTGCGACTCGCCCCCTGCAGATGGCCCTCACGGCGGCGGCATCGAGCCGAGCGCACGGCCCCGACCCCGACGGCCACACTCGTTCATCAGGAGGCAGTGGCCTGGCAGCCGTCGCATCTCCGGCGGTGACAGTATCTCGAGGTGAGCCCGCACAAATTTGCATCCCTCGATAAGTAAGGAGTCAATTTGCTCTTGGTCTGCTAGTGCCCCGCACAAACACCGAACAAGAAAATTCCCTGATTTTTCCCTTTCCTTTTCTAACGGAAAATAATCCCCATCTGTTTTATTTTTTCTCCTGATCCAGAACCCTTGTCTCCGTGCATGTGCAAGGGGACGGATCAATATCCAGGTGAGATAGCCCATATAGGCAACAATAATCTCCATGTGTTTTATTATTTCTTTTTGTTTTGATCTGAAGCAGATGCGTCATTGAGTTCAGTATTTTCCAGCCGGTGCCATGCAACGATGAGAAGGTGCCTGCTCATGTCTTCCCTGCACATCCCCATCATGCTTTCGTGGACAGGCTATTCCCTGGACATCCCCATCATGCTTTTTCGTGGATAGGCTATTTAGGTGATTTATCTCATCCATGTATATTTTGTTCTTGCTGCACACACTCTTGATCTGATTAGGCATCTCAAACTAGGTTGCATGCATGCTGTTGATCTAATTAGTTATCTCAAACTAGGCTGTGATTGTTTCTGGTATGATTCTAGCAAATTTAGGTAGTGACTGGTGTTTCTGTTGTCAACCCACCAATTTGTGCGGGTCCAAATAGTTGAATGCCATGTCCCTTGTTTAGTAAAATATATCTAATTTCATACTAGAAAATTCTGGTACGGCAATTTGTCCTTGAGGGAACCATTGTTAAGCCTGATTCATAGTACAAAATATTCATAGTATTCTTGTAAATACTTACATTCATAGTACACATTTCTCGTAAATATAACTGGACTTATGCTGAGGTAATATAATAGAAAACTCTCGTAAATATTCGTAGTGCAAATTCTCGTAAATATATTCTTAGTATATAGTTTTCGTAGTATTATTGTAAATGCTTATATTCATAGTACATGTTTCTCGTAAATATCAGTCTAAGTTATGGTAACCTGGAATTATGTTTGTCAGGTGGGATTTTTTAGTGCACTCAGCTGATGTGCTCAACGGTGTGAGGAGCTCACGGCTGCCATAGCTCTCGGGTGCGCTGGTGACCTGCCCATCCCCATCTGCGCCTGTGGAAACAGGATCAAGAGGTGATGAGACGCACAAATCTACATCCTTATTCCTTAATCATTGTGAGGGTGATTTCTATGTGTTAGGAATCGATTACTACTTCACCATACGCATATATTTGCATTTACTGTAGTTTTGTTTGTCTGATCTGGTACGGCAACTTGTCCTGAGGGAACCATTGTTAAGCCTGATTCTCTCTCAAGCGGTTTGGTTGTGTATAGGAAACTGAAGTCAGATCAGGCGAGTTATCATGCCTTGTTGTGATGACGATCTAGCTCCTCCATCCCAGCGACACCTGCATGGATCCGTCCGTTCCTTGCCATTGCCGGCCAGTAGACATTGGCGAAGGAGTCCCCTGGCAAACTCTATTCCATGTCTCTGCCAGTATTGCTTCCAATTTGATTGTGCTGAAGTTACAACAAGCAGAAGACTGACCATGTTGAGCACAACTTTCAGATTTTTATGTGACTTCGATGTGTATGCAAAAGCCAGATTGTATAGGTTTGAGTAGTAGTGCCAGATCGAATGTGCAACCAAAACAATTCAGATTGTGTCAGTTAGAACTTGAAATATTGGGCTATGCATTATAGTAAATTTAACATAATTGTCGTATTGAGGCATTCGAGTTCTTGTAACTATTTTATAGTAAATTCAAGTCACAATTGTAGTGAGTCGTTTACTTGCAATAGCTTGACACAGAATTGTGGTAACTCCTGTACTGATTCTGGTACCGAGCCATTATCAGATTCTAGTAACTCTTTATGGTTAAATTCGATTTGTCATTCTAGTATCTACGACAACATGATTCCAAATTGTGGTGACCAGTAAATTGTGATTCCCGAAAATATTTCTTAGTGCAGATTCTCGTAAATATTATTAGTGCAGATTCTCGTAAATAATTCTTAATGCAAATTCTCGTAAATATTTCTTAGTGCAAATTCTTGTAAATAGATCAACATCAAATTGTGCTAACTCCATATTCTGATTATTGTAATTGGTTCATGGTAGATTATGGTAAGTGGTACCAACACTAAATTATGGTAAGAATATGTCCTAATTATCGTCTCTAAACATACAAATTATGTTAACTACTAAGCGCATGCCAAAATATGGTAACTGGGAAATCAAATCGTATAGCTATTGTCATCTACCATTGTCGGTGTTCGGACCGAGGGGGGTCCTAAACCAACGAGTAAATGCTGCGTGACTCTTTCCTGGATGGTGATGCAAGGAGAACACACGGGGGTTTATCCTGGTTCGGGCAAAAGAAGGCCCTACGTCCAGCGGGGGGGAGAGGTTTGTATTTCCTTGCACCGAGGTGCTCGTGTAGGGGTTACAAGCAGGCGAGAGAGGGTGTCGAGCCCAAGTCTCAAAGAGAAAAAAGGAGAAAGGCGGTTGCTTGAGATGTTGATCTCTTGCTTTTCGTTGTTCGGTCGGGTGGTTGGTTGTTTCGTCTTCTTTTTGTTCGTCTGTTCGTTGGTTGGTTCGTTCGTCCGCCCCCCTCTGTCGAACCCTGGCCTACCCTTTTATAAGGCGAGAGGAGGCCAAGCCAAGGGGAGCCTTGAGGTGATGCTTTGTCGATTCCTGTTGAGTTGACTGTAGCGACGTGCCTTCGGAATGGCCGGCCATCCCTGGGTACCCTGACGTTGTGGGAGACAAGATGGCGAAATGACCCAGAGCGCCATGCCATACCGTCCTTCGAACTAAGCCGAGCGTCGAAGCTGGGTCGAGGCCGGGTCGAGGTTGGATGGATAAGGCCGAATCCCTGATATCGCGGGGAACGGATCTTGTCTTATCCTCCCTCGAGGGTGATTGATGGTGAACAGTGTGCGGTAAGGTGGGTACAGTGACGGGTTTCACCTCCCATCACGGGATGGGCGGTAAAACAGTGAGACTCGACATGGGTATTGTTCCCACGTTGGTCCATGCCGCAGCCATGCCGGTAGGTGGTAGTAGGTACCCGCATTGAATGCTATGGCTTTCGTCCTGGGGTAGGTAAAGAAAACGCGTCGAGTAGCCGGGGCGCGGTCGAGGCGCCCCGTCGAGCGGGCCTCGTACGAGTCGGAGCCGGGGCGCGGTCGAGGCGCCCCGTCGAGCGGGCCTCGTACGAGTCGGAGCCAGGGCGCGGTCGAGGCGCCCCGTCGAGCGGGCCTCGTACGAGTCGGAGCCGGGGCGCGGTCGAGGCGCCCCGTCGAGCGGGCCTCGTACGAGTCGGAGCCGGGGCGCGGTCGAGGTGCCCCGTCGAGCGGGCCTCGTACGAGTCGGAGCCGGGGCGCGGTCGAGGCGCCCCGTCGAGCGGGCCGCGTGATACTCGGCCGAGGTGGGCTATCTTTCATTGCGGTTTCGGTTATGTTAGTGTTTTGGCGATAGCTGTGGGTACCCCCGTACTGTTGGTACCGACAGTAGCCCCCGAGCCTTTGGGTGAGTGTGTGATCACTCTCCCAGAGGTTGGTCAGAACTGGAGTCGTGGCGTCGTGATTTTTTCGGTGGGGGCGCGCGAGCGCACCCGCCGGGTGTAGCCCCCGAGGCCTCGGTGGAGTATGGAGACTCCTCCGAGGTCTTGTACGCGTTTGATTGGGGAACGTTTCGTTGCGGTCAAGCCCCCGAGCCTCGCGCGCGCGAGGTCGATCAGGGTCCCGGCCGTCTTTCGCTGTGCGACCCTCGCGCTCCTTTTTCGAAAAAAGGAGGAGGGGTGGAGAATGTCGTACTACCCTCGTTTGGGCCCGAGTTACGACGATCTCCGGTGAGCTGCTAGCGGGGGAATTCGAGTGAGAACCCGTGCCCCGTTCGTTAGGGGTCGGCTAGTGGCCCGGAGGCGCCCTCAAAAATGCCAAGAAGTGGTCGTGTGGATCTCGATTCCCTTCGACAGGATTCGAGGGCTCGATGCCTCCCCCGGAGGGATTCCTACCACAACCTTCTCCTTCGGCCTCGAATACGTCCTGGGGTGCCTCGAGAGCGCGGCTCGAGCCCTTGGCCATGTACGGGCGCACCCTGGGTCGTCCCTAACTCTGTTGCTCGAGGGCAGCTGTCGAACCCCGTTCGAGGGCCAGCTTTCGCTCCCTCGAGACTTATTGCGGGCTTCGCACCCATTTTTGCGGTCGGGACCCCGAGCCTCGCACGCACGAGGTCGATCAGAGTCCCGACCGTCTTTCGCGACCCTCACGCTCCTTTTTCGAGAAAAGGAGGAGGGGTGGAGAACGTCGTACTACCCTCGTTTGGGCCCGAGTTCCGACGATCTCCGGTGAGCTGCTAACGGGAGAATTCGAGTGAGAACCCGTGCCCCGTTCGTTAGGGGTCGGCTAGTGGCCCGGAGGCGCCCTCAAAAATGCCAAGAAGTGGTCGTGTGGATCTCGATTCCCTTCGACAGGATTCGAGGGCTCGATGCCTCCCCCGGAGGGATTCCTACCACAACCTTCTCCTTCGGCCTCGAATACGTCCTGGGGTGCCTCGAGAGCGCGGCTCGAGCCCTTGGCCATGTACGGGCGCACCCCGGGTCGTCCCTAACTCTGTTGCTCGAGGGCAGCTGTCGAACCCCTTTCGAGGGCCAGCTTTCGCTCCCTCGAGACTTATTGCGGGCTTCGCACCCATTTACCACGTACCTGGGGATATTCCGTTGGCCGAGCGCGTTTTTTCGGGAGACGAGATCGGTGCGGTAGCAGCATATGGTTACGACGTGGGGAGCGGCCACGTGCCCAGTTCCTGCGAGATATAAGGAAACGGTTAGGTGAGCGCATTTAATGCGGGAAACTGTTCCTACCTTCTCGCGCGGCCGTTGGGCTTCCGTCTGGGCATATAAAGCTAAGGCCTAGGGGTCTACGTTCCCCACCGATCGCTTGCGTCCCTGCAATCCTTTGCCTTAGACATCCCCTGCCACATCGCGTTCTCCGCCCGTATCGCCGCAGCCACCGCATCCTTTCCTTCCATCCCCCCTTCCGACGACATCGATGGCAGGAAAGAGCCAGATCCTCCCCACCGACGACTGGGCCGCCTCCTCGGTGACGGAGAGGAGGTTGGAGGAGTTGGTCGAGGACGGGCTGCTGCGGCCGAGGACGAACTTGTTGCAGCCGGAGTGGATGGCGCCGCCCCCTGCCCATCGGGAGCCAGCGCCCCCTGAAGGGTACGTGGTGAGCTTCGTCAGCTTTCATGAGCGGGGGTTCGGCGTGCCGGCATCGGTCTTCATGCGCGCGCTCCTCCACCACTACCGGGTGGAACTTCATCACCTTTCCCCCAACGCCGTCGCGCAGGCCGCCATCTTCGCGGCGGTCTACGAGGGCTACCTCGGGGTGGAGCCGCAGTGGAACCTGTGGCTTCACCTTTTCAAGGCCGAGCTCTTCGCCAAGAGGGCGGGGGAGAAAGGCGTCCTGTGCGCGGCCCGAGTTGGGAGCTGCGTGCTACAGGTGAGATCGGGTCGGACGGATCTATACATCCTGGCCCGCCTCATCTCCTCGAACAGTGGGTGGCACGAGGGTTGGTTCTACCTCCGCAATGATGAAAATCAGTTGCCGAGGTACACCGGCCGCGTGCTGACTGCTCGAGAGGAGCATTGGTCGTATGGAGTGCCCGAGGCCGAGAAGACGCGCTTGGACCCGCTGCTGGCGGCGCTGCAGCAGCTTCGCCTTCGGGGCCTAACGGCTGCGGCGGTGGCTGCGGCCTTCCATCGCCGCAGAGTGATGCCGTTGTGCCGGCGTCGTCTCCGCCTGGACCAGATGACTCCGGAGGCGAACCTGGAGGGTACCCGGATGTCCCACGAATCCCTCACCCTTGAGGAGGTCCTCCGGCGGGCTCGCCGGATGGTCGGGAACTTCAAGGCGGAGGAGGCCAATCAGGTTCCCATGAGGCCTACCGAAGGGTGCGAATCCGTGGTACGTATCTCGGGGCTGAGGTATTGCTATTCTTGTTTTTCTGTGGATTTTGCTGATGTGGTCGAGGCCGGCGTGTAGGATTTGTCGGCGTTGCGGGAAACGCGCCCACCAGTCCCGGAGGACCGGCCCGCCCGGGAGGCTCGACGCCTGCATGCCTCCCAGAAGAAGCAGACCAAGGAGACGGCCAAGAAGCGGGCGGTCCGCAAGGCCAAAGAGGCGGAGGCGTTGAAGAAGCGCCGGCGCCAGCAGACCATGGACGGAGTGTCCCTGTCGCTGTCGCCTTCCGAGACGGTCTCGGGGGAGGACAACGGCAGCAGCGACGAAGATGATGATGCCCTGTCGCGGTATGAGATTGCGACCAGGCTGGGCGACCTTCCCGACATTCGCCCCCTGCTGGAGCCCATCGGGGGGGCATCCTCCTCGGTCGTCGTGGTCGAGGAGGTCGAGGGGAAGAAGGTGGGGAAGGAAGCCGGGCCCTCGACGGGAGGGGCCGTTTTACCCCGGTCCCGGCGAGAGGGGTCGACAGGGACGCCCACACCAGCCGGGGCCTCGCAAGCTCCGGCAGGGGCGGAAGCGGCGGTACCGGTGTCGTCATCGGCGGTGGCGCTGGCGGGCGTAAGGACCCGAGGCCAGCTGGCCTCGGAAGCACAGAGGGCGCAGGGCGGTGTACCGGCCGGGGCTCCCAGGAGCGCTCGACCTGCTGGTGAGGCCGCCGCGAGGCCACCAGCGGCCGTCCCGGGAGGCTCGAGCCGCGCGGGGTCGAGGTACTTGGTGCCGATTTCTGGGTAAGTATCTCAGCTTGGTTGTCCTGCCTTTCCCAAAGTCCGTTGGCCGACAATTCTTCTCACTTCGCAGGCTGAAGCGAAAGGCGGAGCCGATGGGGCCTACCCCTGTGAAGTCGCTGCGAGCCGGCGCCGTTGTCCTCAACCGGACGGCGGAGCAGGACGCGGCCTGGGTCCGTCAGGTCGAGGCCGCGAAAGGGCGCCTGCGACAACGGCAGGGGTCAGCCGACGCCGCGGCGGTTGCCGGCCCGGAGCCTACCGTCGAGGGGTCCGAACCGGTAAAGGCGGCGGCGCTTGACGTAGTCGAGGCGGGACCCAGGTCGTCGGGGACGGCCGAGGCTGCCGTCGCGGTCGCGACGGGCGAGGCACCCGTCCACGACGCGGAGCGGGCGGGTGCTGACGTGACCATGGAGGAGGTCGCGTCGGCGTCAGGGCAAGAGATGGCCCGGGCGAGGGGGTCGCGGCCGCAACAAGGCCCGTTGGCAGAGCCAGCGGGCATGGTGGAGGTCGGGGCGGTCGAGCCCCTATCCGGAGCACCGGAAGAAGAAGCGCCGGTTCCGGAGGTGCCAACGGTCGAGGCGCGGGCACCGGCGCCGTCGTTGGTCGAGGCGCCGGCTCCAGAAGCGCCGGCGGTCGTAAGTGCCCGCCCTCACGTTCCCCTCGACAACATCCCCCTGGACAAGGGAAAACAAGCGATGGGGGTCGAGGGGGGTGAGGTCGCGGACCAGGCCGGTGTCGCGACGGCCGTTGGAGAGGTGGATACCGCGGGCGAGGCTGGTCCTTCCGCGGGACCGGGAGACGCCCTGGCCGGGTCATCTTCGTCGTGGCCCGACATCGCCGCGCTGGCGATAGCACGGGCAGAGACGGAGCTGCCGAGGTGGGGGGGCCGTCCCTTCAGTTCAGGGACGCTACGAACCCCGACGCCGAGCCCATCTTTGTCTTGAGCGACAAAGACGAAGTGCACCGATGGGAATACCTCGAGGGCGTCCGCCAGCACCTTGACCGGTTGCTCCGAGTGGCATCCGGTGCCGTGTGGAGTATGGGGGATGCCACCGAGGTATGATCGACCCATCGGCTTTCTTGATGTGTTTTTTCCTCGGAGTTGTGACCTTTTCGAATTGCGTTCAGGAGCTGAAGGAGTACTCCCGCCGCAAGTCGCTCTTCATCCGGGACGAGAGTGGCGTGTGGGGCGCGCTGTCCCAGCAACGGGTCCTGGTCGAGGAGGCCCAGAAATAGCTATCCAATCGGAACGCCGAGATGGCTGAGCTGCGCGTCGCATACGCTGTGGTGAAAGAAGAGGCGACGCAGGCATGGGCGGCCGAGGCCGTGATGCGCACTAGCCTGGACAAGGCTCGGGAGGAGGCTGCCCAGGCACGCAGGGACCTCGAGCCCTTGTCTGCGCGGGTGAGGGAGCTCGAGGAGGATGTCTCCCAGGTTGGCCTTCAGCGCGACGCCTTCCACGCCGAGATCACGACGCTGCAGGGAGCCATCCAAGAGAAGGACGCAGCTCTCGAGTCTGCTCGGCAGGAGGTCGAGGCGCTAAAGGCAGCCATCCGTGACAAGGACAGCGCCTTCCTGGGGCTCGAGCGAACGTGTGGGGGGCTCCGCGACGAGGTCGTGGGCCTGCAGACCCACATCGAGGGTAAGTGTGGTTGTTATAGTCACGACGTTGAAGGCCCCGCGTTGGGCACTAATTTGTTTGTCGTGTTTCAGAGCTGGAGAGAGAGAACCGAGAGGCCCAATCGTGTGCCAACTCCTTCCAGAGCCTCTTCGAAGCCGAGGTCCGGAGGACCCAACTTCTCCAGGGCGCAATCACCATCGTGTGTGATGGCCTAGGGGTCGAGCCCGACGCCGACACCGGGGAAGATGTTCCGGGGAACTCCTTCATCCGACGGATGGTGGCGCTGGGCCGCCTTGCCCGGGAGAAGATACGGAACGGCCTCCATCACGGCGTGAAGAGGGCGCTGGCCGTCGTCCGTTCGGGGTTTGTGTTTGACATGAGGCTCGTTGCCGAGGGCTTCATCACAGACCCCGATCGGACAGACGAGGAGAACGAGGATGCCTGCGTGGAGCTGATCGAAGCCGCCGAAGAACCTGGAAGTCGTCTGGCCTCGCTTTTTGAAGCTGAGGTGGTTCCGCCTACCGACGACGAAGGCCTGTGAGCCAAATCTGGGCATGAAGGCCCATGTAATAAGTTAGTATTTTGAATTTTGATCATGGTGGCCGCGGAGGCCTAAAAGACTCGAAACATAAACCGGTTCGTGGTTGATTCAGTTTTACTCGAGCTTTTCTTCCCTTTATCGCACGGATCGTGTTCTCGCGTGATTTACTTAGCGCGCAGCTACATCCTTTGGCGTAAGGGAGCGAGTGGAGGTACCGTAGCCTCGGAGGCGTAAGTGATCTCGCGGCTCGACTGCCCTCGAGCTTCAGGGTGATGTTGCGGCCTAGTAAATCGTGTGAGAGCCTGATCTAAGCGACAGGGGGTATGTTCTTTTTTAATTTTAGGAACCGTTGTTTAGATCTTCTCAGCGTGAAGGCGTACCTCTAAAAGGCGTAAGGGTTGAGTGGAGGTACCGTAGCCTCGGAGGCGTAGGTGATGCTCCAGACTCGAGAGCCCTTTCGAACGTTAGGGTGCTCTTTCAGCGAAGTCGATCTAAGAAGCGGTTCTTAAATTTAAAAAAGAGCATAAGTTTTTTCGGGGACCGGGGGTTCCCCCCTTGCAGCCCCCGAGGGAGGGTCGACTCTGGGAGTGCAGGGTCGATCCTTCCTCATTACGAAATGAAAAATTTTGAACATCGCTGTATTCTTTATTGACGAAAAAGGAAATACAGAGCCTCGAGGCTTTTTAAGGAAAGAAGCGACGTAGCTGTTCAATGTTCCAAGCGTTGGTGAGGATTTCGCCCTTCTCGTTGGATAGCTTGTAGGTGCCCGGCTTTAGTACTTCTGCGATGATGTACGGCCCTTCCCATGGTGGTGTGAGCTTGTGCCGTCCCTTGGTGTTCTGGTTTTGCCGTAGCACCAAGTCACCAACGTTGAGGTCACGCTTGCGGACGTATCTGTCGTGGTAGCGTCGGAGACCCTGCTGGTACCTGGCAGAATGCAACAGAGCCACATCTCGGGCTTCCTCGAGCTGGTCGAGGGCGTCCTGTCTTGTGGCGTCGTTGTGTCCTTCGTTGTATGCCTTCAACCTCGGGGATCCGTATTCTATATCGGTTGGTAGCATAGCCTCAGACCCGTAGACTAAGAAGAACGGAGTGAACCCCGTGGCTCGACTCGGCGTTGTTCTTAGGCTCCACAGGACCGAGGGTAGCTCGGCAGCCCATTTTTTTCCATGTTTGTTTAGTTTGTTAAAGATTCTGGGCTTCAGGCCTTGTAGAACCATGCCGTTGGCACGTTCCACTTGCCCGTTTGTTTTTGGATGAGCCACGGCCGACCAGGGCACACGGATGTGGTGGTTGTCGCAGAAATCCAAAAACTTTTTGCCAGTGAACTGGGTGCCATTGTCTGTGATGATACAGTTGGGGACCCCAAAGCGATGAACAATGTTAGTGAAGAAGAGTATAGCTTGTTCGGACCTGATGCTGGTGATAGGGCGGGCCTCGATCCACTTGGAGAATTTGTCGATTGCGACGAGCAAGTGGGTGAAGCCGCCGGTCGTCCTTTTCAGTGGTCCGACAAGGTCGAGCCCCCAAACGGTGAACGGCCATGTGATGGGGATAGTTTGTAGGGCATGTGCCGGATGATGAGTCTGTCTCGCATAGTACTGACAACCCTCGCAGGAGCGTACTAGCTTGACAGCGTCGGAGACCACGGTCGGCCAATAGAATCCTTGTCGAAAGGCGTTTCCGACGAGGGTTCGAGGCGCAGCGTGGTGACCGCAAGCCCCCGAGTGAAGATCGCCGAGCAGATCTCTGCCTTGCTCTTTCGTGATGCAACGTTGGAGGATACCGGTAGGGCTATGACGGTAGAGCTCCCTGCTGTCGCCCATGATCACAAAAGTTTTGGCTCGGCGTGCGATCCGTTGAGCCTCAGTCCTATCCGAGGGGAGGTCCCCTTGGATGAGGTAGTCGAGGTACGGGACGCGCCAATCAGGTTCGAGGTCAGACGGTGGCGTCAAATCTCCCACCTGCATGGCTTGAGCCCCGGTCGAGGGGGCTTCTGCCTCAGGTGGAGGGTCGATCGACGCCCCGTCGACCCCCCCGTCTGGCCTGAGGTCGACGGATGGATGCTGAAGGTCTTTCGCGAAGACGTCCGGTGGAACCGTGGCTCGACCGGACGCGATTTTTGCCAGTTCATCAGCGGCCTCATTATACCTGCGTGCGATGTGGTTGAGCTCGAGGCCGTGAAACTTGTCCTCGAGGCGCCGTACTTCTTGGCAGTAGGCCTCCATCTTGGGGTCGCGGCAGCTCGAGCTCTTCATCACCTGATCGATCACGAGTTGGGAGTCGCCTCGGACGTCGAGGTGTCGGACCCCGAGCTCGATGGCGATTCTCAATCCCGTGACGAGTGCCTCGTATTCGGCAACGTTGTTAGACGCAGGGAAATGAAGCCGGACGACGTAGCGCATGTGAACCCCGAGGGGTGAGACGAAGAGCAAGCCCGCGCCTGCTCCCATTTTCGTCAATGACCCATCGAAGTACATGGTCCACAGCTCCGCTTGGAGCTGTGCAGGAGGGAGTTGTGTGTCAGTCCACTCGGCCAGAAAATCTGCTAACGCCTGTGACTTGATAGCTTTTCGCGGCGCATAGGACAATGCCTCGCCCATGAGCTCGACCGCCCATTTGGCAACCCTACCCGAGGCTTCCCGGTTCTAGGCTATCTCTCCCAAGGGGAAAGAAGAAACCACAGTAATCGGGTGACCCTCGAAGTAGTGTCGGAGCTTGCGCCGTGTCAAGATGACAGCATATAGCAGTTTCTGGATCTGTGGATATCGACACTTTGTTTCAGAGAGCACCTCGCTAACGAAATAGACCGGCCTCTGGACGAGCAAGGTGTGTGGCTCCTCGGCCCGTTCGACAACCAGGGCAGCACTGACTACTTGTGATGTCGCGGCGACATAGAGTAGGAGTGGTTCCCCCGGGGTCAGAGGGACGAGGATCGGTGAGCTAGAGAGGGTGGCTTTCAGTTTCGTGAGAGCCTCCTCAGCCTCGAGGTTCCAGGAAAAATGGTCCGATTTCCTCAAGAGACGGTACAGAGGGAGTGCTTTTTCGCCGAGGCGCGAAATGAAACGGCTGAGTGCCGCCAAGCAACCTGTGACTCTCTGTACGCCTTTGAGATCTCGGATGGGGCCCATCTTGGTTATTGTAGAGATTTTTTCAGGGTTGGCCTCGATGCCACATTTAGATACGATAAACCCTAAAAGCATACCTCGTGGGACACCGAAAACACATTTCTCCGGATTGAGTCTGATGTTTTTTGCCCTGAGGCACTTGAATGCAACGTCGAGGTCGCTGACCAGATCGTCGGCACGTTGGGTTTTGACCACGATGTCGTCGACGTAAGCTTCGACGGTCGACCCAATGTGCTTCCCAAAAACGTGTTGCATGCATCGCTGGTACGTTGCCCCCGCGTTTCGGAGACCGAAGGGCAGCGTAACGTAGCAATACATGCCGAATGGGGTGATGAATGAAGTCGCGAGCTGGTCGGACTCCTTCATTTTGATCTGGTGGTAGCCGGAATATGCATCTAAGAATGAGAGAGTTTCACATCCCGCGGTGGAATCAACGATTTGATCAATGCGTGGCAAAGGGAAGGGAACTTTCGGACATGCTTTATTTAAACCAGTATAGTCTACGCACATCCTCCATTTCCCACTCTTTTTTCTAACTAATACAGGATTAGCTAGCCACTCGGGATGATGAACCTCCTTGATGAACCCGGCCTCCAACAGTTTGTGTATCTCCTCGCCGATGACCCTGCGCTTCTCCTCATCGAAGCAGCGCAGGCGTTGCTTCACCGGTTTGGATCCGGCCCGGATCTCCAAGGCGTGCTCGGCGACTTCCCTGGGTATGCCCGGCATATCCGAGGGACTCCACGCAAAGATGTCGACGTTCGCGCGGAGAAAGTCGACGAGCACTGCTTCCTATTTAGGATCGAGGGTGGCGCTGACGTTCAGCGTCCTCCCTTTGGGATCAGCGGGGTCGAGGGGTACGAGTTTGACGTCTTCGGCGGGCTCGAAGCTGCCGGCATGGCGTTTTGGGTTGGGAATCGTTTTGGCGAGACCGTCGAGGTCTACAGCCAAGCTTGCCGACTCAAAAACAGCCTCGCCGTGCTCGACGCACTCGACGTCGCACTCGTAGGCATGTTCATACGAGGGCCCTACAGTGATGACACCGTTTGGGCCAGGCATTTTGAGCTTAAGGTAGGTGTAGTTCGGGATCGCCATGAACTTGGCGTAGCATGGGCGTCCCAGGATAGCGTGGTACGTTCCACGGAATCCGACCACTTCGAAAGTGAGAGTTTCCTTTCGAAAGTTGGCCGGTGTGCCAAAGCAAACAGGCAGATCGACCCGCCCGAGGGGTTCCGCCCGTTTCCCTGGCACGACTCCGTGGAAGCCCCCGACGCTAGGCTGGAGGCGCGCTCTGTCGACCCCCAAGAGGTCGAGGGTCTGAGAGTAGATAATGTTGAGGCTGCTTCCGCCGTCCATGAGCACTTTGGTGAGGCGTGTGTTGGCGATGACGGGGTCAACGACGAGTGGATAGACCCCCGGGTTGGGGACGTAGTCTGGGTGGTCATCACGGTCGAAAGTGATGGCCACCGCAGACCAATCAAGGAAACGGGGTACTGTCGATTGTACGGAGAAGACCTCGCGCCGTTCTCGCTTGCGCTGGCGCGCAGAGAGGTAGGTCGAGGGCCCTCCGTAGATCATGTAGCAGTCGCGGATCTCAGGAAATTCCCCGTCCTTGTCGTCACCCTTAGGGTCCTCCTCCTTGTCGTCCTTCTTGGCGCCGGCACCCCCGAAGTACCTGCGCAGCATGTGACAATCCTCGAGGTTATGGTTAGTGAGTCCCTTGTGGTAGGGACATGGCTCTTTGAGCATTTTGTCGAAGACGCCCCCGCCGGGGGGGCCTCGAGGTTTCTTGTGCTCGGTAGCAGCGACGAGCTCGTCGGCCGGGGCCTCGAGCTTGCCCTGCTGGCCTTTCTTCTTCTTGCGGTTGTTTCTCTTGGGGCCTCGGGTGGAACTCGCGGGGTCGTCGACCTTCTGCTCCCCCCTCGCCGGCTCGCCACCAAAGATTGCACCAACCGCCTCCTCGCCGGCGGCGAAGTTGGTGACGATGTCCATCAATCCGTTGGCAGTGAGCGGGGTGTTACGGCCCAACTCCCGGACCAACTCCTTACAGGTGGTACCAGAGAGGAAGGCCGTAATCACGTCGGAGTCGGTGATGTTGGGGAGCTCGGTGCGCTGCTGGGAGAAGCGCCGGATGTAGTCCCGGAGGGACTCATCTGGTTTCTGCTTACAGCCCCGGAGGTCCCACGAGTTGCCGGGGCGCATGTAGGTTCCCTTGAAATTTCCCTCGAACACCCTCACGAGATCGTCCCAGTCGTGGATCTGCCAAGGTGGGAGATCCTCGAGCCAGGCTCGGGCGGTGTCGGAGAGGAACAGGGGGAGTTGCCGAATGATGACCCGGTCGTCGGTGGCCCCGCCCAACTGACACGCCAAGCGGAAATCGGCGAGCCAAAGTTCGGGTTTGGTCTCGCCGTTATACTTGGTGAGAGTCGTGGGGGGACGGAACCGAGCCGGGGGCACCGTCTCACGGATAGCCTTACTGAACACCCGAGGACCTAGGGGTTCGGGTGAAGGGCTACGGTCTTCCGAGCTGTCGTAGCGTCCGCCCCTGTGGACGTGGTAGCCTCGAGCTACACCGTCACCGTGTTTGCGCGTGCGACGCTCGACGATGTTGCCACGGGTGTCTCGAGGCTCGCGGTCGTTGGCGATGGGCTCAGGGGCCGGTGCTACCCGGTTTCGCCGGGCAGGCTCGGGATGAACCGAGGCTTCTCTCTCCTGTCGGGAAGGCTCGAGGGTCCGCTCCGAGGCTGCTTCGCGCCGCCTCGAGGCAGAGCTCTCGGCCTGCTGCATGGCGGCAGTCTCGAGGAGTCCTCGGATTTCGTCTCGAGCCCGACGGGCGTCAGGGTTTGACGGCTCGGGCATGTTGCGCAGGAGCATGGCGGCGGCGACGACGTTTTGGCTGGCTCGAGCGAAAACCGGAGGGTCGACCGCCCGGTCCTCGTCGATGCGACGGTTGACGTCGCGAGCTCTCTCACGAGCTCTCCCGCCAAATACGTGTTCCGCACGCTCACGCTCGAGGGTTTGCTGGAGAAGATCCAGGTTTTCCCGTTCCTCGTCAAGCTGGTCCTGCAACTCGCGAATCTGTTCGAGCTGCGCTCCTTGATCCGCAAGGAACTGGGGCTCGTTTCGCTCGGCAGGAAGTTCGACATGAGGGGGCGTGTGCCTTCCTTCGACCGGCTCTTCGTCCTCTGATTCCGAGGTGCTTTCAACGTCGATGTTGAAGCACTCGCGAGTCGGATCATAGGTGTCGTCAGCCGAGTCGAAGTCAGGAGCGCCAAAGTAGTAATATGACGGGGGAATGTGTGGCCGTTGCCAACCGTCACCGCGGTGACGATATGAAGAAGCAGTCACACGAGGCTCTGTTTCCGGTGTCTCGGTAGAATCCCGATAATCAGAAGCCGGCGTGGACGCAACGAGGTCCAGAGTGGAGCGTAGATGGTGTCCGGGGAGTTCCTCATAAGCGCTCATGCGAGTGCTCACGGAGGATGCATACACCCGGGCAACCGAGTCCAGCCCAAACAGGAATGGTGATGGGGACGTCGCTGCCCGTGGCGAAATAGATGCTACGGACAGTGGTGTCTCACCGGACGGGGGAGCGGCGGGATTCTTCGTCGGCACGCCACCCTCAGCCAGGCTCGTCCTTCCCAAATCTTCCAAAAGGAGATCTAGGCTGGCGCCTGTCTGGGGGGTGCCGGACCGGGGGATCCCATCGCCCTCCGCCAGGTGGAGACGGTGGTTGTACCGGGCTCGCCGTCGCCGGGCGGCCCGCGCCCGCCTGGAGCGACGGTGCCGGTTGACTGCTCCCCCGGGCTGGGAGAGCTCGTAATCCTCGTCGGTTGGGTGCCTGGGTGGAAGTAGGATCATGTCGTAGCCAGAGCCGAGCGACATGAACTCCAAACTCCCAAACCAGATCACCGTAGCCAACGGGATCGGGCGTTCGGGGTTAGCCATCCAGGAAGAACGGCGACAAAGCGAGGTTTGCACGCAGCGCTCCCCTACCTGGCGCGCCAACTGTCGGTGTTCGGACCGAGGGGGGTCCTAAACCAACGAGTAAATGCTGCGTGACTCTTTCCTGGATGGTGATGCAAGGAGAACACACGGGGGTTTATCCTGGTTCGGGCAAAAGAAGGCCCTACGTCCAGCGGGGGGGGAGAGGTTTGTATTTCCTTACACCGAGGTGCTCGTGTAGGGGTTACAAGCAGGCGAGAGAGGGTGTCGAGCCCAAGTCTCAAAGAGAAAAAAGGAGAAAGGCGGTTGCTTGAGATGTTGATCTCTTGCTTTTCGTTGTTCGGTCGGGTGGTTGGTTGTTTCGTCTTCTTTTTGTTCGTCTGTTCGTTGGTTGGTTCGTTCGTCCGCCCCCCTCTGTCGAACCCTGGCCTACCCTTTTATAAGGCGAGAGGAGGCCAAGCCAAGGGGAGCCTTGAGGTGATGCTTTGTCGATTCCTGTTGAGTTGACTGTAGCGACGTGCCTTCGGAATGGCCGGCCATCCCTGGGTACCCTGACGTTGTGGGAGACAAGATGGCGAAATGACCCAGAGCGCCATGCCATACCGTCCTTCGAACTAAGCCGAGCGTCGAAGCTGGGTCGAGGCCGGGTCGAGGTTGGATGGATAAGGCCGAATCCCTGATATCGCGGGGAACGGACCTTGTCTTATCCTCCCTCGAGGGTGATTGATGGTGAACAGTGTGCGGTAAGGTGGGTACAGTGACGGGTTTCACCTCCCATCACGGGATGGGCGGTAAAACAGTGAGACTCGACGTGGGTATTGTTCCCACGTTGGTCCATGGCGCAGCCATGCCGGTAGGTGGTAGTAGGTACCCGCATTGAATGCTATGGCTTTCGTCCTGGGGTAGGTAAAGAAAACGCGTCGAGGAGCCGGGGCGCGGTCGAGGCGCCCCGTCGAGCGGGCCTCGTACGAGTCGGAGCCGGGGCGCGGTCGAGGCGCCCCGTCGAGCGCACCGCGTGATACTCGGCCGAGGTGGGCTATCTTTCATTGCGGTTTCAGTTATGTTAGTGTTTTGGCGATAGCTGTGGGTACCCCCGTACTGTTGGTACCGACAACCATGCTGCAGCGCTGGTCGCCTGAATGCCTGATGCATGCACGTATACCATATATAGTAACTAAATGATTAATTTTCGCAATTATTTTTCACCAATTAATTATCGGCAGCGGTTATGGTGGATCGTCACTAATTATGGTAAACCCGGATGACTGCTGCATGCACGTGTGGTTGATGGCTCAGAAGTGGTGCAACCATGGTCCCCTGGGTCAGCCTGGCTACAAAATAAGGTATTTTATAGCTGGCTATAGAGTATATATATATATATATATATATATATATATATATATATATATATATATATATATATATATATATATATATGTGTGTGTGTGTGCGCGCGCGCGCGCAGTGGCTATATACGTATACAATAAGGCCTCATTTGCCATAACTTCACTTCACTAGTGAAGCCATTTTTTTTCTTCGGCTCCACAAACAACTCTCTAGATGGAGTTGAAGTCGTTTTGGTACCTCCTTATAATACACAAAGGAGATGAAAAGACTATATAATACCCTTATATTTTGTATTTTTTCACCGTACCCCTTCTACTTTCTTCTTCCTCCCTCCGGCCACTCTATGAGCCCGCTTCTTCTACCTCTGTTTGGGTGTGCCATGTAAGGATGAAAACGGTCGGAAACGGTCGAAAACATACTTACGAAATAGAAAACGAAATCGGTTTGTTCGGTACATTTCTACATTTTAGCAATAAAAGAATACAAAAAAAGGTTGTGAAACCAATTGAAACTGACAATTTTTTATGTTTAAAAACGGAACCATAATATAGAAAACAAAAGCGGTCGGTTCGGGATATTTCCGTTCCGTTTTCAACCTTAGTGCCATGGCGGCCTCCGCCCGCGCCCGCACTGGCACGCCCCGGTGGCCACGGCCGGCCCGGGTGCCCTGGCGGCCGCGCTTGCCCCCGCGTGCCCCAACGGCTGCGGCCAGGCCCCGGCGACACCGCCCGCGCTGCGCGTCTCGATGGCTAGGTACCCTGCACCTGTATGCGTCAACTAGGGGCAAACCAGGATTTCATCCATGCTGGTCCCACTAGGCAAGGTGAAGCCACTTTTTTTTCTCCATCCCACCCCAAACCCACATGAGAACATGTTTAAAGGGGCTTTATTAGTGAAGCTATTTCATTTTACTCTGTGCGGCAAAACCGCAAAAGACATCGATCTCCAACCCACATGCATGTAGTATTACCAACACAATAACACCTGATGAGCCGAAAGAAAGAAAAGGTCCGTGGAAAGAACCGGATCGATGAAAGCGAGTAAGTGGCAATATATACGTATGCTCATGGAAATTCCATGAGAGATGGGAGGAGACAGATAAAATTAAGCTCTATATATACTTCCTCTTTCCCATTGAAAGTGTCGTTTTTGACTTTTAGACTTCTTGTTGGATTAGATATGCAACATGCACGCGGCATGTGTGACGTGCAGTGCAGCGCAATCCCATGGAGCGAGAAAAAACACACGACGACCAGTCATGGTCATTGTGGCCCCCGCCTCCTCCCGGCGTAATGCGGCGTCTGGCAACTGAAAGTCCAGTCTTCTACGACGTCCACGACCCTTCTTCCACGCGACGCTGTGGAAACTTCGATTCTAGGGACATTTAACTATTTGCCACTTTTAGCTATGGTCGACTACACTCAAACCGGTCTCAGTAGGATTTTAAGAAAATTTAATGGTATTAAATAAGTGAACATGACATAGTCACTATATCCAAAGGAAATTCCTTAAGATTCGAAAACCATGAACAAAATGTTTTTTTGGGGCACCTATTCAACTTACTTACAAATGAGAGATCCACAATTGTTGGGTAGCACCTTGGGCCCATATACCTAATCCAGTGGGGCACAATAATGTTGAAATCGAAATCATCAGCTGGGATCTTAGGAAATCATCATTGCCATTCCTATTATTTTTCACCATTTTCAATATGGATCAATATCGGGCATTGTCCCTTTGTCAATACCATACTAGTCATGGATGAAGTTTATAGCATCAACATCAAGCTCATAGTTAACTTCATCACCCTTGTTATATATAGGAGATGGATTGCAAAAGTTAGAAAATATAGGCAACTAAAATCTGATAAAATTAAAAGGTGAACATGTGTAACAATTCTGAAATGACAATACAAATAACCTAAAACTATACAAAATCTAAAGCCTACTAACCTAGAATAATCCAAACAGAGAAATTCTAGTAACGGTTGGCATAATAGCAATAGAAACAGGGTGGCCTATACGACAAAGCGCACTAAAAACCAGACCACATGTGGATCCAATCCACTACATCTCAAATAAGAAAGGAACAGAGCGAGGTCACTATAAAATTCATAGGTAATGATTCAAGATATGTTTCCCAAATTTTAGTTTAGAACTAATACAAGAAAAGAAAAACTATGAACATTCTAGTAACCCTCAACAAATAGAAAAGAAACATGCATATCATGTCATAAGAAGAATAAAAAATGGATATTTATGTACTTTATAACTCACAAAGAATAGGTGCTTGTCTAGACGACCATTCTAATAAATAACCAATACCTAGACATGAATAATGGCCAATGACGAATACATAAATAAACACAACCAGCATTTTTAGGGTGTCTCGTGTCGCGGTGGCACGGTGTGCGCGGTATGCCTATAACAACCTCTTTAAGGACAAAAATGAGTGTGTCATTGTTAAGTTGAACAAGCACGTGACATATGTGCTTAGCAAAAAAAAAAGTCGTCGTCCAACATATAGTTTAGGCAACATCCATACACTTTACAATGTGCCACATAGGATTGCTATGATGTCTAGTGAAATAAAGTAGAAGTAATCAGATTGAAGCGAACACAATGCGGCCGAGCCGTCACAAATCCAAACTCACATCCAACATACACTTGAAGCAAACACAATCTAAGTGAACAACAAAATTAGATACATAACCTAGTCATTTGCAATAAGCAAAATCTTAAAAAAAGTAAATAAACTAACGACCTACTAACTGTTAGGGACGTGGAAAATAGATATTGTCGAGCTTGAGCAGGTAGACGTACGTGCATTATTATATTGGTAGTAGGTACAGCTCGCGGTCGCAGGCAATGACGAGGAGGAGCGTACAGTGGGCGAGGCGGACCTGTCACCCCATTCAATTGCCCAGTCCAGTGTAGTGCCCACGCTCCTCCGCGTCACGTAGCCTTTCGCAGCTTTGCATGAACAAGATAAGTGCACGTGATCCATGAGCATACAAAGGGGCAGGAGCCAATTATTGTACTACACTACTACTAGGTGATACCGCCATCAACGAGGAATATGAGATATGGTACTCCTCGTACTATATAGAGGGGGGGAAATAAGTGAAGATGGTTTCATGGAGGAGCAGCCACGGGTATCTGTAGATTCATAACACCAGTCCATACGCATGTATGCAACACATGAAAAAAACATAATTTTTATCTCTAACTATTTCTTTTAAATTTAAACAACAGTCTTAGGTGTCTGTGCATGGACACATGTGAGTAAATCTACAACATGTGCCACGGCTGTTTCACAAGGACCGTCTCTTGCTGATTTTCCCCCATAATAAAGTGCTACCTTCGTCTTTGAAGGAGTATTATTCTAGGTTTGGACTAAAAATTTGACTAGATTTATAGAAAACAAATCAATATTTTATCCCTAAATAGATTAACTAAAAATGTTTCATAATTTATCCGACCTATTGCACCTTACAAATACTAGTATTTTATATATTTGATCATATCTGAGGTTTGTTGAGTTGTAACAAAGGTGTAATCGAGATGGGATCCTCCATTGTGCCAGCCTGCCCTGCTGCCTGTATATATATAAGGGCATGCTCTCCCTCCGCTTCTAGCACACACAAGGCCATGATGAGAGCACTGGCACTAGTGACCGTGTTGGCCGCGGCGTTCGCCGTGTCCGCTCGAGCTGCTCAGTGCGGCGAGCAAGCCGACGGGGCGCTCTGCGCGGACTGCCTCTGTTGCAGCCAGTGGGGATACTGCGGCTCCACCTCCGACTACTGCGGAGACGGCTGCCAGAGCCAGTGCACCGGCAGCTGCGGCGGCAGCACCCCGCCCCCACCCCCTCCCCCTCCCACTCCCACCCCTAGCCCCCCGAGCGGCGGCGGCGGCGTGGCGTCCATTATCACAGAAGCTCTGTTCGAGAGGATGCTGAAGAACCGCAACGACGCCGCTTGCCCAGCTCGGGGCTTCTACACGTACGACGCCTTCATCACCGCGGCGGACGCCTTCCCCGGCTTCGGCACCACGGGCGACACGGAGATCCAGAAGCGCGAGCTCGCCGCGTTCCTGGGGCAGACGGGGCACGAGACCACGGGCGGGTGGCCGGAGGCGCCCGACGGCGCCTTCACCTGGGGCTACTGCTACAAGGAGGAGCAGGGCGCCACCGACGACTACTGCGACATGGCGGGCGTCAAAGCCCAGTGGCCGTGCGTCCCCGGCAAGAAGTACTTCGGCCGCGGGCCCATCCAGCTCTCCTACAACTACAACTACGGGCCCGCCGGGCAGGACCCCACCATCGGCGAGGACCTGCTGAGCAACCCGGAGCTGGTGGCGTCGGACGCCGTCGTCTCCTTCAAGACGGCCATCTGGTTCTGGATGACGCCGCAGTCGCCCAAACCGTCGTGCCACGACGTCATCACCGAGCAGTGGACCCCCTCGGCCGCCGACGAGGCCGCGGGGAGGCTGCCGGGCTACGGCGTCATCACCAACATCATCAACGGCGGCCTCGAGTGCGGCCACGGCTACGACGCCCGTGTTGCCAACCGGACCTTCTTCTACACCAGCTACTGCGACATCCTTGGTATCAGCTATGGCGACAACTTGGACTGCTACAACCAGAGTTCCTTCGAAAGCACATCCCTTGCTGGAACTACTACTGCTACCTTGGAGCATCTCGCTGACGCGTAAATAATGGGGCAGAGTACTGATAAGAGCTACGTACGGCAGGCAGCATGCCCATAATAATGTTATGATGGAGACGTCAGAGCGTATGCAATATCCATCCATGCTATCGAATTTGCCCATGGAATAAATAAACACAAATTGTTATAAGCGATTCGGTATTCAACATTATAAGCAGTCATAAGAATTTCAGAAAAACAAATTTTCTGCATTATATACTGTGTGCTATATAAATTCTATCGTTATTCTGTCAGAACGCAAAGCTTGTAGACCGCCTATAGAAATTGCTGCCACTGGACCTTCTCACGCCTCTGTTGGGGTTAAAAGGTTAGGACCACACACCTGCAATGACTAGCACGTTAGCGGGCGCAATCAACCTTGACTGTAGCAAGAACGCAGCGGATCGACGAAACCAATCGAGAGGTTGATTAGGCCGATGTTGAGCCAGTTCTTCGCCTGGTAGACTCCCGAACACCTCCCAGGAAGACCTGTCAGCTAGGAGGAGCACGCAGAGGTTGTCCTAGAATGGGCAAGACCACCTAGAACACCGTCAAATCTCGTCGGGATGCGTGACAAACAACAGGGTAGGGAGAAAGTAGGGTAAAAGAGGGTATGTGTTGTGTTTTTTATACTTAGAAGTCAGGATCCTCATTCGCCCATATATATATATATATATATATATATATATATATATATATATATATATATATATATATATATATATATATATATATTGGTCTTATCCTAGTAAAAAAAATCCCAAAACGAGTTCTCTAAGTTTCTCACATCGAAAAAAGGTCCAAAACCAATTTGGAAACCAAACCGTCTCAGACTCAGTAGAAAACCCGGCTAAGCCAGTTTTAGACCCTGCTAAGCCAGTTTCCGCTGGCTCCAGGCATTGTGGCTGGGCCGAAACAGGGGCAGTCGGCTTAGTCAACTCTTGATAGAGGCTTAGCCGGCTGGCAATCTAGCCTAGCTGACTTTGTCGGGCAGGCACCATCTTCCTTCTTCGCTTGTTTCTTTGTTGTTTGTTGCGCCAAATATTTTCCACCACCCTTTTAATGTGTTTAGAAACTCACTAGCACAACCCAATTTCCATGTTGGCACACTTTTGGGTGTCAACAGAGACATTTAGGAATGACCCTATGAGATAGTCATGTCCCTCGTGTTAGGGGTGGAGGAATTCTATTTCGTGTTTGTTAATGGGACAATTCCATTCTTGTTCTATATTTGGTTCCAAAACACCAAAAGTTAGGGATGAGGTAGCAGATATGCAAGGTCCACCTATCAACCTCTTTTTTTTCCTTCTTCCTCTTTAGGCCCTGTTTAGTTCCCAAAAATTTTCTTTTCGCTCCATCACATCGAATCTTTAAACACATGCATGGAGCATTAAATATAGATAAAAAATAACTAATTGCACAATTTGGTTGGAAATCGCGAGATGAATCTTTTAAGCCTAATTAGTCCATGATTGAACACTAATTATCAAATAAAAACGAAAGCACTACAATAACCAAACCTTAAAAATTTTCGCGAACTAAACAAGGCCTTACTTTAGCTTCTTTTATCAACCTCGCAAAAGCACTACCACCCGCTCACAACCTCAGACATGATTGCACCGCCACCCTTCAATGCCACATGTACTGCTGCCGCCCCCTCACCCACAAAAAGAGGCGCGCTACCTCCTGTCTAGCCGCTCGGCTACTGATGCCAAGGCTGCTCTTCATCCACCCGCCTTGAAACTTGTCTCCTCTCCCCCCACCTTAGAGTCCATGTGCCCCGTGCCAAAAGTCCATTTAATTAGGAGCTTGCCTATTGAAATAATCAAGATGCCCATAGGAGTGGAGTGAATTAAGCTAATCTAAAAGTTTCACACAAATGAAATCTATGTTTAGCTAAATTCACCCATACGTGTGTTTACACCAAAATTTGGAAAGAGAAGAGTCGAGGATTCAAGGCCTCCAAAAGTTGCATCGTCAAAAGGGTAACCAGGCAAGGATTGGTAAAGGCTGGTTTTGAGGATGGGTCGGAATCGGCTATTTTTTGAGGATGACATCATCAAGTTGTACGACATCGGAAAAGACATGGCGGGCTCTACAGAAAGAGAAGGATTAAAGTTCAAGTTATCGTTAAAGATAGAAGGTTTTCTTTATTTTCAAGAATTGTAACAAGTTGTATTCGAGTAGAACTCATGTTTAGGCTCTGGGTATAAATATTAAGCCTCGGTTATTGTAACAGGACATCAATCAATCAATACAACACAACTTTTTGGCAACACGCCAAAACCCTAGGAGCAGGAGTACTGTAGATTCCAACGAGTTCTTCAGCGAACAAGGTTGCATCGGCTAATCGACCTCTGGTTTGCTTGTGAGTACCGTCACGGTTTATATTGCTTGTAAGGCTTTAATCAGCCGATTGATCTCTTATAAAGTGATATAAGCTAGTTATCGATTGTATCTTAAAGTTGCAAGGCTGCATCAGCTGATTGACCTCTTGTGAATTTTCGATATCAATCATAGTTATCGATCTTGCGTTAGATGACTCATCGTTTAATGCAATATCATCAGTTATCGAATCTGCTAAGATTAATAGGGTCTTCCTTATTGTTTTGGCTAATTCACTAGTTATCGGTCTTGTCACGCAAGATCATCAGTTATCTGATTAATCGAAATCAGTGAGGTTTCTTCTTATTATGTTTGGTTAATCTCCCCAGTTACCGATTTTATTGTAATCAATGTTCTATTATCAGCAATAAATCATTTATTTGGTTAAGATTGAGGTAGATCAGCACCATACCACTTTGATTAATCATCTCTTGATCACTTTTAACTAAAACCTAGAAGATGAATGATTAGTCCTGCTGTTTTACCTCGATCTTAACTACACAAGGATGCATCTAAAAACATGGGTCGTTTATGGAGGAATTCGATGGCTAACGAGCTTTGATCTATAGTTATCACTATACCTGCATCGATCCGCTCGAACCTCACTGGTGGAGCCTTAGATCGGATCTTATTAGCTAGCGAGTTTGATCATGAACGAATCGTGCATTTGTCTATTTTCCATGTCTAAAATCGGTTGTTTTAGCCGACTGCGTGTGCCTTCACATATATGGTTCGTACCAAGAAGCTGTCAGGCCCGAGTAGACTCTTAAGCTTTTGATCTCGAAGTTTGTTATGACCATCATAGCTGCATCGATCCGCTCGAACCTCACTATTGATCATAACAGATCAGATTTTATTTGTCTAAAGGTTTATTTATGTCTGATGGTCGACTGATACGAGTTATGATTCTTATTTGTACCGAAATCAATTATCTAGTTTGAGAATGAGAACTTGTACGAAGGGGCCTGCTAGTTTTTCTACATTTGGGTGTACTGTACTCGTTCCCGTCTTGATCAAACATCCACCATAAAATCTGCTATGATCCAAGGCACTGTTTACCACGATTTTGCTTATGATTAACCAATTTCTTTCATTGTCAAGAGCTTTCTTTTACATAAACATCGGATATCGACTGCCTAGTCAATGACCTCACCCACTGGCTTTCGGAGCCGCATATTCGGAACTGTCTGGAGCAAAATCGGCATGTTCCTCCTTGTGTTACTGATAAGTTTTCTTTCTCTTGTCAATTGTAGACCAAATTGATTGGCACGTCTTTCGGGTTTCCGATCAGATCCAACCGGCTCGGCGTTGAAGCTAAGCAGATCTCCAGCGCGGATCATCCGGCATGCTGTGTGTTGCTCGCATCGCCATGTTTTTGCAACACACAGCATGCTATTCTATGCCTATAGCACAAAAGTTTTGCACCTTAAGTTCTAACCCTACACTAGCATGACAATTCTAGAAATGTAAATTGCAAGAAATTATATGCATAATGTAAAGAGGGAGCACAAGGGACACAACGATGTTTTATGAGGTATCGGAGAGTTGGCACTCTTCACTTGTCCTTGTTGAAGCACCTCACAAGGTATAGCCCCCCTTAATCCATGCAAGGACCAAGTGCTCCCTAGTGGTTGATCATTCTTCAAGACGGAACGGTGGACCATTGAAACTGTGTACAACTTGGGCCTCTCACAATCTTCACTGAGAGGTCACCAAGCACCAGTCATTACCAAGCCATCTAGGTGATGTCAATTGAAGGGACCGTGATGCCTAAGAGAGGGAGGGTGAATTAGACAACTTAAAAACTATTCGGCCAACCAAAACCTACTTATAAAAATCTATGCAAGATTTTATCTAGATATGTGCACTATGGTTTTGCTAAGTGTTGTTGTCGATAACACGAAAGATTCATGCAACTGAGGTTGGTCCAAACATATTCAACTAACCTAGCAAGATAGACTAGAAATGGTAAAGCACACAACCTAGGAAAGCAAGTAAATGTGGAAAGCGTAAATATGTTAGAGATGTAAATTCCCACTATGATGATTTTTCCCAAGGTATTAAGAAGCTCACACTTCCTCATAGTCCTCGTTGGAGCCCCTAGCTATAGTAAAAATGCCCTCGCAATGGCCAAACTCGTGATCAGTTAACTCCGTGTGAATCATCCATGGGCCTTCCCCTCATGCAAGTGGGTCTTCATGTGGCCTTCTCCCTCTAGTACCCTTGTGTTGGGACTACCGGTTACCTGCGAGGCCCAGTTTAGCTAGGTAGCGTTATGGTATTAGATCGCTTTTCCAAAATTAACCTGACAATATAGGGTTTTGCTTGCCTTGTTTTCCCTAAACGAGGGTAGTTGGTCTGTGGTTTGCCATGCTATATCATTACAATTCAGGTGGGAAGATGCTCTGTCCCCTTTGACCATCCAAAAAAAAGAAAGAAAAATAAAATAAAATGGTGGACTGCATGTTCAAAGCGCCGAGTTCTCTCTTGTGTTGCAGGAAAACCTTGCTACTGTACAAAGCAAATCCCCACGACCTCTCAAGCTGGCGCAACCATGGCACCACTCACGGTAACTTAATCTTAATGGCATGGATGACAGCGCAACCTAGCTGTTAATGTACTTTTGCTTATTCCATGTATGTGTATTTCTAGCTCATCAGTATATATATGATGCCATCCAAGATACTCACACTAAGCTTAGCCTAGCTCTGTATGCAGTGGCGGAGTCCGGATTTTGCGGCAAGGTATTCCATAATTTTTTTTTTGCAGTGCAAGTATATTGGACCATACGTATGTAACAATAATCAAAGTGCACTAATGACCATTAACAAATCCACAGTAATACTCAAAGTACAAATTGTTAACATAGTGGCATTGTAGCAGATCTCTAATAATTTAGAAAGGTTACAAAAACGTAAAGGCTAGCTATTACAATTTTCAGCTTTGCAGATTTCTCTCATAAGGCAAATACGCTAGTACTTACATTACAGTTTACAAAGAACTGTAATGTAAATAAAAGCTAAACAAAGTAGCAAGCAACCAGTGGACAACAGCAGGAAGAACGAATGAAATCTTTACCGGGTGCAGTGGTGCCAACTGCTTATGGATCTCAGACAGCTCTAGTGCTTGCCTGCAGTCCCCTACTTGACTGCCTTGAATGCCAGCCGCCACCGCCGAAAGGCCGAAGCCGCCAAGCGAGAACCAACCGCTGGGGGCAGGGGCCGAGTCGTCGACTGCGATGCGCTGCTGGCCAGATCGAGATGCGCCACCGCCACTGCCCGATGGATTGGGACAGGAGTCGCAACTTGGGAGGTGCAGTCTCTTGTGGTCTATACGCACGCAGCTGGCCGCTTGAGCCTTGACCACGATCACGATGGCCTGCTCCGCTGCTTGCTACCAGTTGGTTTTTCTGGCTTTTGTCCAATTAGAAAATAGGCTATACATGTATATTTATTTTTTGCACCTAAATCTTGGGTATTCCAATGAATACCCAGGCATACACCTGCCGCTGCCCATGTCTGTAACTCTGTATGCATGTATCTCGCTAGGTAGCCATCTCTACACGTACGCGACTACGCACATACAACACGCGTGCTGTAAATTAAAACTATATACTATTACTAATTTACTATATAGCTAGGTCTCTGTAACTATATAGCTATTTGATTGAGAATCCAAGATATATTTATGGATTGGTTAAAAGTTGAGGACGCTGGCGTAGTAGGGCGACCAGCTCTCCATCCATGGGCTCCGCAGCTGCGTCAGGAAGGGATCCTGCATCCACTCCTGCTGCGCCGGCTGCTGCTTCGCCACCTCCAGCTGCGGCAGGCTCAGCGTCACCGGCCTCATCAGCGTCGCCGCCGGCAGCAGCGGTTCGGCCACCTCCTCTTTCTTCATGCTCATCACAGGTGGTGGTGAGATGCCCACGGGCATCATCATGATCTCCCCTCCCTGCTGCTTCTGGGGATGGGCCAGGGCCACCCCCGCCGTCTCGTGGTCCGACGACGACATGGAGTCGGCGGGCGAGCCGGTGTTGTGAGACGCGGACGGCGTGGCGGTGGCGCGCGCCAGCTCCTCCATGGCCACCCGCTGCTCCAGCTCCTTGAGTGACACAGCCTTCCGGTAGATCTTGCACAGCACGATGTCCTCCTGCACACGTTACATACATATAAATTGATTAGGACTTGCACTATACTATGGACTGAAATAATTAATTTAATTGATATATATAAAAACGTTGCTTTCATGCTGCATCTGACAAAGTAAATATCTCTAGCTAGCTAGCTAGGTGTCCTACTTTTCAAAGCACGCGCGTGACTACTGACTACTACTACCTCGGAGTCAAAGTCAACCATTTCACACACTCCACACACACACACATATATATATATATATATATATATATATATATATATATATATATATATATATATATATATATATATATATATATATATATATATATATATATATATATATATATATATATATATACCCTGCACACTAATTGACCTGACCTAAATACATCTGGAATTACTTCTATTGTAGAAGAATGAATTAACGAAAATGCAAACTAAACTAACTAAAGGCCCTTTTTGGATTATTAGTGGCGTGCTCATAGTTAACAACTAAACATAACCGTTGAAGATCCAAGTAGGGCTGCTAATACAGACCTCAAACTACTAGCAGTTGGAGATGCTAACAATTAGTTCATCAATCGGTAGAGAGGTGCTAATACATATTAACAGTTCTTATATATCTCCAACCACCTATTACCAGCTGGATTAGTTAGTAGATTTAGCTATTATTAGCACCAGCGGATGCTAATAAAGACGGATTAGAGCCTGTTTTGGGTGGATTAGGCCCGACTAACGACTAGTCCTATTAGCTTCTATGAGTGACTAATGGACTAACAACTAGTCAATGACTTATGGAGTAACAATTAGATGCTTTGGATCTAAAATTTAGTTAACTAGTTGTTTTCTATGGATCAAACAGATCATGCATGCATGTACTACGTACTTAGATACGATGTAGGATGTCGATATGTATACCTTGGGCGACTTGTTGGTGGAGGCGGCCGCCGATGAGTCGCCGGCGGCATTGGAGCAGGTGGTAGCGTCGGGGAGGCGATACTCGTTCATGACCCAATCGGTCTTGGTGCCACGTGGCGCGCGCCCCTCGTAGTAGACGAGCGTCTTCTTGAGCCCGATGAGGCGCTTGGGGTCAGCGGCGCACCGCACGGCGCGGTCGGACCCCGTGGCCTTCCAGAACCCGCGCTCCGTCGTGCGGCTAGGCCGACCGCCGCCGGAGCCGGAACCGGAACCGGCCTGCTTGGCCGCCCGGCCGCCGCCGTCGCGGGGCACGAAGAAGTACCACTCCCGCTCGCCGATGCGCGCCAGGCCCGGGAGCTCCCAGGGGTCGTGCCGGTACAGGTGCACCGTGGGGATGATGTCGAACTTGAGCTTACGCCCGTGCGCTACCTGCGTCAGGTAGAACTCCAGCAGCTCCTCCTCCGTCGGGTGGAACCGGAACCCCGGCAGCTCCAGCTCCGCCGCCCCCGCGCCGCCGGATGACGGCGGTGACGCGCCACGCCGCCGCTGCTCCGCCATGGATTGTTGCCTTTAATTTGTTGGTTGCTGCTCTGGCTGCTTGATGGATCGATGATGGAGATGAGCTGCTGATCGAGAGCCGGATGCATGAGAGGAAAGAGCTGGGTTCCCTCTTCATATATAGGCCGGCGGCGCGCGTAGCTGGGGAGGAGACATGACACGATGGCGTCATGGAGAGAGTGAGATGGGAGGAAAGTGTGTGTGTGTGTGTGTGGGTGATGCGCTCTCGTCTCTTTCCCAGCGAGTCTTCTCCTGCGTCATACTAGCTGACTTTTATTATTACTGCCCTGATGCCAAAGGTAGTGTCGTCTGTGTGTGTGGAAATTAAGACTTGCTTTGCTTGGAATTCTTCTTCATAGCTGGCTTAGTGCTCATTATTTTACAGATATATGCAGTACTTGCTTGGGGAGCTGATTAATTAGCTTTGTGGGACTGTCAGTATCTAATATAATGACAATATTATAATCTAGGAAAGACTGATTAATTTATTTATATATCCTGTAACCAATTGACGAGGATGTGGACCAGTACTATATGTCAGTACTGGTTTCAGAGTTGTGTTGGCCATGCACGATGAATCATTTAATCTCTCCAGCAAAAGGAAAATATAATGATCCATGCTGGAGTATTTACTACTCTCTCGGTCCCTAAATAAATAGATTTCTAGTGTTGTCTTAAGCAAAACTTTTAAAGTTTTGACTGAATTTCTAGAAAAAACCGTTAAGATTTATGACATCAAATTAGTACCATTAGAGATATATCATACAATATATTTTCATAGTGGGCTCATTTTATGTCATAGATGAGTTTACTCTTTTCTATAAAGTTAATTAAACTTAAGATAGTTTAATTTGCACGGATTCTAGGAATTGATTGATTTAGAGACGGCGGAAGTATTTATTTAGCAAACGGAAAATAGTATTTTCTAGAATTTATTGTGTAAATTAAACAGTTAAACACGGATGCTCAAAGTTGCTATAATAAATAATTGATCATGTCATATTTTAGTTTGTTTAAAAGAAAATGTCAAGTCTGGAGAGCACACTGTGTGGTGTATCAACAGAAAAATTAATTCTTCCATTCTGAAAAAAAAACAGTCGTATGATATTTAATTCGTTCAAAATAAGTACAACTGATTGGTGCTACCAACACACAACTGGTGAACTGGAGTGGTGCACATGTACAAAAAAAAGATGGGACCTCCGATCCTGCAGATAAAGAAGTGAGTGGTTGCAAGCCTGCAAACTGGTCTGAGACGACTTGGTCCATTGGTGCACACTAACTAAATTATTCAGAGTACGCGTCTGCACTGCACTGCAATTAGTAGATAAGTAGCTTTTCTTAATTTATGTGCATGCAGTTGTGATCAGATTGGGCACCCGTAGCTTTCTCAAAGGATACGGAGAGAATCATCTCTGACTGCCTTAACCACTGTATACCATCATTCTTGACCTTGACCATGCCATATGTTAATTAATTCCTATCTTTAATGTTTTTTTTAGCACAGATAAACCTTTAGGTCACTTGCTACAACTGCACGCTTTTCTTGAAAAATAAACATGATTGTATTTTTTAAAACATAACACAAACACAAACGCTTAGATATATACACACTCACTCATATGAACACACGCATACACACTCTATCCCTGTAAGGCTGTAAGCACAAGACTAGGTTGAATTAGCACACCTCAAGATTAACGAAGGCATCATATACGCATCACTGTTAATAGGGGCATTCGTCTACAAGAATAACGGAATAAACATGATCGCTGATTACTTATTCTCTTCCTGTTGTTAATGAGCGCATTATTGTCTTATAAGTATTTGAGGTGTGCCCCACTAACCATGTTTATTTTTTTTTCCATCTCCTTGAAACCTGACCAGGTCATATTTGAACTACCAAAAAAATGTATGGATCATGGAACTAAGTATGGTAATGGTATTGCTTCAAAAAGTTGTCTGTCGCTGTAGAAGATACCCCTCACTCTGCACAGCCACAGCTTTACATGTACAGTTCCTTTCGATATCGATGGCCTTATTTGCTTTGACACAAGACGTACGTGTTGAATTGAAGTGGTAAAACCTACAAAACAGTTTATTTGAAAATACATAATTCCAGGAAGCCTAGTAGGGAAAATACAAACAAAGAAAAACCATCAGTTTCCACAAGACACACGGACGGCTGGAGTGTTTTGACGCGCTAACAGTTGAATTCCTTGCGTGGCCATGACTTTCACAAGAAATCCCAAGCTCAGGACGACACGACACTACTGCATTACCATTGCATGGTGATGCTGCTCTCTTGGGAAACCTCCAAGCCTTTGTTTTGTCGTCCCTCTGAAAAGAATTGAAAACCGCGTGTTGAATCGTTCCAAGTCCTGAAATGATTCTCCCTTTTGACGAAACCCCAAAAGAATTAGTTACTTTCTAACAGGAAATCATTGCACTTAAGAGAATTTATCAGGCGGCGACGGCGGCTGCTGCTGCGCAAAAGAGACTAATGGTTGGCTAAAGTGGTTGCAGTTTTCAGGCACCTTACCATTAGCATGCAACTGTGGACCTGCACCTGCCTGGGTCACACACGTATTACACCACTAGTAGACATGTCCAAATCAGAGCAATAACCTTTCGTCTTTAATTTGCACCTTTAATTTAACCTGTGACTTCCTATGAAGCAACCTTAGTTAGCTTGCAGTCAGGGAAATAAGAATGGGTAAGTGGTGTAAGCAATATTAACTGATTATATTTCTAGTGTTTGATTGACAGAATTCAGCAATCACTCCAAATATGACCCCAGGGAAACAAAATCTCCAGTAAGTTTGCAGTCATATCAGAACAGCTTTATTTATCTATCTCAGCTATTTTTTTTATTTGTGCGTATGCTTTAAAAGGAATTATTATACCATCAACAACACAGGAACAGTATCATAGAGTATTACCTACTAGTGCTTCTGAGTGTGACAAGCGTGGACTTGTCTGGTGCTAGGAGACTGGAGACAAAGGGTGAGCTAGCTGTACCATATGAATCAAGAAAGCAAGACCTGGAAATGGAACGGAGCTGGGCCATCCCATCCATCCATCCGTCCCTGTCGCTTGGACCCGTTCTTGGATGCACTAGTCGTTGCTGGTCGATGGATGTTGCCTCTTGCCGGGGAGTCAAGTCCATGGTTGCATTGGATTGCGTTCCATTCCTTTCCACCAGTGACATTCAGCAACACACAAAGGCCACAAGATCTGATCGATCTGAGGCTTCTTTGAAGCAGTCCAAGTCTTTTACTCTAGATAGATAGATAAATAGATAGCTGATGCTTACTGGTAGCCTATCACTCTTCTAGCTCTGTGCTGGAGAGAGAGAGAGAGAGAGAGAGAGCAAAAAGGAAGAAGCTGCTGTTGGTGGGTAAGTCGCCTCAGTGCTCCTAGTGATGGTGCCCATGACGTTTCATGAGTTGGAAGACCTGGAAGAAGAGGTCGTTAGTGATCCATCTTTTTGTTGAAAGATCAAAATATAGCATTATGACACATGAAAATATGCCTGCGTGACGCCGGCCTGACCCTCGGTGGAGCTGACCTGACCTGACCTGCCAAACAGCTGAAATCAAATGTGAACTAGACAGGGAACAAGGATGAAGAAGCTTCCTTAACTTCATCTTCAGTTTTAGTACTGCAGACTGACAGTATATGTTCTATATCTGTGCCTTGGCATCTAATATCAAAATCTTCATCAACTTAGGAAGTACAAAGTACAAGAAACCCCAAGTTTTTATTCTGGACAGGAACTGGTCCTTCACATACTGGGCACATTTAGCCATATACCCAATAGATAGTCAAGATCCAGGTGAACCCAGGCCATGGCTCCTCTGTCCATACACACCATCCATCCCTGATTATTCTTCTTTATCTAGAAAACTATACAAGCAGTGCTTGCTCAGTGATGACACCAGTCATCTACGAGCTACAGGAAAGGACCGTTACAAGGGCACCAGCGGCTAGTCCAGTAAAGCAGGACTATTAAGAGGGCGCTGGCAGCCAGTCCAGTCCTGATCAAGGACTTCTGGCTTCATTTGGTGTTTTTATTGGATGACAGGCGCGCAAACTTCCATCCCTTCTTGCTTGAATCGTCCTTCTTGCCACCAAATGCTGCCTCCTTGTCTTCTTTAGTAGCTGTAGAAGTTTTGACAGGGGTAGCATCAACATCGATGATCTCTGGAGAAGTCTTTCTAGAACTAGTTGTCTCTGCTTTCGCTTTAAGCCGTTCAGCCTCTTCATCTACACGGTAATAAGCCTGGTAGCAGAATGATTTGTCAGGGGGGCTGATATTGCACTGTGACTGATAGATTCTAGTTCATTAGTTCGGTTGAGAAGTAGCTGATAAGTGAACATTACCACACAAGTGCGGGGTGGAGAAAGGACTTTGAATGAGTTTGGCCGGTTGTTGAAGTTTGTTTCAGGCACCCCTGGTATCCCTTCAGGCGATGTGAAGTGATCCACATCGTGGCCAACCTGTGTCACAACATCGATGAATCTTGCAAACACGACATCCTGATACAATTCTCATGGACCCAACTACAGGAGTAGGAAAAAAACATCTTTCCAGTATATATCATCACTACTTACTCTTCCATGTCCACCAAAGACCAAAGCATCAGAGTCCAGGGCTACTCTGTATTTCCCAGGCAAATCGCATCCAACTTTGTAACTGCATATTAGTTGCAAAGTAGAGAAGGGAGTAAGCACACTAGACCACAGGCAAAAGGGACTTTGAAAAGACAGATTACAACTGGTAACTTACCCCTCATAAGTTTTCTTGGGATGAAAATTGAAAACAAAAACTAAATCTCCACGTTCAAAGACAACAACCTGAAACAAAGTAAAAATAAATTGAAAATAATGTTTTGACAAACCAAACTATTTGAATCAAATGGCTAGGGTTTCAGAAATCATGCATTCCTAAATTGAACTCACCTTAATCGGCAAAATACAGCACACAAGCTAGAGTTACTACTCTTCCTAAGAAAGAAACAAATGTCATAACACTCTCATACTAAGTATTCTCAAGCCCTTACCTTTTTCTCATCATTCATGTCGCTTACAATCTGCTTTGATGACGAAAGGAAGGAAAATCTCTCATCGAGCGCATTCATTGCTTGATCAAACGCATTCATGTACTGTTCAGCATTAGAGCAAGGAGAAAACAATAATATGTTAGCTGGGATAAACTGTAAACTTGAACTATAGAAAAACAGAAGAAAAAAAAACAGCCATTCACTTGGATACATAGTTCACCATATGCTGTAAAAAATTATATATTAACAAAACAACAAATCATTGAGAAGTATATTCCTAGGTCTGCAAAGTTAAGAAAATGGCATACCAATCAATGCATTGAAATTACTTTTATTCAACAATGGCAATACATAAAACCAGGTCAACAAAATGGTAGGTTTACACAGGCCAATCCAACCAGTCTATTGAGTAACAAGTACAGGGTTGGTGCAGTTTAACTAGGGCAGTGGGGCAGCAAAACAAAGTGTGGAAAAGCATATTTCAATCCAGCTCAATGCAAAAGTGCGACAGTAGTATGGAACTCTCATCTAGCTAGTATCAGAGACAGTGATACAAAGGAAAAGTTAAATGTCAAAGAGAGCTAGAATGATGCCTGAACAAAAAAAAAAGGGTTGTATTCATAGACATAACCTTGTACCGCAAGTGATCAGTGTCCACAAGGTTCCACTGACGTCTGCATTTATCATAGCTCCAGTTGTTCCCTTCTCTTGGAAAGTCAATCCATTCTGGGTGACCAAACTAGAAGAGAATTGCACGTCCATTAAAGACACTACAAATAAGAAGGAATATATGCAGCGGCCCATTCTGTAAGATCAATTCTCATGTGTAAAAGTATAAATAGCATATGAAAAATAGAGGATCAACCCTAAATGCTGAAACATCAAATAGACAAAATAGAACAGGTTTATGAAGGCTTATTAATGGGAAAAAAATTAATAGACCAAGATTTCACCTCATTCCCCATAAAATTCAAGTAGCCATCACCTCCAAGGGCCATTGTGATGAAGTGAATCATCTGGAGTGTATAGAGCACAATAAGCAAGCTATATTAAGAGGAGGGAACGCATCCAAGAATTATATGAAACCAAGTTCAACCAGAACTTGAGGAGAAATGGAACCTTTTGGAGTGCAATCCCTCGATCAATTGTAGGTGAAGCAGGCTGCAAGTCTGACATGCCAGTGTACATTTCCTTGTCCATCAGGAGAAATGCTATAGTTTTGTCACCAACGATAGACTGAAAATTTGCATGATATTAATTTGCAAGATAAACGGGTCATATATGACTTCAAATTCTTAGGCATGCTTAGGTTAGGAGGGCCTAAATTTTTATGAATAATTAATGCATTTACTAGCAATCAGGATAGAAATGTGATGAAATATAGTACTGTCTGATTAAAAGATCCTTGCCCCACGTGTTGTCTATCCCACAAGGAAATAAAATACTTTGCTGCATCCAACTATACTTCCTTATAATATAATGCAAGGTACCTGATCATGGCTCTCAGCATATGCAATGCATTTTTCAGTATATCTCCTGTTAGTCAAAGTATGCGCTATTTCACCCATCGACCACTCAGAGTCATCTTTATTCTTCAGGTAATCAATCCATCTATCAGGGATAGCCATTGCCAGGCGATAGTCAAACCCAACCCCACCTTCATCAACTGGCCGGCAAAGGACTGGCATGCCTGAAACATCTTCAGCAACAACAGTTGCTTCTGACAAGAGTTTGTGCATTAAATGGTTTGCGAGCATCATGTAAACAACTGCATCCACATCTGTGTCCAAACCGAAATATTCCTGGTAATTTCCAGTAAACCCCACATTGATACCATGGTGATGATACAGCATTGATGTAACTCCATCAAATCGAAAGCCATCAAACATGAATTCATCCAGCCAATATCTCAGGTTAGAAAGAAGAAACCTTAACACCTCCCAGTTAGCATAGTTGAACAGCCGACTATCCCAAAGTTTATGATAACCTCTATCTCCCGTATGAAAATAGGACTCTTGGGTGCTTTGTCCAACATCATAGCCATTTAAACCATCTGTGACATTATTACTTGCATGGCTGTGGACAACATCCATCAGAACTTGCAAACCCAAACTGTGTGCCTTATCGACAAGATATTTGAGGTCCTCTGGTGTGCCTGATCTGCTGCTAACCGCAAAGAAATTTGTCACATGGTACCCAAAAGAAGCATAGTAAGAGTGCTCCATAACTGCCATCAACTGAACTGTGTTGTAGTTATTTGCTCGTATGCGTGGCAACACATTGTCTGCAAATTCCCTATACGTGCTTACTGCTGGCTTTTCACCACTCATACCCACATGGGCTTCATAGATACGTGGAGCAGCAGGCTTTGAAGGCCGAGGATGCTTAAATGTGTACCTGCAAGCCAGAGGTAAAAGGTACTATAATTTTGTCATATATTTTTGTCCGGCTAAGATCTATTGCTTAAGTTTACAATTTAATTCAGGACGGTAGAAACAGACCTTTCAGAAGCAGGAGGATCCCAATGAACACCATCGTAGGGAGCTCCAAATTTAGAGGCATCAACAGTCGCATAGCGAATCCATGCAGGAATCCGATCAACCCATACTCCACCATGTAGAAAGCGAAATTTAACCTTGGAATTGTGAGGGATGGCAGGTTTCCCTTTGACATGGTCAATTTTGATCGACCAAACACCAAATTTATCCTTCTCCATCTTGTGGTTTGCACCATTCCAGTCATTGAAGTCACCAATAAGCTCTGCCTCCCTACATCCATAAGTAAAAAAAACTCGAATGCATCAATCTATTAAATTAGTGGAAACTACATTTTGTCATACAAAAGAAAACAGCATCAAGTAATCACAACAACAAGAGAGCGAAAAAAGGTTTTTAGCCTCCTCCACCAAGACAGTCTTGCATAAGAGTGAAAACTCCTAAAAGTTTTGTATTCCCAAACATTGGTTACTCCCCTGTGTTGGAGCTTTTTTTTTTTTTGTGCTCTAGTTGCTATCAGACAGCATCTCTTCACAAGCAAAATGGGAAAAATGATACTGCCATACTCCATCAGTACATCATATTTGCATGACAACATTAGAACTTACTGTGCAGCAGGTGCCCATTCACAATATACAGTTCCGTCCTCATTTGTATTGATCCCAAATTTCAAATAGCCTGAAAAAAATATATAAAATCCAGAAAGATTGATGATTCAGATAAGGCAGTATTTTGCGGCATAGGCAGGCGCCATAAATATTAGCATTTGAATGTATTATAAGCCTAACCTTTAGAAAATTCTTCAAGACTTCCCTCATTTTCCTCAATGGAGCCTTTCTGGTCCAGGTATCTTTTCATCCGGTAGCTGAAATGGTCCTTGAATTTCTCCAGCTTGGGGTCCAGGTCGTATATGGGAAGATGGTCGACATTGCCTTTGGCAGTTGCCATAGTTTTATCTTCTTGCACAGTAGCTGCAGTGGCGAATTTGCTCTTCACCTTGCAAAGTGCGTTAAAGCCAGATTCAGAATTACACAGGCGATAGAAGCTATCACGTGACAATGTAGTAAGGCTAATTAGCTGCTGCAGCAAGCACAGAGTATACCACTTTATTTTAACTGTTTATTATGAAAACCAACCACCAAAATTAAAACAACTTTAATTGAAATCTGAGATCCGCTTGACTTGATAAATTAACATCGACGACTACTGGTAACAAAGCACTGGAGCCTAGCCTCACCCAAATCCAAAGCGAGACCCAATCCACAAATTCCAGAGTTTTCTCTCCAAAACTACTACAAAATTCCATTTTGTCCTTAATAACAACGTGTTCCAATCTGGGGAAAAGATCTACCTTCCGCACCCCCGGCAGGCGAGCCTCGCACTGGACAGACAGCACACTCAGGCGCACATTGCCGCCACCCTGCGAAACCATCAACCATCAGTACACAAAAGCAAAAGGAGAAAATCCATCAGTTCCCCCGGACCCGGATCGCAGCAGCTCACCGCGATCCCTGGCGGCGGCGCCCGATCAGCAGGCGAGCGAGAGCGCCGCGGCGGCGGGAGCGGAGTCGGCGAGGAAGACGGTGACACGAGGCACAGCATTGCGGTGGCGGCGAGTGAGTCCCATCTCGTCAGCAATCCAAGTCGCTGGCGCTTTATAGCGGGTGCCGGACTGGAGCTGGCTTGGCGTCTTCCCCCCTATCCTCTCCCTCGCAATGAAGGCGTGATTTTTTTGCTTGGTCGTTTCTCTCCTTACCTTTCTTCTCCGTCGCAATCTGCCGCTGCGACAAGCAGGAGGCCATGCCAGTGGCACATGACCCTGCGCCGGATCTGTGGGCCCGCAATGGCCGGGCGTGCCACGTGGGCGGACACGAACAGCCGGAGGAGCTAGTTCTGGGCCGATTGGCCTTTGGGCCTGCACTGGTCCCCTCCACGGTTTGCCCTTTTTTTATTTTATATGTTATTTTTAATTAATGTTAAAAAAGGAGTGGAAAAAAAGGCTTTTTAAGTTGTTCTTATATAAGGGGAAATGCAAACACATTAATTAAATTGCGTTCTAATTTGGTGCAAGATGTATTTTTTATGGCCCTCTTCGTTTCGCTCAAATTTGGCTTATGCTAAATTGCTGTGAGAGGAAAATGTTGTTCGTTCGCTGAAAAGTACTATTGAAATAGTGTAGCAGAACAGGGCCAATGGATTGTGTAGATAGATTATCATTATTGCAACTAGTAGTAGCTTTTTCTTCTTTCTGATGTGCTTTTTGTGTAGCTTTTCTAACAAATTAAAGTGGTGAATATGCGGTGTCATCTGCATCAGATGAGCTCTGGCTGTTGTTAATCAGACAAACCTGCCTGTGGTTTTTATTGGGGTTCCTTGCAGTGCAGAGTTCATCTTGCACTTCGTATGTTGCGTGAGAGACAACCATCTTCACTTTTTATATAACTGAAAAAGTGAAAACCAAATGATCATCTTCAGTTATCAGGATACACAAGGAATTGGAAAGTTAGATGATAGAGTGTTTACTCTTGCAATCTGATCATCTCAAGGAGCTCAAAGTCCATCCATAGTAGCAAAAGGAAAGAAAAAGGTGTTCTGCTTTTCTGCTACTTGTGTTACCACACCATAAATATAAAGCTAAACGTCACACGAGCATAGTGTGACAACGGCCTGCTCTCTCGGCTTTGAGCCCCTGACCTCAGAATGAACAGTGAAAATGATAATATATAGCGTCAAAGCATGAAACAAAGCAAACAGAGTGGCACAGCATCTGATCTCAGGCCTCTTTAGAAACATCTATCTATTCTTTTGTATGACTAGTTCTAGTCTGTACTTAAGTACTTTACAAGTGATGCTAGTGGGAGCTCAGAACAGGCACATTGCTTCCTTCCAACACTTGCTCTAAGTGGGCCTGACATCTTAAATACAGGATCAAGGCCTCAGCAGCTGAATTTGTCAGCTGAAAGAATCAACAGACAACAAACTGATTGTTCATCTCGATTTGGCCGTGCTACAACATCATTCCAGAGTCCTCATCTTACACTCGAACCTACTGGCTCGGTTATCACATATCACCACAGGCCAACTCCAGTGACATTTATATAGCATCTCCACAGATTACTCTTAGTTGTCACTCCCTAGTGATCCATCTGTTCCCTCGGATCTCAAACCCACCTAGGCCATGGTCACTGCTCTCTCCACCACTCTCTGCGCTTGCATAACCTGATTTCCTGCGTTGCCTTCGTGCTTTCTTTGGGCCACTGTTGTCACTCAGGCTCCCATTCAGGAGCGGATCATCAATCCCACTGATTACCCTGGTCAAGGATGTGGGTGAACTGATGCAGCTATCATCATTTGTTTTCTTCTTTCCCTTCTCGCGCTTTTTGATGTTCTCAGATATCATGTGCAGCTTTTCATTGATGGGTTCTACCGCATGGTTCACAGTAAACTTCAAGTCATTCACAATCTACGAGATTGGTCAGATGAGATTTCACTTCAGCTGAGATAGGGAAAAAAATAGTAATTCAAGTAAGAAAATAGATGAAGATAAATGAGCATTTGTCCCCCTTACGTATTCACCACCTCCAATGACGACATCACGAACGCTTTCTTTTATGGCAGTGGAACACCTGACACGATCATCTGGCTGGGGAAGCCTAAACTTGGTTGGGCGCTCACTATCCTTGACTTCATCTGGATCTAGAGGGCAGTCAACAGAAGCATAGTCCCCAAGAACTGAAACATCTCCAACAAAATGATCACCAATTAGCTCGTATGGCTTCGCAGGGAAGACATACAGGTGGACAACGGCAGCAACACCCATCTGCATAGCACAGAAGACTGTTAGGGTTTACTTCAAATGAACATGAAGAATGCAAACATGCAATAAATATTGACCTATAGAACATGTCCTCTTCCAACTACTAACAGCAAAGGTTCCCATATGAACAAATGCCAAATAATGTATTGAAAAGGTATAATAGGAGTTAACCACCTCTATGCAGATAATAAAGTCTTGGATACTTGACTTGAACTGCAATTCTTGAGCAATAGGACCTCTCAACAAACCCCAATTGAAGAGCAGTGCGATTGCTATACCTTGCCACCATGTTAAGAACACAATAGACTTGAATGTCAGAAACTTTGCAAGAGGCTTTATATGAGCTAACTCATCCTTTATCACAGCATAGAACTGAACGAGACAGTATAAGGCCCATGACTGACTGAAATTGAGAACCACAGCCGTGTAAGAGTACCTGGTAGACAAGTAAATAGTTCAGTAATGGCAAGATAATGATTGTTTAATTCCTATGTCATCAAATGCATGGGCAAGTTGACCATATGCAACAGAATATAATAGGCAAACAGCCGAGAGAGGGAAAAAGAACAGCAAACAGCTTATGTTTTCAAAAAGTGTGCAACTTAACAAACAATTTCTGAGCTATGTATAGTATCCTAGTACTGGATGAGGCATCTAAAGAAAGTACAATACAGGATAAAAAGGAGGGTCATAACCACCATATATTAGATGCAAACGTTAGTTGTGACTGAGTGTTATCAAATACATTCATGCAGCTTGTGAGAGTCAACTACCACGAAACGGAACACCAGAAATAGAGCACATAATCTGACCTATATGGTCCAAGAAAACAGCAAGTTGACTACAGGTGCAGGACAGCTAAATCTAATGATACACTAAGTGATATATAACATATAACATATACATGTCTGCCCACAGTTGAAAGGAAAATGAGCATAAATGCATTTGCATTTTTAATAACTTCCAAAAAAAAGATAGTAGGATGGGAACAATGTAGCACAGATGAGACAAGTTCGTGCAAGGATTCTTGAGTAAATGAAGTCAACTTATATGTCTCTTACCCACAGTTCAACTTAAACTCTCCTTCACAGTACACTCCAAAGGCTTCAAGAATCACCGCAAGAATAGCACATATTGATTTTATTATCATCTGTCCAAGGACAAGGAAAATGAGTTGGTTTGAATTTTCACAACACGCTGCAAAGCCATTGTGATGAAAGATAAAGAGGCACATACATATTGAACTAGCCCGAATTTGATGACCAAGTAGAACCATTCACCTAGCGGCCACGGTTTCAGGATGTAGTTCATTGGAAAAGGATGGTTTACATATCGTTGTTCAGATGCTTGGCCTAAAAGTGGTGCAGCAGAACCTGAACCACCTTCCCTATTCAAAAATTCAATTGTCCTATCTTCACCACCTGGCATAAGTACGAGTGCAATGGTAAGGCCAAGATATGGATAATAACATTAGAATGTGAAGTAATAATTGAGAGAGGAGTACCTAAGCAAGCAACTAGATAGCGCCCAAAACAGTACATAGCAAATGCCTCATATCCATCTCGCATAATTTCAATATCCACACTTATTGATGGATATACCAATGAAAAGTACTGCAAGAGTTCTCATAAAATGTTAAACGGTATAGCGATGCAACAATTGAACAGCTAAATCTCAACCTATACTTCGACTGTAAATACAGGTATTAATCTGGGATGAATGACAAAGCAGCAGCATAGCACCTTACCGACTCGACTGCATAGCATGGCACCATGAGAATGACGCCGACAAGAAACTTCTGTTCCTGAAAGAAGACAGATGTGGCACGAATGAGTGAGACAGTTCAAACAATTTACCACATTGATTTAAAATTTTAAATAGCAAGCGACACTGATAACAATTCACAACCTCTGGGTTTTTGTAGGCTGACAGATGGTTGAACAGCAAGTACAAGGACAGCGAGAAGGATATGATAACAAAAACACCGGCAATGATTGTAGCCCAGAGAGGTGGTGTATAGCTTCCGTGAACCGTGAGCAATTGCTTGGCCAATTCCATTGCCATCCCTTCTCACAGCCCCCCTTAACCGGTCTTCTCAGATTATGCTCCCTTTCGAACGAAATCTGTTCGAGGGTATGGTTCACAGAGGATCATAATTCACAACCCCTAAGTCAAACAGGAGCTCTCCTCTTGTTGAGCAGCCTGGCAGTACCAAGAATTCAGTTGTTCCACCTGATACTCTGGTCTTTTTCTGCAAGCACCATATATAAATAAACAAATAAAATATATAAAAAGAGATAGAGATGAGTGAACTCGGAGAGGCCTAGCCAATACACCAGTCCTCTCCTCCCCATACGCCGTATGCATTTGTGACCGCCTAGTCTTCCTCAGCTCCGGCCGGCGTGCGCCTCGTCTCCTCCGCTGCGCACACACGCCTCCTCTTCCTCTGATCCAGGTTAGGGGTGGACGCTGGCCGGCGGGGGCTGGGCGGGTGGGGGCGAGATTGAAGAAGAGGGAGGGGAAGGTTGAAGACGAACAGAGCAGGGGGCCGGCGGGCGGAGGTTGAATGAGCCCTTCCGTTGTATAAGCCCATGGCGACGGCGGCGCCGTGTTTGTCAAATTGCCAACCAACTACTCGTCTACTCGTCACCGCCGAGCAACTATAGACGAAAGAATCAAATCGAGAAGAAGAGGGGCTAAACCAAAGGATACAAACCTAGAGAATCGGATCTGAGCTGGAGCGAACCACAATGCAGAAGGGATCAACGAAAACCGACCACCGGGAGAGCAAGACTCCCTCCGCAATCAATCAGAGAGTCCCATCAATCAATCCGAACCAACTGGAGCACAAGAAAGAACAAAAAAAACAAGCTTTGCCTGCGTAGGATTAATTGGGATTGGGTGGGGAGCATGGACGCTGATTAATGCAGAGGATTAGGTGGCGGAATCGTAGTTGCCAGGGAGACAGGGACGGCGGTGAGAGAAATTCTCTCTCCTGCATCTGCATCACATGTTCCCAACGTTTCTGGTTTTGTTTGCAGTCGCTGTCTGTCGGGTCAATCAGGATATCTCTCGCGCTCTCTGGTCCTTGTCATCCTGCCCTCTTGTTTTCTCCTGTGCTCTTGCGTTCGTTCTCTGGCAACTCCAGATCGGAGCCCCCAATTCAAATTTGGATCTTGAAATGAAGGATCTTTTGTTTTAACGAAAAATCTACCTGTACCAGGGTATTCCAAACTCGAAGTTTCATCGACAGTGCATCACCACGAGCCATCCATCAGCAACTGCATGAAGATTATATTTGTTGACCTTCTGAACAAACAAGTTGCTGTTGTCCATGTGTTGTCTTTCTTTATCCCTTTTCTAGAAAATGAGTAATAATGAATCAATGGGTGGCTGCCACGATTAGCCTACAGATAAAGTCTTCATTCATTCCGTCTCAAAATAATTGCAAATTTCAGTTTTTGAAAAATCATTATTATTTTAAAATTTAGCTAGATCTCATTAAAAAATATTATCAACAGTTGTACTCCCTCCGTATCGGATTTAGAAGTCGTTTAGGACAGCGACACGGTCTCCAAAACACAACTTTGATCTCTTGTTTTTATAAAAAATATTTATGTAAAAGTGATATATGTATACTTTTATAAAAGTATTTTTCAAGACAAATCTATTCATATAATTTTTACATTTGCAAACTCAACAACTTAAAAGTTATTGATGATTTATATTCCTAATGTTTGACCCAAACATTGTCTAAAACGACTTCTAAATCCGATACGGAGGAGTATGTCCTACTATATTTGTTATGAAAATATTTTCGAGCTTGATAGTGTCCAGATGTTTAATCCGGGGCGCTAGTGTCGGTGCCCACACCGTCTAATTTTTCAACGCGCCCCACTGCATGGGCCCCTCATGCCTGCGCTCGGTTTCTCTGCGCCCACTCGGCCCCGCCCCAACAGTAGGTCCGCGCCGCCCGGACATCACCTTGCAGCTGCAATAGGTGGCTACGATAGGTGGGTCTCATTGCAACATATGCAACATCAGATCTACTTTTACAACACCCAGGTGAAACACTTGCAAAACACATGGAAAACACTTGAAGTCGTTGCAAACATATGCAACATCTAAATGAAACACTTGCAACAGGCATATGAAGCAACTGAAACACTTGAAACATACACTTACAACATGCACGTATATGCAACATCCAGATCTACTTTTACAACATCCAGATGAAAACACTTGCACATATGTCAGATACAGATGAAACATTTGGAATATACACTTGAAACATATGATTATAGCTATCGCAACATGTGCAACATCCCGATCTACTTTTGCAACACTAATATTGAACACTTGCAACATACCTCTGAAATACTTGAAACATACGTCTGCAACATGCTCTTTGAGCGCAAACATCTCCTTGCTGCTTCAGCGAATGGAGACTCGTCGGCGCATGGAGATCACCGTTGTGCTCATCGGCGCATGGAGCTCGCCAAAAATGTAGAGCTGGGCGGCAACGCACAGAGGGCGAGTGTGGGGGTGGCACGGGCGGCGGTGCGCACAGAGGGCAGGTGGGCGACACGTGGAGGTCACCGGTGTGCTTGCCATCAACGCGGAGCTAGGCAGCGGCGCACAGAGGGCTGGGTAGGGGTGACATAGGCGGAGGTGGCGCAAAGGGCAGGTGGGCGCGGCGTGGGTGGCGCAGAGAGTGCATGGAGAGTCCAGACGTCAGACGCTCGCATTAGAGTGTTTCCGAAATATTTTCTAATATTAATTTGATGGTATTCTTTAAGCATCATGAATTTGTTGTATACATTTAGTCAACTCTAAAAAGGTATAACTTCTGCAGTTATTTTAGAATGGAGGGAATAGCTTGCAAGCAATGGAGACCCTTAAAAGCTTGTGAATCAAATTTTTAAGTTTCTCATGGATTAGTTGGCAAGCTCAATCCTTTTCTGTTGCTTTCAAACCGTGGGGTTGTCGAGCTTTTCTTTTACCCAAATATAGGATTAGTTTGTATTTCGTATTTTGTATGTGTTCATCACAGTGTTAGCTTGAGATGAATGATGAGAGAGTATCTTCAAATGCAAGTTCAACTTAAGCTCAAAATTTTAGAACTTCATCTTTAATTAGGCATGTTTTGTTTCTAAATGCAAAATGTCACTACCAATAGAGTATCTTTTTTTAGTTGGCTGCGACCAGGAAGCTCCATGCGTCCTTATGCAGCGCCTCTAATTTTTTTTCTAAAAAAGGCAATGTTCTTTTTAAATGACATTTCAAAAAATATAGGCATATTTTTAATCTTTTTTTTGAGAATTTATTTTTTTAATCTTTTTGGAAACACACCATAGGCACTGGCATGGGCATGGCTCCTACTATAGGCGTGACAGTCCAGCATACTTCCAACTTTTTTCTTCTGTAGCAACCCAAAACTTTTGTTTAGGTTTGCAAAAATCCACTTGTTAAGACTTGGTTAGCCCAAAGCCCACTTCCCAAAGGTATAGTTGACCCAAAAACTTACGCAAAGAAAAACAAGTTAGACCCATCCTTCTACAGCCTGTTCGTTTCGCTGGTTTATTGTGGCTAAAAGTACTGTTCGCTGGTTTGTTGTGAGAGAAAAACACTGCTGGATGGCTGCTGATTCCACTGAATAGCTCAAATGAACATGGGCTAGTTTTGTGGACAGACTGGCCTTTCTAGCGGTCAAAGCGATCAACATCCACAATAGCCCTATTTCTTGACCTTCAATTGACCAGTTAAACGGTTAGGCGGTCACCGGTACCTCTAGGAGGTTAGATCGCCAGCGTCAAGTAACTCTTCACGTGCAATGGGTAAGTGCCTTGTCGTCACTCCATTAGTGCCCACTTGGCCACCTATCAACTTAAGCTTGCGTCCAACACCATTAGCATACCTCTCCTTTCGCCATCCCTCTTCATTCCCACCCATCCCATTGTTCGCCATTCTCCCCAACCCAAGGCTAGTAAGAGGGAAAGTCCATGGAGTTTCAATTGATCCTTAAACCATCCCAACCTCTTGAGATCATTAGACCAGATCACTAAAGCTTTCCTTCAGAGCTTGGGAGCCCTTCTTGGATTTCTTCTTCCACTTCAACAAGGAGCCTTGCATGAGTGGACTCTCTCTACTCCAACATGGGACATCATAGATGGCTAGAGGTCACATCGTGCATCATAGATATTAAGATTGATCTGGCAAAAACAATAGATGGTTAGAACAATTTAGATGACGTGGCTTATTGTGAACATAGAGAAGTAACAATTAATGACTCTTAGTGAGTTGTATCTATATAGGTTATATAGAATATATCCTATGAACCAATAGATATGGAAGCCTTGATATGGTTACTTAGGCATTTCAGGCATGAGGCATGTTGGTAACAACCAAGTCTAATAGGACTAGACAACAATTGAAACTTGTGGATGATTTTGCTACCGGAAACCTTATTAGGACAATCACATAGTAGTAAACTTGATTATTTTGTATGCCTTGGCAGAGCTAGCTACTACAAGCTCACTTCAGAACCCAAAAGTCGAAGTGCTATTCCAAGTTGTAGATAGCACTTAGCACTTCGTGCTGAAAGGCCTTCTGCTTCAATGGATCATAAGCTTCTTTGCTTACTTTGCTATCTTTTACTCCTCCAGATGCACTTAGACTTTTAATGTTCAAAACATAGAGAAATGCAGTAAAAGAAGCGTACAAGATAGGATAAAGATGCCAGCGGAAGAAAAAAAATCTGACCCTAAGATAAAAGGATCAAACTGATGGCATCTGAAGCAAGAAATATGCTTATTATTACCCAAAAGAGTGAAAGACACTTTATACACAGCATCCTTGACCAACAAGAAAATGACAAAAACTGATAATAATTAATGCCATGCACATACCTGAAAACATGCTACATAATTTAAGATCAGGAACAAATGGGCATGAGACATGGCTTCAGGTTTCACGCATCAACTGTCTGGGGTCGATAACCGCCTTGAGTGAATAGCAAGATATAAAAAGCTTTTTTTCGCAAATATACAGATATACAAGACCTGTAACAATGGAAAAATACCAACAATGACAGTGCATTGAGATGGAGCTTTTTTGTCTAAAGGCATCCTTCAGATTGCAGAGGTGCAGAAAAAACAAATTCAGCAGATCCACACAATCAATGTTTATTTTCAGATTGCAGAGGTGTCACATAACATGACCAAAAAATAATGCCCAAGATACAACGAATTAAATTCCAATGGATATAATTGGAAAAAAACCTAAACAACACAAACACTGTTTCATTGAGGTTAAGTTATTGAACTAACGAACAACACACCAATCCAGCCCACCAAATAGTTGCTGCAACAGCTGTTGCATATATGCAGATCCCACTCTGTAGTTTAGTCGAAGCAGCCTCTATACACACCTCTCTTTCACTCTTTCCATGGAAGTAGTTAGAGTGTGTATAACCAGCCAATTATATTAGTTCAAGCTTAGGTTCTTGCATCCAGCAAGAAAGTTGCAGGTTCCGATTTCGCAGCACATCCATATCTAAAAGTGCTGTACTTTCTATGGACCCCGGTAAGTTTTCCATGAGCTGCTCTTTGGTGCAGTTCAACCATCATCCTAGAGCAAACCCTGCAATGTAGAAGGGGCCATGTAACTGTAAGCACAAACTGAAAAGGTACGCCTTTTGTAATATATAAAGAGTAGGGAGGTATAACTACATTAGTTGTTCTTCTGAATATTTTGTGTGCAGCTCACAGCATTTGTTCCAGGACTTGAACCCATTTATGGTGCATTGAGCTGTGTAGATGGCAGCAGCTGCTAGCATAGAGGGGCAGAACTGGAGCATCTTGTATTCGACAAGACTCAGCTCGATCATGAAGAAAGACAGGAGTTCGAGCTGTCCAGTAGTATAAACATTTTGTCAGGGTTTATGTACTTGTACAGCAAGCTATAGCTTACATGATTTATTGATCACAAAAACAGGAGTATGTATTAGTATCTTACCTTCTTCTCAGATTGTGCTGCCTTTAGAAACCTTCTCATGAAACAGTATGGAGTCGGGACCGACATATTGAAATTAAGTGTGTTCACTATCCTCCTCTCCTGCAGAGATTTCAATGTCAGTTATCTGTTTTTTTGGCACTAAAAATAAACATGCAGCACATTTTTTACCATTTCAAGAATATCAGCCCTTGTGTAGGCGCGATCACAGATTAAGATCAGATCCTCGACCACCGGTACGCTCACTTCTTCATACTTGCACGCGAGCAACATAGCAGTTACACCAACTAACTGAAGCTTCTTCCGCACCACAGTTTCACGTGCCAAGAATCTATCTATGATGTTCACAGTTAGGAAAAGGGTCTCCTCCAACAGCTCTAATTTGTAGTGTACCTGCATTGAAAAAAGAAATAAAACATGGAATTTTAAGGTCTTACAGAGCATATGAATAATACTAAATCGAAAGCTTTAGACGTTTGCTTAAAATCCCCACCTCTATCAGCCAGTCAATTAGAATGCCACGCATCTTCTCATTTATATCGGTTTGGCTTGACATGTAATTTGTAGGGACACAGCTTGCACCCTGTGTACAAGTGTTGCAATCAGATTACAAATGCCAACAACAGGGTAATTGCAAATATCTTCAGGTTCAAGATCAGAGTTCTACCTCAGTTTTCCTGTAAAATCTGTAAATTTCATCTACATAGTCAACCACAGCCAGGGAGTTTCCTGCATCACAACTGTCAATATCGGGTGCTGCCTCCTCAATATCTTCCATCTCGATCTCTTTCAGTTCAGAGCTCATCTGAAATGACTTGTATTAATGACAATTACAAATAGACCAATCTATTATGCTTACCAAGGGCTAAGTAATGTCAATTTACCATTTCATCCATCTCCGACAGCATAGGCAAGGGAATGTCATCAGTCATTTTTGTGCTTTCCATATCTGCAGGTGTGTGGAATGCTGTATCTGCGTTTCTTTTCAGTCTTTCACTTCCAATTGGCTGCATGGCAATAAATATTCTGAGCTGATATATGAGGCCTTGTTTAGATCCCAAATTTGAGAACCAAACTTTGCATAGTAAATGTCCCGTCACACTGTAGCGATTTTGTTTTTATTTGATAATAATTGTCCAAATATTGATTAATTAGGCTTAAAATATTCGTCTCACAAAGTACAACAAAACTGTGCAATTAGTTTTTGATTTCATCTACATTTAGTACTCCATATATGTGCCGACATTTTGATGTGATGAGGAATCTTCTTTTTGCATAGTGGAATTTGGGAGTGAATTTGGGTATCTAAACAAGGGCTGAATACTACTACTTGTTGAAACAAGGTCGGATTTCACTGTAGTATGTGGAGATGTGAACTGAAAGAAAGTTGCACGACATTTATGAACAAAAAGGTCTACTAGAATAAAGATAGTTTGTAGAATATTCAAATTCTATATATGCATATACAAGAGCAGTCAGCATAAATTAGAAGATTCAGTGCATAGATCAAAACTTTATATACTATATGCAAAAACTGAATTTATTATTATTATATATAAAGGACTTTAATATACAAGTTTGAGAAGTCCATGGGTGCCCTTTCACACTTCACAGGCCAGATATTTGCCACAAGTTGCAGCAACATGCATACAAGAATTGTCAATTTCACAGCAAAAACATAGTGCATCACATTCAAATATTTCAAAACTGGATATGCTACGTGCAAATAAAATCTGAATTCTCTTTCACACTGATGAAATGTCTGAATTGGCGTATTTACCATAAGAAGCAGCAGCATATATCAGGAAATTATCTAACTGGCAGCAAAAGACAGTGCACTGCACATTCATAATCTAGCTCCTACGTCAATCCTAACTTGTATAATGCCATAATGGGAGCGTAAAGTTACAGAAACAAACAGCAGTGCACAGAGCAGACACTATCAAACTAGCAACAATTTGAATATCTTTAATGACTATTACCAGATGGGCAACCGTAGGTTGGTTTGCCAGTGTTGCAGCGAATTTCCTGCCAAAAGAGCAATTTATACTACTTCATTAACCTGGTATATATGGTAATTCGATCCAGGATGGTAATTAGTAACTACTAGAAGTGAGGTGTTAGATTGCAAACCTTGTGACCGGACGGTGTCCAACAAAGCCAGCTTGATCTTTAGTATTTACAGCAGCAGCTGGTTTTCTGAAGCAATGAAATTAACTCAATTAGAGATCCAGTTCATGCAATTGGAAGCTACAGGTGAAGCAAAATTTGTGCACAGCTCGGGGGGCTTACTCTGAGAGACCCCTCTTGCTGACAGCCAAGTGCTGGTGCGGGCCTCCTATTATGTTCTTGATGTCACTGAGGGCTCTCCGGTTGGTGTTGGCCATCTCCGGCGCAAACTTGACGCCCTCCATGGCAACACCTTGGTGGCCGTTTTCAGATCTCAGATTCTCCATTGCTGACGAGCTACTGCAGCAAGAAAGTCAAACCGAACTGTACATGAGAAACCGATAAACGCCAAGAGCCACGCGGATCTGCTCAAAGCAAGGCCTTTTGGTTTGAATATCGCGTGACATTCCGCATCGTAGTACGTCAAAGACGACAAATGCGGCAGGTAGGGCCATAGGAAGGTCGAGAAATAGATTAAAACGCTGCGAATTTCGGGGAACTTTGAAAAAAAAAGATCCTGCTGCTGAGCTACTGATGGTATGTTCCATAGCTGGAGTCTGGAGAGAAGCGAGAGATCCCCCAGCTCAGGCTCAGTCAGAGAAGAGGAAAAGAGGAAACTTTGAGAAATTCGGGGCAAGAAGCTCGCAAGAACTCGGGTTTTCCGAGAACGCCAGGCCAAATTCTCGGCGTTCTTCGATGGAATTCGAAGAGCAGAGGAGATCTTCGGGAGCAGATCCGCCCGCAGCAGGCAACAAAGCTAGCTAGCTAGCTACGGGTCTGAATGCAATCTCGCTTTCAGCTAATCTTCTCCCTGAATTGCTCCATCTGACCGGAGATCCAAGGGAGTCGCAGCTCAAGAACCCAAATCCAACGCAAAACAAGAGCAGGGAACAATTCAAACCCTAGCGCAAACTAAAGCTCAGACTACCGCACCCAACAACCCCGTTCAAGAACGCACGCGTTGGTCCAAGAACCAAGCTTTCTTCCATCCCCACGGCCGCCGGATGCGAAAGAGAAGCACGTACGGACCTCGGGATGAACCAACGGGAGACGAAGCGCAGCACGGCAGGAGCTCTCCCCCCTGACGGACGCGGCCTCGCCGCCTCTCCGCTTGCTGGTGGTGTCAGGCAGAGGCAGGAGCCAGCAAGAAAGAAGAGGAGGAGCGGAGGAGAGAGACGGGCCACGGGAGAGATAAAATAGGGGGAGGAGACCCGAAAGGGAAAGGGCGGTCCGAGCCGTTTAAACGCAACGGTCGTGCGATGGGGGCCGTCGGATGGGATCTGGACGGCCGGGGGAGCTGTGGGGCTCCCCTCAACGGCTAGGGATGCCACATGTGCTCCTGCTTTAAAAAATAAGCACACTTTGTTTGCAAGCCTTGATGACCCAGCAAAGACTTTTAAGACTGGATAGATGACCATTGCATGAGGCGGCGTCAGCTTTAAGTTTCCATCTAGTAGACAGTAGTATATATGTGCATCTTTTTAATTAGCTATGTATAGGATCAAAAGACGCATGTGTACGTAATTCCTATGTAGGAGTATTGCTGAGTTTAGTTCCATGGGTTGTTTTCACATTCTTCGTACTAAATTTAATAGATTTATAATCACCGCGATATGCATGTATTGCTGATTTTGGTTCTATGGGTTGATTTGACGTTCTTCGTACTAAATTTAATAGCTTTATAAGTATCACCATCGGTTTGTTTCATGGGCTGATTTCACGTTCTTCGTACTAAGGCCCGTTTGGTTCGGAGGAGTTAAAATTTAACTCCCATCACATTAATGTTCCCTCAAATGCATGAAGTACTAAATGTAGACTAATTGCATGCATGTCGGCACATATTAGGAGTAATTTACGAGACGAATCTATTAAACCTAATTAGTCCAAAATTGGAAACTTTTTGTCAAATAAGACGAAACTACTACAGTGTTTGTTAAACTTTAACATCCAAACCAAACGGGCCCTAAATTTATAGCCTTATAATTGTCAGTCAAGTCTACTGAACGTGCAATAATTGGGTTGATTTCATGTCTTTGTACTAAATGTATAGCCTTATAATTGTCGCGATACATATTGCTAATTTTGGTTCTATGGGTTGATTTCACGTTCTTTGTATTAAAATTCTATGTCCAGATTTTTTATTATAACATACTTTTAGTTAAATTGATTTACCGTGGTGTCACGAGGAGCTCTATTTTATGCTCAATTTAGTTAGGCTGGAACATGGTTTACAAATATTATATTCAGTTGTAGCTCTACTGCTACACTACTGCAGTGTTTGAACTAGTCGTTCATGGACGGTCATCCCTGCTCCTCCGTACTACCGCTACTGCCTAGCTGTTCTTGCCTGTGGGCCCCACTCCGTGCAGTCACATCTCTACCGTTATGGGTGTGTTCACTTCGCGAAAAGTAGCTGAAAAGTTACTGTAGCATCTTTCGTTGTTATTTGGCAAAATTTGTCCAATTATAAACTAACTAGGCTCAAAAGATTTCGTCCCGACATTTACAGACAAACTATGCAATTAGTTATCTTTTTTACCTACATTTAATGCTCCATGATGCGTTGAAAGATTTGATGTGATGGGTGGAAGAGGAAATATTTTGGGTTGGGATAGGGAAGTGAACAAGGCCTATGCTGAGTCGCTGGCACTGACAGTATAGCATCGATCGCTATTCCCAAGAGGAGAATGAGAAATCAGAAATCAATGTTCAACAATTTGTAAATTCCTAGTGTGAAACAGATAGACTAGATATTTGGATTTCAAAATTTGAAAATCAGTTGAAATTTGTGGCAAAAATCAAATTAATGGATACTACATGCCAAAGAAAACTAAAACGTATCTTCTGATCCAGGTAGCTAATAATTAAATGGTTGGATGCAGTTGTTTTACAAGTTTCCTGACCCTGGTTTAAGATTTTCCATATAACCTGTTTTTGAATTTCATCTGTAGGCCCACTTTAACGACTAGGAATTCAGCAAGAAACAGGAAAAAAACTTGAATCTTCAGCATGAGGAATAATCGTCATCTTGGAGTTTCCAAAATACATTTTTTAAAAGAAAAACAATTCATCCAAAAAAGTTATGCACATTGAAGATTTGGTGCAAAAGTAGAAACATGGCAAGAAAAGAGCGATAGAAACTGTTCAATTCCAACGTTCGAAATGGGGCATAAACATGAGCTTCGAATTTCCCTTATTCTAGTCTTATTAAGGACAAATGAATCGTTGTTAGCAGGGAGCCTATGCAAAATCATTGTTCGGTGTGCGTGCATTGCCAAGACACGTGATGCACACGCTCTAACTGACTAGCAAAGAACGGGTGTGGATAGCACAAGGGATGGTGGGCAGTGCAGCTGGCAACGAGGTCACCACAGGCCGAGGGGCATTAGACAAGGTGGCAGTAGTAGAGAGGGTGGAGATTTGAGGTTAGGATTCCATGTTCAGCGACCTTAGAGGGAGACGGGGCGTAGTTGGCATGGCGGTGGTGGTGCTCACAAGCAAGGCGACAGGGACAAAGCTTTGTCGTCTTCCTTCTAAGAAGGTTCCAATTACAGGAAAAGTAGAACGGCAGGATATTCAACTCCACAACAAGATCGACGACGCAGATGCTGGACGCGATCACCGCTGAGCTCAATGACTACATCGGTGTGGGCAACCGGTGCTTGGCATCGCTCTTCTTAGTCGCGGGCTAATACGTGCTTCACCCCCCTCTTTGGTCGCAAAATTGTTCCTTGTTTAGCACAATTTTCTAGCAGCGCCGTTCAAGCCGGCGATTTGTGCCGTGTGCCCGGTCCACGCACCACGGCACCTCGCCATGGGATGCGACCGTTTTTGTAACGTAAACTCTTTCTCCCCTTAATGAGACACGTGCAACGCACGATTTCAAAAAAAAAAGAAAAAAATAGAGTGGCCAGAGCGGTGGGGGTGAATGGTGGGCGGTGCAGTTAGTAACGGCGACAGCAGGGGAATAATAAAGATACAGGAAACAAGAAAACACAGGGAAGTGAAAACCAAACGCTCACCTAGCAAGAGCCTCCTTCTCAAATGTATCTCTAGTTCAAAATAAGATCTCTTAATTTAAATGACAAATATAAATTTGAGAAAAGTGAATACTCACCTAGAAAGAGCCCCCTTCTCGAATGTATTTCAAATAATAAGATCTCTTAATTTAAAACGACAAATATAAATTTAAAAAAATTAAATGGTAATGAGTAGTTGGTTTAATTGCAAACTAAAATTCTTGGTCCCGAGTTTTGGTTATAACTTACTTTTAATTAAACTGATTTACTGTGGTGTCATGACCAATTATGTTTTATGCTCAAATTAGTTATGTATTTTATGCTCAAATTAGTTATGCTGGAAAATTGCTCAGAAATAAACACCAGGAAGAACAAATATTCAGTTGTAGCTCTGGTATTGCTACCCCAGTGTTTGAGAGGAAGTGAGGAACTAGTCGTTCATGGACTGTCATCCCTACTGCTATTGCCGGAGTACGAGTAGTTGTTCTCTCGCCTGTGGGCCCCACTCCCTTGCAGTCACATCTCTACCGTTGTGCTGACAGTGTTATCGTTCGCTATTCCCAAGAGGAGAATGAGAAATCAGTGTTCAGCAATTTGTAAAGGCCTAGCTAGTGTGAAAATAGATATTTTTAGATTTCAAAATTCAAAAATCAGTTGAATTTTGTGGCCAAATGAAATTAAGAACTAAGCGTATCTTCTGATCCAGGTAGCTAATTAATAATTAAATGGTTGGATGTAGTTGTTTTACAACTTTCCTGTCCCTGGTTTAAGATTTTCATATAACCTATTTTTGAGTTCGGCATGGCTAGCGTCCGGACGTCTAGACGACAGCCCCTGTCTGGACGCCCTTGCCTGCTCCGCATGTTGCTAAGCCTTACCGCATGCTGCACCTGCCCCTGCCTGCCTCGTATACGGCTGCAATTGCTGCGCCCGCCCGCCCGCCCCTATGCGTATGCATGCAGCTGCGCGCCATGCCTGCTCCTGGGGACTACCCACGCCCGTGTTCTAGCATGCTGCTGCGCGCTTCGCTTTGCTTCCGTATTGCGCACGTGCCCGTGCATGCAGGTGGGGACCACCCACGCCCCGTGCCCCCACATGCTGCTGCACGCTTTGCTTGGCTTTCGTGTTGTGCGCCTGTGCCTGTGCATGCAGGTGGGGACCACCCACGCCTGCTTCGCTTGCCCGCGCGCACGCAGAGACTACCTGCGCCCGCGGGGACCGCCTCCGCTTGCACTTGCTAATGAAAACACTTGCAACATGAAGCACTTGATGCAACATACCTCTCAAACAGGTGAAATATTTGAAACATACGCTTGCAACATATGTGCATGCCATTGCAACATATGCAACATCTAAATAACACACTTGCAACATACGTTTGAAACAGCTGAAACATGCATTTGTAACATACATGTATATCTATTGCAACATATGCAACATACAGATGAAACACTCCGCATGCGCCCGCTTCCTGTTCCTGCTAATGAAAACACTTGCAACATGAAGCGCTTGCTGTAACATACGTCTAAAATAGATGAAACATATGAAACAATGCTTGCAACATATGTGTATAGCCACTGCAACATATGCAACATCCAGATAAAAACACTTACAATATACGTCTGAAACAGCTAAAACATTCGAAACATACACTTGCAACATACATGTATAGCCATTGCAACATATGCAACATTAGATCTAATTTTACAACATCCATATAAAACACATGCTGCAACATCCAGATGAAACATACATATGAAACACATGAAATATACAAAGCTCGACGCCAATACGGAGCTCAATGCCATGGAGTGGCGCGAAGGTCCCCGGTGCTGAGCTCATGCGCACACATAAATTAGTTTCCATTTTAATAAGCATGCATGCGCACATGCACACACACAACTAGCGACATGCATCCTTAAAAAATAACGACATGCATACATTGCATGTGGATGAAAGGATTTCACGTGGGGCAAAGCTTGTACGTGTTTTCACGCTATACAGACCGCGTGCGTGGCCGCATGGGGACCAGGAAAGAGGTGGGGACCACAGGCGGGACGACGGGGCGCGTGCAACAAATAGGAGGAGGGCGGATGCAGATCGCATGTATACAATGATTGAGGACGAGATTCCTGTGATTTGAGGAGTAATTGGTGATTGATTTTCTTTCCACTTTTATGTGCAGGCGAGGTGATCCCCTTGCATGATTGGAGAAAACTAATTAAGGAAGGATCATGGGCGTGACGCGATGCAGACGAGGCGTGTGGTGTGCAGTGCAGGCGGGGTCCGTTCAGGCGGACGGACTGCCTATAGGGAGCATTACAGTTTTGAGTTTCATCTGTAGGTCCACTTTAACGACTAGGAATTCAGCAAGAAGGAAAAGATGAACTTCAATCTTCAATATGATGAATAATCGTGATCTTCATGTTTTCGAAAGTCTTCTTTTAAAGAAAAAAACAATACACCAAAAAAGTAATGCATGTGAACGTGGCAAAAAAAAGAGAAATAGAAACGGTTCAATTCCAATGTTCGAAATAGGAAGTAAGCAAGCTTCATATAACCCTTACTAGTCTTATTAAGGAAAAAATGAATTGTTGTTAGGGATGCAAAATCATGGTTCGACGTGAATGCGTTGGCAAGACACGCGATGCACCCCGCTCTAACTGATTGACTAGTGAAGAGTGTGAGCGTTGGGTAGCGCAAGGGATGGTGGACAGTGCAACGGGTGGCGAGGTCAGCATAGGGCGAGGGACGGTGGACAAGGCAGCGGTAGCAGGGGTAGTGGAGATTTGGGGTTAGGATTCCATGTCCAACGACCTTAGAAGGTGACAGGGGCAGGCGCTCGCAAGCGTGGTGACAGGGGCAAAGCTTTGTCATCTTCCTTCTTAGAAGATTCCAATTAGAGGAGAGTAGAGTGGAGTGGTGGGGGAGGATGGTTGGCGATGTAGCCAGTAACGGCGGCAACAGGGGAGTAAAGACACGTGAAACAGAAAACACAGGGAAGAGAAAACCAAACACTCACCAGAAAAGAGCCCCCTTCTCGAATGCATCTCTAGTTCAAAATAAGATCTCTTAATTTAAAATGACAAATATAAATTTGAAAAAGTGAACACTCACCTAGAAAGAACCCCCTTTTCAAATGTATCTCCAGTTCAAAATAAGATCTCTTAATTTAAAATGACAAATATAAATTTGAAAAATATAGGTACACGGTAATGACATTAAAACTATAAAAGTTTCTGCAAAACAGTGGACGCCGTACTGCAATGACAATAGAAGTTACTGGCAACATCACGTTTCACTTGGACGGTAGCCTTTGCTCCATTTTTTATTCTCATCTTGTCTCCCTGGCACTGCCGTGCGCTTATATTCAAATTCGCAAATGTACAAAACATGCACGGATAAAGTAGAACAGTTTGTTTCTTTTGCTGTCACAGGTCAACTTTTGGATACGTTTACGGGCGCGAAGCGAGGGAGTAAATTGAAATATTTGGAGCACGAAAGGAAAGCTCGGTGGCGCATGAGATGAGTAGTAGTGAGATGGCATGGAATGGAAGTATGGAACGAGGGAAGAACCGAAGAAGAGCCCTCTCTCATTCTAAACGTAAGCCATTAGTTTAGTCTTGGCAACAACTCGCTAACGGTAAGCCATACTCCTCCAGAAACCTTTAAAAAAAAACCCTCCTCCAAGGGTGCCATTCTAGTTCACCTCTAGTCAAATTAATCAGAGTTTTATTAAATCTCTACAACTAAAAAGCACAAAAATAAAATCATCCACCCGGCTCTTCGCTTCGCTCCACACTATTGTGTCCTTGGATGTTCGACTCGCGAGGTCCCGGCCCCCCGGCAATCACGCCCTCTCTTGCCGCTTGTTTCCCCAATCAGCACTTTGTAACAAAGAGGAAGGCCCCATCTCCGTGAGCCACACGCTCCTATCCCATGCCCTCCACTGCCCCCTCACAATCCCATCAAGCGTTGCCCTCACTCGGCACTCTCGCCACCAACCCGATTTCTATCCGGCGGTGGCAGTGCACAAGTCACCATGCCGTTGTCGGTGACGTGGGCATCTCCTGACGTCGGCTCTCGACATCATCGGTGGCAGTGACAACTACTCCTTATTTGTTGCCCCAATCCAATGGCTGGCACCTCGATCTGGTGGCCTGACACCTTGATTCGACGCCCCAGTGCCTCAATCCAATGGACAACTAGATACGGCGACGACACAGCGGGATCTATGCCCCACAACATGGGTCATGCCTTTAGGGCACCGCTGGAGTGCACCGCGGACGACAGCATCTCCGTGTTTTTGGATGAGTTTGGCTTCGATGGGTGTGCGCAGGCGACGACATCCATCAGGGATGCCGTGTTTGGCGAGGCCCAACCGTGCAGCGAGCTCAGCTACAACGGCAGTGGTGGCAGCGACAACAAAAAAGTGTTTCTCCTAAGGAAGCAACTAGGGACACGTTGTGCCTGGGTTCTTGGATGATGGTCACTGCCCACTAGAAAAGGGTGGGTTCTGCCCCTGCTGACTCCACATGACAACGTGCAGAGTGGGGAAGTTGGGTGTGGCGCGGCATCCACTAGTGGTCAGGCAGTGGCCAATGGTGCGGCATCCGGCAGTGATAATTGTGAAGCAATTGGAGAGCCACTCAAGCCAAGAAGTGAGATTTGAGAGTTAGCGTTGAGTCCTACCAGTGTTTTTGCTTGGGTTTCTCAAGTTGAAGCTTCAAGACTTTTTACTCTTGTGTTTGCTAGCACCTAGACAGTCCAGTAGAGGAATTGGTGACCTTCCTCGGTAAAGTTGTTGCAAAAATGTTCGAAAAGCTCGTACATGGTATTGAAGCCCACCATGCTAGAATGCAAATGGCTATTCACTAGTAGAGTGGAGTTTAACCAAGTCTTTGTGATTTAGGTGCTCCAACGTGCTTTCAGGGTTGTGGGCAATTGTCTCTTTGCCTTGCTATTGTTTTGTTGCATTACTTCTATTGTTTGCAAGTATTGTTGAGTGACAACTAGGATGCATGGTAGTACTCCTATGTGTTTAGCATATGTTCCTCTTTGCACCCTAAGGACCATAATCTTAGGGACTATTTGGTTGCCCGCATGAGGTCGAACCAGGCCCGTGGGATGCAAGGAGTAGATGTTTGGTTGCCCGCACGACCTCTTGAGCCAGGCCCTGCGCGTGCAAAAGTGCCCCCGGAGCCAGGCTCCAGACATGCGAGCAAGTCGGCCGTCTCCGCTGAGCTAGGTTCGTCGCATGTAGGCAGGAGCGTACAAACAATAGAAAAGCATACGATACAGACGCAGAGTCAGATAACTAAACAGCCACACATTCCAGCCAGCATGCAGAGGTACACAAACCAATCACCGTGGCTTTGCATGCATAGAGATGGCAACAGGTACCCGAAACCCGAGTACCCGACGGGTTTTACCCAATAAAAAGGCGGGCATGAGATAAATTTTCTACCCGTGGGTACGTTATTGGGCAAAATCCTATACCCATCGGGTATGGCGGGTACGGGTGTGGGTGTATACTACCCATACCCGCCTACCCGCGGGTAAAAAACACCTGCAGAAAGAACAAGTCACCCTCATCATTTTTGCTTATACAGCCCATGAATTTGGCACAAATCCAACTAAACCCTTCTAGTATATATATTGCAATGATGCCATTATATGAATGTTAGTTTGTATCTTGTTGGAAGCTTGGAATGATTTATTTTTGCATGTGAATGTTTGATATTTATATGTAATTCTCGGGTATGTTGTCGGGTGCGGGTTACCCGTCGGGTAGAATTTACCCGCGCGGGTGCGGGTATAGAAGCATTTTCCTACCCGTGCGCGGTTACGGGTAACCCAACGGGTACAACTTAGCGGGTGCGGGTGCGGATACGGGTGGCTACTACTCGTCGGGTACGTACCCGTTGTCATCTTGATGCAAGCAGCGAGCCTGGCCAGCTCGGAGCTGGATCTCGTGTACAAGCCAGGCTGCATAAAGCTGGACTAACGAGCCAGCTCGGCTCGTTTGGCTCGGCTCGTTCTGGCTCGTTAAGATAACGAGCCAGCTCGGCTCGGCTCGTTATCTTAACGAGCTAGAAGGCCGGCTCGGCTCGGCTCGTTTACGAGCTCGAGCTGGCTCGTTTGGCTCGCGAGCCAGCCCTATTAAAACATCAAAAATGTAATATGTGTATTATCTAAAGTTTGATAATGGTAATAATATAAAACTAGTCTATTCATAAGTCTTAATAAATCATACAAAAATAATATGTCCTATTATATTATAATACCATACACCATACATTATCTATGGTTCATACTCCATACCATATATGATGCATCCATTATCCATACATTCATTTAAAATAAAAAGAGTCAAATTAATCTAAAATTTATAGAGTCAAAGTCCAATCATCAACAAATTATAAAATATAAGACATAAAGTTATATAACACTAATAAAAGTTTAAGGCCAACAACTTTGGCTCGTTAGGCTCGCAAGTTGGCTCGAGCTGGCTCGCGAGCTGGCTCGTTAAGACACGAGCTAGGATGCTTGCTCAGCTCGTTTGAGAAATTAAACGAGCCGAGCCGAGCCGAGCCACTATCGATCCGAGTCGAGCGAGCTATCGAGTTGCGAGCTTTTCGTCCAGCTTTAAGCCTGCACACATACGCAAACCAAACAGGCTGTGAACCTTGCTAAGCTTGTTGGCCTTAAGGACTTATTAGTTTGCTCTGTTGAAGAACTTAGGACGTAAGAAACTTTAGGCGTTTAGAATTTGCGTAGAGTAAAGTTTGTTGCTTAATTTTTAGAGTATAGTTCATCTCTTTTGGGCCATTCCATCTACAAAGGCTCCAGCTAGAGTCTTAGGTGATCTACTTTGTGAAGTAGCCGCTTTGTGACATCAGTATTGAAGTTGCCACAACCATCATTTTAAACAGTCTACAAGTTATTGCATTAATTTACACCTACATATATAATTTACTCTTATTATATGTATTATTTATGGTTGCAATTTCTTGGGTTTTCTCCCATTTGCTATTTTTGGGAGATAGGGAATGGCAGCCCTTGAGGGCCCCCTCCCCTGGAATTCAGCTCAGCCCGCGAAAAGCCTTCCTCCTCGCTCTCTCCACCACCTGCTTCTCACGTTCGTTTGCCATTTCGTCGCCATTCCCTTCCCCGGAGGATTCAGCGCACACCATCTAGCGCATTGACCGATCGATGCTGCCGTGGTCCATCTTTCCGCGGCAGGCGGCGCCCGGGGGCGACTCGGAGCCGGAGCCAGAGGCGGATCCGTCCGAGCCATCGGGGAGGCAGCTGTCGGACGAGGCCCTGGTGGAGGACCTCCTCGCCGCCGTCGCCTGCGCGCGGTCGTTCCAGGAGTTCCGCCGCTCGCAGCGCAAGGAGTCCTTCGGCCTCCAGCGCTGGCTCCAGCTAGTGCTCCCGCTCATCCAAGAGATCCGCGAGATCGGGCCGTCCCTCACCGATGACGCCTACCGCTGCCTCGCCCTCCTCGGCCGTGCATTCCACGCCGCTCGACGCCTCCTCCGCTGCTGCCACGACGGCAGCAAGATCTTCCTGGTAATAAGACTGCAGCACCATTCCCTTCTTCTTGGCGGCCTCTGAAATAAAACTGCAGCTATTTCAATACTCCTCCTGTTTATGGCCCGTTTGAAAGATCAGATTGTCTTTAGAGTGTGAAAAAAGGTTAGATTTTCAATCCTAATTTGTTTGTGTGGGTCCTATTGGCCCAAATTCCATTTTAGGTCCGCACTGCACTGCCTAAAATTATCATCTTTACTGTTACCTTGTGTCTGTCAGTCACTCAGTCTGTGCCATGTGCTGACCAAAAGATGATTGATGATCTTGTCTCAAAATTTCAGGCTCTGGAGAGCGAGGCTGTGCTCGGGCGGTTCAGGGCCGTGTATGAGAAGATGAATCTTGCATTGGATGGGATGCCTTACTCTGAGATTGGCATTTCTGATGAAGTCAAGGAACAGGTAATATGCGTCCGGTATTTGCCAACATTTTAGTACAATCAAATGATCCATCGTGTTCTCTTTTCTGATGCAAACCGCAACTGCTTTGGTGATTTCAGGTTGAGCTCATCAATGCACAATTGAAGAGGTGCAAGAAGAGAAGTGATACTCAGGACATGGAGCTCTCCATGGATTTTATGATGATACTCCAGAACAAGGAGGATGGAAATGCAGACAGAGCTATATTGGAAAGGCTAGCCAAGAAGCTCGAGCTGCAAAGCCTGGCGGATTTGAGAGCAGAGACTATGGCCATTAAAAGGCTCATCAACGAGAGGAATGGCCAGCAACCGGAAAGCACCAAGCACATAATAGAACTCCTCAACAAGTTCAAGGAGATTGCAGGCATCGACGAAAAGAACATCCTTGGGGATGTCTCCATACCAAAATATCTGGAGAAATGCCCATCTTTGATGATCCCAAATGAATTCCTCTGTCCAATATCACTCGAGATCATGACTGACCCTGTCATCATTGCGAGCGGGAGGGTATGCTTTGTGATATGCCATTCATGTTCCCTGATTGCAAAGCGGGGTTTATTGTCTCACAGTCCATATTTCACCTGATTTGCAGACTTATGAGAGAAGAAGTATCCAGAAGTGGTTAGATGCTGGCCAGCGGACATGCCCAAAGACGCAGCAACCATTAGCTCATCTATCACTGGCACCGAACTTTGCAGTGAAAAACTTGATCTTGCAGTGGTGTGAAAAGAATAAAGTTGAGATTCAGATGGGAGAATCTGAGTCTGTAGCCGAACAGGAAGATCGCAAAGAAGACATTCCAAAGCTGGTGAAAGATCTGTCATCTGTTCATCTTGATGTGCAGCGGAAGGCTGCCAAGAAGATTCGGACACTTTCCAAAGAAAACCCAGAGAATAGAGCACTGGTAATTGAGAATGGTGGGCTCCCTGCACTTATTAGTTTGGTGTCCTATCCCGATAGGAAGATTCAGGAGAACACTGTGACTGCATTGTTGAACTTATCGATCGATGAGACCAGTAAAGTTCTGATAGCAAAAGGAGGAGCATTACCTTTGATCATTGAAGTCCTTAGGAATGGCAGCGTCGAAGGTCAGGAGAACTCAGCAGCGACATTGTTTAGTTTGTCTATGGTAGATGAGAACAAGGCGGCTATCGGGGTTTTGGGTGGTATAGCTCCTTTGGTGGCCCTCTTAAGGGATGGGACAATAAGAGGCAAGAAAGATGCTGCTACAGCACTCTTTAATCTGATACTGAACCATCCGAACAAATTCAGGGCTATTGAAGCAGGAATTGTGGCTGCTTTGCTGAAAATACTCGGCGACAAGAAACTGGACATGATAGACGAAGCACTATCCATTTTTCTCCTCCTGGCATCGCATCCTAGTTGTCGAAGTGAAGTGGGGACAACATCTTTTGTTGAGATACTTGTTCAGATCACAAAGGAAGGGACTCCCAAGAACAAGGAGTGTGCACTTTCTGTTCTCCTCGAGCTAGGTCTGCATAGCAACTCCCTTATGGTGCACGCACTTGGATTGGGTCTGCAGGAACATCTATCTAATATTGCAAAGACAGGTACAAGTAGAGCACAGAGGAAAGCCAACTCTTTGATTCAGCTTTCTCGCAAGTGCTCATAAGAGAGTAAATGAAAACAAAACATACTGATGATTTTGCACAAAGATACATGTAAACAGAGTTACTGAAAAAACGAAGAGGGGGGAGGTTGCAAAAGAGCATTGGTGCAGTGATGTCTATCAGTAAGATCATGAGAGGAAGATGGTATTAAGGAAGCAACAATTCCTTTTTTTCGAATACACATGAGAGAGCTAGGCATCATTTGAATTAAGATAGAAGAAAATGTTATGAATACAACGCTTCCAAGGTAAACCCTTGGATCAAGTGAAAAAAGAAGAAAGGAGAGCAAGGGAGGCAAGGGAGGGAGTTACAAAATCAATTGGTCCGCCACAAAGCAAAAATAAACAACTGTCTCTAAGCAACTAAAACTAAATCTGCCACAAGGCACTCAGACTCTTTGCTCCCGTCATGAAGCAACAATAGTATTGTAACTTTGAATTAGTAGACAGGTCTGTTCATCCACAATAGAATTGAAAGAAACATGAGGTAATTCATTTCTTGTATGCAGAATTTTGTTGTAATTCTTATATGGTAAATGTATAGAAGCTTTAATTGATAGGAAGGGTACATAATATATTGGGTGCATTGAAGGTATCATGTCTCAGCAATCACAAATTTTGCAAGTTCTGACCAGACAATGTAGTTCAGTTTCTTGATGCAACTCGAAGTTTCATGCTTTGAATTTTTTCTATTCAATCTTGAAAATAACATACTAGCAAAGACAAACATCAAATTCCCACTATAGAAAATAATATAATCTTACCCACATTTAAACATTCTGCATTTCTGTGTCAGACATCACTTAGCTGAACCAAAATGCATCAGGATGGATGTTCCAACTCCAACATTCTCCTTAATGCTCCCCAAAGCTATGCTTTTATTTGTAGCCCCAAGTGCCATGTAGGATCGGATAAAAAAAGTAGGTGCTCTATACTTGTCATAGTGGCTTGTAGAAGCTACATATGCTTGGGGAAAGAGAAGGTGGTCCATGCTACAAAGAAGAGTGAGAGGAAATAAAGGTGGACATGATGAAAGTAAAAAGTTTCTATGCAAACCACAAGAAGTGATAATTTGCATTGTTTGAATAGTAGTCTCAATATTTCCTAGTCTATGTAGATCACTTTATTTGTACTAGAACCACAAAGAGTGTTAGCCTCCATTGGTGGTGCCCTAAGGATCCATCTTTAAAAGCCTGGGGGATTACAGCTGGTGGAGCCCATGAGCATTTCTTGGATTCAGTTTAATTAGATCTATCGATGTACAGTTCTGAATTTCTTCCAAAAAGAAGTACAGTTCTGAATGATCATTTGAACCTGACAATGGCCGGTGGATAGGGGTTTGTTACTTGCCTCCGTCCCAATAGGACCATGCAGCAAGAACAGCAGCGCCGCCATCAAGGTGCGGCGCCGGTAGTGCCCTGACCATGTTTAGGTCGGTACTGCCCTGACCTTCCGTTCCGGTCGTTCTCTCTGATCCGTGTCTTTCTCATCTTTTGGATGGCTAATCTGGCCCTTTTGCACACATGCATATTGGGCTATGCATTTTAGAGAACTCAATATCCACTTACCCAAAAAGAATAATGAGCAAAAACTACCAGAGTTTTGGCTAACAACCGATGAAACCCAAGACATTTTAGCTGTTACATAGCCTGATAGCCATGCTAGATAACAATTTAAATCCTAGTGATGGAAGGTGTGTTGGTTTTGAGAAATGTGATAGCCCATCATCTTCTCGTCCATCACTTTTGTTTGATTTTGGAGTTTGTGGATTAGAATGGGTTGATTCTCTACCACTTATCCCTAGTAAGCTAATAATTGGGTATATGCACGAGGAATGAGGTGATTCCATCAAAATTTTTAGGATAAAGTCACAATACACCACACACCTCGCATCAACTCCACATGTCTAAACAAAGCAGTGCCAATCTTTGCTTGTAACTTTCTTATGTGGTTTTATTGGTTAGCGTGTGTTTCAATTTGTATGAGCAAATTTAAAGTCACTGGGGATTTGTTGGTTTTTATGCTATGTTGTGTATACATACATGCATGTATGTACAATATAGCCTACAGAAGCTTGTCTCAATCTATATATTCCATACCAGCAGAGCTCGAAACAGTGGTGGCTTGTACAAAAGGTATATATAACATAAATAGGGACATGTATATGAAATTTCAAGCCAAAGGCATAAATGAACTTTGTTAACATTAAATTTTTGCATCAATAACAAGGAGGAAGACTATTTATTTAATTCTACGGAAATCATCTATATATGAATCTATTCAACAACATATATATACTATAATATGCCACTGCATATATATGGAACAAGATCTAGCCACATGCTCAATAAGATCAATATGCAAAACATCGAGGAAGTATTAAAAAATATTGAGGACCATATTCTTGGTTAGACTAATGGTTGTTTGATCTCCTTGCACTTTTTCACCTAGCCTTGCCTAGCTAGGAAATGAAAAGCCATGGCTGTTTTCTTGGTAGGATAACTTGCCCTGGAGCTTGTGCTAGCAAGAAAATTCCCTGCTGCTATAGAAGAGCCGCCAATCTGGCTTGCTCCAACCAGAGCAACCAAGGCAAGCTCTATTGGCAAGGTAAGGCAAACCTTGCCTGAGAACCTATGAGGCTTATGTTGAGTAGTAGTAATAAGAACGCAAGGTAAGGCAAACCTTGCCAAAGAGCCAATCACGCGTATGTTGAGTAATAAGAACAAGTTTCAAACTTGTAGATGTTACGTGTAGTCATGATCCATTTTCATACGACTCATGATAATGTCAATCTCAATACCAAGTATGTATGGAGTAATCATTGATAGGATCTAGAACCTTTTTTTTACATGACGAATGAGCACTGCTATAAGACCAAGAAAGGACAGGCAAGAAAACAATAAATATGCATTACAATAAATATTTTCCTCAAAAAAAGAAAACAATAAATATGCATTATTCTGCTCATGGGTCTATAACCAATCTCTTTATTTATCAAGTAGCAAGTATCAAAAATAAAAAACCCAACTCTATGTAAAAGATTGGACATTGGACAAACACATTCGATATATAGTAATGAAAGTTCTTCATGAGACTAAAGCTGGACGAAAAGCTCGCAACTCGATAGCTCGCTCGACTCGGATCGATAGTGGCTCGGCTCGGCTCGGCTCGGCTCGGCTCGTTTAATTTCTCAAACGAGCTGAGCAAGCATCCTAGCTCGTGTCTTAACGAGCCAGCTCGTGAGCCAGCTCGAGCCAGCTCGCGAGCCTAACGAGCCAAAGTTGTTGGCCTTAAACTTTTATTAGTGTTATATAACTTTATGTCTTACACTTTATAATTTGTTGATGATTGGACTTTGACTCTATAAATTTTAGATTAATTTGACTCTTTTTATTTTAAATGAATGTATGGATAATGGATGCATCATATATGGTATGGAGTATGAACCATAGATAATGTATGGTGTATAGTATTATAATATAATAGTACATATTATTTTTGTATGATTTATTAAGACTTATGAATGGACTAGTTTTATATTATTACCATTATCAAACTTTAGATAATACACATATTATAGTTTTTATGTTTTAATATGGCTGGCTCGCGAACCAAACGAGCCAGCTCGAGCTCGTAAACGAGCCGAGCCGAGCCGGCCTTCTGGCTCGTTAAGATAACGAGCCGAGCCGAGCTGACTCGTTATCTTAACGAGCCAGAACGAGCCGAGCCAAACGAGCCGAGCTGGCTCGTTAGTCCAGCTTTACATGAGACACACAACAATGAATAACAATGAAACCCGCAAAAAACCACTTTATAATCAGCTGCCACAATGATAACCTACAAAATGCCACTTTATAATCAGCTGCAAGTGATAGCCGATAAAACGCCACTTTATAAGTATGCTGTCAATGATATTTGAGAAAATATGCCACTTTATAATCAGCTGCCATTAACAGCTAAACACTTATAATCAGCTGCCACTGACAGCCAACCAAAAACCGCTTTATAATCAGCTGCCAATGATAGATAATAAAAAACACCTTTATAATCAGCTGCCACCTATAGCCGACAAAATACCGCTTTATAATCAGTGCTAGTGAGATCGCATCAGGAGCTAAGGAATCCGATAAAACCGTGCTTTGTAGTTTTTTTTTTTGACAAGGTGCTTTGTAGTTAGTTGACGATGATATTGCACGGGAGCAATCATAAAATGTGTGCCACGGTGCACATTGACAATAGCCTTTGAGGTGCTTGTGCACTTTATTTTGGAGAGTTGGACAAGTTTTCAGAAGGCTATGTATATCAAGTTTTTTTTTTCTCGTAACGGTTCCGCCAGATGTGCATCAAGATTTGCGCAACTCCTACATATATAGCAACGATAAGATATTAAAGCACAAAAATGTATACTTTTATTTGTGATGGTGGATAGATAGTATAACTTGTTGGTTACAATTTTTAGAATATGTAATTGTGGGAATATAAGTAACAGAGTGAACTAGACTAATAATATATAGTACTCCATCCTTTTAAAATTGTAAGTTGTTTTATCTTTTTTAGATACATATAGACAACTTTTACTGCAGATGAGATTAAGAAAGGCTTCTCACATGGCTCTACTTCTTCTACATCAGATCAAGCCAACTCAAGAGACAGAAAAGAAATTTATATATCTATATCTACATCTGTATCTACCTATCTATCCTGAAGCTTAAGCTTGCGTGTACGTAGTTGACTGCATGTCCCTTGCAGATCACTTAGCTTGCCCGATCGAATGAAACAAAAGGTTAGTTCCAAACCGAGGGAGAAATAAATAATTATTAAAGCCAAAAAAGCATTACTAGCTAATGACATCTTTCCTAGTCCTTTGGGCACCGTCTTTCAGTGTGCACGTAGTAGCAAAGGTCAGTTAAATGCACATGTCAGCCCTCTATACGTGTGCATGTAGCATGCATTGCGTGTGTATATATAGAGAACTTATTGTTTGTAAGAAGCAGCCATAATGAATTGAAGGAGAGAGAAAAAAAACATTGGCAGAAGTCGCTTATTTAAGGGGTTAACATTGGATCACATTATAAGTTATTCCAGATCAAACTTATTACACACATAAACATTTTCTATTAAGCATCGTCGCTTATTTAATTTAGTTCTAGTGAGGACATAAATAATATATAAACACTTTCCGTGACCAGTGACCACACACTATAGCAACAAAAAAGTGTGACATCACATATGCAGAAGCTTGTTAACGTTACTCTATCCCTAAGCTTTCTGAGGAAGACCGAAAACTCCTACACACCCCTGCATGCTGCTTTCTCATGAAAGGGCCGCAGGGGAACCGGCGGTTTCGTATGAAAACAAGGGTTCAGTTGCACCGCTTTTGCCTGATATAACACCACTTTATTATGCCTTCGAAACATGAAATTAGTGAAGATGATATCCAGAACTTGGAATCAATGTAATGATCATGCATATCCAAGGACCTTTTTGTTTCAGCTTGGATTCCTTCATCGTCGCCTAAATTAATAGCTAGGGTAAAACCATTCGATTTCTTCCAACAATACAATACATGGAGATGACAAGGACCGAAGTGGAAGACAATCAACTAATTTCCCTATCAAGAATCCCTCCCAATACATGCATATATATTGGAGGGATGTATGTTTCCTAACAAGTCTAGCTAGGTGTTTTTTCCTCTCTCTCTCTCTCTCTCTCTCTCTCAGTTTCCTCTAGCAGGAACACAATTTTTTCACTGATCCATATGACGAGTACGATCAAGAACCCAATTCTGTGCACGATCAATCTTTTGTGGTTGTAGTTTAGGGCATCAGATAATCCCTTTGATCATCTACATAATCATAGGGAGATTTTTACTAATGATCCATGAGTTGCAACATGCATACCATAAGTACACACCGACCGGTCTCCTTACTACGTGTTTGTTTCGGCTTATAATCGGGTCTACGGTTGTCCCACCGCGAGAATCAAAATAATCCCACCAAACACCTCTTAAGAATCGTTGATTCTTTTCACCGCGCGAGACACATTCACCTCGAGAATGAACCTGGATGACTCACGTTTTCCGTGCCGCAGGCAGGAGGGCGCCATGGTACCATTACCGCACCACGCAGCCCGTCCCGCTGTGGTCCCAAACACACCCTTAATAAATTAAATCCCTTGCCATCATCACAAATGAATCGTTCTCTTGCAGCAGCTAGCAAAGAGATCTGCAGCCCTGGAGATCGCTCATGGAGATACATGACGGAATCTGAATGTTTTGCAAGAACAAGATCTAGCTAGAACGAACTAGAATGGGCTCAAAATTAAAGCTGCATGCGCATGATGAGATAATAAGAAGGTGAATCCTTCTTCTAGATCGCAAGCTCTGGCTAGCTCTCGATCAAGAGAAGACTGAAACACCACGAACATGTATTATTATTCATAACAGCTTGCGTTCTTTAGTTAAATCGATCGATCGAGCTTACATGCATGCATCATATACCTGCATGGTTAATCCTCCAAAATACTAGAGCCCCGATTAATACACATTTTATTTCCAGGGCGCTGCAACCGAACCATGGAGGATTAACTAGCAAACGAACGATATCTATATAGATTAAGACGCAAGCATGCTGCCGTCGGCGATCGACCGGCGGGATCGGAGCCCTAGCTGCTCCTACTCCTCCTTCTCCTTCTCCTTGTCCTCCTCGTCCTGCTGCTGTTGCTGCTGCTGCTGCAGCTGCTGCTCTGGTGGCGGTTCGTTCAGATCGAAGGGCATGACGACTTGCTGCGCCGGCCTGTCCTGGTGCTGCCTGGAGAGCCAGTAGCAGCCGAGCTTGCCACTGTGGCTGGCGCGGTGGCCGCCGAGCGCCTGGCGCGTCTCAAACTGGGCCCCGCAGCGCTCGCACGGGTAGCGCAGCTGCCTCCCGTCGGCAGTAATGGCAACTACCGGCGGCTCGGCCGGCGGCGCCATGCCGCGCCAGGCGCGCTCCGGGTGGCTGCGCTGGTGCCCGTGCACGGCCTTGGCGCAGTCGAAGCGGCGGTGGCAGACAGGGCAGGGGTGAGGCCCGTCCCCGGACTCGTTCCTGCTGCGGTTGTGGGCCGCCGCCTTCTTCTTGCGCCGCTGCGCCGCCGGGACGGCATCCGCCTCGTGCGACGATATGGGGCGCAACGGACCGTTCAGGTCCTCGCCGCCGCCGCCGGGGGGCGCGCCCACGCCACCGGCGAGGTACTGCCCGTACGCCATGCCCAAGACGAACACCTGAGCTTCGTTCATAGCAAAGCTCCGCCTGTGTCAGCCGTTGCACGTGCAACGGGAGACACAGAGCGTGTAGTGACTACTCGGTACCCGGGGAAGGTGTACTGCTTGCTGGGTTGTGAGAGGCACTAGTACTCTTGGCAGGTGGGCCCTATATATAGGCCTCTCTGTGCCGTGGATCCTACTTTTCGGTCGATGTGTCCTTTCGTCCCACCTTCCTCTTTTGTTTTTTATGCTTTATCTCTTTTTTTTCTATATCTTTCTTTTTACCATGCATTTTAATAACTTTGTAGACGAGCCATTAGCTTCTATGACACCTCAATAGTAAATTTATTTGCATTTATAATTACCCTAAGTAATGGTTATATGATCCTTATATATATGATTGCCGCCGACACTTTTTTATACAAGTATTGTTGTACTAGTGGACCATATTCTTGGTTTAGACTAATGGTTGTTTGATCTCCATGCACATTTTCACCTGGCCTTGCCTAGCTAGGAAATGAAAAGCCATGGCTGTTTGGTTGGTAGGATAGCTTGCCTTGGAGCTTGTGGTAGCAAGAAAATTCCTTGCTGTGCCATAGGAGAGCCAATCGGGCTCGCTCCGACCAGAGCAAGCAAGGCAAGCTCTATTGGCATGGTAAGGCAAACCTTGCCTGAGAACCTATGAGACTTATGTTGAGTAGTAGTAATAAGAAGGCAAACCTTGCCTGAGAGCCAATCACGCGTATGTTGAGGAGCAGCAGTAAGAAAAATTTTCAAACTTCTAGATGCTATTTGTAGTCATGATCCTTTTTTTTGAAAGGTGCTACAGGGGGGTGAGAATCCTCCACCTGAATTTCATTCATGTTGGCTCTCAAACAGCCAGGACTGTTACAAATAAGGGCGAGGTTTGAAGAAAAAATTTAGTACATGCCTTGGCATAACCATTTTCAAACGGCTCATGATAATGTCAATAATCTCAATACCAAGTATGTATGGAGTAACCATTGATAGGATCTAGAACTTTTTTTACATGACGAATGAACACTGCTGATGGGTCTATAACCAATCTCTTTATTTATCTAGTAGCTAGTATCGAAAATAAAAAACCCAGCTCTATATAAAATTTTGGACATTGGACAAACACATTCGAAATATAGTAATGAAAGTTCTTCATGACTAGGAAATAACACACAACAATAAATAGCAATAAAACCCGCAAAAAAACCACTTTATAATCAACTGCTACAATGATAACCGACAAAATGCCTTCATAATCAGCTGCAAGCGATAGCCGATAAAATGCCACTTTATAAGTCTGCTGTCAATGATAATCGAGAAAATGCCTCTTTATAATCAGCTGCCATTGACAGCCAACAAAAACGCTTTATAATCTGTTGCCACTGATAGCTAACAAAAAAACCGCTTTATAATCAGCTGGCACCGATAGCCGACAAAATACAGCTTTATAATCAATTGCTAGTGAGATTGCATCAGAAGCTAAGCAATCCGATAAAACTGTGGTTTGTAGTCGGTTGACGATGATATTGCACGGGGAGCAATGATAAAAATGTGTGCCACGGTGCACATTGACAATAGCCTTTGAGGTGCTCGTGCACTTTATTTTGGAGAGTTGGACAAGCTTTAAGAAGGCTATGTATATCAAGTTTTTTTTTCTCGTAACGGTTCCACTGTGATGTGCATCAAGATTTGTGCAACTCCTACATATATAGCAACGATAAGATATTAAAGCACAAAAATGTATACTTTTATTTGTGATGGTGTGGATTAACTTGTTGGTTACAATTTTAAGAATATGTAATTGTGGGAATACGTAATATAGTGAGCTACTAATAATGTATAGTACGCCATCCTTTTTAACTTGTAAGTCGTTTTATCTTTTCTACATACATAGACAGCTTTTACCATGCATAAGATCAAGGAAGGCTTCTCACATGGCTGTACTTCTACATCAGATGAAGCCAACTCAAGGGGAAGAAAAGCAATTTATATCTATATCTATATCTATATCTATATCTATATCTATATCTATATCTATATCTATATCTATCTATCCTTCCTTAAGCTTAAGCTTGTGTGTACCTAGTTGATGACTGCATGTCCCTTGCAGATCACTTAGCTTGCCCGATCGAATGAAACAAAAGGTTAGTTCCAAACCGAGAGTGGCATCTTTCCTAGTCCTGTCCTTGTTTTTGCACCGGCTTTCAGTGCGCACGTAGTAGCAAAGGTCAGTCAAATGCACATGTCAGCCCTCTCTTTACGCATGCATGTAGCATGCATGCATGTCAGCCTTGTTTGTAAGAAGCAGCCATAATGAATTGAAGGCGAGAAAAAAACATTGGCAGCAGTCGCTTATTTAAGGGGTTAACATTGGATCATATTATAAGTTATTCCAGATCAAACTTATTACACACATAATCATTTTCTATTAAGCATCGTCGCTTATTTAATTAGTTCTAGTGAGGAAATAAATAGTATACATATATAAATTACTTTCCGTGACCAGTGACCGCAAACTATAGCAAAAAAAAAAGTGTGACATCACATACGCATGCAGAAGCTTGTTAACGTTACTCTATCCCTAAGCTTTTTCTGAGGAAGACCGAAAACTCCTACATGCACACCCAGCTGCAATCTCATGAAAGGTCTGCTGGGGAACCGGCGGTTTCGGATGAAAACAAGGGTTCAGTTGCAGCGCTTTTATGCTTGATAACACCACTTTTTTATTTGGACGACCGTGCACACTACCATTAAAAGTTAGCTAGCTAGGCTTGAGAAACATGTATGGAGTTAGTGAAGATGATATATATCCAGAACTTGGAAATCAGTATAATGATCATGCATATCCAAGGACCTTTTTATTTTAGCTTTGGATTCATTCATCGTCGCCCAAATAGCTAGGGTAAAACCATTCGATTTCTTCCAACAATACAATACATGGAGATGACTAGCTAGGATGGGAGTGCAAAATTAACTAATTTCTCTTTCAATAATCCCTCCCAATATATGCATATGGATTAGAGGCAATTATTATGTATGTTTCCTAATAAGTCTAGCTAGGTGTTTCTCTCTCTCTCTCTCTCTCTCAAAGTTTCCTCTAGCAGGAACACAATTTTTTCTTCACTGATCCATATGATGAGTAGGATCAAGAACCCAATCTGTGCACGATCAATCTTTTGCAGTTGTAGTTTAGGGCATCAGATAATCCCTTCAATCATCTACATAATTATAGGGAGAATTTTTGCTGATCCATGAGTTGCAACATGCATGCCATAAATACACACCGGCCGGCCTGCCTACTACGTGTTTGTTTGGGCTTATAATCAGGGTTTGCGGTTGCTCCACCGCGAGAATTGAAATAATCCCACCAAACACCTCTCCTGAATCGTTGATTCTTTTCACCGCGCAAGACACACTCACCGCGAGAATGAACCTGGACAACTCACGTTTTCCGTGCCACGGGCAGGAGGCCGGCCATGGTACCGTTACCGCACCGCGTGGCCTGTCCCGCGCTGCCGTCCCACTGTGGTCCCAAACACACCCTTAATAATAAATCCCTTGCCATCATATATCACAGATGAATCATTCTCTTGCAGCAGCTAGCAGAGAGATATGCAGCCAGATCGCTCATGGAGATACAGGACGGAATCCGAATGTTTTGCAAGAACAAGATCTAGCTAGAACGAACTAGAATAGGCTCAAAATTAAAGCTTATGCGCATGATGAGATAATAGGAAGGTGAATCCTCGATCAGCTCGAGGAATCTACACCGTCCTTCTTCTAGCTCGCAAACTCTCTAGCAAGCTCTCGATCAAGAGAAGATCGAAACACCACGAACATGTATTATTATTCATAACAGCTTGCGTTCTTTTGTTAAATCGATCGATCGAGCTTACATGCATGCATGGAGGGGATTAACTAGCAAACGAACAATATCTATCTAGATTAAGACGCAAGCACGCCGCCATCGGCGATCGACCAGCGAGATCGGAGCCCTAGCTGCTCCTACTCCTCCTTCTCCTTCTCCTTGTCCTCCTCGTCCTGCTGCTGCTCCGGTGGCGGTTCGTTCAGATCGAAGGGCTTGACGACGTCCTGCGCCGGCCCGTCCTGGTGCTGCCTGGAGAGCCAGTAGCAACCGAGCCTGCCGTTGTGGCTAGCGCGGTGGCCGCCGAGCGCCTGGCGGGTCTCGAACTGGGCCCCGCAGCGCTCGCACGCGTAGCGCAGCTCCCTCCCGTCGGCGGTCACGACAACCACTGGCAGCTCGACCGGCGGCGCCATGCCGCGCCAGGCACGCTCCGGGTGGCTGCGCTGGTGCCCGTGCACAGCCTTGCGGCAGTCGAAGCGGCGGTCGCAGATGGTGCAGCGGTGAGGCCCGTCCCTGGACTCGTTCTTGCTGCGGTTGCAGGACGCCGCCTTCTTCTTGTGCTGCTGCACCGCCGCCGGGACGGCGTCTGCCTCATGCGATGACATGGGGCGCCACGGACGGTTCGGGTCCTCGCCGCAGCCACCGGGGGGCGCGCCCATGCCGCCGGCGAGGTACTGCCCGTACGCCATGCCCAAGAAGAACACCTGAGCTTCGTTCATAGCACTCCTGCCCTACAAGCTAAGCTCCGCTTGTGTCAGCCGTTGTGCGTGCAACGGGAGACACAGAGCGTGGAGTGACTACTCGGTACCGGGGAAGATGCACTGCTTGCTGGGTTGGGAGGGGCACTAGTACCGTGGGCAGGTGGGCCCTATATATAGGCCTCTTTGTGCTGTGGATCCTACTTTTCGGTCGGCACCTCCTTTCGTCCCACCTTCCTCTTTTGTTTTTTTATGCTTTATCTCTCTTTTTTTCTATATCTTTCTCTTTACCATGCGTTTTGATAACTTTGTAGGCGAGCCATTAGCTCCTATGACACCTCGTTTGTAAATTTATTTGCATTTATAGTTACCATAACTAATGGTTATATTATCCTTATATATATGATTGTTGCCAACACTTTTTTATACAAATACATGGAGATCGATGACTAGCAAGGACGGGAGTGGAAAATTAACTAATTTCTCTTTCAATAATCCCTCCCAATACATGCATATGGATTAGAGGCAATTATTATGTATGTTTCATAACAAGTCTAGCAAGGTGTTTTTTTGTCTCTCTCTTAAAGTTTCCTCTAGCAGCAGGAACACAATTTTCAACATACACTTGTTGCAGAAACAAAGCAGGAAAAGACGATTATAATGCGGAGCTTTCTTCACTGATCCATATGATGAGTTGGATCAAGAACCCAATTCTGTGCACGATCAATCTTTTGCAGTTGTAGTTTAGGGCATCACATAATCCCTTCGATCATCTACATAACTATTGGGAGATTTTTGTTGACCCATGAGTTGCAACATGTATGATGCCATAAATACACGTTGGCCGGCCTGCTTACTACGTGTTTGTTTCGGCTTATAATCGGGGTCTCCGGTTGCCCACTGCGAGTATCAAAATAATCCCACCAAACACCTCTCATGAATCGTTAATTCTTTTCACCACGCGAGACATATTCACCGTGAGAATGAACTTGGACGACTCACGTTTTCCATGCCATGGGCAGGAGGCCACGCGGTACCGATACTGCACCCTGCAGCCCATCCCACTGTGGTCCCAAACATGCCCGTGCCACGGGGCGGCAGGCCACGGTACCGCACCACGCGGCCCGTCCCACTGTGGTCCCAAACACGCCCTTAATTTTTAAATCGCTCGCCATCATCACAGATGAATCCTTCTCTTACAGCAGCTAGCAGAGAGATCTGCAGCCCTGCAGATCGCTCATGGAGATACAGGACGGAATCTGAATGTTTTGCAAGAACAAGATCTAGCGAGAACAAACTAGAATGGGCTCAAGATTAATCAAAGCTGCATGCGTATGATGAGATAATAAGAAGGTGAATCCTCGATCAGCTCGAGGAATCTGCACCTTCCTTTTTCTAGCGTGCAAGCTCTCGATCAAGAGAAGATCGAAACACCACGAACATGTATTATTCATAACAGCTAGCTAGGCCTACGAAACATGAAATTAGTGAAGATAATATCCAGAACTTGGAATATATATATATATATATATATATATATATATATATATATATATATATATATATATATATATATATATATATATATATATATATATATATATATATATATATATATATATATATATATAATGATCATGCATATCCAAGGACTTTTTTGTTTTAGCTTTGGATTCATTCATCGTTTCCCAAATTAGTAGCTACTAGGGTAATTAAAACCATTCGATTTCTTCCAACAATACAATACATGGATCGACTAGCAAGGATGGGAGTGGAAAATTAACTAATTTCTCTTTCAATAATCCCTCCCAATACATGCATATGGATTAGAGGAAATTAATATTATGTATGTTTCCTAACAAATCTAGCTTGGTGTTCTCTCTCTCTCTCACTCTCTCCCTTAAAGTTTCCTATGGCAGGAACACAATTTTTTCTTCACTGATCCATATGATGAGTAGGATCAAGAACCCAATTCTGTGCACGATAAATCTTTTGCAGTTCTAGTTTAGGGCATCTCAGATAATCCCTTCGATCATCTACATAATTACAGGGAGATTTGATTTTCGCTGATCCATGAGTTGCAACATGCGTTCCATAAATACACACCGGCCAGCCTGCTTACTACGTATTTGTTTTGGCTTATAATTGGGTCTGCGGTAGCCCCACCGTGAGAATCAAAATAATCCCAGCAAACACCTCTTACGAATCGTTGATTCTTTTCACCGCGAGAGATACTCACCGCAAGAATGAACTTAGATGACTCACGTTTTTCATGCCGCAGGCAGGAGGCCGGCCATGGTACCGTTACTGCACCGCACCGCGCGGCCCGTCCCATGCGGCTGTCCCACTGTGGTCCCAAACACACCCTTAATAATAAGTCCCTCGCCATCATCACAGATGAATCCTTCTCTTGCAGCAGCTAGCAGAGGTCTGCAGCCCTGCAGATCGCTCATGGAGATACGGACGGAATCTGAATGTTTTGCAAGGACAAGATCTTTTTTTTAGCAAATGCAAGAACAAGATATAGCTAGAACGAACTAGAATGGGCTCAAAATTAAAGCTGCATGCGCATGATGAGATAATAAGAAGGAGAATCCTCGATCAGCTCGAGGAATCTACACCGTCCTTCTTCTACTACCTCGATCAAGAGAAGATCGAAACACCACGAACATGTATTGTTATTCATAACAGCTTGCGTTCTTTAGTTAATCGATCGATCAAGCTTACATGCATGCATGGAGGGGATTAACTAGCAAACGAACGATATCTATCTAGATTAAGACGCAAGCACGCCGCCGTCGGCGATCGACCGGCGGGATCGGAGCCCTAGCTGCTCCTACTCCTCCTTCTCCTTCTCCTTGTCCTCCTCGTCCTGATGCTGCTGCAGCTGCTGCTCCGGTGGTGGTTCGTTCAGATCGAAGGGCATGACGACGTGCTGCGCCGGCCCGTTCTGGTGCTGCCAGGAGAGCCAGTAGCAGCCGAGCCTGCCGCTGTGGCTGGCGCGGTGGCCGCCGAGCGCCTGGCGTGTCTCAAATTGGCCCCCACAGCACTCGCAAGCGTAGCGCAGCTGCCTCCCGTCGGTGGTCACGACAACCACCGGCGGCTCGGCCGGCGGCACCATGCCGCGCCAGGCACGCTCTGGGCGGCTGCGCTAGTGCCCGTGCACGGCCTTAGGACAGTCGAAGTGGCGGTGGCAGACGGGGCAGGGGTGAGGCCCGTCCCCAGACTCGTTCCTGCTGTGGTTGCGGGACACCGCCTTTTTCTTGTTCTGCTGCGCCGCCGCCGGGACGGTGTCCGCCTCGTGCGACGATATGGGGCGCCACGGACGGTTCGGGTCCTCGCCGCCGCCGCCGCCGGGGGGGCGCAGCCACGCCGCCGGCAAGGTACCACCCGTACGCCATGGCCAAGAAGAACACCTGAACTTCGTTCATAGCACTCCTGCGCTACAAGCTAAGCTCCGCCTGTGTCAGCCGTTGCGCGTGCAATGGGAGACACAGAGCGTGGAGTGAGCCAGTGATTGCTCAGTACCCAGGGAAGGTGCACTGCTTCCTGGGATGTGAGGAGCACTAGTACTGTGGGCAGGTGGGCCCTATATGTAGACCTTTCTGTGCCGTGAATCCTACTTTTCGGTCGGTGCGTCCTTTCGTCCCACCTTCCTCTTTTATTTTTTTTTATCTTTTATATCTCTCATTTTTTTCTATATTTTTCTCTTTACCATGTGTTTCGATAACTTTGTACATGAGCCATTAGCTTCTGTGACACCTTATTAGTAAATTTATTTGCATTTATAGTTACGATAAGTAATGGTTATATGATCCTTATATATGATTGCCGCCAACACTTTTTTATACAAGTATTTTTGTACTAGTAAAAACCGTACCAGAACACCTTGCCGACCAAAGCCCTCGAAGCGGCGTGGTGCCCACAGATACAGCATGGATGTCATAGAGCAGGGCCTTCCCCTTGCTAGCAGGGAGACACATGAGGAGGACCCCAAGGTGCTCTATCTGTACATTTGTCCCTCAATGATCTTATAGCTTTTTGCCTGGCGTCGGCCTCAGTGGGATCCTCCGAAAGGATCCCTCGGTTGAGGTAGTCGAGGAAGGGGATGATCCAACTGCATTCGCCATCTGCTCCCCTGTCCTGTGGGTCAGATGAGCCATACGCGCGATCGGGCATTCCCTCCTCGTGACCACACGCCGCTCGGTCTGCCGTCTCATCTGCGGGGTCGGCTGGAGTCTGGCTAGGTTCAGCTCCCTCCTCGAGTCAGGTCGAGGGGTCGCCAGGAGCACCTAGGGAGGCATTAGAAGAACAACGACTTCTTGTGGTGACCATCAATACCTCGCCCTCCTTTCTCGGTTGCGCATTCGCTTGGTTGACGAGGCCTCCGCGGGCCCGTTGGCTTTTTGGTCGACCAGGCTATTCACGATGCTAGTTGGCACATGGTCGGGCTTGGCCTTCCCCTTGAGTCAGATCGAGGGGTTGTCAAGGACGTCCAGAATGATGCCAGGCAGAGGTCTGCCTTGGGTGGATGAGAACTTCGCAAGGGTGTCTGCTTCCTCTTTGTCGCATCGAAGGATGTGATGGAGTTTGATTCCATCGAATTTTCCTTCCAGCTTATCGACCTCCCTGTAGTAAGCCTCCATCTTCTCATCCTAGTAGGATGACTCCTTCATTATTACCTGGTTGATCACCGGCTCAGAATCCCCCTAGACATAGAGCTAAGGCAGCGTGCCCCAAGGGCGATGGCTGCACATATTCCGTGGAGGAGCACTTCATACTCGGTGACATTGTTAGTAGCTCAAAAGTGAAGCTGAAGGGCATACCTTAGCTTGTAGCCACTCGGGGATATGAGCAATACCCTAGTCCTTGCCCCTCCAAGCATCACGGAGCTGTCGAAGTACATGGTCCAATATTCCTACTTGATTGGGATGGGCGAGGTCTTCTCCTCTGTTCGTTCCGCCAGGAAGTTGGCGAGGACCTAGGACTTGATGGCGGTGCAAGCGAAATAGGAGACGTGAAGGCCCATAAGCTCTAATCCACACTTGGCGTTGCTCTGAGAGGAATCATGGTTGTTGATGACATCTCCCAGGGCACTAGAGGACACCATCATGATGGGGACGACTATTGAAATAGTGGCGCAACTTGAGCTTGCTGATGAGCACAACGTAGAGAAACTTTGTGGACTTGTGGGTAGGGGTCTTGGAGTCCAAAAGAACCTCACTAATGAAGTATACATCTATTTGGACCTTGAGGGCGTGGCCTTCCTCCTCATGCCCGACCACTAGGGTCATGCTTACGGTGCATGCACTAGCCGCGACGTACAGAAGCAGGGTCTCCCCTATAGTTGGGGAGACCAATATCGGTGGGGTGTTCATGAAGCTCTTTTGCTAGTCGAGGGCTTGCTAAGCTTCTTTCTTCCACTCGAATTGCTAGGACTTCTTTAAGAGGTTGTAGAGCAGCATCCCACATTCGCTGAGGCACGAGATGAAATGACAAAGTGCCGCCAGGCACCCTATGAGCCTCTGGGCTCCCTTAAGGTTCCTAACTGGCTCCATGTTCATAATGGCAGAGATTTTGTTGGGTTTGGCTTTGATGCCTCACTCGGACACGTTGAATCTAAGTAGTTTCTCGGATTAGACCCCAAAGACGCACTTCTTGAGGTTGAGCTTGATCTTGTTGGCTCAGATGTTTGAGAAGGTCTCTTTGAGGTTGGCTATGAGTTGCCTGGCTTTCCTAGTTTTCACCATGATGTCATCGACATACTCCCCAAATTTCGCCCGACCTACTTTTCGAAGCCTCTCTGCTTGCATCATTGGAAGGTTGCACTGGCATTCCTCAGACCAAAGGGCATCGATACATAGTAGAAGGAGCCGAAAGGGGTGATGAAGGACATCGCAGGTTGGTCAGACGAATTCATCATGATCTGGTGGTACCCTGAGTACGCATCTAGAAAGCATAGCATTTCGTACCTGGCCGTCGAGTTAGCTACTTGGTCTATGTGTGGCAAGGGAAAGGGATCTTTCTAGCACACCTTATTAAGGCTCGTGTAGTTGACACACATCCTCCACTTCCTGTTCTTCTTCTTGACCAAGACGGGGTTGGCCAGCCATTCTAGGTGCTTCACCTCTTTAATGAAACCCACTACCAAAAGCCTGATGAGCTCGTCCCCGATCGCCTTCTGCCTTTCTTCATTGAAATGACTGAGATGCCGCTGAACGTGCTTCACCTTTAGCTTGATGCTGAGGCAATGTTTGGTGACATCGCGTGGTATACCGGGCATGTCAGAAGGCTTCCACACATAAACATCGACGATCTTGCATAGGAATTCCATGAGGGACGCCTCTAGCTTTGATGATAGTCTGGCCCCAATGCAGATGACCTTATCAATGTTTTTGGGGTCGATCCTGATCACCTTGGTGTCATCCACTGGCTTGAAATTGTTCGTTGGACTCTCCCTATTGTTATGCAAGGCCTCCTCCTTTAGTTGACATTGGATATGAGCAAGGTCGGCGCCAGCCACCGTGACCGTGAAGGTCGTGCCCTCTTGCTCATAGAGGTAGGCCTCCTGGGAGGTGGAATCCATGGTTATAACTCTCCACGGGGGCCAGGCATCTTGATCTTTAGGCAAGCGTAATGGGTACGGCCATGAACTTCGCATAACATGGCCGCCGGAGCAACGGGTGATAGGTGCCCGAGAAGGCTACCACCTCGAAGGTGATGACCTCCTTGCAGAAGTTGGTCAGCTTCCTGAACGTGATAGGAAGCGGGATGCTTTTGAGGGGCATGGCCTGTGGCCCAGGGATGATCCTGTAGAAGGACGCTTCGCTCAAGCGAAGGCTACTCCTCGGGATCCCCATTCGGTCTAGGGTGTCAGCATAGAGGATGTTTGACCCACTCTCCCCATCCATGAGCACCCTCGAGAGTCAAGCGCGGCTGACGATTGGGCTAATGATGGGTGGGAAACAACTCAGACTGGATACATGACATGGGTAGTCATGACGATCGAAGGTAATCACACCTCCAACCATCGTAGGCGTCGAGGCACCGCCAGTGCAACTATGTTTACCTCCCACTCAGTGATATTCTGCTACTATTGACATTTAGGGGGCCTTTTCTCCTAAATGTCATGTGATAGTTTCGATCTTCTAGGCGGTAACCACCAACTCAAGCGCTGGTTTGGAGGATGACGATGGTGGTGGCTTGGTGTGCCACGCCATGCTACGTGGTCGGGTGGATGAGCCATCTCGAGGCAGCCTGGTGCTTCGTCGTGTCACCCTAGGCACCATTGGGGGTGCTTGGGGTGCACGATAGGGGTAGAGATGCATTCGAGGCCCTCCTCGGTCATTGATCCGATGACGAAACTTTGCCACCTTGTGGGGCCAGGATGAACTGAATCCTCCGAATTGACTCCTAGGAGGCCCAGCGGGAGGGCATGACGCCGGGGACTCGCTGTCCTCTGATGAAGTCTCCCTTAAGAGGGTGAAGCTTACATTGTGGTCGATGATGTAGTGCATGCTTCCAAAGCTGAGAACTTGGCCATGGGTGAAGGAGCCACCGGCGATGACAATTTTACCGGAGAAGTGCATGTCATCCTCAAGTTCTAGCCACCGCAGGGCGACAGTCACACAGGACGCGTTCCCCTATCTAGCGCACCACCTATCACGGGTTTAGAACTGCGGCAAGCATCAAGTTTGTTCGTTGGTGGTTGATGTATGGGTCTATGGTGGCTCGGACACTCAAAACACGCAAGAGACATGATCGATTTATCCTAGTTTGGGCTTTTGAGCCCTACATCCAGCAGTATGGTGTTCATGTTAGGAATGCCCAATGAGGAGTTTACAATAGAGGAATTGAGAGGGAGTTTGGCAGGGAATTGTGCAGTGCTATCCTAAGGTTCTTGGTTTCTTTCTGCGGGCCAGGCTTCTTTACCAGGTGCTTGTCGTAGCTTTGTCTTGGCATAGTCTGGTACTTCTTTGTTGTCTATGAGGGGGCGACAATGTCACAACCACTCCCTGACGCTGCTGCCTCCCCAGCCGGGTGAGCGTTCTTGAGGCTTTCTTGGCATGCAAGGTGCTTGCCCTGCCCAAAGGGGTTGATGAGCGGGCCTAGAGCCCTCTGCCCTTGGAGCTTGGGGAGTTCCTTGTCCTGGTGTGTCACGCCTGTTGCATGACCCTACCGAGGGAGTGGTTGACAATGCCTCGCGGTTGTGGAACGGGTAGACAACGCAGCGCCTCTGCGTCTGTCAGGCTCTGGGTGCATGACAGATTACTGAGTCGGCTTCTGGTCTTAGCTGGGATGTCAGTTGCCGCCCAGACAAAGGCCTAGGCGGTGCCAGGGCGGAGGTCAGGCCCATGCTCCCATCATTAGGGATTAATTCTAGGGCCGTGGCCGAGCCCTCGTGCCCCGAGCGATGGCCGTGGGCGGGCTCAAGCTCATCCTGGCTCCACTAGAGGGTACGTCCCCCAAGCTCTAAGCAATTCATAGAGTCGATCGAGGGTTCTGCCGATCTGCTGTCTTCTTCTCGGGAACTTGACATATCCCTATCTTAGATTCTTGTCACATAAAAAACATACCTTTAGATCCCTATAGATCCATATGATAGCCAACATACCTTCAAAAGTTAAACATACTTTTAGCAAGAAAATCTTGAATTTTGCATAAACCATGATCACCTTGATCTATGTAATTATAAGGAGATTTTGGATCTATACGAGCAGTAACATATACCACCAAAGATCTCCTTAATGAGTATATCCTCAAAACACATTGATTTTTTCTAGGGTGGGTATTGAACATATAAGCCCACCATCATCCTCACACGTCCCGAGTGGGATGTCTGTGTTTAGGGAATTTTCTATCTACTACACGTGTATAATAATATCTAGATGAGTATTCTTTTGTGAGAGCCACCGTACCCAATCCCTTCACAGCCCCCAACTAAATGGAATAAAAAATTAAATGAGTTCATCCCATCCATCTCATCCCACCAACTAAATACTACATTAATGTTTTGCAGTATAAATATCGGGACGAAGGAGCTCAAAGCAGCATATAAGATCCAACTTGGATCATTGATCACTTAATAAGTCATATATGTACCTGTTCCTGGATTTCATCTTATAGTGCACAAATAGCCTTTAGTTGACCAGTTATGGGATTTAACAGGCCTACATTGACCTACATGCATGCCATTTGTCCCCTAATGGTTGCCATCCTTTTGTGAGTAATTAGTTATTTTCTTTAAAACCTCCTGCAATTGTCTGTTGTGGGAGGTAGCACTCCTCGTGCTTGTAAGGTGCTCCAATCTCTGTAAACCCTCCCTTATTTTAATGACAAGATGGATAACTAGATCTTACAAAAAAAACATTCAGCTACATGCCGCAGCGCTCATGGTTTAATCTGTACTTGAACTAAAATGCAGTGTGCTAAAAAAACAAGTTTCCACTAATATAGGACTGCTACCAGGACAGACTTCCTTTTGCCTTGTCGACCGGTTAATGTATGCATGTTTGTGCTCAGTATATATGGTCATCTGTTTGATAAGCTTTGGTTCAGGTAAGAATAATAATCCAAAACCGGAACACTACATGTCGATAATTATATTGGAGAGAAGTAGTTTCAGAAAACATTAGCAACATCCCACTGTTGCATAATTATGTTGTTGTTCTTTTTATTTGGCTGAGAGCTACCCACCTTATGGACTAATAAGCTAAACTTCATAAACTAGGAAGCAGTTGCTGGTAAGGTTGGATCTCGGATTCTAGATATTCTCAGTATATAAAACTATATATATATATATATATATATATATATATATATATATATATATATATATATATATATATATATATATATATATATATATATATATATATATATATATATATATATATATATATATATATATATATATATATATATATTCTTTTACTACCAGAGATATAATGATGCAGAAGCAATTGTCAAAATTTTTTCCACCCAAAATATTCAATCAACAACTAGGATCGGAAACTTTAATAATAAGTGTGAAATTTCCTTGGCTTGATCGAGTAACACACAATAACATGCATAGAAATTAAAACCCGACAAAAACCCACTTTAATAGTCTATAGCTTGTTTTCCAACTAGGTTGGATGGCCATCCAACAAGTACATTAGTCTCCGATAATCCATACGTTCTACATAATAGTCGACAAAATCAAACTTGAGCACAAATGTTGTGTTTAGAAATTGAATATGATGGTTAACACCACAACAAAGCAAACATAAATGGCACATCTAATGATTTTGGGAATGACGTTTAATGCCACGACAAGCATATTAAAGTCCATGACAAACAACATAATACCAATCAATTGTTCGATAACAACACGACAAAATCATCAATCGTTGCGTTGATTTGTTTCCTTCACAAGATAGACAACAACGTATATATGTAACATACTATGTATTTCCGCTTCCTCATATTGAGCATCAATCATACTATGTGTAATGCCAAAAATCTCTAACCCACTTTACTAGTCCATATCTTGTTTTCCAACTAGGTTGGCCGACCATCCAACAAGTACATGAGTCTCAAATACTCCATACATCCAGCATACTAGTCGACAAAATCAAACTTTTTGAGTATACAAATGTCGCATTTAGAAATTTCGAGTATGATGGTTAACACCATGATGCCAAAGCAAACAGAGATAGAACATTTAAATATGTTGGGAATGACGTTTAATGTCGTGAGAAGAACATTAAAGTCCATGAGAAACAATATAATACTAATCAATTTTTCGACAACAAAGCAACAAAATCCTTGATCACTGAGTTGATTTGTTTCCTTCGTGTGATAGACAACAATGCGTATACGTCACATACTATATGTTTATGTTCCCTCACTTGGAGCATCTATACTGCTTTGTGTAATGCCTCTAATGGTAGGCTAGATAGCGATATGAAAAGAAAGAAGGCATAGTGCCCCACCAGTGAAGATAGTCTCACCAATAGATGGCCTCTCTAGCGGAGACGAATAGTTCTGAAGCCATGGAGTATCGGCGAAGCCATGGAGGGGAGCACCATGTCTCTATTGTGAAGGAGATGTATGAAAGGGCATGCCCAACATCAAAACACATTACCAACTGTTGGGAGAGGACTAGACCTAGGTCGGATGAGGTGAAGACGATAGTTCCCTTGGATATGTTCTACATCTTATCTTCTGTACACAGAGGAGGAGCAAGCATATGTACTTAGGTTAGACAATATAAAGGGTCACAACCACTAGAATAAGCTCTACCCTAGAGATTGTAAGGTTAGGTCATCGAAAAACAATACAAGCTCTTGGTGTGTGTTGTCTATACTAGCCCCCTTCTCAGTTGTCTTGTCTGTTTTTCGATCACCCATCGCGAGCATTCGGTTCACATTAGTGGCTTTCGTAGGTCATCGAATGTTGTACTTAGTGTCTTTCATAGTAACATGGATGAATAGCACACATCCAAGGGATTGGCCAGCAGTTCCAATGAACCAGAAACAAAATCCATGTAGGATTGAAATAAAAAAAATCATGGATACACTTAGATTTATCGTCTTCCTCTGGAACTCCACCAAGGCTTGCCCATTAATTAACAACTCTAGAATATAGCAATCCAAGGCTAGAAGCACACAGATTCGAACTTAATAAGTATTCCACAGCAGACTTGCCTCCAAAGCAAAAGCATGCATGGATGGATAATCTGAAAACAATGAAGCAATTATTCGAAAAAGGGAATTATGTAGATAATAGTATTTGGAAGAACTAATCATGTAAAAATGGGAAAAAAGAGATCAACCTATCTCGGAGTTTAGCAATATTTCAAGCAAGAGATCAACTTCAAAAGTAGTTTAGCAGGCAGGCGAAGAATATGAAAAATTCAGTAAGAGAACATAAAAAATTGGCATGCGTAGAAGGTAGAGAGATCTTGATTCTAGTAGATAACCTGCAAAATCACACAATGCCATGAGAGCAGGGTATGCGATCTCTTCTGTTTAGGCTGACAAATAGGAACAATTTTAGGGCCATGGAAACATCTATGAAATGCATTGTAGCAGACACACATAGCTTAATTTGAAGCAACAACCTAGAGGTACATGAATTAAAACATCCTGAATCTATAGTTTTCATGCATGTGAATCCAACATCATAAACACTGCATTTTTCGTGTTTACTGAATTAGTTTACCTAAACAAGGAGGGCAGAGCACAGCCCAGGTCGTGACAACTACCATTTCAATAATTAACGTGCGTGAATAGGAGAAATATACTAAGGCTATAGAAATGAATACAATTTGGCAAACAGAGAAATATACTAATGCTACAGAAATGAATAAAATCTGGCAAACCTAAACCAGTTTTCTTGGGTCTGTACATTTTTTTGGTACACCAGTTATAAGGCCGGGAAATAATCGACAAAAAATATAGCCTGTTTACAACAACAGAGATAGGTTAGCCTGCATCTTTTCTTTTCTTTTTCTGAAGGAGTCGAAACTATCTGCTTTTCTTGAAAGCTATTAAGGTCTTACACACTGAGCTTGGGGATACCAGGGAGGGAGAGGGACACACTTCAGCACAAGCATACAAAGAGTATAAACTCAACAACAACACAACCACCCTAGAAGGTTTAAACTCATTCAGCCAAGCCAGCGTACGCCTTCGTCACTGCCATACCATGTCCAGCTTTTCCTGATCTTGTCCTTTGTTGAGCAAAGTGGACCAGTCCTGCTAGAAAGCAATAGCAGTAAAGATCACTTCCGTTGGCTTGTTGGGAAGGTATGGTCGATGGCCATCTTGTTGCTCGAGCTCAGGTTAGCCTGCTGCGTGCATCATCTCAGTTATGGTTATGGAAGAAGGAAAAAAAAATCCACGGATGGGTGGAGGGAGGTGGATGGCTGGAGATGCAGTACCTGTGTACTGTCGTGCTGGGTGGTGCCAGATTCAGAGGCCACACGCGATGCAGAAGCCGAGACAGACGCAGATAGGAAAAGCTCGCCGTCGATGGATCAGCGGCACATGATGTCGGCTGAGGTCGCTCCTATAGGAGTATTGGACGCACCTGCTTCGGCTTATTGAGGCTCCAGTTGGGGACCGCGCAGCTCCTTCCCTCGTCTGAATCCTCCTCGTGCTTCACCTTCACGACGGGATCTCTTAGCAGCCCGAGCCCCTCCGGAATCGATCTGCAGCGAGAAACCGGCCGCCGACCCGAGCTAGGAAACCTAGGCGGATGCTTATTTCGTCGACGGCGGCAGACTGATTTAGCCCAGGTCGGCACGCGCGGTGTTGCGGCCGGGCGCGAGGACGGCTGACCGGCAGGCCGCCGTACCGTTCCGACTCGGGACTCGTACTGGAGTGAGGCACTGGCTGCCGGCCATTTCATTTTCATTACGCATTGAGGAACCAAGTAACTATTACACTTACACGCACGGTGAACTTTAAGTAAACAGAAATTGACAAAGCAGCAGGAGCAGGCCGGGTAGCTAGCAGGCAGCCGGCGGCGGTGGCTACGGACGGGGCCGCGCTAGCTAGGCATCACGGCCCCCGGCCCTGCCTGGCCGCGCGGACGATGGCGGCGGCCTGCGCCAGGGTGAACGTCTCCACGAGGATGTGCCGGGCCGGTAGCGAGGGTCGACGTGCATCGTCAGGAAGACGTCGGAGCGGTTGCCGTGGTGCGCCTTCACGGACTCCTCCGACGCGAAGGCGAGCCGGCACGGCTCGCACGCGAACGTCAGGCGGCCCGGGTCTCTGATCGGCTCCAGGTCGGCCTCGTGCGCCGACTTGAGGCGCCGCCTGGGGTGGGCGGGGTCGTCGTTCGTCGTCCCCGTCGCTGCCGCCCGCTGCGGCCGCCACCGCCCACGCCGCCGCCGGCGGGTGGTGCGGAACGACCAGGCCGGCCACGCTCATCCTCGCCGATCGTGGAGGGTCGGAGGCGGCCGGAGCTGCTAGCTGCTACGGTAGTTTGTGGTGAGCGTGGTTGAGAACGGCGGCCGGAGGAGGAGAGGAGTTCGACCGACCGAGCGACCGAGATCCGATCGAGAAGAAATGGTCTGGAGAGGAGAGCACACCGCCGGGGAGGGGAGGAGGAGAGCTAGCGTGGCGTATTTTACTTTAGAGGCTTGTTGTAACGTATGTCGCCGGCACCACCCACCCGAGAAGAGTGTGACACTGGTCGTCGTCTAGAGGACGCCGGTCGTTGTCAAATGCTTACGTCAGATGACGTCACGCGTTTAATTTAATTTGTATAGTCCTGATAATCCAAACACAGCGAGAAATAGACGAAGAAGGAAAAGAAGAGAAGCACACTATTAGAGAACAGACCTTTCGTCGATGTCTAAAATAGACATTAGTCCCGACAAAATTTGTATCCGGGACAAAAAAAAAACGACTTTAGTCCAGGTTGGTAACATCAACCGGGACTAAAAGTCCCCCGTCCAACGGCTCTGGCGCCAGGCCATGTCAGGGGAGACTTTTAGTCTCGGGTGGCGTTACAAATCGGGACTAAAGGCTAACCTTTAGTCCCGGTTGGTGTTACCACCCGGGATTAAATGTTTTGTCCCGGGCCGTGGCACAAACCAGGACTAAATGTTGGCCTTTAGTCCCGGGCTGTTATAGGAATCGGGACTACAAGTGTCTCCCACCTATTTCAACTCTTCTTCCTCCCCAGCCCAAGCCCGAGAGCTCACTTCTCTGCTTCTTCTTTGTTGTGTTCTTGCTTGTTCTTGCTTTCATCTCCGGCCATTGATCCATCTCAAGGCTTTTACTCCGTCGGTGACTTCTTTAAAGGTAATTAGCTTCATCCTTTCATGTTTTAGCAAGAGCACTTGTCATTTCGTGGTGTATATATATGTGGTTTTTTATTTTATGATTTCTAGGCCAATTTAAGATCTAATCTCTTGATAGTTTGAATATTTTGATGAAGGAAGCTAAAATTAGTGAATGAAAACTAGTATACACCTTTCATTGCTAGTATGTCTACCACATTTCATGGTTTAGTTAGAGAAATAGAGAATTTAGGGTATTTTATTAACTTCTTTCAATTTGCTTATGAAAATTATAAATTTGTAATACTTCAATTTACAAAATTGTGTGGCCGGGTCAATTAGTTCATTAAAATTAGTATATACCTTTCATTCCTAATATGCCTACCACATTTCATGGTTTATAAATATATAGAATTTTAGTTTTTTTAGTTTCAATTTTTCTAGAAAAAGATGAATTTACAGTAGTTTGCAAAAATGAGTATATATTTAGAGAGTAGATGGCAACTGTTTCCGGGTCCTCGGCCTCTCATCGGGCTCCAAAGCGATATAGGCCAGACCTCCCTCTCATTGGGTGCGGCGAGTGTGGGAAGATTGTGCAGGAGTACCGAGTGAAGAAGGAGTGTCTCAACAAGGGGCGTATCTTCTTCAAGTGTCCGGATCGCAATGTGAGTTATTTTGTCACATATATTTGATGGCTATGGTTAGTTTGCACCAATTTTTTGTAATAAAAGTTCTATCTTTTTTGTTCTAATTTCAGTGGGATGGCACTGGATGTGAAGGCTAGTACTGGGAGGAAGAGTATGAGGAACACGTGCAAATATCTCTTGCAAAGGTGACAGTGGCGGCAGATGAGGCAGTGAGGGAGCCGAAGCCCGTCGATGTTGGACACATCACGAATGATATGTCTGTTTTAGTTGAGATTGGTCGTGAAATCGTTGTGCTGCTAAAGTGTATTTTAGTGTTACTTTTTTAGTGCTAGTTGGGACTCTCTACATTCTAATGAGGCTTCCTTAAATTAATCGGTTGAGTAGTGGTGTCATGCGAGTTGTACTTGTGTAGTTAACTAAATAAGTTCAAGATTTTCATATATATATGGTATGTCTTGTAATGCAGATGAAACGACATTGGATGTACAACGCCGATCGCCGCTCCCAAGAGTTCATTAATGGCGTGCTTTATTTCCTTAGTGTGGACGAGGTAAACAAGCGGGACGGTTTCATGCGTTGTCCATGTGTTGAATGTAAGAATTCGAGGGAATATGCTAGCTCAAGGATTATTCACTCATACCTGTATAGGTCAGGTTTCATGTCAAACTATATTTATTGGACCAAGCACGGAGAAAGCGGTGTTATAATGGAAGAAGACGAAGAAGAAGTACAATTAGACCCTAACGACATTCTTGCTCAATACTGTGACTTCCCTGATACTGCAATGGGGGAAGCTGAAGAAGAAGCAGGTGCAGAACATGCACTCGCTGAAGATGATGATGCTCTTGGTGATGTCATTTGTGATGCACAAAGAGATTGTGAAAGTGACAAGGAGAAGGCTAAGTTTGACCACATGCTAGAGGATCACAAGAAATTACTGTACCCGTCCGCCAAAGATGGGCAGAAAAGTTGGGTACAACACTGGAGTTGCTACAGTGGAAGGCACGGAATGGTATATTTGACAAGGCATTTGGGCAATTACTGAAGATAAATAAATAGATGCTTCCGAGGGAAAATGAATTGCCCACCACTACGTACGAAGCAAAACAGGTCGTCTGCCCTTTGGGATTAGAAATCCAGAAGATACATGCATGTCCTAATGACTACATCCTGTACCGTGGCAAGGACTACGAGAATTTAGATGCATGCCCCGTATGTAAAGCGTCGCAGTATAAGATCAGGCGAGATGACCCTGGCGATATTGAGGGCGAAGAACGTCCTAGGAAGAAAATCCCTGCCAAGATTATGTGGTATGCTCCTATAATACTACGCCTGAAACGTCTGTTCAGAAACAGGGACCATGCAAAGTTGTTGCGATAGCACAAAGAAGACCGTAAGGTAGACAACATGTTGAGACACCCTGCTGATGGGTCCCAGTGGAGAGCAATAGACAGAGAATTCCCGAACTTTGCAAAAGACGCAAGAAACCTAAGGTTCGCTTTAAGTACAGATAGTATGAATCCTTTTGGGGACCAGAGCACTAGTCATAGCACTTGGCCTGTTACTCTATGTATCTACAACCTTCCTCCATGGTTATGCATGAAGCGGAAGTTCATTATGATGCCGGTGCTCATCCCAGGCCCGAGGCAACCTGGCAACGACATCGATGTCTACCTGAGGCCATTAGTTGAGGAACTCCTGCTTCTATGGAGCAAACCAGGTGTGCGTGTGTGGGATGAGTACAAACAGGAACACTTTGACCTGCGAGCATTGTTGTTCGTAACAATCAATGATTGGCCTGCTCTAAGTAATCTTTCAGGACAGACAAACAAGGGATATAATGCATGCACACACTATTTTGGTGATCTTGAGGGTGTCTATTTGAAAAAAATATCAAAAGGTTGTGTACCTTGGCTATCACTGATTTCTTCCTAGGAATTACCAGGTAAGAAAGAAAGGCAAGCATTTTAAAGGTCAGGCAGAACACCGATCCAAGCCTGACAACTGAACTGGGGAGGATGTATTTGAGATGGTCAAGGATGTGAAAGTCATCTTTGGAAAGGGACAGGGTAGTGAACCTGTTCCGAAAGACGCTTCGGGCCATGCACCAATGTGGAAGAAGAAGTCAATATTTTGGGAGCTACCCTATTGGAAAGACCTAGAGGTCCGCAACTCGATCGACATGATGCACCAAGATTCATGGGTGTGTATGGGAAGCCTAAGGATTCACTTGAGGCACGACAGGACTTGCAGCGCATGAAAGAACGAGACAACCTACATCGAGAGAAGACAGATGATGGACGCCATTATTTAAGACCTGCTAGCTACACTCTTAGCAATGAGGAGAAGGAAACCATGTTTGAATGCCTAAGCAGCATTAAGGTCCCATCTGGATTCTCCTCCAATATAAAGGTTATAATAAATGTGCTAGAGAAGAAATTCATAAACTTAAAGTCGCATGACTGCCACGTGATTATGACGCAACTGCTTCCGGTTGCCTTAAGAGGAATTCTACCTCCACATGTACGTTTGGCCACCGTGAAGCTATGCGTATTCCTCAATACAATTTCTCAAAAGGCAATCAATCCATTCGATATAGCTACTCTACAGAATGATGTGGTTCAATGTCTTGTCAGCTTTGAGTTGGTGTTCCCTCCATCCTTCTTTGATATCATGACACACCTCCTAGTTCACCTGGTCAAGGAGATTAATATTCTCAGTCCTGTGTTCCTACACAACATGTTCCCCTTTGAGAGGTTCATGGGAGTTCTGAAGAAATATGTTCACCAGCGTGCTCGGCCAGAAGGAAGCATCGCCAAGGGATACGGGACAGAGGAGGTCATTGAGTTCTGTGTTGACTTCATTCCTGACCTTGACCCGATTGGTGTTCCCAAATCACGGCACGAGGGGAGACTTGGTGGAAAGGGAACACTAGGAAAGAAAACATATATCGACACGGGGGACGATTCTTTCAATAAAGCGCACTACATAGTTCTTTCTTCTTCCTCCGTGGTGGAGCCGTATATCGAGGTACACAAGGAGTTCCTACGATCCCAGAATCCAGGGAAGAATGAGGCTTGGATTACACGTCAACACATGAAAACATTCAGCGGTTGGTTGCAAAAAGAATGTCAGCGTGACCAAAATATTGATGAACAATTGTATTTGTTGGCTAGACAACCATCGTGGCACATCCTCACGTACAAAAGGGTACGAGATAAATGGAAATATCTTTTACACCGTAGCCCAAGATAAAAGGAGCACCAACCAAAACAGTGGTGTCAGCTTAGATGCCACAAACCCTAATAGGAATAAGCATACATATTATGACTGCATAGAGGAGATATGAGAACTAGACTATGCCACAGACCCTAATTTTAAAGTCCCTTTGTTCTGGTGCCAGTGGGTGAAGGGGACTGGAGGCGGGGTAAAAGTCGACAAGGAGTATGGAATGACAACAGTGGACCTCAACAATACTGGGTACAAAGATGATCCATTCGTCCTTGCTGCTGAGGTGAATCAGGTGTTCTACGTGAAAGACATGTCTACAAAACCCAAGAGAGGGAAAAACAACGACAAATCAACCAACGAGCCAAAGCGCCACATAGTTCTTATAGGAAAAAGAAACATCGTAGGAATTGAGGACAAGTCAGACATGTCAGAAGATTATGAAAAAGATGAACGAATCCCACCCATCAGTGTGACCACAGACCCAAGCATCCTGCTCAATGTTGAGGATACTCCATGGTTACGGCATGATCATAACCAAGGGGCATACGTCAAGAAGAAGTTCACCACTGTGCCCGCTTGATATAACTAGTGATGTATTAGACATTTTATGCAATATAATTGTAACTTCAGATGTTTCTATCATGTTCTTGTTTTTATCGTACCTCTATGAAGCATGTCTAGTCCTCAAATGCAAAAATGACCTATATAACAAATGTAGATCTTGATGAGTTGATCAAATTTGGTATTCATGACTTTTCTAGTTGAGACCATCTAGGGTTTTGAAAACTGGTTTGGAGCTGTCAAAATTTAAAAATCCAAAATTTGAATCATTCAAAGTTTCTTGATGAGTTTAACAAACTTGGTATTCATGACTTTTCTATTTGCAACCATTTAGAGTTCCAAAAACTAGTGTGAAGGTGTCATTTTTTGAAAATTCAAAATTTGACTTGGTCAAACTTTGTCAAATGAGACACTAAATGACCTCAGATAAAAAACTTTTGAATACAAAGGTGCTAGAGCTCATCAAGATATACAATTATCTACATAATATTTGTTGTTTTCATATTTTGTAAGTTCAAATTAAATTTCTATTTGATGGTGGATTTCATTGTCACGTATTTGGACAAATGACCGATGGATCACCAAAAGATTTACGTTAAAATGATGTGAAAACAAATTTCCTGTCGAAAACCAATAGTTTTAGTGAAATTAATTGAACACTATATTTTTGCATTAATGAAATATTGATTATTAGTTACATTACGTTTAATATTTACAAAGAAAAAATAAAATAATTTAGGTTACATATTTTCTATGTGTACGATAAAGCAAAAAGAAAAGCCATATTTTTTCAAAAAAACATTATCACAAATATTCAATTTACTGTGAATTTAACAAGACTCAGCATTTTTATAAAAGGAAAACAAAAAAAGATTCAACAAAAAAAGGTGGGGCAAACACGCGGGAAGTGAAACTGCAGCCCACCATTTAGTCCCGGTCTGTGGCTAGCACCGGGACTAAAGGTGGGCTGCATTTTCGCTGCCCGCCAAAAACATGATGTGATCGGGCCACCTTTAGTTCCGGGTGCTCAATACCAACCGGGACAAAAGGTCTAACCTTTAGTCCCGGTTGGTATTGAGCACCGGGACTAAAGGACCTTTAGTCCCGAGCCGTAGAGCTACCCGGGACTAAAGGTGGCCCGACATATAACTGCTGCCCTTTAGTCTTCTTCCTCCTCTGATCTCTCTCACTCCACGCCCTCGAGCATGCCGCGGCCGCCATCTCCGCGCCACCCCGATCGACGCCGTCGGTGACCCCACGCGCGCCGTCACCCCGCTGGCTCGCGATCGGCTCCCTGCGCCCCGATGCCACCGGCCTCCTCCGCCATCGAGCCCACATTTGCCGGCAGCCTGGGCGCCACCATCTTCGCCGCGCTCCAGAAGCCGCCGTGCATCGTCTCCGCTGCTGCTGTGCTCCATTACTGATTTTGCCATGCATCTCTGAGCATCGCAGAAGGGTAAGGATATACCCAGTATTGATTAGGGCCAATTTTGGCCAGAGTGTCACCATGCCGACGAGCTCCCATCGGTGGACGGCCATGCGTGCCGTGGTCAGCGCGGGCATGACGCTGTCGATGAGAGAGGGTAGAGAGGAATCGGGTGAGGAAAGGGTTTAACCCTTTTTTGTTTTTCTGAAAATGCTAAATAATGCTGAATCTTGATTAATTCACAACTAAATAATTAAGGCTGATAAAGTTATGAAAATTTTTGTGTAAGCTTGTTATCTTATTCTTAATCATGGAAAAATATGAGTTTGCCAAAATCAGTACTTTTGCTAGGTCTAAAAATTACATCTTTGAAGTAATAAATGGACCTTCCATGATTTTTATAGGTTAAAATAATTATCCTAAAATAATTAGTTCTAACGTCCTACACATATATTTGTAGAAATGGCCGACCCGAGAGATGACAACATGGACGATGCCATGATGGACATAATCAATGATGGCAATGAAGTACAATATGACGGAGCCGATGAGAACCCTGACGGCATCGATGACGGTAGTCAGTACCTTAACCCTGACTTGTATGAAGAGGAAGAAAATATCGTGCAAGACAATGCTGGCGAGGTATATATACAATCTCTTATGTATATATACATGGTATTCAAAATGATTTCCTTTTTTTGTATAAGTAGATTTATTTAAATATTTGTGTTTGTACATATGTAGCCCTCTGGCTCGACGACAACCACGGGGAAGAGCAGAAATGTACGAGGCCCGAAGAAGCCGTTGGAGGGTCGGTTCCTTATCTCGGATTTCGAGGAGAATACAGGCAAGCCACTTGGACCACATGCAAGGAAGTTTGTGGCCCACTTAGGGTACCTTGTAAGAGATAGGATCCCGATCAATGCTCGTGAATGGAAGGAAAATAAAGGGGCTCCTCATATTAGTTTTGTCTCCGATCGTGACAAGGACCTAGTCTGGCATGATGTGTTGCTGCATTTCGGGCTCGACACAAATGATGAAGAGTTGAAGAAGAGAGTTCAGGACTGGTCTATGAAGAAGATGGCCACACAATTCCAGTGTTGGAAGAAGAATCTATATAACAAGTTTATCAAGAAGAACCTCACTCCAGATTTCAGAACTCAGGCCTACGTCAAGTTGCTATCGTTTTGGGGTGAGTTTGTACAGTTCAAGACATCGGAAGAGAGTGAGGAACGGGTGAGAAGGAACTAAGAGAATGCTCGACACAAGAAATATCACCATCGCTTGGGATCAGGTGGCTACCCTAGTGCCATTCCTAAGTGGGAAAGATTGGAACAGGAGATAGTCGACAAGGGGATGAAACCAGAATTAATCGACTGGCCTGAGCGCGCTAAGTATTGGTTTTTCGGTCATGGGGGCACCCTGGACCCAGAGACCGGTAAGGTAGTGTTTGGGCAAAAACTCCAAAGAGTAGCAGAAAGATTTGCTTACGCTCGATCCACCGCCCAAAGTGGACAATGGCAGCCGAAGAGAGATAAGGATGAGCTGACATTCGCCCTGGAGAATCCTGAACACCGTGGGCGAACGAGAGGCTATGGGGAGTTGTCGTGGGAGCATGCCTTCCCTCTAAATAGAGACACCTATAGAAGCTGACAGAGAAAGAAGGAAGAGGAGGCAGAGCGACTGCACAGTCTGGAGGAGCAAGTTCTTCAGCAACGTGAAGAGGTTCGTCAAGCAAAAGAGCGAGAAAAAGCACTTGACGCCAGAATGAATGAGGAAATCAAAAGGCAAGTGTAGATAGCAGTAAGTTCCCTCCAAAGGTTGTTATCAGAGCCGGCCGCAGTCAACATCAGCCCCCTTGGTCAGTTGAAAAGCAGTTGCGCTTCCATGGAGGTGCTAGTACCTCAAGATGACACAGGGCTGCGCTTCCCGGTGGATGACATCACCGCTCCTTTCACGACATGTGAGCTGCATATTCGGGAGGGGAATGCCACAGTCATGGTGGCTACCGGTGTTGTATCTCCTATCGACCCTACGAAGACACCAAGAATCCACACGACAGTAATACCACTTGGATATGCTAGCGTCTCGGTGGATAGAGTTGTCAAAGGCTATAGCAATGTGCCTCTTGACATTGAAGGTGGTGATGGATAGAAGACCATAGGAGAAGCGGAGAAGGCATTCATATGTTGGTGCAAGCGCTACATCATTATTCCTAGGGCGTCAACTCCTCCCCCTCAACAACAACCGAACCCTAGGTGCGGATGAAAGTGAACGATTTTTTTTCACTAATTATGTATTGGATTAAATTATGATTTACTCATATATACCTCGATAATTGTTTTCACAGCAGGACCTCCCCCAACCTAAGTCCAATTATAAATTCACCACTTGGTCACAGTGCTGCGGACGATGACAATGTAGTGGAAGACACGGCTGCATCCCCACCGGCTCAATCTCCTCCACAACTGGCTCCAGCGCCGCCACCGCAGCCTCCAACACCGCCACCGGCCAAGTCTCCTCCACAATCGGCTCCAGCGCTGCCACCGCAGCCTCCAACGCTGACACCGGCCGCCTCATCGGCACCGGCCGGCCCACCGGGAAAGAAGAGGACCGCCCCACAAACAAAGAGGTCGGCCCCACCTCCGCCGAAGAAGAAAGGCTCTGTGAGGACACCAGCTATCCCGCAGATGACGAAGATTTCATATGAGAAGACTGCGGAGGAACTAGATGCTTCTGTGAAAATGGATGTGGACAAATTCTTCTCTCATTGCCGGGCTACAAGTCGAGCGAAGCGAAACCCGGAGAAGCCATACTTATGCATCCCTCCAGAGAAGCTAAGGCGAACGGTAGACGTTCACCAGACAAGGCAACGTGCTGATCGTAAGAAGCATTCGCCACTATCAGACTATGACTGCATGTTCTCTAAATCAATTTAGGCAGAGAAGAAGAAAGAGAAGATGGCACGGATGGGTGTTGCACAGCTCGGGGAACAAGCACAACCATCAGTGCCACCACTGCTGGTTGAGAATCAATATGGTTCAAACATGAGCATGCTAGATCAAATACCCGACGATGTGCAAATGGATCAGTTCGAAACATTCATTCATGAGAGCGGTCTATCCTGGGATGAAGTGCTCGGCATCAGAAATATGCCATCTTTAGAGGAAGTTGATGAGTGGAAGAAGGAATATAAATATGGCAAGAGTCTATACAACCCTACAAAGCTATATGAACTTGGTACGCAAATGTACGAGTTACACGAGTGGTATAGGGGCGCGTGTGCTGGAGGAGAACATGACTGAATTGGCGTCAAAGTAAGAAACCATCACTACTTCCGTGGTAGCGACGTCATGTGGATCCAGTTTAATGAGTTACACCAGCTATGCCACATGGACAGTCTAGACAAATCTCTCTTGAGCTGCTACTGTCTGTAAGTGATTCTTTCTTTTAATAATCTCACTCTAGCATATGTATATGTATAAGTAATAATTATGCTCACACTAGCTAGCGTGTCTATACATATGCAGAATCATGATGCGAGACCTCAGAGACAGAAACGACAAGCGGATTGGTTTTATTGATCCGTATGTCGTATACAAGGACACAGTGACCCCCTGATTCTAACAATCAGAGGCCGGCTAAAATGGAAAGGAACCTCCGGCGGTTCTTGTATAACCAAAGGGACAGAGGATCAATACTCTTCCCCTATAACATGGGGTAAAGTGTTGTTATCGTGTGCACATTTTATTTTACTTAGTCAATCCAACATAAAGATATATATATTGACTGATCTATAAACAAATGCAGAGGTCACTGGATACTAATTGTCATTGAACTTGATAGTCAACATCTATATGTCTGTGACTCGTTGAGAAAACCGCAAACAGATTACCAAGATATGATAGACATGATCCAGAGGTAAATACTTCAATTCGATCTTTTAAATATTGATGCCTGCTCTTTTACTCTGCAATAGCTAATTAATGATCCAATTATTGGGCAGGGCTTGGGCTTAGTTGGTCGAAAAACATCGTCCAAATCTGAAAGCGCCACTTCCTGATCCTATTTTACTGAGGGTAAGTTGTACTAAGCTCCCCGCATCTTTAACTTATCATGATTCAGCTCACACATAGCATGAGACAAGACTAATCTTTTTATATCTTACAGTGGGTGGCCGTGCAGTCAAAAGGTACCAATTTATGTGGATACTATGTTTGCGTGTACATGAGGGTGTACCTCAAAAGAACTCGTAAAGAGACGAAGAAAGTAAGTAACATGCATGTATATATAATAAATCCATATCTTGTTTATTTGTTGCTACTAAATAAATCTTATATATATTAATACCTTTTTCCTTTAATTAATGCAAATTGAAGGAGAATTATGTGAAGAATCAGGTGTTGGAGATGGTCCTGCTCAAAGGAATCCAAGAGACAATCGCCGGATTCATCAACGACCACGTCCTCCCGAAAGGCGCCGAGTTCTACTACAACCCTGCGTCGCCATTGAGACCAAACCAGGACGAAAGCTTGTATGACATTAGTTAAGTGGCGGAAAAACATGCACGTATGACCTTTAAGTGGCGGACAAACACTTAACTGTACAATGTTGTAAATTTTATGTGCATGTACATATATTATACATAAGTATAGCTCTATAATATATATAGTTTTGTAGTATATTTAGGTGTAATAACGCTCGAAACTAAATTATAGGTCTAGCGTATACGTATATTAGCAGCGAAGAATACATTTGAAAACCTATTGTAATTGAAATACCAAAATCAATAATGATTTAAATTGGAAACAAAAAAACAAAAAAAATAACCTTTAGTCCTGATTGGTAATACTAATCGGGACTAAAAGGCCTGCGCCGTGGCCCAGACTGGCGAGCCTTTTAGTAACCAACCGGGACTAAAGGTGGCCCTTTAGTCCCGGGCCGCGGAGCCGGGAATAAAGGTGGGACATTTAGTCTCCAACCCTTAGTCCCGGCTCCGGAGCCGGGACGAAAGGCTATTTAGGCCCGGGACAAAAGGCCAACTCTGTAGTAGTGGCAGTAATGTAATGTGAAGGAGGCCTGAGGAAAAAAAGGTCTAATCAACAACTAGCTAGGATAGGAAACTTTAATAGTAAATGTGAAATTTCCATGGGTTGATCGAGTAACACACAATACCATTCATAGAAATTAAAACCCGACAAAACCCCACTTTATTAGTCTAAAGCAAGTTTTCCAACTAGGTTGGGTGGCCACCGAACAAGTACATGAGTCTCCAGTTATCCGTACATCCCGCATACTAGTCGACAAAATCAAACTTTTTGAGTATACAAATGTCGCATCTAGAAGTTTCGAGTAGGATGGCTAACACGTACCATGATGACAAAGAAAACGGAAATAGCCACGTTCAATGATTTTGGGAATGACGTTTAGTGTCGCGACAAGCATATTAAAGTCCATGACATGAACAATATAATACTAGCTAATCAATTCTTCGACAACAAACCGACAAAATCATCGATCATTGAGTTGATTTGTTTCCTTCGTATGATAGACAACAACGTGTATACGTCACATACTATATATTTCTGTTTCATCATATTGAGCATCTATCCTGCTATGTGTAACGCCAAAAATCCCTAACCCAGATGATACTAAGATCGATATGTCTTATGTTTATGAAACATACCTAATCCTAAAAGATGTATTTTACTTCTTGAGTTTTCTTTAAATTTCTTGTATTTATTTAATACCTAGTTTAATTTCATAATTTATTTCATTTATTTACTTGCACATATACATTGCATTCTATATGAATTATCTAAATTACTTTCAATTTCATTGTGTTCCAACATGTGGCTCGACACTTGATTCACCACATAGAGAGACATCCCTTGGGTTTATAAATTTTGAATAAATCAGTAAAACAACTAGTATTCAGTTCTGGAATAATCATGCGACTTATTAACAAAACATATTTCAAAATTTCTAAACCGTACGTAGCATGCTTACGTGGTGTACGTTGTGGAACACCTGATACTTATATACTTTGAGTTAATTTTTGACGTATACATATATTAATGATGGTAAAAGGAGGTAAATTTTAAGCATATTTGTGTGATGTTTTGGGTTATTTTTTCATTATGGTAGAGGTGGCCAATGAGAGGTAGTTTTAGGGGGTTACTTTATATTGTAAATGATAGATGTGGGCAAAATTAAGTTTTGCATTTCATGAGAAGTTCTAGGGTTTCACTCATTTTGTATGCATGAGGAGTCTCTAGTTAGTAATATTAACATTTGATGGTGTCTCAATTATACACAACAACAATTTTTTTATGCATCAGGAAACCAGATATGCGCCTAGATCAACATAACTATTGGGTGATGATGATCTATGAGCAGCAAAATACCATAAATAGAATGCATCCTACTTAAAACCATAGAGCAACATCTAGTTGTGAAATACTCCCTCCGTTCTAAATTATTAGTCGCTTTGACCTTTTTGGTTTACCCATTTTGCTATGTATCTAGACATATTATTATATCTAGATGCATAGCAAAATGTATGTACCAAAAAAGTCAAAACGACTTATAATTTGGAATGGAGGGGTAGCTCTCACCAATTTTGGCCATGAAGCGATCTTTCAAAAAAAAAAAAGATTGGCCTGGAAGCCAAGTTATGCAAACTCATACCGGACTAATTTACTTATTGATACCACTTGCATTACCTAGTACAACAGGAGATTCCAAATGTTTTCCCAGATCAACAATGAACACAAGTCCAAACAGTATTACATGTTGTAAACAGAATAATTAGATTCGAAGGACTTTATGTGCTTCTTGATACCAGGGCCGTACCTATGAATCTAGGGACATGTGCCAATACATATAATTAGTTCTTAATGTGGCAACTATATTTCTCACTTGCTATATTTGTTGAAATGCCCCAATTAACCAACTCATACAATGCTGAAAGACTAACAAATATATCAGTAGGAGATAATTAAGACCTCAGAGTGTAGCACAGACAAGCTACGCATGTATGCTACAAAATAGAATAACTACATCGTACTAAAATGGATGTACCTCTATGGACACCCCGTGTGTGTGTGCGCGCGTTTTTTTTGGGTTGGGGGGGGGGGGGGTGGCGGTGGCAATCGCATTTGTGATAGTAGGACATTTTAGGAGCAATGAACTAATGAGTTCAGGACAGTTGTAGTTTCTTATTTTATCACTTGCTTGCTGTGTGTGCAGTAGAAAAACACAATGGGTTGACAATCCTAGTTATTAGGAGCCGAGAGAACACCACCGCGAGACCACATAAAACATATGTTAGCTTAAATTTTTTTAGTTATTATTAACACCACCGAGACCACATAAAACATATGTTAGCTTAAATTTTTTTAGTTATTATTAATTGAACGATTTGGCCTCGTTACATACGGAAGCTAAGCCAACACCGGCATCAGTTGTGGATGCGATAGTGGCCATGAACAGCCTTCAAGGTCGGGAAGTGGCGGTGGCAGACTGGGCACTGGTAAGGCCTGTCCCGAATAGGGTCGTTAATCATGTGCAGTGCTGGTCCATCGTCGTTGGCATCGTGCACCGCCTTGGGGTCCCATGGGCGGCGGCTTGGGTCATCGGCGGTGCACCCTGCCCCGCTGGCAAGTAATTGGCCATAGGCCATGCAGAAGAGGAACACCTGCACTCCGTTCATAGCTAGGGCAAAATGAGAGATGGATAGAGTGGACTGTTGGGAAGTGTAGGTTATGAGAAGCATTGAGTATGGGCAAATGGCTTATATAGCTAAGGCTCTGTGTGCTTCAGGGTCAGAGCTTGCTAATAGCCTAAAACAAAAGTCCGAAGATCAAGCTATAAAACCCATACCTAGTGGCCATATTGTGTTTTGTTTTGAATGGCAACAAGTCATAAGATGTGTTGTAGTATATGATATCTCGTACCTACTAGATACCTTAGTTCTTGAGATCAGTATATCCCTAACATCTAGCTTGTTGCTGTTTGGACTTCAACGCTATAGAAGAAATATATCTCTATGTTCCAAGACTAAAAACTCCTACTACACATCTTCTAAAAGCTGCTGGAAACTCTGGTTTCTGTAGAAACAGTGGGCTTAGTTTGGATTGACTCTTTGTTGGCAAACACCACTTTCTTTGGAAGGTAAATTTTCACATGCATGCATAAGGAAGTAACTAATCCAGACTTGAGAAATACACCATCCTAGAATATAGATACATTTATACTTTCAGATAGATTAAGGAGAGCGCCAAAAATGTCTAATATGACTTTATTATATATGTCCTTGCATTCTTAGTGAGATCTATGTATAGCAATGATGTCTCCCTGCTAATTCATGGAAATCTTCATGCTGCCATTTATTGATCTGCGGAGATTTGCATCCATTCACCTATTTAATCAGGCTTTTGAACTCAGACATATGTGTAATCTGGGATAAATTCTGAACTCTAAACATAGCTATGTTCATTCTAGGACGGAGTGAGTAATTAATTAGATGAAAATGAGCTTGAAAGCCTTTGAATCAATAAGGATATAAACAGGCAAGTGAGCTAATCATCCCAAATCAGGTGCAACCAAGAGGTGTTGTAGTTAAATAACCAATAGTAACACATATCTGAACATATCTTTCAAATGCAATTAGGAAAACTCAAAAAGTTATTTAGAACAAGCCCAGTTGAAACATTGTAGATTGGAACATGATTGTGTTCATGCATGATTAAATTATATTATGTGTTAATATACTCTTTAGATATCTCTATCTCTATCTCTATCTCTATCTCTATCTCTATCTCTATATCTCTATCTCTAATCTTTAATCTCTAATCTCTATATCTATATCTCTATCTCTGCTGGAACCTTGTTCCATTATTCTAAAAAAATCTCTATCTCTATATGTAATCACTATCTCTAATCTCTATCACTGTCTCTATCTCTATCTCTACAGCTAAAAAGCGGAAAAAGATATCGTCTGCGCGAACTGTTTTTGCGGCGGTGGCCCCGGTCCGTCGCCCCGCTCCCCCCTACACGGCCCCTTCGGCAAATCTCGTCGCCTCCTCCAAGCTAGCTTCTCACCGATACTGAAGATTTGACTGCTGACAAGGATTCTGTCTTTCTTTATGTCTGCTAAAACATGTTTTGTTTGTGGGAAATTATTATGCTCGATATAATCTCTACATCTCCATCTCTATCTTTAATCTTTAATCTCTATCTTTGCTGGAACCTTGTTCCATTATTAAAAAAAATCTCTATCTCTATCTTTATATCTCTATCTCTATCTCTATCTCTATCTCTATCTCTATCTCTAATATCTATCTCTATCTCTATCTCTATAGCCAAAAAGCGGCAAAAGACCTGGTCTGCACGAACTGTTTTTGCAGTGGTAGCCCCAATCCGTCTCCCCCTCGCCCCTATGCAGCCCCTTTGGCAAATCTCGTCGCCTCCTCCAACCTAGCTTCTCACCGATACTGAAGATTCGACCACCGACAAGGATTCTGTCTTTCTTTATGTCTGCTAAAACATGTTTTGTTTGTGGGAAATTATTACACTCGATATAATCTCTATATCTCTATATCTCTATCTCTATCTTTAATCTTTAATCTTTAATCTTTAATCTCTGTCTCTGCTGGAACCTTGTTCTATTATTAAAGAAAATATCTATCTCTCTTTATATCTCTATCTCTATCTCTAATCTCTATCTCTATCTCTATCTCTACAGCTAAAAAGCGGCAAAATACATCGTCTGCGCGAACTGTTTTTTGCAGTGGTAGCCCCAATCCTTCGCCCCGCTTACCCCTATGCAGCCCCTTCGGCAAATCTCGTCGCCTCCTCCAACCTAGCTTCTCACCGATACTAAAGATTCGACTGTCGACAAGGATTCTGTCTTTCTTTATGTCAGCTAAAACATGTTTTGTTTGTGGGAAATTATTACACTCGATATAATCTCTATCTCTCTATATCTCTATCTCTATCTTCAACCTTTAATATCTAATCTCTATCTCTGCTGGAACCTTGTTCCATTATTAAAGAAAATCTCTATCTCTATCTTTATATCTCTATCTCTACAGCTAAAAAGCGGCAAAAGACATCATTTGCGCGAACTGTTTTTGCAGTGGTAGCCCCAATCCGTCGCCCCACTCACCCCTATGTGGCCCCTTTGGCAAATCTCGTCTTCTCCTCCAATCTAACTTCTCACCTATACTGAAGATTCGACCGTCGACAAGGATTCTGTCTTTCTTTATGTCTGCTAAAACATGTTTTGTTTGTGGGAAATTATTACACTCGATATAATATGAGCTCATCAAGTTCTATGGATTATATAATCTTAAGAATGCGATGACACACAAGCCTCCAAACATTATTTCTATTGCTGATTGTCCCTAGCAAGGTCAACTGATTGCCCTCCAAGCCACGATGGTATCGATCTTTGTGCGACATGTTGCCCCATTTGTGCTCTACATCTTGATGGTGGCCATGTGTCCAAAGCATCCAATTTATGCTATCTCAAGTATGCCGGCTATCATTCTATGGATCTCTAGCCGATACACACTTGAGACAACATAAATCTAGTAGTTTATCGAGTGTCCCTAAGGGACCCTGATTACACTAGCTAGGATTGAATATTAGGATTTAAAACATTAACATAACAACACATAGATTGCGGAGGAAATAACATTACAAAACAAAGTGCTTGAAATATTACAATACCAAGTTCAAAGGTATGATTAAAGCTCAAACAAATATAGGTTCAAAGTAGCTATGGTGTTTGGAGGCTTCGCTTGAAGATTAGAACTTACAATTCTTCTACTTTGATGCAAGCTTTGTCTCTATGTAAGTGATAATGTTATATTGTTATTTTTTATGTAATAAAGCACTGTCTATTGATACTGTTGTAATTTGTCGTCATATGTGTGTGATTGATTTCTGGGCACACATATAGTGTACATCTGGTTTTGTTCTTAAAACCGGGTGTGACAAAAATAGTGTAATCTTTCGATCAATGGGCGCATACATTGTACCAGCAAGATGTCCATAAACAGTGATAAATATCCCTTTAAAACCTTATAATATTCAAGATACCTTTGAAAACATATATATAGCAGAAAAACTTGAATTTTATACTATGTAAAATAAGCAAATCGCAGACACCACCGCCTAGTGACGCAAAAACAAAACGCGTCTATAATATAATATTAGACACATCTAAACAGAATGCTTCATTGATATGTTAGTCCTGGAAAATTAGACATTTTTATGACATATATTACAGACACAAATCATTAAAACACGTCTATGGTTCGTAGTTGGGATGCATCTGTAACATTAGTTCCTTACTGACACAGGTGCAGCAATAACTCTGTGTCACTTGGTTGTCCCCCATGAACCCGAAAAATACTTTACCCTAGCGTATCACCGAGCCTCACGTCTGCCCAAGCCCCACCCCCATGCACCCCGACTCCAGTCCCCTCCTTGTCTGCTATTGTCTCATTCCTCTCTCTCACTCTCTCTTCTCGGATGTTATTCACACACAAGCGGCAGTGGTGGCGACGACGTGGGCGCATCCATGCCTCTAAAACCTCCTCCTCCACCGTCGGCACCCCACACATCATCACAACGGCTAAGCCTGGGCAAAATACTCGATACCCATTACTCATACCCGAATTACCTGAACCCGGACCCGAATTACCCAAACCCGAGGTACCCGATCCTAAATTCGGATAGCGATTTTGATTACCCAAAATTAGTTTGGGTAATTCGGATAATATCCCCCGGTACCCAAACTACCCAAAGATTTGTTTTTGTCTTTGTATTTATCATATGTTGTTAGTTGAACACTTTCACTTATCACTTTATTAGAATATAATTCTCTCTATTTGAACGAGTGACTGTAATATATTATTCTTTGCAAATTGTTGTTGAAATTATATACAAATTGCTGCTGAAATTATGTATAGATCGCTACTGAAAGTTAGTGTAGTTTGTTGTTTTCTGTAAATTTGGGTATATCGGGTAATACCCGAACGCGAACCTGAATTATTGGGAACCCGAATTTGCAGGTAGTGTTTTTTTGGGCTAAAATCGGGTAGTAGTTTTCATTACCCGAATTACCCGACCCGAAAAAATCGGGTAACCCGAACGCCCAGGCTTAACAACGACACACGACGGTGGAGGGATTCTGGCACGCAATTGGCAGTGGCGGCTGGTTGCGGGCACGCAGGCCACGATGGTGATGGGAATCCAGCTCATAAGTGGCAGCTGCGGTGACTGGATTCGGGCACACGGGCGGCGGCTGGTTCCGGGCGTGCGGGCCGTAGCGGCGACGGCGGCTGGATACGGGCGTCTCAGGCCATCTCAGGCCTCCTCCTCCATGGTGCGCCGCGTGCTCATGGGTAAACACTCAAACCCAAACATTAGCTCTCTGCCATGGCTATGATTAAACCTAACCCTAGCCTCTCTCGCTTTTCAGGGACAAGATCCTGGTGAATACCCTTAATCCCTCCCCTTCCTCGTGTCACTAACCCACATGTCGCTTTGCAGGATGTGGTGTTGCAGGTGGAGCCGGCCAGGTCTCGTCCTCAGGTGTTGTCGCCACCACTACAAATCAGGTTTATCTCCTCTTTCTTGACTACTGTGGTATTTTTGGAATTTATAGTGACTTCTTTTTTAATTTACCCATCTGCACCTTGCTAGTCGACTAAGAAGAAAACAAGAGGGGTAAGAAAAATGGACGAGGCAAGAGGAGTTGTTATGGAACAAGCTGAAGAAACAGGTTTAAACTATGTTTCCCTTTTAACTTATCCGAATATAATATATACATGGAGTTTGCCCTCGGTGCCTTAACATCTCTATTTGAGGCAAGAGGAGTTTGAAATTGTGTGTTGCTTATGTCGAGTTTGCTAGGATGGATTGAGCTCATCTATTGAGAAAGGGGCTAAAGCCCATATGTACAAGTGAAGAACAATATGCAAAGAAGCCCTTGTACAGTGGGAATATACAAGAAACACACATATCTCTAACAGAATTCAGTATTGTCACTTAGGATGACCTTATAATATAGCAAGATACATCTTTGTAGTCTTTCATCGAATGTTTCTTTATCTGATATGATCATTAATTATGTTTTTTATAGAGGAGGTCTACAAGAAGCAACAGTTGGCAAGATGTAGAGTCACCAAGGGCTGCATTTTTCAAGTCTCATAGGTCTGTTTGTTTTGCCCTTATCACATTAGTAATCATGTAGATCAGTACATGATCCCTTCTTTGCAAAGGAAAGATTTGCCTTTACTTTACTCTGTATTGCGCACTCTATGCCCCTGTTTTCTGCTGTCTTCTGCAAATATTTTCTGCTTATTCTTGGTATGTTTCAGATTCCTAGTGAAAATACTGACAATTTTATGCTGAAGTAGTGCTCTACATGCACCCTTCTTAGTGCTACTCTCTGCAATATTTGTCAGGGAGCAAGAATATGCTGAAGTAACATTCTACAATTGTATGGCTGCAGCATAATGTGTCGCTCGAGCTCAATGCACAAGGTGATCTTAGCAGTGCCAAACTTTATTGTGAAGGTAAGGCTTGTTTGTCATTTCATAGTTGCTTTGTCCTCTTCTTTCTAGTCCATGTGCGACAATCTCTCACATAGTTGTGCCTGTTCTGCACTTTTAAATTGTAATGTTGTACACATATCTAGTTCTGGCAGGATGTTGGTGTTTGGTTTTAGATTTTGTTGGCTGCATTTGTACTGTGCATAAAAAATGGTACAACAGCAGCATATTTTGCTTGGCTTGCTCCACTAACTTGTTACTCTGTCATCTCTCTGGAGTTCTGAAACTATCATTTATGTACTTCTCACATTGCTTCATCGTGCTTAAAGCAAACCCTTTTAATATGCAATTCTATACACACACTGGAAATACACTTATGTTTATATAATGTTAAGCTGCATGTCTGTTTCCATTATTAGTACTTAAAGAACTTGATGAATCCATTAATTATTTGCTAGCTTAATTCAGTGATCTTTTGGCATCAGTAGTCTTTGTCCAGAACAAGTCCTGCAGGTGATGACCAAATGTGTATGGTACACTTGCCACTACGTCGTCATTCATATCACCTAGATCTGAATTCTGATGTTTCTATGATTATAATTTTTCTTGTGATTTTCAGCTGTAAGGGGCAGCAGTAATCCTTGCATTAGCAGCTTGAGAATTACTGAAAAGGTAGTTTGCTCAGAAACAGATGTGCCTTCATTTCAGGGACACAGTACTACTAGTCCACCACCAGGTGAACACATCTAAATTTTTGTCAGCCTATGTATACGCACTGCCCAGATATGTTCACAAGTTTTTGAAATTACAGTAATTCTCTATGTAGGAGACATTGATGATCGTGCAAGCATCAGCACGGACTTGACTGGCACCGTTATTCCCTAGCTGAAGTGCCTGCTTTCTCTCACAAAAAGGTGGTTGGTCACCAAGTGACTGAGTCATACTTGCCACTAATTAAATCATATAACACCTCGATTAGATGTTTCTGTGATTACCAACTTTTTGGTGGGATTTTCTAGCTGCAAGGGACAACAGTGATTCTTGCATTAGCAGTTCAAGCATGATGACGGTAATGGCAGAGTCTGAGCTTGCATCCGCTGAGGGATGTGATCCACCAACAGGTAACTGGATGTTCACTTGCAAGTTGCAAGTAGTAATACATCAAAGATTTGTCATCAAGTCTCTTGCAGTGTTGATGTGTATTCGTTCTTGTATGTGTTGATTGGCAGTGTTGATGTGTATTCGTTCTTGTATGTGTTGATTGTACTGTATGATGTGAGAAACAAAATGTACAATGATGTAACAAATAAATTGTACAATATCATGTGTCATGTAATAAACATTTTTTTTTGTTTTTTGAAATCATCATTACAGACGCATCTAGAAAAAACACATATATGATAAGGAGTCATTATCACAGACGCGCTTTGTTCTATACGCGTCTGGGACGTGAGTCATCACAGACGCGTATTGTTCTATACTACGTGTCTATGCAAGGAGTTACTATGACAGAAGCGTTTTGTATATACGCAGTGATATGTACTTATTACAGACACGTGTTTAAGCGTCTGTGGTTTGCAGTAATCACAGATCGTGTTATGAGAGACGCGTGGAACCCACATCTGTGATGTGAGTTACTACGTGTTGCGTTCATGTGGCACATTATTTATCATTTCACGCGGATATACTGCGTGTTGTATTTGTGTGTCACACATTTATCATTTCATGTGAATATACTGTGTGTATTGCGTATGTGTGTGTATGTCACACACTAATCCTCTGTGCAGTGCATACTGTGTGTCTAACACACGCACACAATCTAAGCCATTATAAAATTATTTTCACAACTCACGAGTTGCAAATGTCATAGCACTCCTGCCCTACAAGCTAAGCTCCGCTTGTGTCAGCCGTTGTGCGTGCAACGGGAGACACAGAGCGTGGAGTGACTACTCGGTACCGGGGAAGATGCACTGCTTGCTGGGTTGGGAGGGGCACTAGTACCGTGGGCAGGTGGGCCCTATATATAGGCCTCTTTGTGCTGTGGATCCTACTTTTCGGTCGGCACCTCCTTTCGTCCCACCTTCCTCTTTTGTTTTTTTATGCTTTATCTCTCTTTTTTTCTATATCTTTCTCTTTACCATGCGTTTTGATAACTTTGTAGGCGAGCCATTAGCTCCTATGACACCTCGTTTGTAAATTTATTTGCATTTATAGTTACCATAACTAATGGTTATATTATCCTTATATATATGATTGTTGCCAACACTTTTTTATACAAATACATGGAGATCGATGACTAGCAAGGACGGGAGTGGAAAATTAACTAATTTCTCTTTCAATAATCCCTCCCAATACATGCATATGGATTAGAGGCAATTATTATGTATGTTTCATAACAAGTCTAGCAAGGTGTTTTTTTGTCTCTCTCTTAAAGTTTCCTCTAGCAGCAGGAACACAATTTTCAACATACACTTGTTGCAGAAACAAAGCAGGAAAAGACGATTATAATGCGGAGCTTTCTTCACTGATCCATATGATGAGTTGGATCAAGAACCCAATTCTGTGCACGATCAATCTTTTGCAGTTGTAGTTTAGGGCATCACATAATCCCTTCGATCATCTACATAACTATTGGGAGATTTTTGTTGACCCATGAGTTGCAACATGTATGATGCCATAAATACACGTTGGCCGGCCTGCTTACTACGTGTTTGTTTCGGCTTATAATCGGGGTCTCCGGTTGCCCACTGCGAGTATCAAAATAATCCCACCAAACACCTCTCATGAATCGTTAATTCTTTTCACCACGCGAGACATATTCACCGTGAGAATGAACTTGGACGACTCACGTTTTCCATGCCATGGGCAGGAGGCCACGCGGTACCGATACTGCACCCTGCAGCCCATCCCACTGTGGTCCCAAACATGCCCGTGCCACGGGGCGGCAGGCCACGGTACCGCACCACGCGGCCCGTCCCACTGTGGTCCCAAACACGCCCTTAATTTTTAAATCGCTCGCCATCATCACAGATGAATCCTTCTCTTACAGCAGCTAGCAGAGAGATCTGCAGCCCTGCAGATCGCTCATGGAGATACAGGACGGAATCTGAATGTTTTGCAAGAACAAGATCTAGCGAGAACAAACTAGAATGGGCTCAAGATTAATCAAAGCTGCATGCGTATGATGAGATAATAAGAAGGTGAATCCTCGATCAGCTCGAGGAATCTGCACCTTCCTTTTTCTAGCGTGCAAGCTCTCGATCAAGAGAAGATCGAAACACCACGAACATGTATTATTCATAACAGCTAGCTAGGCCTACGAAACATGAAATTAGTGAAGATAATATCCAGAACTTGGAATATATATATATATATATATATATATATATATATATATATATATATATATATATATATAATGATCATGCATATCCAAGGACTTTTTTGTTTTAGCTTTGGATTCATTCATCGTTTCCCAAATTAGTAGCTACTAGGGTAATTAAAACCATTCGATTTCTTCCAACAATACAATACATGGATCGACTAGCAAGGATGGGAGTGGAAAATTAACTAATTTCTCTTTCAATAATCCCTCCCAATACATGCATATGGATTAGAGGAAATTAATATTATGTATGTTTCCTAACAAATCTAGCTTGGTGTTCTCTCTCTCTCTCACTCTCTCCCTTAAAGTTTCCTATGGCAGGAACACAATTTTTTCTTCACTGATCCATATGATGAGTAGGATCAAGAACCCAATTCTGTGCACGATAAATCTTTTGCAGTTCTAGTTTAGGGCATCTCAGATAATCCCTTCGATCATCTACATAATTACAGGGAGATTTGATTTTCGCTGATCCATGAGTTGCAACATGCGTTCCATAAATACACACCGGCCAGCCTGCTTACTACGTATTTGTTTTGGCTTATAATTGGGTCTGCGGTAGCCCCACCGTGAGAATCAAAATAATCCCAGCAAACACCTCTTACGAATCGTTGATTCTTTTCACCGCGAGAGACACTCACCGCAAGAATGAACTTAGATGACTCACGTTTTTCATGCCGCAGGCAGGAGGCCGGCCATGGTACCGTTACTGCACCGCACCGCGCGGCCCGTCCCATGCGGCTGTCCCACTGTGGTCCCAAACACACCCTTAATAATAAGTCCCTCGCCATCATCACAGATGAATCCTTCTCTTGCAGCAGCTAGCAGAGGTCTGCAGCCCTGCAGATCGCTCATGGAGATACGGACGGAATCTGAATGTTTTGCAAGGACAAGATCTTTTTTTTAGCAAATGCAAGAACAAGATATAGCTAGAACGAACTAGAATGGGCTCAAAATTAAAGCTGCATGCGCATGATGAGATAATAAGAAGGAGAATCCTCGATCAGCTCGAGGAATCTACACCGTCCTTCTTCTACTACCTCGATCAAGAGAAGATCGAAACACCACGAACATGTATTGTTATTCATAACAGCTTGCGTTCTTTAGTTAATCGATCGATCAAGCTTACATGCATGCATGGAGGGGATTAACTAGCAAACGAACGATATCTATCTAGATTAAGACGCAAGCACGCCGCCGTCGGCGATCGACCGGCGGGATCGGAGCCCTAGCTGCTCCTACTCCTCCTTCTCCTTCTCCTTGTCCTCCTCGTCCTGATGCTGCTGCAGCTGCTGCTCCGGTGGTGGTTCGTTCAGATCGAAGGGCATGACGACGTGCTGCGCCGGCCCGTTCTGGTGCTGCCAGGAGAGCCAGTAGCAGCCGAGCCTGCCGCTGTGGCTGGCGCGGTGGCCGCCGAGCGCCTGGCGTGTCTCAAATTGGCCCCCACAGCACTCGCAAGCGTAGCGCAGCTGCCTCCCGTCGGTGGTCACGACAACCACCGGCGGCTCGGCCGGCGGCACCATGCCGCGCCAGGCACGCTCTGGGCGGCTGCGCTAGTGCCCGTGCACGGCCTTAGGACAGTCGAAGTGGCGGTGGCAGACGGGGCAGGGGTGAGGCCCGTCCCCAGACTCGTTCCTGCTGTGGTTGCGGGACGCCGCCTTTTTCTTGTTCTGCTGCGCCGCCGCCGGGACGGTGTCCGCCTCGTGCGACGATATGGGGCGCCACGGACGGTTCGGGTCCTCGCCGCCGCCGCCGCCGGGGGGGCGCAGCCACGCCGCCGGCAAGGTACCACCCGTACGCCATGGCCAAGAAGAACACCTGAACTTCGTTCATAGCACTCCTGCGCTACAAGCTAAGCTCCGCCTGTGTCAGCCGTTGCGCGTGCAATGGGAGACACAGAGCGTGGAGTGAGCCAGTGATTGCTCAGTACCCAGGGAAGGTGCACTGCTTCCTGGGATGTGAGGAGCACTAGTACTGTGGGCAGGTGGGCCCTATATGTAGACCTTTCTGTGCCGTGAATCCTACTTTTCGGTCGGTGCGTCCTTTCGTCCCACCTTCCTCTTTTATTTTTTTTTATCTTTTATATCTCTCATTTTTTTCTATATTTTTCTCTTTACCATGTGTTTCGATAACTTTGTACATGAGCCATTAGCTTCTGTGACACCTTATTAGTAAATTTATTTGCATTTATAGTTACGATAAGTAATGGTTATATGATCCTTATATATGATTGCCGCCAACACTTTTTTATACAAGTATTTTTGTACTAGTAAAAACCGTACCAGAACACCTTGCCGACCAAAGCCCTCGAAGCGGCGTGGTGCCCACAGATACAGCATGGATGTCATAGAGCAGGGCCTTCCCCTTGCTAGCAGGGAGACACATGAGGAGGACCCCAAGGTGCTCTATCTGTACATTTGTCCCTCAATGATCTTATAGCTTTTTGCCTGGCGTCGGCCTCAGTGGGATCCTCCGAAAGGATCCCTCGGTTGAGGTAGTCGAGGAAGGGGATGATCCAACTGCATTCGCCATCTGCTCCCCTGTCCTGTGGGTCAGATGAGCCATACGCGCGATCGGGCATTCCCTCCTCGTGACCACACGCCGCTCGGTCTGCCGTCTCATCTGCGGGGTCGGCTGGAGTCTGGCTAGGTTCAGCTCCCTCCTCGAGTCAGGTCGAGGGGTCGCCAGGAGCACCTAGGGAGGCATTAGAAGAACAACGACTTCTTGTGGTGACCATCAATACCTCGCCCTCCTTTCTCGGTTGCGCATTCGCTTGGTTGACGAGGCCTCCGCGGGCCCGTTGGCTTTTTGGTCGACCAGGCTATTCACGATGCTAGTTGGCACATGGTCGGGCTTGGCCTTCCCCTTGAGTCAGATCGAGGGGTTGTCAAGGACGTCCAGAATGATGCCAGGCAGAGGTCTGCCTTGGGTGGATGAGAACTTCGCAAGGGTGTCTGCTTCCTCTTTGTCGCATCGAAGGATGTGATGGAGTTTGATTCCATCGAATTTTCCTTCCAGCTTATCGACCTCCCTGTAGTAAGCCTCCATCTTCTCATCCTAGTAGGATGACTCCTTCATTATTACCTGGTTGATCACCGGCTCAGAATCCCCCTAGACATAGAGCTAAGGCAGCGTGCCCCAAGGGCGATGGCTGCACATATTCCGTGGAGGAGCACTTCATACTCGGTGACATTGTTAGTAGCTCAAAAGTGAAGCTGAAGGGCATACCTTAGCTTGTAGCCACTCGGGGATATGAGCAATACCCTAGTCCTTGCCCCTCCAAGCATCACGGAGCTGTCGAAGTACATGGTCCAATATTCCTACTTGATTGGGATGGGCGAGGTCTTCTCCTCTGTTCGTTCCGCCAGGAAGTTGGCGAGGACCTAGGACTTGATGGCGGTGCAAGCGAAATAGGAGACGTGAAGGCCCATAAGCTCTAATCCACACTTGGCGTTGCTCTGAGAGGAATCATGGTTGTTGATGACATCTCCCAGGGCACTAGAGGACACCATCATGATGGGGACGACTATTGAAATAGTGGCGCAACTTGAGCTTGCTGATGAGCACAACGTAGAGAAACTTTGTGGACTTGTGGGTAGGGGTCTTGGAGTCCAAAAGAACCTCACTAATGAAGTATACATCTATTTGGACCTTGAGGGCGTGGCCTTCCTCCTCATGCCCGACCACTAGGGTCATGCTTACGGTGCATGCACTAGCCGCGACGTACAGAAGCAGGGTCTCCCCTATAGTTGGGGAGACCAATATCGGTGGGGTGTTCATGAAGCTCTTTTGCTAGTCGAGGGCTTGCTAAGCTTCTTTCTTCCACTCGAATTGCTAGGACTTCTTTAAGAGGTTGTAGAGCAGCATCCCACATTCGCTGAGGCACGAGATGAAATGACAAAGTGCCGCCAGGCACCCTATGAGCCTCTGGGCTCCCTTAAGGTTCCTAACTGGCTCCATGTTCATAATGGCAGAGATTTTGTTGGGTTTGGCTTTGATGCCTCACTCGGACACGTTGAATCTAAGTAGTTTCTCGGATTAGACCCCAAAGACGCACTTCTTGAGGTTGAGCTTGATCTTGTTGGCTCAGATGTTTGAGAAGGTCTCTTTGAGGTTGGCTATGAGTTGCCTGGCTTTCCTAGTTTTCACCATGATGTCATCGACATACTCCCCAAATTTCGCCCGACCTACTTTTCGAAGCCTCTCTGCTTGCATCATTGGAAGGTTGCGCTGGCATTCCTCAGACCAAAGGGCATCGATACATAGTAGAAGGAGCCGAAAGGGGTGATGAAGGACATCGCAGGTTGGTCAGATGAATTCATCATGATCTGGTGGTACCCTGAGTACGCATCTAGAAAGCATAGCATTTCGTACCTGGCCGTCGAGTTAGCTACTTGGTCTATGTGTGGCAAGGGAAAGGGATCTTTCTAGCACACCTTATTAAGGCTCGTGTAGTTGACACACATCCTCCACTTCCTGTTCTTCTTCTTGACCAAGACGGGGTTGGCCAGCCATTCTAGGTGCTTCACCTCTTTAATGAAACCCACTACCAAAAGCCTGATGAGCTCGTCCCCGATCGCCTTCTGCCTTTCTTCATTGAAATGACTGAGATGCCGCTGAACGTGCTTCACCTTTAGCTTGATGCTGAGGCAATGTTTGGTGACATCGCGTGGTATACCGGGCATGTCAGAAGGCTTCCACACATAAACATCGACGATCTTGCATAGGAATTCCATGAGGGACGCCTCTAGCTTTGATGATAGTCTGGCCCCAATGCAGATGACCTTATCAATGTTTTTGGGGTCGATCCTGATCACCTTGGTGTCATCCACTGGCTTGAAATTGTTCGTTGGACTCTCCCTATTGTTATGCAAGGCCTCCTCCTTTAGTTGACATTGGATATGAGCAAGGTCGGCGCCAGCCACCGTGACCGTGAAGGTCGTGCCCTCTTGCTCATAGAGGTAGGCCTCCTGGGAGGTGGAATCCATGGTTATAACTCTCCACGGGGGCCAGGCATCTTGATCTTTAGGCAAGCGTAATGGGTACGGCCATGAACTTCGCATAACATGGCCGCCGGAGCAACGGGTGATAGGTGCCCGAGAAGGCTACCACCTCGAAGGTGATGACCTCCTTGCAGAAGTTGGTCAGCTTCCTGAACGTGATAGGAAGCGGGATGCTTTTGAGGGGCATGGCCTGTGGCCCAGGGATGATCCTGTAGAAGGACGCTTCGCTCAAGCGAAGGCTACTCCTCGGGATCCCCATTCGGTCTAGGGTGTCAGCATAGAGGATGTTTGACCCACTCCCCCCATCCATGAGCACCCTCGAGAGTCAAGCGCGGCTGACGATTGGGCTAATGATGGGTGGGAAACAACTCAGACTGGATACATGACATGGGTAGTCATGACGATCGAAGGTAATCACACCTCCAACCATCGTAGGCGTCGAGGCACCGCCAGTGCAACTATGTTTACCTCCCACTCAGTGATATTCTGCTACTATTGACATTTAGGGGGCCTTTTCTCCTAAATGTCATGTGATAGTTTCGATCTTCTAGGCGGTAACCACCAACTCAAGCGCTGGTTTGGAGGATGACGATGGTGGTGGCTTGGTGTGCCACGCCATGCTACGTGGTCGGGTGGATGAGCCATCTCGAGGCAGCCTGGTGCTTCGTCGTGTCACCCTAGGCACCATTGGGGGTGCTTGGGGTGCACGATAGGGGTAGAGATGCATTCGAGGCCCTCCTCGGTCATTGATCCGATGACGAAACTTTGCCACCTTGTGGGGCCAGGATGAACTGAATCCTCCGAATTGACTCCTAGGAGGCCCAGCGGGAGGGCATGACGCCGGGGACTCGCTGTCCTCTGATGAAGTCTCCCTTAAGAGGGTGAAACTTACATTGTGGTCGATGATGTAGTGCATGCTTCCAAAGCTGAGAACTTGGCCATGGGTGAAGGAGCCACCGGCGATGACAATTTTACCGGAGAAGTGCATGTCATCCTCAAGTTCTAGCCACCGCAGGGCGACAGTCACACAGGACGCGTTCCCCTATCTAGCGCACCACCTATCACGGGTTTAGAACTGCGGCAAGCATCAAGTTTGTTCGTTGGTGGTTGATGTATGGGTCTATGGTGGCTCGGACACTCAAAACACGCAAGAGACATGATCGATTTATCCTAGTTTGGGCTTTTGAGCCCTACATCCAGCAGTATGGTGTTCATGTTAGGAATGCCCAATGAGGAGTTTACAATAGAGGAATTGAGAGGGAGTTTGGCAGGGAATTGTGCAGTGCTATCCTAAGGTTCTTGGTTTCTTTCTGCGGGCCAGGCTTCTTTACCAGGTGCTTGTCGTAGCTTTGTCTTGGCATAGTCTGGTACTTCTTTGTTGTCTATGAGGGGGCGACAATGTCACAACCACTCCCTGACGCTGCTGCCTCCCCAGCCGGGTGAGCGTTCTTGAGGCTTTCTTGGCATGCAAGGTGCTTGCCCTGCCCAAAGGGGTTGATGAGCGGGCCTAGAGCCCTCTGCCCTTGGAGCTTGGGGAGTTCCTTGTCCTGGTGTGTCACGCCTGTTGCATGACCCTACCGAGGGAGTGGTTGACAATGCCTCGCGGTTGTGGAACGGGTAGACAACGCAGCGCCTCTGCGTCTGTCAGGCTCTGGGTGCATGACAGATTACTGAGTCGGCTTCTGGTCTTAGCTGGGATGTCAGTTGCCGCCCAGACAAAGGCCTAGGCGGTGCCAGGGCGGAGGTCAGGCCCATGCTCCCATCATTAGGGATTAATTCTAGGGCCGTGGCCGAGCCCTCGTGCCCCGAGCGATGGCCGTGGGCGGGCTCAAGCTCATCCTGGCTCCACTAGAGGGTACGTCCCCCAAGCTCTAAGCAATTCATAGAGTCGATCGAGGGTTCTGCCGATCTGCTGTCTTCTTCTCGGGAACTTGACATATCCCTATCTTAGATTCTTGTCACATAAAAAACATACCTTTAGATCCCTATAGATCCATATGATAGCCAACATACCTTCAAAAGTTAAACATACTTTTAGCAAGAAAATCTTGAATTTTGCATAAACCATGATCACCTTGATCTATGTAATTATAAGGAGATTTTGGATCTATACGAGCAGTAACATATACCACCAAAGATCTCCTTAATGAGTATATCCTCAAAACACATTGATTTTTTCTAGGGTGGGTATTGAACATATAAGCCCACCATCATCCTCACACGTCCCGAGTGGGATGTCTGTGTTTAGGGAATTTTCTATCTACTACACGTGTATAATAATATCTAGATGAGTATTCTTTTGTGAGAGCCACCGTACCCAATCCCTTCACAGCCCCCAACTAAATGGAATAAAAAATTAAATGAGTTCATCCCATCCATCTCATCCCACCAACTAAATACTACATTAATGTTTTGCAGTATAAATATCGGGACGAAGGAGCTCAAAGCAGCATATAAGATCCAACTTGGATCATTGATCACTTAATAAGTCATATATGTACCTGTTCCTGGATTTCATCTTATAGTGCACAAATAGCCTTTAGTTGACCAGTTATGGGATTTAACAGGCCTACATTGACCTACATGCATGCCATTTGTCCCCTAATGGTTGCCATCCTTTTGTGAGTAATTAGTTATTTTCTTTAAAACCTCCTGCAATTGTCTGTTGTGGGAGGTAGCACTCCTCGTGCTTGTAAGGTGCTCCAATCTCTGTAAACCCTCCCTTATTTTAATGACAAGATGGATAACTAGATCTTACAAAAAAAACATTCAGCTACATGCCGCAGCGCTCATGGTTTAATCTGTACTTGAACTAAAATGCAGTGTGCTAAAAAAACAAGTTTCCACTAATATAGGACTGCTACCAGGACAGACTTCCTTTTGCCTTGTCGACCGGTTAATGTATGCATGTTTGTGCTCAGTATATATGGTCATCTGTTTGATAAGCTTTGGTTCAGGTAAGAATAATAATCCAAAACCGGAACACTACATGTCGATAATTATATTGGAGAGAAGTAGTTTCAGAAAACATTAGCAACATCCCACTGTTGCATAATTATGTTGTTGTTCTTTTTATTTGGCTGAGAGCTACCCACCTTATGGACTAATAAGCTAAACTTCATAAACTAGGAAGCAGTTGCTGGTAAGGTTGGATCTCGGATTCTAGATATTCTCAGTATATAAAACTATATATATATATATATATATATATATATATATATATATATATATATATATATATATATATATATATATATATATATATATATATATATATATATATATTCTTTTACTACCAGAGATATAATGATGCAGAAGCAATTGTCAAAATTTTTTCCACCCAAAATATTCAATCAACAACTAGGATCGGAAACTTTAATAATAAGTGTGAAATTTCCTTGGCTTGATCGAGTAACACACAATAACATGCATAGAAATTAAAACCCGACAAAAACCCACTTTAATAGTCTATAGCTTGTTTTCCAACTAGGTTGGATGGCCATCCAACAAGTACATTAGTCTCCGATAATCCATACGTTCTACATAATAGTCGACAAAATCAAACTTGAGCACAAATGTTGTGTTTAGAAATTGAATATGATGGTTAACACCACAACAAAGCAAACATAAATGGCACATCTAATGATTTTGGGAATGACGTTTAATGCCACGACAAGCATATTAAAGTCCATGACAAACAACATAATACCAATCAATTGTTCGATAACAACACGACAAAATCATCAATCGTTGCGTTGATTTGTTTCCTTCACAAGATAGACAACAACGTATATATGTAACATACTATGTATTTCCGCTTCCTCATATTGAGCATCAATCATACTATGTGTAATGCCAAAAATCTCTAACCCACTTTACTAGTCCATATCTTGTTTTCCAACTAGGTTGGCCGACCATCCAACAAGTACATGAGTCTCAAATACTCCATACATCCAGCATACTAGTCGACAAAATCAAACTTTTTGAGTATACAAATGTCGCATTTAGAAATTTCGAGTATGATGGTTAACACCATGATGCCAAAGCAAACAGAGATAGAACATTTAAATATGTTGGGAATGACGTTTAATGTCGTGAGAAGAACATTAAAGTCCATGAGAAACAATATAATACTAATCAATTTTTCGACAACAAAGCAACAAAATCCTTGATCACTGAGTTGATTTGTTTCCTTCGTGTGATAGACAACAATGCGTATACGTCACATACTATATGTTTATGTTCCCTCACTTGGAGCATCTATACTGCTTTGTGTAATGCCTCTAATGGTAGGCTAGATAGCGATATGAAAAGAAAGAAGGCATAGTGCCCCACCAGTGAAGATAGTCTCACCAATAGATGGCCTCTCTAGCGGAGACGAATAGTTCTGAAGCCATGGAGTATCGGCGAAGCCATGGAGGGGAGCACCATGTCTCTATTGTGAAGGAGATGTATGAAAGGGCATGCCCAACATCAAAACACATTACCAACTGTTGGGAGAGGACTAGACCTAGGTCGGATGAGGTGAAGACGATAGTTCCCTTGGATATGTTCTACATCTTATCTTCTGTACACAGAGGAGGAGCAAGCATATGTACTTAGGTTAGACAATATAAAGGGTCACAACCACTAGAATAAGCTCTACCCTAGAGATTGTAAGGTTAGGTCATCGAAAAACAATACAAGCTCTTGGTGTGTGTTGTCTATACTAGCCCCCTTCTCAGTTGTCTTGTCTGTTTTTCGATCACCCATCGCGAGCATTCGGTTCACATTAGTGGCTTTCGTAGGTCATCGAATGTTGTACTTAGTGTCTTTCATAGTAACATGGATGAATAGCACACATCCAAGGGATTGGCCAGCAGTTCCAATGAACCAGAAACAAAATCCATGTAGGATTGAAATAAAAAAAATCATGGATACACTTAGATTTATCGTCTTCCTCTGGAACTCCACCAAGGCTTGCCCATTAATTAACAACTCTAGAATATAGCAATCCAAGGCTAGAAGCACACAGATTCGAACTTAATAAGTATTCCACAGCAGACTTGCCTCCAAAGCAAAAGCATGCATGCATGGATAATCTGAAAACAATGAAGCAATTATTCGAAAAAGGGAATTATGTAGATAATAGTATTTGGAAGAACTAATCATGTAAAAATGGGAAAAAAGAGATCAACCTATCTCGGAGTTTAGCAATATTTCAAGCAAGAGATCAACTTCAAAAGTAGTTTAGCAGGCAGGCGAAGAATATGAAAAATTCAGTAAGAGAACATAAAAAATTGGCATGCGTAGAAGGTAGAGAGATCTTGATTCTAGTAGATAACCTGCAAAATCACACAATGCCATGAGAGCAGGGTATGCGATCTCTTCTGTTTAGGCTGACAAATAGGAACAATTTTAGGGCCATGGAAACATCTATGAAATGCATTGTAGCAGACACACATAGCTTAATTTGAAGCAACAACCTAGAGGTACATGAATTAAAACATCCTGAATCTATAGTTTTCATGCATGTGAATCCAACATCATAAACACTGCATTTTTCGTGTTTACTGAATTAGTTTACCTAAACAAGGAGGGCAGAGCACAGCCCAGGTCGTGACAACTACCATTTCAATAATTAACGTGCGTGAATAGGAGAAATATACTAAGGCTATAGAAATGAATACAATTTGGCAAACAGAGAAATATACTAATGCTACAGAAATGAATAAAATCTGGCAAACCTAAACCAGTTTTCTTGGGTCTGTACATTTTTTTGGTACACCAGTTATAAGGCCGGGAAATAATCGACAAAAAATATAGCCTGTTTACAACAACAGAGATAGGTTAGCCTGCATCTTTTCTTTTCTTTTTCTGAAGGAGTCGAAACTATCTGCTTTTCTTGAAAGCTATTAAGGTCTTACACACTGAGCTTGGGGATACCAGGGAGGGAGAGGGACACACTTCAGCACAAGCATACAAAGAGTATAAACTCAACAACAACACAACCACCCTAGAAGGTTTAAACTCATTCAGCCAAGCCAGCGTACGCCTTCGTCACTGCCATACCATGTCCAGCTTTTCCTGATCTTGTCCTTTGTTGAGCAAAGTGGACCAGTCCTGCTAGAAAGCAATAGCAGTAAAGATCACTTCCGTTGGCTTGTTGGGAAGGTATGGTCGATGGCCATCTTGTTGCTCGAGCTCAGGTTAGCCTGCTGCGTGCATCATCTCAGTTATGGTTATGGAAGAAGGAAAAAAAAATCCACGGATGGGTGGAGGGAGGTGGATGGCTGGAGATGCAGTACCTGTGTACTGTCGTGCTGGGTGGTGCCAGATTCAGAGGCCACACGCGATGCAGAAGCCGAGACAGACGCAGATAGGAAAAGCTCGCCGTCGATGGATCAGCGGCACATGATGTCGGCTGAGGTCGCTCCTATAGGAGTATTGGACGCACCTGCTTCGGCTTATTGAGGCTCCAGTTGGGGACCGCGCAGCTCCTTCCCTCGTCTGAATCCTCCTCGTGCTTCACCTTCACGACGGGATCTCTTAGCAGCCCGAGCCCCTCCGGAATCGATCTGCAGCGAGAAACCGGCCGCCGACCCGAGCTAGGAAACCTAGGCGGATGCTTATTTCGTCGACGGCGGCAGACTGATTTAGCCCAGGTCGGCACGCGCGGTGTTGCGGCCGGGCGCGAGGACGGCTGACCGGCAGGCCGCCGTACCGTTCCGACTCGGGACTCGTACTGGAGTGAGGCACTGGCTGCCGGCCATTTCATTTTCATTACGCATTGAGGAACCAAGTAACTATTACACTTACACGCACGGTGAACTTTAAGTAAACAGAAATTGACAAAGCAGCAGGAGCAGGCCGGGTAGCTAGCAGGCAGCCGGCGGCGGTGGCTACGGACGGGGCCGCGCTAGCTAGGCATCACGGCCCCCGGCCCTGCCTGGCCGCGCGGACGATGGCGGCGGCCTGCGCCAGGGTGAACGTCTCCACGAGGATGTGCCGGGCCGGTAGCGAGGGTCGACGTGCATCGTCAGGAAGACGTCGGAGCGGTTGCCGTGGTGCGCCTTCACGGACTCCTCCGACGCGAAGGCGAGCCGGCACGGCTCGCACGCGAACGTCAGGCGGCCCGGGTCTCTGATCGGCTCCAGGTCGGCCTCGTGCGCCGACTTGAGGCGCCGCCTGGGGTGGGCGGGGTCGTCGTTCGTCGTCCCCGTCGCTGCCGCCCGCTGCGGCCGCCACCGCCCACGCCGCCGCCGGCGGGTGGTGCGGAACGACCAGGCCGGCCACGCTCATCCTCGCCGATCGTGGAGGGTCGGAGGCGGCCGGAGCTGCTAGCTGCTACGGTAGTTTGTGGTGAGCGTGGTTGAGAACGGCGGCCGGAGGAGGAGAGGAGTTCGACCGACCGAGCGACCGAGATCCGATCGAGAAGAAATGGTCTGGAGAGGAGAGCACACCGCCGGGGAGGGGAGGAGGAGAGCTAGCGTGGCGTATTTTACTTTAGAGGCTTGTTGTAACGTATGTCGCCGGCACCACCCACCCGAGAAGAGTGTGACACTGGTCGTCGTCTAGAGGACGCCGGTCGTTGTCAAATGCTTACGTCAGATGACGTCACGCGTTTAATTTAATTTGTATAGTCCTGATAATCCAAACACAGCGAGAAATAGACGAAGAAGGAAAAGAAGAGAAGCACACTATTAGAGAACAGACCTTTCGTCGATGTCTAAAATAGACATTAGTCCCGACAAAATTTGTATCCGGGACAAAAAAAAAACGACTTTAGTCCAGGTTGGTAACATCAACCGGGACTAAAAGTCCCCCGTCCAACGGCTCTGGCGCCAGGCCATGTCAGGGGAGACTTTTAGTCTCGGGTGGCGTTACAAATCGGGACTAAAGGCTAACCTTTAGTCCCGGTTGGTGTTACCACCCGGGACTAAATGTTTTGTCCCGGGCCGTGGCACAAACCAGGACTAAATGTTGGCCTTTAGTCCCGGGCTGTTATAGGAATCGGGACTACAAGTGTCTCCCACCTATTTCAACTCTTCTTCCTCCCCAGCCCAAGCCCGAGAGCTCACTTCTCTGCTTCTTCTTTGTTGTGTTCTTGCTTGTTCTTGCTTTCATCTCCGGCCATTGATCCATCTCAAGGCTTTTACTCCGTCGGTGACTTCTTTAAAGGTAATTAGCTTCATCCTTTCATGTTTTAGCAAGAGCACTTGTCATTTCGTGGTGTATATATATGTGGTTTTTTATTTTATGATTTCTAGGCCAATTTAAGATCTAATCTCTTGATAGTTTGAATATTTTGATGAAGGAAGCTAAAATTAGTGAATGAAAACTAGTATACACCTTTCATTGCTAGTATGTCTACCACATTTCATGGTTTAGTTAGAGAAATAGAGAATTTAGGGTATTTTATTAACTTCTTTCAATTTGCTTATGAAAATTATAAATTTGTAATACTTCAATTTACAAAATTGTGTGGCCGGGTCAATTAGTTCATTAAAATTAGTATATACCTTTCATTCCTAATATGCCTACCACATTTCATGGTTTATAAATATATAGAATTTTAGTTTTTTTAGTTTCAATTTTTCTAGAAAAAGATGAATTTACAGTAGTTTGCAAAAATGAGTATATATTTAGAGAGTAGATGGCAACTGTTTCCGGGTCCTCGGCCTCTCATCGGGCTCCAAAGCGATATAGGCCAGACCTCCCTCTCATTGGGTGCGGCGAGTGTGGGAAGATTGTGCAGGAGTACCGAGTGAAGAAGGAGTGTCTCAACAAGGGGCGTATCTTCTTCAAGTGTCCGGATCGCAATGTGAGTTATTTTGTCACATATATTTGATGGCTATGGTTAGTTTGCACCAATTTTTTGTAATAAAAGTTCTATCTTTTTTGTTCTAATTTCAGTGGGATGGCACTGGATGTGAAGGCTAGTACTGGGAGGAAGAGTATGAGGAACACGTGCAAATATCTCTTGCAAAGGTGACAGTGGCGGCAGATGAGGCAGTGAGGGAGCCGAAGCCCGTCGATGTTGGACACATCACGAATGATATGTCTGTTTTAGTTGAGATTGGTCGTGAAATCGTTGTGCTGCTAAAGTGTATTTTAGTGTTACTTTTTTAGTGCTAGTTGGGACTCTCTACATTCTAATGAGGCTTCCTTAAATTAATCGGTTGAGTAGTGGTGTCATGCGAGTTGTACTTGTGTAGTTAACTAAATAAGTTCAAGATTTTCATATATATATGGTATGTCTTGTAATGCAGATGAAACGACATTGGATGTACAACGCCGATCGCCGCTCCCAAGAGTTCATTAATGGCGTGCTTTATTTCCTTAGTGTGGACGAGGTAAACAAGCGGGACGGTTTCATGCGTTGTCCATGTGTTGAATGTAAGAATTCGAGGGAATATGCTAGCTCAAGGATTATTCACTCATACCTGTATAGGTCAGGTTTCATGTCAAACTATATTTATTGGACCAAGCACGGAGAAAGCGGTGTTATAATGGAAGAAGACGAAGAAGAAGTACAATTAGACCCTAACGACATTCTTGCTCAATACTGTGACTTCCCTGATACTGCAATGGGGGAAGCTGAAGAAGAAGCAGGTGCAGAACATGCACTCGCTGAAGATGATGATGCTCTTGGTGATGTCATTTGTGATGCACAAAGAGATTGTGAAAGTGACAAGGAGAAGGCTAAGTTTGACCACATGCTAGAGGATCACAAGAAATTACTGTACCCGTCCGCCAAAGATGGGCAGAAAAGTTGGGTACAACACTGGAGTTGCTACAGTGGAAGGCACGGAATGGTATATTTGACAAGGCATTTGGGCAATTACTGAAGATAAATAAATAGATGCTTCCGAGGGAAAATGAATTGCCCACCACTACGTACGAAGCAAAACAGGTCGTCTGCCCTTTGGGATTAGAAATCCAGAAGATACATGCATGTCCTAATGACTACATCCTGTACCGTGGCAAGGACTACGAGAATTTAGATGCATGCCCCGTATGTAAAGCGTCGCAGTATAAGATCAGGCGAGATGACCCTGGCGATATTGAGGGCGAAGAACGTCCTAGGAAGAAAATCCCTGCCAAGATTATGTGGTATGCTCCTATAATACTACGCCTGAAACGTCTGTTCAGAAATAGGGACCATGCAAAGTTGTTGCGATAGCACAAAGAAGACCGTAAGGTAGACAACATGTTGAGACACCCTGCTGATGGGTCCCAGTGGAGAGCAATAGACAGAGAATTCCCGAACTTTGCAAAAGACGCAAGAAACCTAAGGTTCGCTTTAAGTACAGATAGTATGAATCCTTTTGGGGACCAGAGCACTAGTCATAGCACTTGGCCTGTTACTCTATGTATCTACAACCTTCCTCCATGGTTATGCATGAAGCGGAAGTTCATTATGATGCCGGTGCTCATCCCAGGCCCGAGGCAACCTGGCAACGACATCGATGTCTACCTGAGGCCATTAGTTGAGGAACTCCTGCTTCTATGGAGCAAACCAGGTGTGCGTGTGTGGGATGAGTACAAACAGGAACACTTTGACCTGCGAGCATTGTTGTTCGTAACAATCAATGATTGGCCTGCTCTAAGTAATCTTTCAGGACAGACAAACAAGGGATATAATGCATGCACACACTATTTTGGTGATCTTGAGGGTGTCTATTTGAAAAAAATATCAAAAGGTTGTGTACCTTGGCTATCACTGATTTCTTCCTAGGAATTACCAGGTAAGAAAGAAAGGCAAGCATTTTAAAGGTCAGGCAGAACACCGATCCAAGCCTGACAACTGAACTGGGGAGGATGTATTTGAGATGGTCAAGGATGTGAAAGTCATCTTTGGAAAGGGACAGGGTAGTGAACCTGTTCCGAAAGACGCTTCGGGCCATGCACCAATGTGGAAGAAGAAGTCAATATTTTGGGAGCTACCCTATTGGAAAGACCTAGAGGTCCGCAACTCGATCGACATGATGCACCAAGATTCATGGGTGTGTATGGGAAGCCTAAGGATTCACTTGAGGCACGACAGGACTTGCAGCGCATGAAAGAACGAGACAACCTACATCGAGAGAAGACAGATGATGGACGCCATTATTTAAGACCTGCTAGCTACACTCTTAGCAATGAGGAGAAGGAAACCATGTTTGAATGCCTAAGCAGCATTAAGGTCCCATCTGGATTCTCCTCCAATATAAAGGTTATAATAAATGTGCTAGAGAAGAAATTCATAAACTTAAAGTCGCATGACTGCCACGTGATTATGACGCAACTGCTTCCGGTTGCCTTAAGAGGAATTCTACCTCCACATGTACGTTTGGCCACCGTGAAGCTATGCGTATTCCTCAATGCAATTTCTCAAAAGGCAATCAATCCATTCGATATAGCTACTCTACAGAATGATGTGGTTCAATGTCTTGTCAGCTTTGAGTTGGTGTTCCCTCCATCCTTCTTTGATATCATGACACACCTCCTAGTTCACCTGGTCAAGGAGATTAATATTCTCAGTCCTGTGTTCCTACACAACATGTTCCCCTTTGAGAGGTTCATGGGAGTTCTGAAGAAATATGTTCACCAGCGTGCTCGGCCAGAAGGAAGCATCGCCAAGGGATACGGGACAGAGGAGGTCATTGAGTTCTGTGTTGACTTCATTCCTGACCTTGACCTGATTGGTGTTCCCAAATCACGGCACGAGGGGAGACTTGGTGGAAAGGGAACACTAGGAAAGAAAACATATATCGACACGGGGGACGATTCTTTCAATAAAGCGCACTACATAGTTCTTTCTTCTTCCTCCGTGGTGGAGCCGTATATCGAGGTACACAAGGAGTTCCTACGATCCCAGAATCCAGGGAAGAATGAGGCTTGGATTACACGTCAACACATGAAAACATTCAGCGGTTGGTTGCAAAAAGAATGTCAGCGTGACCAAAATATTGATGAACAATTGTATTTGTTGGCTAGACAACCATCGTGGCACATCCTCACGTACAAAAGGGTACGAGATAAATGGAAATATCTTTTACACCGTAGCCCAAGATAAAAGGAGCACCAACCAAAACAGTGGTGTCAGCTTAGATGCCACAAACCCTAATAGGAATAAGCATACATATTATGACTGCATAGAGGAGATATGAGAACTAGACTATGCCACAGACCCTAATTTTAAAGTCCCTTTGTTCTGGTGCCAGTGGGTGAAGGGGACTGGAGGCGGGGTAAAAGTCGACAAGGAGTATGGAATGACAACAGTGGACCTCAACAATACTGGGTACAAAGATGATCCATTCGTCCTTGCTGCTGAGGTGAATCAGGTGTTCTACATGAAAGACATGTCTACAAAACCCAAGAGAGGGAAAAACAACGACAAATCAACCAACGAGCCAAAGCGCCACATAGTTCTTATAGGAAAAAGAAACATCGTAGGAATTGAGGACAAGTCAGACATGTCAGAAGATTATGAAAAAGATGAACGAATCCCACCCATCAGTGTGACCACAGACCCAAGCATCCTGCTCAATGTTGAGGATACTCCATGGTTACGGCATGATCATAACCAAGGGGCATACGTCAAGAAGAAGTTCACCACTGTGCCCGCTTGATATAACTAGTGATGTATTAGACATTTTATGCAATATAATTGTAACTTCAGATGTTTCTATCATGTTCTTGTTTTTATCGTACCTCTATGAAGCATGTCTAGTCCTCAAATGCAAAAATGACCTATATAACAAATGTAGATCTTGATGAGTTGATCAAATTTGGTATTCATGACTTTTCTAGTTGAGACCATCTAGGGTTTTGAAAACTGGTTTGGAGCTGTCAAAATTTAAAAATCCAAAATTTGAATCATTCAAAGTTTCTTGATGAGTTTAACAAACTTGGTATTCATGACTTTTCTATTTGCAACCATTTAGAGTTCCAAAAACTAGTGTGAAGGTGTCATTTTTTGAAAATTCAAAATTTGACTTGGTCAAACTTTGTCAAATGAGACACTAAATGACCTCAGATAAAAAACTTTTGAATACAAAGGTGCTAGAGCTCATCAAGATATACAATTATCTACATAATATTTGTTGTTTTCATATTTTGTAAGTTCAAATTAAATTTCTATTTGATGGTGGATTTCATTGTCACGTATTTGGACAAATGACCGATGGATCACCAAAAGATTTACGTTAAAATGATGTGAAAACAAATTTCCTGTCGAAAACCAATAGTTTTAGTGAAATTAATTGAACACTATATTTTTGCATTAATGAAATATTGATTATTAGTTACATTACGTTTAATATTTATAAAGAAAAAATAAAATAATTTAGGTTACATATTTTCTATGTGTACGATAAAGCAAAAAGAAAAGCCATATTTTTTCAAAAAAACATTATCACAAATATTCAATTTACTGTGAATTTAACAAGACTCAGCATTTTTATAAAAGGAAAACAAAAAAAGATTCAACAAAAAAAGGTGGGGCAAACACGCGGGAAGTGAAACTGCAGCCCACCATTTAGTCCCGGTCTGTGGCTAGCACCGGGACTAAAGGTGGGCTGCATTTTCGCTGCCCGCCAAAAACATGATGTGATCGGGCCACCTTTAGTTCCGGGTGCTCAATACCAACCGGGACAAAAGGTCTAACCTTTAGTCCCGGTTGGTATTGAGCACCGGGACTAAAGGACCTTTAGTCCCGAGCCGTAGAGCTACCCGGGACTAAAGGTGGCCCGACATATAACTGCTGCCCTTTAGTCTTCTTCCTCCTCTGATCTCTCTCACTCCACGCCTCGAGCATGCCGCGGCCGCCATCTCCGCGCCACCCCGATCGACGCCGTCGGTGACCCCACGCGCGCCGTCACCCCGCTGGCTCGCGATCGGCTCCCTGCGCCCCGATGCCACCGGCCTCCTCCGCCATCGAGCCCACATTTGCCGGCAGCCTGGGCGCCACCATCTTCGCCGCGCTCCAGAAGCCGCCGTGCATCGTCTCCGCTGCTGCTGTGCTCCATTACTGATTTTGCCATGCATCTCTGAGCATCGCAGAAGGGTAAGGATATACCCAGTATTGATTAGGGCCAATTTTGGCCAGAGTGTCACCATGCCGACGAGCTCCCATCGGTGGACGGCCATGCGTGCCGTGGTCAGCGCGGGCATGACGCTGTCGATGAGAGAGGGTAGAGAGGAATCGGGTGAGGAAAGGGTTTAACCCTTTTTTGTTTTTCTGAAAATGCTAAATAATGCTGAATCTTGATTAATTCACAACTAAATAATTAAGGCTGATAAAGTTATGAAAATTTTTGTGTAAGCTTGTTATCTTATTCTTAATCATGGAAAAATATGAGTTTGCCAAAATCAGTACTTTTGCTAGGTCTAAAAATTACATCTTTGAAGTAATAAATGGACCTTCCATGATTTTTATAGGTTAAAATAATTATCCTAAAATAATTAGTTCTAACGTCCTACACATATATTTGTAGAAATGGCCGACCCGAGAGATGACAACATGGACGATGCCATGATGGACATAATCAATGATGGCAATGAAGTACAATATGACGGAGCCGATGAGAACCCTGACGGCATCGATGACGGTAGTCAGTACCTTAACCCTGACTTGTATGAAGAGGAAGAAAATATCGTGCAAGACAATGCTGGCGAGGTATATATACAATCTCTTATGTATATATACATGGTATTCAAAATGATTTCCTTTTTTTGTATAAGTAGATTTATTTAAATATTTGTGTTTGTACATATGTAGCCCTCTGGCTCGACGACAACCACGGGGAAGAGCAGAAATGTACGAGGCCCGAAGAAGCCGTTGGAGGGTCGGTTCCTTATCTCGGATTTCGAGGAGAATACAGGCAAGCCACTTGGACCACATGCAAGGAAGTTTGTGGCCCACTTAGGGTACCTTGTAAGAGATAGGATCCCGATCAATGCTCGTGAATGGAAGGAAAATAAAGGGGCTCCTCATATTAGTTTTGTCTCCGATCGTGACAAGGACCTAGTCTGGCATGATGTGTTGCTGCATTTCGGGCTCGACACAAATGATGAAGAGTTGAAGAAGAGAGTTCAGGACTGGTCTATGAAGAAGATGGCCACACAATTCCAGTGTTGGAAGAAGAATCTATATAACAAGTTTATCAAGAAGAACCTCACTCCAGATTTCAGAACTCAGGCCTACGTCAAGTTGCTATCGTTTTGGGGTGAGTTTGTACAGTTCAAGACATCGGAAGAGAGTGAGGAACGGGTGAGAAGGAACTAAGAGAATGCTCGACACAAGAAATATCACCATCGCTTGGGATCAGGTGGCTACCCTAGTGCCATTCCTAAGTGGGAAAGATTGGAACAGGAGATAGTCGACAAGGGGATGAAACCAGAATTAATCGACTGGCCTGAGCGCGCTAAGTATTGGTTTTTCGGTCATGGGGGCACCCTGGACCCAGAGACCGGTAAGGTAGTGTTTGGGCAAAAACTCCAAAGAGTAGCAGAAAGATTTGCTTACGCTCGATCCACCGCCCAAAGTGGACAATGGCAGCCGAAGAGAGATAAGGATGAGCTGACATTCGCCCTGGAGAATCCTGAACACCGTGGGCGAACGAGAGGCTATGGGGAGTTGTCGTGGGAGCATGCCTTCCCTCTAAATAGAGACACCTATAGAAGCTGACAGAGAAAGAAGGAAGAGGAGGCAGAGCGACTGCACAGTCTGGAGGAGCAAGTTCTTCAGCAACGTGAAGAGGTTCGTCAAGCAAAAGAGCGAGAAAAAGCACTTGACGCCAGAATGAATGAGGAAATCAAAAGGCAAGTGTAGATAGCAGTAAGTTCCCTCCAAAGGTTGTTATCAGAGCCGGCCGCAGTCAACATCAGCCCCCTTGGTCAGTTGAAAAGCAGTTGCGCTTCCATGGAGGTGCTAGTACCTCAAGATGACACAGGGCTGCGCTTCCCGGTGGATGACATCACCGCTCCTTTCACGACATGTGAGCTGCATATTCGGGAGGGGAATGCCACAGTCATGGTGGCTACCGGTGTTGTATCTCCTATCGACCCTACGAAGACACCAAGAATCCACACGACAGTAATACCACTTGGATATGCTAGCGTCTCGGTGGATAGAGTTGTCAAAGGCTATAGCAATGTGCCTCTTGACATTGAAGGTGGTGATGGATAGAAGACCATAGGAGAAGCGGAGAAGGCATTCATATGTTGGTGCAAGCGCTACATCATTATTCCTAGGGCGTCAACTCCTCCCCCTCAACAACAACCGAACCCTAGGTGCGGATGAAAGTGAACGATTTTTTTTCACTAATTATGTATTGGATTAAATTATGATTTACTCATATATACCTCGATAATTGTTTTCACAGCAGGACCTCCCCCAACCTAAGTCCAATTATAAATTCACCACTTGGTCACAGTGCTGCGGACGATGACAATGTAGTGGAAGACACGGCTGCATCCCCACCGGCTCAATCTCCTCCACAACCGGCTCCAGCGCCGCCACCGCAGCCTCCAACACCGCCACCGGCCAAGTCTCCTCCACAATCGGCTCCAGCGCTGCCACCGCAGCCTCCAACGCTGACACCGGCCGCCTCATCGGCACCGGCCGGCCCACCGGGAAAGAAGAGGACCGCCCCACAAACAAAGAGGTCGGCCCCACCTCCGCCGAAGAAGAAAGGCTCTGTGAGGACACCAGCTATCCCGCAGATGACGAAGATTTCATATGAGAAGACTGCGGAGGAACTAGATGCTTCTGTGAAAATGGATGTGGACAAATTCTTCTCTCATTGCCGGGCTACAAGTCGAGCGAAGCGAAACCCGGAGAAGCCATACTTATGCATCCCTCCAGAGAAGCTAAGGCGAACGGTAGACGTTCACCAGACAAGGCAACGTGCTGATCGTAAGAAGCATTCGCCACTATCAGACTATGACTGCATGTTCTCTAAATCAATTTAGGCAGAGAAGAAGAAAGAGAAGATGGCACGGATGGGTGTTGCACAGCTCGGGGAACAAGCACAACCATCAGTGCCACCACTGCTGGTTGAGAATCAATATGGTTCAAACATGAGCATGCTAGATCAAATACCCGACGATGTGCAAATGGATCAGTTCGAAACATTCATTCATGAGAGCGGTCTATCCTGGGATGAAGTGCTCGGCATCAGAAATATGCCATCTTTAGAGGAAGTTGATGAGTGGAAGAAGGAATATAAATATGGCAAGAGTCTATACAACCCTACAAAGCTATATGAACTTGGTACGCAAATGTACGAGTTACACGAGTGGTATAGGGGCGCGTGTGCTGGAGGAGAACATGACTGAATTGGCGTCAAAGTAAGAAACCATCACTACTTCCGTGGTAGTGACGTCATGTGGATCCAGTTTAATGAGTTACACCAGCTATGCCACATGGACAGTCTAGACAAATCTCTCTTGAGCTGCTACTGTCTGTAAGTGATTCTTTCTTTTAATAATCTCACTCTAGCATATGTATATGTATAAGTAATAATTATGCTCACACTAGCTAGCGTGTCTATACATATGCAGAATCATGATGCGAGACCTCAGAGACAGAAACGACAAGCGGATTGGTTTTATTGATCCGTATGTCGTATACAAGGACACAGTGACCCCCTGATTCTAACAATCAGAGGCCGGCTAAAATGGAAAGGAACCTCCGGCGGTTCTTGTATAACCAAAGGGACAGAGGATCAATACTCTTCCCCTATAACATGGGGTAAAGTGTTGTTATCGTGTGCACATTTTATTTTACTTAGTCAATCCAACATAAAGATATATATATTGACTGATCTATAAACAAATGCAGAGGTCACTGGATACTAATTGTCATTGAACTTGATAGTCAACATCTATATGTCTGTGACTCGTTGAGAAAACCGCAAACAGATTACCAAGATATGATAGACATGATCCAGAGGTAAATACTTCAATTCGATCTTTTAAATATTGATGCCTGCTCTTTTACTCTGCAATAGCTAATTAATGATCCAATTATTGGGCAGGGCTTGGGCTTAGTTGGTCGAAAAACATCGTCCAAATCTGAAAGCGCCACTTCCTGATCCTATTTTACTGAGGGTAAGTTGTACTAAGCTCCCCGCATCTTTAACTTATCATGATTCAGCTCACACATAGCATGAGACAAGACTAATCTTTTTATATCTTACAGTGGGTGGCCGTGCAGTCAAAAGGTACCAATTTATGTGGATACTATGTTTGCGTGTACATGATGGTGTACCTCAAAAGAACTCGTAAAGAGACGAAGAAAGTAAGTAACATGCATGTATATATAATAAATCCATATCTTGTTTATTTGTTGCTACTAAATAAATCTTATATATATTAATACCTTTTTCCTTTAATTAATGCAAATTGAAGGAGAATTATGTGAAGAATCAGGTGTTGGAGATGGTCCTGCTCAAAGGAATCCAAGAGACAATCGCCGGATTCATCAACGACCACGTCCTCCCGAAAGGCGCCGAGTTCTACTACAACCCTGCGTCGCCATTGAGACCAAACCAGGACGAAAGCTTGTATGACATTAGTTAAGTGGCGGAAAAACATGCACGTATGACCTTTAAGTGGCGGACAAACACTTAACTGTACAATGTTGTAAATTTTATGTGCATGTACATATATTATACATAAGTATAGCTCTATAATATATATAGTTTTGTAGTATATTTAGGTGTAATAACGCTCGAAACTAAATTATAGGTCTAGCGTATACGTATATTAGCAGCGAAGAATACATTTGAAAACCTATTGTAATTGAAATACCAAAATCAATAATGATTTAAATTGGAAACAAAAAAACAAAAAAAAATAACCTTTAGTCCTGATTGGTAATACTAATCGGGACTAAAAGGCCTGCGCCGTGGCCCAGACTGGCGAGCCTTTTAGTAACCAACCGGGACTAAAGGTGGCCCTTTAGTCCCGGGCCGCGGAGCCGGGAATAAAGGTGGGACATTTAGTCTCCAACCCTTAGTCCCGGCTCCGGAGCCGGGACGAAAGGCTATTTAGGCCCGGGACAAAAGGCCAACTCTGTAGTAGTGGCAGTAATGTAATGTGAAGGAGGCCTGAGGAAAAAAAGGTCTAATCAACAACTAGCTAGGATAGGAAACTTTAATAGTAAATGTGAAATTTCCATGGGTTGATCGAGTAACACACAATACCATTCATAGAAATTAAAACCCGACAAAACCCCACTTTATTAGTCTAAAGCAAGTTTTCCAACTAGGTTGGGTGGCCACCGAACAAGTACATGAGTCTCCAGTTATCCGTACATCCCGCATACTAGTCGACAAAATCAAACTTTTTGAGTATACAAATGTCGCATCTAGAAGTTTCGAGTAGGATGGCTAACACGTACCATGATGACAAAGAAAACGGAAATAGCCACGTTCAATGATTTTGGGAATGACGTTTAGTGTCGCGACAAGCATATTAAAGTCCATGACATGAACAATATAATACTAGCTAATCAATTCTTCGACAACAAACCGACAAAATCATCGATCATTGAGTTGATTTGTTTCCTTCGTATGATAGACAACAACGTGTATACGTCACATACTATATATTTCTGTTTCATCATATTGAGCATCTATCCTGCTATGTGTAACGCCAAAAATCCCTAACCCAGATGATACTAAGATCGATATGTCTTATGTTTATGAAACATACCTAATCCTAAAAGATGTATTTTACTTCTTGAGTTTTCTTTAAATTTCTTGTATTTATTTAATACCTAGTTTAATTTCATAATTTATTTCATTTATTTACTTGCACATATACATTGCATTCTATATGAATTATCTAAATTACTTTCAATTTCATTGTGTTCCAACATGTGGCTCGACACTTGATTCACCACATAGAGAGACATCCCTTGGGTTTATAAATTTTGAATAAATCAGTAAAACAACTAGTATTCAGTTCTGGAATAATCATGCGACTTATTAACAAAACATATTTCAAAATTTCTAAACCGTACGTAGCATGCTTACGTGGTGTACGTTGTGGAACACCTGATACTTATATACTTTGAGTTAATTTTTGACGTATACATATATTAATGATGGTAAAAGGAGGTAAATTTTAAGCATATTTGTGTGATGTTTTGGGTTATTTTTTCATTATGGTAGAGGTGGCCAATGAGAGGTAGTTTTAGGGGGTTACTTTATATTGTAAATGATAGATGTGGGCAAAATTAAGTTTTGCATTTCATGAGAAGTTCTAGGGTTTCACTCATTTTGTATGCATGAGGAGTCTCTAGTTAGTAATATTAACATTTGATGGTGTCTCAATTATACACAACAACAATTTTTTTATGCATCAGGAAACCAGATATGCGCCTAGATCAACATAACTATTGGGTGATGATGATCTATGAGCAGCAAAATACCATAAATAGAATGCATCCTACTTAAAACCATAGAGCAACATCTAGTTGTGAAATACTCCCTCCGTTCTAAATTATTAGTCGCTTTGACCTTTTTGGTTTACCCATTTTGCTATGTATCTAGACATATTATTATATCTAGATGCATAGCAAAATGTATGTACCAAAAAAGTCAAAACGACTTATAATTTGGAATGGAGGGGTAGCTCTCACCAATTTTGGCCATGAAGCGATCTTTCAAAAAAAAAAAAGATTGGCCTGGAAGCCAAGTTATGCAAACTCATACCGGACTAATTTACTTATTGATACCACTTGCATTACCTAGTACAACAGGAGATTCCAAATGTTTTCCCAGATCAACAATGAACACAAGTCCAAACAGTATTACATGTTGTAAACAGAATAATTAGATTCGAAGGACTTTATGTGCTTCTTGATACCAGGGCCGTACCTATGAATCTAGGGACATGTGCCAATACATATAATTAGTTCTTAATGTGGCAACTATATTTCTCACTTGCTATATTTGTTGAAATGCCCCAATTAACCAACTCATACAATGCTGAAAGACTAACAAATATATCAGTAGGAGATAATTAAGACCTCAGAGTGTAGCACAGACAAGCTACGCATGTATGCTACAAAATAGAATAACTACATCGTACTAAAATGGATGTACCTCTATGGACACCCCGTGTGTGTGTGCGCGCGTTTTTTTTGGGTTGGGGGGGGGGGGGGTGGCGGTGGCAATCGCATTTGTGATAGTAGGACATTTTAGGAGCAATGAACTAATGAGTTCAGGACAGTTGTAGTTTCTTATTTTATCACTTGCTTGCTGTGTGTGCAGTAGAAAAACACAATGGGTTGACAATCCTAGTTATTAGGAGCCGAGAGAACACCACCGCGAGACCACATAAAACATATGTTAGCTTAAATTTTTTTAGTTATTATTAACACCACCGAGACCACATAAAACATATGTTAGCTTAAATTTTTTTAGTTATTATTAATTGAACGATTTGGCCTCGTTACATACGGAAGCTAAGCCAACACCGGCATCAGTTGTGGATGCGATAGTGGCCATGAACAGCCTTCAAGGTCGGGAAGTGGCGGTGGCAGACTGGGCACTGGTAAGGCCTGTCCCGAATAGGGTCGTTAATCATGTGCAGTGCTGGTCCATCGTCGTTGGCATCGTGCACCGCCTTGGGGTCCCATGGGCGGCGGCTTGGGTCATCGGCGGTGCACCCTGCCCCGCTGGCAAGTAATTGGCCATAGGCCATGCAGAAGAGGAACACCTGCACTCCGTTCATAGCTAGGGCAAAATGAGAGATGGATAGAGTGGACTGTTGGGAAGTGTAGGTTATGAGAAGCATTGAGTATGGGCAAATGGCTTATATAGCTAAGGCTCTGTGTGCTTCAGGGTCAGAGCTTGCTAATAGCCTAAAACAAAAGTCCGAAGATCAAGCTATAAAACCCATACCTAGTGGCCATATTGTGTTTTGTTTTGAATGGCAACAAGTCATAAGATGTGTTGTAGTATATGATATCTCGTACCTACTAGATACCTTAGTTCTTGAGATCAGTATATCCCTAACATCTAGCTTGTTGCTGTTTGGACTTCAACGCTATAGAAGAAATATATCTCTATGTTCCAAGACTAAAAACTCCTACTACACATCTTCTAAAAGCTGCTGGAAACTCTGGTTTCTGTAGAAACAGTGGGCTTAGTTTGGATTGACTCTTTGTTGGCAAACACCACTTTCTTTGGAAGGTAAATTTTCACATGCATGCATAAGGAAGTAACTAATCCAGACTTGAGAAATACACCATCCTAGAATATAGATACATTTATACTTTCAGATAGATTAAGGAGAGCGCCAAAAATGTCTAATATGACTTTATTATATATGTCCTTGCATTCTTAGTGAGATCTATGTATAGCAATGATGTCTCCCTGCTAATTCATGGAAATCTTCATGCTGCCATTTATTGATCCGCGGAGATTTGCATCCATTCACCTATTTAATCAGGCTTTTGAACTCAGACATATGTGTAATCTGGGATAAATTCTGAACTCTAAACATAGCTATGTTCATTCTAGGACGGAGTGAGTAATTAATTAGATGAAAATGAGCTTGAAAGCCTTTGAATCAATAAGGATATAAACAGGCAAGTGAGCTAATCATCCCAAATCAGGTGCAACCAAGAGGTGTTGTAGTTAAATAACCAATAGTAACACATATCTGAACATATCTTTCAAATGCAATTAGGAAAACTCAAAAAGTTATTTAGAACAAGCCCAGTTGAAACATTGTAGATTGGAACATGATTGTGTTCATGCATGATTAAATTATATTATGTGTTAATATACTCTTTAGATATCTCTATCTCTATCTCTATCTCTATCTCTATATCTCTATCTATAATCTTTAATCTCTAATCTCTATATCTATATCTCTATCTCTGCTGGAACCTTGTTCCATTATTCTAAAAAAATCTCTATCTCTATATGTAATCACTATCTCTAATCTCTATCACTGTCTCTATCTCTATCTCTACAGCTAAAAAGCGGAAAAAGATATCGTCTGCGCGAACTGTTTTTGCGGCGGTGGCCCCGGTCCGTCGCCCCGCTCCCCCCTACACGGCCCCTTCGGCAAATCTCGTCGCCTCCTCCAAGCTAGCTTCTCACCGATACTGAAGATTTGACTGCTGACAAGGATTCTGTCTTTCTTTATGTCTGCTAAAACATGTTTTGTTTGTGGGAAATTATTATGCTCGATATAATCTCTACATCTCCATCTCTATCTTTAATCTTTAATCTCTATCTTTGCTGGAACCTTGTTCCATTATTAAAAAAAATCTCTATCTCTATCTTTATATCTCTATCTCTATCTCTATCTCTATCTCTATCTCTATCTCTAATATCTATCTCTATCTCTATCTCTATAGCCAAAAAGCGGCAAAAGACCTGGTCTGCACGAACTGTTTTTGCAGTGGTAGCCCCAATCCGTCTCCCCCTCGCCCCTATGCAGCCCCTTTGGCAAATCTCGTCGCCTCCTCCAACCTAGCTTCTCACCGATACTGAAGATTCGACCACCGACAAGGATTCTGTCTTTCTTTATGTCTGCTAAAACATGTTTTGTTTGTGGGAAATTATTACACTCGATATAATCTCTATATCTCTATATCTCTATCTCTATCTTTAATCTTTAATCTTTAATCTTTAATCTCTGTCTCTGCTGGAACCTTGTTCTATTATTAAAGAAAATATCTATCTCTCTTTATATCTCTATCTCTATCTCTAATCTCTATCTCTATCTCTATCTCTACAGCTAAAAAGCGGCAAAATACATCGTCTGCGCGAACTGTTTTTTGCAGTGGTAGCCCCAATCCTTCGCCCCGCTTACCCCTATGCAGCCCCTTCGGCAAATCTCGTCGCCTCCTCCAACCTAGCTTCTCACCGATACTAAAGATTCGACTGTCGACAAGGATTCTGTCTTTCTTTATGTCAGCTAAAACATGTTTTGTTTGTGGGAAATTATTACACTCGATATAATCTCTATCTCTCTATATCTCTATCTCTATCTTCAACCTTTAATATCTAATCTCTATCTCTGCTGGAACCTTGTTCCATTATTAAAGAAAATCTCTATCTCTATCTTTATATCTCTATCTCTACAGCTAAAAAGCGGCAAAAGACATCATTTGCGCGAACTGTTTTTGCAGTGGTAGCCCCAATCCGTCGCCCCACTCACCCCTATGTGGCCCCTTTGGCAAATCTCGTCTTCTCCTCCAATCTAACTTCTCACCTATACTGAAGATTCGACCGTCGACAAGGATTCTGTCTTTCTTTATGTCTGCTAAAACATGTTTTGTTTGTGGGAAATTATTACACTCGATATAATATGAGCTCATCAAGTTCTATGGATTATATAATCTTAAGAATGCGATGACACACAAGCCTCCAAACATTATTTCTATTGCTGATTGTCCCTAGCAAGGTCAACTGATTGCCCTCCAAGCCACGATGGTATCGATCTTTGTGCGACATGTTGCCCCATTTGTGCTCTACATCTTGATGGTGGCCATGTGTCCAAAGCATCCAATTTATGCTATCTCAAGTATGCCGGCTATCATTCTATGGATCTCTAGCCGATACACACTTGAGACAACATAAATCTAGTAGTTTATCGAGTGTCCCTAAGGGACCCTGATTACACTAGCTAGGATTGAATATTAGGATTTAAAACATTAACATAACAACACATAGATTGCGGAGGAAATAACATTACAAAACAAAGTGCTTGAAATATTACAATACCAAGTTCAAAGGTATGATTAAAGCTCAAACAAATATAGGTTCAAAGTAGCTATGGTGTTTGGAGGCTTCGCTTGAAGATTAGAACTTACAATTCTTCTACTTTGATGCAAGCTTTGTCTCTATGTAAGTGATAATGTTATATTGTTATTTTTTATGTAATAAAGCACTGTCTATTGATACTGTTGTAATTTGTCGTCATATGTGTGTGATTGATTTCTGGGCACACATATAGTGTACATCTGGTTTTGTTCTTAAAACCGGGTGTGACAAAAATAGTGTAATCTTTCGATCAATGGGCGCATACATTGTACCAGCAAGATGTCCATAAACAGTGATAAATATCCCTTTAAAACCTTATAATATTCAAGATACCTTTGAAAACATATATATAGCAGAAAAACTTGAATTTTATACTATGTAAAATAAGCAAATCGCAGACACCACCGCCTAGTGACGCAAAAACAAAACGCGTCTATAATATAATATTAGACACATCTAAACAGAATGCTTCATTGATATGTTAGTCCTGGAAAATTAGACATTTTTATGACATATATTACAGACACAAATCATTAAAACACGTCTATGGTTCGTAGTTGGGATGCATCTGTAACATTAGTTCCTTACTGACACAGGTGCAGCAATAACTCTGTGTCACTTGGTTGTCCCCCATGAACCCGAAAAATACTTTACCCTAGCGTATCACCGAGCCTCACGTCTGCCCAAGCCCCACCCCCATGCACCCCGACTCCAGTCCCCTCCTTGTCTGCTATTGTCTCATTCCTCTCTCTCACTCTCTCTTCTCGGATGTTATTCACACACAAGCGGCAGTGGTGGCGACGACGTGGGCGCATCCATGCCTCTAAAACCTCCTCCTCCACCGTCGGCACCCCACACATCATCACAACGGCTAAGCCTGGGCAAAATACTCGATACCCATTACTCATACCCGAATTACCTGAACCCGGACCCGAATTACCCAAACCCGAGGTACCCGATCCTAAATTCGGATAGCGATTTTGATTACCCAAAATTAGTTTGGGTAATTCGGATAATATCCCCCGGTACCCAAACTACCCAAAGATTTGTTTTTGTCTTTGTATTTATCATATGTTGTTCACTACAGGAAACTGGAATTACCTTGAGTGCTCAGAATTTCCTTGAGGGCCAGAATCAAACCGTCAAGGAATATACAGTTTCCTTGGCAGTACTAGTGAACTCTCAAGGAAACATATATTCCTTGGAGGTTGACGTAAACCGCCAAGGAATATGGGTGTTTCCTTGGCGGTTTCCAATCACCTCCAAGAAAATGACATATTTCCTTGAGTGTTATTCTTAACCGCCAAGAAAAATACCCATTTCCTTGGGTGTTATTCTAAACCGTCAAGTAAATTATTATTTCCTTGGGGGGTTATTGAATTTTCTTGGAGGTTGGCAGCCAAGGAAATGCTTATAAGTATTTTGATGACTTTGACAAAAAAAACAATAATATCTTAAAGGTATCCGAAAATCCTAAAATTTGGCATGCCATCATAATATGGTTGTATCATCGTCCCATAAAATTTTCAAATCATATTAATATAGTTGACTATACATTATTCACAAATGAATAAATCTCACACATAGTTACATAACTATGTGAGAGATGTACCTATTTGTGAACAATGTATAGTAACACTTTATTTAAATCATTTTATTTTTTTATGCAAAGATTATACACCAAAACTATGTTGTCACACAAGTTTGTAGAATTTTCGAACAAAGTTTAGATATTACTATAATTATCTTATGGTAATTTGGAGATAGAACTATGAATTATCTCTAGCAAACAAATGATTTTTTTGTCTAACTCCAAGATATTGGCTTGAATGACATGCATGATCCAAAATATATTTCTTTGAATATTTTTAAATTTAATTGGAGGTACATGTAGTTCAATTTGGAATTACTTTTGATTAGCGCATAGAAATTCATTTAAACTATATAAAATAATAAATCTATTAAAAAATTTCAGAAACTCCTACACAACAACATATAAATATAGTGTTGCTCGTAAAAATGTTTTGGATTATAAAATATAATTTTTAGGTTGACTCGCATTGTGCCTTATCTATTTATACTTGATATAATAGAAAAAATAATTAAAAAATCATTATTAGACAGTAAAGGGCAAACCAATTTCTCATCTGGCCCATCACTGATTCGGCCCATCGCTTTTCACCGTTGGATCGATCTCAGACGGCTGAGATACGTGAAATGCCGAATAAAACCTAATGCCCTCACCCTGGCGTCCGTCTTTCTCCTTCCCTCTCCTATCTCCTCCCGCTCCAGCCGCAACGACGGCGGTGGCCACAGCGGCGCACCCCATCCCTGTCCACCGCAACCCCCGGTCACCGCGCGCACAGTCCCCATCCTCCACCACCCCCCCGCCATCGCGCGCCCCAGTCCCCAGCCACCGCGCCTCCAAGTCCACAGCCCCCACTTCCCTCTTCCCCGATGCTAGATTCGCCGCCGCCACATGGGGGCGACATGAGGAGGTGGCGTGCGGCTCGCCGGCTGACCTGGGTGCACCCTGGACGGAGGAAGTCCATGCCGGCGCGCTCCTCCCCTCCATCTCGAAGCTGAGGTCTCAGATGCGGGATCCTGACGAGCTCAGATACGGAGGCGCGGACCTTCAGACGCGGGATTCGTGGAGATGTTGTCAGCAACGTTAATGCCGAGGTCTCTGCCTCCTTCTCGATTTGTTGGTTGTTGTTGTTGCACTTAGCTTTCTCTTGCTGTGTTGCACAGGTCCGGATCCCCTCTAAATCACTGTGGTGGTGGCACGAATCAGGCGGGGCAGCATGGATCTGGTGAGAAATCTTAGCTGAATCCAGAACGTCTTTGATTTCTGGTAGGCCAGAATCGAAGCGACATCTATGTATATATGCGCATATGTTTGATGCGAATGCCTCCAATTCAGTAAACAGATATTTGCAGGAAGAGAAAAGAAAATTCCTTTACAACCAAGTTTCACAGTAATGCAGTAATGTTTAAGCACCTGCGCTTGTTCATCTCTGTACTAAATAACCTTGCTTATATAATTTTTTTTTTTCAAAATTTAGGTTTAAAGGTTTGATCTGCATATTGTACTATAATTTGGGTGTAGGAAGTTCTCTCTGGGTAGTAGAAGTCTTTGGTATTCACGTAGAAAAGTTTCAATATATAAAGTTAGAAGCAGGAAGTTTTTTAATTGTAATATAAAAGTTTGCAAAAACTCATAGAAAGGTTTTGATTTTTATTTTAAAAAGAAGAGGAAAAAGTTTGAATATTTGACTTCAAATGCATTATAAAGATAGAATAAAAATAGTTGTGGCAGAAGGTACAAGAACAACACCAACATGAGTACATACATGGCATACATCAAAAATGTTTGGTTGGTTATGGGTTTGTGGTGTGTGTGTGGGTAGGTGGGGAGGGGAGGGCCGGGATATGGTGTGGTTAAATTTTTGACCTGTAACTGAACAATATAAGATCCAAAAAGTGATTAAATAAGTAACTTTTAAAGTTTGACCAAACTTATAGAAAATCATCAATATTTATGACAAGTAGGTATATGTTGTATATAAGAATGTCTTTAATGATGAATCCAGTGTGGTACTTATTTAGTATCAGCCTCTTAAATAATGGTAGGTTTGTTTATATAAGAACATACTACTACTGCAAGATATGCACTCACTGTTTGATGATAAAATAACCTTGCTTGTACGCTCTACCTGAAGATCAAATGAGTGTGACAGGAGGTAGTAGTATGTTCATAGTATTTTGTCAGACTTTACCTACAAAATACGTAGTTACTAACAATATTTTCTATTGATTTCTGAAAATGCAGAACTGCTTGTTCAGTTGTTCTGGTTCATTACTTGTTTGTAGTAGTGAGGACAAAAAGAAAGAGTAGATCAGTAGACAGTTTACCATAGAAGAGAACCGAGTGCTTTATTCAGATGTTGTCTTACTTGTTTATTGAGTTTTCTAATGTTTCTAAGCTAAAAGAACGAGTTAGATTTGTCTAGTTTTACGGTAGTTAAAGAAAATAAATAGCCTGTAGCATATCTTCATGTCACCTAAATAGATTTAGGTTCAGTTGGTGTATGAACCTATTGACAATTGTACTTACATGCTCATATGTGCTTGGAGGAAGCAGGCATGGCTTGGGCAGCAGCATGACATGGAAACCCTATCAAAGAAAATCAAGAACTGGTCTGTTCCCTTCTATTTATGTAAGATGTAGTCAGTCTTATGTTCTTCCTACTCTTGCTGTGTGGGAAACATTTTTTTTGTGCGTAGGCTACCGGATTTATAACTTGTTTGCAAATAATGGATTGGCAATTTAGCAACACACCTACTCGCTCATCTATTACTACACATTGTGAAGCGCTGACTATCTTCTGTGTGGACACTAAAAAATTACATCGCCTCTAGTTTAGGTGCACAATATGTATGAGATATAATCCAACAGTGAACAATGTACAAGAAGGAAATGCTTATATATTGTTTTAGGCAATTTATAACTATAGGGGTGCTACAACTTTGAATTTGAAACAGGCACTCAATTTGTATTGGGCAGCTGCATTTTTTTCACTTAATTGCTGAACAGACATGCAGTCCATTTGTCCTCACAATACTACAGTAGAGTTGTTTCACCTAAGGTACTGACCATAGAAGAAGTTTGCAACACCGATATGTTCTTGGGATTTCTTGCTTAATTTATTTTATACATGCTTTCAACCTTGCTGATTTTTTACCTAAGCCATGCTGAATTTATACATGCTTAGTAATCGATTCTTTGTTCTACTTCCTCATGTAGGTATGCGGCCAGTAAATGTATGCCTTAGGCCAAAAGATAGTGTGCTGGGAGGACTAGACACAAGAGTTAGTAGGAAATTATTAGTGACTTAGGTGTTATGATGTATGGACCTCATGTAAGGATGAATGATAAATGCATTTGTAATATTCATATGGATATTTTATATATCAATATAATGGTTGGGGACTATAATAAAATATCTATATGCATGCCATCATGTGTCAATTGAATATGGTCACTAGAATATTAGAATATATTGATTACTACAATTATTTTTTTATTGCCAATATAGATTTCCTTGGGGGCTGGCTGTCAAGGAAATTAGAATTAATTTGGTGGTTGAAGAGCAGTCAAGGAAACAACAATTACCTTGGCGGCTGTCAACCCTCAAGAAAACTATTTTTCTTGGCGGCTATCAACCCTCAAGCAAACTACTTTCCTTGGCGGTCCTATTATTTCCTTGGCACGTTGGCAAGTTAAGTCTGGTCGTTGTTTCCTTGGCGGCTAGCCTCCAATGATGATTTCCTTGAGTGCCAAAACCGTCAAGGAAACTAATTTCCCTTAGCTTCTATCCTTGAGTGTGTTTGCTTGACGGTTTGTGGTCAAGGATTATTTCCTTGGCGGTTTAACCCCTTTCCTTGGCGGTTTTTGGCACTCAAGGCAATTCAGGATTGTGGTAGTGGTTAGTTGAACACTTTCACTTATCACTTTATTAGAATATAATTCTCTCTATTTGAACGAGTGACTGTAATATATTATTCTTTGCAAATTGTTGTTGAAATTATATACAAATTGCTGCTGAAATTATGTATAGATCGCTACTGAAAGTTAGTGTAGTTTGTTGTTTTCTGTAAATTTGGGTATATCGGGTAATACCCGAACGCGAACCTGAATTATTGGGAACCCGAATTTGCAGGTAGTGTTTTTTTGGGCTAAAATCGGGTAGTAGTTTTCATTACCCGAATTACCCGACCCGAAAAAATCGGGTAACCCGAACGCCCAGGCTTAACAACGACACACGACGGTGGAGGGATTCTGGCACGCAATTGGCAGTGGCAGCTGGTTGCGGGCACGCAGGCCACGATGGTGATGGGAATCCAGCTCATAAGTGGCAGCTGCGGTGACTGGATTCGGGCACACGGGCGGCGGCTGGTTCCGGGCGTGCGGGCCGTAGCGGCGACGGCGGCTGGATACGGGCGTCTCAGGCCATCTCAGGCCTCCTCCTCCATGGTGCGCCGCGTGCTCATGGGTAAACACTCAAACCCAAACATTAGCTCTCTGCCATGGCTATGATTAAACCTAACCCTAGCCTCTCTCGCTTTTCAGGGACAAGATCCTGGTGAATACCCTTAATCCCTCCCCTTCCTCGTGTCACTAACCCACATGTCGCTTTGCAGGATGTGGTGTTGCAGGTGGAGCCGGCCAGGTCTCGTCCTCAGGTGTTGTCGCCACCACTACAAATCAGGTTTATCTCCTCTTTCTTGACTACTGTGGTATTTTTGGAATTTATAGTGACTTCTTTTTTAATTTACCCATCTGCACCTTGCTAGTCGACTAAGAAGAAAACAAGAGGGGTAAGAAAAATGGACGAGGCAAGAGGAGTTGTTATGGAACAAGCTGAAGAAACAGGTTTAAACTATGTTTCCCTTTTAACTTATCCGAATATAATATATACATGGAGTTTGCCCTCGGTGCCTTAACATCTCTATTTGAGGCAAGAGGAGTTTGAAATTGTGTGTTGCTTATGTCGAGTTTGCTAGGATGGATTGAGCTCATCTATTGAGAAAGGGGCTAAAGCCCATATGTACAAGTGAAGAACAATATGCAAAGAAGCCCTTGTACAGTGGGAATATACAAGAAACACACATATCTCTAACAGAATTCAGTATTGTCACTTAGGATGACCTTATAATATAGCAAGATACATCTTTGTAGTCTTTCATCGAATGTTTCTTTATCTGATATGATCATTAATTATGTTTTTTATAGAGGAGGTCTACAAGAAGCAACAGTTGGCAAGATGTAGAGTCACCAAGGGCTGCATTTTTCAAGTCTCATAGGTCTGTTTGTTTTGCCCTTATCACATTAGTAATCATGTAGATCAGTACATGATCCCTTCTTTGCAAAGGAAAGATTTGCCTTTACTTTACTCTGTATTGCGCACTCTATGCCCCTGTTTTCTGCTGTCTTCTGCAAATATTTTCTGCTTATTCTTGGTATGTTTCAGATTCCTAGTGAAAATACTGACAATTTTATGCTGAAGTAGTGTTCTACATGCACCCTTCTTAGTGCTACTCTCTGCAATATTTGTCAGGGAGCAAGAATATGCTGAAGTAACATTCTACAATTGTATGGCTGCAGCATAATGTGTCGCTCGAGCTCAATGCACAAGGTGATCTTAGCAGTGCCAAACTTTATTGTGAAGGTAAGGCTTGTTTGTCATTTCATAGTTGCTTTGTCCTCTTCTTTCTAGTCCATGTGCGACAATCTCTCACATAGTTGTGCCTGTTCTGCACTTTTAAATTGTAATGTTGTACACATATCTAGTTCTGGCAGGATGTTGGTGTTTGGTTTTAGATTTTGTTGGCTGCATTTGTACTGTGCATAAAAAATGGTACAACAGCAGCATATTTTGCTTGGCTTGCTCCACTAACTTGTTACTCTGTCATCTCTCTGGAGTTCTGAAACTATCATTTATGTACTTCTCACATTGCTTCATCGTGCTTAAAGCAAACCCTTTTAATATGCAATTCTATACACACACTGGAAATACACTTATGTTTATATAATGTTAAGCTGCATGTCTGTTTCCATTATTAGTACTTAAAGAACTTGATGAATCCATTAATTATTTGCTAGCTTAATTCAGTGATCTTTTGGCATCAGTAGTCTTTGTCCAGAACAAGTCCTGCAGGTGATGACCAAATGTGTATGGTACACTTGCCACTACGTCGTCATTCATATCACCTAGATCTGAATTCTGATGTTTCTATGATTATAATTTTTCTTGTGATTTTCAGCTGTAAGGGGCAGCAGTAATCCTTGCATTAGCAGCTTGAGAATTACTGAAAAGGTAGTTTGCTCAGAAACAGATGTGCCTTCATTTCAGGGACACAGTACTACTAGTCCACCACCAGGTGAACACATCTAAATTTTTGTCAGCCTATGTATACGCACTGCCCAGATATGTTCACAAGTTTTTGAAATTACAGTAATTCTCTATGTAGGAGACATTGATGATCGTGCAAGCATCAGCACGGACTTGACTGGCACCGTTATTCCCTAGCTGAAGTGCCTGCTTTCTCTCACAAAAAGGTGGTTGGTCACCAAGTGACTGAGTCATACTTGCCACTAATTAAATCATATAACACCTCGATTAGATGTTTCTGTGATTACCAACTTTTTGGTGGGATTTTCTAGCTGCAAGGGACAACAGTGATTCTTGCATTAGCAGTTCAAGCATGATGACGGTAATGGCAGAGTCTGAGCTTGCATCCGCTGAGGGATGTGATCCACCAACAGGTAACTGGATGTTCACTTGCAAGTTGCAAGTAGTAATACATCAAAGATTTGTCATCAAGTCTCTTGCAGTGTTGATGTGTATTCGTTCTTGTATGTGTTGATTGGCAGTGTTGATGTGTATTCGTTCTTGTATGTGTTGATTGTACTGTATGATGTGAGAAACAAAATGTACAATGATGTAACAAATAAATTGTACAATATCATGTGTCATGTAATAAACATTTTTTTTTGTTTTTTGAAATCATCATTACAGACGCATCTAGAAAAAACACATATATGATAAGGAGTCATTATCACAGACGCGCTTTGTTCTATACGCGTCTGGGACGTGAGTCATCACAGACGCGTATTGTTCTATACTACGTGTCTATGCAAGGAGTTACTATGACAGAAGCGTTTTGTATATACGCAGTGATATGTACTTATTACAGACACGTGTTTAAGCGTCTGTGGTTTGCAGTAATCACAGATCGTGTTATGAGAGACGCGTGGAACCCACATCTGTGATGTGAGTTACTACGTGTTGCGTTCATGTGGCACATTATTTATCATTTCACGCGGATATACTGCGTGTTGTATTTGTGTGTCACACATTTATCATTTCATGTGAATATACTGTGTGTATTGCGTATGTGTGTGTATGTCACACACTAATCCTCTGTGCAGTGCATACTGTGTGTCTAACACACGCACACAATCTAAGCCATTATAAAATTATTTTCACAACTCACGAGTTGCAAATGTGAGTATTGAAGCAAGTATATGATAAACGACAACCTTGATACCCGTGGAGGCAACCCCGGTTGCCTCATCAGCGAGCTCGGCTGCTTCATCACCATGCCCACCAGCCTCCAGGAGTGGGCGCACCCGGCCAACAGGTTCCTGTGCGAGTGGTTCACGGCGCACCCGCTGCCGTTCCCGCCGGCGCGCCTGCTGCTCATGTGCTCCAGGCTCACCAGTGGCTCATTGAAGCCATTGCCACTGGAGGTTGCGCCACACGTGGGCTCGAGTACCGCCGCTGCCCCGTCTGCGGCATCGCGCGCTACTGCTCCCTCACCTGCCAGTCACTGCACACTGGAGGTTGCGCCACACGCGGGAGTGCGTCCCTGTGCACCACTGGCTCATTGAAGCCATTGCCAACTAGGCCGTCGTCAATGTCGACGCACGCCAATGCTGCTGCTATCCCCGCCGTCAACAACGCCACTGATCACAACAACCTCGTGGCGGTGGTGGTGGTGGTGCTGCTGCTGCTGCCGCCGCTTCTCCTGCTCCTCCTATGTAGACATGCATCGAGCCGGCCGCTAGCTATTCACTAGCGCTATATATCTCCCTATCCTATGTTGTCATTTAAATCTTAACTTTTTTTTCTGTAATAGTGACACGCACGTACACTCATCCATATGAACACACGTACGCAAACCCTACCCCTATGAGCATCTCCGAAGGAGTGAGCTGGCAGATCTCGAGATTCACGAAGTCACCACACGCGTCTCGCTGTCGACGGGGACGTCGCGTACCACTGAAAGCATAGCACCGTTAAATCCTGGAATAAATTCAGGAAAATGCGAGTACCCGTGCCAAGTCGAGGACTTAAACCTGAGTGAGCAGGTTCCACCACAAGGAACCCAACCAACTGATCTATGATCAATTCACATTTAAATCTTAACTTTCTATCGGTAGTTTCGTTTTCCTTCGTATAATCGCCTATATATTTCCATCTATACAATATTTCTAGTTTACATAAATATATGAGGTTCAAAATGTGTGTGGGTGCGCGGCGTTTGTGTGTTGGACATTCATGCCACATAATATAGTGAAGCTCACACACTCATACAATAGGACATTCAACAACCCGAATTAAAACTAGGGTGTTACTTTCCACATCAAATCAAGATAAGCCATCAAGGGTGAAGGTCACGACGAGGATCTGCTCGTATCGGGGGTCCAGGTGCATTGTGAGGAAGACGTCCGATCTGTTGCCGTGGTGCGCCTTGACGGACTCCTACGACGCGAAGGCCAGCCGATGCGGCTCGCACGCGAACCTCAGGCGGCCCGGGCCTCTGATCGGCGCCAGGTCCGTGTTGTGCGCCAACTTGAGGCACCGCCTAGGGAGTGCGGGGTCATCATCCCCGTCAGTGTGTCGCGCGTGGCAGCCACTACAGCCCACGCCGCCGCAGGCGGATGGTGTGGAACGACCGGGCCGGCCACGCTCGTCCTCGCCGATCGAGGGGGTCCGGAGGCGGCCGGAGCTGCTAGCTGCTACGGTTTGTGGTGAGCAGTTGAGAACAGCAGTCGGAGGAGAGTTCGACCGACCGAGTGACCGAGCGAGATCCGAGAACAAAAAGGTTTGGAGAGCACACCGCCAAGGAGGGTGAGAGCTAGCGTATTTGACTTTAGAGATGGCTTATTGTAACGTATCACTACTGGAAAACCGAGATTTGCCTAGTGTTTAATGGTTTGCCTAGTGCCAACCGTCGGACACTAGGCAAAGATCTTGTTTGCCGAGTGTTAAACCCCGGAGCACTCGGCAAAATAAAGGCACTAGGCAAAATAACGATTTGCCGAGTGTCGACACTAGGCAAAGAAATCCACTCGGTAAATGACCATTTTGCCTAGTGTCAATACTAGGCATACAATCACACTCGGCAAAAGCTGCCGGAGGGCAACCGCCGTTACCGTTTTGCCGAGTGTCTTCCGTTAACACTCGGCAAAATTAGAACTTTGCCTAGTGTCTCCGGACGACACTAGGCAAACTGGACAGTTTGCCTAGTGTCTTACAGAGACACTAGGCAAAATATTTTTTCTTTTTTTGATTTTAGCTTCTAATTTTTTTCTGTAGCTTTCCTACTATACCTTGACCAACATGTTGAAAGTTGGCACAATTTTATGAAATTTTGCTATATTTTTTTAGTTTATTTAATTTCTTTGAATTTTTTTGACAAATGCAAATTTGAACTGCAAGTGTGACGAATAATGGCAATTCATGAATGCAAAAATGATATTCATGTTAGTAAGTGTTAGTTGAGGCCGTATCCAGAAACAAACCAAAAATTTCACACATCTTCACGTCGAGACATGACCACGAACTTGCGAGCAAATAGTTTTTAAATTCTATTAAATGAAAACGGAGTCTGAAATTCATGAAACTTGTCGACAAGTCAAGATATCGCATGCGGGTGCCATGATAAAAATTTAAAAAGATTTCGAGCACATCGTCACGTATGATGCTTAGAAACCCTAACATCTCCACATGTGATCATGTGGAGATGTGTGGAGATGTTAGGGTTTCTAAGCATCATACGTGACGATGTGCTCGAAATCTTTTTAAATTTTTATCATGGCACCCGCATGCGATATCTTGACTTTTCGACAAGTTTCATGAATTTCAGACTCCGTTTTCATTTAATAGAATTTAAAAACTATTTGCTCGCAAGTTCGTGGTCATGTCTCGACGTGAAGATGTGTGAAATTTTTGGTCTGTTTCTGGATGCGGCCTCAACTAACACTTACTAACATGAATATCATTTTTGCATTCATGAATTGCCATTATTCGACACACTTGCAGTTCAAATTTGCATTTGTCGAAAAAATTCAAAGAAATTAAATAAACTAAAGAAATATAGCAAAATTTCATAAAATTGTGCCAACTTTCAACATGTAGTCTCATTTTATGTAGGGAGGCTCGATAAAAAGTTTGAAGACCAAAATTGAAAAAAAAATAAATAAGTTTGCCTAGTGTGCCAGCTAGACACTAGGCAAACTGGCCTCTTTGCCTAGTGTCTCATGGAAGACACTAGGCAAACTTATTTTTTATAGTGTTTGCCTAGTGTTGGGTTATCGACACTCGGCAAAGTTAATTTTCAGTTTATATTGTTTGATTGTTTTTTATTTTAAAAAAAAATTCATAGTTCAAAAACATTCATATGTGGCCGTATTAGTGACTATTGTCAACAAAACGCGTCACTGATAAGAAAAGTGACGCGCTTTCACTACAAGAAAAACCTATATACATGACGGTTCATCGGTGACCTTTTTAGAAATCATCATAGACTGTTATCATTTGTGACGGTTTATTCATGAGGTGAGCATCTACGACGACCGGTTAAATTATCGTCACGCCTGGGACGTCACAGGTCCACCGCACACCCCGCATCTAAATTTTGGTCGCTCAGCGCCATTCAGTTTGGGATGCCCGCGCGGCAACTCAGCTCAAAACCGCCGTGCCTCTAAAATTTCCCAATCTTATCCTCTCCCACCGCACAACAGCTCCTTCTCCTCTGGTCCTCCGTCCTCCCACGCACGAACAGGATGATTATAGGCGGCAGCACATCCACGCAGGCTCGTTGCTTCCTGCTCCCCAATCCTCATTCTAGCATCCTCGTTCTTCAGCCCAGACAGTGACGATGGCAGGGGGCGGCGCTCCACTCCCGGCGAGAAGCGGCGGGGCAGGTGCCGGGGACGCGGCCGGCAGCCATGCGGCAGTTGCGGGGGGCTTGCTGCTGGCCTAGGGCTCCTTGCGGCTGCCAGATCTACAGGGTGGCGACAGCCGACAGCTATTGCATCCAGCTGCTAGGGCCGGCCAAGGGAGGCCGAGAGGGGCCACCGTGGAGCGCCCAGCAGCACTGGCATAGCGCCCGAGCGCCAGCATGCAGTCAACCAGTGCGACCAAAGGTGAGGGATTTGATTTCCCGATTAACGATTCAGATCCTCCCCAACTGTACTTGTCTATGCCTGGTATTGTGCTTGATTTAGGGGAGTAGATGATTGGGGGGAAGGAAGATGCAATCTGCCTGGGCTTCAACATCTGCATCCTAACCAATGTTGGTGTGTGTCAGGATCTGTTTTGTTTTCATTATTTGCAGTTTTTTTTCTTGTGGGTCTGAATTTCGTGAGAATTTTTGCCATCATCTAATTTATTTTAGAGGAATGACATACAAGTGTAACATCTGCAACAGAGACCTAATAACATGAAGACTGTAACATTATTTGTTCCTATATCTCTGAACAAATGTTAATTTAGGGTGATTAGTGAACCGTGTCAACAAATTATACAATAAATATTTCATCTTTAACTTCATAGTTTGTGCGACATGCTTATTTGCAGATGAGTGGATAAACCATTCCGCTTTCGAGCTACAGGTGGTATGTTCAATTTTGCAGGACTCATACACTAAAGCATACCTTCTCTGTTCCAGTAGCTTGAATTTTCTTATTCATTTGAGAGGCATGGATCTAGTGCTAGCTTGTCACTGGACTAGGTGGAGGAGTGCTAGAAGGTGATTGGGAGAAGCAAAGTAGCATGGATTTTCAGATCCTGTTGAATAAATTCCTATCTCAACTCCACAAGGTAATTAACTGATGGTGACGGCGGTTGTTGTTGTGGTGTGGTGGTGGCAGTTGTGGTGTTCGGGTGGTGGTGGTGTTGGTGGCGGTGTATTGATATGTATGTTCTTGACGGTCATCGTGCCGTTTGTTTTCTTGCAGGGTTTGGAAACCTCTCCGTGCAGGGGAGGTTCTGCCGAAATTTTTTATTGACGGTATCCTTTTCATTTTTTTCAGCATCAATCGGGCGTGGCATCGAATCAAATTGGAGGGTCGCCGGCTTCACAGATTGGAGCGTCGCCGGCACCACAGCTTGAGCCGAATTAAGTGGAAGGGTCGCCGGCTTCACAGATTAGAGCGTCACCGGCACCACAGCTTGAGCCGAATCAAGTGGAAGGGTCGCCTGGAGCATCAAACCACGGGCCTCTTCACCCTTGACAATCGTCGTGATCAGCTTGTTGTGAACTTTGTTAAGAAATTTGGTTGTGCACTTATGAACTTGTGAACTTGTGGCACATTTGGACTTTTGGTATGAACATGTGATATATGTGAACATGTGGTTCTTATTTATGATTCATGTGATATATTTGTGGTGTTTGAATATGATTTATATTTGTGTCGCAAATGGAATAATCAAAAAAAAAATTCAGCTTCTGGTTACTTTGCCTAGTGTCAGGGGTCTGACACTAGGCAAAGGGGCCACACGTGGCACCCCTGGTCAGACTTTGCCTAGTGTCAGAAAACTGACACTAGGCAAAGTAGGCAGTTTGCCTAGTGTCGGAGGTCTGACACTAGGCAAAGCTTGGCATATTTGCCTAGTGTAGGTGGCCTGACACTAGGCAAAGCTTGACATGTTTGCCTAGTGTCGGACATCTGGCACTAGGCAAACCTTGCATACTTTGCCGAGTGTCAGACTTCCGACACTAGGCAAAACGTCCGTTACGATTTCTACCGTCAGTGGAATACTTTTGCCGAGTGGTGTCCTTGACACTAGGCAAACACTTTGCCGAGTGTCCGAGGTTTGACACTCGGCAAAGTGCTCTTTGCCTAGTCCGCCTCTGCCGACCCTTGTTTGCCTAGTGTGACACTAGGCAAACTGTTTGCCTAGTGTTTCTGGGCCTTTGCCTAGTGCCTGCGGCACTAGGCAAATCGCGCGATTCCAGTAGTGTTTGGCGCCGGCACCACCACCTGAGCAATGTGACACTGGTTGTGGTCAAATGCTTATGTCAGACAATGTCACGCGTTTAATTTAATGGAGGCAGGCAAAAACGATTAATGGAGGCGGGCAACGCAACTGTCTCCGATCAAAAGCCTCGGCAAATCACGAACTACCGAGGCGGTTGATATGCCCGCCATGGTTAATCAATAAAAAAACAAAAAAAATCCAGCAAGGCCATTGATGAGGCTCGTTGATGAGGCCTGTTGAGCCCATCGATGAGCCCGCAGAGCCCATCCACGCGTACACCGCCGCCGCCCGCCAGATTCGCACGTGCGCCACCCCCACATCAGTGCCTGAGCCAGATACGCCTGACCAGTGCCTCATACTGCCACTGAGTCGGATCCATCGCACCTGTGCCCGATCCGGCGCTGAAGGGAGGAGAGAGAGAGGGAGCCACCCACCTCGAACGGAGGAGAGAGAGAGAGCGTGCCCCTATCCGAATCGACTGCGCCGCCCATGAGCCGCATCTATCACGCCGCCCACGAGCCTGATCCGCCATGCCACCAGATCTGGGCCGTGCCCACGAGGCTGCGCCGCCATGTCGCGCCCGGGAGGCCGCACCGTTGCGCCCGTGAGGCCGCCGACCTCGCGCCACCACCGAGATCCACGCTTACACCACCGTAGGGGCGAGAGAGGGGCGTGGTCGTAGGAGTCAGCAATGGGGGAGAGAGAGGGCACGGGGGAGGGAGAGGGGCACAGACGCGTGCCGTCGCTAGGGAGTGGGAGGGGCACGGGGGAGGGAGAGGGACGCGGACACGCACCATCACTAGGAGAGGGAGGGGCGCAGGGGTGGGAGAGGGGCACGGACGCGCGCAATCGCTGGGGAGAGGGAGGCGCGGGGAGAGAGAGAGAGCTGACACTGAGGGGTTGTGACCTAAGTCCTGGTATTTATATAAGCCCCGTAGAAGTTGGATTTAGTCTTTTTGGCTGGGCCTCGGGAATATTTACGGAGGCGGGCCTCGTAAGGCTCCGCCTCCAAAAATGGCCTTCATTTTTTGAGGCCGTAAATCGATTTTAGGAGGTGGTTATTTTTTGACCACCTCCGTAAATCGATTTTACAAGGCGGGCAAACGTGACCGCCTCGGTAAATGAAATTGACCACCTTTATTAATAGCCTGGCATTTTAGGAGGCGGTTGGATTTTGTGCCAGCCTCCGTTAATGTTTGGGCACCGTCTCCTAAAATCATTTGTGTAGTCACTACTACAGATTCAAACATCACTGCCGGCCCATCACTGTCGGATTGTATTGGGCCGGCAGTGATAAATCTTCACTACCGGTTCAAACTCTGACAGACATTCAATGATTGGGGTAGGGGTCAAACCGGCAGTGAAGCTCATTATCACTGCCGGTTCGTGGCTGGAATCGGCAGTGAATCTTCACTGCCGGTTCGTGGCTAGAATCAGCAGTGATAATGAGCTTCACTGCCGGTTCGTGGCTGGAACCGGCAGTGATAATAACGTTCACGGCCGGTTTTTGAACTACCAGTGATTACGAGCTTCACTGCCGGTTCCAACCACGAACCGGCAGTGATAATTAGATTCACTGCCGGTTCGTGGTTTAAACCGCCTGTGATATGTCCACAATATATATAGCTCGACCTCCCTCCCTCCTCTGTCCGAACGGAATAGAACACTACTCGTGAACCCTAACTCCCGGCTCCCCCTCCCTCACGGGATCTCTCATATCCGCCCCACTATAGCAGCACTCTCTCTTCCCATCAGCAGCCGCACTCCCTGAGCTCCCTCTCCTCTCCCTCCCTCGACGGCCATGGCGGCGGGGTGGCCTCGCACGCGCACCCAGAGGTGGGGGGCCACGCGCCATGGTAGCAAGCGCTGCCCTCCCCGGCGGCACCGGGGCGGCCTCGCGCGCGCACACAGGAGAAGGGCGGCGGTGCAGCAGCTCCTTTCTGTGGCCGTCGCCGAGGCCGAGCTGGGCCCTTAGGCCAAAACCGAGCCCAGCGACGTCTTATGTAAGCAATAAGGGTCTTAGCTGATCTTAAGGGTGGAGATTTGGATTAAAATTTGGGGATTTCTTATGCCAGAGTCAGCGCCACGCCCGGGGCAGATGTTCGAGCTCATCGTTGGGAAGGAGAAGCTCACTCTATTCAACACAGGTAAACACCTGTTCCCCTGGATCCAATCCTCATGAGTTTTATTTTGTCTCCGTTACCATTTGCTTTATGAGCACCGACGGAACTTGCATCAAGTTACTAATTAGTCTGAAAGCAAGAACTTAGCTGACTACTACATACCGTTTCTGCCTCCAAAACAAGCTGAAGTACCATAGTTAGTAGTGGCAAATCCTATGAATTATTGTCGGCCATGTGAACTATCTTGTGTGGAAGCTTTATCAGTAGCCCTCATAATATGGTAATTATTTTTAAGCCTTGTCTAACAATATTATTTGGAATATGTAGGTCATATAATCGTGTAGCTTGATTTATAATTAGTTACTGTCAGGCATCAGCTTATGTTATATACATATTTGCAGTGGGGAGGAAGATACAATACATTTGCTGCTTGGGAAATTCAAGTGGGGTCACGCATTCTTGTCTCTAAACAGGTCAGTTCAGTAGAATTTTTTGTGTTTCATACCTATACTGACAAATCTTATTAAGCGATGATACACCAATCAACTAGTTTATTGTGATGAAATTATGTTTCTAGTTCCAAATGATGAGTTCTTACCAAACTCATTATCCAGCAATGCTAAGGATAGAGATATTATTAAGTACTGAAACTTGTGTGCTAGAAATAAAGAGATGCTTAGAACTATATATATTGTAGATATTGTTCTGGATGCATGAGTTATATAAGGCGCTAGCGCGCTCCAATGCCAGTGCACGACACTTGCGCACTCGACGCTATCCGCCAGTGCACGCTGCCGCCGCTCGACGCGATTATGTGTTCTCGACCCTTATTTTAGTGTTTCTTTTCTTAATATGTCATTCAATAACATGGACTTTGTGATTGCAGCAACCATTTCATCCTCGTAAATATCTATCTTCAAGATTCACATATCGAGGTGTGGGACTCAAAGAAAAAGCCACTTTCTCTTATTGACTCCCTAGTCAAAGTGCTGAATAAATAAGTGAATCCAATATCACAACACTTACTAATCACATAGGATATTGTAATGTCCTCGGCCTTCACACTTCATTTACAATGTCATATAGAATGAAGGCATTACCTGATTGGAAAAATCTCGATAGCAAGATGCAAAAGCAATGGAGTGCCCTATTCAGTGTAAAGTATATGGAGGATCTCAAGACCCTAGATCAACCGATGGGGAACAACGAATGTGGGTTCTATGTGATGTGGACAATGCTAAAATACTTTGGCGCAAAAACAGATAATGGAGATGATATGGTACGTAGGCATCCCATTTCTATTGTTTTTGTCTTACGTTTGTACATCTCAATATCATCTTGCTTCAATTACAGCGCAAAGCAAACAATCACAACCAGTTGCTAGATTTTGAGATGAGAGGAATTCAAAAGGAGATAGCAAGGTTTGTGATGGACGAGATATTGACCAAGAAAGGATCATTCTCCATTGCGAGGACTAAGAAGTACAAGGCCCAGTACGGAAGAGACCACATCGATAGGCTATTGTAATGCGACTCTTAATTCGATACTTAAAGTTTTTTTGGAACTTTTGTAATATAAATGTTGATGGGTTTGTATTGTCGCTGATCCACAACCACCTCCACATCGATATCAAATTGATCGATAGCAACCACCTCCACCTCCCCGACCTCCCACCCCACCACCTCCCCTCGAAATGAAAATAAAACAATTATTAAAATGCAAATTGTGAAAAGTATATCACTACCGGTTCAAAGAAAACAGGCAGTGATAATATAATCTACACAACCGGTTGGTTAAAACAACCGGCAGTGATGGCTCAAGTATCACTGCCGGTTTGTAAATGATTGCTCAAGTATCACTGCCGGTTTGTAACACGAACCGGCAGTGATACACGGGCTATCACTGCCGGTTTGGCATAACCGGCAGTGATGTGATCAGCTTATCACTGCCGAGTTGGTTATGGCGGTTCAAAATCCGCCAGTGAAGGGGGGTTTTGAACCTCCAGTGATGTCCTTCTCTGGTGTAGTGAGTAGTGCTCGCCGCATGTACAATAGCGGGGTCCAGGTTAGGGATGAAAACGGAACAGAAATATTCCGAATTGACCGTTTTCGTTTTCTATATTATGAACTGTTTTTTAACATGAAAAATTGTCAGTTTCAATCGGTTTCACAACCATTTTCAACCATTTTTTGTACTCTTTAATTGCTAAATATAGAAATATCCCGAACTGACCGCTTTTGTTTTTCTATATCGTAAGTCCGTTTCCGACCGTTTTTATCCTTAGTCCAGGTGCATGGTGAGGAAGACATCCGATCTGTGCACCTTGACGTACTCCTGCAATGCGAAAGCAAGCCGGCACGGCTCATGGACGAACCTCAAGCGGCCCAAGCCTCTGATCGGCTCCAGTTCTACCTCATGCGCCGACTTGAGGTACCACCTAGGGAGCGCGGGGTCGTCCTCTCCGTCGCTGCCGCCGGTGGCAGCCACTGCCACGCACCCCGCCACCGACGGGTGGTGCAGAACGACTAGGCAGCCACACTCATCATCGCTGATCGAGGGGGTCGGAGTAGGCCGGAGGTACTGCTGCTATGAAGGCCGCCGGAGAGACAGACCGGCCGACCCAACGGAGAGAAGGAATGGAGCACCGCCGAGGAGGGGATCAAGGGGAGAGTGTGTGTATTTAAGCTGCAAACTGCACACCAGACCACACTCTCCTGCCCGCGACCAAACAAAAGGTCCAAACTAGAGGGGAGAGATGAAAAGATGGAGTAAAATGCACCGTCGGCCCCTAGACTTGGCAGAGGATGTCATCTAGGTCCTCAAACTCTTAAAATACACATCTAGGTCCTTGAATATTCATGGTACGTAACAGGTCCAAATGGGTCCAGATTAGACCCATTTGCTGACGTGGCAGTCCACGTGGTACGTAAAAGGAAGCAGCAATACATGTTAGCCATCTTAGTTGACATGCATTGCTGAGGTTTTTCTTAACCCAGACAAATGCACAAACAAATGCATGCCTACACACACTCTGGAGCGCACACTAAACCTACACACTATACACACACACATCACACATCCTCCTGGAGATCAACAAAGTCCCTCGGGCTCCACAAGCGACACACACCACACATCCTTCTGGAGATCAGCGAGGTCACACGGGGCTCCACAAGCGACATGCACGTCGCACTATTATTCTGGCTTCACGCATATGTCTTGTAGGCTGACCGGCCCTAGGTGAGACATACCCGAGTCCGATCTCAGGGATCGAACCCGAGCGGGCAGCGCTGGCACCTGGTGACACTGCCACTGAGCTATGAGCCCTTCATTGCTTAGTTGTTGTAACTAGAACAGATTTATGTTAGGCTATTGAGTGCGAGAGTAATAATTAATATGGCCAACTTATTGATACGTTATCTATTGCATTTATTTTCAAAGTATTTTAAATATGTGCTTGCTTAGTAATAACCTAAAGAACATAATAGTCCTCTTAGCAATTGAAATGCCATATGCTGTAACCACCCTGGGCAAATTACTCTTCCCATAAAACCCTCCCTATGAAAGGTATGCTAGACAAGTCAAGTCACGCCACACTCGCTAGATTCTCTATGGAGAGGATCCAGCCCCCTTTTACAAAATGCCATGTTTTTTATAACATAAAAGACATAGGATATTTCTTTTAAGGGAAGCGTGAGTATAAAAAGATAAAATGATAGTAATGGAAACCCTAGAGAGTATTTTGGACTGGAGATGGGAAGTAGGCAACCTCAATGGAGGAATCTTGCCTTTGAAGCCTGTCTCGGTTATAAGACTATCTGCATCGGCATACTGGATAGCACCCCGGAGGAGACTTTTACAGTAAAAATCGCTACACCGCCGTACTGGAAAAGGCACGCTACCATCCAGTAGCTCCCCGCACCCGCTGTCTGTGGCGTGCGTACGGCCGTGCGGTAAAGGACGCTGCGGGGCCCGTGACAGATAGGAGAGAGAAGGAGGAAACGGGCGAGGGAGAAGCGGACGCCGCCGCTGCGGGCCTCCATCGCCGCGCGAAAGAGGGAGGCAGGACGCGTCGCGGGCCACCGCCACTGCAGCTCCGGGCATTGCAACCTTCTCCGCCGTCGCAGCTCGAGGAGGCCGCCGTCACAGCTCGCCTGTTTGCCTCCGCGCTGGCTGACCGCGCCCGCGGCGCCGTCGTCGAGGCTCGCCGGTCCGCGCGCTTGCCGGTGCCACTCCGCCAACTGCTCGCGCCGCTCCGCGCCCTCCCCTGCTCCGCCTCACCGGATGGAAGCTCCGCCGAGGAAGCTCCACCGCGCCGCCGATTCGAGACCGGGGAGGAAGCGTAGAGGGAGGAGGGGGAGCTCTGTCGACGCCCGCCTGCTCCGGCCCCGGCGCCCGCCGACGCCACGCCCCTGCTCCGCCGTGCGGTGAAGGAGGACGAGGCGTGGAGGAGGAGGTGGTGGCGCAGCGCGGGCGAGCGCCGCCGGAGCATGAGGGGCTGCTGGGCGCGCTTGCTGGAGAGGGAGGTGGAGGGCGATGAACGGCGAGGATCCGCGAGCTCGAGGCCCTCCACGCCGGATCCGCGAGCTGGAGAGGGAGGTGGAGGGCAGTCGAATGGATAAAGGAGGAGAGGGAAAAAAGAAAAGGAAATAGAAAAAGGAAAAAAAAAGAAAAAAGGAAAAAAATCTAACAAGTGGGCCCCACAGTGGATAGAGGATGATATAGAGTATGAATGGGTACGGGAGAAATTGATATAGAGGATGGAATCTCGATGGCTAGAATAGAATATTTCTTTTATATGATGAATTTAGAGGACGAATAGTGCAGTCAGTCTAAGGACTGGTTCAGTCTTTCTTGTGAAACGTACATGCCAAAAAGTACAACCTTTTGAGGTGCCTATTGATGTGATGCCTTGATTCAAACCCCGCTAGCTGAACCTAGCAGGACCTTCACATAGACCCAGGTCTGGTCGGCATGGGTAGACTGTTGAGAGGGTCGGAGACCCTGTTTGATTTATTTGCATTGTGCGCACTTTCCCGGGATGATGGCCATGTAGCGAACGGTTTAGTGGCCCCCCTTTAGCCCCTCCATTATTTATTTTTAAAGGAGGAGGAAGAAGAAAGGGAACGAAGGAAGAGGATATAATGCAGATACGGTGGCTAATATATTCCTTATTTTGAACAAGCGAACGAACAAGCTGGCAAACGCCACTTCACACGATAGATGTAGTAGTAGTAAGTAGGAGCCACGTACATACAGAGGCGAAATGAAATTCCTTGGCACGGATTGACTGACGATCACCAGCTAGCACGTACTGGACATCCCAAGCTAGCTATGGAGGAGCTCCGATCCCTGCCATTCATTTTGCAGCAGGAACAGGAAGAGGAGGGATGCTCTGCTCATTCCTGAAGAAGTCATGAGGATCCACCTTGCTCTTCACGGCCGCCAGTCTCTTGAAATTGCCTTTGAAATACTTCTCCCCCCAAACCCTAGCCTTGGCGTAGCTGGTCACGTTACCACCCTCCTCCAGCTCGTTCGTCCCTAGGTCCAGGTCCCTGTAGTTCACGTACACAGCTCTTGGGTTCTTGGACACATATGGCGTCAGATCCTCGTGCACTCCCCTCACCCAGCTCATCATCACCCGCTGCTGCTCCAACGCCGCCGCCGTCCCTTTCCCGTACGTTGCAGGGAAAATTTTATCGGCGATAAAATTTCGATAAACCCGATAATCCCGTTTATCGCTGAGGTCCGATAAAATTTATTTATCGTCGAGATTTCAATTTTCACTAGTCCACCTACATGAAAGTATGATACTCCATTATATCAATACTATTATGTGCTAGTTCTTGATGCTAAATGCTTTAGAGACAACTTATAGTGAAATTAGGTATTATTTTATTTTATTTTTGATCGAGAAATTTTCCGATAAATCCGATAAACCCGTTTATCGGTGACCTCCGGTATTTTTTTTTTGCTATTGATAAATTAAACCCGGGTACGTTGTCGAACCAGACCGAGTAGCACTGGAGCTGGCACTACATGAAAACGCCTCTTTGCCGACTGCTTGCCCCGGTCGGCAAAGGCATAAACCCAGTCGGCAAAGGCTTTGCCGACCGCAAAGCCACGTGGCAGTCGGCAAAGAGCAGTCGGCAAAGCCTGGGTCGGCAAAGGCGGATTTGCCGACTGCCACGTGGCACACAGTCGGCAAATCCTTTGCCAACTGCCACGCCAGCAGTCGGCATAGCCACGTGGCGCCGTCAGCCCTGACGGCAGGCTTTGCCGACTGCTGGTTCCTCGGCAGTCGGCAAATAATTTTTTTTCAAAAATTGTTTGCCGACTGGCCGCCAGCTTGGCAGTCGGCAAAGAAAGAAAACATTTTTTTTGAAATGTTCTTTGCCGACTGCTTTCGGAGTTGCAGTCGGCAAAGATTTGACCTCTTTGCCGACTGCCTCCCATTGCAGTCGGCAAAGACTCTGTCCTGGGGTTTTTTTGCCCAGCTTTGCCGACTGTGAACAGTCGGCAAAGCTGGATTTTTTTTTGCTTTTGTTTTCTGTTTTCTCGCATCAAAACCCAGCAAAATCACAAATTATAATCCAATTTCACCAGAAGCACCGGTAGCACCATTTATATCACAATTTCATCACATTTGTCGCCAACATCACCACATATATCACAATAACGCACAACATCACATATATCTCACATATATGTCACAATAACAACCACACAAGTGCATTACAACCATCACATGAAGTCCAACACGTCGAACACCACAAGTCGACGTCCATCACACGAAGTTCAACATAACAAGTCTAGGTCCATAACGAAGAAAAGAAATACATGACAACAACTTCGACGATACGGTGGATACATGATAACAGAATCGACAAGTACCTAGCTCGTCGCGCCGTCCCCGGTCTTGTCGTCCGCTCCGCCCCTAGAGCCCCCAGGGTTTGCCCACGGAAACCCCCTTGGACCAAACTGAGGCGCCTGCGCGTACTGCCACCCTCCGCGCACTGGCAGCCACGAGTACGTCGGAGGAGGGCCACGTGGAGGTGGATACGGTGGATAGGGTGCAGGTGGTGGATACGACATCATCTGATGGCCGGGACCTCCAGGAGACGGGTTCGAACCCGCCGACTGTACCTGCACAAGTTAAACGCCAAGTCATGTCATTAGTATCTGCAGCATGGACGCACAAGTTAAAGCAAGAGTCAATATACTCACCGGGGTCCCTCCAGGAGCGACAGGAGCAGGCACAGGAAAAAACTCTGGAGGAGGAGGCGGTGGAGCGAACATTGGAAGAGGAGGCGGTGTAGACGCCCCGGGCGTCTGCATGGACTGGAAGAAGCTGGCCATGTTCTGCATCTGAGTGTTGTAGTGCTGCTGCAGGCTTTGCTGGTAAGCCATCTGTTGCGCCATCATCTGTGCGTGCAACGTCGCCTTGCCCTTGTGAGAGAGGAGGTACGCGGTGTACTCGTTGATTTCCTGCCCACCGTGCGTCTGCGTCTGCATTGAAAACACAAACATGGTTACAAGTATTGACAATTGAGCGCAAGGATTAAGACATGAACGGACGCATACCCATCTTGTCGCGAACTGGGGGAGGGGCTGATTCCCTTGGTGGTGTGACACCCCTCGCATCTGCGCGCGGCGCCCCTGACGGTCGACGCGCCTCGCGTACGCCTCATCCGTGCGCCACATGCGCACAATCTCCGTCCAGCATTCCCTGCGGTTGTCGCACCACGACGGACACACCTGGATGACATCAAGTATTTGACATGCGAGAAGATTAGTGTAATGTTTCACTGAAGGAATCTGAACGAATGTTGTCATACTTAATTACCTGCTCGTATTGCGCTTGGGTGAGGTCGGCCTCCCTCGAGTTCATTCTCTGGCGGATTTGGGGCTTCTTGATGTTCTCTCCAAGCACGTTGGCGTGGAAGTCGAGGATGGCCTGTATGCGCGCCTCATGGTACAGGTCCTTGAGACGATCTTTGCAGACCGCCTCCTGCACTCGCGCCGCTTTACCCTCCTCGCACGTGAAGAAGTCCTGCACACAGACACATCATGTAGCATTTCCTTTTTGCAAGAAGTCCGACGAATGCGTACCATTTAGCAATGCGGTGCGATGAAAGACTCACCCAAAACTCCCTCTTTATCTTTGCCACGATGGTCTCGCCACCCTCCTCGATAAGGTAGAAGTGGGACCACTTGGTGGGCACCTTCATCTCGCCGTTGACGTTGACAAGGCCAGGGTAGTACTCCTTAATCAGGAGGCCCTAGATGCCATTGATATGGCGTGCTTGACCTGCTCCACTCACAATCTTCCAGGAACTGCACGAGTCATTAAGAACAATTGTTAGTCTTCAGTTCGATTTTTGACATGTCATATGAACAAGTAGTGAAATCAATAATGGTTACTTACATCTGGCCCACGGGTGTGATCACCGGGCGCTGGTGGAATTGCGGCCGCACCCTAGGAAGCTGCGTGGGCCCGCGCGAGTACACCTTGGCCACGCCTGACGAAGTCGAAGCCGTCTCGCCTGGTGTAGGCGCGTCGTCGCCGTCGCCGTCGTCATCGTCGTCGTCGCCGCCGCGCTCGTCGTCACGCTGCCCAGCTGCGACTTCAACCCTATCAGGCGTGAGATGGCATCCAGTTGCGTAAGCTTTGTCTTCTCGTGAAGGGGCTTCTGTGCCGACTCCATCATGTCGTAGAAGGCCTTCGCGGTTTCCTCCGGATCTTCCTCCACATCCATTCCTTCGCCAAACCGTGCTTCGTGGAAGTCTGCCATCATGTCTGCCATCCCGGCATCGCCATCATACTCCTCGAGGATGGGTCGCACCACCTCATCCCTAATATGATGGTATTCACCATGGTGGCGCCAACGGGTATAGTTTGGAACGAACACGTGCTTGAACAGATCTCTCAACACCTGAGCCTTTACTTTCTTCTTCTTGTTCCTGCACTCGCTGCAGGGACACGGCATCCGAATCGACCCTTTAGCAGCAGGGCCAAATGCATGCTCTAGGAACTCAGTCGTCCCCCTGATCCATTCGTGGCTCTTACTTGCGAAGCCCGAGTACATCCACTCACGGTCACCCATGCTCTGTCATGCGGCAATGTTAACATGTGATAAAACCAGCAAGTGCATCTACAACGCGCTCCTACCATCTAATAGGTAAAGGATAGGTCCTAATCCCACCCGAGCATGCGCAGACGAGGTTAGCTTCCATGCTCCGCTCCCGCCCGAGACAGAATTTCGGCAGCACCTCCCCGTTGTTCTCCCGATACATGTCCCGGCGGGGAGAGTGTGTATCCAGAGAACAACGGGGAGGTCCTGCCGAAACTCCGACTCGGACGGGAGCGGAACATGGGAGCTAACCTCGTCTGCGCATCCTCGGGCTGTCCAAATAACGTGGACAATCCGAAACGGATACGGTTATACATATGCGAAGAACGCATACTTCCAACCGTATCCGTTTCGGACGGGAGACGCCTAACTGGGTAACGCGACCTACGACTACATGTGGCGGAAAGAGGGGTCATACCGGAGGTGCCGGTGAAGAAAGGCTAGCGGGGCAGTGCCGAGTCGTGCTCCTCCGGCTAGCCTCCAATGTGAGCCCTCCTAAAAAAGAAAAACAATTAGTGAGAACGAAAAATTTCGGCAGCACCTCCCCTGTACGGGAAGGTTACCAAACCTGCAAGAAAAGACGGCACGATGGCCGACAAACACATATACATGTCAGGCACGATGGCCGACAACCACAAATATATTTCCAATCCATGCAGAAGAATATAAGCAGGTATTAACAAAGTAAACTACTACTACTAGTAGTACTACTACCTCGTCGTCATGGACGACGTCACCGGCGCGTGGAGCAGAGGCGTGCGCGAGGACGGCGAGGTGAGGCGAGGACGGCGCGGCGAGGCGAGGACGGCGAGGTGAGGACGGCGACGCAGGGCCAGCAGACGGCGAACGGCGCGCGGACGACGGACGGCACGCGGACGGCGGACGGAGCGGGGCACGCCGGATCGGGGCGGGGCAGCGACGGCGCCGGGGCGGGTCGGGGCGAGGCCGCGGCCGCTGCGGGGCCGACGCCGGAGCTGCACGTGGCGGCGCGCCTGGCCGGGGCCGGATCGGGGCCTGGGCGGGGCGGCCGCGCCGGGAGGGGCCCAGCGCGGGGGGGCCAGCACGGGGGGGACGCGCCGCGGGGGTGGCCCAACGCGGGGGGGGGGAGCGCGGGGGGAGGGGGGGCGCCGCCGGGGAGGGACCAGCGCGGGGGGGCGCCGCCGGGGAGGGCCGCGCCGCGCGGGGGAGGGCGCCGCGCCGCCTGGGAGGGGGCGCGCGGCCGCCGGGGAGGGCGCGCGCGGCCGGGGGGAGGAGGAGGGGATCCGCACTATACCACAGCCTATCTATAGCGACCTACCGACGATCGCTATAAGTCGCTATAGCGACCTACGGACGGTCGCTATAAATATATAGCGTCTGACTTGGCCGGTCCCTATAAGTGGCGTCGCTGTAAGTTTTAGCGTCCGACCATACTTATAGCGACCGACCGTTGGACAATACGTTGGAGATATAGCGACCGACCGTTCGACGCCTTTTAGAAACTTATAGCGACCATTAGTCAGACGCTAAATGCAAAAGCTAAGAAACTGTCCACTCCTTGAAATATGCCTTTTCGTGCCTACATGAAACTTTTGTGTTAAAAGCCATTTTATATAGCTACATATAGCGCTTTCACTATTTATGAAGTTATTATTTTTTACCTAGCATCATCATCAATCCAAGACTTATCCATCAATCTCTACAGAGGGGATAACAACAAGCTGTCCAAATTATATAATCCATCTATCAAACTTGGGGCACCACAAATTAATGGCTCTTAAAATAAGCACACGTGCAGACAAGAGAGCGGGACAGAGCATCACCTTAAATCCACAAGCTCGATGACAACTCCTGCTTGTTCGTAGGACACCGGATCTTAACTCGAGAACACCTTGCAGATCTTGACTCTTGGCTTCGGCACAACGACACTTCACAGCTCCTACTACTCCCTCCTGTAACGTCCTGTTCTTTTCAGATCATATCCAGAAATCCCAACTGTTACAAAAGAGACTCCAAAGCATTAGACACTCCAACACAACAACAAAATATTGTCAGTTAGGGAAATTCTATAAATCTTGAGCTACAGAGAGAAAAAAATTAGTTGGTCAGCAAGGAACATATAACATGCATGTGGTCAGCAATAACATTCAACACTTCTCATGGTGTTTGTATTATTTTGCAAGGAATTATATTGTTTTTGTTAAACTATATGAAATGTACTAAAATTTTTTAATATATCAATATTAGTAGAAATGTGTATTGTAGAAACATGTATGTACTTAACAGTTACTTAAAAAAAATTTGTAATACATGATGTCTGTATTAGCTGTTGTTGAGACCCAAGAAATCCGTCAACCGACAGAAGCAAGCACACAATCAAATCCGGCTAAATCATCAACAGGACCAAACATGTGTGTGTGTGTCCTCGCCCAGGTAGGAGCAGCATCCAGTACCAAATTGAGCAATGACGAAATGGCAACTGATATTTACCTTTGAATTTGATTAAAGAAGAAATCGAAGTGTTGCCTGCTCCTGGTTGCTGCCTGCTCGATGGGGAACAGATCTGCCCCTGGCTGCTGCCTGCTCGATACAAACATCGTGCTGGGGATGTGGGGCGCCAGGGAGGGGGAGCGGGGGCGCTCGATGGGAAACCGCCGTGGTGCTGGGGGCAGGGTCGCTGGAGAGCCGCCGACCAGGGCAGCGAGCGGAAGGACCGCCGGCCTGGGCCGCGAGCGGAAGGGCCGCCGGCCTGGTCGTCGGGCCGGGGAGACACGGGCCTGGGCGGCGCGCCGGGAAGACGCCGGCCTAGGGGGCGCCAGGGAGACGCCTGCCTGGGGGCGACGGGACGGCGCGGCGAGGACGGGAGGTCACGAACAGGAGGGTGGTGGCGGACTAGGTTGTTGGTGGCTGGAAATTAGGTTGGAGTGGCTAGGTTTTAGTCCTTTCATCTGACAAGTGGGCCTCTCAAAAAAAAATTAGGCGCCAATTAAGACAGAGAAGGGCGCCATGACGTTTTAGTCCTCCAAATTGTTGGCGCGAAATCAAGGGAAGTTGGGCGCACAGGCCCAATCCAATATGGCGACTGACCGGCGGACCTAGATAATAAGATATAGCGTCCGACCGTCCAACGGTAAACCTAAATAAAAATAGCGTCCGACTGTCGGACGACAAAGCAAGATATAGCGTCCGACCGTTAGCCACGAAGTTATACCGACCGACCGTCCAACGCTATATCAGTATTTTTAGCGACCCTTGGTTGGATGCTAGCTTGGGCTATGGTATAGTGCCGCCGGCGTGGGAGAGAGGGAGGGGAGGGGCGCGGGGGAGGGGGAGGGCGCGGGAGAGAGGGAGGGGAGGGGCGCCGGGGAGGGCCGCGCCGCGCGGGGGAGGGCGGCGCACCGCCTGGGAGGGGGCGCGCGGCCGCCGGGGAGGCCGCGCGCGGCCGGGGGAGGAGGAGGAGGGGATCTGCCGGCGCGGGAGAGAGGGAGGAGAGGGGCGCGGGGGAGGGGGAGGGCGCGGGGGGGATGCGCCGGCGGCCGGTCGGGCGACGGCGTCGACGGCGGGGGCGGCCTGGGTGGCGGCGGCGGGCGAGCGAGTTATTTGGGGCAGGCGGGCGGGATTTTGGAGAGGGGGGAGGGCGGGCCGAGCGGATAAGGCGACGTTTTTCTTTTTTATTATTTTTTTCCCTTTGCCGACTGCCAGCATGTGACGTAGTCGGCAAAGGTCTATTAGTTTTTTTTTCAAAAAATTATTTTTTTTAATTTTTTTAAAAAATACTTTGCCGACTGCTCTGCTCTCTAGCAGTCAGCAAAGGTTATTTTTGATTTTTTTCTCAGAAATTCTTTGCCGACTGCCATCCTCCCTGGCAGTCGGCAAAGGCTCTTTGTCAACTGCCACTGATGGCAGTCGGCAAAGAATTAATTTTTTTTCGATTTTTGATCCCAGTTTTTTTGTGTTGCCTTGCTATAGTAAGTACATGATATATTCTAAGTTTGGGGTCATTTTGATTTATTTTGCTATATTCCATTGATTTTTTCTGTTTCTTTGATTTTTTCCGGCAGCTCCAGATTTGAACTGCAGGTACATGAAATAATGGAATCCGGCGATTCAGAAAATGATATTCATGATGTTTGGAGCATGTTGAGGCCGTGTGCGGGGCCTCGCGTGAAATTTCGACCGTGTTGGTGTCGGAACACGCCGAGCCACGCGCGTGAAAAGTGTTTTTAAATTTTATAAAATCGAAACGGAGTCCGAAAATGACGAAACTTGACGACGTGTCTTGTCATCGCATGCGGAGGCTGTGGTAAAAATTTGAGAAAGTTTCGAGCAAGTGGCGACGTCGGGTGGCTAAAACCTGAACATCTCCACGTGAGCACCTCCGCTGGCAGGTCGGCCGTGCCGTAGAAAAAGAAGACGGTGGATTTCACCCAGCTCATCCCCTGGCAGTCCCGTTCCGCCATTCCTAGGTCCGGGAAGTGACCTCGCATGGTGTCCACGAGGCTGCCGCACCGGCCGAGGAACAGGGCGACGAAGTCCGCTTGCTGGTTCTGCACCAGCACGCGGAGGTATAGGTCCCTGGGGAGGGCCGGCGCGATCGCTTGCCATCTGGTTATGAGGTCGACGGCGGACTCGTTCCTCCGCCGGCGGATGCTGAACACGGTGACGGTCTCCGTAGGACACGACGACGCCGAAGCTCTCGCCGCCGCCGCCTCGGATGGCCCAGAAGAGGTCCTCCCCCATGGTGCTCCTGTTGAGCAGCCTCCCCTCGGCGTCCACCACCACGGCGTCAAGGACGTTGTCGGCGGAGAGGCCGTACTTGCGCGATAGCGCGCCGAACCCACCGCCGCTCAGATGGCCGCCCACGCCGACGGTGGGGCAGTTGCCAGCGGGGAACTCGAACGTGCGGTTGGCGGCGGCGGCGGCGTAGTAGAGCTCGCCGAGCGTGGCGCCTGACCCGACCCAGGCCTCGGCTCTCGAGGCGTCGATGTGGATCGCGCGGAGCGCAGCGAGGTCGAGCACAGCGAAATGCCGCCGGTGGGGGTCGATAGAGGCGTAGGAGAGGCCCTCGTAGTCGTGGCCACCGCTGCGCGTACGGACGTGGACGCTATGGCGGCGGCCACAGACCACGGTGGTCTGGACATGGGCGGGCTCGGTGGCCGCAACGATCACCAGCGGCCTCGTGGTGTCCGGCATGCCAACGTAGTAGCGGAGGTTCCGGACAGAGGACAGAAGGACCGAAGATTGCTGGGGTGTAGATGAGGGAAGGCGAAATGTCCGCGGAGAGGCAGCTGAGGAATGCATCCACATCGCTGGAATAATCTGAAGAGCACGATGTTCTTGCGCTGGAGAGGATGATGCAAACAAGGTTTACCAGAAGGTGCAAGGTTATTGTTGGTGTTCTTGCCATGATTGACGCCGGCGTAAGTGGCAACTGTGTTGGAGGTTGGAGGAGGCTCGGAGCGAAGGAGAGATGTGTTTATAGGCAACAGTCGATCGTGTTGGGTACTTCATTTGCGGCTCTCTTCGTTTTATTAAAACATATATAATGCCACTTCTCCTATATATTCCCTGAATTTAAGCTGATTTCAGATAACACTCGTATACAGCCAACTAGTAAAGTAAATTGTTACTTTTATGATTCATTATTTGTCCTTGTATAATAACATATCAAATTTTTATCCTTGTCTAACTATAGAAATAATTATAAATTGTTAATTTTTTTTTACCAATGTGGTTCAGATTTCATCGGATTTGTGATTTTGTTTAACGAGTTTTTTATTCTCGGGTTCGAAAATTAAAGATTATGCCTACACAAATTGCAATGAACTAAACCTACAATTTAAGTATAAAAGCTTATAGCAAATCCCAATTTTTTAGGGGAAAGGGCCGGGTCCCAATGAGATATGAATAATACTCCCTACCATCTGTCAACAAATATAATTAAGAAGTTAGAAAAAAAAAATCTCAGGTTATGAACTTACACTACCGGAATCCGCTTCTTTGCCGAACGCCGGAGGCTTTGCCGAGCGTTTTTTTCGAGCGCTCGGCAAAGAAGGCTTTGGCGAGAGCTAAATAAAAAACACTCGGCAAAGACTCTGTCGAGTGTCAAATAAAAAACTCTCGACAAAGAAGTTTCTTTGCCAAGTGCCAAAAAAACACTCGGCAAAGGCTTCTTTGTCGAGTGCTAAAGTAAAACACTCGGCAAAGTAATTTTTCAAACCATGTTTTGGTGCCCTAAACGAATTCAAATAAAAAAGTTTTCAACTACAAAGTTTCATAACTTCTTATGATCTACAAACTTTATATTAGTCATTTCTTCATTCGACAAAGTAATAATTACGTTGTTCACAAAATCTATATGTCTCTCCTGCAGTTTCATGAAACTACAAGAGAGATATATTAGGTCTGTGAACAGTGTTAGCACCACAATTTTGAATGGAAAAACTTCCTAAATAAAGTTTGTAGATCTCGAAAGGTTATGAAACATTGTAGTTGACCACTTTTTAATTTAAATTCATCTTGTCATGCAAAACTACGTTTGAAATTTAAAATTTTAAAATTTTAAAATTTGAATTTTTCAAAAGACCTCGGATGGAAAAACTTACTAAATGAAGTTTGTAGATCTCGAAAAGTTATGAAACATTGTAGTTGATCACTTTTTCATTTGAATTCATCTTGTCATGCAAAACTATGTTTGAAGTTCAAAATTTTAAAATTCGAATTTTTCAAAAGATCTCGGATGGAAAAACTTCCTAAATGAAGTTTGTAGATCTCAAAAAGTTATGAAACATTGTAGTTGACCACGTTTTCATTTGAATTAATCTTGTCATGCACAACTACGTTTGAAATTCAAAATTTTAAAATTTGAATTTTTTTAAAAGATCTCGGATGGAAAAACTTTCTATATGAAAAATGTAGAGCTCGAAAAGTTATGAAACTTTGTAGTTGACAACCTTTTAATTTGAATTCGTTTAGGGCCTCAAACAATCAATTTTCACTTGGTTTAGTATAATATTTGAGTAACCGAAACGACATATAGACTCATGTGAGTGTGTAGTGCAGGTGGTAGAGGAGGTATCGCGTGAAGGAGAGGTCACGAGTTCAAATCCTGCCGACCGCGTAGCCGCGAATTTTACGCGAAAAATGCCGCGACTTGCCAGACGGGCGAGCGCTGGCCAATGAGCCCCTCTCTCCGATTAAAAAAATTCAGGTTTTTTTTTCATTTTTTTTATTTTCCGCTTTGCCGAGCGTCGGACACTCGGCAAAGGTTTGCTGATCGGATTTTCGCCGAGGGCGCTTTGCCGAGAGCTGCGCTCGGCAAAGGCTTTGCCGAGGGCCTTAAAGGCTTTGCCAAGAGCTGGAGCCCTCGGCAAAGCAGCCGGCTCCGGTAGTGTTAGAGCATATCTAGAAGTTTTGTAGAAGAATTCTTTACTTTGTTGATAGTAAAAGAGGAAAAAAGTCCTCTCCAATAGTTTGGTAAAAGAGATTCTTAAAAATAAAAATGTTGCCAAATATCCTTCTTAACTTGTAAGTTTCCGCAGTCGAGAGAACTCACCTCTCTCCTTCGTCAAACAGTTTTTGCAGGCGCAGTTTTTTTTTTTTTTTGGCACGAGCGATCTTGTTTTCGTCCGTCGCCGCCGCCGCCAACATCCTTCAAGTTCGACGCCGTCGTCTGGTATGTACTGCCCTCTGTCTACCCTTTATTTAATCAAGTTCTGGCTTCGGCTTGGTACGTATGGCCGCCACTGCTTGTGCCTTCATGGGTGGTGTCTTCACGGAGCTCTGCCCTTCAGTTAAGACAGAGACAAAAGATTTTATGTACAAGGAGAAATTACCAGCCTTGGTAATCAAAACACAGAAATTATCTCTTCCTCAATAAATGGGCTTTATCCTCTCTCTAAGTCGGCTCGGTGGTGTGCCTGCCCACTGCGTGTGGCCGGCCAGGCTATTATTTAATCCATGGTCAATCGCGTGATGTGGACAACCAAGGCTAGCCGGCAAGGTCGTCGCGCGAGCATTTTAATGCACCCTTACAAGATTTGTCTTTTTTTTTTTGTTTTATATATCCACGCACGTCACTGCTGGAAATCAGGACTTTGTCGAGTGTTTTTACACTCGGCAAAGATCACTTTACACTCGGCAAAGGCTTTGTCGAGTGTTTTTTGACTCGGCACTCGGCAAATTTTGCTCGGCAACATAATGATCGGCAAAGAGACTTTGCCGAGTGCTTACAAAAACACTCGGCAAAATTTTTTCGGCCGTTACGTCGCTTGCCGTTAACCGTTATTTTGCCGAGCGCCTTTAAAACACTCGGCAAAATTTATTTCGTTTTTTTTAAAAAAAACTTTGCCGAGTGTTTTTTGAGTAGGCACTCGGCAAATGTTTTTTTTTATTTTTTCCTACCGGGAAACCCTTTGCCGAGTGTTTTGTGACTAGGCACTCGGCAAATATTTTTCTAGGGAAAAAATAAAAAAACTTTGCCGAGTGCCTAGTAAAAAAACACTCGACAAAGTTTTTTTTCCAAAAAAACACAAACTTTACCGAGTGTTTTGGGTATAAAATACTCGGCAAAGAGCCCGAGAATTGCATTTTTTTCATTCCATTTTAACAGGCAATATATATATACACACATCAATCATCACTCCTATATCATCCACATGAATTATATATGACAAGCACATGCATATTTCATAAATCCATCGAAAATCCATTAGAAATCCACCAAAGTTCACCATCACTAGTTCATTATTACAAGTTCGACATCACAAAGTTCAACATCCTTACTACGGCGGCGGCGACTGCATCCGTGTTGGACCGGACTGCGGTGAAGGGTTGACGGGATCGGCCGCCGGTGACACGATAGCGAGAATGTTTGAACCCGCCGACGGAGGCTGCATAAAAAGAGAAGAGATTGCATGTGTTAGACTAGAAATTAAAAATTTTGACAGCACCTCCCCCGCACGGGGTGGTTTTCAACCTGCAATAAACAACGGCACGAAGGCCGACAATCACAACGGCACGAAGGCCAAAAATCACAACGGCACGAAGGTCGACAATCCCCATGGCATGAATGCATTAAACTTTGATACTCACCGGAGTGAAGAGTCGACCTGGAGCTGGAGCTGGCAACTGCACTACTACACCCGATGCTTGCCCGATGGTTTGCATGATCTGATACATTTCCACCATCTGCTTCTGCGTTGCCTCCAGCTGAGCGCTCAGGTGCACGGTCGTCTCCTTTGTTTCTGCCAGCTCGGCCTGCAGTGTTTCAATCAGATATTTCAGTATTGCAAATCTGATCAATGTGTGTAAAGTTCAATGTACGACGAGTGAAACCAGAATATGTTTAAACATGGTTGACCTATCTTTCCTTCTTCTGTTGTGACAACCGCTACAGGGACAAAGCACCAGAGAATGGCCTCCAGCACTCTCACCAAATGCATGTGCCAAGAATTGTTTGATGCCGACTATAAACAGCACATTGTACTCACCATTGTCTAGCCGGGGCGTGTACATCCACTCACGGTCCTCCATCCTTTAACATATATAATAGGAAGTAATGTGACCATCAATTGCATGTACGTGATGTTCCTACTGTCTAATAGGTGAGGATAGGTCCTAATCCCACCCGTGGATGCGTAGATTAGGTTAGTTTCCAAGCTCTACTCCGATCCGAGGCAGAACTTCGGCAGCACCTTCCCGCTGTTTTTCCGATACACGTCCTAGAAGGGAGAGTGTGTATCCGGAGAACAACAGGGAGGTGGTGCCAAAACTCCGTCTCGAATTTGAGCAGAACATAGAAACTAACCCATCTATGCATCTGTGGGATATCCAAATAACGTGGACAATCCAAAAAAGATACGGTCGCTATATGCAAAGACCTGCATACCTACAACCATATCTCTTCCGGACGGGAGACGCCTAACAAGGTTACGTGCGGGCTACGTACGATAATGGTAAGGAAGAGAGCTTAATTATACCTAGGGTGGCGGTGGAGACAGGCTAGTGGCATAGTGGTGAGTCGACGCAAGGGCGAGTCGACACTGTGCAGGCAGGACCGCAGCGCCGACGAAGACGATCAGGGTCACTAAGGTACTCTAGGTCCCCTACAATAGGTCCTGCTCTGCAAAAGAAGAAAAACAACATAATAAGTAAAAATTTTGGCAGCACCTCCCCTGCACGGGGAGGTTTCCTAAACCTGCAAGAAAAAACGTTGGCACGATGGCCGACGTCCACATTTTCCAGCATGATGGCACACACATCAACACCACTGGCACGAATGCCATCAACGACATAAACGACACGATGGCTGAAGACCCTGGGGCTTTACCTTCTCCTCCGGCGAGGCAGGGATGACGGCGTGGACGAACGTGGACGAACATTCGTCCCCTGGGACGAAGGACGAAAGTGGACAAACGTTCGTCCCCTGGGACAAAGGGCGAAAGTGGACGAACGTTCGTCCCTTGGGACGAAGGACGAACGTGGACGAACGTCCATCCCCTGGGACGAACGTGGATGACCGTGGATGGCGTTTGTCGGCGTGGACGAACGTGGCCGGCGTTCGTCGGCGTGGATGAACGTGGACGGCTGGGGCTGCTGCTGCCTCGAACGTGGATGGCCGGGGCTGCGGCTGCTGCTGCATGGGCGTGGTTGCTGCTGCCCTGCTGTAGCTGCTGCTACGCGGCCCGGATCCGGTGGCCGGCAGCCGACCAGAGTGGGTGGCGGTGCGCCGGGGCGGAGGCTGGCCGGAGCACGGGCAGAGGAAGGCCGGAGCGGGGAGGCTGGCCGGAGCAGGGACGCGGCCAAAGCACGGTCGCAGATGGCGGCGTGGGGCCGGTAAGGCAGCGCGCGGCACAGGGCGGCCCACGATCGGCACCGTGGTGCGCGGTGCTGGGCGGCCGGCGCACGGGACGGCGGCGCGCGACGCAGGGCGGTCCGCAGCCACGACGGCTCGGGGCCGGAGCATGGCGGCGTGGGGCGGATGGGTCGGCCGCGGAGCGCGCGCGCGGCAGCGCCGGCCGGCGAGTGCGCGGGGCCGAGCGTGGCGAGCGCTGCGTGCGCGGGGGCGAGCGCGGCCGGTGGCGAGGAAGACTGGCGGTGCTCGCGGCGGCGGCAGGGGCGACGGCGGCGGCGCCGGGGGCAGGTCGGGTGCGTGGTGTGTGTGCTGGGACTTAGGGTTTGGGGGTGAGTGGCTAATGGGCCAGCGTGGCTGGGCCCAAATGTTTGTGGGCAACTTTGCCGAGTGTCCCAAAAGTGGGCACTCGGCAAATCGGTTTTTTTATTTTCAGAAAACGAATTTTGTCGAGTGCCTCTAGTGGCACTCTGCAAAATATGTATATATTTTTTTTTATTTTGAACCCAATTTTTTTTGTGTAGACTAGTGACAGTATTTAGAGCTCTAATATAAAATTTTGTGAAATTTTGAAATTTTTTGCTATATTTCATTAATTCTTTTTGTTTCATTGATTTTTTCCAGTATTTCAAATTTAAACTACAGGTGCATGGAATATTGAAATTTCTTTATTCAAAAAATGATACTCATCATATTTAGAGTATGTTGTGGCCGTATGCAGTAGCTCGCATGAAATCTCGAGCATCACGTTGACGTAACATGCCGACTTACTTGTGGGAAAAGTGAATTTAAAATATATAAAATACAAACGAAGTCGAAAAATCACGAAACTTGTCGAGACATCATGTTATCTCTTGTGGAGGCTATGATAAAAATTTGGAAAGGTTTCGAGCAAGTTGCGTCATCGGAACACATGTGGAGATGTCTGGGTTTTAGGCATCCGACGATGTAACTTGCTCGAAACCTTTCCAATTTTTTATCATAGCCTCCACATGAGATAACATGATGCCTCGACAAGTTTCGTGATTTTTCGACTTTATTTGGATTTTATATATTTTAAATTCACTTTTCCCGCAAGTAAGTCGGCATGTTACGTCAACGAGATGCTCGAGATTTCATGCGAGCTACTGCATACGGCCACAACATACTCTAAATATGATGAGTATCATTTTTTGAATAAAAAAATTTCAATATTCCGTGCACCTGCGGTTCAAATTTGAAATACTGGAAAAAAATCAACGAAACAAAAAATAATTAAAAAATATACCAAAAAGGTCAAAATTTCACCAAATTTTAAAGTAGGGCTCTAAATGCTATCACTAGTCTACACAAAAAAAATTTGGGTCCAAAATAAAAAAAATATATTTTGCCGAGTGCCACTGGAAGCACTCGGCAAAAATTTCTTTGCCGAGTGCATGCACCTGGAGGCACTCGGTAAAATATATTTTTTTGCCGAGTGCACTGTGATGCACTCGGCAAAATATATTTTTTAAAAAAAGAGAAAGAAATTTTGCCGAGCGTAGCACAGAAAACACTCTGCAAAATATTTTTTTTAAAAAATGTCGAGTGCACGGTGATCCACTCGGCAAAATAAGATTTTAAAAAAAGAAAAAAATTGCCGAGTGCACCACAGAAAACACTCGGCAATATATATATTTTTTTTTAAAAAATTGCCGAGTGCACTGTGATGCCCTTGGCAAAATATGATTTTTTCTTTTTAAAATTTTTTTTGCTGAGTGCCCTACATCTCGCGCTCGACAAAATATGACGGCAGGTGACCGCCGTCACGGTTCGCCTAAATTTTGCCTAGCGTTTTGCTTTGCCGAGTGCCTAGCACTCGGCAAAGTTTTTTTTGCCGAGTGTAAAATTTTGCCGAGTGCGACACTCGGCAAAATATTGCTTTACCGAGTGCCCCGATAAAAAAACACTTGGCAAAGTGTCAGACACTCGGCAAAGTCCTGATTTCCAGTTGTGCATGTGGAGTTTGAAACTAAAAATTTTGTAGGGTGACAATAAACATCATAATTTATTGGAAAACATATATATATTATGGATTTTCATCATTATTGTTCATACAGCTTAGCATCTCAAGGATTGATTTATTATTTGGAAAATGCACGCATGCACCTTAAATTAAAAGTAGGCAGCTGGTAGCAGCTGATGTCCTCGGCCGGGGCATGAAGGACTGGAGCGCTAGCTGCTCCAATTTGAGTTTCTCTTGACGCGATGCGCAGGATCAGACATCTGACTTTGCTAGCTGTCGAACGGATGTGTCTGATTGGCGTGCAATCCGTTCTTGAGGCGATGCGCAGAATCCGTTCCTGCTGCTTGGATACAGACGGTGGTTGATTGGCGTGCAGGGATGAAAACGGATTGGATACAGACATATACCAGTGATCCTGCATTATGTCTCATATCCTATATTTTATTCTATATTTTAAATTATAATTTAAACCCGAATATGGATCATTCAGATATTGATATCTATTTCTTATACATATTAGAAATCTAATTTTGAGTATTCAGATTCGGATACGCTTGAATACTAAATGTTCGAATTCAGATACGGACCATCCATATAGTGTTTCGACCCTTTCGGGATGGACGGATATCAGGAAATATCCGTCTCGTTTTTATCCCTAGGCGTGTGTATCGCTAGGGTGGCCCGACGGGGAAATGGGGGGTCGACGGTTCCAACCATGGGAAGTACGACAGATGATGTTTAGGACTACTCCACAAACTCCATACGTAACAGCTCCACAAAAAACCTAGTACAGTTTATAGAGCACTCTTTTAGGTGCTCTCACAGCAACCACGTTTTTCTCTGGAGTAGACTTGCATGGGGTTTAATCTGTTTGGCATAAAAAACATGGAGCGGAGCTCAAAAACGTGGAGTGGATCGGAGCTGTCCCAAACACTTCATTACTGAGATGGCTTGGGAGTTGGGACGGTGGTTGATTGCGGTGCATAGCCCTGTGGCGGTGGCGGCGCGCGGTAAGTGATGGCTGGAGGATTCCAGCCATTGCGTGCACTACCGGAGTCGCCCCCTTTGCCGATGGCTGGCCGCCGTCGGCAAAGAACAGAAAGCCATCGGCGAAGGCTTTGTCGACGGCAAAGTGACACGGCCGTCGGCAAAGCCCCGTCGGCAAAGAATCCATCGGCAAAGCGAAGTTTGCCGACGGCCACGTGTCAGGCCATCGGCAAGGCGCCACGTCAGCCGACGCGCCGTCAGGCTGACGGCGGCTTTGCCGACGGTTGACGTCGGGCGGCCATCGGCAAAGGGTTTTTTTATTTTTTTGGAATTTCTTTGCCGATGGCCTCGGCCGTCGGCATACTATTTTTGCCGACGGCCGGCCATCGGCAAAGTTATGGTCACTTTGCCGACGGCCTGCCAGCCGTCGGCATACCTGGGGATTTGCTGACACGTAATCCCAGGTTTGCCGACGGCTGGCCATCGGCAAACCTAGGAAAAAAAATTCTTTTTTTCTATTTTTTTGCATTTCCATGACATTTCACATATATCACATGTATAGCATATGATCCACATATATAGCAACAAAATACCATTTTCATCCACACATCACATATATAGCATGTAACCCACATATCCACTAAGTCATCCATACATAAGCGACAAATGTCGATCGTCATCCATACATAGTCATCCATACAAGTCAACCATACAAGGTCCAAAACCAACAAGTGTAGTACCTAGCTCGAGGCGCCGTCCCCAGGGGTCCCAGAGCCCCCACCACCTTGCTCCCACGGAGACCAACTCGGAGTCGTGCCCCCACCTTGCTCCCGCTGCGACCAACCCGACTGCGGGGCCGAACCGTACTGCCAGTACTGCCTCCTCGACGGCGTGCGGTGCTCCACCTCAAGCTCCTCGTCCTCGTCCTCATCCTCGCGGGGGTCGGCCGCCACGTGCTCCTCCTCCTCCTCGTCCTGGTCGACCGGCGCCATGTACTTCGAGCAAACGTTTCATCGTGGCCGCCCTCCACCTGGCATTTTGTCGAGTGCCTGCAATGATAAAGATTAAAAGAGTTAGTATTAATAACAAGTACACACCCGTTCTTACAAGCTTGGATCGGGTCATACGGCATCTTGAGTGCTCGAAGGAGCCTCTGTGACTCGTACGTGCTCTTCGGCAGGCAGTGAAGCTCTGAAAGCAGGCCGCCAACAGTCGCCAACACGAGATCAAAACCTTCTCGACTGATGCCCAGTGACGACTTCAACCCTATTAGGCATGAAATGGCATCCAGTTTAGAAATGTGGGTGTTCGCGTGAAGGGACTGCTGTGCCGCCTCCATCCTGGTGTAGTACACCTTTGCGGTGTCCTCTGGATCTTCTTCCTCCACCTCCACACCTTGAACGGCTTCAACGTCTGCCAGCAAGTTTTCCATTCCGGCATCTGCATCAAACCCCTCGAGGTCCGGTCTCACCACCGCCTCCCTAAGCCATTGGCGTTCCCCATGGAGGATCCAACGGGTATAGTTTGGAACATATTCGTTCTTCCAAATATGACGGTACATCATCCGCCTCTCTTTGTTTGTGTCATTCTTACACTTGCTACAGGCACAGAGGTGATTTATACCTAGGGTGGCGGCGCAGAGGCGGGTAGTGGGCCGGTGGAGAGTTGACGCGATGCAGGAAGACCCGCAACGCCCATGAAGACGATCGTGGTCACCGAGTACCTCCCACAGGTCCTCCTCCTACAAAAAGAGAAAAAAAGGTTAGTATCCACTCAAAATTTCGGCAGCACCTCCCCTACACGGAGAGGTTCCAAAACCTGCAAAAAACTTGGCACGAAGGCCAAACATGGGCACGAAGGCCAACAACCACCAAACATGGGCACGAAGGCCAACAACCACCAATATACTTTAGTTCTCTTTCCATGCAGATGAAAGAATTCAAGTACTACAAGAACAATTACTACTAACCCTACAAATACTACTAACACTAGTACTAACAACCACTTAACTACTAACACTACTAATACTAAGAACTACTTAACTACTTACTAACTACGACTACTAACCCTAGAACTAACACTACTAACTACTACTAACCACTACTATCTACTACAACTACATCTACTACTAACACTAGAAGGTAGGGCTTACCTTGGCGGCGATGAAGCGAGGACCGGCGATGAAGGAAGGGATCACCGCAGCAGCGAGGATCGATGTGACGTCGGCTTCGCACCTTCCTCCTCTTCCTCCTCTTCCTCCTCCCCCTTCCCTTTCTTCCTCCTTCTTCCCCCCTTCTCTTTCTTCCTCTTCCTCCTCCCTCTTCTCTTTCTTCCTCTTCCTGCTCTCCTTCTCTCTCTACTGGCCGACCATAGGGCACAGCGCCGCCAGCGAGGTCGGAGCCGGCGGCCGAGCAGGAAACCAGCGGCAGGACGGGGGCGGGGGAGATTGGGCCGGCGGCGGTGGGATTGGGCCGGGGGAGGTCAGGCTGGCGGTCGGCGGTGGGCGGGCCGAGTGCCGAATGCGGGGGTGAAAGGTCTTGATGGCTAGAGGGGGGTGAATAGCCTTTAAAAACTTTCTACAAAGACAAGCTAAACAAGTTTATCAATATAACAACTAGCGAGATGCGAGTTTTGCTTAGCCTACGGGGTGTTTGCAAGCCACCTATCCAATTCATAATTCTAGTATTTGCACTCAACCGCACAATTCAAACCAAGGAGGAAACTACAACTTAGCAAGCTACACAAAGAAGCTACTCTAGCAAAGCTAACTAGCTAGCAAAGATAACTAAGAAATTAATACAATAGAGAGTTAGGAGGGTATCACCGAGGGGTGAAGTATTGAGCCAACCAATCAATATGATCAAGAGATGAATACCAAGATAACCGAACACTGGGATCAATCAATCACAATATGAAAGTGATTACATGAAGATTTATCCCGAGGTTCACGTGCTTGCCGGCACGCTAGTCCCCGTTGTGTCCCTCTTCACCACGTGGTTCGGTGGCTAATCGGTCACACACCGAGCCTCTCAAAAGGCGCCACAAGAACCTACCAAATGGCAAAAGGTTGCAATGACACAAGCAATATACTAACGTTGCCTTTAGCGCTTCGCCGAGGTAGGCACAAACCCCTCACAATCACCGGAGGTGGCCAAGAACAATCACCAACTCTTGCCAATGCCTCCAAGCTGCTCTAAGCCGTCTAGGTGGCGGCAACCACCAAGAGAAACAAGAATCCCGCAGCAAATCAACCACCAAGTGCCAACTAGATGTTATCTCATAATGCAAATGCACTTGGATCACTCAATCTCACTTCGAATATGCAAAGAAGCAAGAGAGATGAGTGGGAGGGGAGTTGCTTAGCTCAAAGTGCTCACAAGTATGTCAAAAGTTCGAGAGGGAGAGCCTTGAGCCGGCCAACGAGTATTTATAGACGTACCCCTTCGAATATAGCCGTTAGAAACTTAAACAGCTGGAATCGGGTTGACCGGACGCGCTGGTCCAACTGACCGGACGCGCCGGTCGCGCAACGGCTAAGTCGCGAAGCATTGACCGGACGCGCTGGTCCAACTGACCGGACGCGCTGGTCGCCCAACGGCTAACTGCGAAACAACGACCGGACGCGCTCATCGCGCAGACCGGACGCGCTGGAAACGACCGGGCGCACTGGTCCCGAGAATGACCGGACGCGCTGGTCGCCTGAGCAGCGCTCAACGAAACAATGACCGGACACGCTGAAGAAACATGACCGGATGAGACAGAGCCAGCGCTCGGTCATAGTCCAGTAAGCTCCCTGAATGACCGGACGCGTCCGATCATTAGTTACCGGACGCGCCTCGCGTCCGATCATCGAACTGAAAAACGCGCAGACACTGAACACTGACCGGACGCGTCCGGTCATGCAAAGACCACGTCCGGTTCAGCGTCTGGTCACCTCTGTGACCTCCGTTCGCCTCCATTTCTTTTCCGAACTTCCGGCGTAGTGGAAAAATAGTCGTTTCAACTCCTCGAAAACGCCTGAATCCCACCTCGCAAGCTCGGCGGGAGAGAGAGAGGACCCCAAACCCTCTCTACCGCTCAAACTCCACCGCCTTCGCAAACGTGCTAACACCACCAAGTGATCTCGTCAGTGTGTGAGTGTGTTAGCATTTTCACAATCATTTTTCGAGGCGATATTAGTTCTATCCAAATGCATATGATCATGAAATGCACATCTAGAGGCACTTAGGAGTTTAATAGTCGCGTCATTCCCCTCTTTATAGTACGGCTATCTAACCTATAATGTAACCACACCCACTAGGTGTCTTGGTTACTAAAACACAACCCTTAAGCATATACCTTTGCCTTGATCACGTAAGGTTGCATCCAAATCCAAGTGTGGCCATCATGATCACCATGTCCATCTTGCCACCAACCTTAGAATGTACTAATCCTCATATGCTACATACAACTTAGGCATAGGATTAGTACTTAGGCATTGTCACTAATTACTAACACCAAACATAGGACTTTCAATCTTCCCCTTGTTGGTAATTGGTGACAAACCTTTCACAAAGATGTTATGATAAAATTTTGATTGAACCCATGTCACATTGTCCAAGTATATTACCATGTGTAAGAATTATGGACATGTGATCATGAATTCGAATTGATAGCAATGGCTCCCCCCTACATGTATGCTATATGTTTGAATTTTGGAAGCATACATGTTAGATAGGAAAGATTAGGAGCATTGACTATCAATAGGTGCTAAGTGTTTTAGATTATAGACCTTTGAAGCGTGATACCATCGGAGTAGCGATAAACACCATCTTAGCACCTTGTGTAGTTAGATACCACTTGGAAAAGTACAAACATAACTAGAAACCTCGTGAGATCAACATTATGAGCAAGGCTCTAGTACCACTTTTAAAAACATGAAGCAAGAAAAATCTAACTACTTCCTATTCATGCTAGTACCTCAATACACCATTCAAATTATACTAGCAAGTCATCACACAAGCAATGTATTGGAGAAAAAGAAATGCATAACTGTGCATCATACATATGAAGTGCACATAGAAATGCAACATTCATGTTTAAGAGCTTGCTCCCCCTACTTGTGTGCTCAAAAAAAATTTAGTTGATCCCCTTCTTTTATCATTTCTCTCCTTTTAGGATTTGTGAACAACATTTTCTCCCCCACAACATTTTTCCCCTTTGAGTTCTATCTTTGTGAACAACATACATTTTCTCCCCCTTTGGCACCAATGACCACAAGGGACCAATTTTAGATAGATTATCATATGGAATTATGGGGTGAGGATCAAGTTTGTGATTCAATCTAGATTGCTTGCATAAATAAAATGCTTCGGTTTGATCCAAGGACAAGCTTCTTCACACCTCACTAGAAGGGTTATCATGCACCATGTTGAAGCAAATATTTAGACAAGTTTTCTAGATTAAACACTTAGGATCACAAGCTACTTAAAACAGGTTATATGCTACCACTAGATCATACAAGTCATGGAAGCAATAGTGGTACCATATAAACTTCAAATTCATTTGATTTTCATGAATGAGCCTAGATCATGTAAATTATGACTAGATGCACTAGACAAGTCCTTAGCATAGAATGTATGACATGTCAACCATTTGTACCTTAGGGCTTGACGGAGAGGCATGTCATATCATGGAGGTGCATCAACTCATGTTGGAGAAGTCAAGTATGTTCAACTCATTCTTTAGCTTGTGAAATCTCTTCTCATCAAGTGGCTTAGTGAATAGATCGGCTAATTGATCTTCGGTGCCCACACTCTCAATAGCAATGTCACCCTTTTGTTGATGATCTCTAATAAAGTGATGGCGAACATCAATATGCTTTGTTCTTTGATGTTGAACCGGATTGTTGGTTAGCTTCACGGCACTTTCATTGTCACATAGCAATGGCACATTCTTGAAAGTAATTCTAAAATCCTTCAATGTTGCCTTCATCCACAAGATTTGTGCACAACAACTACCCGCGGCGATGTATTCGGCTTCGGTGGTAGATAGTGCAATACTATTTTGCTTCTTGGATGACCATGAGACAAGTGATCTTCCCAACAATTGACAAGTCCCAGAAGTGCTCTTTCTCTCCACTTTGTCACCGGCATAGTCGAAATCCGAATATCCAACGAGCTCAAAACTAGCACCCTTGGGATAGCACAATCCAACATCTTGGGTATGCTTCAAGTACCTCAATATTCTCTTTGTTGCCTTCAAATGACTTTCTCTTGGTGAGGCTTGAAATCTTGCACACATGCATACACTAAACATCACATCGGGCCTTGATGCCGTCACATAGAGTAGGCTACCAATCATTGATCTATATAGCTTTTGATCCACCATGTTGCCACTCTTGTCACTATCCAAGCTTCCACTAGTGCTCATTAGAGTAGTGATGCCTTTTGCATCTTTCATACCAAACTTCTTGAGCATATCTTTGATATACTTGGTTTGACTCACAAATGTTCCTTCCTTCATTTGTTTGATTTGAAGTCCAAGAAAGAAACTAAGTTCACCAATCATTGACATTTCAAATTCCTTTGTCATCATTTTTCCAAACTCATCACAATAATCTTGATTGGTTGAACCGAATATGATATCATCAACATATATTTGCAACACAAACAAGTCTTTCCCAATCTTCTTGGTAAATAGTGTTGTATCAACTTTGCCCATGACAAATCCTTTGGATACCAGGAAGTCCCTCAATCTTTCATACCATGCTCTAGGTGCTTGCTTCAATCCATACAAAGCTTTTCTCAACTTGTAGACATGATTAGGTTTCTTGTCATCTTCAAAACCGGGAGGTTGCTCCACATACACCTCCTCTTGTATGTACCCATTGAGAAATGCACTCTTCACATCCATTTGATATAGCTTGATATTGTGAGCACAAGCATAGGCAAGTAAGATCCTAATTGCTTCCAATCTTGCAACCGGGGCATATGTTTCACCAAAGTCAAGACCCTCTATTTGTGTGTAACCTTGAGCCACTAGTCTTGCTTTGTTCCTTACTACTATTCCATCTTGATCTTGCTTGTTGCGAAAGACCCATCTTATTCCAATGACATTGTGATCCTTAGGCCTCTCAACTAATTCCCATACTTCATTTCTCTTGAAGTTGTTAAGCTCTTCATGCATTGCATTTATCCAATCCGGATCTCTCAATGCTCTATCAATGTCCTTAGGTTCTTCCATTGACACAAAAGAAGAGTGAGCACAAAATGATGTCAATCTTGATCTAGTTTGAACTCCTCTTTGTATGTCACCAATGATGGAATCCAATGGATGGTCTCTTGCAATGTTAGTTGGTTGAAGCACTTGGACTTGATTGCTTGGATGTTGATGTTGATCATGAGTTGGAGATGATGAACTAGCCACTTGTTGATCTTGTTGCACTTGAGATAATGTACTAGCTTGATTTTGCATTAGAGAACCACTAGCTTGAGTGATTGGACTTTGGAGCACTTGATCTTTGTTGTCATCTACATCAATCACTTGCTTTGATCTAATATCACCAATATCCATTTCTTTCATAGCATTACTCAATTGAGTTCCCCTCACATCATCCAAGTTATCTTCTTCATCTTGAGAGCCATTTGTTTCATCAAACTCAACATCATGCACTTCTTCAAGTTGACCACTAGCCAAATTCTAAACTCTATAAGCTTTGCTAGTAGTTGAGTAACCAAGCAAGAATCCTTCATCACATTTCTTCTCAAACTTGCTCAATCTAGTGCCTTTCTTCAAGATGTAGCATTTGCAACCAAATACCCGAATGTATGCAATGTTGGGCTTTCTTCCATTTAAGATCTCATATGGTGTCTTCTCTAGGAACTTGTGGCAATAGAGGCGGTTGCTATAGAAGCAAGCCGTGTTGATTGCTTCGGCCCAAAATGAATGACTCACATTATACTCATTCAACATTGATCTTGCCATATCAATTAAGGTTCTATTCTTCCTCTCAACTAAGCCATTTGATTGAGGTGTATACTTGGCCGAGAATTGATGTTTGATTCCAAGCTCATCACATAGCTCATTAACTCTTGTGTTTCTAAACTCACTACCATTGTCACTTCTTACTTTCTTGATTATGGTCTTAAACTCATTTTGTACTCTCTTGATGAACTTCTTGAATATGTCAAATACATCACTCTTGTCCATAAGAAAGAATACCCATGTGTATCTAGTGAAATCATCCACAATCACAAAACCATACTTGTTGCCACCAATGCTTATGTATGTAGTTGGCCCAAATAGATCCATGTGCAATAACTCAAATGCCTTGGAAGTACTCATAATGCTTTTCAATGGATGAGTGTTGCCCACTTGCTTTCCGGCTTGACATGCACTACATAGCTTATCTTTCTCAAATGTGACATCCTTCAAGCCTTTAACTAAGTCATGCTTCACTAACTTGTTCAATTGCTTCATGCCAACATGATCAAGTCTTCTATGCCATAACCAACCCATACTTAATTTGGTGAGCAAGCATGTTGAAAGTTGAGTGTCACTAGCATTGAAATCAACCAAGTATAGATTCTCAAATCTAAAGCCTTTGAAGATCAAGTTAGAGCCATCAACACTAACTATCTCCATATCATCAACGCCAAATATGCACTTGAAACCGAGATCACACAATTGAGCAACCGACAACAAGTTGAAATTGAGCTTTTCAACTAGTAGCACATTGGAAATGCTATGATCATTTGAGATTGCAATCCTTCCAAGAGCCTTTACATTACCCTTGCTATTGTCACCAAATGTGATGCTATCAATGCCACTATCATTTGATTTGAGAGAGTTGAACATTCTTGAATCACCGGTCATATGTTGAGAGCACCCACTATCAAGCACCCAATGCCTTCCTCCGGCCTTGTAATTTACCTACAAAACAAATTAATGTTTCTTAGGTACCCATACTTGTTTGGATCCTTGGAGGTTAGTCACTAAGATCTTTGGTACCCAAATGGCCTTCTTCTTTGGGCCCACAATTGGTGTACCAATAAACTTAGCATGCACACCTTTCTCACCCTTGGTAAGCACATAACAAGAATAAAAAAGAATGTAAGGTACATTAGCATTTTTTTTGTTCTTGTTCATTTTATTGCAATTAATCTCTAGATGCCCAACTTGCTTGCATCTATTGCAATAACGACCATTGCTCTTCACAAAGCGAGGCTTTGGAGTAGCAAAGGCCGCCTTGCCCTTCTTGGGAGTATAGCCCAAACCCTCTTTGTTAAGAGAGAACCTTTGGCTACCCAAGCATTTTAGCAAGCGGGCATCTCCACCATAGGCATTGCCTAATGCGCGGGTGAGATCATCCACCTCTCTCTTGAGAGTCTTATTCTCAACCACAAGTGATGAATCACTAGTAGTAGAGATAGAGTTGGTTGTGGTGGATGATGATGAGCTACATGAAGCATTAGTAGGACCAACAAATAAAGAATCATCAATAATATCACATGTTAGTCCAATGTCACAAGTGACAATCACTTGCTCCTCCTTAACTTCCTTCATGAGCTTCTTCAACTTGAGGTCCTTTTCCTTGATGAGCTCAAGTAGAGTGGAGTGGGCTTCCATAAGCCTAGTGTGAGTAATTTTAAGATCCTCGTGGTCTTCCTTTAGACACTCACGAGAAGCCTCTAGCTCATCAAAGGATTTCCTAAGAGCTTTGAGCTCTTGTTCAATTCCTTTGCACTCCTTACTCTTTTTGAGAGCAATAAGCTCCTCCATCAAGGTATCATTTTCATTGCTCTTGGCAATGAGCTCTTGTTCCAAGATTTTGTATTTCTTGGTTGTCCTCTTGTATCCCTTGCTCATTTGATCTATTATGCCCAATAGATCATCCTTGGAGTAGTCCTCATCCTCCTCATCATCACTCCTACAATCATCACTAGCACAAGAATCATCATCACTATCATATTTTACCTTGGTAGGCTTGGCCATAAGGCATGTCGATGTAGTGTCGAAGATGGATGGCTTGTTGGAGAGGGCGATGTTTGCAATGGCTCACCGAGTGGTCCTCTCATCATCACTAGAGCTTGCATCATCATCACTATCGGAGTTGTCACTATCCCAAGTGACTACATAACCACCACCCTTCTTCTTCTTCTTGAATGTGAAGCTCTTCTTTGCTTTCTTCTCATTCTCTTTCTTATCCTTCTTGTTCTTCTTGAGCTTCAAGTCCCCATTATGAAATCTCTTATCTTCATAGGGGCAATCCGCCACTATGTGATGGGGCTATTGCAATTATAGCAAAGGGTCTTTGCCTTTATAGTGTCTCTCCTCTTCCTTGCCCCATATCCTTTCTTATTCATGAACCTTCCCATCTTGTGTACTAGGAGGGCCATGGTCTCATCATCAAATGGATCATCATCATCACTCTCCACCTTGCTCTTGCCCTTAGAGGATGAAGCTTTGAATGCAATGGGCTTCTCTTGCTTGACCTTGGTCTCCTTCTTCTCTTCTACCTCATCTTCATCATTATTGTATTGGGCATCGGTCATTATATCTCCAAGCACATTGGTTGGTTTGACCTTGTCCAATCCCTCTCTAAAGATCATTCTTCTCAAGGTGGCAAACTTCTTGGGTAAGCACATCAAGAACTTGTGTGAGAAGTCCTTGTCCTCAACCTTCTCCCCAAGCCCCTTGAGATCATTGATAATGACTTGGAGCCCATAGAACATCTCCGGGATGGATTCATCATCCTTCATCTTGAACGTGGAGAACTTGTCCTTGAGCATATATAGTTTGGCACTTTTTACCGTTGAAGTGCCTTCATATGTTTCTTCAAGCCTTATCCAAAGCTCATTTGCCTTTTCAAGATCTTTGATTTGCTCAAATACTTTATCATCAATGGCACGGTAGATTGTGTCAAGTGCCGCCGTATTGCATTGTTTGTTGATGCGGTCATTGGGAGTGAGGTTTTCCTCATCAAGAATGATGTATCCTTCTTTGGTCACATCCCAAACCTTCTCATGTATATTGCCTAGATATTGCTTCATCTTCCTTTTCCAATGATCAAAGGAAGAGACGCCATCAAAGAATGGAGGCTTGCCATTAACATGATTGAACATAACATGAGCCATCTTACACCGAGGTTGTTAAGCCTTACAAACGGTGACCACGGCTCCGATACCACTTGAAATGTCTTGATGGCTAGAGGGGGGGTGAATAGCCTTTAAAAACTTTCTACAAAGACAAGCTAAACAAGTTTATCAATATAACAACTAGCGAGATGCGAGTTTTGCTTAGCCTACGGGGTGTTTGCAAGCCACCTATCCAATTCATAATTCTAGTATTTGCACTCAACCACACAAGTCAAACCAAGGAGGAAACTACAACTTAGCAAGCTACACAAAGAAGCTACTCTAGCAAAGCTAACTAGCTAGCAAAGATAACTAAGAAATTAATACAATAGAGAGTTAGGAGGGTATCACCGAGGGGCGAAGTATTAAGCCAACCAATCAATATGATCAAGAGATGAATACCAAGATAACCGAACACCGGGATCAATCAATCACAATATGAAAGTGATGACACGAAGATTTATCCCGAGGTTCACGTGCTTGCTGGCACGCTGGTCCCCGTTGTGTCCCTCTTCACCATGTGGTTCGGTGGCTAATCGGTCACACACCGAGCCTCTCAAAAGGCGCCACAAGAACCTACCAAATGGCAAAAGGTTGCAATGACACGAGCAATATACTAACGTTGCCTTTGGCGCTTCGCCGAGGTAGGCACAAACCCATCACAATCATCGGAGGTGGCCAAGAACAATCACCAACTCTTGCCAACGCCTCCAAGTTGCTCTAAGCCATCTAGGTGGCGGCAACCACCAAGAGAAACAAGAATCCCGTAGCAAATCAACCACCAAGTGCCAACTAGATGCTATCTCACAATGCAAATGCACTTGGATCACTCAATCTCACTTCGAATATGCAAAGATGCAAGAGAGATGAGTGGGAGGGGAGTTGCTTAGCTCAAAGTGCTAACAAGTATGTCAAAAGTTCGAGAGGGAGAGCCTTGAGCCGGCCAACGAGTATTTATAGACGTACCCCTTTGAATATAGCCGTTAGAAACTTAAACAGCTGGAATCGGGCTGACCGGACGCGCTGGTCCAACTGACCGGACGCGCCGGTCGCGCAACGGCTAAGTCGCGAAGCACTGACCGGACGCGCTGGTCCAACTGACCGGACGCGCTGGTCGCCCAACGGCTAACTGCGAAACAACGACCGGACGTGCTCATCGCACAGACCGGACGCGCTGGAAACGATCGGACGCGCTGGTCCCGAGAATGACCGGACGCGCTGGTCGCCTGAGCAGCGCTCAACGAAACAATGACCGGACGCGCTGAAGAAACATGACCGGATGAGACAGAACCAGCGTCCGATCACAGTCCAGTAAGCTCCCTGAATGACCGGACGCGTCCGATCACTAGTGACCAGACGCGCCTCGCGTCCGATCATCGAACTGAAAAACGCGCAGACACTGAACACTGACCGGACGCGTCCGGTCATGCAAAGACCGCGTCCGGTTCAGCGTCCGGTCAAGACCGGACGCTTGTGACCTCCGTTCGCCTCCGTTTCTTTTCCGGACTTTCGGCGTAGTGGAAAAATAGTCGTTTCAACTCCTCGAAAACGCCTGAATCCCGCCTCGCAAGCTCGGCGGGAGGGAGAGAGGACCCCAAACCCTCTCTACTGCTCAAACTCCACCGCCTTCGCAAACGTGCTAACACCACCAAGTGATCTCGTCAGTGTGTGAGTGTGTTAGCATTTTCACAATCATTTTTCGAGGCGATATTAGTTCTATCCAAATGCATATGATCATGAAATGCACATCTAGAGGCACTTAGGAGTTTAATAGCCGCATCATTCCCCTCTTTATAGTACGGCTATCTAACCTATAATATAACCACACCCACTAGGTGTCTTGGTTACTAAAACACAATCCTTAAGCATATACCTTTTCCTTGATCACGTAGGGTTGCGTCCAAATCAAAGTGTGGCCATCATGATCACCATGTCCATCTTGCCACCAACCTTGGAATGTACTAATCCTCATATGCTACATACAACTTAGGCATAGGATTAGTACTTAGACATTGTCACTAATTACCAACACCAAACATAGGACTTTCAGGGGGCCGGGGCACGGGAGAGCGGAGCGCCGGCCGGCTTGTCACGGCGGCGACGGAGGAACGAGCGGCGGCGGTTGGCGGGCGGAGGCGGGCGCGGGCCAGTGTGGGGGGGGGGGGTCGCAGGATGGCTGCTCATGGAGGAAGGGGGAGATCCGGTCGCCGGCCGGCTGCTCACGGGTAGGGGAGATCCGGCCGCCGGCCGACTGCTCACGGAGGAAGGGGCGGTTGGCGGGCGGAGGCGAGCGCGGGCCGGGGCGGGGGGGTCGCAAGATGGCTGCTCACGGAGGAAGGGGGAGATCCGGCCACCGGCCGGCTGCTCACGGGCGGGGGAGATCCGGCCGCCAGCCGGCTGCTCACGGAGGAAGGGGCGGCGACAACGGGCGTAGCGGCGGCGGCGGTCGGGTCTGCTGAGGAGGTGAGGGAGAGATAGGAGTGAGCAGTGAGAAGGTGGGCCGGCCTGTTATGCCGATTTAGGGTCAGGCCCTTTGCCGACAGCCCTGGCCATCATCAAAGGAAGGCCACGTGGCGGCCTCACAGCTGGCCTGGGCCACCGGCTTTGCCGATGGCCGCCTGGGCCCGGCCATCGGCAAACAATCTTTGCCGACGGCCTTCACATGCCGTCGGCAAAGTTTAATTTTTTTTTGATTTTTTCTTTCAGTTTTTTTCTGGTAACTTCCTACCTCAAATACAACCCAACTTCAAAAATTGGGATAATTTTGAGTTTTTTTGCTATATTTCGTTAATTATTTCTGTTTCTGTGCATTTTTCCAACGACTCCAAATTTGAACTGCAGGTACATGAAATAATGGGATTTTTTGATTCGAAAGATGGTATTCATGATTCTAGGAGTATGCTGAGTCCGTATCCAGGAGCTCGCATGAAATTACGACCATGTTGGCGTCGTAACATGGGGAGTTACATGCGTGGAAAGTGTTTTTAAATTATATAAAATCCATACGAAGTCCGAAATTGACGAAACTTGACGAGTTGTCTCGCCATCGCATGCGGAGGCCGTGGTAAAAATTTCAAAAAGTTTCGAACAAGTGGTGACGTCGGATGGCCAAAACTCATACATCTCCACATGTGATCACTTGTGGAGATGTATGAGTTTTGGCCATCCGACGTCACCACTTGTTCGAAACTTTTTGAAATTTTTACCACGACCTCCGCATGCGATGGCGAGACAACTCGTCAAGTTTCGTCAATTTCAGACTTCGTATGGATTTTATATAATTTAAAAACACTTTCCACACACGTAACTCCCCATGTTATGACGCCAACATGGTCGTAATTTCATGCGAGCTCCTGGATACGGACTTATCATACTCCTAGAATCATGAATACCATCTTTTGAATCAAAAAATCCCATTATTTCATGTACCTGCGGTTAAAATTTAGAGTCACCGAAAAAATTCAAAGAAACCGAAATAATTAACAAAATATAGTAAAAAACTCAAAATTGTCTCAACTTTTGAAGTTGGGTTGTATTTGAGGTAGGAAGACACCAGAAAAAAATGGACAGGAAAAAACAAAAAAAATTCAAACTATGCCGACGGCATGTGAAGGCCGTCGGCAAAGTAGGTTTGCCGATGGCCGGCCATCGACATAGCCGGTGGGCCCGGCAGCTCTTGAGGCGGCCACGTGGCCCGTCTATGCCGATGGTCACGGCCGTCGGCATAGCCTGCCCTTTTACCGACGGCCTGACGGCACGGCCATCGGCAAAGGGCACGGCGTCGGCCCTAGGCCAATTTGGCGATGGTCGGACGTTGCCGATGGCCTGGCCATCGGCAAAGATTAGTGTTTGCCGATGGCTGTGGTTTGCCGATGGCCTGGCCGTCGGCAAAGATCGGCTTTGGCGATGGCCTGTCTTTGCCGATGGCTGGACCGTCGGCAAAATATCTTTGCCGATGGCTCTGCTTTGCCATCGGCAAAGCATGTGATTTGCTGATGGCTTATTCTCTGGTCATCGGTAAACCTTTCGGCCGTAGGCAAATAAGCCGTTTCCGGTAGTGGTGCAACAGGGATAAAAAAAGGAACGAACGAAGCCTGCAGAACCGGAACAAGCACGTTCATCAGAGGTAGAAGGTCGACGAAACGGAGAAAGGAGTACGATTGTATTGTAGCTCCAGCACGTGGAGTAATTATGTTACATTTATTTAATATCTGTAAAATAAAATGCACTGCAGCATGATGGACCGGCACTAGCCGTTCACTTGCTCACACCATACCCCTGAAAATGTACAGATAGAGTTGACAGGAGGCCTGTGCAAATACAAAATTAAATGTACACGCCTTACAGATGATGCATTCATTATATGGAACAGGCATGTTAGTGCACATGCACGTTTATTTCAGAGTAGTGAATCACCATCACTAGTGCTTTAGGATGTCCCTAAAGTCAAACACTGCAGCTCATTGGACGTCAAAGTAGTGCTTCGTTCAAATGAAGCGAAAGGTTCCAAAAAGGAGAATTCTAACACACAGGACCAAAGAGATTTTGACATTTTTGTGGTATCCACAATGAGCTTCGGAATAGGAGATTCACAAAAATCATCATCCCAAGGCTATGTTTATATTTGGGCTATCATCACAACGAGTAATATCCTCTCAACCAAGTCGCCTTCTGTCATTATTTTGCTTTTTTTGTTTTTTTAAACCGGGGAGTATTTTCTCCTCATTCCCGTGCACTGTGCACGAAAATACCGCAGTCACCGGGGTTCGAACCTGGGTGGCCAGGCAGGGTCTTTGGCTCCATGCGCTAGCCACCAACAGCTGACCCAGGGGATGTTGTGGTACTTTGTATCCTTTGTCAGGAGAGTGAAGATTCGCTGAGTAACATTTTTTGCACTAGCCGGTGTACCAGTGAATGTATTAAATGTATTTGTAGGAGTCATGGGAAGGATCATACTTTGATTCAGAGTCAGATAAGCAGATAATTCCACCAATGCTTACAGTGGCAGATGCATGAGATGAGATGATGGAAGATTGACTTCAGGGGCTGCAAAATTATATTGGTATATTTGAATGTTAATGTGGAATTGTTGTTCTAAAAAAATACATAGTAAATACAGAGGACTTGCTGTAGCTGTAGGTGTGGGCAATTGGGCAGTCCTGCCTGTAGATTCAGTTCTCTGCTGTCAATGGCTCAAGCGCTCCTTTACATGGATCTTGGATTGGCTTCGTCTCTGAATAATCATTTTTAATATGGACTGTGCAGTCGGTGTTTTAGCTGTGTGCCTATCCTTTAGGCCTTTAGGCAGAGGTTGGGAGCTTTTCATCCCAAAACCGTTTATCAACTCGACGCATTGCTTCTGGGATGCAATAAAATCTTCCGTTTCCAAAAAAAGTGTTTTTGCTTCTGAATAATCAGTAAGTGCACATAGAGTTGACGCATATCATTAATCACTACAACTTGTCAGTATAGTTAGAGGAGATGGATTCAAATGTCATTAGCAGTTCATTTATCGATAAATAGTATATCTACAACTTGATTGAATCCAATCTGCTGAATGATAAACCCTTTCAGTGAATAATAATAATAAATAATTGAAGACAGAATTAATTGTCCTTTCTAACAATTCAATCATGGAGTTTATTTATAGATAAATAGTGTCTCTAGAACTTGTTGATTGTTCGGATGTGCTTTCACTGGTCTTTGAGGTATATATTGTTGGCATGGCGTTGATGTCAGTTACATGTGCTGACAGAATTTTCAGTTGGATCCGTGTGTGCATGGAACCACAAATTCATTGGGCATTTTATCCTCCTATTTCCTGATCGACCGCTTAATTCATTCCTCATACTACAGTCATGCCGATAGCAAACCTTAATGGGACAAACCCTGACACTGTTGCATGCTAACAAAAGGGTGGTAACCGTAGCCAGGGCTAGTCCGTCTGATTTTGTATTCTGATTGACACCCTGCCCTGGCCCTCCTGAACTGTATGGGGCCTGAACTGGATAGAGCGAATTTTCCTAAACCTGCGTTGTTCTGGAAACCCACCCCTCTGATCATCTCCGAACCAGCTCCAACATGGTAGATGGATCTATGCTTAATGCATGTGACTCACGAATTTTCACATCATTTTTGTCTCACTCTGTCCAACATTATGCTCTCACTAGGCACATGCATTGCACGAGGGCATTGTCAAGTCTAGTTAGGTCAGGTTCTCCCTAAAAATATAAAGAGAGATGTATATATTGAGATTAAGCAAGAATAATTCAGGGGAACCCTAACTCTATCTCCCTCCCCCTTCTCTCAGCCGCCAGCCTTCTACGCACGCCGCCACACCAGCTCCAGCAGCCGCAGCCTTGCTGCCCACAATGCGTCGGGCCGGCTGTAGCATGCTGCTGCAGCAGCCCCTCCCTCTCTCTAGGTGTGGCCTGCCTTACGGCAGCCGTTCCCCCCCTCTAATTCTCCTCTAATCCCCTCTAATTACCCCCAGATTTAAGCGGGTGACACCTGAGTTAGAAGTTAGATACTATATTGGCCAGCAACTCCAGCATGGCGATCAGGTAATGCTATTTAAATAGAACTTCAGTACTCCATTACAAATTTATGGCTTAGTTGCTTAATCAGCAATGTCAACAATGCTATATTGACATATATGCTTATTGCTTAATCAACTTACTAGTCTTATTTAGATGGCCTCATCTTTTCATTTTCTTAGTTTATTCATTCATAGGTTATTGCTTAATTTCCAGTTTAACAACCAATTATGTATTTTTGTCATTGGAAGGGTATTCCCAAATGTCTATTATCTTAGCATCCATGTCTCCACCTTTGTAATGACTGACATATCTGTCATCTTAAAAGTACAAACTCAGTTTGATTTTCTTCACCTGCGACACATGATTTCCTTCACCTTTTGTGACTCTTTGGGGGCTGGGGTTTTCTTTACCAGGATTTGCTCACAACACAAGAAATTAATATAGCCAGATGCTTAATCTTGAGGATCAAGATGAGATAAGTATGTTCGTTTACCATATCACTGGACCAGAAGATCAGATAAGTGAAGACAGCTCAAACTGTCTGTTTTTGTTCTTTTTGTGATCTCAGCAGCTAAGGCTACTACCCACTGTCTATATCATCAGTCGGAACAGGAGTTGATGCAGCTTACAAGGCTGTTTTGACCAAATAATCCAGGTTTGTTGCCACCACACGTTTGATCTTTCTTGCACTGGTACACTACATCTCTGACAATGGAGTATGGATGGATCTCTGACAAGATTCTTATGTAGCTAGGTTCATATTACTATTCAAGTAATGTTTCCAAATGACCTGCTGGTGCCTTTTTACTTTCTTGTTTATTTTTTATTTTTTTATTTCAACGGGGGAGGCGTTCCCCACCTGATTTATATATTGGCTCGGCCCAAAACAGCCTGTTGTAAATAAGAAATTTGTGTACACACGCCCCAGCACAAGAGCGAACGGTGGCATAACCACAATTATACAAAAGGAAGAAAACAACACCAAGGGCATAGGAACTCTTCGACGATACCTCCAAGGAGGTGAATGATGTGTAGACATAATCATCGTCGGCTAAACAAGAGCATAGTAGGCTTTCGCCCGATTCCTGTGACGAGAAGAACCGCATTGGCCTAGCCGACCAAGAAGAGGAGGCAGCAGGGGTTCTTCAGCGACGCCTTCAACAAGGAAGGTCCGCTCGATGGCGTCCCTCGTCGCTAGCCCAGCCAAGAGCTGAGCTGAGCTTTCGCCCAAAACCCTCGCCATCGCACTGCGGAGACGGCTCGCTGCCCTCCCCGACAATATGCGCAGGGGAAGGCACCCGCAGACATGCAGTGCCGCCGCCAGCTCACTCATGGCCAAACCGCACACACCACGCATGCACGCAAAGAAGAACGTCCAAGGTCACGCAGCCCCGCCACCGGCAAGCCCACGGCCAAACCACGTGCCCAGGGCCCTGCACACGCACATGTAGAAGAGACGCCATACCGCAGAGCAGCTCCAGTAGATGGCCGTGCAGAGGCTCCGCCGCTCGGGAGCACCTGCAACGTTGAGGTCGCGCCAGGGGGAGGTTGCACCAGCACGTGTCCGCATCGGGTCATGGAGCTCCGCGCTGGGTGGGTTCCGCCGACCAGGGGGTGCCGCGGCCATCGCCGCACCATCGCCCTAGGGCCCTGAACCACCATGCCAGTGCTCCTCCGCTAGGGAGCACCGTGATGGGGCCAGGGGCGCCAACACTAGCACGGGGCTGTGTCGGACAGCGGCACACGCGCTGGGGATCCAGTCAACCAAGGAGGGCTAGCCGCCGCCGTGGCGGATCTGAGCCTAAAGAACCCCGATTTGCCCCACCGGTGAACCCAAGGTGCCGGAGACGATGTGGAAGAGGAAGGGGAGGCAGAGGAGTTGGGGTGGGAGGCTAGGAGGGGGAGCGGCGAGACCGCGTCCGCCAACCCAGGCAAAGCCAGATCCGGGGTAGATGACGCTGGATCTAGGGCGGAGGACACCGGATCTGCCCTTCGCCGGCCATCGAGCTCGCCGTCGGCCGTCCATGTCACCGGGGGACAGAGGCTCGGCAAAGGAAAAGGAGGGAGGAGAGAGGGAAGCTGCTGCTATAGTGTGGCCTTGTTGGGCGCCACAGCTGGCCGCCGCCGCCACTAGCCAGAGGGCGGCGGTGGTGGCCAGGGTGTGTGCAGTCAGCGGGAGTTTCGGCGGGGGGTGGTGTCGCCGTACGGACGACGCGGGGAGGCAGACGCACCCGGTCTTGTGACCTACTTTCTTGTTGTGGCTTTGAATTTCTTTTGGCATCAGCAATGTTTGACCAGGACAAGTCCTGCAGGTGATGACCAAATGTGTATGTACAGTTGCCACTGCGTCATTCATATCACCTAGATCTGAATTCTGATGTTTCTATGATTATAATTTTTCTTTTGTGATTTTAAGCTGTAGGGGGCAGCAGTAATCCTTGCATTAGCAGCTTGAGCAGCAACTGATGTACCTTCATCTTAAGGACACAGTACTACATACTAGACCGCCACCAGGTCAACACATCTAAACTTTTGTCAGCCTATATTTACGCACTGCCCAGATATGTCTACGAGTTTATGAAATTACTGTAACTCTCTACCTGTAGGAGACACTGGTGATCGTGCTAGCATCAGCACGAACTTGACTGACACCGTTATTCCCCAGCTGAAGTGCCTGGTTTCTCTCGCAAAGGTGGTTCGTCACCAAGTGACTGAGTCACACTTGCCACTAATTCGATCATATAACACCTCGATCAGATGTTTCTGTGATTACCAACTTTTTTCTGGGATTTTCTAGCTGCAGGGGACAACTGTGATCCTTGCATTAGCAGTTCAAGCATGATGACACAGTAATGGCGGTGTCTGAGCTTGCATCCTCCCTCTGAGGGATGTGATCCACCAACAGGTAATTGGATGTTCACTTGCAAGTTGCAAGTAGTAATACATCAAAGATTTGTCATCAAGTCTCTTGCAGTGTTGTTGTGTATGGAATAATAGAACGGATGGAGTTCATTCTTGTATGAGTTGATTGTATTGTGTGATGTAGGAAACAAATTGTACAATGATGTAATAAATAAATTGTACAATATAAACGCATGTGTGATAAGAAGTCATCACAGACGTTCTTTGTTCTATATGCGTCTTGGATGATGAGTAATCAAAGACGTGTTTTGTTCTATACGTGTCTTTTCTAGGAGTTATCATAGAAGCATTTTGTATATACACTCTGTGATGTGTACTTATTACAAACGCGTGTTTACGCGTCTATGATTTTCAGTAATCACATACGTGTTATGGCTATGGGGAGACGTGTGAAACCCACGTCGGTGATGTGCTTTTTTTACCTAGTGCTCCATGGTCTTCTATTGCGGCAGCAAGCCCAAAGCATAGGCATGTGCTCATCATTTCTTCATTATTGTTGGTATTCATCATGATTTGCCGGTGCAAATATAGTAAGTGCCCACACCACATTCTAGCTACAATAAGAATTGGTACCTATATATATAATAGCAACTAGTCCATAGCTAGTTGCATACTCTACAATGTACATGGACGTACATATATATGGCTACGAATGCTCAAGCACACCATCGATGAGCTTCCCCGAGTCGGTCACGCCACCGTCAGTAATGCCACCAACCATGACTACTCGTACAAGCTTCCAACAGGCCTCACCAAATCATCACATGACGCCCACTGGGACACACTCGTCATGCACTCATCATCAGAAGATGACGATTCATGGCTTAAAGCTTACCCGCCGACCAATTCTCCAAATTGCTAGGAGGTTCGGTGGGATAGACCCACCAGGTCCGCCTGCACAGCCCTGATGAACTACATCTACAGAAAAGCATGTAGACTTCAATTGCGACTAACCCTCCTGATTCTCCAAATTGCATGGAGGCTAGAGGGCTACTATTGTCACACCCGGTTTTAAGGACAAAACCAGACATACACTATATGTGAAATAAAGAAGTCAAATCTCACATATAGCCGCAGATAAGTGTAATATCAAGAGATAAATGCTTAATAAACATAACTCAATAGTATAAAATATACCTTAGAGAGCAACACAGCGGAAAGACAACTCCGAACACCAGGTGTAGACTTCACTCTAGGAACAAACAGACTGGTTGATCACAAGCCTAAAAACTCTAGAGACTATCCTGAGGTGTGGGAAATAGCAAGAGTGAGTCCATGTTGAACTCAGCAAATATATCGTAGGGTTCATGAGGCTCAAAAGTCGACACTGGTTTATTGCGATTAGCTTTTATTGAGTCATCTTTTAGCAATTGAGTAGCAACAAGTTTATCATAAGCCCAAATAACCTCATGATCATGTAAACGAGAATAATATATAGCAAGAAATAATAATCATTAGTGAGCATCAATATCATCAGTATTAACATTATCATCAATGTTCATTATTTATTCTGTAAGGGTCCAAGGCCACTCGTGACCGTGAGCACGGCTGTTATAACAGTTTTACACTCTGCAGAGGTTGTACACTTTCACTGTGAGTTGTGATTTACCCTTTCGCCCGAGGTAGCTAATCTCTTGACCCACTTCCAAGAAAGGTCAGCAGGGTTCACTATGAAGCCTTTCAAAGGTTCGTCTAACAAGTTAGGGCCATTAGATTCACTCGACAAACAGATGTAGAGCCCCCCTTTCAAATGGCACAATAACGCACAGCCTATACACATAAGGACAGAGGCCGCACTATACCCGATTTGTCAAGCCGTTCTTACGCCATAAAGATTACCACTAACAAGCTAGAAAAGGTCCTCATACTTGACTAAAGCCAGAGCCATATAGCCCTCACAGTTGTACTGTAAGTCCTGGATGTTCGCTTACAGATGAGTCCTTATGGAGAGAAACTAGAGCACCATAAAAACAACCCAAATATGCTCTAGCCCTCTTGAGCCATGTTGCTTTAAAGTATCTTTTAAATGTTTATTGCATATACCATTAGTCAAGTTACAGATCATGGTTATTTATCTTGAGCACTAGCATAAATACTACCCAATGCAATGTTCCACCGGTGTCAAGGTACAAGATACAAAAACTAGGATATCCTTAGTGGTAATAAGAAAGACATATGCACATGAATTAAGTGTATTAAAGGTGAATAGGAAACAAGGATGATCCTATGCTATACTTGCCTTAAACTGAGATCCTTCTTCTATAGATTCGTAACTTCCAAAGAACCTCTTCTTGATCACCACGTAAATCTCACCGACTAGACATAATTATAAAGCACCACACAAGCATCCATTCAATCATACACGAAGCAAACAATAGAAATAAATTAGAATAGTACACCAACAGTAATAAAATAAGATAAAAAGTTTTTAAAACAAATCTACAACTCACTAGGATCACATAGACGCGAAGATCACAAAAAACGGAGCTAAAACGACGAAGTTATGAATTTACGAAGATTTCCTATAGAAAAATAATTATTTTAATTCGAACTCGAAAATAAAATATTACAAACCTACTATACAGTAGTACTATCATGTAGATCTCGCAAATACGAACCTAACGCAATTTGAAAGGGTCAAATCGGAGTTAAAACGGAGATTCTACGCATGAATTAACCTAGTGGCAAAACTGTAAATAAGTGAAAACGTATTTCTGAAGTTACCGCGATCAAAATACGCTTTACGAAAAAGAAAACGTAACTCAGGAATACGCCATGGACTGCGGGTTCTATATTTAAAATTCCTAGGGGCTCTTTAACAAAAACGCCGGCCGAACCGGTATCTTCTAATCCGAGACGTTAGATTTTATTTGGACGCTCCAGATTAGATCGGAGAAAACGGGCGGCGGCGCTCCGGCCGGAACAAAGGCCCGACGGTGAGTCCCATGGCGGCGCCATGGCCGGACTTGGCTATCTCGCGATTCAAAGCACGAGCTCGCGAAAAAAACACCAGATGATAGAGAACATCAATGCGAACTCACCAAGGGTGAAATCGAGGGCGTGGGACGGATGGAGGCGACGGTGTGCTCGATAAGGCAGACGGTGGTAGTGAGGTAGGGCTTCTAGCTCGCAGTGGCATCTCGGGAGCACGGCTGACGCTGCGAAGGGGATGGATGAGGGCGGCTATGCGCGGCACCCTTGCTTACATAGCCCAAAGGCGCTCTAAGTAAGGAAGGAGGAAGATTTGGCGCGGGATTCGACGTCGGCAAAGAAGGAAAGCGACGCCGGCGATGGCTTGATGAAGGAGGTGACTCTGACAACCGGGTCCATGGTGTCAGCGACGGGAAGGGAAGGAAAACGCGTGCGTGCGTTAGCTAGGCCAACGGCGGCTCGCTGGGCTCGGCCCAAGCTGGAACGCGGGAAGAGGAGAAACGGGCCGCGCGCTGGAAAGGAGGGCGGGGCGCTGCCGGGCTACGAGCTGGGCCAACGCTGGGCCGAAAGCCATAAGGAGAGAAAAATCATTTTCTTTTTCTTTTCCAATTTTCCAAAGCATTTTCCAAATATATTTTGAATTCCCTTTTGAATTTAATTCAAACCACTCAATACAAAATTTCAAATGCAGCAGCATGAATGCTCAATCATGTTTCTACCCTTATATTTGATTTTAAATTATTAAAAATTATTACTTTTCTAAGTTTGTGTGCTCACAAAATTGCATAATAAATCATATTCACCTATTTTTAAATCATACCAAATTTTAGGGTATTACAATTCTATCCCCTTAAGATGAATCTCGTCCCGAGATTTGGGTGAAGTTGATCAAAGAGATATGAGAACTCAGACTATGGATCTTCTTCACTTGATCAAGCAGCCTCATCATCTTAGTGCCACTCCATTGTTTCTACATACCTTGATAATCTTACTCCGGTAACTGGCTCACTATTTCCAAGATTTTGATGGGTATTCCTCCTAGCCCGGAGGTAACTCTAAACCACTTCTTAGGTAACTTTCAACTATCAAGCCACTCCTTGTTTTCCTGGTTAGCAACCTTAAATGAACCATTGCGGTGGGGTGCTGGCTTGCTCTTCACATCAACACTCTTTACACTTCTCATAAAGACCACCTTGCTGTCACTTGTATGATAAACTCTTGTCCCCACTGATTCAAACTGCAATGTAATAACTCTCATCATGTTCAGCTATATTCTTTTCTAATCCATACTATCCAACCTCGTACTTCATACATTCACCATCCAATGAAGCCTTCTTACTTTCTTTGTCTAAAGTAGATTCTACCACCAACTTTGAAAAGCATATGACTATTTATTCTTAGGTTAAGTTGCACAACACTTAAAAATGATGCTTAGTCCATGGTGTCGTATGAATCTTCTTAGCAAAATTCTCCATTACTAAGGGCATTGGTAATGATTCTTACTTTGCTTCTCCAAGTGATAGCACACTTCCAAGTCAAAATCAATTTCAATCCAACAATAATTTCACTAGCTCAACCCCAACTTATTGATAATGTCTACTATATTCTTACAATCCACGTTGATGTCACTCTTATGTCCAGATTATAATGCCCCCAATGAACCTTTGATATTATCCTACCATTTCCATGAATCTCTAAGTCTCACATACATCCTTTGGTGGATTCTATCTCAACACATCTTTAACTTTCTTGAGTCCACCATAATTCCATTATTAGAGATAACTATCCAAATAGAGGACTTCCTTCCCTCATAGCTCACTTGCTAAACTAGTCATAATGTCGACATCCTCTGAACCTTCGCGGAATCAATTGTAGATGTCCAATATCGATGCCAACTTATCTTGAGTAAGATTGGACTCCCAACTGATGATAGATCAGAGCGAAGACCAAGACCCGTCTTGAAGATTACTCGAGCTCCTTGTAGATGTTCTAACAAGTCACCAATCCAAAGAAAATGATACCCACTCTTGATAGTGCCTTCTCAACCAGGGGGTTAACCGATACTTCCAAATAAAGAACTAGAACGTACAAAACCTTCCTTACTTTGGCTACCCCCCTTAAGAAGAAACTAGGGGACACCAATGTAACTTGCATCTCCTTCTATACAAGATAACTACCATAAAGTCCTTTTGATTTCCAAGAGAAACTCCTGTGCGTAGGTATGGACAGGTAATCTAAAATTCCTCGCGGGATGAAAAACAGTAGTGCAATAAAACAATTGTAACTCTCATTCTATTAATCCAATGAAGCTGTAGTTTACACCGATGGAAAGCTTATAAAATTCTCTACAACTTTATTATAGAACATACTTCCAGATTCTATAGTTAACTTGGTCGAAAACAGTACAAACCAGAAACTATTCCAGGTTTATGACAGCACAGATACATTGCCTTGTGATTTTTTTATCTCCCAAACCAAAACAGCTTTGAAGGTTGTTCTTGCATTTAGAGAAAGATATTGAAGTCTACTCTTGTTCAGAATTTTCTCATGATTTTTTGTCTTTCAAGAACAAAGATATAAGTTGATAAAGACAGGCTGCTCCAAAAGACAAGATATAGAAAGCAGGAGATAACCAAAACCCATCTATTTATTTCATTAATCCTTATATCTTATACATATAAACTAAATGAAATCATGGACAAAACCCACAAAATCATTCCACTCATTACAAAATTCTAACTCAAACATAAACATAAGCACAAAGCAACTAAACACTTAAAAGTTCATAAGTCACACATTAAGACGACTCAACTTGGCTACTAATGGTTTTATTACATGGGACATAACTCCTATTTCTTAAACATGGTGTGATTGCAGCAGCATCCAAAGTAGATAGCGTCTCTTACATTCCTTAGTCCTCTATATTGACATCAGAATCCTCGCATCCCTCTTTACCATTCTTATAATTCATACCTTAAGATGGGTCAACCTTGTATTCCTCAGGTGTAGGTTTAATACCCTCATACTCAATCCTTTCTCCTGAAAGTGTAGTTAGAAACACTGAACGTTGGGCATACTCAATCACTCCTTTACAAGTAGATAACCTGTCTATTTCAAGGATAACAGCAATGCCCATTAATTCCAAAATAATGAGGTTTGCCTTAAAATTTACCCCCTTTATGTCAAGACTAACTTTTGGGCATACGCGGTTCGCCTTTATTTCACCTCTTGGAGTTTTAACCATCACTGTTTTCCCTCTTGGAAGCATAAATATGTTATGATCTTCTACATATTGTCTAGATATGAACGAATGTGAGGCACTAGGGTCAAATAAAACCTTGGCATTTCCTAAACTTACAGGAATTGATCCAAACACGACCTCCTTAGCTCCAGGAATGGTGGTAATATCCACATGTTTCAACCTTCTATGGATGTAATTTCTCTTGAATTTATTTTCTTGCACATGCTCTTTTTGGACATCCTGTCCTGGGTCTTGCTGTTGTTGATTCTTCTACGGGCAAGATTTGACATAATGTCCTTCCTGCTGGCAATGATAACACTTTCTCTTAGCTGGATCTTTTGTGATGTCATACTCCACGGAACTGTTGCTTGGTATGCTGCTATCTTGCTGGTCATAAAAGTTCACCTTCGTCCCTTTGGCTTGTTTCTTAGCTTATTTGGCCTTTTAGGGTTGATACTCCTTATAGGTAATTGTCCACCCATCTATGACTACCTCATGGGGAGTAGTTTTAGCTTGAGAGGCTTCTAACTCTTCAAGGTTTGGATTTATTTGACAAGAGATCAGAGCGGCATGTGACAATGTAGTATAACTCGATTGCTGATTACTCTCCACAAGTGGTTCTATTGAGATTGCCTTCCTCTTCTTGTCTATGTTGACCTCAAAATTTGGATCCACCTTGATTTTTCCCTTATTAGACTCGTTTTGAAGACAGAGAAAACCATAATGCTTACAACAGTGACATTGTTCATACCTCCTAAGTGCCTTACTATCAACATCTTTATTGGATTTCATATTCTTCCAAGCTTCTGCTACTTGTATCTTCTCTGGCCCCTTGGATATGTTGGCCTGACCTTGAGATGAGCATTGTTGAGAATTTCTATGTTGAGCCATTTCTTCTAGTAATTGGTTTTGCATTGCTAATGGCTTCTTGTCAAATGTGAGCAAGAGCGACACAATTCAGTCCTCTTAACCTTTGAAGTCCACAGTCTTCACGTCATGAGCCGTCTAATAGACAAGGAGAAAAGATTCAAAATAGAGACAAGATTTTTATAACAAAACGGGGATAGAATTAAGCATAACTTTGAGAAAATAACAAAGTTAAAGAGAAGGCAAGAAATAGGCAAAAATAAAAACATGTTAAACGTCCAGTTCTAACTAGGCTTGCCTCCTACAGTCTGCATTGCTCTGATACCACTCTGTCACACCTGGTTTTAAGGACAAAACCAGACATACACTATATGTGAAATAAAGAAGTCAAATCTCACATATAGCCACAGATAAGTGTAATATCAAGAGACAAATGCTTAATAAACATAACTTAACAGTATAAAATATACCTTAGAGAGCAACACAGCGAAAAGACAACTCCGAACACCAGGTGTAGACTTCACTCCAGGAACAAACTGACTGGTTGATCACAAGCCTAAAAACTCCAGAGACTATCCTGAGGTGTGGGAAATAGCAAGGGTGAGTCCATGTCGAACTCAATAAATATATCATAGGGTTCATGAGGCTCAAAAGTCGACACTGGTTTACTGCGATTAGCTTTTATTGAGTCATCTTTTAGCAATTGAGTAGCAACAAGTTTACCATAAGCCCAAATAACCTCATGATCATGTAAATGAGAATAATGTATAGCAAGAAACAATAATCATTAGTGAGCATCAATATCATCAGTATTAACATTATCATCAATATTCATCATTTATTCTGTAAGGGTCCAAGGCCACTCGTGACCGTGAGCACGGCTGTTATAACAGTTTTACACTCTGCAGAGGTTGTACACTTTCACTGTGAGTCATGATTTACCCTTTCGTCTGAGGTAGCTAATCTCTTGACCCACTTCTAAGAAAGGTCGGTAGGGTTCACTATGAAGCCTTTCAAAGGTTCGTCCAACAAGTTAGGGCCATTAGATTCACTCGGCAAACAGATATAGAGCTCCCCTTCCAAATGGCATAATGATGTACAACCTATACACATAAGGACAGAGGCCGCACTATACCCGATTCGTCAAGCCGTTCTTACGCCATAAAGGTTACCACTAACAAGGTAGAAAAGGTTCTCATACTTGACTAAAGCCAGAGCCATATAGCCCTCACAGTTGTACTGTAAGTCCCGGATGTTCGCTTATAGATGAGTCCTTATGGAGAGAAATTAGAGCACCATAAAAACAACCCAAATATGCTCTAGCCCTCTTGAGCCATGTTGCTTTAAAACATCTTTTAAATGTTTATTACATATACCATTGGTCAAGTTACAGATCATGGTTATTTATTTTGAGCACTAGCATAAATACTACCCAATGCAATGTTCCACCGGTGTCAAGGTACAAGATATAAAAACTAGGATATCCTTAGTGGTAACAAGAAAGACACATGCACATGAATTAAGTGTGTTAAAGGTGAATAGGAAACAAGGATGATCCCATGCTATACTTGCCTTAAACTGAGATCCTTCTTCTGTAGATTCGTAACCTCTAAAGAACCTCTTCTTGATCACCACGTAAATCTCACCGACTAGACAGGATTATAAAGCACCACACAAGCATCCATTCAATCATACACGAAGCAAATAATAAAAATAAATTAGAACAGTACACCAATAGTAATAAAATAAGATAAAAAGTTTTTAAAACAAATCTACAACTCGCTAGGATCACACAGACGCGAAGATCACGAAAAACAGAGCTAAAACGACGAAGTTATGAATTTACGAAGATTTCCTATAGAAAAATAATTACTTTAATTTAAACTCGAAAATAAAATATTACAAACCTACTATACAGTAGTACTATCATGTCGATCTTGCAAATACGAACCTAACGCAATTTGAACGGGTCAAATCGGAGTTAAAACGGAGATTCTACGCATGAATTAACCTAGTGGCAAAACTGTAAATAAGTGAAAACATATTTCTGAAGTTACCGCGATCAAAATACGCTTTACGAAAAAGAAAACATAACTCGGGAATACGCCATGGACTGCGGGTTCTATATTTAAAATTCCCAAGGGCTCTTTAACAAAAACGCCGGCCGAACCGGTATCTTCTAATCCGAGCCGTTAGATTTGATTTGGACGCTCCAGATGAGATCGGAGAAAACGGGCGGCGGAGCTCCGGCCGGAACGGAGGCCCGACGGTGAGTCCCGCGGCGGCGCCATGGCTGGACTTGGCTATCTCGCGATTCAAAGCACGAGCTCGCGAAAAAAAACACCGGATGATAGAGAACATCAATACGAACTCACCAAGGTGAAATCGAGGGCGTGGGACGGATGGAGGCGGCGGTGTGCTCGATAAGGCGGACGGTGGTGGCGAGGTAGGGCTTCTAGCTCACGGTGGCGTCTCGGGAGCGCGGCTGACGCTGCGAAGGGGATGGATGAGGGCGGCTATGCGCGGCACCCTTGCTTATATAGCCCGAAGGCGCTCTAAGTAAGGAAGGAGGAATATTTGGCGCGGGATTCGACGTCGCAAAGAAGGAAAGCGACGCCGGCGATGGCTTGATGAAGGAGGCGACTCTGACAACCGGGTCCGCGGTGTCAGCGACGGGAAGGGAAGGAAAACGCGCGCGCGTTAGCTGGGCCAGCGGCGGCTCGCTGGGCTCGGCCCAAGCGGGAATGCGGGGAGAGGAGAAACGGGCCGCGCACTGGAACGGAGGGCGGGGCGCTGCCGGGCTGCGAGCTGGGCCAACGCTGGGCCGAAAGCCACAAGGAGAGAAAAATCCTTTTCTTTTTCTTTTCCAATTTTCCAAAGCATTTTCCAAATATATTTTGAATTCCCTTTTGAATTTAATTCAGACCACTCAATACAAAATTTTAAATACAGCAGCATGAATGCTCAATCATGTTTCTACCCTTATATTTGATTTTAAATTAATAAAAATTATTACTTTTCTAAGTTTGTATGCTCACAAAATTACATAATAAATTATATTCACCTATTTTTAAATCATACCAAATTTTAGGGTATTACAACTATCGACTACATATAGTACCCAGGTACCCTCATGTCAAGCGAAAACAACAAACTAGGACAGGGTGGACAGAACAGGCTATGCAATAGGTCTAAACCGGATGCTACCTCATCTACTTGGTGGACAAGGCCTAGAAAGATGTACTTAGAAACTAACTCTATCCGACTTCATTTTCTTGTAACAAATCTGCGTGCGTTGCATGTGTGTGTGTCACGCACTCATGCTCTGGGCAGTGGATACTGTGTATCTCAAACGCATACAATCTAAGCTATTATAAAATTATTTCCACGACTCACGAGTTGCAAATGTGAGAATTGAAGCAAATATATGATGAACGACAACCTTGATACACCTAGACAGTGTACACGTATGTGTCAATCCTTATTTATAAGAATTTGACTAGAAGCCAGCAGGGTGTCCAACCACCTCCGATCAGTGTGTGTGTGTCACCATCGGCATAGATCACATGGATGTGCATACAAAGCCATTACATGAATTTGTTGCCACAAATTGTGTCACCATCGGCATTGATCACATGGATGTGCATACAAAGCCATTACATAAATTTGTTGCCACAAATTAAACACGAATTATTGGAAAGTTGAGTACTGAAACTATATACACTAGTACAGGAATGACATATACTCCCGGTTGGCAACCCCCTTTACTCCCGGTTGCCCAACCGGGAGTACGTTTTCGGGAGTAAAGGTTCACAACCGGGAGTAAATGGGGACTTTTACTCCCGGTTGGTAATACCAACCGGGAGTAAAGAGTCAGCTGGGCCCGCGGCCTGGCAGACACCTTTACTTCCGGTTGGTAATACCAACCGGGAGTAAAAGTCCTCTTTTTTTCTTTTTCATTTTCATTTCAATTCATAATTTATTTTGGTTTTAAAATAGGTTTTCGTATACGATTTTTGCCCTACAAATAATATATGCATACACGTACATATAGTAAAGTTTGGTTTCGAGCAATGTACGCAAGTAACCCAACTAAAAAGAAAGTATATACAAACAATTTGTGCACCATATATAATACAAGATTGCATTGTATACTTTCATCATCGTGTCCGTCCTTTGGATTCGATAACAAATTGTCATGACCCATTACATTCAAAATAAAGTTATCATGACCCTAGTTTTTTGGAAGCCATTGTTCATCGGGGTTAAAGTAGAACTCGGCGCCGGGCTTTAAGACCTGTTCATTAAGAAATCCTGCTATCGTCTCTTGCATTGCTTTGAGATGGTGTGTTTGCAGGGTTTTCTCTTTTAAATTTGTAGTCTACAATTTGAGTTTAAAGAAATATTATTAGTATATATATCAAGAATAATGATAAATCAAGAAAAAAGTAGTAGTATTTAGATACATACTTTTTCCGTCTCTAGATGAGTTCTTTTTTAGCACAACTTTAGGAACTCACAAACATAGTATCCACAGTGATCGGTCCCCTGTGGCTGCCGCAGAATCCACTTTAGAAGAAACAGATTCAGTATCCGATCCGGTATAGGTAAATTGATACATATAGGAACCAACATAGAGAAATTGAACTAATATAGCAATATAGTACTTAATTGAAGTTTATTTACGCGTAATAGCGCTTTGCGTTGTGTCATATGGTGTTTCTGAATGAATTCTTTCCAAATACTGCCCAATAAAATTAAAAATATTTAGACTATTAATTATTGCATATAGAGAGACTGATATATACATATATAGAATTGTGCTAGAGAGATTGCAATTACCCCTAGATAATATCTATCATTTCTTGGTATTCTTTTTGCTCTTTTCTCATCGAGTCCCAGATGTACAGACAAGATTTCTCTAGATCGATTTCCATCAATATCCAGTGATTGCTGCATGTGTATGCATACGAAGGTACATACACTCATTATTTAACTTGTTAGAGTCAACACATATATATAGGGTGTGTTTTCTATACTCCCGGGAGTAGTTACTCCTACCTATCTAATTGGATTTGTGTGCACAAACAAACCCGCTAAGAGTATATTAGCTCCACCGCTAGCCTGATTTGCGGCTCGTTTGCATGTGCATGTTGACGTCAGCTTCCGTTATATATCTCCATGATTTGTGGCCGGTGCCGATTTGTTTGCTTATTCGAAAACATGTATATTTTTTCCCTACCGTATATACTAGTTTTTTTGACTGCCGTATATGTATCCATGTGAAAACAGCTAGTATGGATGCATACTTTATATACTAGTTTTTTATTTACTACCGTATATGCATCATGTGAAAACATCTAGTATGTATGGATGCATACTTGTTGAGTATGAGTACATACGTACTGCTATAGTAGTATGCATGCATACAGTCACGTATCACTAGATTAATTAGAGTATGTATTCATACTATTAGAAGCATGTATGCATTTATACTCAGAGTATATGCATATACTTTTCTTCACAGGAGAGGATGCGTACATACTAGTGAGTATATATGTATACCTACCAATGGAGTATGGCCCACACGTGTAATGAGAGTATGAGTACATACATTTTTTATAAGGAGTAGTATGAATACGTACATGCTTTTATGGAGTATGAATACGTACACGCTTATAGGGAGTATGTAGTCATATACTGGATCTAATCTAATCTGAAAAAGTACGAATACTCTCATCTAAAAAAACATGGAATTGCAGGTGCCATTGCTCCTGTTTCACGCTCGATTTGCTATTGAACTGATGGGTAAAAGTTTGCATCTTCAGATGGAGTATTTACCAACGAAAGCAGCTATCGGTGGCGTCCTGGATCCTGGCGCGGCGGATGGAGAGTTCGGGGGAGCAGCTACCGTGGACGGGGGAGCAGCGGCCGCGGACGGCGCAGCAGCGGCCGGGCTTGCGTCGGAGGCAGCTCACGGCGCGAGGGCGGCGGTGCCCGATCCGGAGATGGAGCGGCGGCGGCAGTAACTTCGGGACCGAGAAGAGGGGAGAGAGCGAAGGGAAAGAAGACCCATTATATACGGAGGACATTTACTCCCGGGTCTTACTCCGAATCGGGACTAAAAACCCTTTACTCCCGGTTGGCAATACAAACCGGGAGTAAAGGTTAGATATTTCAGGCCCGCGCAAAATGCAGCCCACCAAAGCTAGGGTGATTTTGGCTTCCCGCCATTTTCAAAGCAGGATTTTGGTTTTTATATTTCTTTATTATTTATAATTGCTAAATTACTATTATTTATGTAGAAATTAATATAGTTGTTATAATTTTTTTTAAAAAAATAAATTAGAGTTTCTTTTGCTATACTGCAGACATGGAAAATACGTAACCTAAATATTTTATTTTTCTTTTAAATATTGAATATAATGTAAATAATAATCATTATTTCATTAATGCAAAAATATAGTCTTTAAGTAATACCATTAAATCTATTGTGTTTAGACAGGAAATTTGTTTTCACATCTATTTTACGTCCATCTTTTCATTGGTGGACTCAGTTCAACGTATAATGACATGGTGAAGTCGCGCGAAAATTCAATTAAACTAGAAAAAGTATCAAACCAATTCAGAAAAATCTCAAACTTGCGGTTGCTTCGCATAGGGCATTTGCATGCCTGAGAAAAAGTTTGAGATCAATACGACACTTGGACCTCACAATCCCTAAGAACCTAGGTGTATAAACATAGTTTGATGAAAGGTTCCATATACCTTTGTGAAGCACGTGTACTTCACCCTTGTCGAAATGGCTTGAGATTTTTTTGGCAATCATTTACACCCAAAATATGTCCCCACACAAGATCTTAGGTTTTTCTGATCATTATTTTTATTATTATATTTTTCTTCGTGCTGCGTGAGACAAAATATGGTGAATTACATATCGAAAACACTGGAATTCTGCAGCGACCTCCGCAAATACTTGTCTCCTAGGTCACAAGAGACCATGTGGCAAAGTTTGGCACAATTCCGGATCTTTTCTGGGTTGGACACAGTTCAACGTAGAATTACCCGGTGAAGTCACGCAGAAATTCAATTAAACTGGAAAATGTACCAAACCAATTCGAAAAAATCTCAAACTTGACGATTGCTTCACATATAGCATTTTCAAACCTGAGAAAAAAATTGGGACCAATACGACACTTGGACCTCAGAATTCCTAAGAACCCAGGTGTATAGATATGGTTCGATGAAAGGTTCCATATACCTTTTGTGAAGCACGTGTACTCCTACCTTGTCAAAATGGCTTGAGATTTTTTTGGCAGTCATTTACACCCAAAAAATGTCCCCACACAAGATCTTAGGTTTTTCTGATCATTATTTTTATTATTACATTTTTCTTCGTGCTGCGTGAGACAAAATATGGTGAATTACATATCGAAAACACTGGAATTCTGCAGCGACCTCCACAAATACTTGTCTCCTAGGGCACAAGAGACCATGTGGAAAAGTTTGGCACAATTCCGGATCTTTTCTCGGTTGGACACAGTTCAACGTAGAATTACCCGGTGAAGTCGTGCGGAAATTCAATTAAACTGGAAAAGGTACCAAACCAATTCGAAAAAATCTCAAACTTGACGGTTGCTTCACATATAGCATTTTCAAGCCTGAGAAAAAGTTTGGGACCAATACGACACTTGGACCTCAGAATTCCTAAGAACCCAGGTGTATAGACATGGTTCGATGAAAGGTTCCATATACCTTTTGTGAAGCACGTGTACTCCTACCTTGTCAAAATGGCTTGAGATTTTTTTGGCAGTCATTTACACCCAAAAAATGTCCCCACACAAGATCTTAGGTTTTTCTGATCATTATTTTTATTATTACATTTTTCTTCGTGCTGCGTGAGACAAAATATGGTGAATTACATATCGTAAACACTGGAATTCTGCAACGACCTCCACAAATACTTGTCTCCTAGGGCATAAGAGACAATGTGGCAAAGTTTGGCACAATTCTGGATCTTTTCTGGGGTGGACACAGTTCAACGTAGAATTACCTAGTGAAGTCGCGCGAAAATTCAATTAAACTGGAAAAAGTACCAAACCAATTCAGAAAAATCTCAAACTTGGCGGTTGCTTCACATATGGCATGTGAAATGCTAAGAAAAAGTTTGGGACCCATACGACACTGGAGTGTCCTCATCATTTAGCGCTATGCTTGGATATTTGTTCACTCTGAAGGGCACAATTCTATCTTCCTTTTCGTAATCTACTGACATGTCTGACTTGTCCTCAGTTCCCACAATATTTGTTTTCCTGCCGCTACCTCATGTACCTCCTCTTCAGCTTCCCCCATTGGGGTATCATTTAAGACACCAGCATATTCTGCAACAACGTCATGTCCCATTGTTTTTCTTCACCTTCTTCCATTATAACACTGCTTTCTCCGTGCTTGGTCCAACAAATATAGTTTGGCATGAAACCCGACTTAAACAAGTGTGAATGAATGTTTCTTGAGGAGGCATATTCCTTTAAATTCCTACATAAGGCACATGGGCAGCACATAAAACCGTCTCGTTTGTTTTTCTCGGCCACACGTATGAAATAATGCACCCCATCAATGAACTCTTTGGAGCGCCGATCAGCGTTGTACATTCAATTCCGGCTCATCTGCAGTACACGATATAAGTACATACGTATTAAAATCTTGAGCATATAATTAGTTATATTAATTACACAACATGTAGGCATGCATAATAACTGATTAATTTACGGAAGCCTCAGAACTGTTTACATCTACTCTCTACACTTATTTTTGTAATTAAAATATTGTGAATTCCTCATTTACTAAATAAAAGAAATTAAATAAAAAAATAAAATTCTTTTATAAATATCTAAACCATGAAATGTAGGATGAAGATGAGAGGAGAAAGAAGATGACGACCTTTACAACAGAAGAATTGATGGAGGCGTCGAAGAAATCGTTCTTGTGATGACTAGCTGGCTCGTTTGAGCAAGAACACAGGAACGATGAAGCAACGACGAAGAACAGAGTTCCAAATGGCTCTAGCGCGAGAGGAATGCAGGGCTCAGTATATAGAGAAACATTTACTCCTGGTTGTGCTTAAAAACCCGGACTAGAAGTCCATTTTTACTCCCGGTTGGAGCCACCAACCGGGAGTAAAGGTTCACTCCACCTCTACTCCCGGTTGGTGTCTCCAACCGGGAGTAAAAGTCTACCTTTACTCCCGGTTGGTGTCTCCAACCGGGAGTAAAGGTCCTCGCATGATGAACTGGTCGTTGAGTGTAGGACTTTACTTCCGGTTGGTGGTTAAAACCAGGAGTAATTATCCCTTTACTCCCGGGTGCAATAAATGCCGAGAGTAATTCCAAAAGTGGTGCCGAGAGTGAAAGTCGGTTCTCTACTAGTGATAATAGATGGTGAGGGTGATCATACACCCAGACAGCGAGCAGTGTGAAACTATATACACCACTCCACCAGGGCTTGATTCGGCTGCGACCAAAAGTCCAAAGAGAATAAAAAGAGAAAAGCATGCTAATAATTAAGCACACCAGTGTAAGCTAGCAAACGAAAGCATGTACCGGCCACTGACTGTGCCTATATATCCCTTGCCATGCTAATATGCCCACGCTGCCGCCGGCGGGTGGGTGCGAAACGACTGGGCTGGCCACGCTCATCGTCGCCGATCGAGTGGGGTCGGATCGGAGGCCACCGGAGCTGCTAGCTAGCTGCCGGTGGATTGACGACGGCAGCCGGAGAGATAGCCCGACCGACCGAGATCCGAGAAGAAATGGTTTGGAGAGCACACCGCCGGGGAGGAGGAGAGCTAGCGTATTTAACTTTAGAGATGGCTTGTTGTAACGTATGCCGGCACCACCACCCGAGAAGTGTGTGACACTGGTCGTCGTCAAGTGGACACTAGTAGTGGTCAAATGCTTACGTCAGATCCGATCGAGAAGAAATGGTTTGGAGAGCACACCGCCGGGGAGGGGAGAGCGTATTTAACTTTAGTCTGCAGATAGAGACATGGCTTCATTACTGGAGCCGGCTGCTTTGCCGAAGCCTCTTAGATCCTCGGCAAAGCCTTTGTCGAGCGCAGCTCTCGGCAAAGTGGTCTCGGCAAAAATCCGATCGGCAAAGCCTTCTTTGCCGAGAGCCGTTTATCAGGCTCTCGGCAAAGGCTTTGCCGAGAGCCAGCGCGGCTCTCGGCAACGAAAAGGCGCCGTTAACGGCTCCCAGCATTTGCCTTCTTTGCCGAGAGCCCATCTGGCTGGCTCTCGGCAAAGAGTTTTCCTTTTTTTTTTGGAAAAACTCTTTGCCGAGAACCAGTCTGGCCATACTCTCAGTAAACATTTTTCTTTTTTTTAAAAAAAATCTCTGCCGAGAGTCTTACTGGCCTGGCTCTCGGCAAAATATTTTTCTTTTTTAAAAAAAACTCTTTGCCGAGAGCCAGTCTGGCCAGGCTCTCGGCAAACGTTATCCTTTGCTGAGTGCAACGGTCATTGCACTCAGCAAAGCTGGGACATGGCTATTCTTGCAGCCTTGTTTCCCAGCTTTGCCGAGTGCAATGACCGTTGCACTCGGCAAAGCCAGCCTTTGCCGAGAGCAACCCTCGGCAAAGTGGGAAATTTTGTTTTTTTTCTTTTAATTTTCCATTTCATTACACATACAAATCACATTCATCACATATAACACATATATCACATGTACATATCACATTCATCACATATATATCACGTTCACATACACCACACATATAGCACATTGATCACAATATTTGAACCAAACGAAATTTAACCATCACAAGTTATCATCGAAACATAATAAGTTTTCAATCTAAAGTTCACAATCTACTAGAGCCGACACTCTAAACACACTCATGGCCAACCTTGCCCTGGCCACCTCGAAGAAGCAGTGCCGCCTTGACCCCCGGGCGTGTTCCATCCAGGCGCTTGCGGGTAACCCGCCGACGGAGGCTGCAAAAAGTAGACGTCTATATCAGACAAGCAAATGTAGAAACGAAACACTGAGGAATCGATACTCACAGAAATAGCATCTGCGTTCTGAGACAGCGGTGGAGGAGCCATGAGCGCCGCGGGCACCTGCATGCCCTGGGAGGCCATGAACGCGATGAGGTCTGCCATCTGCTTAGCTTGGGCCTCCAATCGGGCCTCCATCTGGGACCGCATCTAGGCCTCCAGCTGCTAGCGCTCCTCCCTTTCTCTTTTCAGGCAGGCCTGCGATAATACAAAGGGAATGTTAGAACAATGCAAACATTTAAACATCAATGTACGACAAGTAAAACAAAAATAACCTCGAGCTCGGCGACCCGCGACTGCGAAGGCGACGGGCGTGGGCGTATGGGGACGCTCCCGCTCGTGGTCTGTGCTCGGAGTTGGGCCAGAGTGGGAGTGGAGGACGAGTCGATGATGCCGTTGCCAAGCCAATACTGTCCATGCTTCTTGCCTCCTCCGACCCTCATCACGATGCTTCCATCCAGGTCCTCGCTGGCCGGATCAAAGTCGGCCCCATGGAGCGCCCTTGCCGCCTCTGTGTAGTCAGTGAGACGGGTGTGGACGCTGGAGTTGGAGTACACCTCGGGGGATCGTCCGGGTTGTAGGAGGTCTCCGGTGCGGTGGCCTTGCCCTTGTGGGACATGGCGTATGCCGTGAACGTGCTGCAAGGCTGGCCACCGTCTATGTCAGACAAGCAAATGCAGAAACGAAACACTGAGGAATCGATACTCACAGGAGTAGCATCCGTGTTCTGAGACGACGGTGGAGGAGCCATGAGCGCCGCGGGCACCAGCATGCCCTGGGAGGCCATGAACGCGATGAGGTCTGCCATCTGCTTAGCTTGGGCCTCCAACCGGGCCTCCATCTGGGACCGCATCTGGGCCTCCATCTGCTGGCGCTCCTCCCTTTCTCTTTCCAGGCGGGTCTGCGATAATACAAAGGGAATGTTAGAACAATGCAAACATTTAAACATCAATGTATGACGAGTAAAACAAAAATAACCTCAAGCTCAGCGACCCGCGACTGCGAAGGCGACGGGCGTGGGCGTATGGGGAAGCTCCCGCTCGTGGTCTGTGCTCGGAGCTGGGCCAAAGTGGGAGTGGAGGACGAGTCGATGACGCCGTCGCCAAGCCAATACCGCCCGTGCTTCTTGCCTCCTCCAACCCTCATCACGATGCTTCCGTCCAGGTCCTCGCTAGCCGGATCAAAGTTGGCCCCATGGACCGCCCTTGCCGCCTCTGTGTAGTCAGTGAGGCGGGTGTGGACGCTAGAGTTGGAGTATGCCTCGGGGGGTCATCGGGGTTGTAGGAGGTCTTCGGTGCGGTGGCCTTGCCCTTGTAGGACATGGCGTATGCCGTGAACGTGCTGCAAGGCTGGCCACCGTGTGACGCCGTCTGCGAGGAAGACAACAAGATGATTAGTAATTAGACAATATTTGAGCATTACAATACATAAAGTGTTTCATGTACCCAAGCTTGTGCGTACTCGGCGAGGTTGCGGTTGCCCTAGTGGTGTGGTACACCTAGCATCTGCAGACGCGCCTCCCGGGCCTCGGCGTGCTGTGCGGTCCACTCTTCAGAGAGCCACCGGTCCACGATCATCTCCCAGCACTCGGGAAACGACTGGCACCATTGGGGGACCATCTGCACATCATCAAGTATTTCACATATAAGCGTCAGATAAAATGAGCATAGCTTAATCTCAAAAGGAATCACTTACCTGAATGTACTACGCCCAGCTCAGCGTCATGCCTCCCGCCTCGACCTTCGACACCCTCCGTCCTTCAACCGTGGCGTTGTAATTGATGATGGCCTAAAGTCTCGCCTCGTAGATGATGTCGGTGACGAGCTTCTTACAGGCCCTTGTACTCACCACCTCCGCCTGTGCCTCCTTCCCCTGCTCGCACCTATAGAAGTCCTGCATACAGATGCAATACAAACTCTAAGTAATTCAAGAAAAGTACGATGAATGCGATGTTGTGTGATGAAGACTTACCCACAGCTCCGCTCTGACCCTCGCCGCCTTGTTTGGGTAGTCCGGGTCTGGGGCGACGGTGTAGTGGTCAAAGGTGTAGGCTGGCTCTGTCTTCCCGGCATACTGTACTATGCTGGGGTAGTGCTCGCGGCACAGGAGACCTAGGATGTCGTTGGGTTTGTGGCCGCGACCCTCCACAAACTCCCAACGCCTGCACAAGTGATTCAGAAAGATTATTAGTTTCTATTTCAATTTTGAACATATCATATGAACGAGTAGTTAGAACATGTACCTTTGTCCAACGGGGCGGATCACTGGGCGTTGGTGACGTGGTATCGGTCGCGCCTGGGAGGCTGGCGGGACCTCACAAGTAGGGCGTGGACGCCCCTGAGGCATCTAAACCCTCGTCTGCCTCGGCCGACGGCTCATCCTCCTGCTCGGGCTCCTCCTGCCCCTCGTCAGCCTGAGCCTCAGCCTCGGGCGTGGCCGGCACCTCGTCCTCGACCGCATCCTCCTCCGGTGGAGTCGGCTCCCTCCGACGGCGATCCCTCCTTTGCCGAGACGGCCCGTCGTCCTATGAGGCCCGGTACAGGGAGCTCATTGACCTCTGACGTCCGCCCGGCATCTTAGCTCGACCTCCTGCATTTAAACAGAACAAACAATATTATATTAGAAATAACATAATGAAATATATGCAAAATAAATAAAACCCTAGATCCTAAGAATACTAGAAAAAACATAACCGGAGTAGAATATAACATAATATTACGTGAATTAGAAATAATCTGCATCATCAGGATTAGTCGGAGCAAAAGTGTCATCATCGCTGTCAACCATGTCTAAGTACTCCTCAGTATCCGAAGATGGGACATCATCTTCATTTGCTTCGCCTAAAAGGAATCGTTCTAGCATTTGTATGTCCTTCTCATTTACCACCTCATCCCCAGCGTCCTCGTCATCATTCTCTACTTCCATTTTCATCGCTTCGGTTAATTCTATCGTGAACGTCCCTTGCAGCCCAGCTTCTTGAAAGAACTCCCCATCGTACGTGTTTGTATTGAAGTTATAATCCTCATCGTTGGGGAGAGGTAGTTTAGCATGTGGCAATATCTTGTGCACAATATACCAACCCAAGAGATGCTCTTTGCTTTTGCACGCATATGGCGTGTAATAAACCTGCGTGGCCTGTTGAGCTACAATATACACATCGGCTCCTAGATAGACAGAATCCTGTCGAATTTCAACTAGCCCAAGATTAGGTGCAAGTCTCGTTACTCCAGGGTCGAACCAATGGCATTTGAACATTACAGGATTCAGAGGCTTGTCATCGTGAAGTGAAAGTTCATATATTTCTTCAATTCTTCCATAGTAGTCACGGTTGTCATTGCCTGGAGTACAAACTCCGCTGTTTGTGGTTTTTCGATTGGGCCGACTCTGCTCGTATCTCGTTGTGTGGAAGCGATATCCATTCACATCATAACCGTTAAATGACTTGACCCTACGGTCAAAGCCATTTGCAACCTGTCTCAGCTCTTGACTCATAGACGCATCGGTCTGAGCCTGCAAGGTGAAGCAAGGTATAATGTTATATAGTCCAAACGTAGGAGCAAGTTGGAACGTCGGACTAAGTATGACCTCAGTTGGACAGGACCTTCTGTCGGAACCAAGAAATAAAATCGGGCCTCCCTTGCCCCACACCGTTTGAAATTAGGGTTTCGGCTACTGGGTCAGAAGGTGGCCTTGGCCTATTCCAGAACTAATGAAGAAATTCCCTGTACGAAAGAAAAACAAGGGTGTTTGATGCAGAATAGTGTCGGCGAATTGAAAGAACATAGTTGAGAACTTACCCCATGTATGGCTGCACCTCATCAAGGTTGGTAAGCACGTATAGCATGATCTTTCGCCACTCTTCATAGTTCAACTGCTTAACTGTGGATCCACCTGCCGTGCCTTGCTAGCCTCAGAAAAGGCTAAGACTCGATTCATTTTCTCCAGCATTGTAACGAGGGGGTGCATTATGCACGCTAGGAAGGTTCTCGGAGTAGTATTGTTCAGTGAAGTTTGACACCTCCTCCAGAATGAATGCCTCTACAATGGAAGCCTCAATTTTGGCTTTGTTTCTACATTTCTTGCGAAGAGTCTTTAGATTTCTCTCGACTGGATAGCACCAACGGCAATGCACAGGCCCTCCCATTCGAACCTCATTAGGGAGGTGTACGATCAAATGCAGCATCGGAGTGAAGAAGCCTGGTGGAAAGATCTTCTCCAGCTTACAGATCAACACAGGTGCAGCTTTCTCCAAGTCATCAATGACGGACCGAGATATCTCCTTGGCACAAAGTTGGTGGAACAAATAGCTCAACTCTGCTAGGACAACCCACATAGGCTCAAGAACATAGCCTCGAACCATCGTCGGAAGAAGGCGCTCGATCCATACGTGGAAGTCATGACTCTTCATTCCTAGGACTCACAGACTAGATAAGTTGACTCCTCTCCTCAGATTCGCTGCATATCCATCAGGGAACGTCAATGTCTAGATCTACTGAAGTATTTCTTTCCTTTGTGGCCTGCTCAAGACGAAATCGGCCTTGGGCCGTGTCCATCTCCTGCCGGGTTGAGGAGACCGCATCTCTTGCTTTGGTCTCTTCAGGCCTTCACCATCGTATACCTCCATGTATCTCGACGCTTTACACTTCGGACAGTAACCTGCATCCTTGAGATCTTTTCTGAAGAGGACGCACCCATTTGGACATGCATGTATCTGCTCATAAGACATCTTCAGTGCATGAAGCAGTTTCTGTGACTCGTACAGGCTCTTTGGCAATATGTGGCCATCCGGAAGCATGCTGCCAAATAGGGCCAACATACCATCGAACGCTTCTCGACTCAGGTTGAACTGGGACTTGAACCCCATCACACAGCCAATGGCATCCAGTTGAGAAACCATTGTCCAATCATGAAGGGGTTTCTGTGCCGAAGACATCATGTCATAGAACGCCTTTGCGGTCTTCTCCATCTCCTCCTCCATACGTCCTGCAGCGTACTGTGCTTGTTGGAAGTCATCTAATAGGTCTGCTACCCCAGCATCAGCATCAAAGTGCTGCAGACGTGGTCGCACCGCCTCCTCTCTCAAATGATGTACTTCACCATGGTAGATCCACCGGGTGTAGTCCGGCGTGAATCCATGGTTCAGAAGATGTCCCATGTTCTCCTTGTCTTGCCTTCTCTGGTTCCCACATCTGCTGCACGGGCACAATACTTTCATCTCTCCTCGCCGAGTCGGGCCAAATGCATGGTTCAAGAAAGCATCTGTCTTGTGCAACCATTCATCACTGAAATCACTCTTGCCTCTACGGCCCGAGTACATCCACTGACGGTCATCCATCCTACTATCATCCATCCGAGTACTTACATCTACATCTGAGTATGTACATCCTATTGTCATCTAATAAGTGAGGATAGGTCCTAATCCCACCCGCGGATGCGTAGATGAGGCTAGTTCCCATTGTCTGCCCCAACCCAAGACAGAATTTCGGCAGCACGTCCCCGCTGTTCTCCCGATACACGTCCCTGTAGGGAGAGTGTGTATCAGGAGAACAGGGAGGTGATGCCGAAACTCCGTCTCGAATCAGGGCAAACCATGGGAACTAGCCTCATCTACGCATCCGCGGGCTGTCCAAGTAACGTGGACAATCCGAAACAGATACAGTTATCGACATGCAGAGATCTGCATACCTCCAACCGTATCTCTTTCGGACGGGAGACGCCTAACTGGGTTCATGACCTACGACCCTTACCCGCGAGGAGAGGTGATTTATACCTAGGGTAGCGGTGGAGTCAGGCTAGCGGCACAGTGACGAGTCGGTGCAGTGGCGAGGCGAAGCGGTGCAGGCAGACCCGTAGTGGATGATCCTGCAACGATCCACTGACGTCTCACACTACCATCGAGCAGCTCTAGCTGTTGTTGTTCTCACACTTCACCCTTGCACTGAAAAAATGTATATAAATATGTCATGCATGGTCAAGTTCCATAACAACATCATTCAACCAAGTTATAATGCAAGGCAGCCACTGGATGAAACAAGAACAATTCTGAGAAAAAAATGCAAAGCACTGACAGAAATAAAACTCGGAGCTTATTGAAAATCATGAAAATGCCGACTTACACACCATGGTATAGGCATGCTCATGATAGTACACTGAGAAATTGGCATATGATATAATAGTGATAGCTTATACCATCAGAAGCATGAAAGTATGGGTGAACAAAGAACAATGTGGCCCTCGCCCTCCCCACCGGCTAGTTTCAAGATGTTTTTACATTTATATAAGCACCGTAAAAAAATTAAACCCTTCTTGTTGTCTTGCCACTGCATATATAGCTGACCCCACAAGCCACAACGCTAGCTGTCCATCCCGGCCCACATGGCAGTGGCAGCAATAGCAGCTAGCAGGTGTTACCGCATGGGAGCAAGGGGGGGGGGGGGGGGGGGGGGGGGGGGGGGGGGGGGGGAAAGCTGGGTGCGCGGGAAACAAAAAGAGAATATGCATGGGGAGGGTAGGGACGGGTGCAAGAGCACGCTGTTAAATAAAACTGATTAATATTTTGCAATATTAATTCCTTGATAAATGCATGTCTGTTAGATTATTGACTGTATGTAATAAGAGCTCATGTGTCCTCAATAGTGGAATGTACTAAACCAATTAACAAAAAAACAAATTTACCACTACAGTAATGTCTATGATATGTTCTAAAGTTCACTGCAAGTATGATATGTTCTAAAGTTCACTGCAACTCAGAGCACCAAGTAAAGATATTGCGGTGTAAAGTTCACTGCAACTCAGTGCCACACTACCAGTCATGTTTCAATGTGGTGTCCCAAATAGATGTGGCAGGATGTACAAGATCAGTTCCTGCAGTGAACATGTGTGTTTTCATGTTGCCTAAGGTAACACAATAATTTAGAGCAACCTTTTGCAGTATAAGTATACTCAATGCCTTACTGCTAGCACCACAAATATAACTGTGCACATTCCACTTATGCACAACAGCAAGCACTATGTAACAGTAATAAATTAAAAAGGGATGATATAGATCCTCAATAAAGTTGAACGATTTATCTTCTTTTTTTCAACCAATTCACAGAGGCAAAACTCCATAATTCAGAACGCATCACTGTCATCCCTTCTTGTTTCTAGTAGTCCAAAATATTTTTTTAATCAATTCACAGGACGCATCACTTTCATCTCTTCTTGTTTCTAGTCCAGAACGCGCCAGATCACCAACAGAATCAACCGTCTTTGCTTACACGGCACAAGCACCAGAAACAGGTCACTTTCACCCAATCTCAGAGACACGCCTCTCTTCACCACGAATCAAAAACACTCTCTTAATCACGAATCAAAAACACCACTACACCTGCAGTACAATTCACACACACAAAAAGAAAGAGCACACCAGAATTTACCCCAAATATCTAACTGCAACCATATATTATATCAAGTAAACAAACAGGTAGCAACACATAAACTAATGCCTGGATTAGTCTAAGGTTAGATTAGATACAGAGTACCCAGAGGCCCACTATAATACCATGGTTCAGGGACCTCTGCTCATGGATTTTATATACTACAAACACCAGGGCATGACATGGCTGTGGAACGGCACCAGCAGCCTAAATCATGAAGGCAATCAAGCATGTTCGTGGCAATTTGCACTTACACACCATGGTATAGGCATGCTCATGATAAAGAACAAGAATAAACACAGGATCGCACCCCCATTTTTGAACTGATCAAGAATCTTCCCGTCGGCCCGCAGTCATGAACACGCTAGTGGAGAGGGAGGACGTACCTGAACACGCGGGGTCGCTCCTCCCGTTGGCCCTCCCTGGCTTCCCCTCCGTGGACGGGCGGCGGCGCGGCGCGGGGGCGGGGGCGGGGGCGCGGCCGTGCGGGGGCGGCGGTGGCGCGTCCGGTCGGCGGCGGTGGCCGTGCGGGGGCGGCGGTCGGCGGCGGTGGCGGTGGTCGGCGGCGGTGCGCGGACGGCGGTGGCGTCCGGTCCTGCGAGATGTGAGCGCGTGGGTGCGTGTGAGGGGTGAGGGGCGCGGGTGTCCCTTTTCATGTGTTAACCCCTTTGCCGAGAGCTAGATCAGGCAGCTCTCGACAAATAGTTTTTTTTATTTTATTTGCCAAGAGCCCCAGCCCAGGCTCTCGGCAAAGAGGCTCTTTGTCGAGAGTTTTAGGAGGCTCTCGGCAAAATATATTTTTTTTTGGATTTTTGCTCCCAATTTTTTCCTGCAGCCTTGATATAGTACTAGGAGGCCATGTTTGAAATTTGGTGTATTTTCCATTCATCTCGCTATATTTCACGTATTTTCTTTATTTTCTTTATTTTTTCCGCAAGACGCACATTTGAACTGTAGGTGCATGAAATAATGAATCTCAGCGATTCAAAAAATGATATTCATGCTTCCGAGGGTATTTCAACACCGTATCTAGGGACAGATGCGGAAACTCGACCATCTCGTGTACGAGACATGGCGACCAAGTTGTGTAGGATTTGATTTAAAATTATATAAAATGCGAACGGAGTCGAAAAATCATGAAAATAGACGGGAGGCCTTGACAGAATACGTAGAGTTTATGGAAATAATTTGTGAATGTTTGGAGCAAGTTGTGACACAACATGGTTGAAACCCTGAGATCTCCGCATGTGATATCTTGTTATCACATATGGAGATCTCAGGGTTTCAACCATCTTGCGGCACAACTTGCTTCAAATATTTTCAAAATTTTTTATAGCCTCTACATGCGATGTCAAGGCCTCCCGTCTATTTTCATGATTTTCCGACTCTGTTCGCATTTTATATATTTTTAAATCAAATCTCACGCAACTTGGTCGCCATGTCGCGTGCACGAGATGGTGGAGTTTTCGCGTATGTCCCTGGATATGGCGTTGAAATACCCTCGGAAGAATGGGTATTATTTATTGAATCTCTGAGATTCATTATTTCATGCACCTGCAGTTCAAATGTGCGTCTTGTGGAAAAAATCAAGAAAATAAAAAAATACAAGAAATATAGCAAGAGGGATGGAAAATACACCAAATTTCAAATCTTGGTTTCTAGTACTGTAGCAAGGCTGCAATAAAAATTAGGAGCAAAAATCCAAAAAAAAATTTGCCGAGAGCCTTGGCTGAGGCTCTCAGCAAAGAAAAATATTTTGCCGAGAGCCTAACAGCAGGCTCTCGGCAAAGATGACGGCGTAAGTGGGTCGTTTGTGGGGTTGAGGCTTTGCCGAGGTTCTGTTTGTACCGAGAGTCGAGCTCTCGACAAAGCTGGCTTTGCCGAGAGCCAATCTTTGCCGAGCGCCCGATATTTGACTCTCGGCAAAGAGGTAGGCCCTCGGCAAAGCTCCTCAGTCCGGTAGTGCTTGTAACATACCGTTGCCGGCACCACCAGTAGAGTAGCGCGAGCTAGCAGACGGAAGCAACCCCGGGTGCCTCGTCAGCGAGCTCGGCTGCTTCACCAGCGTGTGCTCGCCAGCCTGCTGGAGTGAGCGCACCGGCCAACAGGTTCCTGTGCGAATGGTTCACGGCGCACCCGCTGCCGTTCCCGCCGGCACGCCTGCTGCTCATGTGCTCCATGCCCACCTGCGGCCGCCTGGAGACATGCCGGCCCTATCTTCGGCATCGCACGCTACTGCTCCCGCACCTGCCACTAGAGGATGGGCCACACACAGGTGTGCGCCCCTGTGCACCAGTGGCTCAATGCTGCTGCCATCCCCGCCGTCAACAATGCCACTGATCACAACAACCTCGGTGCGTGGTGGTGGTGCTGCTCTCCTGCTCCTCCAATGTAGACATGCATCAAGCTGGCCGCTAGCTATTCACTAGCGCTATATATATCTACGTATACTATCCTATGTTGTCATTTAAATCTTAACTTTCTGTCAGTAGTTTTATCAAAAAAAAAACTTTCTGTCAGTAGTTTCATTTTCCTTTGTGTAATCACCCATACATTTCCATCTATATAATATTTCCGATTTATATAACGTATATCAGTGAGTTTCTCTTCTATATATATAGTACTAGTTTTTTTTTGTATTGTGCTTATTATGCTTGGACGACAGTGTTATACTGTCACACATTCATCATTTCATGTGTGTACTACACTACTACGAGTGTTGTGTTTCTGTGACACATTTATGATCACTTCATGTGTATATACTGCGTGTTGTATTTGTGTGTCACACATTTATCATTTCATGTGCATATACTGCGGGCGTGTGTTTGTGTGTCCGGGCGCGAGAACGGCTGACCGGCAGGCTGCCGTAGCGTTTTGTGGTGAATGGAGCGTGCACCCGAACCGCACATGTGTCGGACTTTGCGCGATGAGTTAAGGAAGTAACTTTTACACGGTGAAATTAAAGTAAACAGGAATTGACTGAAGCAGCAGGAGCAGGGTAGCAGGCAGGCGGCGGCGTGCACCAGGGTGAACGTCTCGACGAGAATCTGCTCGTATCGAGGGTCGACGTGCATCGTGAGGAAGACGTCCGATCTATATGTTGCCGTGGTGCGCCTTGACGGGCTCCTGGGACGCCAAGGGCAGCCAGCAGCCCAGCACGGCTCGCACGCGAACCTCATGCGGCGAGAGAGCATACATGGACACTGTGTATGTCAGGGACCTACTATACGTTGGCATCACGCAGACGTCCGGGTACACATGAACACTGTTTAATTTTGCAACGTAAGATCGAATCCTAAACACATCCAAGAAAGAGATGAAGGAAGGAAAATAAGCAGCTAGCTGCAACGACTCACGCTTTTGCCTAACCCTTGCTGCTAGCCCATGGACACTACTGTTACGATTTTCTCGCCTGTCTGGTTCGACTGCATATATATGTCAGCAACCTATACACACGTACGCAGCATGCGTACATACATACAACCCTTGCATTTAATTTGCACATCCTAGGAATCCAAACAACCAAGAAAGATGAAGAGGGGAAAAATAGTAATGTTAAGCAGCCGTAAAAATTGAATAGGAAAAGGAAGCAGTAATATATGTTAATTAGCCATCTTAGAGGACATGCATCGCTTAGAGGTTTTAACCTAGACAAACACACACACTACAAACGTAGGCACACACACTCACACACACACACTACAAACGTAGGCTCATACACAAACCCCAAAGTGCACGCTAGACTTACACACTATACACACACCACACATCCTTCTGGAGATCAACAGAGTCCCATTGGCCTCCTCAAGCGACACAAACCACACGGCACACGTCCTTTTGGAGATCAACGAAGTCCTATGGGGTTTCACAAGCAACGGGCACGTCGCACTAGCATTGTGGCTTTACGCATACATCTAGAACCTGCAAAATTATTTTAGAGAATAAATCCCTAGGTGAAACACTCGAGTCTAATCTCAGGAATAATCAAACCCAGGCGGGCTGCGCTCGCACCTGGAGATGCTGGTGCTGCCACTGAGCTATGAGCCCTCCATAATTGCTTAGTTGTTGTAACTAGGAACATATTTATGTTGTTTTAACTAAACACACACAAGTAGCAAAAAGGTATCATATATATCACATAGGAGTATGTACTAACGTCAACCTTATCCCTAACATTTATACACATGTTTTGCTATTTTGATTCAGAGGCATGGCAGTAACATTTCATCACTTCTCCCTTAAGATGCAAGTGAGCTTACTTGAGAAATAACTAAGCCAAACTTGATAAACAATTAGTGATCAATCGAGGAAGAGCTTGAAAAATAGTGTAATCTTTTTCGATGAATGGGCGCATACATTGTACCAGCAAGATGTCCATAAACAGTGACAAATATCCCTTTAGAACCTTATAATATTCAAGATACCTTTTTAAATAATATATATAGCAGGAACACATCTAAACTTTTGTCAGCCTATATATACGCACTACCCAAATATGTTTACAAGTTTACTGACACCGTTATTCCCTAGGTAAAGTGCCTGCTTTCTCTTGCAAAGGTGGTTGGTCACCAAGTGGCTGAGTCACACTTTCCACTAATTCGATCGTATAACATCTCGATCAGATGTTTCTGTGATTACCAATTTTTTGTGGGATTTTCTAGCTGCAGGGGACAACGGTGATCCTTGCATTAGCAGTTCAAGCATGATGATGGAAATGGCGGTGTCTGAGCTTGCATCCTCTGAGGGATGTGATCCACCAATAGGTAACTAGATGTTCACTTGCAAGTTGCAAGTAGTAATACATCAAAGATTTGTTGTCAAGTCTCTTGCAGTGTTGTTGTGTATGGCATAATAGAAACGATGGAGTTAATTCTTGTATGAGTTGATTGTACTGTATGATGTAGGCCGGAAACAAATTGTACAATGATGTAATAAATAAATTGTACAATATCATATCTCATGTAATAAACAAATTTATTTATTTATTTATTCGATTCATCATTACAGACGCTACAAGAAAATTTGCGTCTGTGATAAGGTGTCATCACAGATGTACTTTGTTCTATACGCATCTGGGATGATGTGTCATCACAGACGCGTTTTGTTCTATACGTGTCTGTGCTAGGAATTATCACAGAAGCGTTTTGTATATACGCTCTGTGATATATACTTATTACAGACTTGTGTTTATGCATCTATGATTTGCGGTAATCACATACGTGTTATATGAGACGCGTGAAACCCACGTCTGTTTAAGACGTGTCTGTGATGTGCTTTTTTACATAGTGCTCCATGGTCTTCTGTTGCAGCAGCTAGCCCTAATTAAGTAGAGGCACGTGCTCATCATTTCTTCATTGTTGGTATTCATCATGATTTGCTGGTGCAAATATATTAAGTGCACACACCACATTCTAGGTACAACAAGAATTGGTACATATATATAATAGCAACTAGTTGGTAGCTAGTTGCATACTCTACAATGTACATGGACGGACATATATATGGCTACGACTCCTTAGGCATCCCATCAACGAGCTTCCTTGAGGCAGTCACGCCACCGTTAGTAATGCCACCAACCATGACTGCTCGTACAAGCTTTCGCCAGGCCTCACCCGAATCATCACATCACGCCCACTAGGTACACTCGTCATGGGAAGATGACGATGCATGGCTTAAAGCTTATTACCCGCCAACTAATTCTCCAAATTGCTAGGAGGTTTGGGGGGGTAGACCCACCGGACCCGCTTGTGCAGCCCTGATGAACTACAACTACAAAAAAGCATGTAGACTTCAATTACGACTAACCCTCCATCTGATTCTCCAAATCGCATGGAGGCTCGAGGGCGACTATTGACTACATATAGTACGCAGGTACCCTGATCTCAAGCGAAAACACCAAACTAGGACAGGGTGGACAGAACAGAACAGGTTATGCATTAAGCCCAACCCAGATGCTACCTTATTTACTTGGTGGACAAGGTCTCGAAAGATTTACTTACAAACCAACTCTATTCGACTTCATTTTCTTGCAACAAATCTGCGTGTGTTGCATGTGTGTGTGTGTGTGTGTCACACACTCATGCTCTGTGCAATGCATATTGTGTGTCTCACACACGCAGCATACAATCTAAGCCATTATAAAATTATTTCCACGACTCACGAGTTGCAAATGTGAGAATTCAAGCAAATATACAATGAACGACAACCTTGATACACCTTGACAGTGTATACGCATGTGTCAACGACCACCTCCGAGTGTGCCGGCCGTATGGTACCACCACCACCACTCCACCCGGGCTTGATTCGCCTGCGACCAAAAGTCCAAACAGAATAAAAAGATAAAAGCATGCTAATAATTAAGCACCGGTGTAAGCTAGCAGACGAAAGCATGTACCGGCCGCTGGCTGTGCCTATCCCTTGCCATGCTAATATGCCCACGCCGCGCCGGCGGGTGGTGCGAAACGACTGGGCTGGCCACGCTCATCATCGCCGATCGAGGGGGATCGGAGGCCACCAGAGCTGCTAGCTAGCTGCCGGTGGATTGACGACGGCAGCTGGAGAGATATATAGCTCAACCGACTGAGATCCGAGAAGAAATGGTTTGGAGAGAGCACACCGCCGGGGTGGGGGAGAGCTAGCGTGGCGTATTTAACTTTAGAGATGTACGTATGGCGCCGGCCGGCACCACCACCCGAGCAGTGGAACACACTTGTGTGCGTAATCTTTTGATCCAAGCCATAAAAATAGTGTAATCTTTTGATCAATGTGCGTATATATATTAGTATATTACCAGCATGCAGCATATATATTAGTATATTACCAGCATGCAGCATGTCATATCCATAAACAGTGGGCACGCTTTGTGTGCGTACTTAACTTGCAGAAAGAGATCGATGGATCCCTTGCACAGCGTGGACACTTGGGCCTCGTTTAGATGGGTGAATTGGGGGAGAAAAACACTGTATCAGAATTCCTGTAGCATTTCGTTTGTATTTGATAAAAATTATCCAAATTTTGACTAACTAGGCTTAAAATGTTCGTCTCGCAAAGTACAACAAAACTGTGTAATTAGTTTTTGATTTCATCAACATTTAGTACTCCATGCATTTGCCGACATTTTGATGTGACGGGGAATCTTCTTTTTGCATAGTGAAATTTGGGGGGAGAATAGGGGAACTAAACAAGGCCTTGTAAACACTGAGAATACCGCCGGGGAGGGAAGAGCGTATTTAACTTTAGTCTGCAGATAGAGAGATGCCTTGTAACATACCGTTGCCGTCAACAACGCCACTGATCAGCATGGTGGTGGTGCTGGTGCTGGTGCTGCTCTCCTGCTCCTCCTATGTAGACATGCATTGAGCCGGCCGCAAGTTATATTCACTAGCGCTATATATGTCTCCTATCCTATATTGTCATTTAAATCTTAACTTTCCGTCAGTAGTTTTATCAAAAAAGAAACTTTCTGTCAGTATTTTCGTTTTCCTTTGTGTAATGGCCTATATATTTCCATCTATGTAATATTTCAAATTTATATAATATATATCAGTGAGTTTCTTTTCTATATATATAATACTAGTTTTTTTGTATTGTCCTCATATTATTATGCTTCGACGACAGTGTTATACTGTCACACATTCATCATTTCATGTGTGTACTACACTACTACGTTTATCACTTCATGTGTATATACTGCGTGTTGTATTTGTGTGTCACACATTTATCATTTCATGTGCATATACTGCGTGTGTTTCTGTGTCCAGGCGGTGTTGCGTCCGGGCGCGAGAACGGCTGACCGGCTGGCCGCTGTAGCGTTTGTGGTGAACGGAAAGTGTGCACACGATCGAACCGCACATGTGTCGGACTCGGACTCGGACTCGTACTGGAGGGAGGGATGCGCGGAGGCCCTGGCTGCCGGGCATATTCATTTCATTACGCGTTGAGTTGAGGAAGTAACTATTACACGGCGGTGAAATTAAAGTAAACAGGAATTGACTGAAGCAGCAGGAGCTGGGTAGCAGGCAGCCGGCAGCGGTGACTACGGAGCTGCGCTAGCTAGGCATCAGGGCGCCGCCTGGTCGCCCGGACGATGGCGGCGGCCTGCGCCAGGGCGATCGTCTCGACGAGGTTATGTGTGTATCGAGGGTCGACATGCATCGTGAGGAAGACGTCGGATCGGTTGCCGTGGTGCGCCTTCACGGACTCCTCCGACGTGAACGCTAGCCGCGGCATGGCTCACACGCGAACCTCAGGTGGCCCGGGCCTCTGACGGGCTCCAGGTCGGCCTCGTGCGCCGACTTAAGGCGCCGCCTACGAAGCACGGGGTCGTCGTCCCCGAAGCTCAATGTTGAGAGCAAGCATGGCAGTACCCATCCTGAAGCACCGGCCAACCCGTGCCGCCCACTCAGTCCTCGCCAAGGCCGCTGCCTTTCTCGCGAACTTGACAATGCCGCCGCCGCCTTGCATCCTAGATCTGAACTTGATTGCTCGCCCCCTGCCAGATGGATGTGCAACGGTTGCAGCCGATGTGAATGTGCCAGGGTTTGACTTGGGTGGTGACGGACGAACAATCTGGGGCCAATGGGAAGGGAGGCAGTACTGGGGGGCCGACGACAGAAGACACGGGAGGGAGTGCGAGTGACAAAGAGCCAAATCCACGGTCCATCATGCGACACGTGTGAAATCAATAGCAAAAAATGGTGTACTTGTCAATTCTCCAAATTGCTAGGAGGTTGGTGGGATAGACCCATCAGGTCCGCTTGCGCAGCCCTAATGAACTACAACTACAGAAAAAACATGTAGACTTCAATTACGACTAACCCTCCATCTGATTCTCCAAATCGCATATGGAGGCTCGAGGGCCACTATCAACACTAAACTAGGACAGGGTGGATAGAACAGGCTATGCAATAGGCTCAAACTTGATATGTTACATCATCTACTTGGTGGACAAGGCCTAGAAAGATGTACTTAGGGCCTATTTGGTTCACCCCTCCTAAAGTTCTAAACTTTAGTCACTTTAGATACTAAACTGTCAAACAAATTGACTAAAAAAGGAATAAAGTAGTTTAGTCATATTAGTACCCTAAGGAGGTGTTAAAGTTGGCTAAAGTGCCCAGTGGACAGAGGCTGCCCCTCATTATTGCCAGTCCCCCACCCTGATTTGTGCATTCATTAGGAGTAGTTTGTTTTTGTTGAACTGTTTTAATGGCATTTACTCACTTTTAGTCACTAGAATCAAACAGGAGTGACTAAAGTTTAGTCATTGATTTTAGTAGCTAAATTTTAGTCATGGGAAAACAAACAGGCCTTAAACCAACTCTATCCGACTTCATTTTCTTGTAACAAATATGCGTGTGTTGCATGTGTGTGTGTCACACAATCATGCTCTGTGCAGTGCATAAGACTACCCGCAGTGGGTACTCTAAAACGATACTCTAAAGCTTTAGAGTATGAATATATAGTAAAAACTGCTGCACTGGGTACTCTAAAACGATACTCTATCCTTTCTCTCACTCTATATTTAGAGTGATACTGTGCTTACTCTATACTCTATAGTGGCGGGCCCACTAGCTAAACAAAGGGAAAAAATGTTATAACTCACAAACCAAAAATCCAAATTAAATTTCGATTTCACCATTAAATTCGTCTTAATAAATCCTTCAAAACTAGATCACACATGGATATATTTAGATAAAGTGACAAGTGGGTCCCATAGTGGATAGAGTGGATAGAGGATGATATAGAGGATGGATGGGTGCGGGAGAATTGAGTATAGAGGAGAGAATCTTGCTGACTAGAACGTATAGAGGATGAATATAGAGGTCCATGAGTGCGGGTAGTCTAATGTGTGTCTCACACACGCATACAATCTAAGCCATTATAAAATTGTTTCCACGACTCACGAGTTGCAAATGTGAGTTGCAAATGTGAGAATTGAAGCAAATATACGATGAACGACAACCTTGATACACCTCGATAGTGCATACGCATGTGTTAATCCTTATTTGTAAAGAATTTGATTTGACGCCACCACCTCCGAGTGTGCCGACCGTATGGTACCACCACCACTCCACCAGGGCCTGATTCGCCCGCGACCAAAACTCCAAACAGAATAATAAAAAGATAAAAGCATGCTAATAATTAAGCACACCAGTGCAAAACTAGCAGACGAAAGCATGTACTGGCCCCTCTGGCTGTGCCTAGGCCTAATATGCCCACGTTGCCGGCGGCGGGTGGTGCGAAACGACTGGGCTGGCCACGCTCAGCGTCACCGATCGAGGGTGTTTGGCGTGAGTCTGTCTAGCACAAATTATTCTATGCATTCCAGACATCAGAGAAATATATGTCAAATTGTTCAGAAATGATCAAATTGTTTACAAATTTCACAAATTATTCACAAATGATCGGTGTTCCACATCACGGCATAGTACCGGTTCTTGCGCTACTGCACGCCGCGGTAGTTCCGCACCGGCCGCATGGCTGCCACCAGCACTGCCCACTCGGTCCTCGCCGAGGCTGCCGCCTTCCTCGCGAGCTCGACAATGCTACCGCCACTTGCATCCTGGATCTGAACTCGATCGCTTGCCCCCCTACCGGATGGATGTGCATCAGCTGCAGCCGATGTGAATGTGCCAGGGTTCGACTTGGGCGGCGACAGACGGACGGTCTGGGCCGGTGGCAGAGGGAGGCAGCGCCGGGGGCGGCGGCGGAAGACACGGGAGGGAGCGCGAGCAACAAAGAGCCAAATATCCACGGTCCAGCACGCGACACGTGTGAAATCAACAACCAGAAAAACAGTTGCTGGGTTCACCCAAATCAACCGGTTATTCATTAGCAATCTTGTTTTTTTAACCTAGACAAACACACAAACACATGCCCACACACACTCACACGCACCCAAAGCGCACGTTAGACCTACACACTATACACACCACATGCATCCTTTTGGAGATCAACGAAGTCCCTCGGGCCCCGAAACGACACACAACCACACGTCCTTCTAGAGATCAACGAAGTCACATGGGGCTCCATATGCGACGTGCATGTCACACTGTCATTGTGGCTTCACGCATACACCCAGCAGGATAACCGGAAAAAATATTTTAGGGAACAAATAACAAGGTGAGACACCCGAGTCTGATCTCAGGGATCGAACTCGGTCGGGCGGGCAGCGCTTGCACCTGGAGATGCTGCCACTAAGCTATGAGCCCTCCATTACTTTGTTGTCGTTGTAACTAGGAATGTATTCACAAGAGAATCCGATCTCAAGGATTGAACTCGGGCAGGCAGCGCTCACACCTGGAGACACTGCCACTAAGCTATGAGTGCTCCATTGCTTAGTTGTTGTAACTGGGAACGTGTATTTAATGATATGTTGTTTTGACTTAACACGTAGGTAACAAGAAGGTATATATATATATATATATATACACACACACACACACACACTCTAATTAACCTCAACCTTATCCCTAACGTTTATACACATGTTGTCGATATTTTGATTAAGAAGCACGGCAGTAGTAACGTTATTTCATCACTTCCCTCTTAAGATGAAAATGAGCTTGAGAAATAACTAAGCCATACTTGACAGATAATTAGTGATCGATGAAGGAAGAGCTTGAAAATAGTGTAAATCTTTTGATCAATGGGCGCATAGATTGTACCATCAAGCTGTCCATAAACAGTGGTAAATATCCCTTTAGAACCTTGTAATATTCAAGATACCTTATTAGAAACATATATATAGCAGGAGAAACTTGAATTTTGTTTGCGTAAAACAAATACACCATGATCTATATAATTATTATTTAAGGAGATTTTTTGCGAAAAATTGAGGAGATTATATTATTTCTGATATTGGACACGAGAGATGGTGAGAGATGGAAGACAAAAAATTTAGCTTTTTAATATATATATATATATATATATATATATATATATATATATATATATATATATATATATTATTTTAAAGAAAAAATAAAATAAAGTCCTATGGAGGATAGTGTGTGCTGATAATCTTATTTAATCAGACGTGAGAAGCCTTATTATTATTACTAGCAAACATGCTCGTGTGTTGCAACGGGAGAAAAAACTATCACATACATTTACGAAAAATGAGAACAGAGAATGTTATATTTGTAATGTTTTACGTTTTTATGCAATTTAAGACCTCTAGTTATTTTTATGATGACTACGACCTCCATTATATAAGTTAATATTGATAATAATATGACAATATCCTATTAAGCTTGTATACAATTAAAAAATAACCTTGATAATTTTTTTCTATCGATGCATAAGCACATAAATATTTAGATGTAAATATATCATTATAATTTCATATGTTCCATATATTGCTACGACTAAATATCGAGTTCCGTGACTTTTATGAAGAACCATAAAAGTCAGTAGTTCTAATATCTAATTAAAGTCAGCAAGGAGTTAGTTATTGGCGTGTCAAGAATTTGTGTGTTCACAGTGCTTTGGGATCTCCCCTACAGTTTTGCCTTCCAAAAAAAAAGGAATTTGTGTGTTCACTACTGATTATGAGACCTCTCTCGATTTTCCACGTGGCAGCTCTTGTCGGAAATTGCAGGGTTTATTTAGATTGGATTAGACAATAAAATGATATATATTTCAGTTCATTGATTGATTATTAGTTGGACCATCAACTGGTTTAGAATTTAATAAGAATATGTTTTCTTTGTAACCAAAACTACATCAAGAGTAACTTGATATTAATCTAACCATACAGAGAACCAGCACTATACATCTTCTTTCTCTTCCTCTCTTGTTCTCTCTTGGTCCTTGATTTCAGGCATCTGGACTATAGGAAGCATGTATTTATTTTTCGATGTAAGAGAAAACCCACCGTAGTTGACAAACAAACGGAGAAAAAAATTGGACCAAGCGCACAAGGTACAGCAGCAGATTAGCTACGAAAATAATTAAACCTTGGCGAAGTTTGTGTCCCTGCAAACACCGACGTCGATGATCATCGACCGGTCCTTCCCCTGCTTCGGCGATGAAACCACCCTGCAGCAATTCCTCATCGGCGACTGCATAGCACAGGCCATAATATATCGCACCGATCGTGTCAGCACCTCGCCGCAGGTGTTTGTCACGTAGTGCAGCAGTAATATAGTATACTGTATTAGCCAACTTAACGAACCAAACCATACCGCGCAAACGAACATAGGCACAAGGCAGTGTCAGAACTCACGCAAACCTTGCTGCGCCAACCAACGTTGGCACTGTCAGAATGCACGCACGTAGCCTCTTCCAGAGGTCGGGCTTGTTGAGCACGACGATGCTATCGAGCAGCATGACGGGGTCGGCAGTACGTGCGCCACCGGCAGCCAGGGTGCTTCACCCGGTGCCGCTTCTACTCCGTCACGGCCATCTTCCAACGCCAATCCATCAAGCTCCCACGCATGTGCGGCTCCTGGCACGACGGCCGTGCCACAGTCCACATGCATGTTGAACGAGTAGGCCGCGGCGTGGATTTATACGGCCGGGTCAATCGATTAATTAGTTGGGCTTAAAAACGTAATTTTTTCCTTCTTTTTATATATAACTAAATAAAGAAAGCGGTGCAAAATAAAGAACATAACTCTTATTCTTTTCTATTTATTATTAAGAGTTCTATTTAGATTATACATATACATACATGATACATATCATGGATGAGATAAGGTTGTGTAATAATATATATAATCCAATCTAATCCAGAGTAGAGTAGTGCATAGCAACAATAGCTTAGCATGGACAATGCACACAGCATCTATCGTTATCCCAAAGCTACGACCTTGCTAGCGATGGCCTCCATGCATTGCCTCGGTCGCGTCACCGACTCTGTACAGTATAGTACACGCGATGAGAGAATCAAATCAAATGAAGGCCATCGACATGCACCGCCGGGCGCCGACTAGTCTGCATGCGGGCTAGCTGTCCGCTTGCGATTGTGGCTTATGCATACGGCAGCGCCAGCGTCCACACGTTCGGACGCCTGCGTCCGTCCGAACGCCCGGGGCTGCTTTGGTCGCCTAGCTCCGTTTTCTGCGCTTACATCCGAACGTTCCGTTTCAGATCTGCTACTCACGCTGCTCGGATGACTCACTCCCGCCCTCTTCTACACTGGCACAGCGCCCGTCGCTTCCAGACCGCTCGGAAGACTCGTCCCTGCCTCTTTCACGATAGCACCGCGCGACCTGTGCCTCCTCCCCACATTGCTGGCGGCGTCCGGCGCCTCCTCCACGCGTCGGTGGCCGCAGCTTGGCCCTGCCCGCCCTCATGGACACCAACGCTAGCGGTCTGCACTTGCAACACGAAACACTCGAATACAACGTACATTTGAAACAGAAGAAACATCTGGGACATACGCTTGCAACATGTGTGTGAAACATATGTAACATCCAGATAAAACAATTGCAACATAAAAAACACTTACTGCAACATAAGACTGAAACAACTGAAATATTTAGAACATACCGTTGCAACATATGAGTGAAAACATATGCAACATCCAGATAAAAAATGATTGCAACATACGTATGGAAATAGATGAAACATTTTGAATAAACACTTACAACATGCTTCTGAAACACTTGCAACATATGTAACATCCCCTGATCTACTTTTACAACATCCATAAGAAACAGCAACATCATACCTTTGAAACGACAAAAACACCTGAAAAATCCATTTGCAGCATAGGAAAGAAGAAGTCTGATTCAGCCATCAAGGTCAGAGTCGGCGGCAAGTGGCGGCGCATGAGCACCACCAGCAGCAGCGCCACCCTACCTGAACTGCAGTGCCGTCCTAGCTAGCAACTCTATCTCGTATACATACGTAAACACATAGGAGTATGTGTTTGACAGAGATCTCAAATCTCAAATAGCTTGCAAACTAAATACACTAGTACGATGGGCGCGCTACCCTGCGCTGGTTTTGGAAGGGGAAACGAATTCAAGAAAAAGAGAAAAGGAAAAAGAAAAAAATAAAAATAATATAACAATAGAAAATGAACAGCGCCAAACAGTGCCGACACCCCGGAGGCCAGGAATTCCTGGCATGTTAAAGGAGTAGTTATGAGAAGCTCTATCAAATTTATAGAGAAGTGGTTTTGTGCTGGTTCCATGAAATGGTTCTTTAATTAAAATGAGTTATAGGAGTCTAGGAACTCACAAAAGTAGATTCTTCTAATTCACTTCTCACAAATAATCATCCAGAAGAATCACTTCTCTCGGATAATAACTTCATGATGTAGAGAATCAGGAGGAGAAGGTGCTCTACCAAATTAATAGACTCTTAGCTCCAGCTCCTTGATTCTCTTATAGAGTAATTTTGGTGTGAGAGCTGGTGAAAATGATTATGGTAGGATTAAATATATGGAGCAATAAAGGAGCAAGTTTCTGTAGCTCTTAACTTCTAGTGTAAATGAAGAAATGATTCTTGTCTCATCACTATCAGAATCTATACAGTTCTTTTTTTTTTGGCTATTTGGCTAAGGACAAGTGATGCTTACATAGAAACTACTTTAAGGAACGGTGCCAAACGACCCCTTAATAGCCCACGAGATTCAATAGAACAATCCAATTTGTGGTATTCATCTTTTCAGAAGTAGTCATTTATTATTCTCTATAATTTATAACGAAAGAAAAAATAAGTTTGTTTTCTAGGGAACACTAGGAAACATATTCATATGTTTTTGCAACATGTCGTACAATTTGTTACTCAACTGACGATATTTGTTCAATAATCACGCCATACATTTTAATCTGTTTTGGAACTCCCTAGGCCCCGAGCCTCAGACCCATTAGGTAGTGACAGTGTGAGATGGAGTGGTATGGTGCTTGTTTGGGAGACAATAGGGGGAGAGTCATCCCACCACATAATATTTCTCATATATGCGGGGCAACCCCATCCCTCCAAAAAGAGCGGAGGAGCTCGTCCTCTATCACGCCATGCTCATTCTCTTGTTGAACTCGTCCTCGCGTGGCTAGACGGGGATTGGGTGCCGACGGCCATGGCATGTGGTTGGGTAGGGGTCGGGTGGACAGGATGCCAGTGGCCATGGCGTGCGACTATGGGGGGGGTATAAGGTGGACAGGGTTTCGAAAGCCATGGCACGGAAGGGTGGTAGCCAATCCGAGTGGTGCGAATTGGGGAGGGCCCCGTTGATTAGGTAGACAAGGTGGGGTCGGCCGAGCAAGGGCCAGACGATGATGTCGGTGGGCATGGCACGGATGGGTGGGAGCCAGATAGAGCAGAGTGACACAGATGGAGAGGTATAGGCTGGCTCCTAGCGGCGCATCTGTGTGGGCCGCGCAAAGGGACAAGTGTTGGGCGATGCAGACGAGCCCCACCAGGCGAGCGCCATGAGTGGGCAAAGGCCGGTGGGTGGCACGATCAATCCCACCATAGGTGCACATGGGCAGAGCCCAAACAAGAGGGAGAAGATTAGGAGACTAATAGCTAGGGTCCACGTACGGTGGCAAATGAACCAAAAATTATTATCCATTCAATCCCTTCTTATCCCTCCAACAAAAAAAGATACACATCCCTATTCCCTCGACCAAATAGCATACAACCCCTTCTTATAAAAAAAAACATCCATCTTCCCTCAACCAAACAGAGACATAGGTTCATTTTATCTTAAAAATCCTAAAATGGACCCATCACATCCTTTCTTATCTCTGAACCATACTGGCTTACTTACGACTATGTTTTTTATATGCGTAAAACGGAGAGAAAAAATGATGAGAGCGAGGGATTGACCGAAGGATAAACTATGCAGTAGCAAAGAGTTTTTTTTTAGCTCCAGCAGTAGCTAAGATTTTGTCTAGAAAAGGAGTTTGTGGTAAATTGGTACTACTACGCAAAGCGGGTGTGTTCTCTCTGTTCTGTTCATCTCTGCAGCTGCAAGTGGGCCACCCTCGCCGACGGGCTGAAACAAGAAAACAAGAAGTCCACGTGGAGGTGGAGAGCAATGGATATCGGAGAGCGAGGAGAGCACGAAACCACAGCCCTGCCGTCCCGTCCCGTGCCATCCTCCATTATTTCCCGGGCTATCCTCGCCTTGGTGGCTTTGCTTAGAAAAAGCGGCTTCCTACTCCTCGTCCTTATCGCCAACCGAACCGACATTGTTTTCTTCCCCTTCTGGCTTTCTCCTTCTCCCCCTAGTCTAGAGGCGTCTGCTCCCCCAACCCCTTTCGCCCGCCCCGCCTGCTCGACGTGATCCCACCGGCAGCCATGGATCCGTACAAGGTGCTGTTTCTTTGTTTCGATTTCGAGTCCTTTCTTCACCGATTCTGCCCTACTTATTAGATCCTCAAATCAATTTCGCATCTTGTTTCCTTCCGCCCTTGATTGATGCGCTCGCTCATCTGACTTGGGGATTCTTCCTTCTTGCAGCACCGCCCGTCTAGCGGGAGCAACTCCAGCTTCTGGACCACCAACTCCGGCGCCCCTGTCTGGAACAACAACTCCGCCCTCACCGTCGGACAGCGAGGTCAGACCATGACCTTCTTTCTGTTTGTCCTGCTGCTGCCCTGCTGCTGCCTTCATTTGCTTCGTCTCTCCATCCTGGTTTCCTTTTTCCCTTACACGATCCTGTATGTTATCACTATGTAGTAGCATATATGTTGTTAATTTGTGCGAGATCCATTCGATGCATGAATAATCTGTGCTACCTTTGCGTTGGGGCCTAATATTGCACTGTGGAAGCTTGGCTGTAGCAGTTGACCTGAGGATTTCGCTTCTCATTCATTCAAAGCTTGCATCTTGATGTGCTTTTGATTGATTTCTAGTTATTAATTTTTCCACTATATATACGGATTGATTCACCTGTTACGTAATTTTGTCGATGAATTTGAGACTTGCCCAAAGGCCTTATTCCTTGGATCAGCTGTGAGGTGAAACTTTTGTCCTGATATTTTTGTCAGTCGCTGTCATACCATTAAGTTGCTTAAGGGAAAGAAAGCACCTTTCCGATACTAAATGCCACCATGGAGTCATAGTGATAATCTTAGGTGAGGGGCATTTGCAGGGTAGTAAAGTCAGGGGAGGGTAGTCACAGTTGATTGTTACTGACACAGTATATTTACTTTTGGGGTAGGGTAAATCACTGCTGGAAACCTTAATCCTTGGTTCTTCTCTGTTCAGAATGTATGGCCAAACTTTGAAGGTGATTGCAAGCCCAGTTTGGTTCTTCTGAATGTCATTGTCGCAAAAAGTGTCCATCAATTACAGGAACAGGATACACACAATACACCTATCTGAAACCAATATGTTTCTATCAGTGATGTCACTATGTCAGAAATATGAGAAGCCTTTTTTTAGGAGTTTGTTTACTGTCTACCTACTTCACTTTCTGTTTTGGTGTTATCAGCTAACATCTGCTGATTTATGGTTTGACACGATGTGTTCTTCTTTGGCAGGACCAATCCTCCTTGAGGATTATCATCTAATTGAAAAGCTTGCTCAGTTCGACAGGGAACGTATCCCTGAACGTGTTGTGCATGCACGGGGAGCCAGTGCCAAGGGTTTCTTTGAGGTCACTCATGATGTCTCTCACCTTACATGTGCTGATTTTCTCCGGGCTCCTGGGGTCCAGACACCTGTCATTGTCCGGTTCTCTACAGTTGTGCATGAGCGTGGAAGCCCTGAGACCTTGAGGGATCCACGTGGTTTTGCTGTCAAGTTCTACACCAGAGAGGTACTGAGGATAAATTTTAACTCGCCTCCTTGGGGAAAGAGATATACATCTTAACTGTTCTATTTTTTGTTATGTCTTAAAAAGAAACAGTTTTTAGAACTGTTGTGAGTTACATGGCACATCTTGGCAAGTATTTTTTTCTGTCAGTGTATGATGTATGCATTCATCGAAGAATGTACTATCAAGCGTTTAGCTGATTTCAACTATTGCTTAGTAACTTGATGTGTACTTTAGCCCTGTAGATGATGTCCTTGGCATGAGCTGTTATTCAGATTATGAAATGATAGCTCTAGGTTCTTTTACTCACTGGAATGAACTGTATTTTTCTTTTTTTTTCTTAGTTGAAAGCTACCTCCTCCTCCTGTTTAAGCTGACCTTTACTTTGTCATGATGAATTTCTTTTATATGAAATTAAATTCTGATTACCTATTTGTGACACAGATATAAGTGTCTTTTGCTTAAAAGAATAATACTCTGTGCCTCCATAATGTGCACATGGATAGTCACAGATTCTCAGCAGAAACAGTATAATCAAAGATATTTCATAACTGAATCCATCTCTGTCCAGTTTCACCTACAGATTGCTGTGCTGTTTGTTTACTTTTTTTTTTTGCCATTATTGATGCCTTATAGTGACCCCATTTTTAGAGCACTTTATATTGACCTTTTTATATCCAAAGGGATAGTATCTTATGATTTTCTCCATGCCTTTTTCAGGGTAACTTTGACCTTGTGGGTAACAACATGCCTGTGTTTTTCATACGAGATGGGATGAAATTCCCTGACATGGTCCATGCTTTCAAGTCAAATCCAAAGACCAATTTGCAGGAGAACTGGAGAATAGTAGATTTCTTCTCTCACCACCCAGAGAGCCTACACATGTTCACCTTCCTCTTCGATGATGTTGGCATCCCACTCAACTACAGGCACATGGAGGGCTTTGGTGTCAATACCTACACCTTGATCAACAGGGATGGAAAGCCTCACCTTGTGAAATTCCATTGGAAGCCTACTTGTGGTGTGAAATGCTTGCTTGATGATGAAGCTGTGACTGTTGGAGGCACTTGCCACAGCCATGCGACGAAGGATCTATATGATTCCATCGCAGCTGGGAATTACCCTGAATGGAAGCTCTACATCCAGACTATTGATCTTGAGCACGAGGATAAGTTCGACTTTGACCCGCTTGATGTCACCAAGACCTGGCCTGAGGATATCATCCCGCTGCAACCTGTTGGACGGATGGTCCTGAACAAGAACATTGATAACTTCTTTGCAGAGAATGAACAAGTTGCTTTCTGCCCAGCGATTATTGTCCCTGGAATCCACTATTCTGATGATAAGCTGCTCCAGACGAGAATCTTCTCCTATGCTGATACCCAGAGGCACCGCCTTGGTCCAAACTATCTGATGCTTCCTGTGAATGCACCAAAATGTGCCCACCACAACAACCACCATGAAGGGTTCATGAACTTCATGCACAGGGATGAAGAGGTACTATGTTCTTTGGAGTTCTTTTCTCCTTTTGTATGCAAGTGTGTTAGGATGCATCTTACCTATTGACATAAGTAACATGTGGGAGTTCCCTAGCACTTATATCTATTTTCTCTGCTTCTTTAGGTGAACTACTTCCCTTCAAGGTTTGATCCTGCCCGTCATGCTGAGAAGGTCCCTATTCCTACCCGTGTTCTAACAGGCTGCCGCGAGAAGGTGTGTATCGTAGTATGTTTAAATTCTAACAGTGTCTATATGATAAAATATTATACTATGGTGGGCTTGTGGCTACATCATTGTTCAATATAATGGTGAAGGTGAATCACTGTTAGAATTCTTTTTGATTCTGAGAATCTAACTTGTGCTGTTGAATCTGCAGTGCATCATCCAGAAGGAGAACAACTTCAAGCAGGCTGGCGAGAGATATCGATCCTTTGACCCTGCCAGGTTTGCCCCCACACCTGAGGATGATTGGTTTAGAGGTATAGAAAGACATTAAGCTGCTGTTTGCCTAATTCAAGTGTTTTGGTATCTGATGACAGGCAAGACCGGTTCATCCAGCGATGGGTTGATGCACTGTCAGACCCTCGCGTTACCCATGAACACCATACCATTTGGATCTCCTACTGGTCTCAGGTATTCATTTTGTTGTTATTTGTTTTTGGTAAAATGCTTAGTGGCCACTTGGGCGATTGCGAACCATGTAGACATTCATATGTTTTATCTTGGTACTGAAACCATATTACCTGTGCGCTGCAGTGTGACGCCTCTCTTGGCCAGAAGCTGGCTTCTAGGCTGAACCTGAAGCCAAACATGTAAGATTGACAAGGAAGAAAGCAGGCGCCGGTGTCCGAGGATACAGTCATGCAACACAACATGGATCGTGTGATGTTGAGAATGGTTGTTACGCCTATATAATCGAATAAACAGGGATGTGCGCGTCGTAGTATGCTGATGACTGGTGGTGGTTATATATCCTGGAACTTTTGGTGCACACTCATCTTTTCTGGAAAGACGTAATAATAAAGAAGAATGTGTCAGTGTGGTGGGCAACGGTAGGAAACGATGTTATGGTTGTAGTTTACGGTGGCGTTGTTTTTGTCGCCTGTAATACAAAACCCTGCTGTGTGCTCGCCTATCTATAACACACAGTGATGAGTTGTTTCGGTATGTATTTGACAGTTTATTTACTAGTAAGTACATCTCTGATTGACCACGTTCGCCTAAGAATGTGAAGGAACTGTCGGTTCTAGTGTGGTGGTTGCGCCCCCAGAATTCAGCAAGCCCCTCTCTCTTTGAACAGAATTCAGAAAAGCACAGGCAGAAGGGAAGCAGCAAGGAGCCCATACAGGCCCGCGTCGCTTGCAACCCTACTCTGCCTTGTCTTCTTCCATCGCCCCCAAGCGTGCGCACGACTCCCCACCCACCGACGACTGGCCCGACCGCCGCCGCCGCCCTACTTCGGCACCTTCGCCGGCTACGAGCACCACCAGTTACGCTCTTCCCATCCCATCCCTTCCCTTCCCTTCCCTTCCTGCTGGGCGAAGCCGTGCGCCAAAACCTTAACGTAGCAGGACGCTCAGCGCGAGCTGGAGGTGGCCAAGTATTCGCGGGGGGCAGGGTGCTGACTTGAAGGTAATCCATTATTGTGCTCTTGCAAACAAGCTGCGAGTGTTAATCATTCTATTCTCCTCTAGGATGAATATGTATTTTCTCTTGAAACTGCACATTGACTAGTTTGGTTGTGGAATGGCTTTGTAGGCGCTGCGGGACAAGAAGTTGAAAGGGCAGCTCAGTGTAAAAGAGAAGCTATATGGCCAATCTGCAAAAGCTGCTGCAAAGGCAGAAAAGGTCACCTCTCTTTTCATTGCATTGTTGTGGATTTGGATTGCAAAATATGTGATTGGTGTCTGTCTCACTAGAAATCTTAGGTGAACATTGTGCGGGTGAAACAAGACAATCTGATATTAGAAACCTGTGATTGGTTATTGTATATGTATGTATGCTATTGTACCTCACAATTGATGTTTAGCTGTTTTGACTTCAAGGGAATCCAGATTGGATGAACTGACGAAGTGAGTATTTGCACATACAGGGTTAGCATTTTAAGCATTATATGAGTCACTGAAACCTGAAAGCCTGAAACATTACTGGCAAAAAGGACAAAGCCTCAGGAAGATATGTATGTAGCTATTTTTGTACATATTGGCTTGCTAAAAGTACTATTGCTGAGGTGAAACACTTGCTTTGGAGCAGAGTTTTGTTATCTCAGATCAGCTCCTAGCTCTTCCTCCGAGCAGAACTCGGACATCGACGCTATCTCTAATATAACACTTTGACTACCAATATCTATAAAAGTATATTATTTTGAATAGAGATATACGTTATAAAAGTAGTGTTCCTAACAAAGCTAGTAATGCCAATCTAGTACTATGAATCTATATAAATATTTTACTCCCTCCGTTCCAAATTATAAGACATTTTGGCTTTTCTAGATACATTTCTTTTATATGTATTTAGACATAGTGTATATCTAAGTGCATAGCAAAAGCTATGTTTCTAGAAATGCCAAAATGTCTTATAATTTGGATGGAGGGAGTAGATATGAAGTAGCAATTTGTGAAACGGCATGTCTACCCTTTTGAAGACGGTATGAGGGTCTCTTGCGTAACTTAAATATGTTGATCTTTTAGATTTCTTAGTTTGATTCACTTTGCTCATGACCTTCGTTCTTGATGGTTATACTCTCTAATTAGCTGTAGTTTACTCTAAAAAAAATTAGCTGTAGTTAATTTTCTTCTTTAATGAAATAACATGCAGCTCTCCTGCCCATTTGAGGAAAAAAGGCTGTTGTTAATTTCAAAGATTTGTCCTTGTCTGATTCTGTTATTCTGTTTTGCAGTGGCTTATGCCTAATGATGGAGGTATTTTAGAGCCTGATCATTTGGAGAAGACATATAGAGTTTCCCAAGAGGATATATTGACAGAGGTGGATCTTTTGAGTTCAAGAAAACCATTTGATGTGATCTTACCTGGTAAATCTTTTAGTCAATGTTAGTGTTCTAAGAATTTCTGTCAACATAACTTGTCTGTCGCTCTTACCTAAACCAGCCATTTACTGTTTGATAATAACAACCTTCTTGATTCTATATGATCCTTTATATTAGAGTATAAAATATCTCAAAAATTGCCCTTTGTGCTGATACATATAGTTTTATACATAACACTGTACCGAATCCCACATGCATGTCCAGTGCCAATTTAGATTGATCCAGAAATCTGCATATTCAATTTTGTTAGCCTACCTTACTATTAACTTTTTCTGAATATACAATTACTGGCTACTATGGGGTCTGACTAACCCTTGTATTGTGCAGTACTTGGTCCTTATAATATAGGATACACATCAAATGGCCGCTACATGCTAGTAGGCGGACGAAAAGGCCACCTTGCAATGATGGACATGTTGCATATGGATCTTATCAAGGAGTTTGAGGTAAGTTCTTTTACTATTGAAGCATTTCCCTCCACATGGGTTTTACTTCACATACCCTTGTTTATGCCATGTTCTAATTCTGCAATTTTTTAAATAGTATTATTTTAATATAAAATTGCAAAACTAGATAGTAAATTGTAAAATTGTAGATCTAGTAGCATGTCGGCATTTGGGCAGCCAACAGGTGAGTCATCGGCCCTTCACAGGCTAATACGTGCATATCGGCCTTCCAATTGCCTAAGAAGACTCCATGTCAGCTATCGGCCTGGTGGACTTGTCGGCCCTACAATTGCTGATAGGACTTATCAGCATCCTAATTGCCGATTATATCTCTTCCTTTTTTTTCTTGTTGATTCAAAACAAAAACCTTTGGATCTCTAAAAATCATGTAATTTTTTAATTGGATAATAAAAATCAAGAAGGATCCATTTTTCTTGGATCTGATATCATAGCTTTTGTATTTTTTTAAATTAAAATTATTTCTGGAAGGTAATTAGTATTTTGTTATGTAATTTTGTAGCATACATGCTTCGTTATGGAGCTTTCTCATTTAATTTAGTATCTGCCATCCAATGTTATTAAGGCGTCGCTTTGGTGTCACCTAATCGCCAAGGAACTTTGGATTTGTTTTGTGCCATCTAATTTTGAGCATTTGTTTTGTTAAGGAACTTTGGATTTCACCTGGGAAATTGAATGACAAAAATACTAATTTTGAAACCTTGGATTTGGATGATTTTTCTTTTGGTATTTTTGGAAACCATTTTGGAGCCAAACATTTTTTTAACAAAAAACTCAAATATAGGATTTCAGGAAGAGATTTTAATTCAAAACTACAAATGGTATGATGTCATATCTTAGAAAAATGGATGGTGTTTGATTTTTAATTTTTATCATCTATTTGGAAAATTACATGTTTTTTGGAGGCCCCCCTAAAACTACAAATGTTATGATGCCAGATCTTAGCCAAATGGATCATGCTTGATTTTTAGCATCTATTTGGAAAAATTACATGATTTTTGGGGATCCTTAGGTCCTTTATTTTGGATCAATAAGAGAAGACAAGTAAAGGGAAACTGAATTTACATAACATGTCAGCAGCTAGAGCCTAGAGAGCCAATAGGCGCTGTCGGCACATGGATTGCCGATAGGTCCTGTCAGCCCATGGATTGTCAATAGGAGTCTGCTCCAGGCTGACTGTCGGCCCATGATCGCCGATAGGATTCTGCTCTAGGTCAACAGGTTGATTCGAATGACTAGTTGACAGGCGGCCTATTGTCCTCTTCACTGCTGACAGGCTGCTAGTTTTGCAATTTCATAAAAGTAGCACCCAGTTCTACAAATATTCATTAAAATAGTATTATTTATGAAAAAAAAATCCTAATTCTGCTAGACTGGACTTGTTTTCTGTAAGTATAGGAACTAGATGCTAGAGAAGGCTAAAATCACAATGAGTGGTAGGAGTGAAAGATAAAATTATGCTAGAAATGGCTACCTTTTATGCTATCCTCATTAATGAATGATGAGGAAGATGGCATTGGAGTAAATTGCACCAAGGCATATACATAAGAACTTGTGAGATGGTTGCAACCAGATCAAGGATCTTGAAAGTTACTCAAATTTGTCGGAAGTTCTTTATGCCATCCTCTACATGCCAAAACCAGACATGCTGGCCTAACTTGCGCATGGTATTCGGGAAAAAAAACAGAATTAAGCACTCACCTAGGCATGCTTAAATGCAAGGCGGAACCCTGGTGCATCACCTAGGCCCCAGGTGTCTGATTAAATGCAGCCTAGCAGGTAAGTGGCATGGAAGCAGGGAAAATCGGGAGCATGGCAGGCTGGCACGAGCATCGAGGTCGGTGATGCAAGACCTTACAGTATGCAAATTGTGGCTGGCAGTGCGGTGCAAGCGTGTGGCGCTGGGAAGAGGAAAGAGGTGCAGCACCGGAGGGCGATGTGTATGTGCGAGAGACAGGAGGAGAATAGGATGTGCTTGGGCTACTCATGTTTTCTGGGCCAAGGTATACTACTGCTGGCCTGCTGGGTCTATTGTTATCAAGGATGGGCTAAATATGTGATGTAGTGATGCACTCAAGTACATCCTGGCAAAAAGAAAAAAAAACCCGCTTAATTCCTTTTAATCTCCACTTAGGCTCCTAGGTGCTAGGCCTGGTGCCTGCCTAGCGCCCTTTGGAACCTTGTTCGCACAGATGGGGCTGGGATGTCACCGATCCAGAGGTGCGTCATTAGTGTGTGAGGTTCTTTTCATCCCATTGATTTCCAAATATCCCTAGACGGTGGCACCTCTGGGAGGAGGGAGGGAGGGGAATGGGCAGATATGGAAGCTGGGTCATATGTTAATCAAGGGTTTGGTTACAAAAATTTATGTTGGTCAAGCTCCCCTTTGCCACACAGGTAGCTTAGTAAAAAAAAAAGGGCAGACCCAGTGCCAGAGGCTCCCACACGAGTGGGGTCTGGGGAAGGGAATAACCGAAGCAAAGTCTTACCCCCGCAGAAATTCTGCAGAGAGACGGCTTCGAACCCAGGACCTGGTGACTCGGCGTGCTAGCACTCACACAGGTAGCTTAGTAAGCTCCAAGTTATTCGATCATGTCTGTTAGGATAGCTGATAGCATGGCCACACTTTTTAAAAAATACATGGCAACTTTAAACAGCTATCAAGATGCAAGTTCTACATTCAATGCTTAATAACTTACATTGATAATTTTTTTTTCCATTTCATATGCTTTAAATGGTGGCAACTACATGTGAATTAAGTTCTACGTGTGAATTAAGTTTGATTATTGTAGTCCAGGCTTGTCATTCTCTTAAACAGTAGGTGGCTATTCCTGTCTGTTAGGGGAAAATGATTCTATTGATTTGGGCTAACCCTAAAAGGGTAGCTATATAGGTAACCATACATGGGCCTCATGGGCCTAATACACACATATTCCAACACCCCCCCGCAGTCTGAACTATCGGCGCAGCGGAGTTCCAGGCTGAACAAGAACAAGAAGAAGAAAGAACACACACATGTCCCCCACAGACGCAACTAGCCACTGGTGATGTTGAGGCTGGAGCGAAACTCGGTGAAGGTCGAGGACGGGAGGCCTTTGGTGAAGATGTCCGCGAATTGGGAGGTGGTCGGAACATGAAGGACCCGCACCTCGCCCATTGTCACACGATCACGGACAAAGTGTAGGTCGATCTCCACATGCTTCGTCCGCTGGTGTTGGATGGGATTGGTGGAGAGGTAGACCGCACTGACATTGTCGCAGTAGATCAGTGTGCTCCGGGAGGGCGGAGTGTGCAGCTCAGCCAGAAGCTGCCGGAGCTAGGAGGCCTCAGCCACGCCGTTAGCGACAGCGCGGTACTCCGCCTCGGCACTGGACCGGGAGACCACAGGCTGGCGCTTAGACGACCAGGACACCAAGTTGCCGCCCAAGAAGACAGCGTAGCCAGAGGTGGACTGCCGAGTGTCCGGACACCCGGCCCAGTCAGCGTCAGTGTAGACGACAAGTTCGGCTGAGGAGGACCGGTTAATTAGGAGGCCGTAGTCGATCGTGCCCCGGAGGTAGCGGAGGAGGCGCTTGAGAGCTGTGAGGTGGGGCTCCCGAGGATCATGCATGTGAAGACAGATCTGCTGAACTGCATAGGTGATGTCTGGCCGGGTAAAGGTGAGGTACTGAAGGGCACCAGCAAGACTCTTGTATGCAGTAGGATCAGACACTGGGGGGCCCTCAGCCTCTGACAACTTGCCCTGAGTATCAACCGGAGTGGAGCAGGGGTTGCAGTCAGTCATCCCAGCCCGCTCCAGGATATCCCGAGTGTACTGCCGCTGGTGAAGAAGTAACCCGGCAGGACGAGGCTCAACAGTGACCCCGAGGAAATGGTGGAGCACACCTAGATCCTTCATAGCAAACTCCTGCTGAAGAGCGGCAATGATCCGGCGGAGAAAGGGCTCACTGGAGGCTGTGAGGACAATGTCATCAACATAGAGCAGCAAGTACGCAGTGTCAGCTCCATGTTGATAGATAAACAGAGATGTATCCGACTTGGCCTCCACAAACCCCAGAGTCAGCAGGAAAGCAGCAAACCGATGGTTCCACGCCCGGGGTGCCTGCTTGAGGCCGTAGAGAGACCTGTTGAGCCGGCAGACCATGTCGGGGCAGGAGGAATCAACGAACCCCGCCGGCTGACTGCAGTACACTGTCTCGGTAAGAAGGCCGTGCAGAAAAGCATTCTTGACGTCCAGCTGATGGACTGGCCACGACCGAGCTAGCGCCAGTGAGCACGGTGCGGACAGTGGCAGGCTTGACCACCGGGCTGAAAGTCTCATCATAGTCGATTCCAGGGCGCTGAGTGAAACCCCGGAGAACCCAGCGAGCCTTGTAGCGCTCGAGAGTGCCATCAGCCCGACACTTGTGGGTCTAGATCCACTTGCCGGTGACGACGCTGGCGCCCGGCGGCCGGGGCACCAACTCCCATGTCTGGTTGGCGAGGAGTGCAGCGTACTCCTCTTCCATCGCGCGATGCCAGTGAGGATCCAACAGGGCGTCACGGACAGAAGAGGGTACCGGGGAGACCGACGCATCGCCGGTCGATGCCGCAAGGGCCCGGGGTAGCAGCGTGCCAGCCGCGTGCCGTGTCACCATCGGGTGAACATGCCGCGAGTGTCGGTGAAGAAGCGGCGGGTGGTAAACCAGCGGTGCGTCACGGGCCGGCGGGGACTGAGGTGGTGGTGTCGGTGTCCCCGGCGGAGAAGGTACCGTGAGTGGCGGCGGCCGCGGCCTGCGTTGGTACACCCGTACGTGAGCATGGCCTGCGTGAGCACGGCGACCGGCACGGTCCCCCCGGGGCAGTGTCGGGAAGCGAAGTCCCCGAGTCTGCGCCATCCGGAGAGGTCGGTGCCGCGCCAGGGGACGCCGGGCCCGCACTCGCCGGAGAGCTGGGACAGGTGCCCGGCAAGGAGCGCGGCGAAGCAGTACCTGCAGGAGACCACGGAAAAAGTGGCTGGACCACGGTGTCAGCGGGAAAGAGGGAGGAGGGATCAGCAACAGGAGTGGTGGTGGGTGTGCTGGAGAAGGGAAAGACGGACTCATCAAACACCACATGGCGAGAGATGAGTACCCGACGGGAGGTAAGGTCAAAACACCGGTACCCCTTGTGATCTGGGGAGTACCCGAGAAAGACACAGAGAGTGGAGCGGGGTTCCAGCTTGTGGGAAGAAGTGGCAGTGGTGTTGGGGTAACACGCACACCCGAAGACGCGAAGATGATCGTACCGAGGAGGGGTACCGAAGAGTGCGTGGTGTGGCGTAGGAGCGGGACAGGCAGCGGAAGGAAGACGTTTGAGGAGGTAGGTGGAGGTGTGTAAGCCCTCAGCCCAGAAGCGGGCAGGAAGAGAGGCCTAAAACAGAAGGGTGCGCACAGTGTCGTTGGTGGTGCGAATCATCCGTTCAGCCTTGCCATTCTGGGAAGAGGTATATGGGCAGAACATGCGCAACTGAACACCGTGAGAGAGAAAGAAGGAGCGGGAGGTGGAGTTATCAAACTTACGACCATTGTCACACTGGACGGCCTTGATGGTGAGGCCGAACTGTGTGGACACCCACGAGAAGAAATGAAGGAGCGTGGGGAAAGTGTCGGACTTCGCACGTAGGGGAAAAGTCCACGAAAAATGCGAAAAATCATTGACCATCACAAGATAGTACTTGTAACCGGAAATACTGATAACAGGAGATGTCCATAGGTCGCAATGTACAAGATCAAAAATGCGGGCCGCATGTGAAGTAGAACTATGAAAAGGAAGACGAACATGTCGGCCCAATTGGCACGCATGACACAAATGTTCATCAGGAGCCCGAGTACATGGAAGACCGGAGCTACGACTGAGCTGCATCAGGGCATCACGTCCAGGATGGCCGAGGCGCCGGTGCCAAGTGGTAGAGGAAGTAGAGGTGGCGAAGGCCGCTGACAAAACGGACGGCGAATTAGAGGAAGTAGCCGCCGGGAAGCGAAGAGTGTAAAGGGGCCCGGTGCTGTCACATCGGAGCAGAGGACGCCGGGAAAGCCAAATCCTTTACAGTAAGACCAGAAGAGTCAAACTCCACAGAACAAGAATTGTCAGCTGTAAAACGATGAATAGAAAGAAGGTTGTGAACCATAGAATGAGCAACAAGAACATCAGGGAGACGAAAGGAGCCATGAGCACCGGCGGTACCCACAGACGTGACAGGAAGACACGAACCATTTGCGACCATAATGGACGAAGGGAGAGAAGAAGATGGAGAATGGACAGACGAGAGTATACCAGGGTCAGAGGTGGTATGATAGGTGGCCCCCGAGTCAGCGATCCACTCCGGTCCGACAGGAGGAGTCAGGCCCATGGTGCTGAAGGAGCGAGCCAAGGCCGCCTGCTCCCAGCCGGCAACCCCAGGGGTGTTGGTGGGTGTAGCCCATGTAGGCGCAGTGGAGACGCCAAGAGGTGGAGGTCCAGTGAACATGGCCACCGGTGGGCGAGGCTCACCCCCGGGAGCGTGGTAGGGCCACATAGAGATGCGCCCTGACCACGGGTTGTGGAACGACGGCCATGGTGACCCCCCTGCGATCCAGTCGGTGCCTGACCACTAGCCGGAGCCTGGGTAACACCACGGCCTCCCCCGCGACCCCCACCACGGCGACGACGACCGCCACGACCCCTCCCACCCCCGCTCGGCCCGGAGGGAGGGGGACCCAGGAGAGATGACGGTGATGTAGCAGACGAACGTGGTGGAGCAGAGGGACATGGCGAAGTAGCAGCCAGAGCCGTCGAAGAAGACGAGGACCCCGGAGAAGTGACGGACCCCGGCTGGATGCCCTGAGTGAGCTCCTCCATGACAAGGTCGTCACGGACCTGCAGGAAGGTGGAGAAGGGCCGCTGACGAGTGATCCATGTTCTGAGGTGGGCGTAGCGGTCACTGAGCCCGCGAAGGACGTTGAGGACCAAGATGCGATCCTCCACGGGCCAGCCGAGGTCGCCAAGAGAGTCTGCCATGCCCTTCATCCGACGATAGAACTCGCCAACGGAGAGGTCGCCCTGGACGAAAGTGCGGAAACTCGCGTCGAGACGCAGAGCCCGGGCCTCGGCGTTGCCCAGGAACTGTCCCTCAAGGGCAAGCCACGCTCGGCGCGCATCAGGGGAGTTGCGGACGAGGTCATGGAGGTCCAGGGAGATCGTCCACAGGATCCAGGAGAAGACGATGTTGTCGAGACGGAGCCAGGACGGTGTTTGAACGGCGACCGAGGCGTCAATAAGGACGTGGTCGTCAAGGGCGTAGCGGCGGAGAGTGAGAAGCACCAGATCCCTCCAGCGGGCGTAGGAGGGCGACTCCGGCTCGAGGACGATCGGAACGAGGAGGCGAATGTTCTGGACCCCCCCGGCCTGGTAGTGCAGCTGAGTCACGAGCGGGTCGGCCAGGTCGTGCCAGAGGACGTTGGTGTGGGACACGCGGCGTCCCGAGGAGGCGGAGGAGGCAGCTCCGCCTCGGCGATCTGGCGTGCCAGGGCGTCGGCCGCGTCGCGCTCACGCTCCCACACGAGGGCAGCCGCGCGCACACGAGCCTGCCCCTCCGCGGCGGCAGCTCGGGCAGCAACGAGAGCTGCGGCGAGGGCGGAGTCAAGACCCGGGCCGTGGAGAGGCGGGGGAGGTGCAGTCCGGCCGCCGGTAAGCGCGCCAGGCGGCTGCGGATGGAGGCCCAGAGCAGTCCCTGTCGCGGCCGCGTTCAGGGGATGGATGCCTCCCGGCAGCAGCAGACGAGGGCCAGCAGCCCCTTCGGCCAAGGGAAGGGTGACCCCAGGCGGCTGCAGGAGCAGGCCAGCAGCAGGTGCGTGCACCTCCGCCCCGGCATCCCCCACCGCGGTCACCACCGGAGGGGTTGCGCTGGCACCTGGAGGAGGAGGGGCCGCGCCTGGCGGGCCTGGAGGAGGAGGGGCGGCGGCTGCCAGGGCCGCGGCTGTAGGGGTTGGTGCGCTCGGAGAAGGGGCCCCGTCGGGAGAAGGGTCGGCGGCTGGAGGAGGGGCGGCGGCTGGCAGGGCCGCGCCTGGAGAAGCGGTCGCGCCAGCGCCTGGAGGAGGAGCCGCCAGCACTTGGGCCCAGGAGGAGGAGGAGAGGGGAGGAAAAAAACTGTAGAGAGAAGGAGGAGGAGTGCCGGCCATGGCGCCGGTGGCCGGCGGCGGCGGCCACCAGAAGCGGCGGCGGCTGAGAAGGGGATGGGTGGGGAGGAAACAAACCCTAGGCTGCTGATACCATGTTAGGGGAAAATGATTCTATTGATTTGGGCTAACCCTAAAAGGGTAGCTATATAGGTAACCATACATGGGCCTCATGGGCCTAGCCTCATGGGCCTAATACACACATATTCCAACACTGTCTTTTCCTTTGTGTTTATGGTCCATGTTTACTAAGATGGCCTCCATTATTTTGAACAATGTTCGGTGGCCGTGCACTAATGCTGATGCGCCTTTCAATTTCTGTTGAAATATTTCCAGCATTACCCATTTTTGGTGTGCTTCATGGATAATATGTTTTATCTATGTTGACTGGAAGACTTTCTTAAGTCGTCTCAACATAACCGGTCCCAAGCCCGGGTAAAGGAGGAGGGTGTGTTAAGGTCTGGCAAACCAACAGTAAAAAAACAGCCACTCTCATGGATTTGAAACCCACAAGAGATTCGTTGGGGCGTAACCCTCTTAGCGACGCGCTACATCGGAACCCGGGTGTGGTGTTAAATGGGCAAGGGCCGGGTCGTCATCCCCTTAGTGGCGCGTCGTATCGTGACCCGGGTACGATGAAAAATGAGCAAGGGTCGGGCCGTCGCAACCTTAGTGGCGCGCTACATCTACGCCCGGGTGTAGTGAAAAATGAGCAAGGGTCTTCGCACTTACCTCGACGGGTGCGAAGGGTAAGGAAGCTAGCCGAGCCAACTAGGATTCGTCTTGGTAGCTGGAATGTAGGGTCCCTAACGGGTAAGCTAAGAGAGCTAGTCGATGCAGCAGTTAGAAGGCGTGTAAATATTCTATGCGTTCAGGAGACTAAATGGAAGGGCCAGAAGACGAAGGAGGTGGAGGATACTGGCTTCAAACTTTGGTACACGGGGACAACATCGGGTAGGAATGGTGTAGGCATCTTGATCGATAGGAGCCTTAAGGATGGAGTCGTTGATGTTAGGAGGCAAGGCGACCGGATTATCTTGGTCAAGCTGCTAGTTGGAGATTCGGCTCTGAATGTGATCAGTGCCTATGCCCCTCAGGTAGGTCTTAGCGAGGGCACCAAGAGGCAGTTTTGGGAAGATCTTGATAGCATGGTTAGTACCGTGCCTATCAGCGAGAAACTCTTTATAGGAGGAGACCTCAACGGCCATGTTGGTGCGACTAATGTAGGTTTCGAGCGGGTGCACGGGGGGTTCGGGTATGGTAGTAGGAATCAAGAGGGGGAGGATGTTTTGAACTTCGCGCTGGCCTATGACTTGTTGATAGCGAACACCCTCTTTAGGAAGAGGGAATCTCATCTAGTAACCTTTCGTAGTGGACAACACTCGAGCCAGATCGACTTTATCCTTGCAAGGAGGGAGGATAGACGTGCTTGCTTTGATTGTAAGGTGTTACCTGGGGAGTGTGTTGTCCCTCAACATAAGCTTGTGGTGGCGGACTTTCGCTTTCGGGTACGTGTCCACCGGGACAAACGGGCCAAGATTGCGAGAACGAAGTGGAAGCTTAGAGGGGAAGCAGCACAGACGTTTAAGGAGAGGATGCTAGACGAGGGACCTTGGGAAGAAGGAGAAGATGCCGACGACATGTGGCTAAAGATGGCAACATGTGTCCGGAAGGTGGCTTCGGAAGTGTTTGGCGTGAGTAGGGGAGGCAAACGGGAAGCGAAAGACACATGGTGGTGGAATGACGAGGTGCAAAGGGCTATTAGGGAGAAGAAGGAGTGTTTCAAGCGTCTCCACCATGACAAGAGTGTAGCCAACATCGAGGACTATAAAATAGCGAAGAGGGTTGCAAAGCGAGCTGTGAGTGTAGCAAAAGGTCAGGCGTATGATGGCCTTTATCAGCGGCTAGGCACGAAGGAAGGGGAGAAGGACATTTATAGGATGGCTAGAATCCGCGAGAGGAAGACAAGGGACATCAACCAAATAAAATGCATCAAGGATGGGACAGATCGACTTCTGGTGAAGGATGAGGAGATTAAGGACAGATGGAGAGAGTACTTCGACGAGCTGTTTAATGGGGAGAATGAGGGTCCTGCCCTTGAGTTGGACGACTCATTTGACGATACCAACAGACGCTTTGTGAGGAGAATTCAGGAGACAGAGATCGGAGAGGCTTTGAAGAGGATGAAGGGAGATAAAGCGATGGGCCCTGATGGTATCCCCATTGAGGTGTGGAGATACCTAGGCGCCAGAGCGATAGTATGGTTAACTAAGCTTTTTAACCTTATTTTTCGGTCAAACAAGATGCCTGAAGAATGGAGGAGAAGTATATTAGTACCTATCTTCAAGAACAAGGGAGATGTTTAAAGTTGTACTAACTACCGTGGGATTAAGTTGATGAGTCATACGATGAAGCTCTGGGAGAGGGTTATAGAGCATCGCCTAAGGAGAGTGACACATGTGACCCAAAATCAGTTTGGGTTCATGCCTGGTAGGTCGACCATGGAGGCGATTTTCTTATTACGACAATTGATGGAGAGATATAGGGAGCAGAAGAAGGACTTGCACATGGTCTTTATTGACCTCGAGAAGGCATATGACAAAGTACCGAGAAATGTCATGTGGTGGGCCTTGGAAAAGCACAAAGTCCCAACTAAGTACGTTACCCTCATCAAGGATATGTACAGGGATGTGGTGACGTTTGTCCGAACATGTGATGGCGACACCAGTGACTTTCCAATTAAAATAGGACTGCATCAGGGGTCAGCTTTGAGCCCTTATTTATTTGCTTTGGTGATGGATGAGGTCACAAGGGACATACAAGGTGATATCCCTTGGTGTATGCTCTTTGCTGATGATGTGGTGCTAGTTGACGACAGTAGGGCGGGAGTTAATAGGAAGTTAGAACTATGGAGGCACACGTTAGAGTCGAAAGGGTTCAGACTTAGTAGGACTAAGACCGAGTATATGAGGTGCGATTTCAGCGCGACTAGGCACGAGGAGGGAGACGTTAGCCTCGATGGGCAAGTGGTGGCCAAGAAGGATACTTTTCGGTATTTAGGGTCGATGCTACAAAAGGATGGAGACATTGATGAAGATGTTAGGCATAGAATTTCAGCCGGCTGGTTGAAATGGCGTCAAGCTTCTGGCGTTCTCTGTGACAAAAGGGTGCCTCAGAAGCTGAAAGGTAAGTTCTATAGGACGGTGATTCGTCCGGCGATGTCATATGGTGCTGAGTGTTGGCCTACAAAAAGGCGACATGTCCAGCAATTGAGTGTAGCGGAGATGCGTATGTTGCGTTGGTGTTGTGGGCACACAAGGAGGGATAGAGTACGGAACGACGATATTCGGGATAGGGTTGGGGTGGCACCAATTGAGGAGAAATTGATTCAACATCGGTTGAGATGGTTTGGACATGTCCAACGGAGGCCTCCTGAGGCGCCGGTGCGTAGTGGAGCTCTAAAGCGGGCCGATAATGTGAAGAGCGGTAGAGGTCGACCTAAACTAACTTGGGACGAGTCCGTTAAGAGAGATCTTAAGGAGTGGAATATCCCCAAGGATTTAGCTATGGATAGGAGCGCTTGGAGATTAGCAATCAACGTGCCTGAACCGTGACATCTTTTGTCTTGTGCCCTTTATGTCCCTTTATGTGTCTCCCTGTTTCTCGTCTCTTTTGGGTTTCATCTCTAGCCTACCCCAACTTGCTTGGGACAAAAGGCTATGTTGTTGTTGTTGTTGTTGTGGTGTTGTCATGGATAATATGTTTTATCTGATTTGGTTTTAATTTCTTTAGGTGAGGGAAACTGTTCGTGATGTGACATTCTTACACAATGAGCAGTTGTATGCAGACGCCCAAAAAAAGTAATTTTTTTACTTTGCTAGAACTGTGTACTATGTCATCATTGCTCATGAAATATTTAACATGTATTAACTGTTGGCCTGAAAAATATGAAATAAAGGAATATTAAAATTCACAGAAATTGCTGTTCAGGGTTTCAAATGAGAACATATACCAAATTGTTGTGAAATCTGTTGATCAACCAGGTCATAAAATTATTTCCAAATGGTTGCTGCGTGTTGGAGATTAGCAATCAACGTGCCTGAACCGTGACATCTTTTGTCTTGTGCCCTTTATGTCCCTTTATGTGTCTCCCTGTTTCTCGTCTCTTTTGGGTTTCATCTCTAGCCTACCCCAACTTGCTTGGGACAAAAGGCTATGTTGTTGTTGTTGTTGTTGTTGTGGTTGCTGCGTGTTCCTCATAGAAATATCCTGAAGTCAATAATGCATGCCACATTCATGTTTGTGAACAATAAGCCTATTTCTGGCAGTTCATTGAACTTCTTGTACATAATCTGAATCTTGATGATGTGAGGTAGGAGCAGCTGAGAATTGCCATTTGAGGTCTGAGCTCTGACTGATCTGGATTGCTTGTCTGATTGTTCATCATTCTTTACTGAGCCATTGAATTATTCTATAATTTGAAATGTTTGTACTAGGCTAGATCAAGCAAAATTGTATATATGCTTGTAGTTGATGCTTTATTGTTCTATAGGCAGTTGATTATGGCTGTTGGTCTCTGTTTCCTCTCTACTATTAACATTTCATAGTTACTCATGAAACATTTTTCAAACAGGTACCCCTACATCTATAATCAACATGGTACAGAAATTCACTGTCTCAAGGTAAGCATGATGACAATATATTTTTGGTGAATATAGGAGTTGATATTTCTGTGATGATATTACTCTTCATATGTTTTCACATGGTTATAGGAAAATTATAGAAGAAATATTCAATAATAGAATCATATTATTCTCTTATTTGCATTCATGAAAACTGCACTATATGTCAAACTGAAAGCGGATCTCAGCTACATGTGACTGTGAGTCTCAATGACATTGGTATTTTCCAAGAACACATACCTTACAGTTCCGTTGGCTAATTTTCCTGCGATACTGAAAATAAAAGTTTGTGTACGTAAACAATAAATTAGCACATGTTCCCTCCGTTCCAAATTGTAAGTCGTTTTAGCTTTTCTATATACATAGCTTTACTACGTACCTAGATATACATTATGTCTAGATACGTAGTAAAAGCTATGTATATCTAGAAAAGCCAGAACGACTTACAATTTGGAGTGGAGGGAGTACTTCACAGTTCAGTCATCAAATGCCCTGCATCCAGGAGATCATCTGTCACTTAATCAATTCAGTACTTTTTTTATTTTTCTTTTAAATCCCACTGGGCCTTTGAATGAACTTATTATACGGAATTTCTTTGGAATATAATAATGTGCGCTGATGAGCATTGTAACAGTTTAGCAACATAGATTTTGAGAGATGTGTATCAGTCTCAGCCTGTCATCAATGCATAGACGTGTTTTCATTCCTAAACTCAGTGAAGATGTTTTCTTTTGTGAGTGTGATCGCTTCTATGTTGGCAGGAACATGGAAAAGCATTGAAACTCCAATTTCTGTCTAAACAATTCCTCTTGGCATCGATAAACAGCTTTGGGCAGCTCCACTACCAAGATGTGAGCACTGGTGAAATGGTTGCAAATTATAGGACAGGTCTGGGCCGTACCGATGTTATGCGGGCCAATCCTTACAATGCTGTCATTGGCCTTGGGCATGCTGGTGGCAAAGTTACCATGTGGAAACCAACCAGTGTGAAACCCCTTGGTACCATGCTGTGTCATCATGGCCCGGTGACTGCTGTTGCATTTGACAGGGGCGGCAATCTTATGGCAACAGCAGGTGTTGACAGGAAGATAAAGATCTGGGACCTGAGGAAGTATGAGGTTGTGCATTCTTACCCGGTGCGTGCTCAGTCCTTGGATTTTAGCCAGAAGGGGCTGTTAGCCTGCAGCAATGGATCTCAGGTAGAGATATACAGGGATTTTGGTGGGCATGATTATAAGCTTTACATGAAGCACAAAATAATGAAGGGCTATCAGGTTGGGAAGGTTTTGTTCCGCCCCTATGAAGATATTCTGGGGATTGGGCACTCGATGGGCTTTTCTTCCATCCTTGTTCCAGGATCTGGTGAGCCGAACTTTGATACCTTTGTTGACAACCCCATGGAAACTACCAAGCAGAAACGTGAGAAGGAGGTGCATGCTCTCCTTGATAAACTCCCGCCAGAGACTATCATGCTCAACCCAAACATGATAGCCACTATAAGAGCTCCAAAGAAGAAAGAGAAGAAGACCAAGAAGGAGATTGAGGAAGAGATGGAAGATGCCATTGAGGCCGCCAAGAACATTGAGGGCAAGAAGAAGACCAAGGGTAGGAGCAAACCGAGCAAGCGGGCCAAGAAGAAAGAGGAAGATGTTTTCAAAGCCAAGAGGCCCTTCCTGGGGCAATCCGATAAGATCGATGGACGACCTGACAAGAAGCAGCGGATAGGTGAAGAGGTCGAACTCCCAAAAGCCTTGCAGCGGTTTGCCAAGAAACCACAATCATAATCGTCGTTAACACACACATGGCTAGTGAGCCTTTATGATTTAGCTGTCCAGTATGTAAAATTCCCGCTTGAGGATATGATGCTCAGAAGAATGCGCCGAAATTTTGTTTTGAAGGTATCCCAGTGAGCATGGCCGTGTCAGCTTTCTTCTTCTTCTTCTTTTTTCTTTTTTTTCTTTTCTTTTTTTTCTTTTCTTTTACTCTTTGGTTCTTGTAGAGTTTATTGCCTTTTTCGCTCAGATACAACAACAACAACATAGCCTTTTGTCCCAAGCAAGTTGGGGTAGGCTAGAGATGAAACCCAAAAGAGACGAGAAACAGGGAGACACATAAAGGGACATAAAGGGCACAAGACAAAAGATGTCACGGTTCAGGCACGTTGATTGCTAATCTCCAAGCACTCCTGTCCATAGCTAAATCCTTGGGGATATTCCACTCCTTAAGATCTCTCTTAACAGACTCGTCCCAAGTTAATTTAGGTCGACCTCTACCGCTCTTTACATTATCGGCCCGCTTTAGAACTCCACTACGCACCGGCGCCTCAGGAGGCCTCCGTTGGACATGTCCAAACCATCTCAACCGATGTTGAATCAATTTCTCCTCAATTGGTGCCACCCCAACCCTATCCCGAATATCGTCGTTTCGTACTCTATCCCTCCTTGTGTGCCCACAACACCAACGCAACATACGTATCTCCGCTACACTCAATTGCTGGACATGTCGCCTTTTTGTAGGCCAACACTCAGCACCATATAACATCGCCGGACGAATCGCCGTCCTATAGAACTTACCTTTCAGCTTCTGAGGCACCCTTTTGTCACAGAGAACGCCAGAAGCTTGACGCCATTTCAACCAGCCGGCTGAAATTCTATGCCTAACATCTTCATCAATGTCTCCATCCTTTTGTAGCATCGACCCTAAATACCGAAAAGTATCCTTCTTGGCCACCACTTGTCCATCGAGGCTAACGTCTCCCTCCTCGTGCCTAGTCGCGCTGAAATCGCACCTCATATACTCGGTCTTAGTCCTACTGAGTCTGAACCCTTTCGACTCTAACGTGTGCCTCCATAGTTCTAACTTCCTATTAACTCCCGCCCTACTGTCGTCAACTAGCACCACATCATCAGCAAAGAGCATACACCAAGGGATATCACCTTGTATGTCCCTTGTGACCTCATCCATCACCAAAGCAAATAAATAAGGGCTCAAAGCTGACCCCTGATGCAGTCCTATTTTAATTGGAAAGTCACTGGTGTCGCCATCACATGTTCGGACAAACGTCACCACATCCCTGTACATATCCTTGATGAGGGTAACGTACTTAGTTGGGACTTTGTGCTTTTCCAAGGCCCACCACATGACATTTCTCGGTACTTTGTCATATGCCTTCTCGAGGTCAATAAAGACCATGTGCAAGTCCTTCTTCTGCTCCCTATATCTCTCCATCAATTGTCGTAATAAGAAAATCGCCTCCATGGTCGACCTACCAGGCATGAACCCAAACTGATTTTGGGTCACATGTGTCACTCTCCTTAGGCGATGCTCGATAACCCTCTCCCAGAGCTTCATCGTATGACTCATCAACTTAATCCCACGGTAGTTAGTATAACTTTGAACATCTCCCTTGTTCTTGAAGATAGGTACTAATATACTTCTCCTCTATTCTTCAGGCATCTTGTTTGACCGAAAAATAAGGTTAAAAAGCTTAGTTAACCATACTATCGCTCTGGCGCCTAGGTATCTCCACACCTCAATGGGGATACCATCAGGGCCCATCGCTTTACCTCCCTTCATCCTCTTCAAAGCCTCTCCGATCTCTGCCTCCTGAATTCTCCTCACAAAGCGTCTGTTGGTATCGTCAAATGAGTCGTCCAACTCAAGGGCAGGACCCTCATTCTCCCCATTAAACAGCTTGTCGAAGTACTCTCTCCATCTGTCCTTGATCTTCTCATCCTTCACCAGAAGTCGATCTGTCCCATCCTTGATGCATTTTATTTGGTTGATGTCCCTTGTCTTCCTCTCGCGGATTCTAGCCATCCTATAAATGTCCTTCTCCCCTTCCTTCGTACCTAGCCGCTGATAAAGGCCATCATACGCCTGACCTTTTGCTACACTCACAGCTCGCTTTGCAACCCTCTTCGCTATTTTATAGCCCTCGATGTTGGCTACACTCTTGTCATGGTGGAGACGCTTGAAACACTCCTTCTTCTCCCTAATAGCCCTTTGCACCTCGTCATTCCACCACCATGTGTCTTTCGCTTCCCGTTTGCCTCCCCTACTCACGCCAAACACTTCCGAAGCCACCTTCCGGACACATGTTGCCATCTTTAGCCACATGTCGTCGGCATCTTCTCCTTCTTCCCAAGGTCCCTCGTCTAGCATCCTCTCCTTAAACGTCTGTGCTGCTTCCCCTCTAAGCTTCCACTTCGTTCTCGCAATCTTGGCCAGTTTGTCCCGGTGGACACGTACCCGAAAGCGAAAGTCCGCCACCACAAGCTTATGTTGAGGGACAACACACTCCCCAGGTAACACCTTACAATCAAAGCAAGCACGTCTATCCTCCCTCCTTGCAAGGATAAAGTCGATCTGGCTCGAGTGTTGTCCACTACGAAAGGTTACTAGATGAGATTCCCTCTTCCTAAAGAGGGTGTTCGCTATCAACAAGTCATAGGCCAGCGCGAAGTTCAAAACATCATCCCCCTCTTGATTCCTACTACCATACCCGAACCCCCCGTGCACCCGCTCGAAACCTACATTAGTCGCACCAACATGGCCGTTGAGGTCTCCTCCTATAAAGAGTTTCTCGCTGATAGGCACGGTACTAACCATGCTATCAAGATCTTCCCAAAACTGCCTCTTGGTGCCCTCGCTAAGACCTACCTGAGGGGCATAGGCACTGATCACATTCAGAGCCGAATCTCCAACTAGCAGCTTGACCAAGATAATCCGGTCGCCTTGCCTCCTAACATCAACGACTCCATCCTTAAGGCTCCTATCGATCAAGATGCCTACACCATTCCTACCCGATGTTGTCCCCGTGTACCAAAGTTTGAAGCCAGTATCCTCCACCTCCTTCGCCTTCTGGCCCTTCCATTTAGTCTCCTGAACGCATAGAATATTTACACGTCTTCTAATTGCTGCATCGACTAGCTCTCTTAGCTTACCCGTTAGGGACCCTACATTCCAGCTACCTAGACGAATCCTAGTTGGCTCGGCTAGCTTCCTTACCCTTCGCACCCGTCGAGGGAAGTGCGAAGACCCTTGCTCATTTTTCACTACACCCGGGCGTAGATGTAGCGCGCCACTAAGGTTGCGACGGCCCGACCCTTGCTCATTTTTCATCGTACCCGGGTCACGATACGACGCGCCACTAAGGGGATGACGACCCGGCCTTTTTCGCTCAGATGAAGTAGATAATTCCTAGGTTTATTGTGGATCATCTAAGGTACTCTGTGGTCAAGTACCGAAGAATCAGGACACTGAACCAGAAGCACTCATTTCGCTACTGTTCATTACGCTTTAGCTGTGGTTTGTATCTTGTCGGCCGCTGGCTAGCCGATAGGGATCCTGTCGGCAACTGATGCGCCCACAGGGTCCTGTCGGTGACCCAGCAGCCCCTCTCGGGCTTTCACAACCGTCTGGTCCTGCCGGGTTTTTTAAGCCGACACGTGTGCGCCACTTAGGCGTGTCGGCCAGTCTGCAGCCGAGAGGTGTCCTGTCGATCGTTGAGTGGCCGACAGGCTGTTATATGTCAAATTTTTGTATAACAGCTTCTAGATTTGTAATTAATCATTAAAAAATATTATTTAAAAATCCACGTGGGTAGGGATGGCACCTTCTGCCATATTTTAATTCATTTAAATACGGATATGGATATTTTTGAATACGAATACAAAATGAATGTCTCGGATTCTGATTTCTTTTGAGATATAAATTTAATTCAATTCAAAGTGTATTTGTTAGATTCAACATACATGAATAGAATTTTTCTACTAAGTTCATCGATCAAAATGAAATAAAATCAAAGTAGTAAACTACTAAACATCTCTAATATCAAAGTGAACTAAATTATAATAGATTATATTTAATGAAATGATAGGTCAAGTGAAGAAATTCAAATAAGAATGGTAGGCAACAAGTAGTAATTTTGCTTTATCAGTAATTACATTTTGCATAAGTAGAAATCAAAGTATCTGGGTATATAATAGACAGGAATAGCTTATAAAATATCGTTATTAATAAATATTTAATAAACAAATATATCAATTAATTAATTAATCATTATTTATAAAATATTTATCATAAAATTATAAATTATATTAGTAAAATTCCAATGTTCAAGTCATAGTAAAGTTCTAGACTTAGTCAAATTCTAGGATGTTTGAGTCATAATAAGTTAGGGTTAAAACATGTTTTGATGCTAGGCCATGACACCGAGTCTTGGAGACCTAGGTGACGTGGCGTGCAACCTGGTGCCACACCCGGCTGATCCCAAAACTGGAAATTGAACCTAGGTGCTGGCCTCTGCGATGGAGGGCGCACCACTGCGCTAGAGCGCGCTGGCATGGCCTCACAACAACGTGCTTGGCATCCCACTATAAGTTTATCTTAAAATGCAAGCCATCCACGTCATTTCAAAGTATCCACATCATCTTCAGTCATATCACTCCACTAACTTTTGACACATTAATAGAAGCTATACATTATCTCCACTTAATTTCATACAAATTCTTTGCAATCCTCACAACAACGTCCAGGACATCTTCTAGTTGAATAAAAAGTGATGTGAGTGTCGTACATATGCTGATGATCTATGGCCCCGGCGTGGCTAGAGCTCGGACATCCGAACGCTAGCCCCCGTCCGGACGCCCGCGCCTACCCCGCCGCGCTATCCGTTCTGACTACTACACCTCACCTCCTCCTATGTGCTTGCCCCAGCGTCAAGCACTCACCTGCACGCTTTGCTACCTCAGTCTTGCTTGCGCCAGCAGCGCCCTCTCTCTACTGCATGCAGTTGTAGGAGTGGCCGCAATTTTTCTTCGCATGCACGTTCCCACACGAATGCGCTCCACTCATAAAGAAATGCCCGCCTGCAATTATTGCGCCTGCACACCCGCCCCGCATGCCACATGCAACTGCTGCACCTGCACGCCATACACGTACGCATGCAACTGCGCGCCACATGCATGTTTGTTGACGGTAGTTAACATTCATCACAAACCGTCAATGTAACTTGCATAAATGACTAAAATGGACCATAATGTAGACTTAGGGGTTTAAACTGGCAAATTCCATGAGTTTTGGTGAATCTGTGTTTTCAGCGGGATTTAATCAGAAAACCGCCAAGGAGGACCTATTTGTCAAAGAAAATTACAGAATTCCGCCGCGTAACCGACGTGGGAAGGCTCTAGAAGACTCCAGGAGGCTCTCACCGAAGCGGGACACATGTCACCCCACATCAGGCCGCCCGGCCCCTGGGGGTCTCACCTGTCAGCCCCGTTGCTACATCGGTTTTTCACCGCCTCCTAGGATACATCTACACCGTTTATTCAAGTCGATTTGATCCAAGGGTTCAGGATTAATGCTCCGGCCTATATATACCAGCCTGCATCCCTCTCAGGGCATCATTAAGCCAAGTTAGATCTTGAGAGCTGAGAAGCCAGAAACCCTAATTCATATGTCCACTAGGATCTAGAGCTAGAAATTAAAAGAAGATTAGTCCTCGATAGGATCTAGTCTTGTATTGGAGATAGTAAGATAGAGTGAGAGGAAAGAGTTTGGAGGAGTCCCAGCCTATCGTTGCTCTCTCTATGGCTTGTACCCTGGTGGAATCAAGTTCTTAAGCTTGCTTATGAGATTTCTCTAGTAATCAACTCTAATTCAAGTAAGCATCTTGTTCATATTGTTCTTCAGGTTTATGACTCTCTTTTGAGTACTTTAATCCTTGTAGCTCTTGGGTTAAAGTAGTATTCATAGTATAAGTGTGGTGCTTATACTCGGTTACTCAAGGATGTACCTTATTTTTCGGATTGGTGGTAGCTCGCGAGGGTGATTTTTATAGCCTCGTTGAATCCTTTGTAGTCCATCTCCCGTTAGTAGACCTAGCAAGACTTTGTTACTATAGAAAACATACTTTGTCTGTGTTTTCTCTAGTAATATCCCTAGAATTGAACAATAGGAGACAAAGCTTAACGAAGTTAGAACTAGAAGACCTTAGCAGTCTCCTCTATACTCCTATTATCTAGTCTTATTTGTGAAGTTGGGTTAAGTTAGATTTGGTTATTCTCGCACACGTTTTCTTAAGTTTGATATAAAACTGGATACTCCTGGTGAAGTGCTATATCGGTATAATATCTGTGTGCTTGCGGATTATTTTGTGTGTATTAATTTATACCAACAAGCATTTTTGGCGCTGTTACCAGAAAAACGGTTGCTGAGTTAACTTCAAATCTAGTTCAACCTTGTATCATTATACTTTTATCTTTTCTTTTTACCATGGATCTAGAATCTACCCCTATCTACCAATATGGTGCACCCACGAGCGCACGCCTACAACCATTAGAGTCTTCAAAGCCTATCCTAATACCTGGCTACAAGCTGCGCCCACGTTTAATTAACATGGTTCAGGACCAACCATTTTTGGGCAAAGGTGATGAAAACCCCTATTCCCACCTAAATGAGTTTGAGCAAACATGTGCATGCCTACGCATAGCAGACATTCCGATGAAACCTTACGATGAAAGCTTTTTCCCTTCTCTTTGACGGGAAAAGCTAAATGTTGGTATAATCTCACTATACGGAGTAAACAAGGAGATTGGGAAGCCTTATGTTCTAGCTTTTGCTTGCAATTCTTTCCCATCTCCAGGGTAGTCAGACTTCGTTTAGAAATTCTACCTCTTAAATAAAAGAAAAAAATCTCTAGGCATGACCTGGGAACGCTTTAATATTCTTATGAATACTGGCCCTGACCTTGCCATTCAAGACCCCATTCTTCTTCAATATTTTTATGTGCATCGTGATAGGAAAACCTCGAAGCTTCTTAATACGGCCTCAGGAGGCTCGTTCTTGTATGTCTCCGCTAGTTCAGGGAGAAGCATTCTTACGAAAATCTTAGAGGACATCCCTAAAGAAGTAGAAGAGAAGCTATTAGAGGAAGAATCCCAGATAGCTGAACTCGAATCCTTACCAGACTCATCACCAACTTCAGCTATCCCAGATCCCGAACCACCGAAAAAGGAGGAAATTCTAATTTCGGATTTTATGCTTTGAATTCGAGGATGAACTTTTTAATGAATATGGAAATACTTTGAATTAACATACGATGAGGAGACCCCAGAAGCCTAGAAAATCATCTTACGAAGAACCTTTAGACCCTTCTCAGAAGGCTTTCCTTAAAATGATTACGAAAGAGCCCGTGTCTATTATAAGCAATGAATGGGTGGAAGAATCAGAGCTTTTCTTTGATGTGATTCACTTAGATTCACCTTCTATATCCATTCGTTGCTAAATTAACAAAGCTCCTTTCGATACTCTCTACAATCCTGTTGTGGGTGTTAATATCATGTCTGCATCTTTTGCTCATGATTTATTGAAACACATGCCATTAACCCCAACAACAAAGTTGTTGAAAAGCCCTTCAGGACACATTCTCCCGAGTTTAGGAATATCGTATGTCCTTCCTATCCAAGTAAAAGGAACCAAAGCTCATTTGAGCTTCTATATCTATGATATTATAGAGTTCGAACTGTTGATAGGACAACCAATTGAAAGATTTATCCAAGAAGGACAAACGGGAAAGTTAAACATAAGACTTCAAAAAAACTTTAAGCTTTCTATACCTATTGCTCACTCTCTAAATGTTGAGACTGAGCCAATTCCTGAGGAAGACCCAATGAAAGAGGCTAAGGTTGCATCTCTTGATGACTTGATCGAACCCAACCTTTAAGATGATGCTCAGTTCTTCATCGAAGAGGAAGACAAAAATCCCATAGACTCTGAACCTCTAGATGAATTGTTAGAACCACCTAAGCCCACCATTGAGCTTAAACACCTGTCTTCTGGTCTTAGATATGCTTTTCTCAATAATGATCAGGATTATCCTATGATTATAAGTGATAAACTCTCTCAGGAAGAATCTCTCCGCTTGCTAACTGTTTTAGAAAAGCATCGTTCTGCCATTGGCTACTCGCTCCATGACCTTAAGGGAATTAGCCTTGCTCTTTGCACCCATCACATCCCTACAGATTCTGATTCTATATCTTCTAGGGAGCCACAGCGTATGCTTAATAATACAATAAGAGAGGTAGTTAAGAAAGATGTTTTAAAACTCCTGCACGTCGGGATCATCTATCCTGTGGCACATAGTGAGTGGGTTAGCTCTGTTCAAGTTATGCCTAAAAAGAGAGGCATGACTGTTGTTAAAAATGAAAAGAATGAATTAATCCCCGAAAGAACCGTCACTGGATGGCGAATGTGCATTGATTACCGAAAACTTAACAAGGCAACAAAGAAAGATCACTTTCTGTTGCCCTTCATTGATGAAATGTTGGAGCGACTGGCAAATCACTCTTTCTTCTATTTTCTTGATAGGTATTCAGGTTATCACCAGATTCTGATCCATCCAGATGATTAAAGCAAAACCACATTTACATGTTCATATGAAACTTATGCTTATCGTAGAATGTCTTTTAGATTTTGTAATGCTCCAACTTATTTTCAAAGATGCATGGTGTGATGAGGACATCCTCCACTATTACCCGCTGGCAAAGACGCAACAAAAAAAGGGCCAAGTGGCCTAGTTGTAGTCGGGCGGTGACCGTGTGAGCCTCTGAATAATCCCACCTTACTTAGCTTGGGAGGAGGAAGTCACCTTAAAAGAGAGAGCCACCCTTCCCCTATCGGACTAGTCTTTTAGGGACATTCGGCCTTTCTCCGAGTGGGTGTGCATAAGAATTGTTGGGGTCCGGGCAATCTTAATTTATTGGGCCTCGGCCAACCCCACCTGGGCCGGATGCATTATTTGGTATCAGAGCTAGGCCCTTGTTTAAGAGGGTGGGAATGATGAGGACATCCTCCACTATTACCCGCTGGCAAAGACGCAACAAAAAAGGGTCAAGTGGTCTAGTTGTAGTCGGGTGGCGACCGTGTGAGCCTCTGAATAATCCTAGCTTGCTTAGCTTGGAAGGAGGAAGCCACCTTAAAAGAGAGAGCCACCCTTCCCCTATCGGACTAGTCTTTTAGGGACATTGGGCCTTTCTCCGAGTGGGTGTGCATAAGAACTGTTGGGGTCCGGGCAACCTTAATTTATTGGGCCTCGGCCAACCCCACCTGGGCCGGATGCATCGTGGTGTCTATATTTTCTGATATGATTGAAGAAATCATGGATGACTTTTCTGTTTATGAAAAAACTTTTGATGATTGTCTTGAAAATTTAGACAAGATTTTGCAAAGATGTGAATAAAAGCACTTAGTCCTTAATTGAAAAAATGTCATTTCATGGTTAGAGAAGGCATAGTGTTTGGACACTTGGTGTCTGAAAGAGGGATAGAGGTAGATAGAGCTAAAATTAAAGTAATTGAACAATTATCTCCTCCTGTAAATATCAGAGGGATCCGTAGTTTTCTTGGTCATGCTAATTTTTACCGCCGCTTTATAAAAGATTTTTCACATATTGCTAGACCTCTTACAAATCTTTTGGCAAAGGATGTTCCCTTTGAATTTGATGGCGCATGCTTGAAATCTTTTAATATTCTTAAGAAAGCACTCATCTCTGCACCAATCATTCAACCCCCTGATTGGTCGCTACCTTTTGAAATTATGTGTGATGCTAGTGATTATACTGTGGGGGCAATTTTGGGACAGACTAAAGATAAGAAGCATCATGCAATTGCTTATGCTAGCGAAACTCTGACAGGACCTCAACTTAATTATGCAATAACTAAAAAAGAACTCCTGACTGTTGTTTTTGCTATTAATAAGTTTAGATCTTACTTAGTAGGAGCTAAGGTGATTGTTTATACTGATCATGCTGTTTTAAAATACCTGCTCACTAAGAAAGATGCTAAACCTAGGCTTATAAGATGGATTTTGCTACTCCAAGAATTTGACATAGAAATAAAAAGATAAAAAGAGAGTAGAAAATTCTGTTGCCGATCGGTTGTATAGAATGCAGATTGAGAATTCGCAAGAACTACCCATCAATGATTCTCTACGAGATGACATGATCTTCAAGGTCATGAAATCTGACCCCTGGTACGTGAATATTGTTAATTTTATGGTTGTAGGTTATGTACCACCGGGGGAGAACAAAAGGAAGCTCATCTATGAAAGTCGTCTCCACATATGTGATGAACCATACCTCTTCAGAGTCTGCTCTGACAACCTACTCAGAAGATGTGTACCAGTAGAGAAAGGCATCAAGATCTTAGAACGATGCCACTCATCACCATATGAAGGACATTATAGGGCATTCCACACTCATTTGAAGATCTGGCAAAGTGGATTCTTTTAGCCAACCATGTATGAAGACACAAAGAACTTCATTCGGAGATGTGGAGCATGTCAGAGGCACGGGAATATCAATTCAAGAGATGCCATGTCACTCACCAACAACCTCCAGATCAAACTCTTTGATGTCTGAGGAATCAACTACATGGGACCATTTCCAAAGTCAAAGAACTGTGAATACATCTTGGTGGCAGTTGACTATGTCTCCAAGTGGGTTAAAGCCATGCCATGCAAAGCTGTTGATGCGAAGAACTCTAAGAAGATGTTTGAAGAGGCAATATTTCCAAAATTCAGAGTTCTAAGGATGGTGATTAGTGATGGAGGCACTCACTTCACTGACAAGAACTTCCACAACTACTTGTCAAAGCATGGAATTCATCACAATGTTACTACTCCATACCACCCTCAGACAAGTGGCCAAGTAGAAACATCGAATAAATAAATCAAGAATATTCTGCAAAAGATAATCAATGAGATGGGGACTACATGGAAGGATCGATTACCCGATGCATTATGGGCTTACAGAACAGCCTATAAAACACCACTTGGGATGTCACCATATCAACTGGTCTACGGGAAGACCTGCCATCTACCTGTTGAGCTAAAATTCAAAGCTCATTGGGCCATCAAGTGATGGAACATGGACTTTGAAGCCGCAGGAACTAAGAGGAAAATGCAACTCTCTAAGCTTGATGAATGGCGTGAAAAAGCATAGCACAACGCCAAAATATACAAGGAGAGAATAAAAAGATGGCATGACAAGAGAATCAAGAAGGAGTTCATCCTAGGAGATAAGGTATTACTTTTTAATTCCGGGTTAAATTATTTGGGCACGAAAAACTTCAGAGCAAATGGGAAGGATCATTCAAGGTGATAAGCATTTCGTCGCATGGAGCAGTAACACTTCAAAATGACAAAGGTATGTTATTCAAGGTAAATGGCCACCGTCTCAAGATCTTTCTAGAACCTAAAAAACCACCGAAGGATTTGGATGAGGTAGATTTTCTAATATTACCATAGATTTACACCACTGTCATCCTCTTTACGTTTCATAATGCGAAAATATACTTTTCGGGATTAGATAGGGATAAGAAACCACCGTGAGAAAAATCTCTGCAAGAGGGTGACATGTGGGGCCGGTCGGCCCCACCTAGAGGCCGCTCGAACAACTATCAGCCCCCCTTACACTCAGTCAACTCTCTCGTGTCTTCTAGATTCTTCCTCTCCGCAATCCCGCAGTTTTTCGACGCATTCAATCTTTTCTCGTTACGAGACCTCCTATGGATTGATCTTGACCCCTGCTACAAGTTGTTTCCCCCTATATAAACAAGCCCCTGCTTACCTCTATAGCCATCCCATCAAAGCCTTCTTCCTCCAACAGCGACAAAGCTCTCCTCCTCTCTAGTCCCCATGGCCAACAAAGAGATCGTCCCCTATGATTTTGATCTTAGCAAGAAGCCTGACGCGCTTGCGCTGAGCATCATTCCTCCAAAAGTTACCCCCATTCGCTCAAGTCAGTCTTACTTTGCCCAAGCCATCCATCGTTTGGTGCTCGTTCCGCTGCCACCACGTCCACTTCTTGAGGACAAGCTACGTCAACAAGAACCTCGTCTAGATGTCTAGAAGTTGATCAAGGTGATGAAGGAGATCAACCTCCTTCCTCCGAAGGGACATGAGGTGCTGACTAGAGTCAAGACCAATAAGTTCAAAGATGTTACATGTGCGAAGTATAAGTTGGCCACCCCTCGTACCACCATTGATGGAGTCCGAGCTATACCGGAGCAGATCAAGGTTGTTCCTCCGAAGGAGAGGAAAAGGAAGGCGCCATCACCACCTATCCTAGAGGTATAGAAGCGTCCACGGACGACCATTGCACTCCTAGAGAAGAAGATTGAAGATCTTTCTGATGTTATCTATACCTTAGAGCAAAGGATAGACGAAGAACATGTTTATCGCAAGAGTCTACGACACGATCTTAATGCTTTGAATCACTTTGTTGCTAAGATGAGGAAGTGAGAATTAGGTAGCTAATGATAAGGCACAAGTGTTAGGTCAAGTGTTTAATGTTTAGATTTGTCGCTTAGCTCAGATTGTTAGGGTGATTGAAGTTTATGTTAGCTAGTTAAAAGTTTGTGCTTAGTTTGTGTTTGTGTAACAAAGTGCCTTATAATATTAATGGAGTCTTGTTATTATTACCTGCTCTCTATTTTTTTTGGATATGTGTTTTGTCTCCACATGTTGTAAATAGAATATAAGTGTGGGGGAGACACACCTCGGCATCAAGACGAAATTCGATTGCAAAAATCATGAAATTCAGAAAGCAATGGACCAAACACCACACTCGCCAAAGTTGGACCTGAGAGGGCCTAAGAGTGGGCCGCCCGGCCTCCTCCATTGGCCAACCAGCCCATCACAACGTCGCCTCGCCTCGTGTTTCGTCCATGATCCTGTTTGCGGCCCATATGTTCTATTTTCACCTATCTCGCTTTTTGTTTCGAACCGAATTGAAAATCACTTGATAAAAAACTTTAAAACTTGAGGAAAGATTATTTTAGTCATGACTAAAGGATAGATTCACATGATACTTTTCGTGGAAGTCTTGCTGCTGCTGGAAACTTATTATTAGGGGCCTCAAGTTACTTAAGTTGTTGTGGAATGAGATATAGTAGAATAATGAGAACTTGATTCTTGATGTCTCGTTATTGGAGAATTTTATTTTAAAAGTAAAAAGATTAGCTATACCTCTCCTTTGTGGTGAGCAATACCCCACCAGAGCCATATATAGGATAGAGAAACATTCTACATATATTACTTGTCATTGTGTTTAGTTTGGTCAAACCTTGTGACCCTTGTTGAGAAATTTATCATGCTCTCAAGATCAAGATCACATACACTCCACATATATCTGGTGCTCTTACACTGGGAGTACGCAATAACATGTTTTTTATTCACCCAAAACTGTTCTACTCCTACATTGGGAATAGACACAAAAATATGCTTGTTAGGAGTAAATGCTCCAAGTTCTTGTAAAAATCTCTCTTGAAAGTTTCAATTGCAGAAGGAGAGGCATGGGCTATGCAAAAGTTATTCATGAAAGAAAAAGTATTGAGAAAAAATATATAAATGTCCGAGATATCTAAAACAATGGGTACTCAGATGCCCACCTAAAAAAAGAGAGAAAGAGATGAATAAGATAACCCATGTTTTCTTGCAAAAGTTTTTCAAGTTTCAAACAAGAGAGATATGTTTCAAGGAGCATAGTAGAATTAGGTTAGCCACCATATACTTATCAACATACATACACATCTTGATCTAAGAGTATGACACTTTTCTCATCGGATCCTTGTTTTGACTTTACAATATATGCAATGCAAGTATGTTCTCATATTTATCCCTCCTGAGCTCCACATAAGCTTTTAGGAGTAGGCGAAAAGAAGGCAAAGTCATCATTGCCTTGGTGAGGATAAAAAATACCACATATATTGAGTGATTTGAGAGTACCACAAAAGGAGAAGATAGCAATGTTTTATTTTTAGAAAATCTTAAAATATTTCTCCAATTGACTTGACTGAAGGAAGATGGTGATCTGTTTCAAGCTGTTTCATTCTTCAACCATCTAAAGTTTCATGGTAGACACTTTGAATCCTACAGAGCATGTATGATTGGGAATAGTTTTATATTGATGTCTTGTCCTAAGGTTATGTCTTGAGTAATCCATCCTTTTATTGAGGATGAGTAAAAGTCTAAGTGTGGGGGAGTTTGTTGACGGTAGTTAACATTTATCACAAACCGTCAATGTAACTTGCATAAATGGCTAAAATGCACCACTAATGTAGACTTAGGGATTTAAACTGATAAATTCCATGAGTTTTGATGAATCTATATTTCCAGTAGGATTTAATCAGAAAACCGCCAAGGAGGACCTATTCGTCAAAGGAAATTGCAGAATTCTGCCACATAACCGATGTGGAAAGACTCTAGAAGACTGCAAGAGGATCTCCATCGAAGTGGGACACATGTCACTGACATGTGGGGCCGGCCGACCTCTGGGGGTCCCACCTGTTAGCCCTGTTGCTACATCGGTTCTCCACCGCCTCCTAGGATGAATCTACACCGTTTATTCAGGTCAGTTTGATCCAAGGGTCCAGGATTGACGCTCCTACCTATATATACCAGCCTGCACCCCCCTCAGGGCATCATTAAGCCAAGTCAGATCTTGAGAGCTAAGAAGTCAGAAACCCTAATTCATATGTCCACCAGGATCTAGAGCTAGGAATCAAAAGAAGATTAGTCCTCGATAGGATCTAGTCTTGTATTAGAGATAGTGAGATAGAGTGAGAGAAAAGAGTTTGGAGGAGTCCCAGCCTGTCGGTGCTCTCTCTATGGCTTGTACCCTGGCGGAATCAAGTTCTTCTTGAGCCTGCTTCTGAGATTTCTTTGGTAATCGACTTCTAATTCAAGTAAGCATCTTGTTCATATTGTTCTCCAGGTTTGTAACTCTTTTTGAGTACTTTAATCCTTGTAGCTCTTGGGTTAAAGTAGTATTCGTAGTGTAAGCATGGTGCTTAGACTCGGTTACTCGTGGATGTACCATATTTTTCGGATCGGTGGTAGCTCGTGAGGGTGACTTTTATAGCCTCGATGAATCCTTTATAGTCCACTTCCCATTAGTAGGTCTAGCAGGACTTTATTACTATAGGAAACATACTCTGCCTGTGTTTTCTCTAGTAATATCCGCAGAATTGAACAATAGAAGACAAAGCTTACCGAAGTTAGAACTAGAAGACCTTAGCAGTCTCCTCTATACTTCTATTATCTAGTCTTGATTGTGAAGTTGGGTTAAGTTAGATTTGGTTATTCTCACACACGTTTCCTTGAGTTCGATATAAAACTGGGTACTCCCGGTAAAATACTACATCGGTATAATATCCATGCGCTTGCGGATTATTCTATGTGCATTAATTTATACCAACAATATTGATGCGCATGCAGGTGGGGGCCGTGCCACATGCCTGTTGACGTGCCACGTGCCTACTTCACTTGCCGCGCACGTGGAGCCCGCTACGCCCGTGGGGACCACATCTGCATGCACCTGCTTCCTACGCCTACTAATGTTGCAACATGAAAACACTTCTGCAATATACGTATGAAACATGTGAAACATTTATAAACATACGTTTACAATATATGTATATAGCAACTACAACATCCAGATAAACACACTTGCTGCATGCGTCTGAAATAGATAAAACATTTCGAATAGACGCTTGCAACATATGTCTAAAACATATGCAACATCCAGATGAAACACTTGTAATATATGTCTGAAACAGGTGAAACATTTGGAACATACACTTGCAACATACATGTATAGCCACTGCAATATATGCAATATCCAGATAAAACACTTGCAACATACGTTTGAAATAGCTGAAATATTTGAAACATACATTTGCAACATACGTGTATAGCCATTGCAACATATGCAACACCAGAGCTATTTTTGCAACATCCAGATGAAACATATGCAACATACAACTGAAACGCATGAAACATACTGTTGCAACATGTGCTCGTCTACTTGCTACCACCCAATGGAGGCTATTTGGCACTGCGCGGGGGAGCGCAGGGCGGCGCGCGGCGAGAGGCGCGAGGCACGGGTAGGGTGCGCGGCACGAGGCGCATGGCGCGGGGCACACGCGGCACGAGGTAGGTCCAGTGTGACCGTGCGAGGCACAAGGTGCAGAGGGGGCGCGACGGGGGGCGCACACGGCACGAGGTGGGTCTAGTGCGACTGTGCGAGGCGCGAGGTGTAGGGGCGCATGACGTGAGGCGAGGAGGCGCAGGGGCGCGCGGGCTTGAGGCGGGTCCGTCAGACACGACGAATGTCCTGATAGAAGCATTAGTGTTGTACTATCCCGGAACTTATGGTGTACACTCATCTTTTCTAGAAAGACGCACTGCACAGGGACCTTATAGGAACGCTTATAAAGGAAAAAAAAACGAACTGCGTCTCTAAAATTTGGTTTATGCTGATGCTTATGCTGATTTGTTATGAGAGGAAAATATTGTTCGTTCGCTGAAAAGTACTGCTGAAATAGTTTAAACGAACATATGAAAAAAAAACCCAACCATTTTGCATGCGCTTACAGCATATCGAATTAACCGAAAGCATGTCACGGGGATATGCAGGAGCCGGTCGAGGCGCCGCTGCTTCGCGGAGTGGCGACGCCGTCCGCAAGCGCCCAAACTTGTCCAAGTTGTGCTCCACGGTGGCAAGAAAACGGTAGAACGACCTATATAAGACTAGCCGCACTCGTCGTACTCTATTTTCATCCTCTAAAAAGAATATTCTATCCTAGTCATCGAAATTTTCTCCTCTATATCTAATTTCTCCGCACTCATCCATCCTCTATATCTCATCCTCTATATTTTGGGTCCCATATGTCATACACCATCCCCTCTCTCTCCCTTTCTTCTCCCTCTCCCTACCGGTCTCCACCAGTCTCTCTCTTCTTCCTTTCTTCTCCCTCTCCCTTTCTTTTCCCCTGCCCCGACGGAGTGGTCTCCTCCGACTCCCACAACCGCACGCCAGGATGGAGTGCGGCGGGGACGGAGCAGCGCCGGCGAGCATGGGCCTCCTCGCGCGGCGGGGACGGAGCAGCGCCGGCGAGCATGCAGCGGAGCGCGTGGCGGAGCGGGGCCGGCCTCCTCACGCGGCGAGGGCGGAGCAGAGCTGGCGAGCGCGCGGCGGAGCGGGGCCGGCCTCCTCGTGCGGCGGGGGCGGAGCGGCGCCGGCGAGGACGCGGCGGAGCGCGCGCTGGCGAGCGCACAGCGGAGGCGGGCTCGGCCTCCTCCTCTGCTCCTCTTCTTCTTGGCCGGAGCGTCGCCTGCGCGTGGCCGTGGCGGCGGCGGCTCGCCTGCGCGCGGTGATGCGGGAGGCCAGGTCGCGCGCGCGCTGCTGCTACGTCTGGGAGGCGATTTCGGAGGAGCAGCAGCGCCGAGGTGGGACCCGGCCGTGCACAGCCTCCGCTCGATTGGGGCCGCTGTGCGGTGCGATATGGTCGTGCTGCTCGCCGGAGACGTGGCGCCTCTGCCGTGGGCCGAGGCCATCGTGCTGCTCGCCGGACACGAGGCCGCCTCCAGCACCGTCGCGGCTCATCGATCCCGTGCTGTCGTCGTCATCGGGAAGCAGAGGGAGCGGCTCCTCCTCCGCAGGCGAGCAGCGGCGGCGCTCCATCCAGCGAGCACGCAACCGCCGGCCTTCTCCGCGGAGTTCTCGCGAAGGACGAAGGACGAGTGCGGGACCCATTCATCCTTTACCGTTGGTCCGCTATTCCTGGAAATTTGGCGGACGCGCTCGAGCATAGCGGAGGAGCTGGCGGTGTAGTGTACCCTGCTGCGGGGTCTCCATCCGGTAAAACAATCCTGCAGGGCCTGCAGTGCGGGTAGTCTAAGCGTCTAGCGTTGTAGTTCACGGCGGCGCTGTTTCTGTCGCCTGTAGTACAAAGCCCTGCTGTGTGCTCGCCAGTCTTCTAAAAAGAAACCGTGATGAGTTGTCAGTTGTGACGGTATGTTTGATAGTTTATATTATTTACATATTCCTATGATTGATCGCGTTCGTCTAGAACGAAGGGAAGTGGAGAAACAGACAGTTCTAATGTGGTGGTTGCATCGCGTCTCTTGACAAAGAAACACTGAATATTTGTTGCACACAAGATAAGTAGTTCGTTTATCAAGCACCCTCAGAGTTCAGAAAAGCACAGGCAGAATCATCAAGGATCCCATCTAAAGGGTCTCATGGAACGCAGAATTTTATAAGGGCATGTTTGGTTTCGATGTGTTAAAATTTAACTCCCATCACATCAATATTTCCTCAAATGCATGGAGTACTAAATGTAGACTAATTGCATGCATGTCGACACAGATTAGGAGTAATTTACGAGACGAATCTATTAAGCCTAATTAGTCCAAGATTGAAAACTTTTTGTCAAATAAGACGAAAGTGCTACAGTATTTGTTAAACTTTAACTCATCAAACCAAACACCCCCTAAGTCGTATAGGAATTACACTGAAAAAGGAAAAAACGCATAATTCAGGAGGAAAAAGAAATCCGGAATTCGAAATATGCCTCAGCCAGTCTAGAAACAAGCGGCGTACATATGGATTCGGCATGGCTTTGCCTTACGGTCTTTTTCCCCCTCTCGTCCAACCAAACTAATAATAATGATAAAATAAATCCTACACAAACAGTAGATGAACAGCTTGCGTTCAGAGTTTCAGTCTTCCAGCCAATGCAAGGACGAACTCTGTGCCATCAAGTCATCCGCAGGTCTTCTAATTTGGATTTGGAACGGAGGGGAGTACATTTTAAGCGGCTGTATGAATGCAAGTTATCCGCAGGTCTTCTGCTCGTTGCTAATCCAATAAAACATGATGTAGCACAACTTTAACGATCTTATCGCTTCGAAAAACAGAGTAGTGCGTGTTAACAGTGCATTCGGCTAGACTAGCCCACTCGCTGTCAGGACTGCTAGGCACGGCGAAAATAAGCAAGTCGGACTATTTATTTGACCACGGCATTATATATGCACACTTATTCAGCTGCAACATTAAGGAATGACCGACCATGATGCTGCTTCTCAGCATCCTCCTGCTGTCGCCCAAAACCACCACGGCAGGGCATGGCGACGAGAGAGCTCTTGTGGATTTCAGGGCAAAGATCACCAACAACTACGGGGTGCTGGCCTCCTGGAACAGCAGCACCAGCTACTGCAGATGGGAGGGCGTCACATGCGGCCGCCGGAGACGTGTGGTTGCTCTAGACCTCCACTCCCAGGGGCTCACAGGCACCATCTCCCCTGACATTGGCAACCTCACCTTCCTGAGGGGGCTCGACCTTAGCTTCAACAGCCTGCATGGTGGCATCCCTCCAACCATTGGTTCCCTCCGCCGCCTCTGGTATCTAGACCTGCGGGACAACTTGCTTGGCGGCACCATCCCAAGCAACATCAGCCGTTGCACCAGCCTCAAAATATTGGTGATCGCTGACAACCAGAACTTGCAAGGAAGCATACCAGCCGAGATCGGCAACATGCCGATGCTAAGTGCTCTCGAACTCTACAACAACAGCATCACTGGAACCATCCCGCCATCTCTGGGGAACCTTTCCCAGTTCGCAGTCCTGTCCCTCAAGGGCAACCATCTACAGGGATCCATTCCCGAAGGAATTGGGAGCAACCCACAACTATGGTTCCTTCAGCTCTCTATCAACAACCTCTCAGGACTGCTACCGCCTTCACTGTACAATCTGTCATCTTCGAAAGTGTTTTACGCTGCTGTGAACAACCTTCATGGTCATCTCCCAGAAGATCTCGGAAGAAGCCTGCCTAAAGTCCAGCAACTCTTTGGGTTTTCAAGTAACCAATTGACTGGAACTATTCCAATGTCACTCACGAATCTCTCCAGCCTCCAAACATTTGACATATCCGGCAATGAGTTTACCGGGGTTGTTCCTTCCGCATTGGGCAAACTGCAATATCTTCAATGGTTTACTCTGGATGCAAACCTGCTTCATGCAAACAATGAGCAAGAATGGGGATTCCTTACTTCCTTGACAAACTGCAGCAGATTGCAAGTACTATCCATCGGATGGAATAGGTTAGCAGGGAAACTACCAAGTTCAGTGGCCAATTTGTCCACCAGCATCCAATTGCTACGGATTCACAGAAACAATATTGCTGGTGTTATCCCATCAGGCATCGGAAATTTGATAGGCCTTCAGCAGCTTATTCTTGGTGAGAACCTACTCACAGGGATCATTCCAGTAAGCATAGGGAAGCTGACACGAATGGTTAAGCTATATCTGGGCCTAAATAACTTCTCCGGAACTATTCCATCCTCAATAGGAAACCTCAGTGACCTATTTGCACTTGGTATAAATTCCAACAACATGGAGGGATCAATTCCTCCTAGCTTTGGAAATTTGAGGAAGCTCATAGCTCTAGATATATCCAGTAACCATCTCAGAGGCTCCATCCCAAATGAAATTATGAACTTGACATCAATCTCAGCATATTTGGTTTTGTCGGACAACTTACTGGAGTATTAGAAATCCTCCTAATGGATGGCAATTCATTTCAAGGAAACATTCCTCCAAATTTCAAGAATATGAAGGGGCTTGCTGTACTGAACTCGACGGGCAATAAGCTGAACGAAAGCATCCCTGGGGAGCTAGGTAGTATCACGAACTTGGAGGAGCTGTACCTTGCCCACAATAATCTATCAGGAGAAATCCCAGAACTCTTTGGCAATTCAACATCACTGTTTTCGAGAAAAAAAAATTCAACATCACTGATCCATCTCGATCTGTCCTTCAACAATTTACAGGGAGAAGTACCAAAAGAAGGGGTTTTCAAGAATCTAACTGGACTATCAATTGTTGGAAACAAAGGGTTATGCGGTGGAATACCACAGCTTCATCTTCGAAGATGCCCAAACTCTGCTGCGAGGAAGAACAAGAAAGCCATGCCAATGGCTCTTACAATAGCAGTGCCTGCAGTAGGAGCTATTTTGGTCCTATTCTCTGGTCTTGCTTTGGCTGTATTTCTTTGCAAAAGGTCTCAGGCTACAATGACGAAAGAGCAACAGTCACCTCCCTTCATTGAGATTGATCTTCCAATGGTTTTGTACAATGAATTACTCAAAGAAACTGATGGGTTTTCAGAAGCCAATCTCCTGGGTAAGGGAAGATACAATTCGGTGTACAGAGGCAATGTAGAAAATCAGGGCATTGTAGTTGTAGTGGCAGTCAAGGTATTTAATCTCCAGCAACCAGGATCATACAAAAGTTTCGAGGCTGAATGTGAGGCACTGCGAAGAGTGAGGCATCGATGCCTTGTAAAGATTATCACATCCTGTTCAAGCATCGACCACCAAGGTCAAGACTTCAGAGCACTAATCTTCGAGTTCATGCCTAATGGAAGCTTAGATAGCTGGGTCCACTCAGATACTGAAAAAGAAAGTGGAAATGGAACACTCACCTTGGAACAAAGGTTGGATATCGCTGTTGACATTGTGGATGCTATAGAATACCTCCACAATGGCTGCCAGACATCGATTATCCACTGCGATCTCAAGCCCAGTAACATTCTCCTTACTCAAGACATGAGGGCTCGTGTTGGAGATTTTGGCATCACTAAGAATTATAAATGAAGCTGCAAGCACTTCTTCAAATTCAAACAGCAGCATTGGAATAAGAGGCTCCATTGGATATGTTGCCCCAGGTAATATCGATACTTCCTGCCTGCTTTACATAATTAGATTCAGTTAGCTGTATGCTCATTAAACAAGTTTGTGCATACCTGTTTGTGCTCTGTTTCAATCTATTGTAGAATATGGAGAAGGGCTTGCAGTATCAACTTATGGTGATGTATACAGTCTCGGCATTACTTTGATTGAGATGTTTACAGGAAGGAGCCCAACAGATGATATGTTCAGAGATGGATTAAACCTGTACTTTGCTAAGGCAGCTCATCCTGATAAGGTTATGGAAATTGCAGATTCTAGAATCTGGCTGCGTGATGAAGGAAACAATAGAAATGCTACAAGAGATACAGCCAGACCAAAGGAATGCTTGGCTGCTATCATCCAGTTTGGTGTACTTTGCTCAAAGCAATCACCCAAAGAGCGACTGTTAATAAGTGATGCTGCTGTAGAGATGCATAATATCAGAAATACATTCCTCAGTGCTCACTGATAAAAGTCATGTTAGATCAGATGAAGACTTGAATAATAATCACTGTATTATGTTTCTGCTAATTCTTATTGAATTTTGCAGTACTTTTTGTCATTTTTCTGAGTGTTTTGAAAACTTATCAATTGGTGTGGTGTCGTACCATCCACTTTGTATGCCTCATCGTTTTTTATAGTATTTTTGTATTTCTTGAGTTATGAATAAATGAGGAAGTCATGACAATGTCTCTTCAGAATAGTAGTGCCTACAACAGACACAGAGCTATCCTGGATTAATTTCAGGGTTTGCATTAGTTACATTTCGTTAATCTTTACAGAAGGTCCAGGGCCATCTCAGTTCACTGAGATAGATGTTCCAATGGTGTCATAAAATCAAATACTTAAAGAAAAAAGATGGTATCTCAGAAGTCAGACTCAGAAGCCAATCTTCTAGGAAAGAGGAAAGATGTTACATATACAGCATAATATCATTAGCAAAACCATTTCTGGTGCCATCTGTGGTATAGGTAAGATCAACATCTGTTCACTCAGTCCATTTTAGTCACTCATCCCTAACAGTAACAGGGCCCTTTTGTTCTAGGCTTTTGGCACAGTTCTGTGATTGAGACCTTTGTTTTACTTCCATTTATTTCAACATTCTTAAGCATCAATATTCAGTACTCCATTATAACTGGCCAGTGTTCATACTGCAGGACATAAGCAGTTGAACTTTTTCATCTTTTTGCCACTTCATTCAAGGTACAGCAAATTCTAAAGTAAATAAAAGAATATCTACTTTGCTGTGCGGTATAAATCACCTTATGAAATAGGAATAGCTAGATAACTACAAAGCATAATGACTAGATTTTGAAGACTTAACTATGCTAAACACACCACTACTCTGCCTAACACCCTCCTAGGGAATAACTTATGCTCTGAAATGAAAAACAAAACTGGATGAAGATTTACATGTCATTGTTTGCCCTCGTAGCAATGCTGAACATGCGAGTTGTCAACATCTACATACTTGGACCAGTATGTCTTGTACTTGGAAATGGCAAGGTCAAGCCAGGGCTTATAATTCCCGTTGTAATGAACTACTGCAGCATTATCGATCTCAGCAATGTCAACAGCTGGATCATAGCCCAGGCCCAAGACATGCCAAGTACGATTCAATGGGTATGTCAGGTTGTAGAAAGTAATTAAACCTGGAGGCAATGTACCCAGCTTCCACAGCTTACGATCCTCATTCTGCAATAGGTTTTCTCTTAGTAAGTGAAACAACAAAATTCATTACAGGTTCACTAAATGATGGGCAAAATGCAACAAGACAATGCAATCAGCAGTAGATTTCTTATGCCACTACTTACCAAATCTTGCCAATAATGGTATATTCCAGTGATATTTCGCTTCTTCCACTCCTTGAGGTCAAACATGTTCATCCCGAAAGCCCACCCACAAGCATGTGGATCGAAATTCTCTGATATCTTTGGGTGTGAGAAGTTGAGATAAGTGTCAAAGCGATGGAAACTCTCTTTGCAGGTTTCCACAGCACCATTTACCATCTCTTTAAGATCAATATCCCAAAGGGGTGTCAAATCCTTCTGTACAACAACATCATCATCAAGAAACAGTATCTTCTCAAGCTTCGGGTGAATTTCTGGCATGTAGAATCTCAAATGGTTGAGCATGGACAGATATTTTGGGTTCCTGTATTTCAGATTCTCGTTTCCATCAGAGAGTGATGATGGATCGTGTGCTTTGAAGTAATATTCTTTGAGGCGAGCTGACTCCAGTTGCCGAAGAACAGAACAGTATGACGAATTGAGCCATTTGAAATTGTCTATGTTCTCCACATGAACAGTTGCCAGTTGGGGAGGATGAGTAATGAACCACATCTTCATGGCTGCAAAATTAAGTCTATCAGTGACAATGTGGAACACATGCTTCTCTGGTTCATTGGCATTTGTCACAGTTGATCTGACAACTACTGAGGCTGCAAGCACGTTATCAGAAAATATAGCATAGTGATAGAGTGACCGATCCTCAAGCTTTTCTTTATATTGCTCCGCCTTCAAAGCATCATCATCAAAATGTTCCTTGGTCACATCATCACGAAAATAATAATCGGTTGTCAGCTGCATATGTAGGCAGTGCAAGGGCATGGGAACTGTCTTTGCAGCATGCTGAACCAGAAATGAGTTCTGTTTCTTCACTGCATCGATATTTAGTTCCGTTGACTGCAACATAACACGCAATTTTCTTGACACTTCACCCGAGCTGTACAGAACATCTCTAGCCGAAGATAGCACATGCCCCATTGCTTTTGCTCTCTCTAAAGCACTGCAGAAATAAGGGATCATAAGCAACTTACTATTTAACACCAAAGTGGGAAAGAGCCAGACTGATTAATCTTCAGAAGGGAAATGAAGTACCTAGAATCGAGTTCGCTGTCAATAAGTGCATCCCCGATAGCTGTTTGGCTTTCTTTTATGCACTTCATGAGCAAGGCATACATGTCTGGTTCTTTCTGGGAGAGTGCAATAGTGGCATATAACTTGGCCATTATTATCTGATCTTTCATGAGCCTTAGTGTTGAATCTGTATTAATAAAGCGGAACTCCTGCCTCCATATGTTGTAGCTGCCTCTAACTTTATTGTTAAAGTTCATCGAGCTATTAATTGCTGCATTCCGCATATCAAGTTCAGCCTTCTTATCCATCTGAAGCAGCTCCTGAACCCTCCGCTCCTTTCTTCTACGTCGAAATACCTGCAGGGAGCAATAGCGGCACACCAACACTCAGATGGACAGGATTAACACATCACATAGTAAGCCAAACAAAATTCTCAAAACACAAATAGGTAACCATTGTGCTGTATTTCATAGTCACTACTACAGAGGGAGGACCGAATCGACCTGTCGCCTTAATTTAATCGGATCGACAATTGTAGTCGACAGAGTTTCAGCACTTGAAAGATTGGTGGTTTCTGATCTATTGGCGAGTCGATGATCCCCGGCAGCCACTTGCTGGCACAACAGCAGAAGAAACACCTATTAGAGATACAAACAAAATAGACAACCTACCAACTTGTCCCCACAAACAACACAGATAAATTCTTTTTTTCAGAACATACTGTTCCGGCTACCGGCTGCCTATCTCTGGGCAACCAAGGGTTCTCCCAGATAGAGGACGAACCGAATTCTCTGGCGGTGACTTTGAACAGCTTGATCCGGCCATGCTGGTCAGTGTACACGATCGTCTTTTCAGCCTTATCCACATCCTGCTAACCATTCACTGTGCAAACATTAGCATGGCGAGCGAAGCAGCACAATGCAATCGCATGTCCTGAGCAGCCAAATTCAGATAGATAAATAAAGAGTGACCTGCAACTTGCCGCAGCCAGGGCAGTTCTCGCGAGTCCCGCGGTCGCTGACAATCCAAAATCACACCGCAACACCAAAGTCAGAGACTTTACTGAATCGCGTAGTAATGAGGAAGGAAGGAAGGAAGGAAGGAAGGATTGATGGCGATGGTTTCTTACGCTCGGTGGTCCGAGAAGAGCCACTGCGACACCGCTGATCTGGCGGCGGGCACATGGATCACGACCTGCGGAGGAGGAGCGGCGGGGGCAATGAGAGAAGGAAGGAGCCCTGGTTCTGGGGGTCGGAACGCGATGAACCTAACATTTCGCCGTTGCAGTGAACAGTGAGGGGATGAGCGACGACGGGATGGGTACAGACCTGGAAGGAGAGGAAGCAGAGGAGGATGAGGAGGAGGGCCAGCAGGCCCGGGCGCTGCCGCAGTGGGAGCGTGGTTCTGGGATACGCTGCCGCGGCCGCCGCCGACGAGGCGGAGGAGGAGGAGGAGGACGCCATGGACGGGGAGTGGAGTGGTTGGATGTGGATCGAGTAAAACACGCTGCCGGTAACTTTCGTGCGTGTGTCGTTCCGCTCCATAAACTTTAAAATCCAGGTTCATGTACTTTTTAAGTGTGTTATTCCGGTCCACGAACTTTTTTAGGTGTGTTATCTCGGTCCATAGAAGTTCATGGATTCTATGGACTGGGATGACACACTTTAAAAGTCCATGGACCGGGATGACACACCTAAAATAGTCCATGGACCAAGATGACACACTTTAAAAATATATGGATCTGAATGACACACTTTAAAAGTTCATGGATCGGATGATGACACACCTAAAAAAGTTTAAGGACCGGTAGTGTCTTTTACTTATTTTTTTATTAAAAAAATATTTAGGGAGCTGGGTGTAGGTAGTAGGAAGAATAACGAATCTTTTCTTTTTTGATTTGGCCATAAGGGTTAACGGGAATGGAGGGCACGTTTGTCGGGATTACAGTTCCTCTGGCCTATATAAAAAGGGAGCGTATGCTATAGAAACTAGCTTCTTGTGGAAACTCCAATCAAGTCCACAGGATTTTAATCCGATGGCCTCAGCTGAAGGTGGGTTGTGCTTCATCTGAGATCATCGGATTAGAATCTTGGTGGGAGGGTTTAAGTGAATAAATGACCCACCTTCATCTGAGATCATCGAATTAGAATCATGTGGACTTAGATTAAAGTTTCCATAGTTTCCACAAGAAGCTAGTTTCCATAGCATACGCTCCCGTACTAAAAGAGTGATGATGATGTGCCACGTTCTAGTTCCCTCAAGAAGCTAGTTTCCATATCACAAGAAGCTAGTTTCCATAGTTTCCATAGTTGCCATGTTCACCCGTACTAAAAGAGTGATGATGATGTGCTAAACGAGTGAGCACAGCAATGACTTTGATTTGGATAGGGGATTTCCTTCGCATCTTAGAGGAGGTGGGTGCAAGGAAAGAGAGTCGAGGCAATACCTAGGCGAGGGCGAAATGGTGAGGGTTAGACAAGCACAGTGTGATTCGGAACAACACTGGTTGTGTTACATCTACCTTTTAGTTAAGGTAGAAGAGAAAACAAAGTTTAAGTCTCATGTCAGGTCTAGAGTGCTCTATCAAATTATATGTGAAAACCAAAGGCCTACGAGAAAGCAGTGCCTTATTAGGAATATCAGTGTGCTTGCATTGCATGCTATTTCTAGAAAATGTCTTCTTCGATGCGCGAGGCGACTTTAAAAGGGGGTAAGGAAGCATTCTAGAATCTTTTCATATGTTCCATAGGGTGTAGATGACGGTGCTATTATAATCTTACAAAGAACATGGTGTAATGTGTAAAGAGCTGATATCACTAACTTACCATGGAAACGTTGCATGAGCATTGGACAAGGATATGATGGTGGAAATGGAGGAAGTTTGGTGACATGAAGCGTAGAGAGTGGAGTAAATAGGACTGAGGTTGTGATAGATACAAAACCATATTACTCTAGACTCAAGAGTGTGCTGCTCTTCTTTTAGTTAGGCCTTGTTCGGTTAATCTTATATCAAGGGGATTAGAAGGAATTGAAAGGGATTATGACTTGTTAGAGATTTAATCTTCCTTAATTCCCCTTTAATCCCTCCAATTCCTACCAAATCGGACAAACCTTAGCTTGTACTCTTAGATCTAAGTGTACCTTGAACCTTACAACGTATCTACAACCTAACAATTGCCCATCATAGTTCCTCTAAAAAAGTTTCGTCTGCTTTCCGAGATTATGGGACATATTACAATTAAGTTTAGGAAAATGTTGCACCAAATTACAGTTGAGGTTTGTGCATTGGAGCCAGCACTTGGAAGTTTCTAGGTTGCACAAAAATTAGCATAAAACCGTTCTACTTTCTGAACTTACATTCAGAATATAAATTCTAGAGAGAAATAACAATGGCAGAATAGTACGGTGCAGTACTAGGATGCCAAGGATCAAAAGGTGGGTGAATGGTCAAGTCACCTTTCCGTAATAATGCTACTTGATCATCATACATAATCCACATGTGTGCTTAGCAGTGCGAAGAGATGGACTTGAAACACACTTCCTTGTGCCGACTGATGACATCTGCAGGTAGGCTTAGTTCCAACCAAGTTACAGAACTTTTGACCATCCAGTGGGACATGCAGAATTGGAGGCCTAAATCCTAGGGCACCAAATCCTTAAGTGACTCGAAACCATTTATAAATCCCCATTACCACCAAAAGCTATTGCTTGTTAATCTAAAGCGTTTCTGGACAGCCTTTGTTAGTGGTTATCCCACTAGAAACGTCGACAACAAAGGAACGGAGAGTGCCACCACGTTGCTTTATTTGGACTAGCTAGTATTACATTAGTTTAAGCCAGCTACAAAGGGAGTATGACCAAATCTGTATGGGCAAGCAATGATCAAACATCACTTTCTGTCTCAAGATTTTCAGCAATTATAATATATATTTTTTCTATATAATAGCAAATGTTGATAAAATCTTTCTTGAATTCTTGTAATGATTAGAGTATTTGTTTTCTTCATATTTGGCTATAAAAGTTCAGCACTTGCACAGGACCATGACTAACCGAAAAATGGAGTGAATGATGACTGGAACTATTGTAAGTGCAATCTGATGCAACTCAACTCAGACAAGACTTCCATGGAAGAATGGTTGAATTTATGCATATGCCAACTACAAAGTCACCCTCGTGTACCGCTAAATGTAACTATTACATTGATCATCATGATCGGCGTAAACTTCGTCATGACAACAAAAATTGTGGTCTACTACCTTTACAACCTCCGCATCAGAATCGATCAGTTCATCCTAAATATCCTCATGACCATGCTGCCATGCATCTACCTGCCCCTGGAGCTGGAGTTGTTCCTAGCGCTGTCACTCCTAGGGGACTGCACCTGGCCACGACGCGAGGACGAGGAGCTGTTCCTAGGCTCCCTCGCCCTGCTCTTCACAGACTCGATCTTCTCCAGTGCCTCCACCACTTCCTTCATGGATGGCCTGCTCTTTGGGTCACCGTTCAGGCACTTGAGGGTCAGCTGAGCAGCCAGGAGGGCTCCTTTGGGATTGTACTGCCCCTCCAGCCCACCGTCCATCAGCTGGCTAAGCTTCCTCCGGTCAGACAACAATGGCCTTGCCCAGTTTACCAAGTTCACCTTCTCGCTCGGGCGGCTTGGGTCCAATGCCCTCAGGCCAGAGATCATCTCCAGCAGTACAACGCCAAAGCCATACACATCACTCTTCACATACAGGTGGCCTAGTTCATGAAAGATGCAATCAGTTAACACTTAGCTCTATGAAAAAACATGTCACTTATTATGCATTTATGATGCTTACACAAATTGTCAACCATAACAATGGATGGATAAACATATTGGGGGAGAAAAACCCTGATATACATACCGGTAGAAACATACTCTGGAGCTGCATAGCCATAAGTTCCCATGACTCTTGTTGTCACATGAGACTCCCCACCATCCGGACCATGCTTGGCTAATCCGAAATCTGAGAGCTTCGCATTGAAGTGCTGAACATGATATTGGCGTGTACTGATTATAGTATCGGTCAGGTAACAACAGCTAGTTATTAGTAGCTCTGGAAAGAGTATTTACCGAATCCAGTAAGATGTTGGAAGCCTTGAAGTCCCTGTAGATGATCTGCCTTTCTGATGAATGAAGAAATGCGAGGCCACGAGCTGCACCGATGAGAATCTTCAGCCTAAGGTTCCAAGGCAGCGGCTCGTAAACTGCCCCTCCTGTCAATGGTGAATAATCAGTATTAACTACAAAAATAAGATGTTTCACACAAACAGAATACCCTGGATGGCCCAGAAATAGTAACAGGGAAAACAAGTGGAGCCAACTTTTTCATCTTGAATTTCCATTTTGACTCGGCAAGAATAATTGAAAGCTGAAGCAACAAGATATCGTACAGGTCTGGGCAATTTGGCTGATGCTGACATCCTCCAAAAATGCTCGTTAGTTGTATGGCACTATGGACTATGGTGCTTCATATATAATATTTTAATGAAAATGATTTGTAGATGCAGATGAAGCACCAACATTTGCAAAGTGCGCTACTGCAGGTGAAGTTGGCATAAAGAGTGTTTGTTGACCAATGTGACATAAAGAGATGTTTCTGGATGAAATACTATCATTAGGAAAATAATATCTTCTAAATATACTCACTTCGGAACAGGTGGTTCTCCAAGCTCCCCTTTGACATGAACTCGTACACGAGTAGTAGCTCGTTGTCATCCATGGAATAGCCCAAGAGTTTGACGAGATTGGGATGCGAAATCCTCCCAAGGAAATTGACTTCAGACTGCATTTGGGAACAAGCAAATTACTTTTGAGAGACAAGCATAACAATATATTTTACAGAGTATTATTGGAAGCCATGGAGTAAATTAGAAACCCTTATATGTTGATAAGACTAAAAGTAGGAAAGATAGAAATAAAAAAAACACAAAATAAAAGGTGAGAGTACAGGAGCATGCACTAAGTCCCAACAACTAGATCATTCTGATTGTAAATAAAACAGGAAAGAATACTGATAAATAACTATACTCACATAGGGATTTCTTACGTTCATCCTACAAAAAGTAGACCAATATATGATTTAACAATCCATAGAGAGAAAAATCAGTACACAATTGAAACGAACTGAAAAGGGCAGCAAGCTGCGCTATTGTGTAATGTGTAAGCAGCATTCACTGATTCATTTCCGTAGTTCCCTGATAATTAAACCCGGAACCACCTTAGACTGCATTTATCAGATTTCTTTTTAAAGCACACAATTAATAATGTAACGAAAAACTAGCAACTTGACGGTTTCTGTACCTGCCATTGTTCCATTCCCTGCACGCTCTCAGGATTGAGCTTCTTGACGGCAACCATGATGCCAATGCTAGCCTTTGACGGGTTGAGGGTCTTCTCATCAACCCAACCCTTGTAAACCTTGCCGAATCCACCCTCCCCAAGCACCGTCTCAGGCCTGAAGTTCTTGGTGGCGCTCTTGAGTTCCGCGAAGGTGTATATCTTGAGGTTTGGACACTCAAGAATCTGGCCCTCTGGGTAATTGTCGTCGACGCTGACACCACTAACTGTGGACGGCATGAAGGTGCTGGTGCTGCTAAGCGTTGACAGCTTCCCGGTGGTGGCAGAGCTACTAGTCCTCCTCGATGCAGACATTCCTGAAGGTGAGGTAGGAAAAAATGTGAGGTCTTGAGTTAGTTGGATTGGAAGTGAGAAGTTTCAAATGCATAATAATCTACCATGGCATTAGAAATTTTTAGAATTTAGATAACAGAGGCTAATTTTTCTTATATGGTGCAAGTGCAGAGGGTAAAGGCCAAGGGTTGACGGACCCAGAAAATTTACGGTAAATAAATAAATAAATAAAAAACTGAAAGAGCGGTTGTTTTATTTCTACAGAAAAGACTCAATTGGCAGAACCAACAAATTATCAAATCAAATTAAATAAATTTAGTTGCAGAGGGCTTGAAGAATTTAGTTGGTTCATCAATTGTCCCAAACATGGTGACTTGGTGAGCACGTGCGCCTTACGTTCAATAGCATGTGATTCTTGGAAAGTAGGTTTGTCAATGATTAACAGAAATCTGTAAAACAACAAGAAGAAGAACAAGACGACGTGGTGGTATAATATACAAGTATAATACGCGATGTGCCATCAGACAAACAAAGACATGGTCGCAGTTATCCAAGCAGAGGATGATATGATGGATTTAAATCCGGAACTGAAGTTAAAGAGGGCCGACGGGTCACGGAGAAAACAAAAAAACAGAGGATTTCAGGCAACAACCGAACAGAACCGCGGGTTGCATTCCAAGGCGGGTGGGCCAGAAGGAGCCCGCCGCAGCACCAGCAGGCCAAAGATTGAAGCTTTAAGAGAGAAGAGAGGAGGAAATGCTGGCGGGGGTTACCGTACCAGGAGTAGCGGCCGGCGACGCCCTGTTGCCGCGCTGGACGAAGGCGTCGATGGCGCTGGCGCAGTTCCCCATGACTGGCGGCCGGCGCGCGGGGGCAGGCGGCAGCGGTTGAAGAAGAGAAAAGGGCCTGGGGGTGAGGAGGCTCTAGCGGTTGCTGGAGGGAGAGGGAGATTCGAGTTCCAACCGCAACTGCACTGGAGTAGAGCCACGGGAAGGAAGGGAAGAGGAAGAGGAAGGGGAGGGAGGAACCAACTGCGAGTCTGCGACGCAGGGGAGGAGGAGGAGGATGGAGATGGAGGCGACTGCCGACTTGCGCTACTCGCTATATTGTCCTCTGGCGCGATTTTGGTTTTTGGTTCTTGCTCGTGTCTCGTCTCACTCAGACTCAAGTCTTTCATCGCGGGCGGACGAAGAAGAAAAAAGAAAAAGGGAAACAAGAGAGAGTCCTTTCATTTCTCTTCTTCTGCCGAACACAAGACAAATGAAAGCGCGCATGCACACAGCACACCTTATATAAAAGTTAGTTAAATAGCTAGTTGACGAGTCAGTTCACGGTCTAGTCGCCGTAGGGATGATATTCACCCTATCAGCTCCAATCCACTCTTGCCCCTTCGATCGCGATTTAGATCAAAGCTGATTTTCTCCCGTAACTAACTTTATAAAAAAAATCTTCTCGCAACAAAAAAAAGAAACTTCTAAAAAATCTAGTCTAGATAAAAAAAAACTTATTATTTGTAATGCCGACTCTAGAGATGAGAATTCAGAGGACAAGATCCGGCAGTGGGTGCAGGGGTTCTCTCTGCGACCTCAACCGTAGAGGGAGTAGAGGCAGCGCAACGAGGGGTGAGCGACGGAGGGGCACGAGCACAAGAGAATCGGGGTTTTTCTTTGGGAAGGACTTCTGCATCTATATTGAAAAGGCATGGGGAGAAGAACCGTGGATGGATAAAGCAGCCTCAAAAGTGTGTCGTTTGGAGGGGTTGGTGCACTTTATTTCACTGTAAGCTAGTGGAAAGCGGCTCCAAATAGGGTCTAGGGATGCTTTGCTCCGCACCCAAATGTTTTGTAACACTTCTAACTTGTTCCACCATCAGCTTTAGCTCATGCTCGATGACGGTGCGGGAGGCCACAACGACATAAGAAAGAGGGGGCTAGCAGGAGGAGGCTGCCACGGCAGAGGAAGACGATGGGGGTGAGCTAGGCCACCTCCGTGGAGGAAGACAAGGAGGGAGAGCGGTGAAACGTCGGCGCAACTCAGGAGCCCTCCTCACTAGAGCAGAGGAAGACGAGGGACATGGAGTCCACCGCCACCGAATCCACACAGAGAACGTTGGTAAGAGGGACGGGGAAGGGCGGGGAAGACCGAATCAATGGGGGAGAAGGGTGGCAAGGGAGGATGAGTCATCAGAGGAGGAGGATAGGGTGGCAAAGAAGAAGGATGACGGGAGCAGGATTGGAGCATGGGGAGCAGGGTTTTTTCGTTTGAAGGACCGAAAACGGCGACCAGAGAGGGGGTGAATGGGAGCCGCAAATTTCTTTTGAAATATTCGGCTGCCGTCCCAAATTCACTACCAAGAACAAATCACGGCAAACGTCCCTGAACTAAAATACCCAAGCCAACTGGCGACGAGAATACCTAGTTAGGTTCCTTAGATCGATGGAAGATCAACGCAAAAAGCGGAACTCAAATCGGAGCACAAACGCGCAAATGGCAGAAAATCATGTGGCAGGGGCAGGGGGGAGGAGGACGAACAAGTTATTGCCGACTTGCGCTACTCGCTATATTGTCCTGCGGCGCGATGCAAACCACTCCGCTTTTCCGTTTTCGTTCTTGCTCGTGTGATCGTGTCACGTCTCAGTCTATCATCGCGGGCGGAAGGTGAAGAAAAAGAAAAATGAAAACAAAAGAGAGAGTCCTTTGTTTTCTCTACTTCTGCCGAACACAAGCACACCTTATTATAAAGTTAGTTAAATAACTATTTGACGAGTGAGTTCACGGTCTAGTCGTCGTACGGACATTCTCCCAACCAGCTCCAATCGACTCTCGCCCCTTGGATCACGGTTTAAATCGAAGCTGTTTTTCTCCCACAATTAGCTTCTAAAAGAAGCTGGATGGGAAAAAAAATACTGGAGCCGTTCGGCTGGAATTATAAGCCGGCTGAAAAACACTGTTGGCTGATTTTTTGTGAGAGAAAAATACTGTTCCGGCTGAAAAAACAAGCTGAATAAGACGGATTATAAGCCAGACGAACAGGGCCACTGTTTGTAATGTCGATTCTAGAGAGAAGACAGAGCAGAGGGTGAGATCAGACGATGGATGCATGCGTTCCCTCTACGACCTCAACCGTCTCATGTTCATTGTTGAAAAAATGGACCTAACTTACAAAATAAGGATTTCTATAGTGTATTGACGGTCGTTTATGTGAGCCACATCTAGAAATAAACCGGCTCACAGTTCGCACATGCAATCACCTAAGAATCAATTTTAGTTGCACTTCTTAGCCATGGGGCCCACCGCAGTAGCGTATAAACGTCACCGAGAGACTGACTTAACACATCATCCACAATTGGAAAAATGTAGCTATTACCCAAAAATACAATTATTTGTGCTGAGTACAAGCTTAGATTTTGTTCCGCAAGTGGAAACATACCGCCGGCAATTGAACTACGGTCGGTTAGTCGGTGAGCAAGTTTGTCTGCGTGTTTCTATGGCTGCTCCTGTACGTGCTGCTTCTTGGGTCACACTGACCGGCAAAGATTGACACTGAGTCGTGCGTACACACACTGTCTGCTGTGCTCCAGTCGGTCAACCACACAAGAGAATATGAGGCCGGCAGGCACAACTCGAGTTTATGCATCCATTAGACAGCCACTGTCACCGCCCCCCTCTTTCTATCTAGTGTAAAGGCATAAGCTCGGTAGCCCGGAGGCACTAGGGCACCCTCGATCACAGAATCTTCTTACTAGCTTATATAAAATATAAAAATAAAAAGCATAAAAATAGAGTAATCTAACATGCTAATATACAAAAATATATAAGAGCATGTTTGGAACACGAGAATTTTTTCCTGTTTCTGTATTTTTTCTATAAAATTAAACTGGTTGCTATAAAATTCCTGCACGATTCTCGTGAAATTTCAACGTCCCAAACAAACCCTAGACACATGCATCATAGAAAAGTGTGTGAGCTTAGCTCTTCATGAAAAACTAGCTTATCATTCTCTTTTCTTATTGAATGAAACATCCTATGAGCTAGCTTTTTTTAGTAGTGTAGGAACTGCACTTGTGTTTTGGATTAGAAAGTAGGCCAAAATTTGACAGATTTTTTTTATAACAAGGTTGAGAGGTTGATATATATACCTTGACGGTTTGTTGACATAGTTATACCTAGATATGTAGATTAAGGTATCAAATCCCCGTATGCATATAGACCAACAATTATTATTTACGAATCACAGTACAAACATAAACTCTAATACATGTATGCACACTCATCATGTTCCAATGAAAACCTTCGAAACACTGAGATTAAACCGACGTATCTTAAGATTGACAAACTCACCGTATATGTCTTACCGTGGAAGAACATGACACCTACCAATGAAAGGAAGTTAAATTCTAAAATAAATCTAGAAAAATATAAGAACTTTTGTCAAATCAAAGATTTCGATTCAAATAGCCAAGTTTCACTATAAAGAACTCAATTAGCTAAGTTACGCTCAGTTCACAACAGGTTGTTTTTTTTTCCATCTATCAGCATATATAAGCGTATACGAGTAGAACTACTAGAGGTAGCTATGGTAGTGTAAAAAACAAATAATCCAATCCACCCCTTGTCCGTCGTTCTGACTTGTTGGGTGAGAATTGAGAGAGACTGTCGCCGGGCAGCACCGGGCACCGGCAGGATCTCTATGTGGATCTCTCTCAGTCAATAACTGGGTCAACGGATCGGAGGACTTACTGATGCTTTCTGTCCCTGGCCATCTCATCTCTTATGTTCTTGTGTGACTTTTCACTCACTCCCGTCAGCTGCTGATGATGTTGAGCTTTCCCACCGCTACACGCTAGGATATCCCCATATACTCGTTGCAGACGCGACCGATCATCCAGCTGTTTCTTTTCTTTCAAGTTGAAATTCCATTGCACCACAAAACGTTCCAGTTCAAAATGTTCCAGTTCTTGAGTAATAATACCTTAAGACAAGAGCATATGACTCACCTTTTTTTTTTCAGTGTGCCAGCTGTTCTATTTGACGCTCTTCTAACGATCTTGATGTCCGAGAGGTTTCTCGCTTTCATGACTAATTGTCTGCATCTAAGAAAGTAGAGGCCACACAGTGTCCAATGACCTGGATAGATGCGAGGCAAACTAGCATGAATAGACGTGGCCAACACTTAATTGTCAGTATAGTAGAGACTTGCATCATATTTTCTCCGTCCCTAAATATCTATCGTTTTCGCTTCCCGAGAAACAACTTTGAATAAATATATAAAAATATTAATATTTATGGTACATAATTAGTATCATTGGAAAGATATTTGAATCTAATTTTTAAATAAATTTATTTGGAGATTTAAATATTGCACGTATTTTATACAAATCGAGTCAAACTTATGACACGTATATCAACGGCGATAGTTATTTAGGGGCGAAGAGAGTACAAACTAAGAGCCATAACTATTCTCATACACATCCAGCGACTATGGGGATAAGAGCACATGCTCTAAGGGCATATTTAACTTTACCCTATTTTTATAGACAGTCTGATGGTAGAACATGGTAATGGTAAATATATAGCGTTTCACACAATCACAAACAATTGATAAGCTAATTAGATGTTTAGTTTAAGGACCGGTATGTTTATTAGTTAAATTTTTTAAAAAAAGTTTGACTCCTCGAAGCAGGATGGCCACTTATTTTTGGGATTGAGGGACGAAGCCAGGAAATAATGAAGGGGGGGCTGACGGTCATCTTCTACCTCTATCAGCCCCTCTTACACCTTCATCCATGGCTAACAAATCAAGGGGGGGCTGAGGGGGGGCTCCATGTGTTCGGCAGCAGTAGGGGGGGCTTGAGCCCGGGTTGCCCCCCTGCTAGCTACGTCCCTTGAGAGAGTATATGTGTGGACACAAAATTAAACTTCCGCTTGGATTCAGACAAGAAGCAAGACCCTCAAGCTAGCAACGACTCCTGGGTCCTGTCCTGCTAGCTTAGCAACCAAGAATTGAATCCTGACGCGTCCTCTGAAAATGACCGCTATATACGGTGAAGTGACCTCCTCCACTTCTAATGGTGTGCATGCAATGCACGCGTGGACGTACGAACACTGCAGTGCAGTTATCATCGTCGTCCATCTCGGTCCATCTAGGAGAAAAAGTAAGGTTGTCTCCAGAGTGGACACAGGTGCGCCGCATAAGTGACCTCATTTACGCCATGCTTTCTATTTTTCATCACATTTCTTCTATATTTCAGGTGCCTGAATTTTAAGATAATTTTACTCAACACTTTTATACAACCAACTAGCATAAGTAAATTGCTACATTTGTAATTTGTTATTTTCCTTTGTATCATAATATATCAAAATTTTGTCCTCATTTTACTATAGAAATAATTGTAAATTGTTAATTATCTTTGTGCCAACATAGATCAGGTTTTCTCGGGTTTCTGGTTTTGTCTAAAGAGTTTTTTTATTCTCGAAATCAAAAATTGCAGATTATGCCTACATGAATTGTAACAACTAAAGCTGCAATTTTAGTATAAGATATGTGCAAAACTGTCCCATGGAAGGAATCTAAAATTAGCAAATCCGTTTTCTTCATCTCCCTCCTCTTTCTCCTCATCTTCCTTTCTTTTTTTTTTCTTCTCCTCTCCATCCATACTAAAACCTATAGCGGGCAACCGACTCCCACAGCCTTGCCACTGTCTAAACCGACCGCCAAGTGGTCACTTTGCCGTTACAGTTACAACAAGGATTATCTCATATTTATAGCCACCATAGATACAGAGTTTGACTCTAACTCTATCCTACTCCCCCTAATACAACTCAAGCTGTAACATAATTAAAATATATAAAATATTCAACAAATAGCTAACAATCAGTGATATGCTTTGTGCTAGGCGGAGATGTCAGAAGAGTTAGTGTGCTATTGAAAGTTTGATAATAAATCTTCGTTAGCAAGCGCATCTGATCGACGATGATGGCTAGGTAGTTTGATTAAGCGAGTAATAGCCCATGATCTCCTTATGCTACGGAGGACAGAGCTAATTGTATAACACTATTCCCCTGGTGTGCCATGTCCGTGGCGCGTCATTGTAACTTTTACTATTTCTTAATCTTAATACAAAGATGTGCAAACATTTTGCCCATTCGAGAAAAAAGATAATAAATCTTCGTTTGCCGGAGGAAAAGAAGGCTTGCGTTCAAAAAAGCATCCGCAGCTGGCTGTGCGCGGTAGGTACGGTATATATGGATATGCAAAAGCAAATATTATATGGATATGCATACATGGATAGTCCCTGCTGACCATATCATATGGATATGCAAAAGCAAATACTATTTATGCATCTATCATTGACCACAAGTACCCTCTTTTTTTTAAAAAAGGACCACCAGTATGTAGTAGCAGCGCTATATTTACTACTTATTAGGGGTAGTACAGCATCATTCGTAGCTATCCATGCATTATATTCGACACCGACGACGACCATGCCAAGCCAAAAGCCAAACCGTGTGTGCTGGATCGGAGAGACCAAGAAAGACACATGCAATGCATGCAAATTTACTCCCATCCCATCTCGTACGTTCCCTTTCACCTGTGGCGCTGCGATATCTACATTCTATATATGATCTGCTACCTGCTTGATTGGTTGGTCTCCGGCCGGACGATCTCAACGAAGAAAAACTTGATCTTACCAAATTAAAACCATATCTGCATGCATGCAGTGGTTGGTTGCCGGACACGGCGGACTCAGCAGGCTGCAACTTCCGTGTCCCCTTCGCGTGTGTGCCCTTCCGTGTCCCCGGACCTCGTATTTTTAACGTCCATGTTCCCACGTCTGGACAAACTCGCGGACATGCTCGGAGACGGTGGTTCCCCTACTGATTGGGTCAAAAAGAAAAAAAAGTTTAAGTTCCACTCCAACTAAGGATGCAAGCGGGCCGTCTGCCGACGCCCACCACGCCACCGCAACATCTGCATGCGAAAAATGGCCGTCCTGCAGGAGCCCGCAGCCATAGATTAGTTCCCTGCATTTCTCTGCAAGGCTTTGCAGGAGCATGCAAGCAGGATTGTGGACGCCTGCGGACGCCTGCCAGCCCGCGCCGCTTGGTACAACAACTGGCATCTCTCTCAATTTTTGGTCGCCATTTCAAGCCGCCATCACCAGCGCGCGATGGCAAGTGAGGAACCAGCCATTCCTGGGGAGTCCTGACGAAGCGGTCGTCATCGTTGTCCACTCGTCCATGCCGGCGAAGCAGCCGCACCCGGGGCACGCGCAACAGGTGCAGGTCTAGGGCACCCAGGGCAAGGAGCGTCGAGTCGTAGCATGCGTCAGTGGGGCACGGATGGAAAGCCGTAGGTGGTAGCCGGCCGCCAGCCGCCGGCGTCATCTCACCACAGCGACGCAGCGTTCCAAAGCGTCGCCACCCATGCGGGTGTGGCTCCAGACCTCGCGTATACGCAGGTGGGATGCAGGTAAGCAGGCTTTGCAGGTTCAACCCGTTAAGTCCAACAGGCTTCGTGGTCATCATTGTTTCAGCCTGCTAAGCAAGTCCAGACATCCGCATGGACCCGCGGGGATAGTTTTGGCAGGCGGGCCTCGCAGGTAGCAGGTATGCCTGCGCCCCTTTGCATCCCTAACTCCAACCTACTCCGACACATGTGGATTGAGATGAATACCTATATATTCAAACAAGCCCTTAACGACGATAGTCTGTCAGTTTCGGTCGGCGTCGCTTCGATCAGTATGAAAATACGACAGCCGTAATGCATATGCATGCATTATACTTATTAATACCGGGGTCAAGCCGTTTCAAGTCCACGCCTGCCTGCACCGGCCAGGCCAAACCTGCCGGGCCAGCTATGTCAACTCTCAACTGGACAGAGAATCCACGACGACATGCATGATCTGCACTACATACTGCTCGATCGATGCATCATCACCATTGGACTTGGTCGACACGCGCATGCATGCATGTGCTGGTCTTGCTCCTACTTACACGCTCCAGCTTCATCCTTTTAACAATATTTATATATAATCCACCAATTGACATCCAGAGAACAAGGTGGTAGTCGTTTGTCGATGATCTGATGCACCATGTCGTTTGTCGTTCGTCAGTTAACCACGCACATTGCTTATTGATCCCTCTGTCAAACTATATGTATATATAGGCTTTGATTCTAACATGCATATATCTAAGGACATCTTCGATAAGCATACCTCAGCTAGCCCAAAGCCCATATATGCAAATCCAGCTCATTAAATTGCTCAAATGGAAGATGACGAGGACAGGGTTTCCTGATCTTCGGTTTGTTAGCAAGAGATAACTCTAGAGATTTGGTAGAGAATGGACATGATTCGATCGGCTTTCGATCAACAAGACCTAAACTGTGCAATCGCAACACCTTGTCTCCTCTACCGAAATCTCATGGCTGCCATGAGCCAAGTATAGGCGTGAGGGGTGGTGGCCCATGATGAGCCTCGGGCCTATATGGCCATCTATACTCATGGCAACCATGTCTTGACAACCGAAAATGTCCATTTTGTAAAGTTATGAAAATGTGTAACAGTCTTCATTATTGGGTTCCTCTCGTCGAGATGGTCAAAAAACATATATGGAACGTCCAATTTGGAGTCCAGATGAGAGAGTTATGCCTCTAAGAAAATGTATGAACTACCGGTACTACCGGTCCGAGATCGCCGGTACTACCGATCCGAGAAGGTTTGGTGCAGATATGAACTACCGGTACTAACGGTCCGAGACCGATACTACCGATGGATGGTGGTAGGTGGCACAGTTTGGCGTGAAAATGAACTATCGGTACTACCGGTGGAGCTTGACTGGAAGTACCGGTAGGTGTTTATTCCGAATTTGACTTTCAGATCTCGAACCGATTTGTTTCTAGATCGGTTTTTAAACGTAGGAAACTTGGAAAATAAGCCTTGGAGAGGTTTCCTACTAGGATAAGACCACCCCCTCTATATATATGAGAGGATCATGGTCGATTGAGTTCCCATCTATCCGATCGACACAAAAACACAACAAATCAATCTACTATCTCTTTTTACCCTTTTTTCCCCTCTACCTCTTCTCCTCGTTCTTCATTGGTGCTGCATGGTTGGAGGATTGATGACAACAATGCTCTAGAGCAGTCAGGCTGGCTAGGGCAGCCCATAGCCGCCGCACGCCCCGACGGGGTCCCTCCCGGGCGTGTGGGGTTTTGGGTCTCAAGAGACCTCGCCGGTGTATCCTGCGTATCGCGCTCATCACTGGAGGCATAAGGTCTAGGTGTGGACATCCCCTAGGCGCTGGCCGATCCCTAAATCGGCTAGGCTCTACATTGAGCGATCTAGCTCCTTATCGAGTGTGTGACCTAATTAAGCGTCAACACACTTTTTGGTGACTCCATTGGGGAACGATTGGTTCGGTTATCTCATATAACTGATCTTTCTGACCTAGCCTATTCATTGGTTCCAATATATATTTTTTGTGTTCTCATTACTGTTGCTTAATCTGGCCCAAAAGGACGAAAGCATCTGGTCTTGATCTCCTTTCATCAAGATGTGGAACAACGGTCGCAACGGCGAGTTCACCAATCCAATAGGTCAAGAGAGTGCTGTCAATTCTACAACCATAGTTGAGATAAAGGCACATGGGTCTACCGAAGATTCTCCTCTTTTTCATGTTATGAATAAGATTATGTCTAAATTTGATGAATTAGAGGAAAGGATGTTTGGTGCTCCTAGTGTTACTTTACCACATGTTGCACATACTAGTGAATCGGCCCTGACTTTTAGTCAACCTCGATATAAGAGGCCATTTCACTACTATCTTGATCAACATGGCAAATTTTTTATGATAATCAATCCGAATGGGCCTCTTCGGTGCTTGAAACCGATAGGGCTAATTCCAGAGAGGTTAGCATTAAACTTCCTGCTGAGAAGCCATATTATTTTGATCAACATGGCAGGGTGATTTTAAATAGTCTATCCAAATTGGCCTCTTCGGCGCCTGAAACCGATAGGGCCAATTTAGGAGGGGCTAGCACTATACCTCCTGGTAAGACGTTGTCTTACTATTATTTTGATCAAGATGGCAAGCTTATTTTTAGGAAGAAACCCGAATTAGTCGCTTCGGCACCTGAAACCGATAGGACCAATTCAGGAGCTGTTAGTACTATTCTTCCTACTGCTACATATATACCAAATTCGGCTTGTACTTCTCAAACCGATGACGGGATAGCAGCACCACATGCTTCATTGCCTCATATTATGGTGTTGCCTAACTCCCCAAAGTCATCGTGCATGACTCCAATGCCTGAGACTTCATGTGATGCCTCCCAAACCGATTCACAGAAATTTATAAATTGGTTTTGCAAATCAAAAGTGGCGAAGTTGGACATGCAAGCTACGCATGATGGAGATGCATATCCTTCAACTTGCAATAAGACACTTTCCATGGCTGAAACTCTGGAGATAAATAATCCAGCCATCTTAATACGACCGGAGGAAGCCGATTCCACTTTCGGAAAGAATGTGATAATCGGCGAGCCCAGGGAATGTAAGAAGGGAAAGAAAGATTTAGATTGCGAGGTGGTTCTAGAAAAATCCAATGATAATCGGGAGAGTCTCAAGATCACTATCAAATCTTCTGGGCTCGGGGGGCAAGCCCAAACTCCCATGGACAAGCAGAAATCAGCCACTAACACTATTGTTCAAAGAGGATCGATTAGGCCGACTTTAAAAGTCGGCCAAACTGATTTTAATGTTGGTGGACAGAAAAAATCAGCAAGACTGATTTCTCAAATCAGTCAAGCTAGTTGTAAACAAAAATGGCAGCACACATATAAAGATGGAGTATTGATTCCTTACCCATTAATACATCAAAATCCTCACCGATGGAGGATGTGTGCTCATGTAACTCACAATGAGCATCGGTGTTTCCCTCATAGCCGATTGAGCTACGACCAATCGAGCTCCAACAAGGAAGGACCGATTAAGTCGGTTTTGCATAAACTTGCTAATCAGGTCCAAAGAAAGGGTAAAACATCAGCAAAGCAAATGTATGTGTTGAGGATAAGAAAGTTCTCATTAATCCCACAAGAAAGGCCAATGAACAAATAGTCATCAAAATCGGCCCTGCAGGTGCTCCAATTAAAGAAAGTGAAGGATCAATTGTCATTGATAATCTAGACCAATCTAATGTGGAGAAGATATCAAAGGGTGTTGATGTTAATAATCATGAAGTTCGGATTAGCACATCGGCTCTTGAGAACTTCCAACCAACATGGTTGAAAGGTCCTTGTTTGGTTTTGGTAATTGAGTGACAACTTAGGTGGACTAATATGTGGTTATGTGAGATACACAGGAGATTAGTCCACATGTGATGGTGTCATGAAGGAGCTCATTGCATATGAGACATGACATGGAGTCATGTGACCAAGATGGAGAAGATCAAGATGAGGCTTGGCTCGAAGGACCGGTTGTGAAGGTGAAGGGCAAGTTGAGGCTTCGAAGCGAAGGACCATGTGATGGTGAAGCTTGGGCAAGACTTGGCGCCGACGGACCAATGCAACGGTGAAGAGCAAGTGAGGTCAAGATCGATGAACCAATACGGTCACGTGATGATATGAAGTGAATCATATCATTTGGTGATTGGTTGGTGCATGTGTTGCATCAACGTCAGAGGAGATGGAGTGGAATGCGCAAGGCAAAGGTATAACCTAGGGCATTTCCATTTCACCGGTCATAGGTGTGTAGAGAAGTTTATGACCGGGTTTAGGATAGATGGCCGTACTATCAAGAGGGGCAAACTTGTTTGCATATCGGTCATCTAGTGCCACTTGAGCGATCTAACTGTGCATACGTGTTAGGATCGAGTGGCGAGGCAAGTTGAGTGCCTAACTCCTTTGAAAATGATTATGAAAATGCTAACACACAAGCACATGGAGATGTACACTTGATGGTGTTGGCACATTTGCAAAGGTGGCGTTGGTCGCGCTGTGGTTTGCGGGTATAGAGAGGTTTGGGTTCCTCTCTACCTCCCGCCGAGCGTGCGAGCGCGGGATTCAGGCGATTTCGGGGAAATGAAATGCCTATATTCCATTGCGCCGGAAGTCGGAAAAGAAACGGAGGCGAACGCGGTCACAGAGGTGACCGGACGCAGCACCGGACGCTGCACCGGACGCTGCACCGGACGCGGTCACTGTGGACCGGCGCGTCCGGTCAGTGCAGCGCGGGCGTCAGGCGCGCGAGCTAGGGTTTGGCACCGGCGCGTCCGGTGACCCACGGGACCGGCGCGTCCGGTCTGGCGAACAGCGAGTCACGTAGTCTTCGGACGCGGTGCGCGTCCGGTGTCACACCATCGGACGCGTCCGGTGGTCCAGGGTGCTTACTGGACTCGCACCGGACGCGGTTACTGTGGCGTCCGGTGGTTGCGAGGAGCGCGTCCGGTGTTGTCTTCGCGGGCGCGGGTACTGTGCGCACCGGCGCGTCCGGTGGTTGCTTCGCGGGCGCGGGTGCTGTGCGCACCGGCGCGTCCGGTGGTTCGCAGCAGCGCGTCCGGTGGGTCGTTTGACCGTTGGCACGCAGTGACCGTTGGAGGATCTAACGGACGAATTTGAAATTCGGAGGACACGCGGATGTCGGAGGGGCACCGGACGCGGTTGAGCGCGTCCGGTGAGTTACCACCGGCGCGTCCGGTGCTCCCGCGGAAAAACGGTCAAGTGGGGTAACGGCTCTATTTGACCGTGGGGTTATAAATAGACCTTGTGGCCGGCTGTGGCCGGTAGCTGAGCACACTTTAGCCTTGGTGGCTTGTGTGGTAGTGCTTGGGAGCCCTCTAACTCACTCATGCTTGATAGTGTTCATCGGATCGAGTGAGAGAGCGATTCTAGTGCGATTGCATCGTGAGGTTGCATCGAGTGGCACTAGGTGTTCGTGTTGCAAGCCGGTAGTGCTTGTTACTCTTGGAGGTTGCCACCTCCTAGACGGCTTGGTGGCTTGTGGCTCCGACGAAGCTCGCAAGAAGATTGTGCGAGGCTCCGGAGAAGCTTTGTGAGGGGGATTGTGCTCACCCCGCGGGGATCGCGAAGAGCAACTCTAGTTGAGCGTGTCATTGAGTTACCTCACTTGAGAGTGGAGTCTTGCGGTGCCTTGCGGGGCGTGCCTTGAGGGGTAAGTGACTTGAGGGTCACACCGAGGAACCATCCTAGTGTTGGTCGACACAACGGGGACGTAGCTTGGTGGCGACCAAGTGAACCTCGGGAGAAAATCACCGTGTCAACATTGTCTACTCTTCTCGGTGGTTTGCCTTCGTGCAACACAAGCTTGTATTTACTTTCATATATACTTGTGCTTGTGTAGTTGCTCTCTTAACTAGTTTGCTTGTGTAGCTTGCTAGTTGTCTTCTTGCTTGTGTAGCTAGAAGCTTCCCTTTGCGTGACTAATTTGGTTTGTGTAACCTTGTTAGTCACATTGCTTAGTTTGTGTAGCTAAGTAGTTTGCGCTCTCTAATTTGGCTTGTGTAGCCTTGTTATTGAGCATTGCTAGTGAGCTTAGGCTTTGTGCGCTTTGCTTACTAGAATTGTGTAGTAGCTCCCTCTTGCTTGCAAAGTACTAGTGCATAGGTTTGTGTGACCTTGCTCTAGAATTGATTAGGTGAGCTCTTGGTAAGCTTAGCACCTTAGTTGCTTAATTAGGATCTTTGCAAGGTGCTAGAGAACTTAGATAGAGGGGTGTAGTCTTGGCTAGACCGTTAAGTTTAATTCCGCATTTGTTTCGGTTAGCCAACGTGTTTAAGTTTTAGAAAGGACTATTCACCCCCCCTCTAGTCCGCCATCTCGACCTTACAAGTGGTATCGGAGCCGGGTCTCTCATTTGTGGTCTTCACCGACCCGAGAGGATGGCGGCTTATGGGCTAGATGTTGAGTGTCCACACATTTTTGATGGCACACACTTTGCACGGTGGAGAAATTGGATGTCATGCAATTTTAAGTTTATTTCTCCTCAAATGTGGTGGATCGTAGATGTGGGCTTTTCCTTTGCAATTGATAAAAAGAATGCAACTCAAGCGCAAAGTAAATGCCTACATCTCGATAGCCAAGCTACTAATACTTTATATCGATCTATGGATAGTAGCATACTTCATGAGATCATAGACTTCGAGTCCGCCCATGAAATTTGGGTGTTTCTAAATGAGAAATATGGGGTGATCTCCAATAATGATGAGCCCAAGGAAGAGGCGCATGAGGATGTTGAGCATGACCACAACAAGGTGGTTGTGGAGGATTGCTCCACCTCACGGTCAAGTGATGACAAAGATGATCATATCACAAGATCACTTGACAAGAAGAATGATAATGCCACAAGTGATGCAAGCAATGATTCTACTCCATGCACACTTGATGGTGAAGATGATGGCTATGAGAGTGATGCTTCAACAAGCTCTTCAACATCACCACATTGTTCCATGTCACATGGTGACACTAAGGTATCTATTGGTGGTTTTGTTGTTGATTGTGATGATCCAAATTTTGAGCTTCTATATAAACTCTCAAAGGCCCTAAGAAATGAGATGGCAAAAACAAGTAAATTGAAAAATGAAAACTCATTTCTAAAAACCACATGTGAACAACAAAAGCATCTACTTTATGTTACTACTTGTTCACATGAGGAGCTAAAATTGGCTCATGAGGAACTTAGTGTTGCTCATGATAATTTGGCACAAGAACATGCTTTACTCACTAAGAAGCCTTCTAATGAAGAAACCAAATCTAGTGAGAGCTCATCATTTGGGTCAAATGATCAATCACATATTACTAACCCTTGTGATGTAGGCAAGAAGCATGTATCCACCTCTTGTGATGATTTATTAGATATGCCATGTTCTTCACAATTAAATGCTTGTTTTACTTCTATGTCTTGTGAGACTAACCTTTTGAAGGAGAACAATGAGCTTAAAAGTAAAATGAAGAATTTGAGCATCAAGTTAGAGAGGTGCTACAACTCAAAAGTCACCTTTGAGCACATGATGAAGACTCAAAGAAACGTTGGTGACAAAAGTGGCCTTGGCTTCAAGAAGAAAATGACAAGGGGCGAAAGAAAGCAAGAAAAAAGGATGAAGAGGCTACTTCAAAAGAAGCTCTCGCATTCCATGTGCTATCGATGCCATGAAGCGGGACATCTTGCTAATGGTTGCCCAAACATTGAGAAGCTCAAGAAGATGAAAGAAGAAGAGAGGCTAAAGCATGTCAAGTGCTTCAAGTGCCGCACTTGGGGTCATCTCACCTCAATGTGCCCAATCAAGCAATTGGTGAAGCAACAAGTAAAGCCTCAACCAAAGCCACTAGTTGAGCAAGATAAGACACCTCAAGAGCAAATCAAGATCAACCATGAAGATAATAGTGACTTGATGAAGAAGAAGAAAACAAGAAGGGGTGGAAGAGCAAGACATCCAATGCAAATCCAAGATGTCAAGATGATGAGCAAGAATCAAGATGAGAAGAAAGTACATGCTCACATCAAGTGCTTCAAATGTGGAGACATAGGACACTTCGCCTCGGGGTGTCCTACCAAGCTTGAGAAGAAGGCTCAAGCAACTCATGAGAGGCAAGGGAATAAAGAGCATCATATGAGCAAAGAAGAAAAGGCTCAATCAAAGAGAAGATGCTATTCATGCCGGGAAAGGGGACACAATGCTCATTCATGTCCCCTAGGTGAGAATTCTAAGCCTATTTCAATTGATAATACTAATATGCTTAGAAAGGATGGCAATGGTACCTCATTGGTTGGAATTGCAAAACATCCCGCTACTCATACTAAGGCTATGCCTAAGTATGTTGCACCTAACTTGAGAGGACCCAAACTAGTTTGGGTACCATCAAAGAGTGGATGATTGTTTGTAGGTACCATCGGCATTGGAGGCTTGATTTAATTGGTTTCATCTTGTTCATCATATATTGAGTCAAGTTATGAAGCTCAATGCATATCCAATCCCAATGCCAAGTCAAAATAAGTGAAGTCCAAAAGTGCTACAACATACAAGTGTCATGATCAAGTTGTGGATAATTTATTGGAATTATTTGATGACTTGCAATTTATTTGAGTAAAAGCTTGCTATTGGATGATTATGAGCTAACCAAGGTATATCTCTAGTTGATCATTTCTTTTGGGTGCATATGAGTTGATTGAATTGGATAAATATGCAATGTTGCTTGCTATGAGATGATTGAATAGATTTAATGCCTAGCAATCAAATTTGGATTGATTTGTGTTGGATAAATTCATGAGATGACATTTAGTAAGTGGATTGAATGGATATATGTCTTATGAAAGTGTTCAAACAAGTTAGTTTCAAGTTTGATTCAATTTGGTGAAGTATAGCTCAATGTATTGAAATCTGTCCATTATTGAAAATCTGAGCTAGCTGAGATCAAGTCTGAGTTTGAGTGACCAAATCTATTTGGATTAGCTTGAAATTTGGTATACATGCTCTACACTTATGAAAGAAGAGGCTGTAGAAATTTCATGAGAATTGGATAAGAAATGCTTCGGTTTTGGAGTGCATCTTGTCAGCTAGAGTGCAGCAGTTTTCAGCATGTAGCAGTGGTGGAAGATTTGAAATCTGGTAGCAATCTAGATGTCAAATGAATCTCAAATTTTTACAGCTGCTAGATGACTTAGTGAATCACGTCTCCACCAAATTTTATGGCATTTGGATCTGTACATTGGGAGATATGAATTATTCTTTGAAGGGTACAGAATCTGCCAGAAAAGTGACAATCATTGGATTAATCTAGAGTCACTTTGATTGAAAGGTTCTCAAGTTGGAAACTTGTTTATAAGTGGTTGAGGAACCTAAGTTTGGTTTTGGATTGATCTAGAAACATGAAAAGCAATGAGTACTAGACTTTTATATTGTGAAATATACTTGGTATACTTATTTGGTACTCAATTTGAAGATCAAGATCAAACTTAAGATGAAGGTGAAGTTTAAGTTCTAGTGATGATTGGAGATCATTTGGTAGAAGGAAAAGGACTTAAACAAGTAGAAAGAGTTGGACTCAAATGTAGATTCAAGGATTATTCATCAAGATTGAGTTCATCATTTGGATCAATCAAACTATATCATTTCAAGTGAGTATCAAGAGTGGTTCTTTGGAGAAAGGTCACTTCTCCCTAGTGAGGGGCTTGCCGCCGTGTGTAGGTGAAACCAAGTTTGGGACTTGGAAGGCTAACATGGAAGTGGTGATCCGAGGAACTTGTGATGCTTAGTTGAAGCAATCAAAAGGATTGATCTAAAAAGCAAGCAACACCCAAAAGAGAGTTAGTCATTGCAATTCAATTAATATTCTAAGTGATTCTCTCATGCAAGCAAAGATGATATAATGAAGCAAGCCAACCACAACAAGAAAGTGCACTTGATCATTAGTGGTTTTCAATTCATATGGGTGAAGAATGGATTTATCTATGATGATTGGTCTTCACCAAGCAATAAATTGGACTTCACATTGCTATTGGAGTAATGAATTGGAATCTATATGACTATCCTCTACTTCAACATAGCAAAGGTATCATTGAAATGTGCATGATCATTTCATCCCTTACTAGTATGCGGTTAGTGCATATAGTACATGCTTATTAGGATCATGCATGACAAATAAAAATTTTTAGACTCATTGCCTACCACTATTGCTTGATTGTCTAAATGATCTAGTGGTATGAGTATGAATTTGTTCATGAGCTAGTGAACCCAAGTACTTGATCTAGTTTGGATTGCTAACAAGTGACAAGTACAACATTGGCAAGATAACCCTTAGCATGAGGTGTGAAGAAGCTTGTCATTGGATCAAACCGGACTTGGGATCTTAGGCAAATCAACATAGTTCAAGTCATACAAAAAGCTCATGACAATGATAAGAGTACAAGCACAAGACAACAATGAAAATAGATATCTAGTTTGTTTCAAGTGGTATCTAGACTCAAATTGATCTTCTAAAGTGGTATTCACTAGTGGTGTCTAGATCATGATCTACAAGTGATATCTTACAAGTGGTACTCATAAAGATAGAAAATGTTCAAGAAGTGAATGTTATTGCCAAATCTTTCAAAGTGAATCCATACAAGAAAATTCTTTCAAATGGTATCACATTTTTACTCATGGTAGCTTCACATGGTATCATTCATGTAAGACGATGGTTTCACAAGTAATCCTCAACCTTAAGTGATCAAATCAAGAAATGCTTCCCTCATCTCCAAGTGGTATCTCAAGTGAATGACACATGCTATGACATAGGGGGAGGAGCCCCACCGATTGGTATCAAGGTCAAAGATCCTATGTGGAATCTCAAGAGCAACCATAAAGTTTGTCATTCCAACATGTGTGGTAATGTCCATCAAAAATGCAATATTCAAGTTTCAACCATCTACCCCAATGCAAGTCTTTGTATCAATTAAGAAGATCACCTTTTATGGAAATTGATGACAAAGGGGGAGAAGTTGGACAAAGATATGCAAGATTTCCTTTTGAGGAGAGATTGCTTTGAGAGAGAGATAGATGATATTGGACATAGACATGGACAAAGAGGGAGCAACATTGAAGAATATAAGGGGATCAAATATTCTTGGACAAAGAAAGCACACAAGTAGGGGGAGCAAGCTCATGAACTTTGATTGATTACATTTGATATGTGCATAATTCATGTGCTTGCTTGCATTGCATAAGTTCTTAAATTCAATATGCATGCTTGTGTGGTGTATGCTAGTTATAGCACTTGAATGATGATTTGATAACTAGCATGCATAGGATGTTAGCTAGACTTGTGATTATCATGCAAAAACTAGAACCATGCTTATAATGTGATCTCATGGGGTTTCTAGTGTTTTTGATGTCTAGCTACTCATGATGCTAAGGATGATGGCAAACTTGTGATTTTCAAATGGTATCAAGCTACTAATTGGTAGCGAGCTACAAAGGTTTATTCTATACACCTTAGCATCACTTAGTAGTGCTAACCCTCCCACAAATTTCATATTTATGCATATGTGCAAGCTTGAAACCAAACCATTTGAGCACATATGTAGGGGGAGTTATCACTACCAAGTCGGATTTTATGGTGCTTATCCAAATCTTAACATAGAGCTTAAAAGTTGGATAAGTAACATTAAATCCAAAACAAGTTAGCAATTTACACTTGTGTGAAGTGCTAGCTTGAAAAAGCTTAATTTCCATATCTTTGTAGAGTTGTCATCAATTACCAAAAAGGGGGAGATTGAAAGGTCCTTGTTTGGTTTTGGTAATTGAGTGACAACTTAGGTGGACTAATATGTGGTTATGTGAGATACACAGGAGATTAGTCCACATGTGATGGTGTCATGAAGGAGCTCATTGCATATGAGACATGACATGGAGTCATGTGACCAAGATGGAGAAGATCAAGATGAGGCTTGGCTCGAAGGACCGGTTGTGAAGGTGAAGGGCAAGTTGAGGCTTCGAAGCGAAGGACCATGTGATGGTGAAGCTTGGGCAAGACTTGGCGCCGACGGACCAATGCAACGGTGAAGAGCAAGTGAGGTCAAGATCGATGAACCAATACGGTCACGTGATGATATGAAGTGAATCATATCATTTGGTGATTGGTTGGTGCATGTGTTGCATCAACGTCAGAGGAGATGGAGTGGAATGCGCAAGGCAAAGGTATAACCTAGGGCATTTCCATTTCACCGGTCATAGGTGTGTAGAGAAGTTTATGACCGGGTTTAGGATAGATGGCCGTACTATCAAGAGGGGCAAACTTGTTTGCATATCGGTCATCTAGTGCCACTTGAGCGATCTAACTGTGCATACGTGTTAGGATCGAGTGGCGAGGCAAGTTGAGTGCCTAACTCCTTTGAAAATGATTATGAAAATGCTAACACACAAGCACATGGAGATGTACACTTGATGGTGTTGGCACATTTGCAAAGGTGGCGTTGGTCGCGCTGTGGTTTGCGGGTATAGAGAGGTTTGGGTTCCTCTCTACCTCCCGCCGAGCGTGCGAGCGCGGGATTCAGGCGATTTCGGGGAAATGAAATGCCTATATTCCATTGCGCCGGAAGTCGGAAAAGAAACGGAGGCGAACGCGGTCACAGAGGTGACCGGACGCAGCACCGGACGCTGCACCGGACGCTGCACCGGACGCGGTCACTGTGGACCGGCGCGTCCGGTCAGTGCAGCGCGGGCGTCAGGCGCGCGAGCTAGGGTTTGGCACCGGCGCGTCCGGTGACCCACGGGACCGGCGCGTCCGGTCTGGCGAACAGCGAGTCACGTAGTCTTCGGACGCGGTGCGCGTCCGGTGTCACACCATCGGACGCGTCCGGTGGTCCAGGGTGCTTACTGGACTCGCACCGGACGCGGTTACTGTGGCGTCCGGTGGTTGCGAGGAGCGCGTCCGGTGTTGTCTTCGCGGGCGCGGGTACTGTGCGCACCGGCGCGTCCGGTGGTTGCTTCGCGGGCGCGGGTGCTGTGCGCACCGGCGCGTCCGGTGGTTCGCAGCAGCGCGTCCGGTGGGTCGTTTGACCGTTGGCACGCAGTGACCGTTGGAGGATCTAACGGACGAATTTGAAATTCGGAGGACACGCGGATGTCGGAGGGGCACCGGACGCGGTTGAGCGCGTCCGGTGAGTTACCACCGGCGCGTCCGGTGCTCCCGCGGAAAAACGGTCAAGTGGGGTAACGGCTCTATTTGACCGTGGGGTTATAAATAGACCTTGTGGCCGGCTGTGGCCGGTAGCTGAGCACACTTTAGCCTTGGTGGCTTGTGTGGTAGTGCTTGGGAGCCCTCTAACTCACTCATGCTTGATAGTGTTCATCGGATCGAGTGAGAGAGCGATTCTAGTGCGATTGCATCGTGAGGTTGCATCGAGTGGCACTAGGTGTTCGTGTTGCAAGCCGGTAGTGCTTGTTACTCTTGGAGGTTGCCACCTCCTAGACGGCTTGGTGGCTTGTGGCTCCGACGAAGCTCGCAAGAAGATTGTGCGAGGCTCCGGAGAAGCTTTGTGAGGGGGATTGTGCTCACCCCGCGGGGATCGCGAAGAGCAACTCTAGTTGAGCGTGTCATTGAGTTACCTCACTTGAGAGTGGAGTCTTGCGGTGCCTTGCGGGGCGTGCCTTGAGGGGTAAGTGACTTGAGGGTCACACCGAGGAACCATCCTAGTGTTGGTCGACACAACGGGGACGTAGCTTGGTGGCGACCAAGTGAACCTCGGGAGAAAATCACCGTGTCAACATTGTCTACTCTTCTCGGTGGTTTGCCTTCGTGCAACACAAGCTTGTATTTACTTTCATATATACTTGTGCTTGTGTAGTTGCTCTCTTAACTAGTTTGCTTGTGTAGCTTGCTAGTTGTCTTCTTGCTTGTGTAGCTAGAAGCTTCCCTTTGCGTGACTAATTTGGTTTGTGTAACCTTGTTAGTCACATTGCTTAGTTTGTGTAGCTAAGTAGTTTGCGCTCTCTAATTTGGCTTGTGTAGCCTTGTTATTGAGCATTGCTAGTGAGCTTAGGCTTTGTGCGCTTTGCTTACTAGAATTGTGTAGTAGCTCCCTCTTGCTTGCAAAGTACTAGTGCATAGGTTTGTGTGACCTTGCTCTAGAATTGATTAGGTGAGCTCTTGGTAAGCTTAGCACCTTAGTTGCTTAATTAGGATCTTTGCAAGGTGCTAGAGAACTTAGATAGAGGGGTGTAGTCTTGGCTAGACCGTTAAGTTTAATTCCGCATTTGTTTCGGTTAGCCAACGTGTTTAAGTTTTAGAAAGGACTATTCACCCCCCCTCTAGTCCGCCATCTCGACCTTACAATGGTGCCCTTCAGGTTTGTCAAGAACTCAAAAGCGCAAACTCCAGCGTGCTCGTTGCAAGAAGTTCAAGGAAGAAAGTCTAACAAAGATGGGAAATCAAATTTTCAACAAGGATCCAATTTTCCCACAATCAAGCAAGAAAGTGCTAGCTGCCTGCTCAAAGTCGTCTGAGCTGACTCCTGAGTCGGCTGAGCCGACTCCTGTGTTGGCTGAGCCGACTCCCCCTGTCTTTGCTGCCCTGGCTGACCCCAAGTCGGCTAAGCCGACTTTCTCAAGCCCGGGTGCCTCTGGGGTATCTCCAGTTGATTTAGTTTCTGCTATTCTTGACCTGGTCCCTGTTGATGTTGAAAAACTTTCTGGAGGTCAAGCTATTTTCAAGAAGCCAGCAGACCACATGAATCACCTCAAGCCATTGCATGTGAAGGGGTACATTAATGGCAAACTGGTCAACAACATGTTGGTGGATAGCGGGGCTAGTGTGAATCTAATGCCATATTCGCTTTATAAGAAGCTTGACGGATCTGATGAGGAGTTAATTAAAACTAAGAGGACGGTCAAAGGTATTCGAAGCAGAAAACCTATTCAGGCCAGGGGACTTGCTTTGATGAAGCTTACTATTGGGAGCAAAACATTGGCCACTGTCTTCTTTATTGCTGCAGAGGTGCAAGGGAGCTACAGTTTGATTCTTGGGCGTGAATGGATTCATGTCAATACATGTGTGCCTTCTAGCTTGCACCGGTTCCTCATTCAGTGGGTAGATGATGAAGTTGAGATCGTCTATGCAGACTCATCGGCCTATGCCATGGCTGATGCCTCTTTGCTTGGGGGGCATGATGATATGATTTGCTTGTCAGGGAGAAACCTTGCTGGTTTTGAGTCAATAGAGGATGCTTTGTTTCCGTTTCTCTAGAGCCGATCGGTGATCGGCTCCATATCATCATGTAGTGAAAATTCTATTTAGATAAGGGACTGCGTCGGCCAACCCATGTGAGCAAATTGGCATTGGGTTTGGCATTAGACCACGACCGATGTATGCAGGATGAAATTTAGAAGCCGATTATAAATAAGTTAATCGTGCTATTCAAGAATTCTCTATCAACCATCGGTTCTTCGTGCATCTAGGAGTGAAGCTCCATTCACATTATATATTATTGCCGAAGAGGATGTATCAGTGTTGTATTGACTCAAGAAGACAAAAGGAAAGGATATGCTATCATCCATGTTGGTTGATGTCTTCTTGATCTTAAGAAAGCTATGCCCATGCTTTAAATAATGCTTAGCATTTGTACTATGCATGTGCTGAATTGAAACATTAGTTGATTTAGTACACGCGTGATGGCTTGCCAGGTCGATGTAATAAAGCACATGTTATATCGGCCAATTCTTCGTGGAAGGATAGGTGAATGGGCATACACACTAATTGACTGTGATTTGGCTCTTGAGCCATTGAGTATTTTGAAAGGTCAAATTCTTGTCAATTAGATTGTTGAGCATGAAATTGATTTAGGAGATGAGATCAATTACCTATTTTCTACCCCATGGAGGCTTTATTTTGATTGAGGCTTTATTTTGATTAATCGGCTTGCAAAAAGGGCCAAGGTGTTGGCATAGTCATTATCTCTCACAATGTGCTGTTTAAGATACCAAGCCAATTAAAAACACATTTGCACCAACATTCAAGCTGAATGTGAAGTTCTTTTATTCGATTTGGAAATATTGCATTGCATAGAGGTGAAACATGTTAAGGCCTTTTGGTGATTCCTTGCTGGTGGTATAGCAAGTGGCTAGCAAGTTTCAATGATTAAAAGGGGTCACCATTTGATATGCATCTTGATATGTGCCTTGAAATTATTAATATACTTGCTGAATTTTGAATTCAATATGTTCTAAGGTATAAGAATTGTAAAGCCAACATGTTAGCTCAATAAGCATCTGGCTATGACATCGGTGGGCGTAATTTTTATGTTCAAGAAAAGCCGATGCATAAAAATTTAGAATCTTCCCGTGCAGGTATAGATGAGTCGGCTAAGCCGACTGCTCTAGTTAGTTTAGCCAACACCCTGATGGATGCTAGCCAGTCGGCTAAGCTGACTTCCCCTGTGCAGTAGCCTAGTCGGCTAAGCCGACTGGCCCATTCGGCTTAGCCGACTTACTTGTGGCCAACCCGGCCAATCTGTCCGTGAAACTTTCAAATCGGCCCAGCAGAACTTTTAGTGATGTTGGGGCTAATTTATATGATTGGGGGACTCTCTTGTTGGCATATTTACGTGATCCAAGAGTTAAAGTTTATAAGAGTGTTCGGCGGAGTGCTTTCAAATATGTGCTGCATAGTGATGAGCTCTATCGGAGAACCACTGAGGACTTACTATTAAAGTGCTTGTATTTTGATCAAGCAAGAGTGGCTATGGGAGAGTCCATGAAGGTATTTATGGTACGCATCAATCGGCTTCGAAGATGAAGTGGTTGTTGCATAGAGCTGGTTTTTATTGGCCTACCATGATGGCCGATTGTTTTCGATACTACAAAGGTTGTGAAGAGTGCCAAAGGTTTAGGAATGTTCAGCTTGTGCCTGCTGATATGCTTCATCCTATCATTAAGCCTTGGCCTTTTCGTGGTTGGGGGCTAGATTTTATTGGTCAAATTCGTCCCTTATCTTCCAAAGGACACCAGTTTGTATTGGTTGCTACATATTACTTCACTAAGTGGACGAGGCAGTTCCTTTGAAGAATATGACACACAAGGAGGTTATTGAGTTCATCAATGAGCATGTCATTCATAGATTCGGCATACCCCAAACGTTAACTACAGATCAAGGGACATCATTTATGTCCAAGGAAGTGAGGGACTTTGCCGAATTATATAAGATCAAGTTGCTCAAATCATCTCCATATTATGCTCAAGCTAATGGCCAAGCTGAGTCTAGTAATAAGACTTTGATCAAGCTTATCAAGAAAAAATTGAGAAGAATCCAAGAAGGTGGCATGAAGTATTGTCTGAAGCTCTTTGGGCACATCTCATTTCAAGGCATGATGTTACAAAAGTTACTCCTTTTGAGCTATTATATGGTCAAGAGGCCGTGTTGCCCGTCGAAATGAATTTGGATGCATACAGGCTTGTTAAACAAAATGATCTATCAGCTGTTGTGTATCATGATCTAATGATGGATAATATTGATGAGGTGATTGATGTGAGATTAAAGGCTCTCAAGAAAATAGAGAAAGATAAAGTTCGAGTTGCCAAAGCATATAACAAGAAAGTCAAAAGCAAATCATTCCAAATGGGTGAATTAGTATGGAAAACTATATTACCTATTGGGACGAAGAGCAATCAGTTTGGCAAGTAAATTAGGATGGTCCTTATAAAGTGATCAAAGTCATGAGCGGTAATTCTTATTTGCTAGAGACATTGTAAGGTGAACGTCTCAAAGTAGCATTCAACGGGAGATACTTGAAAAGGTATTTTCTAAGTGTTTGGCAAGAAGCCTAAGTGCTCTCCAAACAATGGCCGATACATGTATCACCCTTAGAACAAAAATGGCCGATGTATACAACGCCCTTAGTCACCATCCAGCCGATGAGATGGGTATCGTTACTGTTTGGTTTAATTATGTTTGTTTGATCAAGTGTTTTCAGGTTCATGCATCATAAACCTGAAAACAGGGGGACATATGTTGATAAACAAAAATGTTCATTTTGTGAAGTTATCAAAATGTGTAACGGTCTTCATCATTGTGTTTCTCTCGTCGAGGTGGTCAAAAAACATATATGGAACGTCTAATTTAGAGTCCGGATGAGAGAGTTATGCTTCCGAGAAAATGTATGAACTACCGGTCCAAGATCACCGGTACTACCGGTCCGAGAAGGTTTGGCGCAGATATGAACTACCGGTACTACCAGTCCGAGACTGGTACTACTGATAGATGGTGGTAGGTGGCGCAGTTTGGCGTGAAAATAAACTACCGGTACTAACGATCCTTGACTGGTACTACCGGTAGGGACCAATACTACCGGTGAAGCCTGACCGGAAGTACCGGTAGGTATTTATTCTGAATCTGACTTTTAGATTTTGAACCGATTTGTTTTTAGATCGGTTTTTGGACCTGAAAAACTTGAAAAATAAGCCTTGGAGAGGTTTCCTACAGGAACAAGACCAACCCTCTATATATATGAGAGGATCATGGCCGATTGAGTTCCCATCTATCCAATCGACATAAAAATACAACAAATCAATCTACTACCTCTTTTTACCCTTTCTTCCCCTCTACCTCTTCTCCTCGTTCTTCGTTGGTGCTGCATGGCTGGAGGATCGACGACAATGACGCTCTAGAGCGGTCAGGCTGGCTAGGGCAGCCCATAGACGCCGCACGCCCCGACGGGTCCCTCCCGGGCGTGTGGGGTTTCGGGTCTTAAGAGACCTCGCCGGTGTGTCCTGCGTATCGTGCTCCTGGCGAGGCTCCTCCGGCGACGTGTCCTGCGTATCGCGCTCATCGCTGGAGGCACAAGGTCTAGGTGTGGATATCCCCTAGACGCCGGCCGATCTCTAAATTGGCTAGGCCCTACGTGTGTGACCTAATTAAGGGTCAATACCATGCCATCGGTTCTAGGCCGTGGTCACCCGCCACTCCGGCCTAGGCCAAGAGGAGACTGGAGAGTGGGCCCTGCCCTGTGACACGGCGAGGATCTGCGGCCGAACCTGTCTCATGGTCCTATGCATGGATGATCGTAATAAGTTTATCATTTTCAGACGGGGCCGCGGATTTGAGCGTGCAGTGCAGATGGTGGCATGCATCCCATTCCCATGTGCGTGGTGCAGTGCAAGTGCAATGATGAATAATGCGTTCAGAGATGGGTGGATGGGATGAAATCAGGCAGGCAGGTCTTCTTGGCCACGCCATATGTATATCATATCATCACTATCAGTGAGTGGTGCCGGAGATAGACGACGACGTTGCATGCTGGACCCTCCGGCTGACCCAGTCAGTCACACAAAATTACAAGTGGCGAGGATGATAGAGATAGATCACTAACTGCATCCATTCCAGCACTGGATGCCATATAGCTAGTATATGTATGGAATATGCATCACTGTGTGTATGCAGAAAAGAGCTAAGCTTCTGTCGGAAACGACGCAAGAAAGAATCTGATCTGTAGCAGCGATTAGGCAACGTGGTCATCTCCGGCGGCGGCGGCGGTCCCTAGCTAGCTCCGGCCTCCTTCTACCTACTAGGTACGCGGCACGCCACGCCATCGCCGCCATTCTTGTATTGGGACCGACGATATGATGCTGCTGAGGGTAGGGTGATGGCGATGGATGCAGCATGTATGCTCGTATGTACTATGTAGCAAAGCTGTATGTTTCGCCATGGGCTTGCAAAAGCAGAAATGGAGTCCACCTAGTATGAGACGAAGGCCCCGCCCGCTCGCTCTGTTCCCGGGACACCACGTTCTAGCTAGGCAGATCGCCTGTCTGGACCAAAATAAAATCCATCCACCAAATTAAAATTGCAGTATTAATTATTTCAATGGATATATATATATATATATATGGTTGCCTGGCCTTGACCTTAGAGCTTATACTATATATGCATCATATTCATATATACATGGACCTCCACATTATACATGTAGACGAGTCTAGTAGAGAAGCAAAATTTGCCGAGTGCCTCGGCAAAGCCAGCCTTTGCCGAGTGTTGCACTCTGCAGCACTCAACAAACCTGGCCTTTGCCGAGTGCCACAGGGTGCACGACACTTGGCAAAGGGGCACACTCGGCAAAGACCTTCTTTGCAGTGCAACACTCGGCAAAGAAGGCACTCGGAAAAAAATGCCACTTAACGGCCCGGCCAACCCACGACGTCAAAATTCAAAAAAAAATTACCGAGTGCCTTGCTTGACACTCGGCAAAGAAGCCTGCTTTGCCGAGTGCCACTGCCTCGCACTCGGCAAAGCACCTCTTTGCCGAGTGTCATGCAAGGCACTCGGCAAAGATTTTTTTTTGAATTTTGATTTCAAATTTTTTTCATAGCCCTTATATATTGTATACAAGCACATGTTTCAATTTGGGATTTTTTATGACTTTGTGCTATATTTGTTGAATTAATTTTGTTTACTTGAATTTTTCTTGAAAAAGTAAATTTGAACTGTAGGTGCATGAAATAATGAAATATAGTCATTCAAAAAAATGATATTCATGTTGGAGAGTGTATTTTAAGGCCATATCCAGGAACTCACATAAAATGTCGAGCATCTTGTTGACGTAACAAGATGAATAACTTGCGGAAAAAGTGTTTTTTAATTATATAAAATGTAAACAAAGTTTGAAAATCACGAAACTTGTCGAGGTGTCATGTCATCGCATGTAGAGGCTATGATAAAAAAAATTGAGAATGTTTTGAGCAAGTTGTGACGTCGGATGAGAGATGTCTGGGTTTTAGGCATCCGACGTCACAACTCGACAAGTTTCATGATTTTCGGACAAAAAAATTGAGAATGTTTTGAGCAAGTTGTCACATTCTTATTTTTTTATCAGAGCCTCTACATGCGATGACATGACACCTCGACAAGTTTCATGATTTTCGGACTTCATTTGCATTTTATATAATTAAAAAACACTTCTCCCGCAACTGGATGGTCATGTTTCGTGAAGAACATGTTCGAAATTTCACATGTGTCGCTGCATACGGCCTCGAAATACACTTAGAAACATGAATATCATTTTTCGAATCGCCAAATTCCGATATTTCATGCACCTGCAGTTCAAATTTACTTTTTCAAGAAAAATGCAAGTAAACATAAAAAATTTAAAATATATACCAAAATGTCATATAAAAGTTACAAATTATAACATGTTGTTCAAGATAGTGTATGAAACTCAATGAAAAATTTTGGATGCTAAAATAGAAAAAATTATTACTTTGCCAAGTGCCGCGTTTGGCACTCGGCAAAGACACCTCTTCGCCGAGTGCCATGCTACTAGCACTCGGCAAAGAATATATGTGTAAAAACAAAGAATTTCTTTGGCAATATGGGCCACGGTCGGCTGACTCACTGCCCCACGAACCCTATCTCCCCAACCCACTCCCCACCGCGTGCCGCACGCCCGCGCGCCCTCCCCACGTGCTCAGCTCGCCGCCGCCGCCACCCGTCCGCACCGCCGGCGAGAGCCCCACAACGTCCCGGCCACCCTCGCCCCCGAGGCCCCCTGGCTCTCCCCCTTCCCCATGAGCCCTTGCTAGGAGCTCCGCCGGCGAGAGCCCCGCCACCTCCCGGCCACCCTCGCCCCCGAGGCCCCTCGTCTCTCCCCCTTCCCCGTGAGCCCGCGCCAGGAGCTCTGCCAGCGGCCAGCGGCCCGCGGTCGGCGAGCCCCCCATGCCCCCTGCGCGCTCGCTCAGGCCTGTAGCCCCCGTCGGCAGCTCACCCCGCTACCCCGGAGCGCCACCACTGCCCCGGAGCACCGCCACTGCCTCGGAGCACCGCCGCCAGCCCAGAGCGCCGCTGCTTCCTCGGAGAGCCACCACCGCCCCCAGACCGCCGCCTTCTCTTCCCTTCAGTGTGTGGTATACCTGCCCCCTTCTCTTCCCTTGAGTGCAAAACTGAAGGCGAATATGACCTAATCCAGTAATCCACGAGCAATATTAGTTGGGATTTTGGAGACCTTTCAACACTAGAGCTTGTATAACTTATGCAAATGGAGAAAGGAAAAAAAAGTTTGGCTGCAGGGATTGGCATTGTCAGCACTAGAGCTAGGTTTAGGAATTTGTGTGGAAATAAGTGTGATTATCGAGACTTCCTGTTTAGTTGAAGCATACCTATTTGTGCGACACTGATTCATTGATGTTACTATCTTTTAAAGCCTAACTAGTATATGTTTATCTGTCAGGGCAGTGTTGAGAAGGGAGGAGAAGAAGAAGGGAGAAGAAGGGAGGAGAAGGAGAAGGGAGAAGGGAGAAGGAGAAGGGAGGAGGAGCCTCGAACGCCGGCCACGCCCCTAGTCATTTTCTATCCCCTCACCGTTCGTGCACGCTAGCGTCGCCGGCCCTCGCCATTCATCTCCACCGTCGTCCCCACACCTCGCCGGAGAAGAAGGTGACCCCGGCACTGTGTCGGTCGACTCCACCGCCACCTAAGGTATAAAGCATCCCCGGTTGTTGGCCTTCGTGCCTTGTATGTCATTGGCGACCTTCGTTCCTTAAGTGGATGTGTGGGCCTTTGTGCCAGAATTGTGGATGTGTGTCCTTCGTGCCGTATATGTGTTGTCAGCCATTGAGCTGGCTTCTTTCTTGTAGGTTGTGGAAACCTCCCCATGTAGGGGAGGTTCTGCCGAATTTTTCAACTTATAGTGATGTGTTTCTTCTTTTGCATAGCAGGACCTGTCGGAGGGGAATCGGAGCACCTAGGCGACCCTGATCGTCTTCGTCGACACTGTGGTTCTGCTTGCACTGCCTCGCCCCACCACTGCGTTGACTCGCCGCTGCGCCGCCAACCTGTCTCCACCACCACCCTAGGTATAAATAAAATCTCTTCCTTACTATTGTCGTATGTAGATCGGTGTAGCCCAGTTAGGCATCTCCCGTCCGAAACAGATATGGTTCAAGGTATGCAGATCTTTGCATATCTATGGCCATATCTGTTTTGAATTGTTCATGTTTTTTGGATAGCCCACGGATGTGTAGATGGGTTAGTTTCCTTGTTCTGCTCGGATCCGAGACGGAGTTTTGGCACCACCTCCTTGTTGTTATCCGGATATACACTTTCCCTTCCGGGACGTGTATCGGGAGAACAGTGGGGAGATGCTACCGAAATTCTGTCTCGAATCAGAGTAGAGCATGGAAACTAACCGTATCTACGTATCTGTGGGTGGGATTAGGACCTATCCTCACCTATTAGACAGTAGGCACGCCGTGCAGATGCAATTGATGTTTATGTTACACACTTATGCATATGCTAGAGGATGGATAACCATGAGTGGATGTACACAGAACGCCCAAGTCAGGCTCAAATCACCCATGAATGGATGGATAAGACCAAGAAATTATTGGACCATGCATTTAAGGCAGCTAAGGGAGCGAGAGACACGTTCTGTTCCTGTAGCCAATGTGAAAATAAGAAAAGAAAAACAAGGGAAGTCATGGTACAACATCTTTGCTAGTATGGATTTATGCCAAACTATACCCGGTGGGTGTACCATGGTGAAGCCAATCATCCTAAAGAGGAGGTCGTGAGACGACGCTTGGAGGCATTTGATGGTGATGGCGGGGTAGCAGGATGGTTAGGTGACTATGAGGATGCGACGTTCGCTAAAAGACGTACGGAGGATGAGCAGGAGGAGCCAGAGCCAAGCGCTAAGGCGTTCTTGGCCATGTTGGATTCAACACAGAACTTCCTACATGAGAAGACAATGGTTTCTCAACTAGATGCCATTGGACGCCTACTAGGGTTGAAGTCTCAGCACAACATGACTTGAGCTTGCTTTGATGCTATGATGGCAATTATTGGGGATTTGCTTTCGAAGGGTCATCATCTGTCGAGCAGCTTGTACAAGTCAACGAGACTCCTTCGGGCACTAAAGATGCCGTATGAGCAGATACATTATTGTCCGAAGGGGTGCGTCCTATTTAGGAAAGAACACAAGGATGTAAAGTATTGTCCAAAGTGTAAATCCTCTAGGTATGTGGATGTAGACAAAGGTGATGGCAAGAAGGAGCAGAATGAGGGCATCCCCATGAAAGTCCTATGACACCTTCTGATCATACCAAGGCTCCAATGGCTATTCATGTCTGAGGAGTCCGCGAAACAGATGACATGGCACAAGAATGGCGTTCGATACAATCCTAACAAGATGGTACATCCAGCAGATGATGAAGCATGGAAAAGCTTTAATGGCAACCATCATGGCAAAGATGAAGAGGCTCGTAATGTACGTGTTGCGCTGGCAACGGATGGGTTCAATCCTTATGGAATGATGTCGGCCCCATACACTTGTTGGCCCGTGTTCGCTATCCCCCTCAATCTTCCCCCGAGGCCCTACTTCAACGGCAAAACATATTCTTGATGTTGATAATTCCTGGACACCTGAGAAACAAAATGGGTGTGTACATGGAGCCTATTTATGATGAATTGATCAAGGCTTGGAATGAAGGCGTATTGACTTACGACCGAGCTACAAAGAACTTCAGAATGTATGTTTGGTACTAGTACTCCATGCACGACTTCCTGGCGTATGGGATATTCACCGGCTGGTGTGTCCACAGGAAGTTTCCATGCCCGGTATGCAAGGCAGCTCTACAGTTCATTTGGTTGAAGAAGGGTAGCAAGTTCTTGTCGTTTGACAAGCATCGACAGTTCCTCCCTCTTGACCATGCATTCAGAGGAGACACCAGGAACTTCACAAAAGGTGTCACGGTGATCGACCCTGCACCTTAGAAGATGACTAGTGCCCAGGTTCATGCTCAGATAGATGCTCTCGTGGTCCTGGCGCAGAAAGATAATCCAAGGAGTAAAAGAAAGAAAGATAATCCAAAGAAAGGTAATACAAACAAAGATCGCTTTGTGGGGTGTGGTGTGGAACATATGTGGACTCATAAGTCGGGATTGGAGAGGCTTCCCTATTTTGATGACCTTCTCCTTTCACATAACATAGATGTAATGCACACTGAGAAGAATGTCACTGAAGCACTTTGAGCAACACTCATGGACATTCCTGATAAGACAAAGGACAACCCTAAGGCCAGAGTAGACATGGCAACACTATGCGATAGACCAAAGCTACAGATGCTGCCTCCAAGAGACGGCAAACCATGGAAAAGTCCTAAGGCCAATTACATCTTGGAAAAGAAGCACATGATAGAAGTGATACAATGGATGCAGACGTTAAGTTTCCCTGATGGGTTGCAGCGAATCTGAGGAGGGGAGCAAACCCAGATACTGGCTGAGTCTTAGGGATGAAGAGTCATGAATTCCACATATGGATTGAGCGGCTTCTTCCGTCGATGGTTCGAGGCTATGTCCCTAAGCATGTCTGGAAGGTGCTGGCAGAGTCGAGCTTTTTCTTTCGCCAGCTTTGTGCCAAGGAGATATCTCTGAAAGTGGTTGGGGAGTTGGAAAAATGGCACCCGAGTTGCTCTGTAAGTTGGAGAAGATCTTTCCACCTAGCTTTTTCTTATCGATGTAGCATTTGATTTTGCACCTCCCGAACGAGGTACGAATGGGGGGCCCGTGTAGAACCGTTGGTGCTATCCAATCGAGAGATGTCTAAAGACTATTCGCTAGAAATGTGGAAACAAAGGTATGATTGAGGCTTCCATAGTAGAGGCATTCATTTGTGAGGAGGTGTCAAACTTCACAACATCATACTATAGTGAGAACCTTCCTAGCGTGCATAATCCACCCCCTTGTTACAACGAGGACGAAAATGAATCGACCCTTAACGTACTCAAAGGGCAACACCGAAGATCAAGTGGAGCGGCCAAAAAGTTCTTGACCAACAAAGAGTGGCGCAAGATCATGCTCTATGTGTTGACGAACCTTGACGAAGTCGACAAGTATCAGCGGTAAGTTCTCAATGAACTTGTTACTTAGCCAGTCATATTTTCTACATCCAACAACCTTGTTGCTTGTCGGTGCAGGGAATTTTTTGATCAATACTGGCATCATCCAAGGTCACCTTCTAACCATGAACGAGAGACTCTTCTTCAACATGGTTCGCCTGATTTCATTACATGGTTCCAAAGAAAGGTACCTTCTGACCAATTTAGTTCGTTCTAAGTTTGGCATTCCTAGTTGCCTAATTTTATTTCTCTCCTGCTTGAGCTTGCAGTGCCAAAGTGATTTGTCTATAAGTGCCGAATTATGACAAGTGGCCAAAGGCTTTTACTATAAGGTCTCGTCATTTAACGCTTATGACGTGAATGGATATCGCTTTCACTCAACAAGCTACGAGAAGAGTCGGCCTAATCCAAGGACCACGAATATCAGAGTATTTATGCCCGGAGTAGTTACGCCTGGTGCTGAGCAGGAGGACTATTATGGCACAGTTGAAGAAATATACGAGCTCGAATACCATGGTGAAAAAGCACCTAGGCCAGTCATATTCAAATGCCAGTTGTTTAATCCTACAGTATCGCAAAAGTCCCCTAAACTTGGGATAGTCGAAACTAGACATGATTCCTTCTATCTAGGAGATGATGTCTATATTGTGGCTCAACAAGCCAAGCAAGTTTATTATTGTCCATATGCTTGCAAAACTGACCCACATCTTCAGGGTTGGTATATTGTGCACAAGGTATCACCACATGGTAAATTACCTCACCCAAACGATGTTGATTACAACTTGAACCCACCTACGCATGACGGGGAGTTCTATCAACAAGACGAGGGGCTACCAGGGATGCTTGAGATAGACTTAACCGAAGAGATTGAAATGGAAGTAGATGAGGAATAGGTTGTTGACGAGGAAGCTACAGATGAGGTGCATGATCCGAGAGACTTAAAAAATGCTTGACGGACTACAACTAGGCAATGACAGCGATGAGGATGAGGCTATTGACGATTTGGAGGCTCTTGATAGTGATGACGATACCTATCGTCCAGATAATCCTAATCATGAAGAATATTAGAAATACATGTAATACTATGTTATTTTGTAATTACATTTTCTTTATTTTGCATCCCTTGCTAAGTACTTCTCATTTATCTGGACTAATACTGGTTTATTCTTTTTAATTGCAGGTGATGGGGCCCACTAGGAGGAGCTGTCACTCGACTTACTCAAGACTGAGGGACACGTCAGCGGCTGAGGAGATGGAGACGGAGCTGTCGGAGAGACAGAGGAGGCCGAGGGGTAGGCCCAGGCGAGAGCCGTCGACTGACCACGAGCGCGGCTCCTCACGCTCTTCTAGGGATGACGACGTCCCTCTACCCACAGTGGGCGAGGAGGCGGCTCCACAGATGTACGACGATGTCGTTCCGCACGTGTCCGAGGAGGTGGTTTTGCACACGTCCAAGGAGGGGGCAGGGGGTTCGACTTCCTCTATAGCCTCGAAACCCTACTTGCAAGGTCCCGCGAAGCTCCTGAAGCGACCCATTCCTGTTGACCGCTGCCCACTGATTGCACCCGATGGGGATAAGTAAGTAACTTCATATGTTCTTCATTTGATATGTTAAAAAATTATAATAAGAGCTAATAATAACTATTGTTAACCACTTGTGCAGGAACTGGATGCTTGTGGAGGAGGGGGTCGAGGCTCGTAATGTCAATGGGATCCTAGGACTTTTGTGCAGGGAACACTTCCCTGGCCTGGTGTGGACGTCAGAGGATGAGGACCCAGAGGTACCCTCGTTCGACCAGTACGCCCTCTTCGCCACTGATGCTCCACACAAAAACTTGGTGGATCGGGTGATTATGGAGTTGTGGGTAAGCCTTTCTCGCACTACGGCCCTCAATTCATTGCATTCATTGCACATTCTTGAAATAGAATAATGGATACCTTGTGTCTTTATGCAGGACTTCTTTAGATGCCAGCTGGGACAGGAGGAAAAGGTGTATCAGGTGGCTTACGCTTCCTGTAGAAGGCGTGTCTCGGACTTGTATTACGAGTCCCGCATCCAGGCGCACATTGACTACAATGCCACCTTCCTTAAAAGAAGAATCAACAAGTATTAGGCAAGAAAAGAGACAGAGATTCTGACAAGGGAGCAGTACCTACAGGTAAATAGATAACATCTCCTATTGATTTCTTTTGAGATTAACTATGCCTAATTTGATCTTCTAATGGCTTGTAGGTGATTCCAAACCGGTGTGCCACCCACCCTGATTGCTGGGCTGTTATAGTGGATAGATGGTTGGACTCGGACTAGCAGAAGTTGCACCAGGAGAAAAGCGAGCAGTGTATGATGATGCCAGGTGTACCTCACCATCAGGGCAGTGCCAGCCTCAGTAAATACACAAAGACATATGTAAGTCTCCACCATTTGTCTAATCTAGCCGCGCTCAATTCTGTATGATTTCTAACCACATGTTGTTGTCTTTCTCGCAGTCGGCGGCGCATGGTGTCCCACCAATTGGCCAACTCACGGCGTATGCTCTGGCCCACATGGGCCCGGCAAGGTCCAACATCGAGTACAACCTGGATGCAGGCCCAGAGGCATACACCAACTCTAGCGTCCACACCCGTCTCACTTCTTACACGGAGGCGGCGAGGTTAGTGCACGGGCTGAGCTACGATTTGAGGACTGAGGAGCGCCTTGATCCTGAGATCGTGATGAGAGTGGTGCAAGGCAAGAAGCATGGGCACTTATGGCTTGGCGACGGCATCCTCGACACGGGCTCTACTCTTCCTCTCAACCGCCTCCGAGCAGCGAGCACGAGCTCTAGCGTGCCCATAAGCCAACAGCCGACAGCGGTAGTGACACTCTAGGTAAGTATTCCAGTTTCATTCGCCGTTCTTTGACATTTACGTTCCTTAGCTCTGCATTATTGAAACATTGGGGTCAAATGTTGCAGGCCAAGCTGCAGCAACTTTGGACCTAGCAGGAGGCTGAGTGGGCCGAGCGGGAGGCTGAGTGGGCCGAGCGGGAGGCCTAGCGTCAGAGGATAGAAGCTTTGGAGGCCCAGCAAGAAGGTTTGCTCAAGTTCGTGCAACAACTTGGAGAGCAACAAGGTTGGCAGATCCCACTACACCTGCTTGCACCACAGCCACCACCACCACATCGTCTAGATTCTACTCCGATGAGTATGAGTACAGATGTTTTACTTCTATGCTCATGCTTAGTGTCAAACCTAGTGATGGCCTTTGAGCCGGATTTGCTGATGTGTGGGCCTTCGTGCCAGGTTTGTTGATGTGGCGGCCTTCGTGCCGGAAATGTGGTTGTCGGCCTTTGTGCTGACATTTTTCTTTCAGGTTTTGGAAATCTCCCCGTGCAGGGGAGGTGCTGACGAAAATTTTAACTTTTTTTAAACTGGTTACATTTTTATCTTGTCACTCACGTGCAATCTCTTCTCTTTTGTGCAGCGTCAATCGGGGGTGGCGTCGAACCATGTCGGAGGGTTGCCAGCATCGCACGTCGGGCAATCCCCACCCGGACCGTCGCTGGGATCGCAAGTTGGGGCGTCACACCACTCAAAGTCGCCGTGAGCCGCTTGCGGAGTCGTTTTTATGTATTAAACTTGTGAACTTGTGAAGTTGTGGACTTTGAACTTGTGGTTTGTAATATATTGTGGATTTCGGACAAATTTGGTCATTTGTGATATATATATATATATATATATATATATATATATATATATATATATATATATATATATATATATATATATATATATATATATATATATATATATGCATTATTGTTTACATGGAAAAGCAAAAAACAAAAAAAATTAGAGATGGCTTTGCCGAGTGCAATGACCATTATACTTGGCAAAGAAAATTTAAAAGAAACCAGCTTTGCCGAGTGCCAGGGCTTTGGCACTCGTCAAAGAAAATTTTTTAAAAAATATAAAAAACAGGGTTTGCTGAGTGCCTGGGTTGTGGCACTAAGCAAAGAGGGTTTTTTAAAAAAACAAATTTCTTTGCCGAGTGCCTGAGCTGCAGCACTCGGCAAAGAGTTTTTTAAAAAAAGATTTTTTTTTGCCGAGTGTTGCACTCGGCAAAGAAAATAAAAAAACAAGACGGCGTGACCCGTCAGCCGACGGCGTCAAATCTTTGCCGAGTGACAGCATGGCACTCGGCAAAGCCTTTGCCGAGTGCCCGAGATTTGGCACTCAGCAAATAGGCTTTACCGTGAAGGGATTTCAGGGAGCCTCTTTGCCGAGTGTTGCACTCGGCAAATGCTTTGCCGAGTGCAATGTTGCCTTTGCCGAGTGTAACAGGCACTTGGCAAACCGAGCAGCTGCTATGCATCTATCTGTCTGTCTACAAACAAGCGTGGAATGAGCTAGCAACGGTTGATTATATGCAAGCAGATGCATGCAGGCGCTACTAATAGCTAGGGATGAAAACGGATCGGATACGAACGGATATCACTCATATTGTATTTGTTTTCATATTTCTGTTCGGATTCGGATTCGGACACGGATAGCGTTCGGATACATATACGAATACGGATTGACTCGGTTACGGATACGAATAATGAGTATCGAATACGGTATGAATCGGATTCGGAGAAGGTCGGATACAAATATCTATTCGGATATTGAGTAAAAGCATTAAAGCAGTATATATATATATCATACGTGCGCAAACCATTACACCACTCTATGAGTCCATAATCCATCTAGATTAAGCCGAAAGACTAAACAGTAAAGCAACAAATAAGATAAAGATACAGATTGTCTCAAACGTTTGAACACCAAGTTTGTTCATCTCATCAAGATCTACAATCCTTATATAGGCTATTTTTTTATTTGAGAAAGTTTGAACAAAATGTAGTTCAAATTTCACAAGTGTGTGACATAGTTTTAGAAAGTCTATATAAGATTCAAGAATTTGTGACTAGTGTTTGATAAAACTTTCTCAAATGGAAAATGAGCTATGTAACAATTGTAGATCTTGCTGAGATGATCAAACTTGGTATTCAAAGTTTTTTCATCTGAGGTCATTTAGTGTCTCATTTCAGCAAGTTTGACCAAGTCAAATTTGGTCAAATAAAAAACAACACTTTGACTCTAGTATTATGAACTCTAAATGACTTCAAATTGAAAAGTTTTGAATACCAAGTTTGTTCAACTCATCAAGATCTACAATTGTTGTTTTGGTCAACTTTCCATTTGAGATAGTTTTGAGGGTTCAAATTTATGATTTTTAAATTTCGACGCCTAGAAACTAGTTTTCGGAACCCTATATTGTCTCAAATTGAAAAGTTTTGAATACCAAGTTTGTTCAGCTCATCAAGATCTAGAATCATTATATAGGACATTTTTTCATTTGAGAAAGTTTGAATAAAACGTAGTTCAAATTTCACAAGTGTGTGACATAGTTTGAGAAAGTCTATATGAGATTCAAGAATTTGTGACTAGTGTTTGATAAAAGTTTCTCAAATGGGAAAATAAGCTATGTAACAATTGTAGATCTTACTGAGATGATCAAACTTGGTATTCAAAGTTTTTTCATCTGAGGTCATTTAGTGTCTCATTTGAGCAAGTTTGACCAAGTCAAATTTGGTCGAATGAAAAACCAACACTTTGACTCTAGTATTATGAACTCTAAATGACTTAAAATTGAAAAGTTTTGAATACAAAGTTTGTTAAACTCATCAAGATCTACAATTGTTGTTTTGGTTAACTTTCCATTTGAGATAGTTTGGACGGTTCAAATTTATGATTTTTAAATTTCGACGCCTAGAAACTAGTTTTCGGAACCCTAGATTGTCTCAAATTGAAAAGTTTTGAATACCAAGTTTGTTTAGCTCATCAAGATCTACAATCCTTATATAGGCCATTTTTTTCATTTGAGAAAGTTTGAACAAAATGTAGTTCAAATTTCACAAGTGTGTGACATAGTTTTAGAAAAGTCTATATGGGATTCAAGAATTTGTGACTAGTGTTTGATAATACTTTCTCAAATGGGAAAATGAGCTATGTAACAATTGTAGATCTTACTGAGATGATCAAACTTGGTATTCAGAGTTTTTTCATCTGAGGTCATTTAGTGTCTCATTTGAGCAAGTTTGACCAAGTCAAATTTGGTCAAATGAAAAAACAACACTTTGACTCTAGTATTATGAACTCTAAATGACTTCAAATTGAAAAGTTTTGAATACCAAGTTTGTTCAACTCATCAAGATCTACAATTGTTGTTTTGGTCAACTTTCCATTTGAGATAGTTTGGATGGTTTAAATTTGTGATTTTTAAATTTCTCCATCCAAGGTCGTTTGAATAATATCCGGATAATATCCGTTTATAATATCCGGATATATCCGATACTTAACCGGATTATCCGATATCCGCCAGATATCGATGATATTATATCCGTATTTGATATCCGCCTAAGATATCCGTTTTATTATCCGTATCCGAAAAAAATATGGATATCCGAGTAACTATCCAGATAAGTGTTCATATTTATTCGGTCGAACGGACGGTCGAATAAATATCCGTACCGTTTTCATCCCTGCTAATAGCTATTCAAAAGTGCAGTCCATGCGCTTCACATCAGCAAATTAGCACTGCTAGCTAGTTGAGTCTAGGAGTACTTCACACCAGCTAGCTAATACCAATCCAATGGATTGGCAGAGTGTTATAGGTTATACAATAAATTATAAACTATGATCCTAGCTTAGCTTGGAATGAAGTAACTTGCTATATACATCTAGCTAGATATATATCGTCAGGAAAAAAATGAGCTGAGAGGGAATAAGAAAGACAAGAAATGTGCATACGAAGCTTACGGATCACGGATTATTAGCTTGGTGATGTATGCAGGGAGTCAGCTCCGGAACAACTTAAATGCAAGTCGTCGTCTAACGCTGCTCCATTATCATTTAGACGCCATATATATGAACAGACATGCATACATACATGCAGGGAGTCAGCAGGTCCATAGAAACTTTGAATGCAATGCAGCAAGTCGTCTAATTAAGGCCCCGTCATGCATTCAGCTCGTTCCATGCATCTTTTTCCGATCCTCTGCGTGCACAAGTTAGCAGCTACGTACGTACGTTATCGGGATTCTACATTTACTCTCTATTTAATTTGTACTCTGGCTGCTATGGCTGACTAGCTAGTGTATATAAAGAGCAAGGTACTAAATAGCGTATTGCGGGTTGGTAGCGGATTGGCGTCGATGTAGCGGATTGCGTATAACGGGCGATATTGCGGATGATAAGTTCCAATAGCGGCACCCCAATAGTCCCATATAATTTTAAGCACATATATCATGAATAATGAGTATAAATAATTTTAAGTGCATATATCATGAATAATTTTAAGTTTCACAGCCGATGCATGAGTTTTGAATTTGGGGTGTGAGTCATAGTGGGCTGGACTAATTAGGAATATTTGCTTCCATGCTATTGTGGCCTGTTACGCGTAATTGCGGCCGCAATATCGGCCCGCTATTCAAAATTGCGGCCGCAAAGTTCCAGAATGCAAAGTTCAGAACGCTATCTCATAGCGGTAGCGGCAATGGACCGCTACCGCTATTGCGGGTGCAATTGCGGCCGCTACCACCGCTATTTATTACCTTGATAAAGAGAGGCGATACACACAACTCAGCAAGTACTTGAGCTACTACGCCTTGTTTAGATGCACCCTAAAAGTTAAAATTTTTTCACTCTCTCCATCACATCAATCTTTGGACTCATGCATGAAATAGTAAATGTAGGTAAAAACATAACTAATTACACAGTTTAGTTGAAAATCATAAGATAAATCTTTTGAGCCTAGTTAGTCCACGATTAGACAATATTTATCAAATAAGACGAAAGTGATACTATTCATCAGGTTATTTTTTTTCAATCTAAACGAAGCCCTAGTAGCTCTAGCAATGGCCGGATCATCGGACATTCACAAGGATCATCGGACATTCACCAGGCCACCCTTCTCATTAATGGACCACATCGATCAACTTCCTGCACCGCAATCACACCACAGTCAGCCCACCTTGATGAGGACATGACATCAACGGATACGACTATTAATTATAAGGTGAGCTTGTTCCTACATTTATATACTAATTTTGGATACAATTCATTTGGTTCTACATGTACATGTCGTTATTTGAATGTAGATACAAATGTGTCTCAAAGTGCAAGTCCATCAAAGTTGAACTTTCGGTTCGTCGGCAGCCCGATAGTACTTCATTGGGAAGGCCATAACTCATCCATCCGGAGTGCGATCGAGGTCAATGAGCACTTGATGGAAAGAATATTTGATAAGCTTTCAAATAGATCTGGTCCCACCTCAATATCACATTGGCAAGGTCTCCAAATCATCGAGACATTCTATCGCTATTTCTGTCGGGTGCTACGGTGTCGTCGCAGGCTTGTTATTCACACTTGGGACCAGACCCAAGTTGGAGCATACCCCAAGAAGATGGAGAACACCTAAAAGATGCCCAAGGACGTCCTCCTCCTTGGCCACCACCTTAGGAGGCTAGCAAGGACGTCCAAGCCAAGCCGGAGGCCCAGTTGTAAGTGCATTCGCTCCCGTTGTGGGTTTTGGATAATTAATGACAATCAAATTAGGGACTAACATGTCTATCTAAGTGAATATGCAGGTGTTAGTTCAATGAAATAATTTGTATGGTCACATTTGGTGATGTTAGCACCCTCAATTCCTTTGGCTGGAAAGCATTCCGTCTCAAGTGGGTCGATTAGATCTTATCTTTTGACTTGAGTTATAGGAAACGCCGCACTATCAAGAGGGATACAAATTAGGCTATGTAGAGGAAAAACTTGTGCTCAATTTATGTTTGTTTAAGCGTTTGAGAGACACCTTTGCACTCACGGACACTTAGAGAAGTGTTTTATGCCTGGGAGTACCGGTAGTACCGGTGAACCACCAGTAGTACCAGTAGGCATAAATCCCGCCGGTGTCAGCGCCTTAGTTCTGCGAGTTTTTGCTCTAGCGGTAGTATCGGTGGTTGATCGGTAGTACCGGCCATTGACCGGTGGTACCGGTGAAAGTCCGGTAGTACCGGTAAGTCTTTTTTCCGCAAAACTTGTCTTCGCCAAAATCTGTACTACCGGTGGTACCGGTCGTTGACCGGTAGTACCGGTGAAAGACCAGTAGTACCGGTAGGCTATTTTCTCGCAAAGTCTCCAGTAGGTTGGCTGTAACGGTCGGAACCCTTAGGACCGGTAGTATCGGTGGGTACTCACCGGTAGTACCGGTACCGCTTCGAAGATAAGAGTATAAATAGCTCTCTCCTTCATTTCTAACGGTTACCTATGCCATTTACTCCCACCAACCTTCAGACAAACAGCTCTCAAGCATTGTCTCACCCTCTCTCTCTTCCTCTTTGCTCTCAAATCCAATCTCTTGCAAGAGCTATGCAGAGAGGAGAGATTTAAGAGTGGAAAGCTTCATTTCACATCTTGAGCACTTGGTTCCCCTCCTAGTTGGCTTGGTTTGTGTTTGTTACTCTTGGGTTCTTGGGACCCTAGCCGGCTAGGTGTTCTTCGTGGTTGCCCGTGTTGTTCTACTTGTGAGGGCACCCCGAAGTGTTTGTATTACCCTTGTATTCTTAGTGGAAATCTTGGGCTAACCTTTGTGGTTGCTTGAGGGAGGCAAGTGTAAGGTCCAAATAGGCTAGAGGGGGGGTGAATAGCCTACTTAAAACTTCTACAAGAATTACTTAACCACAAGTTAGTACGAGTGGTGGCGAAGCAAAAGTACTAGCTCTAACTAATTAAGCAAGCCACCTACGCAAGTCTAGTACAAGGCTATCCACTAAACACAACAACAACTACAAGCTATAAACAAGAAGTAATACGAGAGAAGAGCTTTGAGTGATTATACCACCGTGTAGAGATGAGAAATGCCAATCAATCAATCATACAAGAGAAATCCTCGGGAAGAGAATGACACAAGAATTTATCCCGAGGTTCACTTGCTTCCCGGCAAGCTACTCCCCATTGTGGCGATACACCCACTTGTCGGTTCACGAGCTAATCGACTATCAAGAGTCGAGCCCTCGGCGGGCGCCGCACAACCGCACACAAGATGGGGATCCTCCAAGCCACGAGCTCCACTAGAGTATCCAGTTCACGAACTCCCGCGGGGAAGGATCAAGAACCTCTTATAACACTTGGTGAAGGCTCCAACAATCTCCAATTACGAGCTCAATCACCTCCGCTGCTCCAAGCCGTCTACCGTGTCGGGAAACACGGAAGAGTAACAAGAAATCCGCAGCAACTCAAAGATCAAGTGCCTCTAGAATTCAACTCTCAAGCAATGCACTTGAATCTAACTTAATCTCACTCAAGATGTGCAACTATGCAAAGAGATGAGTGGAGGGGTTGTTCTCTAGCTCAAAGTATGTCTCTAGTTCTCAAAATGTGCAAGAGTTCCCTTCAAACCCCGGCCAACCTCTATTTATAGCGTACCCCTTCGAATATAGCCGTTAGGAACTTTAACCAGCCGAAGTCACGCTGGTCAAAATGACCGGACGCGCCGGTCACGCAACGGCTAAATTCTGAAACACCGACCGGACGCGCTGGTCGTACTGACCGGACACGCCGGGTGTGACCGGACGCACTGGTCCCGCAACTGACCGGACGTGCTGGTCAACTTGAGTAGCGCACAACGAAACAACGACCGGACGCGCCTCTCGCAATGACCGGACGCGACAGTGCCCGCGTCCGGTTAGAGTCCAGTAAGCTCCCTGGATGACTGGACGCGTTTGGTCGACAGTGACCGGACACGCTGCACGTTCGATCATCAAACTGAAAACCGCGCAGACGCTGAACACTGACCGGACGCGTCCGGTCATACCGTGACCGCGTCCGGTGCAGCGTCCGGTCACCATAGTGACCTCCGTTCGCCTCCGTTTCTTTTCCGACTTCCGGCGCAATAGAAAATAGGCATTTCACTTCTCCAAAAAGCGCCGAATCCCGCCTCGCAAGCTCGGCGGGAGGGAGAGAGGAACCCAAAGCCCTCTTTACCGCTTGAACTCCACCGCCTTCGCAAATGTGCTAACACCACCAAGTGTACACCACCATGTGCATGTGTGTTAGCATTTCACAATCATTTTCCAAGACGTTATGTTAGCTTTTTACTAGATCCTAATGCATACTCAAGACATTGATCTAGTGACACTTGATTTCTGAGCTAACCGTGATTGCCCCTCTTGATAGTCGGCTATGTATCCTAAACCCGGTCAATCACTTCTCTACTCATCTTTGACCGGCAAAAGGAAAACCCTATGGTTATACCTTTGCCTTGCGCTCTTAGATCATTCTCTTTCACTTGATCATCATGTCCTTCATTTTATGTGCATCTCCACCATGATCATCATTTCATGTCCATGCACCATCTCTTTGTGATCTTGTGGCCACCACTCCTTGCCACATACACCTTCATCACATGTGTTGCTTATGCCTAACTCAAGACACTTAACACATGGCATTAGCAACTTGGTGTCATTAATTACCAAAACCAAACTTGGGCTTTTAGCAAGGAGGTGGAATAGACTCCGACCTTAGTGGTCACCTCAACAACGAGGACGTAGGAACTCCTTTGTGGGGTTGCCGAACCTCGGGTTAAATCGTGTGTCCTGCGTGCTTGTTGTTGTTGTTATTTGTGTTCACTTGAGATATTACTTGTTCTTTGTGTTCTCCCTCTTTCATATCTCTTTCATAGGTTGTGGGTGCTCGATCTACTACTTGGTGAAGGAACAAGAAAGGAGAGTTCATAAACTTCATCAACATCATCTTCGGTAGTGGGGTAAAACTCAGATCTGAAATCACAACTCACAAATCTCTGATTTCTTAGTTTCAGTAGGGTACTGGTAGTACCGGTGGTCTGCGTCGGTAGTACCGGTGATCCCTCACCGGTAGTACCGGTCCAAACCAACCTGTGGTACCGGTCAGTGTTTTAACTTCCGCGTTGAGTTTTGAGTTTCAGGTTTTTAGATCTGCCTATTCACCCCCCTCTAGGCCTATTAGATCCTTTCAATTGGTATCAAAGCAAGGTTTCCTCGTGTTTAGCGCTTCACCGCGTGAGGAGAAAGCATGGCTACCTTTGATGATGACACCTTGAACAAGCTAGTTGAGCTGCTTGCCGGGAAACTCGGTGACAGGCTTCTAGAGCAACAAAAAGAGCAAATGAACAAGATGCAAGATGAGATGAACAAGTTGAAGGAAGCCGTAAGTAAGAAGATTGAAGATGTGGCAAGTGGTGGTAATGGAGATGGTGAGAATGAAGCAATCAAGACACCTAAAGGGTTTACTCGTGTTCCATATGAGTACTCTTCTTTTAGCAAATCCAATACACACTTGCCAACCATCAACCCCGGTAAACCACCTCAATTTGATGGAGTTAGATATACCGATTGGGCTCATAGAATGAAGATGCATCTTATTGCCGCAAGATGTTGGGAGATTGTGGAAGTGGGTGTTAAAGCTTTGGAAGAAGATGGTGAGTTGACAACCGAAGATTACCTTGACATACAACAAAATGCTACAGCTGCTTCCTTGATTCTATCATGCCTAAATCAAGAAGATTACAACAAGGTAAACGGCATGGAAAGTGCAAAGCAAATTTGGGATACCTTGAAGGTTTCATTTGAAGGTGATAAAAGTGTGAGAAAGGGAAACATTGAGCTACTTCAAAGCAAGATTGAGAACTTTGGGATGATTGAAGGTGAAACTACCCAAGCTATGTTTGATAGATTCATGACCTTGATCAATAGAATAAGAGCTCTTGGTGACACGTATTGGGATGACAACTCGGCGGCTAGAAAGTTGTGTAGAGTGTATAGACAAAAGAACAACATTCTTGCTTCGGTCATCATGGAAAGACCTAACTATGACACAATGACACCTCAAGAAATGCTTGCCAAGTTGAAACACCATGAGTGCTTAGAAGATGAAGCAAAAGAAGCATCAAGTCAAAAGAAGAATATTGCTCTCAAGGCATCTCATGGTAGAAGCAAGAAGAAAGATATTCATGATCCGTCAAGTGATGAAGAACAAGATGAAGATTCCGATGCGGAAGAAGCTCTATTAGTTGCAAACTATAGAAAATACTTGAAAAAGAAGAAGGAGAGGAAGAGGAGTGGAGCCAAACCATACAAGAAAAGATTTTGCTATGGTTGTGGAGATATTGGTCATTTCATTGCCGATTGTCCAAAAGAGAAGATGAAGCACAAGCACAACAAAGATGATGACAAGAAGCATAAAGGCAAGAAGAGAGGTGAAGCACATCTTGGTGAAGAATGGGAATCAAACGATGAAAGTGATGATTCAAATGACAAAGACAAGGAGAAGAAGAAGGGTATAGCAACGATTGCTATTCAAGAGACTTCTTCCTCTCAACCCAAGCGCATCATCAACCATTCTTCGTCACCATCATTGTTCGCCGACTTATCTTTATCACCTAGGCTCTTCGAAAATCTCACCGACAACGACTACTACACTCCTACTTGCCTTATGGGAAAGGGAGAGAAGGTACCACACAACTCTTCGACTCACTCTAGTAATGAATATAGTAGTTGTGATGAAAATGATGATGAACTTGCAAACATGATAAAGAAATTCGGCAAATCGGCCGGCTCTCAAATAATAAAGCTAATCCATAAGCTAGAAAAGCGGGAAGCATGCATCGAGTCGCAAGGGGAATTGCTCCTAGTGGAAAGGGAGAAGAACCTTGAACTTGAAGCATGCCTTTCTAAGGAAAAGGAGGAAGTTGAGAAATTAAACAAAGAATTATCCTTAGCCAAAGATTCATATGAACGTTTGACTAAGGAACATTCTTTGGTTAATGACACTTTAGCTAGTTTAAAGAGTGAACATAGCTTGGTTCAAGAAAGCCTCACAAGCTTCAAAGATAAATATTATACTCTTGAACTTAGATATGAAACTCTTTGGAATAGCACTTCCATCCATCCTAAGGAATCCGGTGATTCCAATGCTTCAACTAGTGGAGGATGTAAAAGATGTTATAATCATGATATAAGTGCTTGTGGTACTAACCTTGTTGAGCTAGAAAAGAAAGATAAGGAGATTCAAAGATTAAACATGGTTATCAAGAATGGTTGCAAGGAGAAGCAATCAACAACCATGTACAAGTCATCAAGACACCCCCTCATCAAGGATGGACTTGGCTACAATAGGTATGATGGTAAAGCAAATGGAAGGAACATGATCAATGGAGTGCCTTGTGTGAGATTCAACAAGGGTGTGGCACTAGACGATCTTATCAACAAGGTCAACAACGTTGCCACTCCTTCAAGCACATTTGTCAAGACCAAGGCCAACAACAAAAAGAAGCAAGTGCTTACCTCCAAGCAACAAGTACCCATTTTCACGAAGCTATGCTAGTGATTATATGTGTTGTTGGGGCAAGGATGGCAAGATTGTTGTGAAGTATGTTGGTGCACTCAAGAAGAAGCAAATTATGAGGAGTGTTTGGGTGCCCAAGACCTATGTGACTAACCCCTTAGGACCCAATTCAATTTGGGTACCTAAAACCAAGGCTTAATTTGTTTTTGTAGGAATACTCCTCCGGTGGAACAAGTTGGGTGCTAGATAGTGGATGCACTAATCATATGACCGGAGAGAAGAATATGTTCACCTCCTTTCAACCAAATCAAAGTACAAGTGAACGCATTGTGTTTGGTGATAATGGTAAAGGAGACGTCCTTGGTTTGGGTAAAATTGCTATCTCAAATGATAATTCTATTTCAAATGTATTACTTGTGGAAGGGTTAGGATACAATTTGTTGTCCGTTTCACAACTTTATGAGATGGGCTACAATTGTCTCTTTACCAATGTGGGTGTGGAAGTCTCTAAAAGAAAGGACTCCTCCATTGTTTTCACGGGTCGTTTGAAAGGCAAACTTTATCTAGTTGATTTCACATCTAGTAAAGTGAAGCCAGAGACTTGTTTAGTGGCAAAATCTAGCATGGGTTGGCTATGGCATCGCCGACTAGCCCATGTTAGAATGAGGAACTTGGCCGACCTTCAAAGAGGCGAACACATCCTTGGACTAACAAATGTCTCTTTTGAGAAAGATAGGATTTGCAGCGCATGTCAAGCGGGCAAACAAGTTGGAGCCAAGCATCCCGTCAAAAATGTTGTATCAACAATGAGACCACTTGAGCTACTTCACATGGACTTATTTGGTCCCAATGCTTACATAAGCATTGGAGGTAACAAATATGGTTTCGTTATTGTTGATGATTATTCCCGCTTCACTTGGGTATTTTTTTTGCAAGATAAAAGTGATACTCAAGTAATCTTCAAGAAGTTTGCAAGAAGAGCTCAAAATGAATTTGAAGTGAAGATCAAGAAAGTGAGAAGTGACAACGGGACAGAGTTTAGGAACACCAACATTGAAGAGTTCCTTAATGAAGAGGGAATCAAGCATGAGTTTTCGGTTCCCTATACTCCTCAACAAAATGGTGTTGTGGAGAGAAAGAACTCATAGAAGCGGCAAGAGCAATGTTGGATGAATACAAGACTCCGGACAAGTATTGGGCGGAAGCAGTCAACACGGCATGTCATGCAATCAACCGCTTGTATCTTCATAAAATTATGAAAAAGACCGCCTACGAGCTTCTTACCGGTAACAAACCTAAGGTGCATTACTTTCGAGTTTTTGGATGCAAGTGTTTCATACTTAACAAGAAATCCAAAAGCTCAAAGTTTACACCAAAGGTTGATGAAGGTTTCTTGCTTGGTTATGGTACTAACGAACATGGCTATCGTGTTTTCAACAAGACCACCAGTCAAGTTGAAATAGCGATTGACGTGACATTTGATGAAACCAACGGCTCTCAAAAGGAGCAAGTCAATGTTGACATTATAGGTAAAGAAGAACCATCCTCTCAAGTGATCAAGAAGCTTGCTACCGGTGAAGTAAAGCCCGTTGAAGAAGATGATGAATATGAACAAGAGCAAACCATTCATGATCCGCATATGCATCATGGGTCAATAAATGTCCATGATGATGGTTCTACATCAAGAAATGGACATGATTCAAGTGTTCAAGTCATTCAAAATTCACCACAAGTCGAAGATAGCAACCAAGTTGATGATCGAAATAGAAATGAAGACAACTTCACACAAGATCTTAATCTTGACCTTTCAATCAACCAAGACAAGGATGATGAAGATGAAGGTCCAATCCAAAGGAGAACTCAAGTGCCTCACCCAAGAGTACATCATACCATTCAACGAGACCATCCCGTTGACAACATCTTGGGAAGCATTCAAAGAGGAGTCGTCACAAGGTCAAGGCTTGCAAGCTTTTGTGAACACTTCTCATTTGTGTCTCCAAAAGAGCCTAAAAAGGTTGAAGAAGCCATTAATGATGAGGATTGGATGATTGCAATGTAAGAAGAGTTGAATAACTTCACTCGTAATGAAGTTTGGACATTGGTGGAAAGACCTAAACAAAATGTGATTGGAACCAAATGGGTTTTCCGCAACAAGCAAGATGAGCATGGTGTGGTCACAAGAAACAAGGCGAGGTTGGTAGCTCAAGGATTCACTCAAATTGAAGGTTTGGATTTTGGGGAAACTTATGCACCGGTGGCAAGGCTTGAGTCAATACGGATCTTACTTGCCTATGCCGTCCATCACAACTTCAAGCTATATCAAATGGATGTGAAGAGTGCATTCCTCAACGGCCCCCTCTCTAAAATAGTATATGTAGAGCAACCACCGGGTTTTGAAGATCCCAAGAATCCTGATCATGTCTATAAGCTCAACAAAGCACTCTATGGGCTTAAGCAAGCCCCTAGAGCTTGGTATGATTGTCTTAAGGACTTCCTACTCAAACAAGGGTTTGAGATAGGCAAGGCCGATCTAACTTTATTTACTCGCAAAGTCAATAATGATATCTTTATTTGCCAAATATATGTCGATGACATAATATTTGGTAGTACTAATGTGACTTTTTGTGAGGAGTTTAGTAGGATTATGACAAATAGATTCGAGATGTCTATGATGGGAGAGTTGAAGTTCTTTCTTGGTTTTCAAATCAAGCAACTCAAGGAAGGAACCTTTATTTGTCAAACGAAGTATACTCTTGACATGTTGAAGAAGTTTGACATGGAGAAAGCAAAACCCATCAAGACACCGATGCCAACCAATGGGCATCTTGATCTCGACAAGGATGGAAAGGTCGTCGATCAAAAGGTATATCGTTCTATGATTGGATCCTTACTTTACCTTTGTGCATCTAGGCCCGATATTATGCTTAGTGTGTGCATGTGTGCAAGATTTCAAGCTAATCCGAAAGAATGTCACTTAGTGGCTGTTAAGAGAATTTTGAGATATTTAGTGCACACTCCTAATCTTGGCTTGTGGTATCCTAAGGGCTCCACTTTTGATTTACTTGGCTACTCCGATTCGGATTATGCCGGTTGCAGGGTAAATCGAAAGAGCACTACCGGGACTTGCCAATTTCTTGGTAGGTCTTTGGTGTCGTGGAGCTCTAAAAAGCAAAATAGTGTTGCCTTGTCTACTACCGAAGCTGAGTATGTGGCGGCCGGTGCTTGTTGTGCCCAACTACTTTGGATGAAGCAGACCCTGAAAGACTTTGGTTGTGAGCTAACCAAGATTCCCCTCTTGTGTGACAATGAGAGTGCCATTAAATTGGCTAACAATCCCGTAAACCATTCTCGTACAAAGCACATAGACATCCGGCATCATTTCTTGAGAGACCATGAAGCCAAAGGAGATATCGCTTTACATCATGTGAGCTCCGAAAAGCAACTAGCCGATATCTTCACAAAGCCCCTAGATGAGTCAAGATTTTGTGCTTTGAGGAGTGAACTAAATATCATTGATTCTCGTAACGTGGCTTGATTTTTTTTGGACATATTTTGTTTGATTCTAGCTAGGCGAAAACTCTTTGAAAAAGTTTGGATGAGATTTCAAAATCTATTTTCACTTCTCAAGCATGTTCATAGTTTTGTGTTGTTTCTATGAAATCTGGACATGCTTGAGTTGGTTCTAGTTCATCATATATGTTCACCATCTCTCACTCACTTCTTCCTGCACTGGAACCACCGGTGGTACCGCTGGGTGATCGGTAGTTTTTTTTTCTCGCGTCGCCTGGCTGCCGTTGTCGACCTGACCGGTAGTACCGGTGCATCTCCACCGGTAGTACCGGTAGTGTAAGTTGCGGCTGGGTATAAATAGGGGCTGTGACCTTTCCTCTCTCATTCTTCTTCCCTGTGCCCGCACCCTACCACCACCGACGGCGCCGCCCCTTCCAACCCCCCACTCGATCTCCCTCCTCCCTCCACCACTCTTACCGATCTTTGAGGAGAAGTTTCCCCTTGTCATGGGGATCGTGTGGAGGTGCTTTGGAGTTGCCCAAACTTCTTCCTTTGCTGTGATTCGATCTTCTTTCATCTTCAAGCATGCAAAGAAAGAACCCTAAGAGGGCCGCTCGTCCCAGTGGAGGTGATGGTGGTAGTGCTTCCCGGCCTGTCCGTGGAAGGACTGCCGCTCGTCCCCATGGAGGTGGTGGCGGCATTGGAGATGAAGATGATGTTGAGCCCCAGGGTGTGCCTGCTCCTCTCTCGAGTATGGGACGCCCCAATCCTCCACGTCGTCATAGCGAGCAAGTGCAAGGTCAGCGTCCGGCAGGTGAGAATCCACAGCTTGCCGCTATGCAAATTGAGGGTCGCTCTATTGACCCTAACATTGTGGCTCAATCCCCCATTCAAATTGGTCTTGCCACTGCCAACCGGATGCTTTTATTTCATCAAAATGCAAATCCTCGTATGTCCGGTCCTCAAAATCAAGGTGGTTATCAATCCTCTCTTCCTGTTGATTATTCTAAGAGAGCGGGTGATTTAAGGGTGCAGCGCAGTGAGAATCCCTATCAGTTTATCCGCAATCCTAGTGTGGATGTTCGTTTTTGGAGCCGCATGCATTCGGATTATTATTACAAGGTTCTTTTCAAGAGTGGGCAGCGTGGCTCTTCTCCGCCGATATTCCAGCACAAGTGGGTGCAGCGCGCCTCTCTTGATAATTTGAACAATCCTGACATTCACCGTTTGGTTGCTGATCTTGATGCTTGTCGTCTGCTTCCTCTTATGACGTTCCAGCATAATTGGAATGATGAGATTATCTGTCAGTTTTATGCAACTCTGTGGATTGATTCTCAGAACCTTGTACTACATTGGCTTACCCAAGGCGTCCATTACAGATGTGATTATCGGACTTTTTCACGCCTTCTTGGGTTTACTGCTGAGGACAGGGGTGCTTCTAGTCTTTTTGATATTTTTCCAGATTCTGTCTCTCACGATGACTTAGAGGCTGCTGAGGTTTACAAGCCTGGTGCGACTGTTGATTTCACTACCACTCATTTGAAGCCGTACTTTTATGTCCTCAACAATCTCATTCGCCTCACCTTGGACCCGAAGATTGGAGATTCTATTCATCTCATGCTTGATGCTCCTAAGGTCCTTTGCCGTTTTGGCACTGGTGGTGATCGTTTTTCCATCACTGACTTCATGTGGCGCAAGATTGAGCAGGCTGCAAATGATCCCCACAAGTCTGTGCCTTATGCTCCATATCTCATGTATATCATTGAGCAAGTGGTGGGTCGTTCATTCCATCACAATACTATGCACAAGTCCGACTCCGTGCGTCATTTGGGCCCCATAGGTATTGGTGGTAGTTCCGTTCCTTCTCCCACTCGTGGTCCGGCCACTCGTACTTCCTCCCGCGGTGCTTACTGTGGTGGTACTGCTACTGCTCCTACTCGCTCCTCCTCAGAGCGTCGTCGGCGTGGTGGCGGTGTCATCAAGTATACTTTGGGGAAGCTTTGGGAGGCCTTCTGTTAAAAGGCTGAGAAGGATGATCGTCGCCTAAGGCATATTGAGCAGCACCTACAGATTGATCCTCCTGAGAGTCCTCTCCGTGAGTTTCGGGATCCCTTTGTCGAGTACAACGAGTTGTATGGTGCTCCCGTCTCTGGTCCTAGTGAGGAGGCTGGCCCGTCCGATGACCCTTGTGGTAAGAATACAGTCCCTACATCGCCAGGGTTGGTTGACTACTCGACCGACGACGACGACGGCGACGACAGTGACGATGACCGTGACTTCTCGGAGCCTTATTAGATTTCGCTACCTTGGTCGTTTCCGTGCCTACCCTTTTTGGCATTTGATGCCAAAGGGGGAGTGTTAGGCTTATCATCTATGTAATAGGTAGTTAATGGTTGTGTAATAATTCCAAACCTTGTGGTGAACTATGTATGGTGGACTAAGAACTATTGGTGTGATGATGGATGATTGTAGGCTAATCACTTATGCTTATTTGTTATGTTTGCCTATGTTTGCCTAGATTTTTTTTCTGATGTTGTTTGTTGGCTTAGTTTGGCTTTGTTGTTTTTAAGTCCTTTTCTTTCTACCTTAGCCTTTCCTGTGTTTGTGTGATAAGTCATGTCTCATGCATCACGTTATATTTCTTGTCATACACTTTTAGGCACCCCACGAATTGCAAAATTTAGGGGGAGCTTCCCTTATGTATGCATATTGATTATGATCAATGTTGAGATTCAAGTTCAATGCATACACTGAGGGGGAGCCTCTTGTAAAGTTTGAAATTCAAATTCTTCAATTCTTTACACCTTATGTAAGCCTAAGTTGGTTATCATCAATAACCAAAAAGGGGGAGTTTGTAAGTGCATTCGCCCCCGTTGTGGGTTTTGGATAATTAATGACAATCAAATTAGGGACTAACATGTCTATCTAAGTGAATATGTAGGTGTTAGTTCAATGAAAGAATTTGTATGGTCACATTTGGTGATGTTAGCACCCTCAATTCCTTTGGCTGGAAAGCATTCCGTCTCAAGTGGGTCGATTAGATATTATCTTTTGACTTGAGTTATAGGAAACGCCGCACTATCAAGAGGGATACAAATTAGGCTATCTAGAGGGAAAACTTGTGCTCAATTTGTGTTTGTTTAAGCGTTTGAGAGACACCTTTGCACTCACGGACACTTAGAGAAGTGTTTTATGCCTGGGAGTACCGGTAGTACCGGTGAACCACCAGTAGTACCGGTAGGCATAAATCCCGCCGGTGTCAGCGCCTTAGTTCTGCGAGTTTTTGCTCTAGCGGTAGTATCGGTGGTTGACCGGTAGTACCGGCCATTGACCGGTGGTACCGGTGAAAGTCCGGTAGTACCGGTAAGCCTTTTTCCCGCAAAACTTGTCTTCGCCAAAATCTGTACTACCGGTGGTACCGGTCATTGACCGGTAGTACCGGTGAAAGACTAGTAGTACCGGTAGGCTATTTTCTCGCAAAGTCTCCAGTAGGTTGGCTGTAACGGTCGGAACCCTTAGGACCGGTAGTACCGGTGGGTACTCACCGGTAGTACCGGTACCGCTTCAAAGATAAGAGTATAAATAGCTCTCCCCTTCATTTCTAACGGTTACCTATGCCATTTACTCCCACCAACCTTCAGACAAACAGCTCTCAAGCATTGTCTCACCCTCTCTCTCTTCCTCTTTGCTCTCAAATCCAATCCCTTGCAAGAGCTGTGCAGAGAGGAGAGATTTAAGAGTGGAAAGCTTCGTTTCACATCTTGAGCACTTGGTTCCCCTCCTAGTTGGCTTGGTTTGTGTTTGTTACTCTTGGGTTCTTGGAACCCTAGCCGGCTAGGTGTTCTTCGTGGTTGCCCGTGTTGTTCTACTTGTGAGGGCACCCCGAAGTGTTTGTATTACCCTTGTATTCTTAGTGGAAATCTTGGGCTAACCTTTGTGGTTGCTTGAGGGAGGCAAGGAGGTGGAATAGACTCCGACCTTAGTGGTCACCTCAACAACGAGGACATAGGAACTCCTTTGTGGGGTTGCCGAACCTCGGGTTAAATCGTGTGTCCTGCGTGCTTGTTGTTGTTGTTATTTGTGTTCACTTGAGATATTACTTGTTCTTTGTGTTCTCCCTCTTTCATATCTCTTTCATAGGTTGTGGGTGCTCGATCTACTACTTGGTGAAGGAACAAGAAAGGAGAGTTCATAAACTTCATCAACATCATCTTCGGTAGTGGGGTAAAACTCAGATCTGAAATCACAACTCGCAAATCTCTGATTTCTTAGTTTCAGTAGGGTACCGGTAGTACCGGTGGTCTGCGTCGGTAGTACTAGTGATCCCTCACCAGTAGTACCGGTCCAAACTAACCGGTGGTACCGGTCAGTGTTTTAACTTCCGTGTTGAGTTTTGAGTTTCAGGTTTTTAGATCCGCCTATTCACACCCCCTCTAGGCCTATTAGATCCTTTCACCAGTCCAATTCGAGTTCGAGTCTGCCTCGGTTTTCTAGACCAGTCTACAATAAAACGAACGCCCAGGACACATACGGACTCCGTTTTTGATGATCCATATATGGATGGAAAGATAATTTCATAATCTAACCAATGGCTTTGGTTTGAGGCCAAATTCCATCAGAGTCAATGGGAATCATCGAAACAAGTTGATGTCCAGAATCTGTCAGGACGCTGCGTCGTCGTCTTTTGGGCCGTTTGGGCCATGTAACGTGTCGAGACTCCTTAGCGATGTAAGTGGGGGTCCTTGGACGCCCTTAGGCTTTATAATCAGTAGTCGCCGCCTACGTTAGGTTTTGGGTTTTGCTTAGATTATTTTGTCCATTGATAGTCGCCGTCTTTCGGTTTGTGAGACCCCAACTTCGAGTGCTTAATCATTCATCTGCAATTGTCACTTCAATTGAGTTGCATTTTATCTTGTTCTTGCTTGTGTTCTTCGATTCGCAGCAGGGATTAGCCTTCGTGGCGAGGTCAACCGGATTGTGAGACAGTTGATAACCAGAGGAGACGTGGTGCTAAGGTTGCAGGTTTCAGGTCTTTGTGATCTGAAGCCGGATCGGTGTGTCGCTTCCAACCAAATCGATAGTTATCTTGAACCTGACGAAAGATCAGGAAGTGTTCTCTCATCTCCATTGATATGTATATATCTAGGGGTCTAATTGTAATTGTACTGAATCACACCATATATATGAAGCCACCCAACCACAGATGTGTGAAGTGTTCTCTCATCTCCATTCTACAATAACAATATGTAAATATGTTGTCAACCATATATAAATAGTGGAGTTAACAATTCTCAGATAATCAGAGCTAGATATACCTGCACCATGATTATGAAATTAACAATAGAGAGCAACTAACAATAGAATATGACTAACAACAAAGCGACTACCAAGGAAAATAGAGTGGTACCCAGGGGAAAACTTAGTATTATGAACCTAGCCTGACTTTGCATGGATCATTGTTGTACTAGGTCTAGAGGGTAATGGTATCAACACACTCTTTGTCACAGTATTTGTTAGAGCAGTATTTGATTTTCGCATTAGCTGAAGCTCTAGTCTCAAAGTTAACTTCTTTGAGGCGCTTGTTGATGGTATCTTCAGTAAGCTTGACTCCTCAGTCATTAATGGACCCTTTGTTCATAAAGGACACAAAAGTGAGCACCTTGACATTGCTAAGAAAAAATTGGCATAAGTTTGGGCAGAGCAGAGAAATCCTAGAGCAAAATCTCCCTAAATGTCTTTATCCCCGGACATTGGCAGCAAATAAGTTAGAATTTTTCTGCAAAAGGCAAAACCTCCACTTGGGCTCCTAGCATTACAAAGTTCTAGCGCTGATAGCCTTTCCGATGAGAAGCTACATTTGTCCTTGATAGTGTAATTTTTTTAGAGTGACCAAGCGTAAAACATCAAGCATGAACCCGGTGAGCAGTACAAGCTGCTCTTGCTAGATATGGTGAAACCATCTTCCCCAGTAAGACGTCTAGGTCAGAGCTCTCCTTCCAAAGATTAAACTGGTTTAGGAGAACATCGAGCCAAAAGAAGCTGAAGGAGATCCTTCTGATTGAGCCCCATGACCATTGGTGACCTTGGTAATGATACTAGCCATTTCTCTGCTGCTGTACTGCATATACCTATCATGGATAGCATGCTTCATAGACTTTTTGATGGGAACGTGATTCCCGATCTTCCGTCAGGTTCAAGATAAACAACGATTTGGTCGGAGAGCAACACACCGATCCGGCTTCAGATCACAAAGACCGAACCCTGCAACCTTAGCACTACGTCTCCTCTAGTAATCAACCATGCCACAATCCGGTTGACTTCAGCACAACGGCTAATCCCTGCTGCAAATCGAAGAACACAAACAAGAACAAGATAAAACGCAACTTAATTGAAGTGACAATTGCAGATATATGATTAATCACTCGAAGTTGGGATCTCGCAAACCGATAACGGCAACTGTTCAAAGACAGATTGATCTAAAGCAAAACCTCAAACACTAACATAGGCGGTGACTACTTATTATAAAGCCTAAGGGGCATCTAAGGACCTCTACTCACGTCGCTAAGAAGTCTCGACACGTTATAGGGCCAAACGGCCCAAAAGACGGCGATGCAGCGCCCTAATAGATTCTAGATGTCAAATTATTTCGACAATTCCCGTTAATTCCAATAGAATTTGGGCCTCAAACCAAAGCCATTGGTTAGCTTATGAAATTATCTTTCCATCCATATATGGATCATCAAAAACGGAGTTCGGATGCATCCTGGGCATCTATTTTACTATAGACTGGTCCTAGAGCCCGAGATGGACTCGAACTTGATATAGATTGGGCCTCCAACTTGGCTTGGATGCCCTTGCTTGACTCCTAAGGTGGTGGCCAAGGAGGAGGATGTCCTTGGGCATCTCTTAGGTGTTCTCCATCTTCTTGGCACGTGCTCCAACTTGGGCCTGGTCCCAGGTGTGAATAACAAGCCCGCGACGACACCGTAGCACCCTAGCGGCAAATTGTCTCGATAATTTGGGGGCCTTGCCAATGTGATATTGAGGTGGGACCAAATCTATTTGAAAACCATCAAGTGCTCATTGACCTCAATCACACTCCAGATGGATGAGTTATGGCCTTCCCAATGATGCACTATCGGGTTGACGATGAACCGAAAGTTCAATTTTGATGGGCTTGCACTTTGAGACACATTTGTACCTACATTCAAATAACGACATGTACATGTGGAACCAAGTGAATTGTACCCAAAATTACTATGCAAATGTAGGAACGAGCGCACCTTATAATCAATGGTCATATCCGATGGTGTCATGTCCTCATCACTTGTCCTCTAGGTCTAGGGGTGCTTGCAGCCATATGAAAGGATCTAAATAATGCCTAGAGTGAGGGTGAATAGGGGTGTCTAAAAATTTCTGCGTAATCTCAAAGTCAAATGTTAGTGACAGACGCAAGTCTCGACAGTTTGGGCTGAAACTTCCGGTAGCCGAAAGTTCTAACGCAAACAGCTGGGAGTTCCAGGACACGAGAATTTCACAAATGCTAAAATGAACTTTGAGTATGAGATATCTTACAACCCCACTTCCAAGTGGTTAGGTAGACATGTAGGATCACTCCCTTAACGCTAAAACACTCCCACTCCATAGATCGAGTCCAAACCCTAAGAAGAGAGTTGGGGAGGAAGAGAAACCAACAAGAACAAATATGGTAGCATAAATTTCAACAACAACAAGAAGCACGTAGGACACAAGGATTTATCCTGAGGTTCGGCAACCCCACAGAGGAGCTCCTACGTTCTCGTTGTTAAGGTGACCACAAAGGTTGGAGTCTCTTCCACCTCCTTGCCTCTTTCAAAGCAACCACAAAGGTCACTCGAGTTTTCCACTAAGAAATCAAGGGCAATACAAACTTCCAAAGGCTTTTCCACAAGATGGAAGCTCTTGGGCGATGCCTAGCCGGCTAGGAGTAAAGCTCCAAGAGTAATAGATGCAAATCCAACTGGCTTGACGAAGAAATCGAGTGCTCAAGCTTGCCAAAGTAATTCTCTACTCAATCCACTCTCCTTTCACTCAAAACCCTAGGGGAATCGAAGATTGGAGCAAAGAGGAGAGAGGAGCGCCTTGAATGCTTGGGAGCTGTTTTAGACAAAGGTTGGTGAGCAATAAATGAGTGGGTAACAGTTAGAAGAGTGGAGAGAGCTATTTATACTCAAAGGCAAAATCCAACCGTTCTGATCTGCATCGAAAGTTCCGACACAGATCGCCGAAACTTCCGGCGCCTAAGAAAAGTACTGTTCAAACGTGCAGTCAGCTTGCCTGACTCGGCCAGAGTTGGAACTGTCGACAATTCCCGGGACTTTCAGCTTCCGTCGAGACCTCTGATGGTTGGTTGAGCTGGGCGACTAAGTCCCAAGGGCCGAAAGTTCACCTCCGGCTAGCGTCGGCACTTCTGACGGCCAAAACTCCAAAAACTATATCTAAGTGTTCATGAGGTGCTTGAGTGTCTCTCTTTTGATTTCATTTTTATGCTTGAGCACTCTATCTTCCTCAGACCACCTAAATTTGCATCCCTCTTAATAGTATGGTGAACCTACACCCAAAAACAAGAAGTATAAACTTTGGAGACTGCTTTGAGTTCGTTCGCCTTTTCAATCTTCAAGAAATTGAGGGATACCATTTCGTCTTAGATCAACTCTTTAAAACTTTCATTGGATTAAAGCTACAATATATCTCATTATTAAGATCTCATTAGTCCCTAATTTGGATGTCATCAATACACCAAAACCCACATAGGGGGCAAATGCACTTTCACCATAACATACGCCAAGGTTGACAGATGGCGGTAGTGTGGATGCCATCCCTAATGTCCAAGCGTCTGACGATGTCAACCAAGAGGTCTTCTGGGACATTATGGGTGCTTGTCTTGCTCCCATCTAGGGCATCACTAGCCTCCTTCTTGACTGGTGGCTGGTTTCCCTTGTCGTCGACCAAGTTGTGCTTCAACTTGCCCCCATCATTGCAACCTTCTTCTGCGCTTCAATTGGAACGATGTCAGGTCGTTACAGATGAAGTCAAGGCTATGGCCGAAGCCTTGGCTCAAAAGATGGTTGAAGAAAAGTGCAAGAATATGGAGGAGAACTACAAGAACATGAGAGAGGAACAAGACAATGCAAGAAGTTCCAAAAGAAGATGAAGCGAGCTCATTGATTTTCTAGAGGGGTCCTGATGGACATGTATATGATCAGCAAGGTATGCTGAATGTTGCTCTGGATTTTTTTTATAAAAATATCTTTGTTCAGGAGCCTAGTGTAGGATTTCATCTAGGGGAGAATTTTTGGAAACAGTCTAATAAAGTCAAAGTGGAAGAAAACGTGATGCTAGATGCTCCTTGTAGCCTAGAAGAGATTAGGGAAGCTGTTTTTTATTGTTATCCAGAAGGGGCCCTAGGCCCAGATGGGTTGCCTTTTCTATTTTATCAAAAGTTTTGGAAGGCAGTTCGAAGACATAATACATATGTTTGATGATTTTTATAAGGGTGACTTGGATTTATATATATTAAACTTTTCTCTAGTTACCTTAGTTGCAAAAACTGATGATGCTAGTTAGATGAAATAGTTTAGACCTATTAGCTTACTTATAGTAGTTTTAAGATCTTCTCTAAGCTTCTTAAAAATAGACTAGGAAAAGTGGCACATAGATTAGTGGCATCTAATCAGAGTGCTTTTATCAAAGGTATATATTCTAGAAAGTGTAATTGTGGCTCATGAGGTAGTGCATAGTCTACATAAGCACAAGGAGGAGGGTGTTATCCTTAAGCTAGACTAATATCAAAAGACTTATGACAGAGTTAACTGGAATTTTCCTTTTGAACTTCTTGCCTCTAGAGGTTTTTCGGTAAAATGGATTAGTTGGATTAAATAGTTAGTGGTTGGTGGTTCTGTGGGTATTATTGTGAATGGGAAGGATAGTGCCTACTTTAAGCCATGTAAAGGCTTAAGGCGAGGTGACCCCATTTCACCTCTTTTATTTAACTTAATTAGTTGGTGATGCCCTTACTAGGATGCTTGACAAGGCTGCTACCTGTGGTTTAGTTAGAGGGTTATTACTGCATGACTTTGGAGAGGGTGGCATCTTGTCCTTGCAGTATGCAGATGACACAACTCTATTCTCTGGTGCTGAGTTAGACCATTTATTTATTTAGTCTCAAACAGATTTTGTTGTGGTTTGAACAACTGTTAGGCATGAGAGTTAATTTTCACAAGAGTGAATCCATACCTATGAATCTGGACAGTAATCTGACTATGTACAAGCTTCGGATTTGCCTACACAGAAGAGAAGAAATGAAGAGTGATGTGACAAAAATGGTTGACAAAAACCTAGCCCAAGTGATACCGATAGATGGTGGAGCCCCTCAACGAAAACACAGGAGCTCATCTGACGTGTGTGAAGTAAACTTTATTTGAGAAGAAATCCAGAGTTTAAAATGCAGGACATGTTGAAGTATATATATGTTTGGATATTTATTCCAGTTTATTAAAACCATAACTTCCGGATGAAGGGCGGCGAAGTTTTAGTGGATCGACACATACAATGCAAGATGGCATGCTGCTGCTGCATGGTTCCTCTGATTATTTTGGTCGGGGTGGTGCAAGCGCTGCCTGCTGAGCCCTCTCCGCATTCCGTATTCTATTTTTGAAGTCGGCGAACTCCTGCCACGCCCGGCCTCTAACGTTGCCGCCGCCGCCGCCGCTCGTCTCCGGGTTGCCCTGCCGCGTCAGCGTGGGCCTCGAGCGGTGCGCCACGTACTGCGCGTCCACGACGCCGATCTTCTCCTCGGGATCCTCCACGCACCTCCAGAAGTTGAGGTCCAGCCCCCAGCCATGGACGAGGTCGTTCTGCACCATGTGCCAGGCGCACGCCCACGCCTCCCTGGTGAACACGGGCGCCATCACCTCCACGAAGCCGCTGCAGGGCCGGCGGTGCACGTCGGGGCATTTCCCGGGGCCGCCGATGGTGTTCTTGTGGATCTCGCCGCCGTTGTCCCTCCGGATGAGGACCTCGTACGACGTCTTCCCCCTGGTGGCGTCCAGCCCCGGCTGCGAGATCTCCAGCCCGTGCTTGCGGACGATGCGCAGGTACTCCTCGGCGTCGAAGAAGGTGGTGTCCACGTCCTCGTCCCACAGGAAGACGTAGTCGTAGGGCGCCACGATGCTGGGGTGCAGGAACCGCTTGGCGTACCACCATTTCGCCTGCTTCCTGGCGCTGACATGGATGGCGTCCTTGGACCACGCGAAGTCGTCGTCCCACTCCGTCGTCTTGCCGTCGTAGTGGAACAGCATCACGTCGAAGTTGTCGGAGAACTGCTTGCAATTAATTGTACGAGATCGATCATGATCACACGACCCATGTTAAGTTCAGACAAGTTAATTATCCCCAGTACTTTGGGTGATTCAGAAATTAAGGCAACATGCATGTATCCAGCCTGCAGTTAATAAGTACGTTCTCACGCACCTTGTGAACAGTAGCGTTGACATTGTCTTTCTCAGTGTAACCTACTGTCATCGTCAACAAGTACTTGCGAACGGGCGTGTCCTGCTCGATCGTTCGTCAGCCCAGCATGCATATGCATGCATCTTTTGTTAATTAGCACAGACTAGCTAACTAGCAGATCGATCGATCACCATTATTTCTTCCATGAGAAGGATTTATAGAGAGTTTAGTTTACGTACATCTCGTGGGTTTCCCCAGAGCCGGCGCATGTGAAGATCAGACTCTGAAACTATGATGTTGGGTGGTAGCCTCTCCGCGCCTTTTGGTCCTGCCGGCGGCGCACCACCAGCTGTAACCTAGAGCACGCATGAGACATGACAGAAAAAATAACTATATGTACATACTATACATACCAACTGATGAATGATGATCAATCATCATATATACATTCACAAGTTACTGAGACGAATTGTACTACCTCTGAAGTGGCATTTGGCTGCAGGACAGGAGTAGTGGCAGTCCCTTCTTCACCTGCTGTTTTGTTGCTACCTAGTACGTTGATGGCACTGAAAGTGGAGTTGGCATCAGCACCACCACCGCTCCAAGGTAACACGTAACACCGAAGCTGCATATTTATATCCGAATTGTGGAGCATGCATGTTTCATTCTGCAAACTAAGATCAAATGGTTTCCAAATTTCTGCTACTAGTAGTACGTGTAGGTTACCTGTGGTGCTATTTGTACAGGAAAGGAAACGCCAATGAAGAACCCGAATGCCGCCGCTGACAACACCTCCAGTATCAGATTTAGTTTCATCATATATATCCTCCCTGCTCGCATGCATGCGTGTTAGTTGTTAGCTAGCACTACTCATATATAATCCAGTTATTCAGAATGAAGAACACAAAAAAAAAAGGCAGTCGCTATGTTGCTACTTAGTTCCATAACTAACAATATGCATGCATGTGATGAGTTTCATCAAAGCAAAGAGACTTACAAGATTGTGTATGTACTACTTGAGCCCTTGCAGATTCACAATAATATCGATCAACACATCTCTGGCCACTACCGTGTACTAGAGCTAGCTAGCTCAAGTGTATGCATGCTGAGTATACAGTTGTGTGTGTATCGTCTCTCTTTATATACACTACTAGCTTAGCTAGCCAGAGCACAAATACTAGTAAAGAGTAGAATCCCCAGCAAGCTACCTTCTAGCTTTTTACAGAAGAAAAGATGCATGCACAGCTGCAGGAAGAAAATTCTGTGGGCGATGGGTGCACAGTCCCATCCGTGCGCCCCTAGCTTGGATGGCTGCCATGTGGTGCACTGAGAAAATCAAACGGCTGGGAGAGGAGGCTCCTGTGTTGAATCTAAACACAGCTGGTGCCTTAAACCACGGAGGTAGTTGCTGTGACAAGGTAGTGAACGTGACATTTGCATCAAGGGGGCGCACGGACAGCCTGTGCCTTAGACGACTTGCATTGCATCCAAAGGTTTTCCTGCATGCAATGTCAGTTCTTCGGAGACAGGAACACTAAAATATATATAAATATGGCACTAAAATGATAACTTGCAGAGAGGAACTAATTAAAAGATATATAAATGGAGCAGCGATAATAGACGACGACGACTTGCATTTAAGTTCTTCGGCGGAGCTGACTAGCTCCCTGCCATCACCAAAGCTAATGACGACTCGTGATCCGTAAGCTACGTATGAACATTTTTTTAGCCCGTTCGCTTCGCTAAAAAGCCATAGCTGAAAGTACTGTTTTCTAATTTATTGTGAAAGAAAAATAATGTTACGGCTAAAAAACTAAGCTAAAAATACGGATTATAAGACAATGTCTTTCTGTTCCCTCTTCTTTATTTTTTTTCCTCACATACGTAGTTGGCTAGTTGTAGCGCAAGTTAGTTCCAATTCCAACCTACTAGGACACTCTACCACCAATTAATCGATTGGATTGGCTGATGTGACACTGCTAAGACTCAACTTGCTAGCAGCTTATTTGCTGGTAAATGAACCAAGGATTGCACTTTTGAACGTATATTGCATTGGTAGTGCATCTTGCTTATAATCAGTCCTTGCTCATTGTTCCACGCATGTTTATAGATGTATATACTAGACTCATGTATACATATAAAGTATGGAGGTCTATCTATATGATGCACAGGCTCCAAGGTCAAGGCCAGCCAAAACATATATACGACTCGTTGAAATAATGCATGCATGTTGACGATCCAGATTCATATAATGCAATGCAATGAATCCTTGCTGCATGGCCATATATGCATGGCATGGATAATTTAGTACTCTCTCATTTTCAAATTATATGTCACTTTAGATGTTTTCTAAACTAAATTTTCTAAGTTCGACTAAATTTATTTAAAAAATACACCAACATAGTTTCATCAAATTCTCCGTAAAATAACTAGATAGTGAATTTAATTTATTTCATCTATCCTAAGTGCAATCTATATGTTGAGAATTCAACTCTCCGTTCTCGTAATGTACCACTTGTTGTGCTATTTTTTTAGTGAAATACGTGATTCACTCATGGCCTTTCCTCGACTGCATGATTGCAGTGTGATACCTGGATGTGTAGGCGCGTCCTCACAATTAATTGCACGTCCTGCATAACCGGGGTTCACAGACTTTCGTTAACCCTGCAGAAGAGAACCTTCTACCTTTATTTCCACGTCCTGCTCGAGGGAGGCTTGCCCAGGGGCTAGGTGGGTCAAGTTTTTTTAGCCGCAATAGCATCCATGTAGTGATACTCCTCTTGAAATGTGGCTGCAGACACGTCCTCACCGTTAGGGATGAAAACGGACGGAAGCGGACGGAAAAATCCTATTTTTACTTCCGTTTCTATATTTTTTGCAAAAACGGGAGCGGGTTCGGAAAATGCGGGTTTGAAAACGGAATCAAAATATGCGGACATACGAAAACGGAGAAATATGGATGGAGAGACAGAAAATTAAATTAAGATTACATAATCTAATATTCTCAAAGTATACATATATAAAGTCATGTAATAATATATATAAAGTTTAATATTCATTTACATGCTATGTACGTGAACATAACATGCATATTTGGTGATTCATATTTATATTAACATAACATAAGGACATGTAATTGTTGAACATGTTGAGTATAGATTGAAAACGGGGTAAAAATAGGATAAATACGGGTCTATTCCGTATTAAAACGGGATTATTCGGAAACGAACGGAAAATACCATTTTCTACTTCCGCAAATACGAAAACATGATCTCGTAAATACGGAAACGGATGGAAAATGTAGAAAACAGAATGGGACGGTACGGGAAAAATTCCGTCCGTTTTCGTCCCTACTCACCGTTAGTTGCAAGTCCTGCGTAACTGGGATTCATAGCCTTTCGTCAACCCGTGGAAGAGAACCTTCTATCTTTTATTTCTCTCGGTAGCTCGGGGAGGCTTGTCCACGGGCGTGTATGTATTTCGATCAGGGCTGTATTCTATGGTTACGATTCTACTAGATAGGTTTTTTTATTCCGTTAGGTGGGTCATGTTCTTTTTTTAGCAGTATACATAGTACTTGGATCGTAATCAAGTAAACTAGTAGGAAATGCAACAACATGTATTTTAAGCGATACTCCTCCATTTGAAATTAGTATTGGTATTCTGTATCTTTTTTTTCTTTATAAATGTATAAATGCCTGGTCTGCAACTTTTGGCGGCTTTATTTAGAGATGTGGAAACAGACGGCCTGCCTAGAACGTGGTGGCGGGCGGAACCAAATGGCCTAACGTGGTTGTGGCCCAGGAACAGCGTGAGCGGCCCTTCTCCTACTAGATGGACTCCATTTCTTTTGCCAGCACATCAGCAGGCTCAAGCAGTAAACCTATACACATTGCAACCCCATGGCGAAACAGCTTGCTACTATATATGTCTATATATGTATACTCTCTCCCTCCAAAAAAAAACAACTATCATTATAAAATTTGTGCCCACGATTAAACTTTCTTAAATTTAACTAAATTTATAGAAAATATTAGTAACGTTTTGGATATTCAAATAAGTTCATTATAAAAACAATATGCATGCATGTGATGAGTTTCATCAAGACTTACAAGAGATGCACTACTTGAGCGTATGCGTTCGCTTAAGCTACTGCTGCAGCTGCATGCTAGCATAGTAATCTGTGAGATTCAGCTGCAGGCGCCGCCGCAGCAGTCGCTTAAAAATGGCCATTGCTCAGGGCTACTAGTAGCTCAAGTACTCGGTGAGTCGTGTGTATCGCCTCTCCTTAGAGCAGGTATAATAAGACCCTGTTTCATTCGGCTTATAATCCGTCTTTTTTAACTTAATTTTTTAGTCGGAACAGTATTTTTCTCTCACAACAAATTAGCCAACAGTGTTTTTAGCCGGCTTATCAACAGAGGAGCAGGCTGAGAAGTCAGGTTAGTTTGACTAATAGCCAAGACAACTTAATAAAATCTTAGGCGAAAGAGAGAGAAATCAAGAAAGAGAATAAGATGGTAGATGCATGCGTCGACCGGCTGCTCACATCCTCCAAAGTTTACATGGGGCCTACTCCTCTTAGGGCGTCCCACTGATTCCCAAATAGCTAGTTTAGGAGAATTCTATTGGCTGTCAAGGAGAGAGATCAAATAGCTAGCGACTCCCAAATAACTAGTCTAGCATGATCTCTCATAAATAACTCTTTCACAGCTCACATAACTCTCCACTACAATGTTCTTTATTTATTACTTCTCAGCCTCATCTAGCTAGCTATATTTGCAATTTGCCATTGAAGACGCCCTTAACTCTTGCAAACAAACGGCAGGAGGTAGCCTTGCGGACGACAACCGAAAGAGAGAGGGTGTAGAAATGAGTTAGTGGTGGGTCCCACGTGATTAAAAAATATTCTCACAATTTATGAAGAGCCTACCTTGTTGTATGAATTGGCTATATGAGTATGACTTGGCTGCTAGACAAGTTTATTGGGCTTGCTCTTACACTATTAGCTAGTCAGGGGGTGTTTAGTTGCTTGGGCGAAAAATTTTTAGGTGTCACATCGGATGTTTCATGGGATATCGGAAGAGGTGTTTGGATATTAATAAAAAAAACTAATTACATAACTCGCCTGGAAACCGTGAGACGAATTTAGTAAGCCTAATTAATCCGTCATTAGCATATGTTACTGTAGCACGGCTTTGTCAAATCATGGGTTAATTAGACTTAAAAAATTTGTCTCGCAAAATTATCGCAATCTGTGTAATTAGTTATTTTTTCGTCTATATTTAATACTCTATGTATGTGTCTAAATATCCGATGTGACGGGATGAAAAATTTTAGGAGGAACTAAATACCCCCCGCAGCTAGAGTACAAATCTAGTAGTACCACCTTAAAAAATAGGGGCTTGTTCACTTGCAAAAAATTTTGCAGAATGACCCTGTAGCACGTTTCGTTGTTATTTGACAATTAGTGTCCAATCATGGTCTAATTAGGCTTAAAAGATTCGTCTCGTCTATTTCGTCTAAATTGTGTAATTAGTTTTATTTGTTTTATTTTTTTTATCTATATTTAATGCTTCATACATGTGTTTAAAGATTCGATGTGACGGAGAATCTGAAAAATTTTGCAAAATTTTCTGGGAACTAAACCGGCCCTAGGTGTCCAACGAAGAGCCTGTTTGGTTTGGGTGTTAAAGTTTAACAAACCATGTAGCACTTTCATCTTATTTGACAAAAAAAATTCCAATCTTGAACTAATTAGACTTAATAGATTCGTCTCGTAAATTACTTCTAATCTGTACCGACATACATGCAATTAGTCTACATTTAGTACTTCATGTATTTACCACAACATTAATATGATAAAAGTTAAACTTTAACATGTCCAAACCAAACGGGGCCGAAATTTGGTGTGCGCGCCTCCGAATCCGATCCGAGTTTCATCCAACCACGGCCAGCCAGAAACCGCGGGACCCACCTTCACCTCTGTTCGCCCTGTTTCGAGCGCAGAACAGCCAGCGCCTCCGTCACAAACCGCGGGCCCCACCACCTTCCTCTGTTCTGAGACGCGCCTTGCCTCGCTTGCTGGGCCCTGATAGTACCCGTCTGTCGTCTGGTACGTTTTCGTTTAGTTCAGTGTACCATATTCCAGGCTAGGCCTTCAGCATTATGCCTTCATATTCTAAATTCAATCGATTTCGTCGAATTGGTTCACGAAGCGTGTTCTTCCTTTTTGCTTAAATTGTAATGACTCTTTTCATGCATTTTTAGAGATTCTCTCCTACAAGGGGAAGGGAAAGAAGTCACAAAAGCATATATTCATGAAAAATATCGTTTACAAAGAGGTTCTGACTTAATAAAAGAGGTAATTTCTCTAGGCAACACATATTCTACAACATATGGTCAACAATACTCTAGCGACTAGCTTTATATATAAACTAAAAAAATATGCAGAATGCTACCCAAAAAAAACTACGAGAATGGGAAGGACTACTTGACTGTTGGTGCTTGACGGGTCAATACCTTTAGGATGCTGTTAAGAAGATACAGATCTTAGGTGTGTCGGAGGATATAATTAGAACATAATAGCTATTATTAGTTCGTTCTAGCCTTTAAATTTGTAATATTGTTGTTTCGAACATCACGTCCGAAAATAGATTTTTTTTTCTGTAACACGTTCATACTAGCATTATCAGGACATTATAGTTTATCTGTGCAACGCACAGACATTTATCTATTAAATAAAGAAGAGTAAATGTAGAATCCCGTCAACGTACGCAAAGCAGAGGAAAAAGATGTATGGAACTATCAAGCTAGCTAGCTAGAAAGGACGTAGAAATAATAAAAAAAATAATACTATAGTGGAGAGTTACGTGATCTGTGAGAGAGTTGTTTCTCATCTAGCTAATAGAATTGACCATTGGGGATGGGCTTAGACGACTTGGTGCATTGCATTCAAAGTTTCTCCGGAGCTGCTGACTCCCTGCATGCATGCATGCCTGTTCATATATATGGCGTCTAAATGATAATGGAGCTAGCAGTGTTAGACGACGATGAAGACGACGACTTGCATTTAAGTTGTTCCGGAGCTGACTTCCTGCATACATCACCAAGCTAATAATCCGCATGCACATTTCTTGTCTTTTTTTTTGTTCCCTCTCCTTTATTTTTTTTCCTCATAACATATATCTAGATAGATGTATATAGCATCCCCGCGCCCCGCATCCATCTCCTGTGGCCTTCTTCACCGCGCCCGGCGTCCCCCTCCCCTACCCTCCATCACCGGCCACCGCCCCGCGACCACTGCCCACTGCCGCGACGCAGTAGGGTCTTGCCGGAGCTCTGCCACCGTGGCTCCGGCGAGATCCTACCGCACCCGCGGCAGCCTCCTTCTTCCCCATTATCCCCCCTTCTGTCGCCACCGCCCCGACCCTATCTTCTCCAACTCCGGCAACAACTCTAGCAACGCTGTCTTCTCCAACTCCGGTGAAACTCCCTCGCCCTAGTCTGGCCCGACCGCCGCCGCCACCACCAGCTCCCTTAAACTGTCCACCGGCCATCCCCACAGCCTGACCTACCTGCCTCCCCCTGGCTAGCCCTTTCTATACCCAACAGAGTTGGACAAGAAAAGAGGGGAAGAGCCTCGCCGGAACCCTAGCCACTGCCGTTGTCGTCTTCGTCTCCGGTGAATCAGATCCACAAGGAGGAGGAACCGCCCTACCTGTTGGAGCCACCGCTGCCATCTTCATCTCTGTTGTCGTCCTCGTCTTGGAGAGCGGGAGCAAGGTCACCGGGGAGCACGGGGTCACCATGGAGCTCTTGGAGGGAGGGAGCGTGGGCGGGCGGGGCGCGGCAGCAAGCTGGGCGCGGGCTCGGTGTCCGTTCCAGACGCCTGCATATAAGCATACCGTTAGTGGTAGTGGCCCCCTATGTGGAGTGCATCTCCTAATCCATGCAGTACATATGCAAAAGTTTGTTCTTACACGCACGCTGCCTCGCAGCCGACGCCACCTTCGGAGATGCAATTCCTCGGTACCTTCCCATTTGTCCCACTTCGACTTCGCCAAGGCTGTACCTCAAGGCCGTACTTCGCCCAGGCCGTTACTCCTTGCTTTTCTATCGTCTTGGGGTACGGCCTGTCAAGAATTTGCTGATCTTCTTGGGGTAGCACATTCTTGATTAGCTATATAATAATGCTTTAGTGCAAATGATCTTGTGGTTATTGAAAAAAATGGTAAAATTTTTATGTTGAATGAATTTGACTAAAATTTCGTGATTTTTTTTATTGTGTACGACATTAGGGGAAAATCCAAACAAAATTACCAATTTTTTCAATAACCACAAGACCATTTGCACTAAAATGTTATTATTAATGTGACTAATATTTTGTGGATTTTTTATTTTGTACGACATTAGGGGAAAATCTAAATTGGACATGAAAACGATTTGTCAAATTACATGTGAAAATTTGTGTTAAAATGGCGCACCAGGGTGCACGGAGGTCTAGCTTCGCCACTGATTGCCAATCAAAATCCCATCTTTAACTCTTTGTGAACATTGCATGGCCCTGCAGTTCAAGGCAGTGCAGTGTGGCACATTCCCACGCAACAATAGCGACGTCGATGCCAATGCAACTCCACCTCCAGGGGCATCAACATGGTCGGCAGATTCTGGAGGCCGCTCAGAACTTTAGAGGTGAGTTCTTCTTCTTCCCTGCAGATGAGTGCCACTCCAGAACCAGAGATACGTACAGTTCTGAACTTCTGAATGATCCGGTTGCACCTGCACAATGGATCTGGAATGTTTTATTCAGTCCACAGTTACATTGTAATCGTCCCCAGGGTTTTCAATTTTGGTATTATTGGCCACCCCTGAAATTACCGAAATTCGTGAAATTCGGCAACTGGTTTCTTGTGGGTTATACAACATTTTCACCTTCTTTTAATGAAATACGTGCCATGACACAATTATGAAAAATAACTCCTTATTAAGAGAAATGACAATGCTGGATGCTTGATTTGAAGAGAAAAAAGAAGATCAGTAAGCAAGCACTACGGGTGTTGGTACAATCCTGCAAGGCATAAGGTCATTTCATACAACTATGAGCTATCGGCTGCTCCACATTTATAGTGCTTTCACATTTATTCAGATATGAATAGCACAGGGAGATACAAATTACCAAATGAAGTTTTATAGTGCTTCAAATTTTTGTCTACTTCATATACAGCTTCAGAAGTCAAATCATTTGAAGCAACAAAGTTTAATCTAATCAGAATGGCAACACAAATGGAAACCTATGGTGACTTCATTTGTCCTCCGTGTTGCAGTCTATTCATCATCCTTCGAACAGATCTTGCATCATCTTCTGGGGAGTGAATTTTGGGTTGGTAACCTAGGGCATGTTTGGTAGAGATTCACCAGCTCCAGATTCACCAAAACCAGATTTAGATCCACTTTTATTTACCAAACACTTCTAGCTTCACCAACTCCACCGTAGATCTGATCCACCAAAAGGGTGGATCTGGCCCTAGATTCACCAAATTGGTGGAGCTGCTCAAGAGGTGCTCCACCAAATCCAAGTTTGAAGGAGTTGGGAAAAATTACCCATCATGCAACTGATTAGTGGAAAAAACGGTTCGTTCTTTCTTTCCCCCTTCTTCTCCGTCGCGATACTCGTGCGCGCCCGCCCCTGACCGCTACGCCGCCTGCCTCCGGCGCCGCGCTGCCCCTTGCCGGTCGGTCCCCCTGCCCGAGGCCGCCCGCCCCCTGAACGCCGCGCTGCCCTCCCTCGGCCACGCGCGAGCCCCATTCTGGCCCTCACCAAGCTCGCCTTAGCCATGACCGCACCCTCGCTGAGCTCGCTTGGCTTCCCCATGCTCGGCCATGCCCGCGCCACCCCCCACCTAGCACGAGCTCGCCTTGGCCATGGCCGCGACGGCCTTCCACAAGCTCACCCTGGCTATGGCGCTGTAAGGTCCTAGATGGCTAGAGGGGGGTGAATAGCCTATAAAAAATCTATAATAAACACTAAGCAAACTTGTTAGAATAACAAACGGCGTAAAGCGAGTTTTGCTTAGCCTACGGTAGTGATGCAAGCCTCCTATCCACAAGTCTAGTAGATTATGATCTCTAGTTCACACAAGTGCTATGTCACTAACCTTACACTAGTGAGCAAGCTAACAACTACTAGCAAAGCTACTACTAGAGCTACACAAGATATTCTAGTAAATATAAATGCAAGAGAGAGGATTGTAATTCTTATACCGACGGTGGAGTGAAGATGTTACCAATCACCAAGATGATATACAATCAATCAATATTGACAACAACACAATATGAAGACCAACCACCGGGAGATAAGTGACACAATATTTTTGTTCACCCGGTGTTCACTTGTGCACCGACAAGCTACGTCACCGGTTGTGTCGACCAACACTTAGATGGTTCCTCGGTGTGACCCTCAAGTCACTTGCCCCTCAAGGCACGCCCCGCAAGGCACCACAAGACACCACTCTCAAGTGAGGTAACTCAATGACACGCGCAATCCACTAGAGTTGCTTTTGGCGCTCCGCCGAGGAAAGCACAAGAACCTCTTACAATCAACCGGAGGTGGCCAAGAACAATCACCTTCTCTTGCCAACGCCTCCAACAATCTCCAAGCCGGCTAGGAGCGGTACTCTCCAAGAGTAACAAGAAATCCACCGGCTAAACCACCCACAAGTGCCACTAGATGCCCTCAAGCTATGCAATGCACTTTGGGATCACTCAATCTCACTTATGATTTGCAATCAAGCAAGAGAGATGAGTAGGAAGGAGATGCTCTAGCTCAAAGGATGTACAAGTATGTTAGAAATCACGAGTTGCCTCCCCAAGGGCCGGCCAACAAGTATTTATAAGCATCCCATCCGAATAGAGCCGTTATACCCCTTCACTGGGTCTTTTTCGGGATGACCGGACGCGCCGGTCATAACTGACCGGACGCGTTCAACCGCGTCCGATCCTCCAACGGTCACTGACCCCAACAGTCAAACCAACGACCGAACGCGCCCTAGGCAATGACCGGACGCGCCTGTCAAACGACCGGACGCGCCCGTCAAACGACCAGACGCGCCTATCGAACGACCGGACGCGCCTGTCGAACGACCGGACGCGCCGATCGCACAGTACCGCGCACCCACGAAGGAACGACCGGACGCGCTCCAGTCAATGACTGGACGCGACAGTGCCCGCGTCTGGTTAGAGTCCAGTAAGCTCCCTCAACGATCGGACGCGTCCGATCGCGTGTGACCGGACGTGCCCCGCATCCGATCGTCCTTGCGAACCACAGTTCCTTCCGGGCACCTGACCGGACGTGCCGGTCTCGCGAGTGACCGGATGCGCCAGTTGCAAACCCTAGCACCCGCGCGCCTGACTGATGACCGGACGCGTCCGGTCATACCATGACCGCGTCTGGTGCAGCGTCCGGTCACCTCTGTGACCTCCGTTCGCCTCCGTTTCTTTTCTGACTTCCGGCGTAGTGGAAAATAGGCATTTCAACTCCTCGAAAACACCTGAATCCCGCGCTCGCAAGCTCGGCGGGAGAGAGAGAGGAACCCAAACCCTCTCTACCGCTCAAACTCCAACACCTTCGTAAATGTGCCAACACCAACAAGTGATCACCACCTTGTGTACGTGTGTTAGCATTTTCATAATCATTTTCGAAGGTTTTCCAGTTAGCTCACTAGGCCCTACATGCAATGCACTTCATAAATTCACCTAGTGGCACCCATGCATCGAATAACCGATAAGACTTCCCCTCTTAATAGTTCGGCTATCAATCCTAAACCACTCACACCCTCTATGGTGTCTTGAGTACAAAACAAAATGGCCCTATGGTTATACATTTGCCTTAAGCCCATTTTGTTTTTCCAAACGATATGATCCACTTCATATCATCACATAACCGTCTCGATCCATCGACCTTGACTTCACTTGCTCTTCACCGTTGCATCGGTCCGTCGGCGCCAAATCTTGCTCAAGCTTCACCATCGCATGGTCCTTCGCTTCGAAGCCTCGACTTGCCCTTCACCTTCACAACCAGTCCATTGAGCCAAGCATCATCTTGGTCTTCATCATCTTGGTCACATGAGTCAATGTCATGTCTCATATTCAATGACCACCTTTATCTAAATCATCCACTTAGATACAAAGGTTAGTCCTAGGTTTCATCAATTAGCCAAAACCAAACTAGGGACTTTCAATCTCCCCCTTTTTGGTAATTGATGACAACCCTCACAAAGATGATTTTGATAATAAAAGTTTTGAACTTGTAATACTTGTCCAATCATTTTGCTCATAAGTAAAGTTTGGACAATTATCACAAGCTCAGTTTTGGTAGCATTAGCTCTCCCTACATATGTGCATAGAGTTTGGATTGAAAGCTTTGCACATATGCATTGATAGAAGTGTTGAGAGAGTAATTCTACCAAAAATGATGCTAAGGTGTAAGAAATGGACCTTTCAAGCATGATACCAATCGGAGTTGCCTTTTACACCATCCTTAGCATCATGAGGTAACTAGACATCCATCACAACTCAAGAACCCCGTGAGATCAACATTATAGTAAAGGTTCTTGGACCACTTGTAAAGATTACGGCACGTCTAGAAACCACATGTAAACTATTCCTATGCATGCTAGTAGATCATTTCATCATTCAAGTTCTATACTAGCATTGCACCACATAAGCATGTATATTGAATTTAAAAATAGGTGCAATGAGCAAGTCATATGAGAATGCACAAACAAATGCAACAACTTTGTTTATGAGCTTGCTCCCCCTACTTGTGTGCATCAAAATTTTATTTACCCCTTTATCATGTTGAATCATCTTTTTCTCTCCCCCTTTGTCAACAACTTACCCAAAAATGGGATCAAATTGTGGAGAGAAACCAATGTTTGATAGAGTTTATCAAATTTGGTTCAACCTAGAACACTTGCCAAAGATATTTAATTCGATTTGAACCAAAGACAAGCTTCTTCACACCTCATAATAAGGGTTATCTTGCCTATGTTGAATTAAACACTTATAGCAAATCTTCTAGATTCAACACTAGGTTTGCAAGCTCACAAACATGTCATATGCCACCACTAGATCAAAATAAGCATAGAAGCAATAGTGGTAACATATATCCATTAAATTCATTTGATTTATCATGAATGCTCATGTGTACCACTTATTTATGTCTACATGTTCTAGCAAGTCCTTAGCATAGGATGAATGACATGTCAGTCAACTTTTACCTTGCAATGTCGAAGGAGAGGCATGTCAAATAAGTGGATGGGGTGCATTCAACTCATGTTTGAGAAATCAATAATGTTCAACTCATTCCTTAGCTTGCAAAACCTCTTTTCATCAAGTGGCTTGGTGAGAATATCGGCAAGTTGATCATCGGTGCCAACACTTTCAATGGCAATATCTCCCTTTTGTTGATGATCTCTAATGAAATGATGCCTTATGTCAATATGCTTTGTTCTTCCATGTTGAACCGGGTTTTATATGATCTTGATTGTACTTTCATTATCACATAGCAATGGCACATTCTTGAAGTTGAGTCCATAATCCTTCAAAGTTGATTTCATCCATAGCAATTGTGCACAACAACTCCCCGCACTTACATATTCGGCTTCGGCGGTAGAGATTGCCACACTATTTTGTTTCTTTGAGGACCATGACACAAGTGATCTTCCAAGTAATTGACATGTGCCACTTGTGCTCTTTCTATTGATCTTGCAACCCCCATAGTCGGAGTCCGAATATCCAATCAATTCAAACTTTGACCCCTTGGGATACCATAGTCCAACATCTCTTGTTTGCTTCAAGTACCTTAATATTCTCTTTGCGGCCGTGAGATGACTCTCTCTAGGTGAGGCTTGATATCTAGCACACATACAAACACTAAACATGACATCTGGCCTTGATGCGGTGACATAGAGTAGACTTCCAATTAAAGACCGATATTTCTTTTGAATCACCATTTTGCCATCAAGATCACTATCCAAATTGCCATTTGTACTCATTAGAGTTGAAATTGGCTTTGCATCTTGTATTCCAAACTTCTTCAACATGTCCCTTATGTATTTCCCTTGACTCATAAATGTCCCATTCTTCAATTGCTTGACTTGGAGACCAAGGAAGTAGCTAAGTTCACCAATCAAAGACATTTCAAACTCTTTGGTCATCATAGCACCAAATTCTTCATAATAAGCTTGATCGGTTGATCCAAAGATGATGTCATCAACATATATTTGCACTATGAATAGATCATTCCCAATCTTCTTGGTGAATAGAGTTGTATCAACCTTGCCCATCTTGAATCCCTTAGAGAGAAGGAAATCCCTTAGCCTCTCATACCATGCTCTAGGTGCTTGCTTTAAGCCATATAAAGCCTTCTTCAACTTGTATACATGGTTGGGATTCTTGTCATCTTCAAATCCAGGAGGTTGCTCAACAAAGACTAACTCATTGATGATCCCATTGAGAAATACACTTTTGACATCCATTTGATATAGTTTGATGTTGTGTGCACAAGCATAAGCCAATAGAATCCTTATTGCCTCCAATCTTGTCATGGGAGCATATGTCTCATCATAGTCAAGACCTTCTACTTGAGTGTAACCTTAAGCAACTAGTCTTGCTTTGTTTCTCACCACAATGCCATCTTGATCTTGCTTGTTTTTGAACACCCATTTGGTTCCAATCACATTGTAGTCATTTGGCCTTTCTACCAATTCCCAAACATCATTTCTTATGAAATTGTTAAGTTCTTCTTGCATAGTCATGATCCAATCGGCATCCCTCAAAGCTTCTTCTATTTTCTTTGGTTCTGTGGTTGACACAAATGATGCATGCTCACAAAACATAGCCAATCTTGATCTTGTTTGCACACCACTTCTAATATCACCAATAACACTATCAATAGGGTGATCTCTTGCAACATGTTGTGGTTGGAGTACTTGCACTTGATTGCTTGAGCTTGGTTGATCACTTGATGTATCTTGATGAGATGAACTAGCACCATGATCTTGCACTTGAGAGTCACTAGCTAGCTTGAATGGAGAATTGAGCACTTGATTTTTATCATCATCTTGAATATCAATCACTTGCTTTGCTCTAATGTCCCTAATGTCCATGTTCTTCATTGCTTCTACCAATTGAGTTCCACCAACATCATCTAGATTCTCTTCTTCATCTTGTGACCCATTGGTTTCATCAAATTGCACATCATGGACTTCTTCTAGAATGCCACTTGAATTGTTCCAAACTCTATAAGCTTTGCTTGTAGTTGAATAACCAAGTAGAAACCCCTCATCACATCTCTTGTCAATCTTTCCCAATCTAGTGCCCTTCTTCAAGATATAACATTTGCAACCAAACACCCTAAAGTAAGAAATATTTGTCTTTCTTCCATGAAGTAGCTCATACGGGGTCTTCTCTAGCAATGGATGACAATATAGTCTATTGATGTAGTAGCAAGCAATATTGATTGCTTCATCCCAAAATGATTGACTCACATTATACTCATGAAGCATTGATCTAGCCATATCAAGCAATGTTCTATTTTTTCTCTCAACTAGGCCATTTGATTGTGGAGTGTACTTGGCCGAGAATTGATGTCCAATGCCATAGTGATCATAAAGTTCTTCAATTCTTGTATTCTTGAACTCACTTCCATTGTCACTTCTCACTTTCTTGATTCTAATCTCAAACTCATTGTGAACTCTAGTGAGAAAGGTCTTGAAGGTGTCAAACACTTCACTTTTGTCACTAAGAAAGAATACCCATGTGAATCTTGTGAAGTCATCTACTATGACAAAACTATACTTATTACCACCTATGCTTGAGTATATTGTTGGGCCAAATAGATCCATGTGCATCAAATCAAATGCTTTGCACGTGCTCATTGTACTTTTCTTTGGATGTGAGCTTCCAACTTGCTTCCCGGCTTGACATGCACTACAAAGCTTATTCTTCTCAAATTCAACATCTTTCAAACCATTGACAAGATTATGAGTTGTAAACTTCTTCAATTGTTTCATGCCAACATGACCAAGCCTTCTATGCCAAAGCCAACCCATGATTGATTTGGAGATTAAGCAAGTTGTCAAAGAAGTTTCTCTAGCATTGAAGTCAACTAGGTAGAGATTCTCATATCTAAAACCCTTGAATGCCATATTTGAGCCATCCATACTAATGACTTCCACATCATCAACCCCAAAGATACATTTGTAACCAAGATCACATATTTGTGCTACGGATAAGAGATTGAAATCCAAGCTTTCAACTAGCAACACATTGGAGATACTCAAATCATTTGATATTGTAATCTTGTCCAATCCAATAACCTTGCCTTTCTTGTTATTGCCAAATATGATAGATTCAACACCACTATTATTATCATTGATTGAGTCAAACATTCTTGATGTACCGGTCATGTGTTGAGTGCACCCACTATCAATAATCCAATGCCTTCCTCCGACTTTGTAATTGACCTACAAGCAAATCAATGAAGCTTAGGTACCCATTTTTGCTTGGGTCCTTGTAGGTTAGTAACTAAGCTCTTTGGTACCCAAATAGCCTTCTTCTTTGGTCCAACAATGGGTGTACCAATAAACTTAGCTTTCACACCCTTCACACCCTTGGTAAGTACATAGCAAGAATCAAAAGGTATAGCATTAACAAGGTTCTTGCTTTGGTTCTTTTTATTACAATTATGCTCTAGGTGCCCAACTTGCTTGCATCTATTGCAAAACCGACCATTGCCCTTCACAAAGCTATGCTTTGGAGTTGCAAAGGCCGACTTGCCTTTCTTAGGGGTGTAGCCCAATCCCTCTTTGTTAAGAGAGAACCTTTGGCTACCCAAGTACTTAAGCAAGCGGGCCTCACCACCATAGGCCTTGCCTAGGGTGTGAGTGAGCTCATCCACCTCTCTCTTGAGAGTCTCATTCTCAACCATTAGTGAGGCATCACAAGTGAAACCATCACTAGTATAGGAGGTAGAGTTGGTGGTGGTGGATGAAGAGCTACAAGAAGAGTTAGCATTTGACATGATGATAGGTTCATAAAAAGATTCATCAATTATATCACATGTAACACCTATATCACATGATACAACAACCTCCTTCTTTGCTTGTTGCTCAATTAGCAATGAGTGAGCTTTTTCAAGCTTGGAATGAGCCTTACCAAGATCCTCATGGTCTTCCACTAGACTCTCATGAGTGGTCTTAAGCTCACTAAGAACTTTCTCAAGTATAGCTACTTTTATTGAAAGCTTCTTACACTCCTTGTTCTTGGCAATAGCTATGTCTCTAGTTTGTTGCATCAAGTCATATAGTTGTTCTTTAGTTGGTTCATCATCATCATTTTCATTATCATTATCACTATCACTATCATGAGCATATTCCATTTCACTTTCATCATCACTCTAATCATATAATACCTTAGCTTCTTTGGCCATAAAGCATGAAGAGGATGAATCAAATAGTGATGGCTTCTTGTTGATAGCAATGGAAGCAAAAGCCTTGTTGGATGATTTTTCTTCTTCTTCTTCGTCATCACTTTCCCAAGTGGCCACATAGACTCCATTCTTGCCCTTCTTGAAAGTCATCTTGGATTCTCTTTTTTTCTTCTCAAACTTGCCCCTCTTGTTGTTCTTTTTCTTGTCATAGGGACATTCGGCTTGAAGATGTTCGGTGCTATCACAATTGAAGCACTTCCTTTGTTGCTCATTGCTCTTGAAATTATCATATCTCTTTTTGAAGCCTCTTCTCTTAATGAACATGTGACCCATTTTCTTGACTACAAGAGCAAGTGCCTCATCATCAATTTCAAAATCTTCACCTTCATTATTGTCTTCTTCTTCTTCTATGATGCAATGTTTTCCTAAACACTAAACGGTAAACAGTCGGTCACCCTTCGTTTAGCATTTAGACCGTTTAAACGGTGTTTAAACGGAATTAAATGGCCTAAACGGTTTTGTACAATAACAATAAAATATACATATTTATGTAGGTAAAACTAAAATTTGCTAGAACCCATACATATTTACACATGTAAAAATTAAATATTCTACAAAATAATCTTGTTGGAAGAAATCTAAATCCCACAACACTTCATATAATTACAATGTTAATTAGTTTCATGTCGATTGTGATAGACGTAGTCCTTTAATTCACTTAATTATGGATTAAATGGATGTTTAGCTTATTTAATCACGTTTAATCTAATTTTGTTTAGACCATTTAGACGGGATTGAACGGTTTAAACGGGTTTAAACGGTCCAACCGTTTAGTTCACCGTTTAGGGCCTAAACAACACGGTTGACTTCTATTTACCGTTTAAACGGTATTTAAACGGACTAAACGGTCGTTTAGGCGAACAGTGCTATGATGATAGCTTTGCCCTTGGAGGAGGTGGCCTTAAATGCCACGGTCTTCTTCTTATTTTCTTTCTCCTTCTCCTTCTCATCAACATCTTGATCATACTTGTCAAAGGTCAATACCTCTCCAAGCAAATCATTGGGCTTTATTGCATCAAGCCCATCTCTTTGTAGCATCATGATCAACATTTTGAATCTTTTTGGTAAGCTCAACAAGAACTTGTGGCAAAAATCTTAGTCTTATGTCTTATGCCCTAAGCTCTTGAGATCATTCACAATGACTTGCAATCTATGAAACATCTCTAAGATTGTTTCTTCTTCTTTCATCTTGAAGTTCTCAAACTCACTCTTGAGCCCATATAGCTTGGCACTCTTCACAACCTTAGTGCTCTCATATGTTTCACTCAACCTTGTCCATACTTCATTTGCCAATTCTAAATCCTTGATGCCCTCAAATACTTTTGTGTTAATACCATTGTACAATGTATTGAGAGCCATTCTATTGCATGTTCTATTTGCTCTATCTTCATCGGTGAGATGATCGGGATCAATGATAACAAAATCATTCTCGGTGACTTGCAATACTCTCTCATGAATAGAACCAAGGTATATTATCATTTTTCTCTTCCAATGAGCAAAAGAACTAACACCATCAAAGAACGTGGCTTGCCCCCAACATGATTGAACACAATTTGAGCCATTTTTCACACCGAAGGATGTTAAGCCTTGATTAAAACGGTGACTATGGCTCTGATACCACTTGTAAGGTCCTAGATGGCTAGAGAGGGGGTGAATAGCCTATAAAAAATCTACAATAAACACTAAGCAAACTTGTTAGAATAACAAACGGCATAAAGCGAGTTTTGCTTAGCCTACGGTAGTGATGCAAGCCTCCTATCCACAAGTCTAGTAGATTATGATCTCTAGTTCACACAAGTGCTATGTCACTAACCTTACACTAGTGAGCAAGCTAACAACTACTAGCAAAGCTACTACTAGAGCTACACAAGATATTCTAGTAAATATAAATGCAAGAGAGAGGATTGTGATTCTTATACCGATGGTGGAGTGAAGATGTTGCCAATCACCAAGATGATATACAATCAATCAATATTGACAACAACACAATATGAAGACCAACCATCGGGAGATAAGTGACACAATATTTTTGTTCACCCGGTGTTCACTTGTGCACCGACAAGCTACGTCACCGGTTGTGTCGACCAACACTTAGATGGTTCCTCGGTGTGACCCTCAAGTCACTTGCCCCTCAAGGCACGCCCCGCAAGGCACCACAAGACACCACTATCAAGTGAGGTAACTCAATGACACGCGCAATCCACTAGAGTTGCTTTTGGTGCTCCGCCGAGGAAAGCACAAGAACCTCTTACAATCAACCGGAGGTGGCCAAGAACAATCACCTTCTCTTGCCAACGCCTCCAACAATCTCCAAGCCGGCTAGGAGCGGTACTCTCCAAGAGTAACAAGAAATCCACCGGCTAAACCACCCACAAGTGCCACTAGATGCCCTCAAGCTATGCAATGCACTTTGGGATCACTCAATCTCACTTATGATTTGCAATCAAGCAAGAGAGATGAGTAGGAAGGAGATGCTCTAGCTCAAAGGATGTACAAGTATGTTAGAAATCACGAGTTGCCTCCCCAAGGGCCGGCCAACAAGTATTTATAAGCATCCCATCCGAATAGAGCCGTTATACCCCTTCACTGGGTCTTTTTCGGGATGACCGGACGCGCCGGTCATAACTGACCGGACGCGCTCAACCGCGTCCGATCCTCCAACGGTCACTAACCCCAACGGTCAAACCAACGACCGGACGTGCCCCAGGCAATGACCGGACGCGCCTGTCAAACGACCGGACGTGCCCGTCAAACGACCGGACGCGCCTGTTGAACGACCGGACGCGCCGATCGCACAGTACCGCGCACCCGCGAAGCAATGACCGGACGCGCTCCAGTCAACGACCAGACGCGACAGTGCCCACGTCCGGTTAGAGTCCAGTAAGCTCCCTCAACGATCGGACGCGTCCGACCGCGTGTGACCAGACGCGCCCCGCGCCCGATCGTCCTTGCGAACCGTAGTTCCTTCTGGGCACCTGACCGGACATGCCGGTCCCGCGAGTGACCGGACGTGCCGGTTGCAAACCCTAGCACCCGCGCGCCTGACTGCTGACTAGACGCGTCCGGTCATACCATGACCGCGTCTGGTGCAGCGTCCGGTCACCTCTGTGACCTCCGTTCACCTCCGTTTCTTTTCCGACTTCCGGCGTAGTGGAAAATAGGCATTTCAACTCCTCGAAAACGCCTGAATCCCGCGCTTGCAAGCTCGGCGGGAGGGAGAGAGGAACCCAAACCCTCTCTACCGCTCAAACTCCAACACCTTCGTAAAAGTGCCAACACCAACAAGTGATCACCACCTTGTGTACGTGTGTTAGCATTTTCATAATCATTTTCGAAGGTTTTCCAGTTAGCTCACTAGGCCCTACATGCAATGCACTTCATGAATTCACCTAGTGGCACCCATGCATCGAATAACCGATAAGACTTCCCCTCTTAATAGTTCGGCTATCGATCCTAAACCTCTCACACCCTCTATGGTGTCTTGAGTGCAAAACAAAATGGCCCTATGGTTATACCTTTGCCTTGAGCCCATTTTGTTTTTCCAAACGATATGATCCACTTCATATCATCACATGACCGTCTCGATCCATCGACCTTGATTTTACTTGCTATTCACCGTTGCATCGGTCCGTCGGCGGCAAGTCTTGCTCAAGCTTCACCATCGCATGGTCCTTCGCTTCGAAGCCTCGACTTGCCCTTCACCTTCACAACCAGTCCATTGAGCCAAGCATCATCTTGGTCTTCATCATCTTGGTCACATGAGTCAATGTCATGTCTCATATTCAATGACCACCTTTATCTAAATCATCCACTTAGATACAAAGGTTAGTCCTAGGTTTCATCAATTAGCCAAAACCAAACTAGGGACTTTCAGACGCGACGGGCCCCGACGCTAGCTCGGGCCACCGCGCTCGCGCGACCACCAGTCAGCCCCACGCCCGCCACCGGCGCGCGAGGAAGAAGCCGTGGCCATCCCATGATCCACCGGCGTGCGAGAAAGAAGTCATGGCCGCGAGCTCCGCCTTCTTCGCCGGCCGTCCCGCGAGCTCCAGACCACCCCACCGCAGGCCATGCATGCTCGCCCTGCCGCAGCCGCCGCGCTGGGCCGGCCCGCTAGCCCCGGCCTCGCGCATGCACTCGCCCGTCTCCCCTCCGATCTGCACGGTAGGAAGAAGAAAGAGATGGAGACCTGGCGCGTGGGGCCCAAGTGGCAGTGAGATAGACAGAGAGGTGGAGCTGTATCAAACACTTTAGTGAATCTCAGATCCATGGTAGAGCTGATCCATGGTGGATCTAGGTGAATCTAGGATTCAGATTCACTCTTTGCAATGGTGGAGCTCTACCAACTAGGCACTTAGTTATAGACTGGAATTATTTTTTTTATGACAGCATTGCGTAGCCTTTTTCTAAGCTCAGGATTTGGGACCCTCCACAGCTTTTGGGTAGCGTAGGTTTTTTGAAATTCGGACTCGAACTTGGAGAATGGGAAGTAGTTTATCCCGAAACACAGTGGTGTAGGATCGAAGAAGCAAGCCCACAGCGGTCCCCAAGATACATGTATATAACTCTCTATGCAGTGCTCTACTTTGCGGGTGATGGCTGTCACGTCGACTTTGATACAAGAGTATTTGAGGTTCTCCCGTACGAAGTTTGAGTTGTTTAGCAGGAATAAGAACATGAGGCCTTTTATCTAGGAATAACTGTGACTTGGTGAAGAGCTTTTCGTGAAGACGAGACACCATCTCTGTGATGAGGCTGATCAAAGGTGGTGCCTCTCCAAGTCCAATCTGAGGCACATGTTTTCCAAGGCTGGCTGCTTGGGATACCAATGGAGTAATAAGTAGGCCGTGATTGTCCTGTAGGAAGTCGATGTGCTTCATCACTAGATAAGTGGCCTCGTGAATGTCTGATGATCTCTGTGGAGTTTAAGTACCTAACGAGTCCTCCATCGACTTGAGGAGGACACAAATCCTATTCTCCTCCAATGCGCTCCATATGGACTCAAACGCCTTGCCCTGCTTCGCTGACAAGAGGCTTACCATTTCCTTCTCTATCTTTTCAACTTGTGCAGAAGGCGGTGGATGGAATTGCAATCTGATCCCCAATAACGCCTTGGACAGAGGACTATGTACATTGAGATAGGAAATGAGAGAGGCTGAGGTGTATGTTGGCCCGAGTATAGATAGAGATTTACTACTAAACATGACATCAACTAAAAGGAGCATTTTGGACATGGTTTCTTGGAAAAACAATGCAAACTGCAATGGATCCAGATCCAGACTATGTTTCCCGCTCTCGGTCTCAGGAGGAAGCTCCTCGCTAATACTAGGCGTGCCCACAAAGCCACGACCAAGATGGGGAATGAGAGACGTCGTATGGTCCAGCTCGTAGGATGGCCGAGTACCCACTTACATGCATAGCCATCGAGGTGGAGAAGGAGAAGCCAGCTTCGAGGAGAACCACCGATCCAGGACCAGGACGCAGCCGCCTATGCGATTCTCCGACGGTCTCACGGAAGAATTCCTGAACCAGGCTTGCAATGGGCTTCATCATACTCTTGTGGAGTGGTTGAGCAAACTCGGCATCCTTTTTGTCGGTTTCAATCCAGGGCAGGGCGTGCCTGTCCGTCCCTGAGCTCCAGTTCCAAGCCGCCTCCATAGAGATACTACTAGTGGAGTGGCATGCATGGTACCTGATCTGGAGCTGTATCCAGTCTCCTCGTGACCCCGGTAGCTCCAAGAAGCTGCTGCACTGGCCCACAACAAAGCTGCTGCACTGGCCCACACTGCTCGCCCAGGGCAACAAGGGCGCCAGTGGGCCGAGTTCCACGCCTTCACCTGTAGATTGAAGGACGCCCAAGAGAAGGCCCACCAGGCCGCCCCTCTTTCTCTCCAAGTCGAAGAGAAGGCCCAGGACCAGGCCCAGGCACCACCACCACAGATGAATGATATATCGTACACTTGAGCAAAACTCGGGCTGGGCTAAGTTCGGGCCAGGCCAGTAAAAAAGGCCGACTTGATTCAGGCCTTTTACGGCAGAAGTTCGAGGACTAGGGATGGCAAATAGTATAGACCATGGTTGCAAAACATTTATTGGTGCAGCGGCGCATGTGTAAACGTGTGGTTTGTCTTCCAACTTTGGCTCGTCTTCCAACCTTTTTAACCTCACAACAAGTGTACACAGTAGCCACTCATTTAAGCTGAGACAATCTTCATTCAGCTTACCACATAAGATTCATCTTTTTCACTTAGAATTTGCGTACTATAGGCCTGGAATTTATTTGATTCAGCTGAAATAAGTTTGGGCACAATAATTCTTTTTAAACCCAACAAAAATTAGTTTGGTCTCCTTCTTTTATCCGCATAACTTTTCTGACGTGACTGAGCTGCTCTCATATTTTGCTGAATGATATGAACTTTCTTTTCGGCTTCTTCCACGAAGTCAATACCATAATACCTTCTTTCCCCTGGCTCAATCCAGTTTAAAGGTGTTCTACACTTTCGTCCATACAAAGCCTCAAAAGGTGTCATTTTGATACTTTCTTGATAGCTATTATTATATGCGAATTCTGCTAGAGGTAACCACGACTCCCATGAACCTCTGGAAGACAACACACAAGCTCTCAACATATCTTCTATAACAGCATTAACTCTTTCAGTCTGACCATCTGTTTGAGGATGATAGGCAGTGCTACGAATCAGACTAGTCCCCAAACCTTTGTGCAAATGCTCCCAAAAGTGAGCAGTGAACTATGACCCTCTGTCAGACACTATAGTCTTCGGTATGCCATGCAATCTCACAATCTCCGCAATATACTTCTCGGCATATTGAGGTGGTCTATAAACTGTCTTGACAGGCAAAAAGTGGACTGTCTTGGTAAGACGATCCACGATTACCCAAATCGAATCATGGCCTTTCTGAGTAGTGGGCAAACCTGTGATGAAATCCATACTTATATCATCCCACTTCCAACTAGGTACTGACAAAGGTTGCAACAATCCAGCAGGTTTCATGTGAATAGCTTTCACTCGACAACATGTGTCACATCGGGCTACATAAGCTGCAATTTCCTTTTTTATCTTTGTCCACCAAAAGCGAGGTCTCAGTTCTTGATACATTTTACTACTGCCAGGATGAATGGATAACTTAGAGTGATGAGCTTCATCCATAATTTTATTCTTAAGCTCTCTATCCTTTGGAACAACAAGACGGTTGTCGAACCACAACACGTCCTGCTCGTCCACTCTGAAGTGTTTTGAAGGTTCTTCTTTAATTTTGTTTTTGATGTGGAATATCCCTTTGTCTGCTTTCTGACCTTCTATTATCTTACTTTCCAAGGTGCAACTGATCTGAATACTATGTAACACTGCGGGGTGCATTAGATTAAAACCATCTTCGAGTAAGGGTTGCATATTCAGACAATGCGACTTTCTACTCAAAGCATCGGCTACCACATTGGCTTTCCCAGGGTGATACTGTACATTCAAGTTGTAATCTTTAATTAGTTCTAACCATCTTCGCTGTCTCATGTTCAATTCTGGTTGGGTGAAAATGTACTTGAGACTCTTGTGATCGGTGAAAATATTGCACATATTACCAAGTAAATAGTGTCTCCAAATCTTTAAGGCATGCACCACGGCGGCAAGCTCAAGATCATGTGTCGGATAATTGATTTCATGTTTTCTCAACTGACGGGAGGCATAAGCAATGACTCTTCCTTCTTGCATTAGAACACAGCCTAATCCTATTTTTGAGGCGTCACAGAACACATCAAAAGGTTTCTCGATGTCTGGCTGTGCAAGAACTGGAGTAGTGGTCAACAGTTTCCGCAAGGTGTGGAAAGCTGTCTCACACTCCTCTGTCCACACGAACTTATGATCTTTCTGTAACAGACTTGTCATTGGCTTAGCAATCTTCGAGAAGTCTGGGATAAAGCGGCGATAGTAACCAGCTAACCCTAGGAAACTCCTGACTTCTGGCACTGTGGTTGGAGTTTTCCAATCCATAACCTCTTGCACTTTGCTCGGATCTACCGAAACTCCATTCTCAGATAGAATATGACCAAGGAAAGGAACTTTCTTCAACCAAAACTCACATTTGCTGAACTTAGCATATAACTTATGATCTCTTAATCTGGTCAAGACAATTCTCAGATGTTCTTCATGATCTTTCTCATTCTCAGAGTATACTAGAATGTCATCAATGAAGACAACTACAAACTTGTCCAACTCTGGCATGAAAACCGTATTCATCACATACATAAAGTATGCAGGAGCATTTGTTAAGCCAAAGGACATAACAAGATACTCGTACAACCCGTATCTGGTAGAAAAGGCGGTTTTCGGGACATCTTGTGGCCTGATCTTTATCTGATGATACCCTGATCTTAGGTCTATTTTGGAGAACACTCTAGCTTTAGCCAACTGATCAAACAAAACGTCGATATGAGGCAAAGGATATTTATTCTTGATAGTTACAGCATTAAGAGGTCGATAATCCACACACATTCTTAGAGTACCCTCTTTCTTTTTCTTCACGAACAAGGCAGGACATCCCCATTCAGACTTACTTGGTCGGATAAACCCCTTCTTTAGCAATTCTTCTAGTTGCTTTTTCAACTCAGCTAACTCATCCGGAGGCATCCGATAGGGTCTCCTCGAAATAGGAGCTGTTCCGGGGATCAACTCGATTCCAAACTCAACATCTCTATCTGGAGGAAGGCCAGGTAACTCTTCTGGAAACACATCCGGGAACTCACACACTACCGGGATCTAGTGGATAGGAACAACTTCCATGGCACAGGTCACACTCACAAGGTCTGTTTTTTTGGGCAATGGTACCTGAAAAGTACCCTCTGCCTGCGGATCCTTAAGGGTAAGCAATCGACTGCTTGTATCTATGACTGCCCCCCAGTTCTTCATCCAGTTCATTCCTATTATTACATCCAAAACTAGTCCCGGCATAACTATCAGGTTCACTCGAAACTTCCGACTATCTAACTCAAGGGTTGCCCCTCTAACCATCTTATTGGTTAGCACATCAGCCCCTGCTGAACTTATGCGATAACCATAACCCAATTCTGTGCATAGTTGTTCATGCTTCCGTGCAAATGCTTGACTCATAAAAGAATGCGAGGATCCAGAATCAAATAGAACAACTGCAGGGTGATGGTTAACAAGAAACTTACCGGCAGTTACAGGTTCTCCTTCAGGAATCTCATCAACGGTGGTATGGTGTACATGGGCAGTGTAAGTCTGTTGCTTCTTTCTAGGCGGATAAGGGCAGAACTTTGAAAAGTGGCCGGGCTGACCACAATTGTAGCAGGGCCCCTTCACTGTACCAGTAGATCCTATTGCTCCCTTGGAGTTGCTTTGTTCTGCAGCTGCGGTGATCTTTGCTGGCGGCACGGCCATCTTGTACGGCTTCTGTGGTCCCTTGTAGTTCTGAGTTTTATGCTGTGGGGGTCTGAACCTTGCACCAGGTGCGGACGGACGATAAGAAAGACGATTTGCAGTGACAACTCTGGACTGTGATGGTCCTGACTCAAACACCCTCTTGCGATTCTTGGATGCAGTGTAGGCGTTGTTGTTCTTTTCTTGTTTCAAACAATCACTGACAAAGTCATTGAACCTGGCGCGGTTATTGGTACCCACATGCTTCATCATCTTTGGACTTAACCCTCTCTTGAAACTAGCAATTCTCTTTGCATCTGTGTCGACCATGTCTGGAGCATAACGGCACAAGTTGTTAAATGCATGCAGATACTGTGTCATAGTCTTGGTACCTTGATTTAAGGCCAAGAACTCTCCGATCTTCATCTCAACCAACCCTGGGGGAATATAAACTCCCTTAAACGCTTCAGTAAATTCTCTCCAAGTAATCTGGGCATTGGGAGGAAAGGTGGTGCGGTGATGCTTCCACCACATCCCTGCCGGTCCCTGTAACTGATGTGCAGCATATTCTGTTTTCAAGACTTCTGTCAGTCTCAACACACGGAACTTATCTTCCATAGTGTTGATCCATTCTTCAGCGTCGAGTGGCTCGGCTGCTTCCTTAAAAATAGGTGGCCTAGTATCCATGAAATCCTTGAAATTGCTGTACTGGTTCACTCCATGGCCACCACCTTGATTATTTCCTCTCTGAACATTTCCAGCAATGGTACGCAGAAAATCTTCCATATTCTTTTGTGACTGCTCGGCGTTGCGCTGGCTTCCAAGGAACTGTGCGAAGAAAACCTCTGCAGTGAGCGGTGGAGGAGGGGGCAATTGTGGCTCTGGCTGTGGCTCCTGGTGGTTGACGTTGTTTGCACCACCCCCACCAGCCCCTGCACCGTTGCCACCGGTTTCAGCGGCCTCATACGTGGCACGGCGAGTGTTTGCCATCTGCATATTTCAGCAACAAGTAATAATTAAGCGAAGTGGTAGTAATTGTATCCGAATGAACAATCATGCCATACTGAATTTATTGGAGAGAACAAGTCATGCAATAAAACAGAGGCACAATAATCACATTCCAATTAAAACAACATCACTAATCAAATTACTTCGAATGCAACATCGCGTTCCATACAACCACGTTGCCAGCATACATACACTGGACTTTCATGCGTTCAAGCATCACATACACAACCAAGATCCAAAAGATCGCCCGTCTCAAGATCGAACAGGATACAACACGATACATGGGAACCAAAAGAAGGCCATCGCGATAAAGCCTATCACTAACGCAAGGCAACTAGCCTACTCCTTGGGGCCGTCGTCGAGGTCGGAGGCGTCACCATCGCTACCATCAGTAGCGGCGTCGTCGTCGACGTCCATCTGGGCGACGTCCGGAGGAGCATACGGGCCTATCCCGTTGTAGAGGGCATGGAACTCTTCATGCAAGTTGGCATTATACCCTTCTAGCTCCTCGACCCTTTGCCTCAGAAGGTCCCTCTCGTTCCAGGCTTCATTCCTTTCCTGCACTAGCTGTCCCATCATGCGGTCTGCATTTCTGTTGGCCTGAGTCAACGTCTGTACCCGCTGCATAGCACTCTCACCTCTCTCGAGAGCCTGGTCTCGCTGTAAGCTCATGTCGGCCAACTGCTCCTGCAAGCTAGCTATAGCACGTGCTTGCTTCTTCTTCTGCTTCCTTGCTTCAAGCCGATCATTACCTCTCAGACCAGTCAAGGTCCAATAGGTATTCTCAAGACCCTGGTATGCTCTGATGGCTGCATACATGGCACTCATGGTGTGGTTGTCGCTAGCCTGTCCTTCACTTGGGCCTCTAACCAAGGCACTTCCTTGCGGTTGCACCCAAATGGCATCACGAGGATCATCTCTCGGGAAAGTACCTGCCAAAGCTGCTGCCAACTCATTAGGAAACCTACTCATTATGTCTCGGATGACGTGAAAGGCTGCACCCTCTGCACCCTCAACTGGAGTGCGTCCTTCAAACTCCAAATGCCAACCATCCCATTCTGGCGCATCACCAAGGGTAGGGACGGTGATCTCCACTATTGCAAGTCCATCCTCAGCTAGCTGGCTCTCATTCCAAGAGTACACCGGCTCTTGACCCTCTGGGTACCCCACATCATGGAGCACTCTCCAAAGTAAGGTGGGCATGCCAAACTCACTTAGAAAAGTGTCCGTGCTGCGGCGTTCCTGCGGGGCCATCTGGTGACGGGGTGCTCTTCCACCAGTGGACTTACGGGCAGTCTTCTTCGTGCGGGCCATCTGTAGCACAAGTTTTAAATTACCCGGTGAGACATATTTTAAGTTGATGTCACTTTTATCAAACTGGGATAATCCTTTTATAAGGGGAGGAATGCAGGTTATGAATGAAATGCACAGGCAATATGATGCATGCGCGAGTCTTACGTTCTCACAAACTTAGAAAATAAAGACATCTAACGATGAATTCGGTGGCATACAACGATCTCTCATATACGTGACTAATTCGATCTACACGATAAACGTTGTTATGTACCTGCAGAAAATTCATTTCAGCCCATTCCCCATGAATGCATGAAAGCAGTAAATCTACCTACGCGCTCTACACGAATCCCCAGATGCGTGTACAACGGTAGTAACTACCCACACACATCGTCCTATTGACGGCATCGCCTCAACGGACGGAACACCCACACATGCGATACTTTCATAAAAACATGTGTACAACATGTAATTATTCTAGTATCATATAAAACACTCTCCCTAGATCGGCGGTGTATCCGATCATGCTCTCACAGCTCACACTTACCAAAGCGTAGAGATAACTGATCCATACATTACCACTCAATTAAGTGGCACTCATACAATAGCACGCCGTATGAGCAACGAAAGAGAAATATGGTGCAAGAACCCCAAGTTAGTACTTAAATAGCCACCTAGAGTCCTTAACTGGGCATACAGGATATGACCACTGGCACACATTTAGTTTTAAAATCACACTTTTTAAATAAAATTTGGTTTTAAATACACTTATGAACAGTAATCACGCTAAACCATGCTCCGATGCCAGCTGTAACAGAACCGCCCAATTATACGAGATTAAGTAGGAAAATCATCCAACGGGAGGACAATTTAACAAACTTAAGCCCGTATAACCCGGTAGTCCGTGAAATCTCGACGGATTTCAAACCATTTCACATAACAGCCAAGATCGTACTAAGTTTAACGGTTACCATCATAAGTTACATAAAAGTTCGCGGCATAAAATTACATCGGAGTTTAAACATAGTTATTACAAACCAGGTTTGAATAAAAATAGCAGAAGCGGTAGTTCAAATCACGCACACACACAACATTTTGGAATAAAGTGCCAGCTCGTGACCATCTCCAGCAAAAGCATCAGGCGAGAAGTAGTGAATGACCATTGCCCATGGTCCTATGCTTCGCCCATCGTAGGATAGAGACAGTTGATACAATAGCCATAGTACATCTGTCCATCTGCAACAAGTGGGAACAAAGCCCTGAGTACGAGAAGGTACTCAGCTAGACTTACCCGTCATAAACCAGAAATAAAAGACACCAAGGAATCATGATAGGCTTTCTGGTGGGATAGCTGACTCATTTGCAAAAAGGCATTTTTAGTATTTAGAAAATCTTTACAAAAGCTTTGCATCAAGTTAAATCTTTATTAACCTGTCAACTACATTTGCACCTGTACTAGAGTAACATGTAATTAAACAGGTAATGATAACCGATGATCACTAACAACTTCCATTATGTCATATTTCATATAACTGTCCAAGTGTTCCATCAATATTACTACGATGAAGTAGCTCAAGTCAAGTGTTCACTATCCAGTGAACGATGGCGATTCGAATCGATTATTAACCAGCTGGTAAGTTATTCCTCACACAAACCTCACTCACCCGCTAAAGTGAGGTGTTGGTCACCGAGTCAACCATTCAGGTAAAGTCGCGAGCTTGCCAGGAACCACTTGTACCCGGGGGCCGCCCGACTGCTCTTTGGCCTTATCATCGCGCCCACGTATCCTGCCACTACTGCTCCGGTACAGTGCGTTGCGGGCAATCCACTCGGCCCGAATAATCTCCCAGTTTCGCGGTCGGAAGGTACTTTATCCGGCCAGCTAAATGTGAGGCATGCGTTCAACATGACCCGAGGGACAACAACGGACGGTCCTTAATCGACACAGACGGAAAACACTACAGTCCGAAACCCTGCAAGTTTCCGTCCGGTCTCAAATTCATTTCACACTTAGTTATACCATGACTTCATAGTCATCCAAACAGATCCAGGTAACCACCTATAGCTCGCAGGTGACAGGAAATCACCCGACTTCTACCGGTCTAAGCAAGCTAAGCATTGACTCGACTGCGGATACCAGGGTAACAAGGATATAGTATAACAAAGGTAAGCAAGGTATAATGCAGCAACGTTTGCAAACAACTCCTAAACGTAATGCATCAAAATCAGTAAAGTTAATAATAAATTATTTGCAAACCGGGAAAGAAATGCTCCGGGGCTTGCCTCTCTCGAAGGAGCTCGGACGGTGATCGGGGCACTCCGGGAGATCTTCACCGACCTCCTCTTCGGCTTCTGTCACCTCCTGCTGCTGCACCTCGAGCTGCTCCTCTGGCTCCTCGGGTAAGACGACTAGGTTCTCGGTTTGCGATCCTGTATGATGCAATGCGCGTAAGTGATTATGCAAACGTGCATCGAAGGAGATGAATGCAATGAATATGTTGAAATGCAAGGTAGTCAACATCATCCAAGAAACTATATACTACAAGCACATGTCATCTACTGCATTCTCTTCTACTACTATTATGTTAAGTTAACCTATCTTATGAAATGCTTCAAAGATACACCAAAGCTTTACTAATTTCTTAATCACACTTAAAGCAACACTTGCTTAAACCCTAAGTAAAAATAGGTTTGAATAGCAACATATATTTCTGATGCTCCTAAAAATCTAAGAAAATTACAGTAGCATAATACTACCCTAAACAGGCTACCATAAAAATTTCATGGCATTTGGATAAGTAAACTATCCTATACAAAAATGACAAGCTATAGCATAAAAATGAGTATGAAATTACTTTGTACTATGAAAAGTGTCAAACAACAGAATTAATATTTTTCCTAGGTTCTTCATAGCATACTATGGCTGTACAAAAATTATCACATGCATGTTTTATACAAAGTTTGCTCTCTAGCAAAAATAACAAAAATCAGCCATTAAAGGCACTTGAACTACACCTCAACATTTTTCCACAGCACATGCATGAAACATATTTTTCTTAGCAAGTACATGATATATGAAGATTAACAAACTTAAAATCATGTTTTTCTGATACATATAGGATTTACTAACCATTTTACAAGATATCAGCAATATTAAGAATTAATTAAAGCTCTACAGAAAATTATCTCAAAAATGACATGCAATATTTTTAAATCATAGATCTAGTTCCAATGAATCCATAGAAATTTATTTCACAATTTTTGGAGCTCAAATGAATACAAAAACATTTTCCACAACATCTTTTATTATGAATAATAAAAGAAAACAGAAAACGATTTTTATTTTTAAAACTGGGCCGGCCCGGGAAGTAAACCGGCTCATGGCCGTTCTTGGCCTGGTCCACGCGCGCGGGGAAAACGAGCGAGCAGGCCCGCTCAGGCTTCGGCCCATGGCCGTTCGCGCGAGGAGGCCGGGGCGGGAGAAGCCGGAGGCGCCGGTGACTGCAACGTCGCGGCCGCGCGACGACCGGCCGGTGGCCATTGCCGACCACGCCCGGGTGCGGAAAAGCGAGCAACAGGTGCGCGGGGAGGAGGCGGACCCGTTTTCGGTGATAGAGAAGCAAGAGGGGTAGCGGGGAATCACTCCCGCGGGAGGCCGCGCGCACGGTGGCGCCATGGCCGCCGGCAGCGGATGAACGGAATCCGCACCTGCTTGGCTCGGGTGACGGCAACGAGGTGCGCACGTGGTGTCGGAGAAGCAGGCGAAGGTGGGTGCGTGAGAAGGCGAGCTATGGCGGCTCACCGTCTGCCAATTTGGCCGGCGGGTGCGGCGGTGGCGGCGCTCGCGCGGTGGGGTGCTCACGCGACACGGAACGGAGGAAGGGAAAGAGGGAGCGAGCGAGTGGCGAGTGGGATGGAGACCGGACGCGCGCGGAGATTTGAGGCGGAGCGCGCGCGGGGTCCACGGGCGGCCACGCGGGGGCGTCGCCGGCATGCGGCCGCCACGCGGCGGGCGCGTTCTGCCGCGGCGGACAGCGAGGCGCGGGCGAGCGGGAAGAGGAGGAGGAGGCCGAGCGGACGCGGGCCGGGCCGAGGCGGGGCGCGGGCGCCCGCGCGCGTGCGGGGGTGGCGCGGGCCGTTTCCGGTCGCGGGCCGAAACCGGGGCGGCGGCCTGCTAAAGAGAAAAACCCTTTTTTCATTTATATTTTCAAGAAATTTTTAAACGCCAGCTTTCAAATATTATTTTGAGCAAGAAAATGACATTTTCTGGAAATGACCCAAAAACAAAAGTTGCTTAGAATTTAATTCTCTACAACTTTGCTTTTAAGACCCAAGTCCAAATCTGGATAGATTTTGATTTTTAGAATAAAAGCTAATTTAGAGAGGATTTTTGAATATTTTCAAATAACATTTTTAAAACAAATCTTTGACAAAACTTTGAGTGATTCAGTGGCTCCAAAAATTTTCCTTATCATTCTAAGTGATATGAAATTTATAGTTGCGCAAATTTGATGAGTGTCATTAGCACATTATCACACATGTTATGCAACACTAGTTTCCACACTTTTATTTTACTAAGGGTACACTCCAAGCACATATGATTATGAATGCCATGACATGTTATGCTTCATGATTTGCAATGCAAATGCTTGCGTAACACCTGATTGTTACAGCCTTCAAATTTGTATTTGATATCTGAATCTGTGCATCTGTCACCTTTTCGCGCTCCACCTTCCGATCTTCGTGCACCTTGATAATTTTCTCAATGTTGTCCCCAAGGATGACAATTCCTTCCATAATATTTTCCTTCTTGCGCTTTCCATTGCGCTCGGCCTTTGCTGCTTCCCTACCAATGGGACGTGCTTGTTCATCTAGAACATCAATTATTTCACTCTTGTTTTTCTCTGTCTCCTGAAACTGTGCACGCCATTTCGGCTCATCTTTTAGTATCTTCCACCAATGCACCAACGAGAAACGCTTTCCAAACTTGTTTGCATACATCTTCTGTGCCTCTTCCTCCAGCATGTCGTTGGAATATCCGCTTGTATTCACTTGAGTAACCTTAGTCCAGAAGCCATTGAAATCACTGATCGATGCCTTCAGGCGTGACCAGTGAATCTTCAACTGGTTCATTTCTCTTGTACGCTTCCCATTCCCTTTCTTGTTAAAGTCATCAGTGACTTCCTTCCAGAATGTATTACCTTTCTTATCATTTCCCTTAATTGGATCTTTAGAAGCATTCAACCAAGAACTGGCCTAAAAAATACAAAATAAGAAAATGTAAAAATAAAAACAAGTTCTGTACCAAACAATGACATATAAAATGAAATTTAAGAAAACGGTTTGTTAACTTCATCAGTGAATACCAGTCTCTCTTCCTCTTCAGGTGTCCAATATCTTTTCTTCGCTGGCCTATTTGCCTCATTGTTGTCAACTTCATCAGCATCAATGTTCACTGGTTTGTTAGTTGAGGTACCTTGTTTAGCAGCTTCGGGTGTTGCTGTCCCATAGGCACTTGATGGTGATTGAGATATCGGGTTGAAGCTCATAGTTTGACCAACCAAATGAAAATTTTCTCCTTGCACTTGTGGCTGCGGCAGATAGTGTGGTTGTTGCATAAAATTCAGAAAACCACATGGCGGATAGCCCCTGAAATTTACACAGAATCAAAAAACCAAAAATAGAAGTGCCATCAAGCTGTAGAGAAACTGAAACAGACCCTACAAAAAATTGCTTACTGCTAGCTATATTGTTAGCATTAAAACTGTGCAGAGTTGGCAGTGAAGATTGTAATCCTGACACCAGCATGCCACCACTGTCATCAATCATCATCCTACTTTAATTGATAATATGATATGTCCTTGTTAGCTACTTCCATTAGCTTGCACATGAGCAAAAGGTTGTGTGGTATCTCAGTGATCAGGAGGTACCAACTTTTCATGTGTATACTTGTTTAAGTTCTAACCGAGTTAATGACTTTGGCACTCACAATAGGAGAAAAGAAAATCTGACTGTGTATAGTATCTCAGTGATATCATTATGTTGGCACTTTGCAAATATTTCATGGGCATCTAGTTTCTTGCCAGTGGCGAAAGCATGGAGAATGCACTAAATCGCAGATACTAAATGAACAGGAAGCTGAGAATTTATGGTTGTCAACAATACAACATAGTCAAGAACAGCTAAAGACCTCCATTTATGGTTAAACCAAATAGGTAAATAAACCATCAAACCACTTGCACAGATCGAAATCAATTGCTTACCATGAATTTGGGCCTTCTAGATTTCCATGAGGAGATGTAAAATTTGGGGGTATGGCCCCCCATCCTCCTCCTTGCGGTGGCTGTGGTGGCACAGTTGAAGTCGTCGGCACAGCATGGGAGGAAGTCGGCGCAGCAGGGACGGGAATCGGCATAGCAGGGGCGGCAGTTGGCGCAGCAGGGGCGGAAACCGGCGGCGGCACTGGTGAGGAAGCTGGAGATGGTGATGGCACAGCCGAGCGTGCGGTCATCATTCCCAGGCGGCTAGCCCCGCGCCCTCTCCCTCCTCTGCCAGATGCGCGCCGCCCGGAAGACTCCACCGGCGGTGGATCCATGGCCGCTGGTTGAGACTGACCGGTGAAACGAGGTAGCGCCTCTGATGGGGTGGGGCGCGGGAAGATTGGGGGCGGAGGCGCGAGAGAATGGGGACGCCGTCGGCGGAGGCCCAATGGGCAGGAAGATGGGGTGCGGGCGCGGGCTCGATGGCGGGAAGACTAGGGCGGACGCGCGGGAAGATGGGGTGCGGGCGCGGGCTTGATGGCGAGGGGAGCGGGCGGAGGCGTGCGTGCGCACGGGATCTCCGGCGATGAAACTCTTCCCCTCAATGCGCGTTTCACACGAATTCCAACTCGTTGGAAATGCCGCTGGCTCATTTTACTGGGATGAAACGTTTCCCTTCTCTCTCCTCCCAGTTTCATGCAAAAAGCTGATGTGGCACCTTATTTAATGCGCATGAAACACCCCATGAAACTCCACTGAGACTGGCCTTAGATAAAACTCTACTAAAGTTTCTATCTCTCTCTTCGTAATTAATTTGTCAACTCAGCAAATTTACTAATGTGTCATAACATTAAATAAGAATAAAACACCTTTGAAATACCCATTGAGACTGATTTAATGGTTAAAGTTAACAAAGCTTGACCGGCAAAAAAAAAACTAAAGACCGTGTCTTGAATCTGGACCAAATTAAGGTGGTATTATCGTGCGTGTCATCATCATGGCACCGTAGAGCCATATACATGACTTGTATTATTGAGTGAAGACCTACTCTTGCTTGGAATCGTGAAAACGTTCTCTCTCTGTCCTTTGAGGCTTTGACTGAGATAACATTTGTAGCTGCATCTATATATATATCGTCATCCCCTCTGCCACCATCTATCAAATCAACATCGTGCATGAATTGAAGCAAGTAGGATGACGTGGTGTTGCTCAACTTGCTAGTTGTTTTCGAGTAGCGTGTTGGGATCGGAGGAAGGTGGAGATGAAAACAGAGGAAGTTGTTGAAAGATTAAGGCTTTGGATACAGTTTATTCCTGTAGTTTTAGAAAAATACCATTGTTTTGTGAAATACTTTGGTTTTATAGTGCCATGAAGTGTCTGAGTGCAATAAACTTTATAGTTTTGAATACCATGGTATTCTTGAAACAGTAGTCTTTTTGGAGTTTTAAAAACTCTACTCTAGACCTATTTTTTCTAAACCACGGTTTTGCAATCAATTAATGGTTCTAAACTACAATTTCTTGATACTATAGTTTCTTAATACTACACCGTCCAAACAAGGCCTAAATTGGATGAACAGGGAGGGAGGGAGATTAGATTACATACATACTCCTTTTGTCCTTGAAAGAATGTTGTTTTTGTTTCTCGAGAAGTCAAACACTTTTAATTTTGATCAAATACGGTAGCGCTATTCTACACCTTAAGGGTAGAATAACTATTCTACACCCAGACACAAAATACTAAATAATAATGGCCATGAATACTGAGTAATACTGACAAGCGTTCGGTATTAGTCAGTAGTACGCGTCAGTATCACGAAATGCTGAATATGAAATACTAAATAATACTGACACGTGAGGCAAGTACTAAATAGTACTGAATTTTGTTCAGTGTAACACCCGGTAGCTAAAAATTGACCACAAAAATACTGAATAATACTGAACAATGTTCAGTACAGTCAGTAGTACGTGTCAATATCACGAAATACTAAGTAATACTGACTTGCGAGTACTGAATAGTATTGAATTTTGTTCAATATAACAGTTTGATGTAGAATAGTTATTCTACACTTCGGGTATAGAATATCACTTGTATGACCAAATATTAATATTTATAGTGTATAATTAATTTTTTATCAAATAAATTATTAAATAATACTCTTTTAAGGACAGAGAGAGTAGTCGTTAATCAAACAAGGAAGGATGACTGGACTTGGTTTATTTTATTTATTTATTTTTTGAATGTCACCCGTGGGGATTATATATATATATATATATATATATATATATATATATATATATATATATATATATATATATATATATATATATATATATATATATATATATATATATATATATACTATTTTGAGGCCCAGCCATTGAGTAAGATTCAGCGCACGACGATCAGCCCTTGACACGAACAATTAATATCCCCACATTTATTTATCACCGTAGCATGCAGCAGAATTGAAATGGCCAGTACTTTATTACTACTCCGTCCGTGATAACCGCAGTTGACCCAGCTCTCTCTATATATATCCCAAATCCACGATTCACTATAGCTGTTTAAGAAGGGAGCCTATGCTATGGAAACTAGCTTCTTGTGGAAACTATGAAAACTTTAATCTAAGTCCACAGGATTCTAATCCGATGGCCTCAGCTGAGGGTGGGTCATTTATTCACTTAAACCCTCCCACCAAGATTCTAATCCGATAATCTCAGATGAAGCACAACCCACCTTCAGCTGAGGCCATCGGATTAGAATTCTGTGGACTTGATTGAAGTTTCCACAAGAAGCTAGTTTCCATAGCATACGCTCCCGTTTAAGAAAGCTATCTGTGTCTATGTACAAGTTAGCCGTCCCATTTAGCTCCGCTATAGCTGTTTTTAGGTCATCCGCTAAAATTAAAACACTGCTCACCAGTCACCACGCCGCCACCTCGTAGGCACCCCATCTCCTCTCCCAACGCCGGCGCCTCTATTCTCCGGGACTACTACGGAGCATCCGGTCGGCATGAGCACTCCAGGCGACGAGTCCGCTGGGAGGCGTGGCCCACGGTGCGGTGAAGCAGCCGACGGTGCCGCGAGCAGACAAGGTGGCCGGTCTGCCGGGGGATGGAGGTCGCGGAGCGGCATGGCAGCCGGCCCGCTGGGTGCCGGATCTCGTGGAGCACACGCCAGCGATGGCCCCTCGCCCACTGGCAGCGGCTGTGACCGCTCCACCGGCGGCAACTCACGGAAGCTGACGGCGGCGCATCTGGAGCGGCGCTCGCGTGGACGCCGCAATCTCCCGCGGCAGCGCGGTCCGCCCTCGCGGCCTCGCGTGACGGCCTTGGCGGCGCCCCTCCCCTACCAGCGGAGGCAGCCGCAGCCCCTCCCTCCACCGGCAACCCCTCTGCGGCGCCCCTCCTCAAACTGATGGCAGCGGCGGCCCCTTCCCGGCTTCCCCTAGCACATCCGGCCTCCAATGGTGGTGGCGCCGGCCCTCCCGGGGCAGCCTCACCATTGCAGCTGCGGCGTGGTTCCTCAAATCCTGCGCCGGCACATCGCCGGCCTCCCCACATCGGGCAGCGGCACCTTGCCTCGCATGGACGGGGCACCGGTCGCAGCGCAGCCTGCTCCCACGCGAGCGGCGTCCCCCGTCTGAGGTGCATCGATCTCGTCCCCCGGCGGCGGCGCGTCCTGCTCCTGCATCACCCGTCCCGCGGCCCCTCCCTCCACCGGCAACGTCGCGACTCGCAACGGCCAGGGAGCGGCAACACATCGCGTGGGATGTGCAGCGACCGGCACGTGTGTGCGAGGAGAGAAGTAGGCGACGCACGGACCAAGCTGTGGATGAGAGCTTCTTCGATTTTTTCATTCTTTTTTTATCCGTGTAGTAGCTCCGTAGGAATTAAATTGAGCATATGACGATGACTGAGGCTCCATGTATGATTGTTCCTAATAGATTAATTTTGTTTTATAAAGTTTTGATGAATTTGTCAAACAATTTTGTCCAACATTGATCCTCAGCAACTCCCTCAGCGACAACGTTGCTAGTACTGGATTGATGAATCTGGATGGATTTTTAATAACTTTTTTCTGAATCGAAGCCAGTTGAAATGGATTTGAATACTTCTGTTCATGGCTATACGAATCTAACTAATTACGTCTTTGTTCCAACGTTTTAAAGCACTAATTAAGTTTGCAGAAATCAATTAATTACCACTTGAGTATTTCCTCAATTATTACGATACTAAGGTAAATCACATTTATAAACTCCCTTTACCGCACTAGGTCCACGCCAGGAGTCATCTGAAAACAAATAAAAAATTAATTAGAAAAAAAACTTCGTCGTTGGGACTGGACGCTTCGCTGATTTTCTTTGTCAGTATTATTACTTACCGATCTGGATGGAGTTATTTATAGACCTAAATGATACTTTTAGTAATAAAAAAATACCTTGCTTGGTGATTGGGCGTCTTGGTAACTACGACAGCCAATTTTTACTACTCACGGGATCGGATGGAATTATTTATAGACCATGGTACTATTAGTAATACTACTAACTATCACAACCAATTTTTACCACTTGATGGCCTGAACAGAATTATTTATAGACCCAAATGATACTATTAGTAATAAATTTATATCCCGACCGATGACCGGACACCCTGGATATTAGCACATGGCTAATTTACCGCTCACAGGAAAAAAAGATTTATTTTATTAGAAAATTGATACTAACGGTAATAAAAAATAATCACAAGTGGTGTCTTTACACCACGGTGATTGGCGTAGGCGAATTTACCGCTCTCGTCCAAATGATACTATTAGTAATAATTTGATAGCCCGACCATTGACCGGACGCCCCGGAGATTAGCACATGGCTAATTTATCGCTCACGAGAAATGAAGGAATTGTTTTTATTAGCAAACTAATACTACTGGTAATAAAAAAATGACGATCGGTATCCGGACACCCCGGTGATTGGCACAGGTGAATTTACCGCTCACGGGACATGACGGAATAATTTTCTCGTCTAAATGATACTATTAGTAATAAATTAATATGCCGACCGGTGACTGGACGCCTTGGAGATTAACACATGGCTAATTTACCGCTCACAGGAAAGGAATGAATTATTTTATTAGAAAACTGATACTAACGGTAATAAAAAAATCTTGAGCGGTGTCCGGACACCCCCGGTGATTGGCACAGGCGAATTTACCGCTCACGGGACATGATGGAATAATTTTCTCGTCTAAATGATACTATTAGTAATAAATTAATATCCCGACCGGTGACCGGACGCCCGGAGACTAGCACGTGGCTAATTTACCGCTCACAAGAAAGGAAGGAGTTATTTTATTAACAAACTGATACTAACGGTAATAAAGAAAATCATGATCGGTGTCTGGACACCACGGTGATTGGCATAGACGAATTTATCGCTCACAGGACATAACAGAATAATTTTCTCGTCTAAATGATACTATTAGTAATAAATTAATAGTCCGACTAGTGACTGTCGACGAAATATGGTCGGCAGTCTACCTAGGGGTATGCCCAAGGTAGTAGATTATCGGTAGACGGTGCGCAAGCCTCAAACAAGATGGTGACGCAAGACAGACACGATGTTTTATCCAGGTTCGGCCGCCAAGAAGGCGTAATACCTACGTCCTGCGTCTGATTTGTATTGTGGTATGTCAATGAGAGATGTTTTTAGAGGGGTCCCCTGCCCGCCTTATATAGTCCGGGGGGCAGGGTTACAGATCTGGAAACTAATCCTAGTCGGTTACAATTACCATATGTGGCCGGATAAGGATTTCTATTCTAACCGACCAAGATCCTGCTTGGTCACCAAATCCGTCTTGATTCCTTGTGCGGGACTCCGATCAGGTTAACTGAGCCGCACGTCGCCTTTTGGGTGGACTGAAACCAACGATCCAGGCCAGCCCAAGCTTAGCCGTAGGGGTATAGGGGTTAATACCCCCACAGCTAGTCCCCGAGCGCCATGTATTCTGATGCGACACGCCATTGTAACCTTCTCCGAATAATGAGGCTTGAGTTCTTGACATCTCCGACCACCGTCATCACCGGAGAAGTAGGTTGTCCAAAGAATGTATGGTGCTCTTAAGAAAAAAGAAAAAGATTTCTGTCCCGGGAAGTGTGCCCACTTGTATTTCTGAAAAGAAATGTAAGTGCGTCTTGAAACGTAGCATCTTTGATCATCAGAGGCGTAGTGGTCGAAAATAAGCACATTCACCGCGAGGTGAAGTGTGCCCACTTAGTCCCCGAGCCTGGTAGTAGGTGACGTAGGCACGTGGTGCCAGGGTCTAAAAAGAATTCCCAGTTAAGTTAAGAATCCAATCGTCATACAGGCAATACGAGATGCACCAGCAGGTGCATCGTACCGATGTAGTCCCCGAGCTTGCTGGAAGGCGAGGTATGAGCCTTGTAGCAAGGTCTAAAACGAGAAAGAATATTCCAACTGTATGCGAGTCGCCAGTCGCATGTAGTGGAGACGCAAAGCCCCCGAGCCGTGATCAGAGAATGATCGAAAAAGTCCCCGAGTCGTGGTCGGAGAGTGATCGAGGCAGTCCCCGAGCGTAAGTCGGGCAGCGAGCAACGAAGTCCCCGAGCGCAGAGTGGTTTGACCAGAAGTCCCAGAGCACGGAGTGGTCTGGCGAGTCCCCGAGGGTCCCAGAGCATGAAGTGGTCTGGCGAATCCCCGAGCACAAGGGTGGTCTGGTCAGAGTCCTTGAGCACCGTAGTGGTCTTGGCGAGCCCCGAAGCTTGAGCTCGTTGAACGAACTACGTTCACTGGTAACGAAGGAGCGCATTTATTGGCGTAGATCTCGAGGTGGTGTGAAAAAATCCGTCGGCACGCGTGCGCACGTCTCCCAAGAATCTTGGGCAGGCGAAACGACGGTACTCTTTGTTATTTATAATATAGATCTGGCAACTTACAGTCACCGTTCCCCATCGTCATTCGCCGCCGCCACCTTCATCTTCATCTTCCGCTTACCAAACCCTAGTTCTCCGATAAATAGTGCCAAAATCTCCTTGCCATCGCATCCACACCCTTAGAAAAAACGCCCAGAAGAAAAGCGAAATCATGACGAAGGAGTGGTGGAAGTCTCGAAGCAACGAACACACCCTTGAAGACCTTGTCGCCATGGGAGTGCTCCACAACAAAGCCCTCGCTGGATGGCGCGCACCGGAAGGAGAAAGCTTCCCTAATCCACAACCAGGTGAGATTGTGGTTTTCGAAGATTTCTTCAAACGGGGTTTTGGGATTCCAGTACACCCTTTCCTTCAAGGTCTCTGCTTGTACTACGAGATTGGGATTTGCAATCTACATCCCAACTCGATTCTTCTCGTCTCTACCTTCATCCATCTCTACGAGGCGTATGGTGGCTTCCAGCCCCATTTCGACCTCTTTCGCCACCTGTTCTGTCTTTGGAAAAAAGGAAGCGGTGGCTCAAAGATCGCCGGAGGCGTATACCTGAACCTGCGTGACGGCATGAAGGCGCGATATCTGCACTGTCCGTGGAACACTTCTTTGGACGAGTGGTACAAGAAATGGTTCTACATCCGTGAAGAGCCGAACACCATCACTCTGTGCGACGTGGGGCTAATTCTAGAAAAGAAAAATAGCTGGTCAGAAAAACCTGAAAACTTGGAACAAATTACCAAACTGCTCGAGATGATCCCGTGGAGAAAGCTTGACGGCCCGAGCGTGGTCAGAAACTTCATTAGCCGACGAATTCAGCCATGCCAGAAAAGGATTCATCCTGGCTTCGAATACCAAGGGAGCGCAGATCCGACAAGGACAAGGAAAGAGCCGCTTGACAAGACGGAGATCAAGGCCAGAATTGGAGAGCTGTTCAATTTGGCCGATCCAAATTATGTTGTACTGAACGCCATCGAACACGCCTTCAAACTGACTCGACCTCCCCCAAAGGTAAATGACGCCTCCTTTTAACTGTAGAGTCATGTTATAGTAAGAAAATAACTGTCTTTTCCTTTATTTTGTGTCTCAGTGTAATGGCCATGACCGAGCAGAAGTGTTCGTGTCGCCTCCCCCTGGTGTAGAATGGCCGCAACCCACCGGCCCAGCCACCCATACCAGTGCCAGGACTGACGACATTAACCAGGCGGTATTCGAGACCGTTGAAGACGCTTTAACCAGAGCCACTGGCAAGCGTCCGGCTGCTGTCAAACGACGTCAAACCATCTTTCCTTTGTCGGACGACGAAGAAGAGGAAGCGGACCTCTTCCGGCTCATCCCCAAAAAGAGGAGAAGACAAGTAGAACTGATGGAGCAAGGTGGCTCCTCGAGGCCAGCAGTGGTCACAGCACCAACCACTGCTGCACAGAGGACAGACGAAGAAAACATGCCACATCATACTTCGACGCCCATACCGGGGATTGAACAAGTTCCGGTGGAAACTGCCGAGCAAACGGAGCAGGGGCGGTCGAGGAGACGTTCCTTCACCACATCCTTCCACAAGTCAAAACTGTAAGTATTTTGTTTGATGTAAGCCTTGCATTTTGCATTGGATGCTATTATCTTCTTAATTTGTCTCTGATTTCATTAGTTCGGCCTCCACCGAAAGCCCCGACCAGCTAGCTGGGTGCGGAATGTCCCCAATGACAATAGCGGGACAAGCTGCTCAGCAAGCAATCATGGAGGAGCCCGTAGCAGGAACTCCACTTGAACCTCAACAGGTGGACAACCAGACGCCAGTCCCCGAGCAGCTGGTCGAGAAAACAACCGATCAGAATACGAGTACTTCAAGCATAAACCCTGCTGAGGCGGATACCACGGCGCCAGTGGAGCTGAATCTAGCCAAAGAGCAGCAGCCAGAAGTTGTCCAGAACATGGTTGCAGACGCGACGGCTCGTGGGAAAGCCCTAATGGAGTCTGCGAACTCCAGACCAGTGCTTCCTCCCGAACAGGAGGCTGAAGAGGATGAAGTGGAAGAAATCCTGGGCCGTCCCCAAGATAGACGACAACATGTATATGTGTCGCGCTATCGGCACGACGAATGGGTCATGCATGAAGAAATCCCAGAAATCGAAGAGACCTTAAGAGTCGAACGGGCGGCCAAGCGTCTGGTGATAGAAGTCCAGGTATATTTAGTTTGAGCCCCTGATCCGGTTGTATAGTCGAACTATCTGACGTAGATTGTCTGTATGCAGGACTTGATGAAAACTGCAAGATACCGAAAACGATGCTTCGACCAGATAGAAGGAATCACAACGGCCAATAAGGAGCTGACGGCTAAAGTGGAACGCCTACAACACCAACTTGAAACCGCCAACCAGGAGAGGACAAACCGAGAAGCACAAAACCAAGATCTGGTCGGCCAACTCCAAGGCAAAGAGCAGGAGAAAACAGGTAAGTTTTCACCGTATCATAACAAGTGTAGGACTTGTGTTAATTTGGTCTTTGCAGTAATAGCTGTAATGCAGATTTAGGAGCTGAAGTGACCCACCTCCAGGAGGAAAACAGCCGTGTGCTTGCAGAATGCAATTACTTAAAGGAGGACAATGTGAAACTGGCACGCAGCCAGTCGGAACTCCAAAACCAAAATAACAAAATGAAAGATGACCTGAAAAGTAAGCACTCCAGACCCCCCCTTTCTCATTCTATTGCCCACCTTGCCTTGCCGTATCATCACGTTTGATGTCTTGTACTATTTTTAGTTTTGAAAGTCAATGCCAAGAAGCACCTGGAGGGTGTAATCAAGGAACATGACAACTTGAAAGCACAATGCCTTAAAACCACCGAGGATCGGGACATGTGGAAAAAACGGTGCCAAGAAATGGCAACTGGCATTGTGCCCATCCTCGACCTTATCGACCCGGCGCTCACAGAAGAAGAGGTAAAGATACCCCAGCTCGGACTGGTCGAGAGATGCAAGAAAGCATGGGGATGGTTCCAAGACTTTGTGAAGGAGGCGAGTGAGTACACAGGTGCCCATGTGCTGAGCATGGTACGTGCTCACTACCCCCTGATCGATCTCAAGCGCTTGGAGGCTGGGTACCCAAAGGAGGTAGACCCAGACAAGGCCGAGGAACTTCGGACGACCCAGCTGGAATTGTCTTCAAAGATAATTGGCGATATTAACCTGTGCGAAGGTGGAACAGCACCTGTACAGGGTATGCCGTCGAAAAACCAGCTGAAAATACCATCAGCTGCAAGCCAACCAACGAAGCCTGCGGTCTCGACCAGCTAGGCACCAGTGAGGCCATCCCCTTCAGCTCGACTAGCTCAAGAGTCCCCGAGACTCGAGTAGAGCATTTAGAGACGACGAGCAGTAAATGCCCTGCTCTCCGACCAGCCAATGTAATAGGCTTAGAGCTGTAGAAGGAGGACATAGTTGTGTTATTGTAAACTTGAACCTCTTCAGGTAAGCTTGTAATAACGTAACTGTATATCATTACAAGTTTGTTTGCTTTATACAAACCAACTGAAAATGCCATCAGCTGCAAGCCAACCAACGAAGCCTGCGGTCTCGACCAGCCAGGCACCGGTGGGGCCATCCCCTTCAGCTCGACTAGCTCAAGAGTCCCCGAGACTCGAGTAGAGCATTTAGAGACGACGAGCAGTAAATGCCCTGCTCTCCGACCAGCCAATGCAATAGGCTTAGAGCTGTAGAAGGAGGACATAGTTGTGTTATTATAAACTTGAACCTCGTCAGGTAAGCTTGTAATAACGTAACTGTATATCATTATAAGCATCGTCCCGAAGGTTTTGCACGGCCCTTGGTTGGCACGTGGTCGGGGTATGAGGTAACATGACCTGTGCACACGTGGATGCGGAAAAGTCAAACCAAGGGAGGACCTGCCGATCACCCACAACGTGGAGAATGGATTTCGTGCACATGTTGGGAGGAACCGGAGACAAAATCTTCTCCGAAAACCGTAGGAGTGGTGGTCAGCTTGTACTGGCTAAATCAGAATATCCATAAAATTCGTAGTGACCCATTAGAGTGGTCAGAAAAATCATGATTGCTTTATTAAAGTAAATCGAAAATGTAAGTTGAATACATATCTCATTAATTAAGCATAGAAACGTTTAAGCTTGTCGATGTGCCACGAATTTGGTACGTCCGTGCCGTCCAGGTAAGCTAACCTGTAAGACGTTGGGCGTGTGACTTCCTTGATCATGAAGGGTCCCTCCCATGGGGTTGCGAGTTTGTGGACGCCAGCCTGATTCGTCTTCCACTTTAGTACTAAATCCCCGACCATAAAGGAACGCTCTTTAACGTTCTTGTTGTAGTACCTGCGCAAAACAGCAAGGTATTTGGCTGTGCGTACGCAAGAATCGAGCCTTTTCTCCTCTGCGCTGTTGATTTCTAGCTCCCGTGATTCCTTAACCTTGCCCTCATCAAAGTTCTCTACCCGTGCTGATCTGAAAGCTATATCTGTTGGGAGGACTACCTCAGCGCCGTAAACCATAAAGTATGGTGAGACGCCGGTGTTACGACTGGGCTGAGTTCGGAGGCCCCATACCACGGCTGGTAGCTCTTTGAGCCATCTACCAGCAGTTTTATCGTTTGCTCTGTACATCCTCTTCTTTAATGCGTCCAAAATCATGCCATTTGCCCGCTCGACTTGTCCATTTGCTCTAGGGTGTGCCACAGAGACGTATTTTACAACTATGCTCCTTTCATCGCAGAAGTCCCAAAAAGCGTTCCCGGTGAACTGAGTACCCAAATCGGTGATGATGCTGTTGGGAACGCCGAAACGGTGGATGACCTGGTCGAGGAAAGTGATAGCTTTCTCTGAAGATGCCTGTACCAGAGGCATGTATTCTATCCACTTAGAAAATTTATCAATTAGCACGAAGACGAATGTAAATTTCCCTGGAGCCGGTTTGAAAGGCCTGATCATGTCCAGTCCCCAGCATGCGAAAGGCCAAGAGGCTGGAATCGTCTGGATCTCGTGTGCTGGCACATGGATTCTCTTAGAGAAGAACTGACAACCCTCGCAGTGGCGAACTAGCTTCTCTGCGTCGGCTACTGCTGATGGCCAATAGAAACCTGCTCGGAAAGCCTTACCGACCAGTGTTCTTGAGGCCGCGTGGTTGCCGCAGGAGCCAGAGTGGATTTGGTCTAGGAGATGTCACCTTCCGCCTGGGTTACACACTTCATCAAGATTTCCTCCTTAGCATTTTTGCGCCATAACTTGCCATCAACGAGCAGATACTGCTTACTGCGACGCATCAGGCGCTCATTTTCTAGTCGATCGATATAACCGCTACCATCTGTTAAGTACTTGATGAAGGGTGTTCTCCAATCCAGCTCATTAGTGGTCGGAAGTGGCTCGGTTGTGCTCGGCGCCGGAACCGTAGCCACTAGTTGCTGGTCTGAAACTTTGTCGGTCGTTGAATCTTCGTCTTCAATGGAAGGCGTGAGCAGGTCTTGGACGAATACTCCATGTGGGATTTTAGCTCGGGAGGATCCTAACTTTGACAACGCATCTGCTGCTTGGTTCTTGTCTCGGACCACGTGTATGTACTCGATGCCATAGAACCTGCCTTCCAGCTTTCTTATCGACTTGCAATATGCGCCCATCTTTTCACTGGTGGTGTCCCAGTCATTGTTGAACCGCAATGCGTTTAACTCCATGCAGGCAGGCTTCGTAGACATAGAGACGTTTAATGACTAGAGCCGAATCTCCGTAGACATAGAGACGTTTAACTCCAAGCTCAACCGCAATGCGTAGACCATGCAGGCAGGCTTCATACTCGGTGGCATTATTGGATGCTGGGAAGTAAATCCTGAAGACATACCAGAGCTGCTCCTTGGATGGTGATACGAAAAGAACTCCTGCTCCCGCACCGTCAATAGTAAGGAAACCGTCGAAGTACATCATCCAAGATTCGTCGGATCCCGGAGAGACAGGCGTGCTTAAGTCTGTCCACTCGACGATGAAATCGACGAGTGCCTGAGACTTGATTGTAGTACGGCTTGCGAATTCCAAGGAGAAGGGGCATAGCTCCATTGCCCATTTGACGATGCGTCCGTTCGCATTCTTATTGCGAATGATGTCCCCCAAAGGATACTCGGTCATGACCACCACACGATATCCGTCGAAGTAGTGTCTCAACTTTCGGGATGTTATCAGTATGGCGTAGAGCAATTTGTGAATCTGCGGGTACCTGGTCTTGGATTCGTTGAGTACCTCACTAATGAAATAGATTGGCCGCTGTACCTTGTAGGCGTGGCCCGGCTCGTCGCGCTCGACTACCATTGTAGTGGAGACCACCCGATAGGTTGCCGCAATGTAAAGGAGGAGGGTTTCGTCTTCTCTGGGAGCAGTAAGTACCGGAGGTGACGTGAGGTATTGTTTCAGCTGCGTGAAGGCAGCGTCTGCTTTCTCCGACCATTCAAAATTCTCGGATGCTTTGAGCAGTTTGAAGAACGGTAGTCCTTTTTCTCCTAATCTTGATATGAAACGGCTTAGAGCAGCCATGCAGCCGGTGAGCTTTTGGACATCCTTCACCTTTTTTGGGGGCTTCATGTCTAAGACAGCTTTGACTTTCTCCGGGTTAGGGCGTATGCCGTCGTAACTGACGACGTTGCCGAGCAATATGCCAGAAGGGACACCAAAAATGCACTTCTTTAGGTTTAATTTCCATTGGAACGTATTAAGGGCTACAAAGGTGCGTTCCAGATTGTCAACAAGGGTATGTGCTTCCTTGGTTTTGACAACTACATCGTCGACGTAAACCTCGACGAGGCCATCTTTTATCTCGTCGTTGAGGCAGGCCTGTATAGCGCGTTGGTAGGTAGCACCGGCGTTTTTGAGCCTGAACGACATAGTCGTGTAGCAGTAGGCGCCGAAAGGCGTGATAAAAGACATCTTGATCTGGTCGTCCTTTTTGAGAGCGATCTGGTGATAACCAGAGTAACAATCGAGAAAGGAAAGCAGCTCGCAACCGGCGGTTGAATCTACGACCTCGTCTATGCGAGGTAAGCCAAAGGGGTCCTTAGGGCAGTGTTTGTTGCGATCAGTGTAATCAACGCACATTCTCCATTCATTATTCTTTTTGCGTACAAGAACCGGGTTGGCTAACCATTCTGGATGATACACTTCTTTGATAAATCCGGCTGCCAAAAGCCGTGTAACTTCTACCCTAATCGCCTCCTTTTTGTCGCGAGCGAAACGTCGTAACTTCTGCTTGATTGGTTTGGCCTTGCTGTTGACATTTAAGGAGTGCTCGATCAGGCTCCGAGGTACACCGAGCATGTCGGAAGGTTTCCATGCAAACACATCCACGTTGCCCCTCAGGAACCTGACGAGCGCGTCTTCCTATTTGGAACCCAGGTTGGCCCCGATGAGGACCGTTTTGCTGGGATCACCCTCGACCAGCTGGATCATCTTGTGTTCCTTGGACCTGGTGTTCTTACGTGGAGCCTCGAGCTCTGGGATCTCCAGGTGGTCGGCCGAGGTCTTCTTAGCGTCGAGGACGGTCTCAGCCATGCGAATAGAGAGGTCGTGGGCCTCTGCTATTTTGAAGCTGTCGTCCTCGTAGGTATAAGCTGCGTATACGTTGCCCCTGAGGGTTAAAACTCCTTTCTCAGTAGGCATCTTGAGCACCAGATACCTGTAATGAGGTATGGCCATGAACTTGGTAAGCGACGGTCGACCAAGAATAGCATGGTAGGTGCCATCAAAATCAGCGACCACGAAGTTGACGTAGTCTGTGCGAAAATGGTCTAGAGTCCCAAATTGCACAGGTAGCATGATCTGCCCGAGAGGCGTGGAGCTCTGTCCGGGGAGAACACCCCAGAACTGTGCGTTGTACGGCTTCAGGTCCGCCTGGGCTATTTTTAGAGCGGGCAAACTGTTTTTGAATAGTATATCAATAGAGCTGCCGCCATCGATCAGGACCATGTCGAATTGAACCTTGTTGATACAAGGATTGAGAACCAGAGGAAAACGCCCTGGCTCGGGTATGGCCGCCCATTGGTCCTTCCTACTGAAGTAGATTTCACAGTGAGACCACGGAGGAAACCGCGGATCGGTGTGAAGGTTGTCGGTGTTTGCCACGTTCAAGCAAGCGCGGGCGAGCAGCTTGCGTTCTCGTTTGGTCTCAATGGACACCTTGCCGCCGATGATGGTGTGCACACGATCAGTCGGTTTGACGTATTTATGACAAGGGTCAGCATCGTCGTCGTCGTCATCCTCGTTGCGCTGTTCCCCTGCGTCGTTAGGCTTGTCGGATGCATTCGGAGCCTGTTGACGCATGTAGATAGTCTTGAGAACGCGACAATTCTCCATGGTGTGGTTGGATTTAGGATGGAGCTGGCAAGGCCCCTTCAATGCTTTGGCATAGTCCTCTTCGTAGTTACGACGTCCACCACCTTTTTTCACGGTATTGACCTCACCGTCGTCTTCCCGAGCACGCTTGCTCCTGTAATCATCATGGCGGTTGCGCCGCTGATTACGTTGATCACGGTGGTCGCGGGGGTCGTCGCGCTGGTTGCGGCGGTCAAAATTGTCGTTCCGACCACGGTTGCCGCGGTAATCGTTGCGGTTTGGAGGGTGGTCGGAGCGTGGAAACCTTGCTGCTTCTTCAACGATTATTATTTTTTTAGCATCGTCAGCGTCCGCGTATTTCTTAGCGGTGGCCAGAAGCGTTGTTACTGATTCGGGTTTCTTCCAGAGGAGCTTGTCTCTTAGGGCGTCGTGGAACCGGAGGCCGGTGACGAAAGCTTCGATTGCTTCGTTGTCGGAGATTGATGGGACCTTGATGCGCATCTCCGAGAAACGCCGAACATACTCGTGCAGTGGTTCGTCCTTGCGATCTTGGATCCGTTGCAGATCGTACTTGTTGCCGGGTTGTTCACAAGTAGCGATGAAATTGTTGATGAAGGCCTGCCTGAGTTCCTGCCAAGAATCAAAATAGTTCACTGGCAAGCTAACCAGCCATTGGTGACCTGCATGACCAACCGCGACTGGGAAGTAGTTAGACATGACGTGCTCGTTAGCCATAGCTGAGCGGCACGCAGTTTCGTAGAGCATGACCCATAATTCAGGGTTTTCCTTGCCGTCGTACTTCTGAAGTTTTTCGAGTTTGAAATTCTTGGGCCATATGACTTGGCGAAGGTGCGGAGTGAACTGTTTCAAACCTGGCGGGCCGTGGGCAGTGTCATATTCCATGCGACGATAGCTTTCATGGGATGCACGATCATCGGCTCTCTGGTTGATGCGAGCGCGCAGATCACGTCTGACGAGATAATGGCGAAGATCATTATTGCCATCTGGATTAGCCCTGCGACCGTGGTTATCACGGCGATTGTCACGGTTATCCCGGCGGTCGCCGCCTCGAACGCCGTGGCGGTCACCCTCCCGGCGGCGGTTGTCGTCCCGACCACTATCATAATCGCCGTTTCCGCCTTGACGATTGTCCGATGGGTCGTTATTGCGCGAGCCGCGTTGATTGAATGGCTGTGAGCGACTTGAATATTGGCGGCTGTGGCTTGATTCGACAGAAACGGGTGGAGCCCGGGCTTGATTTATTTCTGCAGTCTGAGCCATAGCAGCTGTCAGATAAGCTTGTATGTCATCATGGACTGCCTGGGTCTCAGGAGTGTTAGGCAGCCGCTGCATTGTCGCCAAGGCGACGACCACGTTGGCGCTTGGGGTCTTGAAGACTTGTTTGTCCCCTACCCTGTCAAAAGCGTCGTTGAGGTCACGTGGTCGGACCCTTATGCGTCGTGCCTCCTGGTCTGCTTCAGCTTCGATTTGCCGGCGATTAAACCGGTCAATATTGCGTGCTTCGCGTGCAATCTTTTCTTGTTCTGTTTCGCCAACTGCCGGCGGCTCGTCGTTGCTGACGACATGGATCAAATCCCCTCGTCTTGGCGGGAAAGATGGAAATTGGGGGAAAACCGGGGCGTGATCTGGTAGGTCCAGATCGTATTTGACGCCTTCGTCTTCGTGACGCTGAAGCTCGGTGTGGACGGATGCGTTGGATGCGATGCCGGATGAGGAGCTGGAGTCACCCTCTCGGACTGTGTGGACGGATCCTTCTCGGTAATCTTCAATCCGGACCATGTTGACGATGTTACGTGGCTTCGGCCGAGATCGGTGTATAGGACCTGGATCCGAGCGGCGTCGTAGGTTGTGCGCGTAGTTGGAGGCAGCGTTTTGCAGGTCGTAGGGCTGGACCTGGTGGTTCTTCGTCGGGGCTTCGTACTCGCAGAGTCGGAGACCCGTCGCGAAGGCTGGCTGGCGACGAGCGGAGCGCCCCTTAGGAGTAGATACGATCACAAGATCTGTTCCAAGTCGTGCAGGACGACTGGTCCGAGCTGGTCGGATAGATCTGTTGTGGGGAGCCATTACCTGCTCATTAGGTTGGCTTCGAATCGTACTTATCAGAGCTAAGGTTTCAGTAAGTTTGATGCCGACCCGATCGATGGAGTCAAGCAGGTCGGTTTCATCGAACTGCTTTCCTCTGTAGCGGGGAAGCAGACGACGGGTTGTCGGCGTGGCTGTAGGCGTGCTCGGAGCCAGATGTATCATGGTCGGAGGCAGATTCATCGTGGTCGGAGCCGTGTTTGTCGTGGTCGGAGCTGTAGCCGATGCAGGTGAAGTAGTCGTCGGCGCGGGTTGAATCCATGCTTTCTCCGTGGTCATGGGGATGGAGACGTCGGGACCGGTGATCCAGGTGATCTGGCCGACGGTGAACGTGAGGTCGTTGGGCACGGCCATGGAGCTGGAGATGAAGACCATCTTGTTTAATTGGAGAGCGGTACGCACACCCCCTACCTGGCGCGCCACTGTCGACGAAATATGGTCGGCAGTCTACCTAGGGGTATGCCCAAGGTAGTAGATTATCGGTAGACGGTGCGCAAGCCTCAAACAAGATGGTGACGCAAGACAGACACGATGTTTTATCCAGGTTCGGCCGCCAAGAAGGCGTAATACCTACGTCCTGCGTCTGATTTGTATTGTGGTATGTCAATGAGAGATGTTTTTAGAGGGGTCCCCTGCCCGCCTTATATAGTCCGGGGGGCAGGGTTACAGATCTGGAAACTAATCCTAGTCGGTTACAATTACCATATGTGGCCGGATAAGGATTTCTATTCTAACCGACCAAGATCCTGCTTGGTCACCAAATCCGTCTTAATTCCTTGCGCAGGACTCCGATCAGGTTAACTGGGCCGCACGTCGCCTTTTGGGTGGACTGAAACCAACGATCCAGGCCAGCCCAAGCTTAGCCGTAGGGGTATAGGGGTTAATACCTCCACAGTGACTGGACGCCCCAGAGATTAGCACATGGCTAATTTACCGCTCACGATAAAGGAAGGAATTATTTTATTAGCAAACTGATACTAACGGTAATAAAAAATAATCACAAGTGGTTTCCGGACACCACGGTGATTGGCACAGGCGAATTTATCGCTCACAGGACATAACGGAATAATTTTCTCGTCTAAATAATACTATTAGTAATAAATTAATAGCCCGGCCAGTGACTGGATGCCCCAGAGATTAGCACATGGCTAATTTACCGCTCACAGTAAATGAATGAATTATTTTATTAGAAAACTGATACTAACGGTAATAAATTAATATCCTGACCGGTGACCGGATGCCCCGGAGACTAGCACGTGGCTAATTTACCGCTCATGAGAAAGAAAGGAATTATTTTATTAACAAACTGATACTAACGGTAATAAAGAAAATCATGATCGGTGTCCGGACACCACGGTGATTGGCACAGGCGAATTTACCGCTCACGGGAAAGGAAGGAATAATTTTCTCGTCTAAATGATACTATTAGTAATAAATTAATAGCACGACCGGTGATCGGACGCCTAGGAGATTAGCACATGGCTAATTTACCGGGAAAGGAAGGAATTATTTTATTAATAAAAAATAATCACAAGCGGTGTCCGGACACCACGGTGATTGACACAGGCGAATTTATCACTCACAGGACATAACAGAATAATTTTCTCATCTAAATGATACTATTAATAATAAATTAATAGTCTGACTATTGACCGGACGCCCCAAAGATTAGCACATGGCTAATTTACCGCTCACAGTAAAGGAAGGAATCATTTTATTAGAAAACTAATACTAACGATAATAAAAACTTACATGATACTATTATAGTAATAAAACATTTTATTACTATGGTTAGTGTTCGCGGTAAAAAATTATTTCTAGGATTATTTTTATTACTATGGTTAGTGTTCTCAGTATAAAACTCCCGCGCCCGGTGATTCATGCCCGTTTTCATGCACTGACGGTGGTAGTTCATAGACAAGCATGGACATGGCAACATTCCACTTGAGGCCTGCCATTTTTTTAGGAAAATAAAACCACCGTTGAATAAAATCCACGAATCACGGCACCGTTGATGGCGTCTGACATTTAAAGCTCAACTTTCAATTACATGCTCAATTACGTGCAATTTTTGTGTACCCTGCAACTGGGGCCCACCCAATTTAGTGCAATGTTGACTCGGTACTTAATAATTTATTCAAAGTAATCACCGTGAGTTTTCAATGGTCAGGGACATGCATGCAACAGCTCCTGAATTAAAACACCACTCACATTTTAATGCGTCTTGTACATTTGACGCCTCGCCGGAGTGTGCGGGTGAATGCAGCCGTGGGTGATGAATATTATTCACAGGGCAGGCTGCTAAATAGTAGGGTTTACAACATATATATATATATTAATGAAGCCCCAAAGCGGCTCGTTTGATGATTACAAATGTGGATGAGGATTTACAACAGAGAAGATTACAGTGGGGTTTGCATTGCTGATTCAAAAACAGCACACCATTTGTCAGCTATTGGTTTAATTTCAAGAGGGTGTTTAGATGCAAAAACTTTTAGAATCTGGCTACTGTAGCACTTTCGTTTGTATTTGGCAATTAGTGTCCAATCATGGACTAATGTGACTCAAAAGATTCGTCTCCTGATTTACAGCCAAACTGTGTAATTAGTTTTTTTATCTATATTTAAAGATTCGATATAATGAAACGAAAAGTAAAAATTTAGAATTTCGAAGGCATCAAAACAAGGCTGGGCCGGTCGGGCGACCGGCATATGCATCATGCATCGTATAGTTGATAGTACTCCCTCCGTCCCGTTGATTGTGCAACTATGGGAAACGTGCTGTTCAAACTGTGTCAACTTTGACCAAATTTATAGCAAAAAGTATTAGCATTTATGTCTCAAAATAAATTTATTATGAAAATATATTTCATAACCACTCTAACGGTACTTATTTTGTCTCATAAGAGTTAGTATTTTTTATGTAATTTTAATCAAAATTTACGATGGCTGACTTCTCGGGATGCGAGAATTGCATATTTATTGGGACGGAGGGAGTACTAGATAGCTAGTCGGTTCCAGTCAGCGAGTCAGATCAGACCGAGACCTACAGAAACAAGAACAGCACGTACGTTCTCTTGTTTCTTTCTAAAGTACCTCCAGCCCAAAAAAAAAACAAAAAAAAGATTCGCAGAGCCTTGTCTCCTGCAACTGCAACCTTCTGTCACCTGTGCGCGTTACGTGCACACTACTCACCTGCGCGCCATTTTGCAATGCAAATGCAGATGCTCCCAACTTTATTTATTCCCGCTGTGTACTTCTTCAATTTCTTTTCACCGCGCGTGCCTTGCGTGCATGCGTGTTTAATTTCTTGGATCCAGTATTTTCTTGGATCAAATTAAATATATATTTTATATAGTTTGATAAGCTAGCTGCAGGATATACTATACACATAATGGCTGTGTTTAGATCTATTGAAAAATGTACTATACAAAAAAAAGATTCTCCGTCACATCAAACTTGCGATACATGTATGGAGTACTAAATGTGGATAAAATAAAAAACTAATTGTACAGTTTGGTTGTACTTTGCGAGACGAACGTTTTGAGTCTAATTAGTCAACGGTTGAACAATTATTACAAAATACAAACGAAATGCTACAGTAATTTTGGCACCCCAAATTCAAGAACTAAACACAGCCAATATAACTGAAGTATACGAGCTAGCCACTAACCTAGCTAAGCTAGCATGGGATGCCACTCGGGTTCCTTAATAACTCTCTTTAATGTAGGCAGCTTATCTTATGGTACTATCTGGGTTCTTGAACTTGTCGTGGGATGTCACATATTCCTAACTTCCGCTTACAGACCGAGTCCAACTTCGACCCTATCGCTTCCACTATTAAAGCAGACATCAAAACATTCCAGGTAAACGATGAAGGGGCAGATGGGATAGAGATGATTACAACGATATGGTGAGGGACATGTATGGGGGAGCACTAAGATGGAGCGCCGAATACTAAAATGTATGGGACCTTGTGACAAATTTGGCCACCAGGAAATAACATTTTCAAAAGACATGTATGATAAGCCATAACAACCAGAGGCGAACCTAAACTTAGAGAATGTGTATTGAAATCTTGAAATGATAAAAAAAAACTCGATTGTTTTAACCCTTTTTCTGGGTATATATATATATATATATATATATATATATATATATATATATATATATATATATATATATATATATATATATATATATATATATATATATATATATATATATATATATATATTACTATATCCTTGAATACCATTTATTAGCAAACATATGGGGATCCAATGACTATCCTCAGATACCACCGCCCCCCACCCCCAAACATATGCACACAATTTTGAGAGTTCATTCATGGACCTAGGTAGGTGAAATGAAATTCTAAAACAATTCCGGAGGCCACGGTGTGTTTTACTCAAGATAGGTTGCCTGTATGTGGGTAGGCCATACTCCCTGAATGCAGCAACGCATCACTATTGGGTTGCTCGTATGCTGGGCTAAACTAGGCTCGGCTGATGCAAAAGCAACCACTACCAGCGAGCTCGGCTCTCGAGAAACGAGAATAAAATCCATTTCTTCAGAGCCAGCAGGCTCGTGGGATGCAAGATATTAGCAGGTTAGGGGGTGCTTGGTTTGAGGAGTTAAAGTTTAACAAACACTGTAGCATTTTCGTCTTATTTGACAAAAAGTTTCTAATATTAGACTAATTAGGCTTAATAGATTCGTCTCGTAAATTACTCCTAATCTGTACCGACATGCATGCAATTAGTCTACATTTAGTACTCCATGCATTTGAGGGAACATTGATGTGATGGGAGTTAAACTTTAACAAAATGTAACCAAACGGGGCCTTAATGATGGTATTAATATATGATTAGCATAATTTAAAGGCATATTAATATATTTCAAAGTAAATTAAGTTGTGATATGCAACCGATTAACTGAAGCCCCATGTATACGAGTTCAAAAACCGAAAGCGACCCTAGTTCGTAGGAAGTTTCCATAACCGAACTCGCGTGGAATTCCATTCAAAACAGGCGACCATCGAGTCCGATCCCGACTCCTATCTAGTCGGTCGGTCCTACCTACCGTGGACCAACCGCGTGCCTGCCGCATATATGGGCCAGCAGGCGGCGCTGACTCAGCCCAGCCCGTGCGCGTTTTCTTCATCATGGGCCAATCGCCAGCCATGCAGCCGCCGCCGTCGCCCTCGCCCTCGCCGCGCCGCCGCGCCACCACCAGGGCCTTACTGCGCCTGCTCTTCCTCGTCGCCCTCTCCCTCGCCGCGCTGCTCGCCTTCCTCACCTCCACCCCGTCCTCCGCCTCCTCCTCGCCCGCGCGCCGCGGCCTGCAGCTCCTGCCGCCGCGCCGCCACCGCCAGCCGCTAACCACCCTCCGCGCCGTCAGGAAGGACGAGGACGAGCCGGACAGGCCCACCTCACCCGTGGCCCCACGAGCGGTGGACCAGGGCCAGCACGGCTCGTACTCGTCGGACCTCGACGCCGTGCTGCTGCCGGACTGGGAGGTCCTCGTCCTGCTCCGCCCCGACGACGACGACGCACCCTCCGGCAACGCCACGTGCGCGTTCCCAGGCGGGGCCAGGTCCCCGGCGCGACCGCTCGGGAGGATGCCCGCGTCCGGCCGCCGAGCCTACACGTGCGCCATGCCCAGGCCGGAGCGCCGCCACAGCAGGCCCTTCCGCGCGCCACGCCTCGTCGTCGTCGACACGCTGTCGTCCTCGGCGGCGGGTGACAAGGACGCCGCGCCAGCGGCTGCGGCAGCACGGTCGTCGACGCCGGAGATGATGCGGTGGAGCGGCCGCCTCGTGTACGACGCCGCCGCGCTCGCCGGCGGCGGCGACGGCGTCCTCGTCTTCGCCAAGGGAGTCAACCCGCGCCAGGGAGTCAACCACGACGCCGCGGCTGTCCGGTGCATCTACTACCGCCGCAGCGCTGCCGCTGGAAACGGAGACAGAGACGTCGTCGCCTCGCTCCAGGCCACCACCTCGGCGCAGCAGGTCTTCCGGTGCCCGCCGCCCCCGCCGAGCACTGCCACGACCGCGTCGCCAGCCGAGGCGCAGAAGCTCCGCATCACGCTCGCCGTGGCTGGTGAGGACCCCATCCCCTCGGTGGCGACCTACAACCCTCCTCCTCCACTATACGCCGAAACAGCCCAGACGGCGACGAAGAAGAAGCTCGTCTGCGCCTGCACCATGGTCCGCGACGTGGCCAAGTTCCTCCGGGAGTGGGTGGTCTACCACGCGGCGGTGGGCGTAGACCGCTTCCACCTCTACGACAACGGGAGCGGGGATGACCTTGAGGGCCAGGTGCGCCAGCTCAGCGCGGAGGGCTTCCACATATCCACACACGTGTGGCCTTGGCCCAAGACACAGGAGGCCGGCTTCTCCTACGCGGCCGTGGCACACCGAGATTCGTGCGAGTGGATGGCGTTCGTCGACGTCGACGAGTTCATCTTCTCCTTGGACTGGGCTGGGTCGGGTGAGCCGACCAAATCCATGCTCCGGTCCATCGTCACTGCCATTGAGCTGGACGTTGGGCAGGTCACGCTCGGGTGCAAGGATTTCGGTCCCTCGGGGCGAACCAAGCACCCCAAGGAGGGAGTCACCCAAGGGTACATGTGTCGGAGGCGAGCTGAGGAGCGTCACAAGTCGCTTGTCAGGCTCGACTCCGTGGCCCCGTCGCTGATGAACTATGTCCACCATTTCGAGCTTCGGCCCGAGTTCAAGTGGGAGCGATCGAGGGATACGAGGGTGAACCACTACAAGTACCAGGCTTGGGACGAGTTCAAGGTGAAGTTCCGCCGCCGTGTGTCCACCTACGTGGCGGACTGGACAGACCAAGTCAACCATGGGTCCAAGGACCGCACGCCCGGCCTAGGGTTCAAGGCGGTCGAACCGGTCGGGTGGCCACACAAGTTCTGCGAGGTGGAGGACACCCTGCTCCGGGACGTGACGCGGAGGTGGTTTGGTGTTGGATTCACCAACAAGCTTGCTCACCGGCCAGTTGGAGGGACAACTCACAGCAGCTCATAGTATTAGTTTTGGTATATACTCTTATTCATTGTTAATCATTTTTTATGTGATTTTAACAAAGGTGTACAAAGATGGTTAGGAGGAGGTGTAACTTCCATGTGATTATCTATATGCCTTTCTTGTTGCAGCGGATTGGCACTGGCAAGAAATGTGTACAAAAAGCAAACTGAGTCGTCGTTGCTTACCCTTCAATTCTTTATTTGTATTCTAATATAATATATAATCATTCATGCATCATACAGTATGCTTCCATGTGATTGGCAGGTGGAATGAGCCTCATGTGATGTTGGCATCAGCAAATATGCTAACGTGTATGTGATGATAACTTGTCCTTGTCTTAAGAAAAAAAATTGATAGTTTTAATCAAGCAAAGTTACATTCTGCAACTCCAAAGGCCCCCAGATGTACCTTTTTATTCCAACTTCACAGGGCCCGCTGCAAGGGAACACACATTCTTCAGGTAAAGGATCAGAGTCTTTTCGTGTGTGTCATTATAAAAGTTTAAAATTCTATATGTGTCATTAAAAAATTTAAGCTGTCACTTGTCCGATTTTTTTTTTTTTTTGCCCTCAACGTCCTCCCAACCCTATTCTCTCCACGTCCTCCACCGCTTGCTCCGACTGTCTAGCGCCACCTCGCCGCCTCCCGCTGCTTCGGGGCCGAGCTCGCCTGCGCCACCCGCAGTGGCCGGGCCGGAGATCGCGTGCGCGACGTTTGTGGTGGCCGAGGCGCGTCCGGCCCGGAGCTCGCCCACGCGTCGTCGGCGCTAGCGTCGAAGCAGCAGCCAAGCTGGTCCGCGGCGGGCATCGTGGTCCGCCTGAGGCTGCCGCGCGCATGGACGCCGGAGGAGGACGCGCGCCTGCGGCGCCTGGCCAAGGAGAACGGCTTCGGGAACTGACGATGGGGAGCTGCGACGCCTGGTGGCGTGCCTCATGGAGCAGCGATGGAAGGAGATCCGCAAGAGGCCAGCGGCCAAGAAAAGCAGCCGCCCGCGCTGGATCAAGAAGCTACAGCAGGATCTGGTCCTCCACGGGTGCGGTGTCGCCTGATCTAGCGTCGTCGGATCCACGACCCTCGTCGTCACCACCATCCTCAAGCTTGCCGGCGGCCTCTCGTCTAAAGTTCTCCGTGCCCCGCGATTAGCACTTCCAAATATTTTAGTCGGTTCTTTTTTGCCGGAAAAGGAAGAATGTGCCAGCAGAGCTATCTGCAGTGAGGTTTCACGTGTCATAATTCTCCTACAGATGATCTTTATCTCATGTTCAGAACTTGAGGCGGATCTCTCTGAGGCCAATCCTAATGAGAGTTTCATACACATTAAATAGCATGCCACCTAGGATTTTTTTTATGACATGGCAAAGGAATAAAGAAGAGAGAGAAGGAACCAGTTTCATCAGGATGAAACCTTATATGCACAGTTTCTAACTCTTGATGAGTCATAGAATTAAATGCTAGAGGAACCTTATGTACTCCCTCTGTCCATAAAATAATGCAAATCTTAGATTTCGAGGAATCAAACAATCTGAACTTTGACTAAATTTATATAAAAAATTATAAATATTCATGATACAAAATAAATGTTATTAGATTAGTTATAGAATATATTTTTATAATAAATTTAGTAAGAGACATAAATGTTAATAATATTTACTATAAATTTGATCAAACTTGACCTTAATTGAGCGGCATAGATACCATAATTGCATTCTTTTGCAAACGGAGGGAGTACATGCGTTACGATAACTAACATCTCCCTCAGATTTGTAAAACGCTAGCTGCCACGCTAAAATTCCTTGTGCTCATGTAAGGTACAAGAAGCTGCTGGTGGTGGAATGGAGAAGAAAGCCCAGCCGCCGCCGAAAGACGCCGGAGTAAGCTGCACGCTTCGTTGTGCAGACGCTCAAGAACCATCAGAAAGCAGATGTCGAGGTACCCAACCGAATGCATAGCCCCAAACTACAACAGTGATGTACGGTCAATAACCAACATTGGCTTGATGGTTTCTGCTTGTGTTCGCCCAGGGCTTCTTGGCAGGCCTGACCCTGGGGGCGGGCGAGCGGGGCGGCCCAGCCTTTGTTTGTATACGTGTATAGGAGTAGTATGCTCAGGGGCTGAAGTATCAAAGAGTGCATGCGGCGCATCAATGATTCATGGCCACGGCTGTCTGCTAATGAGAGCCACGAGCGAGCCAAGGAGCACGTTTTTACCATTCGGCTGTAGGGATGCTCACTGCAGAAACAGTATACCCTTGAAGTATATATGTTTTGGGCTAGTTTTCAATTACTAAATCTATTTTAAAAAATTCAGCACATGTCTTCTATAAATAAATGACGCGGTTATTAGTATTTATATCACTTATATAATACTAAACCCCACTAAAATTCTATCTTGTCATGCAAGATATCTCCACGTGCAATTATGACTCATATTTATTTAGGAAAGATATCCATGTTAGCGAGCCACATCATTTTCTAAGGCCCCGTTTAGTTTGAGTAGGTTAAAGTTTAACTCCCATCACATCAATGTTCCCTCAAATGTATGGAGTACCAAATGTAGACTAATTGCATGCATGTCGGCACAGATTAGGAGTAATTTACGAGACGAATCTATTAAGCCTAATTAGTCCAATATTTGAAACTTTTTGTCAAATAAGACGAAAGTGCTACAACATTTGTTAAACTTTAACTCCTCCAACCAAACACCCCTTAACATGTATTTATTTGTCTACATCAGTAAGCCACACCATCTACTAAAATTCATTCGCAACCTCCGCCGCAACATGTGGGGACTAACCCCAATAGTAAGGCCTTACAATACAATTTAGACATCGATTAGCATGTGACAAGATAGTTTGTTTTTTGAAAATGTCTGGTGCAAGGAGAATAGATAATACATGCTAGGTAGCTACTCTTATAGCTTAGCATCCAAACTAATACAAACGATGACAGATGTATACAGGGGTCTTATTTTTTAGTCTTGCCCTGGGCCCCCAAAATTTCAGGGCTGGCGCTGCTTCTCGGCTTTCTACGCCTGCCTGCCACATCCAAAAATTGGGGGCTCACCGTGGGTGCTATGGAAGAGAGGATGGTGGTGCAGTGACGATTTGCGACCATGTAGCTCCAGAAGCAGTGTCGTGTAGTGTCGTCCACTCTGGCTTGATCCACGGTGGTGCTCCGAACTCCGGCGTGCTCCCGGTCCTCCTCCCGGCAGTGGCTCCATTCTCCTCTCTCGAACTCCTCCTCAGCCTTCTACCCTCGGTGCGAAGTGGTTGGCCACCAAGTGGCGGTGGGGCGATGGGACGAGAGCTAGGGCATCTAGGATCGAGGGCTCTTATAGCCGAGCTCAGCCATGGAGCCCGACGTTCGACGGCTGGAGATTGAGGAGGATCGAAGGCGTGAATCTCATCCAACGGCCGTGTGTGGTTGCGTGGGCGCGGCGCCAAGGGGACAAGGCCATGCCCCGAGCATGACCCCTGGGCCGCCCCTGCCACCGCTGTCGGGCGACGGTTGCGTAGGCGGTTGAGGCGTGGGTGAGGAAGACGACACTGTAGATGGGGGTGGCTGACATGCGGGGTCCAGCGGGCAGTGGCTGCGAGTGAGGCAGACGCGCTGGGCGTGGGTGACGCGCTGGGCCGGCTCGTGGGCCATGCGTGCGTGCTAGGAAGACGGGAAGAGGGTTGGCAGGCCGATTGGGCTGGCTGGCTGGCACGGGCCGAGCAGGCCGAGGCGGCTTGCGAGGCCTTTATCCCTATTTCTTTTTCTATTTCTTTTTCTTCTTCCTTGATTTGAATTCAAATTTGGTTTTTAAATTTGGATTCCAAATTGGTGCACCATATTCATTGGGGTTGTTAAGCATATCATAACTGAAATGGAAATCCAAATCACATTTTGAATAATCAATGTATGCAACACTTCATTTGTTAGAATTTAAATAAACACAATTAACTAATGACAAGCCATGCTTATGTGCTAACTTGGGTTGGGATTAGACCTAATGCATCTCTTAGGTTGGGTTACTATACATGACACTCATCATCGCATGGGAGTTTTTAAGGAAAAATTTGTAGTTGGTATTTTTAGTGTGTGGATTTTTGGGTTGTTACACAAACATTCAATACAATGTCCTTTTTGTGTCAGAGGATGAACTACTTCATGACTTCTCCAAGATGACCAAGCCCATCGGGAGTTGCATGTTCTATTTCCCACGTCATGAAGTTGGGCTTCACAGTATGCACCTCGACCCTAGTGTAGTCCTGCGAGATTGGGCGATTGTGCCACACCCGTTGCCACCCCAACAATTACCATCTTGTTTTCCCTGCCCATGGGAACCAATAGGGTGCAACTAGTCGGCACCTGTATGCGATCGACGTCGGTTATGGTTGCAGTGGAACCTTGGCTACTGGGAACTTCCTGAGGGCTGCAAACTATAGCCAGTTCTCCCATCGGCTCCATGAACGTCCATGTCTCCATATTCACACCTTGCTCTGAAAGCGCCTTCGCAACTAGAGACTTCACAGTGAGCTCGAGATTGGCCTCTAGGTCTCTGCTATGTTTCTTGTACATGTTGTTGTCCTCTCGAATCCTTTCTTCTAGTTACCAGCTTCCCTAGCCTCCTGGTGCGGCCTGTGTGCTTAGGGTTGCCTAAGCCAATGCTCAACTCGTCCCTCTCTTTGGAAGGAGTGAATGTGCCCTTCTCCGTGTCTTCAGCCAATTTTAGTATCCTTGATACTACCTCTTCTGTCTCCGTCTCAGCAAACTTGAGGTTGGAGGAATCCACACTCCTTGCATATATCCATTGCTTCAAACGTCGCTTCAAATTCTTCACTTTCTGTTTCTTTGGATCCCAAGAAACTTTGGCCGCTTCGTCCAGCTTCCTAAACACGCCTTGCTTGGCGTGGTAGTCACCGGGGCCTAAGCGTGGGGGATATTTGTTCTTCTTCGCCTGCTCCCTATTACGGGCACTGAGGGTCAATGCTTCGGGTGAACTCTTCTCAGCCACGAGCTGGGCCCATTGATTATGAGTTATGTTGCCAAACTCGTGGAAGGGAGTTAGCCCTCGCTGGATAAACCTCTTGTTCAGATCCGCCCTCCAACTTTGGAAGGCGTTTCCCATTATCTTGTAAGCATGTCGCTTTACCAGTTCATGGGTCCTGGCCGGTAGCCCGAAAACTGAGTGGGGACTTTGAGGTTCTTCACGAATGTGCATAAACCTCTCCTTTCTTCTAATTCTAGGTTGTAGCAAGCTATGGGCAGATTGTATTTTCCATTTTCCTAAAGTACTCGGTGAAGCTCTGGCATCACATTTAGCTGCTCCATGTCCCTCCGCGCTTTTAGACCATCCTTTGACTTGGCTGTGTCCATCAAGGTACCAATGAGACTCTTGAAGACATTCTTCTACACGTGCATAGCATCAATGGCATGGGGGACCGCCAATTCTGGCCAATAAGGCAGATATCGAAAGAAGATCGATTGTTTCTTAAAAGGTACGCCTTCGATAGGAGGTGTGCTTCTATCTCTGATTGTTCCATCCAGATTCTTTTTTCCATAGACGATCTTAATGGTTTTCACCATTTTAAACACATGTTGTCCATTATGACGTCTCTCCGCAGGGGGGTCATCCTCTGGGATGTCGCCATAGAATCTTAAGTACAATTTTCCACGGTACTTGTGACCCTTCTTTAAGAAGCGACGGTTCCTTATGTAAACAACCTTCTTGGATCCATCTAGCCACACCCATTTAGTATCATCCAAACAGACTAAGCATCCCGTCTTGCCTTTGATCTGTCCAGACAAGGCAAACAGCGCGGGGTGATCATTGATAGTCACAAAAAGTATTGCTCTTAATGTGAAGTCCTCCTGTCGGAACGTATCGTACATCGGCTCCCTAAACTTCTATAGTCTCTCGAATTCTTGCATCACAGGCTCGAGGAACATGTTTATATCAATGCCTAGTTGTCGAGGGCCAGATATAAGAACAGTGAGAAAAAGGTATTTTCTCTTCTGACATAACCACGTCGGGATGTTGTACATGGTCAGGATCACTGGCCAAGTGCTATGGTCGCTCATCCTCTCATTGAAGGGATTCATTCCATCGGTGCTCAAGGCGAACCGTACATTCCTTGGGTCTGAGCTGAATAGTTTTTTGTTGTCATCGAAGTCTTTCCACTAACTACCATCGGCCAGGTGTGCAATCACATCGTCATCTACCTTGTGGTCGTCGTCCCACCATGTCATGAGCGCGGCTTCCTTAGGGTTCAGCAAGATACGCCTCAAGCGGTCGGTCACTGGCAGGTACCACATTACCAAGGTAGGAACTCTTCTCTTCCTTGCATCGTTGTCTAATGGAGTATCCTCTAGGGGTTGAGATTCTTGTACCGCCTTTTTTGTACCCTTCTTAGTCCTCTAATTCCCCGTGGAGGCTTCTCCTCCACTGTAAAGGTCATTGTCCTTGTATCGGCTGGCCCCACAGCGAGGACATTTATCTAGATCTTTGAACGTATTACCACGAAAAATGATACAATGGTTAGGGCATGCATGGATTTTTTAACACCCATTGTCAATGGATTTATAACCTTCTTCGCATGTTATGTGTTGGCGGGAACTAAGTTTGGCAGTGGCAGCACCCGTGACAAGAGACTCAACATATCATCAAAACTGTAGTCGGACCAACCGTACTGAGCCTTCAGCATGAGTAGCTCAAGCACAAAGTGGAGTAGTGTCCAGTGTGCCGGACAACCCTTGTCAACACCATACACAGTCTCCTTCGACGCTGTTTTCACCCTCTCTAGATTTTGTAGACCTCTCTTTTGTAGTAATATCTCTGGTCCAATGGCCTGAAGCATGTCCTCCAAATGGTCACCATCATCTTTATTCCCCTCACGTGCTCCGGCATCAGCACCGGCACCACTAGCATCATCAGCACATTGTTGATTGCCAAAGCCAACACCTTATTCATTGCCAGGGTCATAGCCCATGTCTTCATCAAACTCATTTGTGTATTGGTACAGAAGTGTGTCTTCTTCTTGTTGATTGTTATCGTCATCAACAACCACTGTTTCACCATGATGAATCTACACCGTGTAGTCCGGAACAAATCCTCGTATAACCAGGTGTGATTTGATGGTATCAACATATGCAAATGCAATACGGTTCTTGCATTCTTTGCAGAGACAAATAATTGTATCCTTATTATATCTCAACATTGATGCATGCTTCTTTGCGGCTTTAACAAATTTATCCACCTCTTCATAGAAACCTTCATCGATCCTTGATCAACCATACATCCAAGACTTCCTGTACTCCATCTTTTAGAAAAAACAACAAAATAAAACACATGAAAGGAATCAAATTGATAAATAACTACTTGAGAATTAATTACAAAATGAAAAAATCCTAGATGTAGAAATTGATCTACATGAAACACACATAAAAAAACTAGGGTGTAATCTCCACTATAATCAAGCAAGAGCGACTAAATATAAAGGGTATGAGCTCATTTCTCTAACTAATCTACACTAATAGCACCATGGAAGAGAGAGAAAGTAAAGCTCTAATTTACTTACTAATAAACCATTAACACTTCAATTAAAAGCTTGAAATAGAGCTAATTAATAATTAATAACTTAAGAACAATTATAAAAATCCATGGTATGGGATAATTAATTAATTAATTAATTAATTGCCTATTAATACATATATAAATATTTATAAAGACAATATATATATATCTAATGGTAAAAATATTTCAAAGAGAACAATTACCACCAATTATTATTTTACCCACTACCTTTCATACCAACCCCATTTCAATTTCATAAAACAAAAATTTTATAAAAAATCCTAGATCTAGAAATAGATCTACATGAAACATACATGAAACTAGGGTTTAATCTCCACTAAAATCAAGCAAGAGCCACTAAATAAAGGTTGTGAGCTCATTTCTCTAGCTAATCCACACTAATAGCTTCAAAGCTAGGGTCTATTACCTCCGTACAAAGCTTAAGCACTATGGAAGAGAGAGAAAATAAAGCTCTAATTTACTCACTAACCAACCATTAAAACTTAAATTTGGGGTTTGGAATAGCATTTTCTTACCTTCAACAAGCTCTCCATCAAAGGAATTGAGATCAAAACATTCCCCTTAGTAGAGCAATTTTTTTGGAGGAGCCCAAGGCCTCCCAACCTTTTTTTGCAAGATGGAGTGAGTGGCTCGAGAAGGAAGAAGGTGGGGTGCAGCCACTTATACTGTCGTCCACTGTAAGGGCGGCTGGTCACTAGCCACCCTTACAGTGACCACAGTAAGGGCGGCTGGTTCATCAGCCGCTCTTACAGTGCCCTTACTAATCAGCACCTTATAAGGGCACTATAAGAGCAGCTGGTGATCCAGCCGCCCTTACTGTGGTCACTGTAGGCGGCTGGTGATCCGGTGTATGGCCAACCCACTGTAAGGGCGGCTCAATCACTAGCCGCCCTTACAGTAAAATAGCTCTGGCTCTTACTGTGTCCTTTTGAGGTAGTGACTGTCATTTTCCATGAGGTGTGAGTAGGCAATGGGGTATATGGGCCTAGGATTGGAGGCCACAGTCAGGGTCGAAGCCCACAATGATGGCTTCGTACCTTGTGCTTAATAATCCTGTCGGTGTCATGTGAGCCTCGACCTCGGCGCCAAAGGCAAGGGCTCAGTGGCTCCGGGAGGGCGAGAGGAGAGGATGGCAATGGGGAGTGTGGTGCCAGGACATTCAGACTCCTGCTCTAGCTCCTCGCTTCATGGCGTCATTGGCTGGTGTGCGCCGGTGATCGGCCGACGGCCGCCATGGGGGATTTGGATTTTGTGGAGCTTGCGCACAGGGGAGTGACTAGTGGAGAGTGCAAAGGCGATAAGTGCGAGGGAATTTTAGGTAAAGACAAAAGCAGGATGTATTGAGAAGGCCAAGACAACTTATAATTTTGCAAAAGTGAAGAGGCTTGAACAACTTATAATTTGGTATAGAGAGCATACATAATTGAATTTTGTACAAGTGCTACATGACCAAGACTTCAGTTCCTACTGACTGGCATGCAAACTTTTCATTACAGCATAATAGTGGCAAAAGAAAAATTGTTGTCACTTTTGAATTCATATTTTGTTTATTTTATCATATGGAAGATTCTCAAGCAAGAAAAATGAACCTTAGAAGTGTGGACCAAGTACATAAAGGGACTATGAATGGTCGCTGCTCACCATGCACTTCCAACCAACACTAGAAAGATCGGAGCACTGGAAAAGGTGGATATAAAAAGAACGGTGTAAATTCTGAGGATGTCACTTTCATGTTATCCGTTTCAGAGAAAACTACTGATTCATAGATGGTTTTGTTTTCTCATGTAAAGAATTGTCTTTTATTCGGTTCTTCAATGCAAATGTTTTTTTTGTATTTTGCATCAGTTTCATACTGGACTTGTTGAGTGTTTTTACTCAACTTGTATTTTATGTCCTATTTGTTTTTTAAGTAGGTACCATTGTTGATGGCATGCATGGGAACACTGGCACCTGTTTCTAGCGGACGCGTGCTACCATTCACACATAATTAGTTCTTATAATGTTAAATTAGTCTCCTTCCTCAGCTAGATTAGTCAATTAGTTGAATATCTATACTTAGGTATCTAGGTATCTTATTATGTCGTGATTGTATTTATTATTCCCGTATTATTGTCATATCGTGATTGTGACTTGGGCCGTGTTTAGTTGGCCTGATTTGGGATGACCCAAATCTGCACAGTGCCAGATGCTGCACTGTAGCATTTCGTTTGTATTTGTGAATTTTTGTCCAAACATTGACTAATTAGGCTCAAAAGATTCGTCTTGCAAAGTACAACTAAACTGTGCAATTAGTTTTTGATTTCATCTACATTTAGTACTCCATGCATGTGCCGGCATTTTGATGTGATGGGGAATCTTCTTTTTGCATAGTGGAATTTGGGGGAAAATTTGGGATCTAAACAAGGCCTTGCCTGTTGTGGATGCCTATATTTACAGGAGCAGACCCTCTGAAATTTTCATAAATTCCATGTTTGTTGAAACTTAGGGTGTTACAGATAGGATGTTGCACAGTGAAGTTTTTGTGTCCGCAACAAAAGATAAGGGGACAACACAGTGGACAATGAGGACGAGGCTCGATGCAGTGAGCGTGTGTGCGGTGCGACTGTTTACGCGCTCATTTAGTCTTTACCAAAAGTTCAATAAGAAACAAATGAAAAAATACAATAGAAGAAGAAGTGATCTCTTGGACGTGAAGAGTTAATCTGTTGACCAAGCGGAGGCAATCTTAGTAAAACCAAACATATCATCTCATAGAAGACTAATACCATTCTATCGTCGATGGCCTTTGCCCTCCGTTGGTTGGTTTTACCGATGGTTGATTATCAGTCTTCGGCCAGATAACTGTACTCATTGTTGTTTGTCACAAGCCACCTTATTATTTATTATTAAACATCCGATTCACTACTATAGAAACATTCACCTATGAATCGGCAGGGATATTCAGATAGCCTATCACTGCCGGCTTATATTAACTGCTCTCTTTAAGCGCCTAGCAATCCCTGGCCTCTCCGTGCTTTGGACACTGTTCATTTTTTATTTATATTTTTCTTTTATTGATTTGTGTTTTTTTTCTCCTCCGGACTTCGGCCACGGTTTGGTGCTGTTCAGTTTTTTTTAATGTTTTTTCCTCCTTTTCAAACTGGCGTGGCGTAGCGCACCTACCAACCTAGTATATTATAAACTGGCAGTAGTACGGCCCCGTTCGGCTGTGCTGATAAGTCGGGCCGTGTTCACTTCTCAAATTTGGGGTCCCTATTCAGACACTGTAGCTACAGTGCCCGTGTCGGATCACTGTAGTAGCTTTTGTTTTTTAGTGCAAAAAAATGTCCAAAAATTGATTAATTAGACTCAAAATGTTCGTCTCGTAAAGTACAATAAAACTGTGCCATTAGTTTTCGATTTCATCTACATTTAGTACTCCATGCATTTGTCGGCATTTTGATGTGATGGAGAATCTCCTTTTTGCATAGTGGAATTTGGGGGGGAGAATTTGAGATCTAAACAAGGCCCCGGTTGAAAAACACTGTTGGCTAATTTGTTGTGAGAGAAAAATACTATTCTAACTGAAAAAACAAACTGAAAAATACGAATTATAAGCCGGATAAACAGGGTCTGCCTTACCGCTACAAGTTCCAAAGAAGCCGGTAGTGATACACCAGCAGGAATTTGTGATAAAAACAAGCAATCTTAATAGCTAACCTTGAAGCCTCGACACATTACTAGGTATAGAAATATCCTCCTCAAACATGGAACGCCATAATTAAGCACGAGACCTGTGAGCGGCCTACGGCGGTGCATTATTAGGCCAAAATGCATGCATCCCACTACTACCGGTAAGTGGGTATTCCAGCTCGCCTATCAATGTTCAGGTTGCGAGGTGAGGTCAGGTCACACACAATTATCTGATCTCCACCGTGCCAAGTGCCAGAGATGCGAATATTAAATTGCTACTATATATTTTGTGAACAGCTAGCTCCTTTTTTCCCAATAAATATTGGATATAGTTTTCGTCCCACTCGATCGATTCCTCCCCTATAAATACCGGCCATGGACTGCTAGCTTTCTACCGCAGAGCAAAGGCTCCAGTCCATCTTCTGAGCTTCTAATGGCGAGGTCACTCGCAGCTTTCCCGCTGCTCCTGGTGAGCCGGCCGTATGCGCATGCAGCCAATGATTCATTCATTATTCAAGAAATTAAGTTATGCTACAACATGGAAAAAGAACACCTTCGTGATTTAGCTTGTTCTTTATTATGTCCAAGATTTCGTGTACACGCACACACACACACTTAACGCGGATATATTGCTTGTGCATGTGCAAGCAGGTCGGCGCCGTGATAGCTTCAGCTGTGTATGATGAGAAGGACTCGGTGGGCACAGCTTACTTCCTCATCCATGACCTGTACCCCGGTTCCAAGATGACGCTCCACTTCACCGGCGGTCCGGCGCCGCCACCGGAGCGCCCGCGCGGAATCCATCCCGTTCACTTCCACCAAAATCCCGGAAATCCTGTCCCGCCTCTCCGTCCCGGCCGGCTCCCCCGCCGCCGCCGCCATACGCTCCACCCTGAAAGAGTGCGAGGCCCCGCCGCTGGCCGGCGTGGTGGCCCAGCGCTGCGTCACCTCCTTCGAGTCCATGGCCGACTTCGCCGCCTCTTGCCTCGGTACCCGAGACGTCCGCGCGGCGACGATGACCAAGCTCAGCAAGGACGGGGCGACCCCGAGGCAAGTGTACGTGGTGGAGTCTGTCAGGCCCATGCCGGTGTCCGGCGGGGACATGGTGGCCTGCCACCGCATGCCCTACCCCTACGCCGTTTTCGCGTGCCACACGACCACCGCCACCTTGTACGCGGTGACCCTTGCCGGCGCCGACGGGACCAAGGCCGATGCTGTGACGGCGTGCCACAAGGACGCGTCGCCCGGCATCTTCTCGCCGACGTACAAGAAGCTCGGGGTGGCGCCGGGGAGCGTGCCGGTATGCCACTTCCTGCCCCAGGACAGCATGCTCTGGATGCGCAATTAAAAAGGCTTCGAATCACAAGTACTGCAGAGAAAAAAAAAGTGGCGGTCACGTATATACGTACGTGCTTTTGTTCACCTATTCTCTGTAGGCTATTACTCGATCGCTCATATGTATACGGTATATCTTGTGCTTTTGTGTACGTACGTAATGTGTTGTATGTATGCATGTCGGTCGTGTTATATGAACCTGTACTCGCGAGCCAGATACGGCTGCCTCCCCTGGGAATATGCGCATATGGTACATGCTTTTGCAAAATATAAAGGAAGCTATTAGAGCATCTTAATATTTTGTTCATCAAAATATGGTGTTTGTTAACTTCTAAATTAGTATGGGGAGAAAAAAAAGAAGTCATCTCCAAGGGTTTCCTATATTTCTATCCCAAAAGTTTTTTTCTCAGCACTTTTTCCTACGACCCGGTCTCATGTTTTATATTAGGAACCCTGAATTTGTTTCTGTACGCGTTTAAGCCCTTCCACCAAATCTTTCTCTCTTGTGCATTTCTCACCTAGAACCTTGTCTTTCTTTTTTTACTAGACGGGCCGGGAAACTCCGGATGTGCACTCCTAGGCCGCGCGTATATATGCGCGTGAAAGTCCTATGTTTGGTGTTGGTAATTAGTGACAATGCCTAAGTACTAATCCTATGCCTAAGTTGTATGTAGCATATGAGGATTAGTACATTCCAAGGTGGTGGCAAGATGGACATGGTGATGATGATGGCCACACTTGGATTTGGACGCAACCCTATGTGATCAAGGCAAAGGTATATGCTTAAGGGTTGTGTTTTAGTAACCAAGACATCTAGTGGGTGTGGTTACATTATAAGATAGATAGCCGTACTATAAAGAGAGGAATGACGCGGCTATTGAACTCATAAGTGCCTCTAGGTGTGCATTTCATAATCATATGCATTTGGATAGAACTAATAACGTCTCGAAAAATGATTGTGAAAATACTAACACACTCACACATGACGAGATCACTTGGTGGTGTTAGCACGTTTGTGAAGGCGGTGGAGTTTGAGCGGTAGAGAGGGTTTGGGGTCCTCTCTCCCTCCCGCCGAGCTTGCGAGGCAGGATTCAAGCGTTTTCGAGGAGTTGAAACGACTATTTTCCACTACGCCGGAAGTCGGAAAAGAAACGGAGGCGAACGGAGGTCACAGAGGTGACCGGACGCTGAACCGGACGCAGTCTCTGTTTGACCAGACGCGTCCGGTCAGTGTTCAGCTTCTGCGTGAGTTTCAGGTTGATGATCGGACGCGCGGCGCGTCCGGTCACTGTCGACCGGATGCGTCCGGTCGTTCAGGGAGCTTACTGGACTCAAACCAGACGCTGACACTGTGGCGTCCGGTCAGTTCTACAGCGCGTCCGGTCACTGTTTCGTTGTGCGCTGCTTAGGCTTGACCAGCGCGTCCGATCAGTCACGGGACCAACGCGTCCGGTCATTCGCAGCGCGTCCGGTCGTTGCTTCGCAGTTAGCCGTTGTGCGACCGGCGCGTCTGGTCAGTGCTTCGCGACTTAGCCGTTATGCGACCGGCGCGTCCGGTCAGTTGGACCAGCACGTCCGGTCAGCACGATTTCGGCTGTTTAAGTTTCTAACGGCTCTATTCGAAGGGGTACGTCTATAAATACTCGTTGGCCGGCTCAAGGCTCTCCCTCTTGAACATTTGACATACTTGTGAGCACTTTGAACTAAGCAACTCCCCTCCCACTCATCTCTCTTGCTTCTTTGTATATTCGAAGTGAGATTGAGTGATCCAAATGCATTTGCATTGAGAGATTGCATCTAGTTGGCACTTGGTGGTTGATTTGCTGCGGGATTCTTGTTTCTCTTGGTGGTTGCCGCCACCTAGACGGCTTGGAGCAGCTTGGAGGCGTTGGCAAGAGTTGGTGATTGTTCTTGGCCACCTCCGGTGATTGTGAGAGGTTTGTGCCTACCTCGGCGAAGCGCCAAAGGCAACATTAGTGAATTGCTCGTGTCATTGCAACCTTTTGCCATTTGGTAAGTTCTTGTGGCGCCTTTTGAGAGACTCGATGTGAGATCGATTAGCCACTGAATCACGTGGTGAAGAGGGACACAACGGGGACTAGCATGCCGGCAAGCACGTGAACCTCAGGATAAATCTTCGTGTCATCACTTTCATATTGTGATTGATTGATCCCGGTGTTCGGTTATCTTGGTATTCATTGTTGATCATATTGGTTGGCTCAATACTTCGCCCCTCGGTGAAACTCTCCTAACTCAACTCCGTATTTCTTTCTTAGTTATCTTTGCTAGCTAGTTAGCTTTGCTAGAGTAACTCTTTTGTGTAGCTTGCTAGTTATAGTTGTAGTTACCTTCTCGGTTTGACTTGTGTGGTTGAGTGCAACTACTAGAATTGTGTTTTGGATAGGTGGCTTGCAAACACCCCGTAGGCTAAGCAAAACTCGCATCTCGCTATTTGTTATATTGATAAACTTGTTTAGCTTGTCTTTGTAGAATTTTTTTAAAGGCTATTCACCCCCCTATAGCCATCAAGACCTTTCAGCGCGCTCGGGATATATTTTTGCGAGGTTGGGAAAGATGGAGAGGGAGGATACCACACTATTGAAGATGGTTTTTTCTTATTTTGCCAAAAAATTAAGGATGAGAAAGGCGGATGACAATGTTGGAGATGCTCTTAGTCTTCTATTAAGGCCTCGTTCTTTCCGGTGATGAATCTGTTAGAAGTGGAGAGCGAGAGAAAGTGAGTGTGCAAATGATTCTCTGTGTATTCCATTGAAGAGTGTACATACATACATACACACACATATATAATATATAGAGTAAAGTGCACCAACGGTCCCTAAACTTGCGTTGCTATGTCATCCCGGTCCCTAAACTCGCAAATCGATCATTTAGGTCCTCAAACTTGTTCATCTGTGTCATCTCGGTCCCTAAACTTATTCAATTGTGTCATCCCGGTCCCTAAACTTGCAAATCGACCGTTTAGGTCCTTAAACTTGTTCGGTTGTGTCATCCCGGTCCCTAAACTTGGTTTTGGATCTCATCTGGGTCCAAACTGGGCGATTTAAAAACTTGATATCAAACAATAATTCATAACTTTTTCATATTAACTCAAATGAGGACAAACTTTATATTAAAATTGTAGCCCTCGACGCGATCTACAACTTTGTAGTTGAAAAGTTTTTGAATTAAAAATTCAAAATTTAATTGTAAGTTTACAGATTTTGAAATTTAATTGTAAGTTTACAGATTTTGAAATTTAAAATTTAAAATTATCAAATAATCTTGGATATTGAAATGGTCTATATGAAAGTTATAGTTCTCAATATTATCTACAACTTTGTAGTTGAAAAGTTTTTTATTTGAAGTCGTTAATTATCCCAAAATTTAATTTTAAATTTTTAAATTTTTAAATTTTTTTAAATTTAAAATTAAATTTTGGGATAATAAACGACTTCAAATAAAAACTTTTCAACTACAAAGTTATAGATAATATTGAGAACTATAACTTTCATATAGACCATATCAATATCTATGATTGTTTGATAATTTAAAATTTAAAATTTCAAAATCTATAAACATATAATAATATTTTGGGACTCTAAACAGTTTTAATTTAAAAACTTTTCAACTACAAAGTTGTAGATCGCGTCAAGGGCTACAATTGATATAAAGTTTGTGCTCATTTGAGTTCATATGAAAAAGTTATGAATTATTTTTGATATCAAGTTTTTAAATCGCTCAGTTTAGATCCAGATGAGATCCAAAATCAAGTTTAGGGACCGGGATGACATAACTGAACAAGTTTGAGGACCTAAATGGTCGATTTACAAGTTTATGGACCGGGATGACACAACCGAATAAGTTTAGGGACCGAGATGACACAGATGAACAAGTTTGAGGACCTAAATGGTCGATTTGCGAGTTTACGGACCGGGATGATATAATCGCGCAAGTTTAGGGACCGCTAGTGCACTTTACTCTATAGCTAGCTACAGAATAAGTTATTCTATAGCCACCTCCATTTATGATAATTTTATATACTAGTTTACGACAATATAAGTATATATTTACGATAGTTGAATTACTATAACACATGAGAATATTTACCATAATGTTATAGTAAATCACATAGTAAAGAGTTACTATAATCTCGTAAATTAGCGTAGCAATTATCGTAACTCAAAGTGGCTACAGAATAAGTTATTCTGTAGCCAGCTGTAGGGTAATATATATATATATATATATATATATATATATATATACATATATATATATACATATTATATATACGTATATACGTATATACGTATAGGTGCCAAAATAGACAGGTACAAGTCATAGAGAGAGACAAAGAGAGTGAAAAGACACCCTCGGGGATTAATCCCTAATTGATCATTAATAATAATTCTCAACACTCCCCCTTGATCAATTAGCTCCTTGTATGCTTCGCTGTTCATCCATAGTGCATCATTATAAATCTTTAGAAAACCCTGTGGGAAAAACCAAAGTAATATCGGTATACCAGAAAAAACTCTTTAAAACTCAGTGGAAAAAATAAGGAGAAACACCATGATAAACAATCATCAATGTTATTAGACCCTTTGAGATAAACTCAAAGCCTTAGTCTAAAAACACCTTGACCATATGGTCAATATGCGTCAAATATCATCGTTCAAAAACCCTAGTGGGGAAAAATAGATGATAAGCATATAACTTGATGCTGACATTGCCTCATAAAAAACTTTATATGAGAAACCATAAATGGAAAACTCACACAAAGAAAAAAGTGCAATGCATTTTATGTCACAATATCACCCTCCAAAAACCCCATTGGGAAAAAATGGATAATATGACATAACTTTGTGTTGATATTGCCACATTAAAAACTTTATATGAGAAACCTCAAGGGAAAAACTCATAAAAAGAAAAGAGTACAATATGATATTTACAACAAGTTATCAATCGGAGAGACTCTCCCCTTGATACTTGCAAATCTCAAAGTCAATTCATATCAATGCTCTCAACACATACGAAATGTGGAGTTTGGTAGACTTTGTGAATATCTCTGCAAGATTATCACAATACTTAGTTTGCAAATGTTCATATACCCATATTACCTATGGAACAGAACCATCTTAGTGCACCAATTATCAACAAATATTGCACTAAGTATAACTTGTTTCCATCTACACAACACAAACTGCATTCTCTTTATAGATAATGATCATCAATTCAATAAAATCAATATCACATAATTTTAGTATGTGATATATCATTCTGTCAAGCTATACACATTCATGTGAAGCCTTGTACAATACATTATCAGAATGATTGGTGGAAGTGACTACTAATGTCTATTCAAAGACTACCATAAAATGGTCTTTCCACATGTACATTAAGCCTTTCAACGATCTGGAATTTTAGGATCTAATAGATAACCAGAATCATTATATCCAACCGGATCATGGGTTCTTCCAAATGAACACACCAAGATCACTTGTGCTACTAAGATACTAAAAGATATCTTTAACTCCAATCCACCAACATTTGGTACGAGCAGCGCAGCTTGTACATAGCAAATTATTACAAAAATAATATCCGACTGGGTACTTTTGCAAGACACATTAGTGCATCAATAGCACGGAGATAATGAACCACATGTCCCATTATCTCATCTCAATCACTATGGCATAAAACAATCTTCCTCTTTCTAGAGGTAGAACAACCATATGATACCTTCATATTAAATCACTCAATATCATCTAGATGTAGATAGCTTTTGTACAAAATCCTAAGATAAGATGCTTGGATCATAAACACAACATAAAATTTTGGTTTAGTCCGTATCTTCCATCTCAAACTCCGTCTTTAGATTACTACGTGCTACTAACATGTGTTCATCACACTGATGATGTCAAGATTATTGACCATCATATGACACTATGAAATCCAATCAAGGACTTCAAAATGAACACCCACGTGTAATCAATCTTGTATCCCTTCAGTTTAAGGAATACACACAAAGTCGATTGTACCAAATTTGACTTAACTGCTTTAAACAATATATTGACTTAAGTGATACACAATATATGTTACGATTTTATGTATGAGTATTGGGTATGTGAACTCCTTCCTGGAAACTTCACAAACACACCAAATCAAGTGATCATATAAATATATGCAATCACTACATTTATCAACTATCAACTGCAAAGATAGATGCTTTTGTACTGTCAATCAAAAGATAGTATCAGAAATTTATAACACAAACTATGGAGAATAATTTGCATTGAAAAACAATGCTTGGGCTTTGCGTAAACTCCTTGTGCTACTAGTCTTGTTTTGACCTCACCACCACATTGTTCTCAATCCATTCTAGGATGAAAACACTTTTGTATCCCACAGTAAAGATATCTCAAGGTGTGGCATCGCAGCCCCAAAACACATCTTTTCTGGTGAGCAAGACTATCTCTACATGTATTACATCACTCAATAAGTTCCAGTAAGAGTGAGAAAGCACTTTGCCATGGTCTTATTCACTGCATGAGTAAGAATGTTGTATATAGTTTATTCAGAGAAGTATGTATCGACACATGTAACCTTTCTATCGTATAATTCTCCGGTCTATCAAAACTCAAAGTACTTGAATGATTCATCTTGACTTCCTAAAACGAGAATCAGGACTTTCCGATATCCCAGCATCAGTATTTATGTGCACCTCTGAGCTAAGTTTGTGGATGACATTTATCCACTGGGTAATAACCAATACTTACCCATAAGGTGTCGCCAACCATTGGTTGACCTGCATTTACTATCTTAGAGGGCAAAACCTTCTATTGCTAGCATGAATAATCCTACTTTATGTACATACTTCTCCCCCTCTTATTTATAATTGGGAGTTGAATAGTTTTACTTGGTACCACCACTCTTTCTGGCAAATACTTGCAAAGGATTAACAAGTTTAAAAGACACCTTAAGAATCAGTAAATGTATTTGGCAGTTTATTTGCAATATTATGCAAATCAAATAAACAATTCTCAAAATTCAGTTCATTTAGTACGTGATCCTGAGCTTGAAATGTATTATGCATTCTAAATAATTTCCTGACATTATATATGGTATTCAAATCTCACCCTAATATCTGGAAATGCTCATTATGCACTTCTTTATTATTTTCCACAGCGTGTGCGTTGCGTGTGTGCGTGTTCCTTGGATCCAGTATTTTCTATATTTGATGAGCTAGCTGCAGGATAATATATGTATAAATAAATTATACGAGCTGGCCACTAACCTACCATGGCATGCCACTCAGACTCCCTAACTCTCAATGTATTTTTTAGGCTCAAAAATTTGTCTTAGGGTGTCATCTAGGACCTCAAAATTATCATAGAATGTCACATAGTTCTAACTTCCGTTTAGGGAGCACCAGCTTGGACCTTACTGCTTCCAGTATATTAAAGACATTGGGACATTCGAGGTGAAGGATGAAGAAAGGCAGATAGGGTAGGGACGACGACGACGACAAAGAAGAGGAGCCGGGAGCTGGGGGAGCACGGACATGAGGCGGCAAAGACGTGTGCCATACCCTCAACTTGGTACCCACAAGTCAAGACGTGAGATACATGATCCACCATGGTATGCCATGACGGGGTGCGGAGAGCATGCGATGGGACCTTGTGGCAATTTGAGCGACCTGAAAAAAAAATATTTTCAAAAGACTTGTATGACAAGCCATCACGAGCAGAGGCGGGCCTTAGACTTATAGAACGTGTATTGAAAATTTGAAAAGGTAAAAAAAAATAACTTGATTGCTTTAACCCTATTGTTTGACATGTATATATAATTGATTATATCCTTGAATACCATTAATTAGGAAATATAATGGGTATTCAATGAATATATCCTCAAATACCCCTCATTGAGGGGTTCGAAGAATTGAGCATCTCCGAGACACTTTTATATCTTTCCTAATTTATTTACAAGAATAGAGATTTTGGTAAAAAAAATACCCTCCAACAGCCGCTTCAATTGGATGTCCAAATATAGATATATTCTATTCCGGATTTCTCACTAGCCAAAGATGGAGAGCGAGGATGGCTCTAGACTGTGCACAAGATATAGAAAAGCTGTTGGAGAATACAAATATATAAAAAACGATTTTTACTCAAATGACTCTCCAAACGATGACTTAGAGCATACATTTTAGAAAGGCTCCTGGAGATGCTCTAATGCAACTTTGAGAGTTCAGTCATGGACCTAGCTAGATGAAATCCTGAAACAATTTCGGAGGTAGGCGGCGATGTATTTTAATCAGGATACATAGGCCAATATATAGAGGATATATAGGAGCAGTACTTGAAGCCCGGTATATACGAATTCAAAGGCCGTGTATAGATGGGCGAATAGGGGCTGCATGAATCACTGTTGAACACTGTAGCAATTTTATTTTTATTTGCTAATAATTATCCCAATATTGATTAATTAGGCTTAAAATATTCGTCTCGCAAAGTACAATAAAACTGTGCAATTAGTTTTTGATTTCATCTACATTTAATACTCCATATATGTTGACGGTATTTTGATGTGACGGGAAATCTTCTTTTTACGTAGTAGAATTTAAAGGTGAATTTAGGAAACTAAACCAGGCAAAAAAAAAAAAAAAAAACGAAAGCGGCCCTAGTTCGTAGGAAGTTTCCATAACCGACTTCAACGAACTCGCGTCGAATTCCACCCTCCGCGCCGTCCGGAGGACCAGGACGACCAGGACAGGCCCACCTCGCCCGTCGCCCCACGAGCGGTGGGCCAGGGCCAGCACGGCTCGGACTCGTCGGACCTCGACGCTGTGCTGCTCCCGGACTGGGAGGTCCTCGTCCTGCTCCGCCCCGACGACGACGACGCGCCCTCCGGCAACGCCACGTGCGCGTTCCCAAGCGGGGCCAGGTCCCCGGCGCGACCGCTCGGGAGGATGCCCGCGTCCGGCCGCCGAGCCTACACCTGCGCCATGCCGAGGCCGAAGCGCCGCCACAGCAGGCCCTTCCGCGCGCCACGTCTCGTTGTCGCCACGCTGTCGTCCTCGGC